>LR738556.1:2716262-4074393 GCA_902685375.1 Neostethus bicornis
AACACAGAAATGCCTGCCAGTGTAAAACTATACTTAAGAAAATCAGGCAACAGCATGAAGAAAATGGTCAGTTAAGATGTATGCCCATTAAGGCAGAAAGGATTCCTCATGTAAATTAAGTCATTTGATGTACAGTAGTGTCAAGGTTTCTGGTTTTCTGACTGTGCGGGTGGGCAGAGATGCAATCGGTAGCTGTAAGAAAAGAGGAGGTGGGATTGTGTTTCATGTGAGTGAGCAGTGGTGCAATCCCAGACATGTCTACGCCAAGGACCGTCTCTGTACACTGCATGTGGAGCTGCTGGCGGTTGGACTCCGGCTGTACTATTTGCCGAGGGAGTTTACATCAGTTGTGGTGGTGACTGTTTATGTTCCTCCGTAGGTCTGATGCTTAAACTGCCGGTGTCGTCATTGCAACCATTTCCCGCTTGTGTCTGTCTGCAGACACAACAGCCTAACTCCTTCTGTATCATAACTGGTGACTTTAACCACATCAACATGAACAGATCACTTGTTGGCTCCACCCAGTATGTAGTCTGCCGCACAAGGGAGAATAAAACTTTGGACCTCCTATATGCAAACATGCTGAATGTGAATAACAGATAACTAGTTGCTGTAACACACAAATTTTCCATTTATGGGATCATTAAACCAATTTCTGATTCTGATTTTGTTTTAATCAAATATTCTGCTTGCGATGTTGGAGTCGAGAGCTCGTTTTCCCTGTAAATAAAGCATGCACCGCCTTAGTTAGCGTGTACAAGCCAGTGGTGGATGAAGTACTCACTTTTTGTACATAAGTAAAAGTACAGATAATTAGGCAAAAATTTTACTTAAGTAAAAGTAAAAGTACCAAAAAAAAAAAAAAAAAAAATCTACTTAAGTAAAAGTACAAAAGTAATTGGTGTAAATTGTACTTTTTAAGTAAAAAGTAAAAGTATCAAAAGTATCATAATTCAAATGTTATTTTTTTGTGCTATAGGGTGTCGCCATGGTAACCAGGATAAATACTCTGCAGGGGCGTGACCCCCCCTCTCCCGCCTCTTTTGGTCCACAAAAAAAAAAAAAAGACAAAAAAAGGAAAGGGGACAAGTCAAGCTATCCCTTAGAAGAGCCAGCGAATGGGTCGCCAAAATAAAGGAAAATGACACTTATTTTTAAAAATGTTTTGGGGGGAGGCCCCCAGTCACTATAAATTGGCTTTGTCAATTACCTCACGCCCCACCTCCTTTAGAAAATTCTAGATCCGCCCCTGCTTTGTGTCACGATGGCTCAACTTTTTATTTAGAAGTAAACACAACAAACAACGATCTTCTGACTCTTTTTAATTTGTTTTATATTTGATGTTAGTTTCTTGGCGCCGAATGAATGCGGAAAATGTTTACTCTCGATTCTGATTGGTCCTTTACTCTTTACTTCTTCTCCCGATCAACTGCTCCTTTTGATTCTGGCAATGTGGCTTCAAGAAAAAACTGTGTATTTTTCAGATTCCTGAACAAAAATGTAACGAAAAATGTAAAACACGCTTTTAAAAAGTAGCGAAGTAAAAGTACAGATATTCGCTCTAAAAATGTAGTGAAGTAAAAGTAAAAGTACCGGTCTTAAATTTTACTTAAGTAAAGTACAGATACACAATTTTTTTTACTTAAGTACAGTAACGAAGTACATTTACTTCGTTACATTCCACCACTGGTACAAGCAGGTTTAACTTACTTCTGCCTCTTCAAGACCAGTCTGAGCCTCTAACTTCTCCTGCTCAGCCTGTTTCTTTGACTTCTCCAGCTCATGGATGGTTTTTCCCATCTCACCCAGCTGCTCCGTGAGATCCATAATTTCCTCTGTCATAAAAAAAGCGTGCAGGTTAACGGGGGAAAAAACTCAGACTCTTTGGATTATTAATGAGTTTCAACACACGTTGCAGATTTTTATTTTCCCGTTTGAGGGTTTCCAGCTGATCTAGACTTTCCTCGAAGGCGTTCTTCATCTTGAAGTTCTCTGTTCCTAAAGATCGGAGCTCTTTCAGGGACGACTCCAGTTCTGCCTGGACCTCTTCGTGTTTCTGCTTCCACTCAGCCAAGACCTGCAGACAGAAACTTCACAGTGACACATTCGATCAGGAGTCAGCAGTCTTTATGACCCAGAGTAATATGGACTCATGGAAGCCAAAAATACATTTCGACTTTTAAAACCAAGATAACACAGTATTCCTATATATTTTAATATAGCAAATAAAGGCAAAATCAAAAACACTGATTTGTATGGTCTGAAGAAATCCAGTGAAAGAAGATAAGGGTCGTACCCAACTAACTATACATTATTCCAACTTAATGGACGACAGGGACGGTGTGAATTGTCCTTCGATTCCATCCGGGATGTCCATTAATGTAGAATAATGTGCACCCAAAAGGTATCACCCTGCTTATACCATTCTCATTTAATAGATAAATAGATCAATTTTAAATCGATTACAGGTACTTTATTTTGTTAATTTCCTATCGACAGTGGTGGAACGTAACGAAGTAAATGTACTTCGTTACTGTACTCAAGTAAAAAAATTGTGTATCTGTACTTTACTTAAGTAAAATTTAAGACCGGTACTTTTACTTTTATTTCACTACATTTTTAGAGCAAATATCTGTACTTTTACTTCGCTACTTTTTAAAAGTGTGTTTTGCATTTTTTGTTGCATTTTTGTTCATGAATTTGAAAAATACACAGTTTTTTTTAAGCCGCATCGCCAAAATCAAAAGGAGCAGTTGATCGGGAGAAGAAGTCATGAATAAAGGACCAATCATAATTGAGAGTAAACATTTTCCATTCATTCAGCGCCAAAAAACTAACATCAAATATAGTACAAATTAAAAAGAGTCAAAAGATCGTTGTTTGTTGTGTTGAGCCATCGGTACAAAGAGCAGGGGCGGATCTAGAATTTTCTAAAGGGATATTGACAAAGCCAATATAGGGTGACTGGGGTCCTCCCCCCAAAACATTTGAAAAAATAAGTGTCATTTTCCTGCATTTTGGCTTGACTTGTCCCCTTTCCTTTTTTTTTTTTTTTTTTTTGTGGACCAAAAGAGGCGGGAGAAGGGGGTCACGCCCCTGCAGAGTATTTATCCTGGTTACCATGGCGACACCATACAGCACAAAAAATAACATTTGAATTATGATCGAATACTTTTACTTTTTACGTAAAAAGTACAATTTACACCAACTACTTTTGTACTTTTACTTAAGTAGATTTTTTTTATTGGTACTTTTACTTAAGTAGTTTTTTTTGCCTAATTATCTGTACTTCTGTACAAAAAGTGAGTACTTCATCCACCACTGCCTATAGACATTTTTTTTTCGTAAAAAGTAATGGTGGACTATTTGTAGGTGTTTGTTGGCATGGTAACAGCCACAGAACGTTTCACTCTCAACAACTTAGCAGGAGAAAAATGACATTAGTGCACAAGTGAAACTTACCATTTTGATAAATTAATGTGAAAACTTACAGTGATGTTTGTTTTAAGCTTCTGTTGCTATGGTTACCAGCTGGCATTTGGGTGCAATAATTAACAATGCTGAGGTTTTTATTTGACCAGATCATATTTCAGAGGTGTACATTATCTGATGATAATAACTGGACACCCCACAGCCAATTGGAATTGAGTATTCACTCATACCATGGTACAAATAAAAATATGATTTCCTTCCATATTAATAATCGAAAAGCTCTTTGTTAGCTTAAAGCTAACCTAACTGTATACTGTTTACTCTGAACAAAGGAATTCATTCTGACTTAAACTCATTGCTGCTCTCATGGAATTTATGTACGTTCAGGAAAATATTAATTAACAATAACTAACCGAGAATGATCAACCTGCTGAACTAATCTCAACAACAGGTTGGAAACTAAAACGCTGCTATGTTGCATACAAGGACAGCTTTAATTTGTTGACAAACCCAAACTTTTGAAGTTGTCGTGATTACCTCCTCTGCAACCAGAGGGTGCCCTGGACCTTCCTCCCTCTCTTGAATTCCAGCCTGATCCCAAACACCTGGGAGATTAGGCTGATGCTAATCATCTGTGTTGTGTCGGCCTGGTGCCTATTTAAAAGCAGTCACTCATGATCTCCCTGTTGGGTCATCTCCGGGTTCCCAGCCCAATCTTCCTGGCTGCCTGACCAGGTTTATCCATGAACATAAATAAATAAAATGTTTCTATGTATTGTGATTTTATCTTGTTTATTTTTTATCCAGAACTTTTGTGAAAACTTCACTTTGTGAAATATACTTTGGAAATAATGTGAATTTAGATTTTGGAAAAACGATTTGATTAAATGGCCCTCCAAAGCAACACGGTAGAAAAATGAGCACAGGCTGAAAAAGGCCCATGTGGTTTAGAGGTAAGATCTTAAGCCCGAGCCCGAGCATGACCAGACCCGGCCTAAAATATCAATCATTACGTCGGGTCGGGCTTCTCTCTCGCTGACTTTTTAAAAAAAAAATATATGTTTACAAAATGTATACCGAAAAAATTTGAAAAGTGTGTTCCTGAAAAAGTTCTTATTTATAAATAACTCTCCTCCTCCCGAATCCTCACAAATAATGTATGACATTTCGGGTTTGCTTCGGGCTTGGGCCTGCAACTCAAGCTGGTCAGGCTTGGGCCGGGTTTTAATACCCCCAGGCCGGGTTGGGCTGGATTTTTTGGGCCCGATCTCACCTCTAATGTGATTGAACCATTTGCTGGATGTAGTTTTTACGTCCTGCTTCATGTGTTTCTAGTTGCTTTTGTGATGTTTAAACCTTGTCAAAGTTCCTCTGCTTCTTATCCAATGCTGCTGCAGCTGCGTTGGACCTCTCCACATCCAACATCAGGTCCTCCACCTCTCCCTGCAGCCGCTGCTTTGTCTTCTCCAGAGACGAACACTTGGAGTTAACAGCCTCCACAGCTTCCTCTGCTTCCTGCAGACGGAGAACGAGCTTCTTCCTGTTGGAAAACTTTTATCTTACCGCTTCGTATCATCAAACTATCTTCTAACGGATGTGGAGTCATTCTCACTTTGCTTCCTCCAACTCCTCGGTGCGTTGAATAGCATCTGTTTCATATTTGCTTCTCCATTGAGCCACCTCGCTGTTGGCCTTTGATAAGCAGCGGTGGAGCTCAGCTTTGGCTTCCTGCTCCTCCTCAAACTGCTCCCTCAGCAGCTCACAGTCATGCCGAGATGACTGTAAACTGTGCGCCAGGGCGTTTTTAGCCTGGACATTGAAGGCAAAACCTGCGTTAGAACTTTAACTTTCCAAAGCGGTTCTATTGATGACCAAACTTTACCTTCACTTCTTCTTCATGAAGCCGCTTCAGCTCCTCAATCTGCTGAATGAAGGTTTGTTTTCCTCGGGTCAGTTGGGACATCAATGACTCCTTTTCTTCCAGTTGACGAGCCATCTCCGCTAGACGTGAAAAGCAAAAGACATTTGAGAGTTTATCAGTTGGCCATAGCTGTAGGAACACTATTTTTAATTTGTTTATATTATATAGTTTATATGTACAATTACATGTTGGGTGTGATTACAATCATCATGCATTCAATTACAATGTTTCTATGCAGATGATCATTCAATGTCAACACCAGAAAACAATAATACTATTAATAATAATGCATTGTATTTATTGGCCCCGCGACAGACTGGCGACCTGTTTGGGGTGTACTCTGCCCTTCGCCTTAAAGGGCCCATCTCATGCAAAATAACTCTTTTCACATTGTATCCTATGCACACACACACGCAAAATGTGGGGTTTGCAACATGCATTACACGATAGTTATGAAAATATATTGATTTGGTGGAGCGCAGTCACAGACCCGGAACTATGAAAGGCCGGTTATTGTTCATCCCCACGCCCATCCTGAGAAAGTAAAAGCTCCGCCCTCTGCTCTCACTGGGCGCTATTCCTCCGCCCATCTCTGAGCAGGAGGGGGAAGGCAGGCGTAAACTCGTGCGTAGTGGTTTGGTAGCGTCTGAAATAAGATTTTATCATGTCGATTCATCAAAAAAGCGTGTTTCAAGCAAGAAAATAAAAAAGACGCAGAGCAGTGAACCAGCCTGTATATCGGACGTTGAAAGTGAGTTTGTGAGGGCGTAAGGCCGGAGTGGAGGCGGGTGAGGAGGGTTGGCGGGTGGTCAGGAGGGAGGGTTTGCTGCGGAGGGGGGCGTGTGCGAAGTCAGTCCTGGCTATGTCAAATGCATCATACTTTAGACAGCCGCGTCATACTTTAGACATCTGCTCATTCGTTGTTTTGTCTGAGCGTACCAGAAATCCACAGCAATTTGTGGAAAACGGGCTAAATCAATCTAGAAACTCATTTGGTGACATATACAAGGCCCGGACATCACTCTTACAAGGTTGAAAACTCTGGAAAATCCATTTTGCATGAGATGGGCCCCTTAAATTGGCCGGGATGGGCTTCGGCGACCCCCGCAACCCCAAAAGGGATAGACGCATAAGAAAATGACAGACTTTATTTATATAGCGCTTTTCAGGACTCTCAAAGACGCTTCACACATATGCACTATTCATCTACTCCATACCAGGTGATGGTAAGCTATTCTTGTAGCCACAGCTGCCCTGGGGCAAACTGACAGAAGCTAGGCTGCCATTTTGCACCATCGGCCCTTCTGACCATCACCAACCAATCGCGCACACACCATTCAGACGAGGCAACGTGGGTGAAGTGTCTTGCCCAGGGACACAACGGCAATTTAACCTCCACGACCGTCCCATTGTGGCACCTGGGGTTTGAGCGGTCTCCCATCCATGTACAGCCCAGGCCCAGCCTGCTTAGCTTCTGAGGTCTGACGGGATCAGGCATAGACAGGCTGGTACGGCCACGTGGCCACAATGGTTGCAGGCGTTTGCTCATTCGTTCAATTTTTGATCTGTTTACGTATATGTCACTTGCCTAGAATCCAGATTGAGCCATCTCTGTAATTGTTACTCAAATAAATATCAGTCTGGTCACAACCTCTATCAAAGTATTTGTGAGTAGCGCCATTGGCTGAAATTTTCCAAATAATGATTTTGTTCTTTTCAGCGACAAAATACGTGATCAAAATTGTGTTCAGTCATTGAAACTGTGCTATGGTTACTCTCCTTCGTGTTCAATCCCATTCTGGTCGCTTTGTTGATATATTGTCGCTCTTCTATGATCGGTTTGGCTTTATTTGTAAGATTTGCCCTTCTCTTTATAACAGAGTTGACCACTTTGGTGACCAGACAAGTCTACCACTGGATCACCAGAGAGTTTGTTCCAGTCAGTTTTATAGAGAAGTGTTGTAACAGATGACCCTAATTCGTGCAATTTGTCATAACTTACCATTCTCTGTCACCAGACGAGCCTTTTGACTTGAAAGATCATTTATAAATCTCAGATGTTCCTCCTCTTTAGTTTTTACTTCACTCAGCTGATCTTCAAGCGAGCGGCACATTTTTTCCAAGTTGGTCTTCACATGTAGAACGCAAGAAAACGATTAGTTATGCTTCTCAAACAGAGAAGAGTCGGTCAAGTTTTTGACCAACCTTTGCTTTGGCCATGGTCTCCATGGTTCTGGACACATCGTCCAGCTCCAACCTCAGCTCACTTTTCTCCTTCTCCAGTTTCTGTTTGACTCTTTGAATGTTATCCAGCTGGTCACCCATCTCAGCCACGCTATCTGCATGCTTCTTCCGCAAAGCGGCGGACGTAGCTTCATGCTGTAGTGAAGACTCCTCCAGTTCCCTGCGCACTTTCAGAAACTCTGCTTCACGTTTCTTATTGATCTCGACCTGAGCGGTTACAGCCCCTCCAGCTTCCTCCAACCTTTCCGTCATCTCCTCCACTTCTCTGGACAGGTCAGATCTTTGTTTCTCCACCTTTGCCCGGGCCGAGCGTTCAGCTTCAATTTCCTCCTCCAGCTCCTCAATTCGAGCCTTGAAATAGTTTGTGAAATTGTGATTTTTCTGATTTCCCTCAATGTTCGACATGCAGATACTTTAACACTCATAAATCTGCAATACCTGGACAAAAAATTACCAAAGCAAAATTTCCGACTCTCCTATTGGATAACTACTGATTGGGTGATTGAGGGATTGATGACGAGTAATTATTTCAGCTGCTGACAAATTGCCCAACTGGTAGAATTGAAAAATTGAAAACTTTTGTCTGAGAATGAGTAGATTATTAAACTTTACAACGGGAAAGAAAAATGGGGCTAAAATTCATCTTCAAAGATTGTCGATCACTTAATTGATTGGTGAAATCAATTTTGAAATAAAAACAATGGTTGAATTTTACTTTCTGTGAAGTAGTGAAAGTAAGAGCCTTTCTACTTGAACAGTGCAAAAAAAACTCAAGGAATTGGGAGGTTTGTAGTCCTAAAAAGACCACAAATAAATGGTACAAGCCAGTGGGTGCTACTTGGGTTGCAGTAGTTGGTCAGATTTGGGCTCAAAGGTCAGGTGACTAGCTGAATGTTCTGAATAACCGGGTTACTCCTGCCACTATGCTGTTAAACCAAAGCAATGATCATACTTTGGAGGGAAAATGTTTGTTTGTTTGGTTCGTTGTGTATCTATTTGTGCCACTTCCTGCTGCTTTTTGACTTGATTTACCAAGTATGTTTCCAAACTATTTAAACTGAATGGGGACAAACAAAGCTATTTGGTTGATTGAAATCTCCCCCTCCCCTAAATTTTTCTTTGCTGATGCTACTGGTATGTTCTAAGATAGGCATCCCAGGATTAATTGCACAGGAGGCATCATTTTTACACACAAATTGCTGACAACAACGTTCAGACCTTTGAAAATCTTTGGGAATTACCAATGAACACTGCTCGGTCAATCGATCAGACTACTATCATCAGTCCAAGTTTTTGGCAAGACATCAAGGTAACATTGGATGAAAATAGAGGCATTAAAGAAACTTATTAAAACGACACTCCATCAACTAGTAATCAAACAAAAACTAAACAGATAAAAAGATTGTTTTTTAGAATCTAACTTGCAGACAGCTTTTCAATCTTATTCCATCGTCCTCACCTGGAGCTCTTTAATTCTCTTCTGTAGTTGAGCTCCGAGAGCTTGTTCATCTTCTAATTTAATCTGAAACTGCGACAACTCAAAGTCTTTCCTGTTAAGTGAAACAAAAACATCATTTTAATTGGATCAAAGAAACATGTCTTTGGATTTTTACACACTGATACACAAGTTTAATTGTGTTTTTTGTTTAAAGTTTTATTTATACTGTTGTTCGTATTCTATTTTTTCTCAACATAAAGCATTTCTGTTTTGCAGAAAATACACGTTGGTGCTTCTTTTTATGACCTTTCACGCTCTCTGATTGATTCAAATTGATACCTGGAGGTCTGATTCCAAGTCCTAGAAGGTAAATTAGGGTAAATTATACTCTGGGGTGCAGAAATGTTCCCATTTTCAGTGGAAAAATTCTTCTACTGATTGAACTTGAGTGGTTTCCTTAAAAAGATTGTAGCTTAGAAAAAGAGAACCTATCAGACAGAATTTACCAAGACTTTCATAAACTTTGTGTTATAATCAACTGCAGATGACACTGGTTTAAAACACTCGTCTTGAAGAGTCACATCGCTGTTAACAAATGACATGTTCATGTTTCTCGTCTCTCCTGCCATATTTATTAGATGTTGTTTTTCCACTAAGCTCTCGAGCTGTCTGTTTGTCCGTCCGTGCTTTTGTAATACTTTTGTAACTTTCCGATGGATCTGTTCTGAAATGTCAGGGAAATGTCATTAAGCAAGAGTTTGTAAAAGCAGAAAAACTGTTGGTCCAAACCAGTGGATTGCTGTAAGTCACTCTTTGTCAGGATTCTTTCACCTGCCACCAGAGGGAGCCCTGGATGTTCCTAATCAACCTGATTGGGGTGATTCCTGATTCCACACATCTGTGCACCCTGCTGTCTATTTAAGGGCAATCACCCTGGACTTCCCTGTCGGGTCATATCATCCCTTCCAGCCAGGTCCCCCTGGCTGCCTGACCATGTTTGAACTTTGTTATTGTTTGAGCATTTGAAATCCTGAGTTAATCCTGTGCCTCTTGCTTTACAGGAATCTAGGACATTTCGTCCACGGACATTTGAGCCAAGAAGCTGCAACCTAGAATATTTGGGCCACGTGGGCCACTTAGGATGGACTTTTTTTTTTTTTTTTTTTTTGAATTACTCTATTCATCCCTCACCGGGGAAATTTGTTTGCTGCACTCCTTACACCGCAGCAGCTGCCCTTCAACGGCGCCAATGGTGGGAGAAGTGGGGGCTAGGTGTCTTCTCCAAGGACCCTAGACGTGCTCTACGTGGGACGCGAACCCGCGACCTTCCGGTCCGCGGGCGAACGCGCTAACCACGCGGCCACCGTCTCCACCACATAATTTAATTTTGGGCCACAAAGCATTTTTTTTTCTTTTCTCCTTAAATATATCCCTAAACCTAATCCTAACCCTAACCCTAATCCTAACCCTAACCCTAACACTAACCCTAATACTAACCCTAACACTAACCCTAATACTAACCCTAACCCTAACCCTATTTCTGTGATAATGTATCCTGTGAAATTGAATAAAACAGTTGCATTACACAAAATAATTGCTTTTAGTCAGTTTTGTTCCATGGCCCAAATATCCGAGATGGCCGTTTTACTAGCCCAAATGTCCGTGGCCAAAATGTCCGTTCACCGTTTTACAGACTTACCTGAATCGTGTTAATAAACCTTGTTTGATGTCCTGCAATTGGGTCCTCCTCCTTCGACATCTCTAAAACCCTTACCCTCTTACAGAGATTCAGTTTGTATACCGTACTATTACACTAAGTTAAAAGATGAAATGTGTTCCAGCTATAGTTGTTTTATTTTGGCATTTAAGGCTGCTTAACGTCTTCTTAGATGTTATTTGACTTGCACAAACATGCACATCTTACTTTTTTAGCTTTTCATCCAGCTGTTGCTTCTCATTCTCCAGATCCATGATGGACTCTTGAGCGAGTTTTAGATCCCCTTCCAGTTTCCTCTTAATTCGCTCCAGATCCATACGGACCTTCTTCTCTTGTTCAAGAGAACCTTCCAGCTGAAAGAGAAACATCAGTGATAATCTCTAAACTAAAGTAAACTAAAGTAACATATTCTAAATGTTTAGTCTTTGTTGGTTTTGGAGGAACTCACATCATCAACTTGCTGCTCTAGTTTAGTTTTGGTTTTGATCAGAGTGTTTGCCTTGTCTTCCTCTGATTGCAGATCGTCCAGTGTTTGCTGGTGGGCTTCTTGAAGAGCCCTCTTCTCCTTGGATAGCTTCCCAATGTTTTCCTCTTGGCTCATAAGCTCTTCGTTTAAGTTTTTCACCTAAAATGTTGGATAGTAAAGACAAAATGATGGTACCCCCTTCACATTGCAAAGAACATGCTATGGTGATTCACCTTGTTTTCCACAGCGTGCTTCTCCTTCTCCACTTTTGCCAGGGTGAGTTCCAGATCATCGATGTCTTTTTTCAGTTCAGAGCACTCATCTTCCAGCTTTCTCTTCTTTGCCGTTAGCTCGGCATTCACCTCCTCCTCGTCTTCAAGCCTCTCTGTCACCTCCTTCAACTTGGCCTCCAGCTGGATCTTACTTTTAATGAGACCCTCACATCTCTCTTCTGCATCCACAAGGTGGTCTGCTTCCTGAGAGCAAATTTAGGCTCAGTCAATTATTGCACAAAGGAACTGGACATGGTATGCCATTTCTGTTTTTATGGCAAACAGGAAGTAGCCGTTTGCCCCAAGTAACCTCAGTGCTCACAGACTACTATTGAAAAATCGGCAGCCATCACTAAGTCACTATTGATGTCCCAATTGTCAATTTGGCCGTTACCTTAGTCATAAAGCATTCTTTGTCATTTTGATCATTTTTTTGCTGTTATTTGCCAAATTATTCAAGTGAATAATACCTGCCAATCAGAGGCACTGATTAAAACATACACAGTGGAAAAAATTAATGACAGATTTTTCTTTCCATTGACAGCAAGAAACTAGACCATGAATCAGACGGATTGGCTGCAGTTGGGTCTCCAGTGGCAGGAGCATGTACCTTGGCAAGGTGGTTGCCACACAAATGCACGCTGAACCATTGACTGCAGATTTCTGGCTTCGTAGATTCGACGTAGCCCCATTAATATTGGCAGAAAATAATGACCAAATGGGCCTCATTTGGTCGGAACTAAGGACTGTAAGAACGAACTGAACATAGCTTACCAGAATTTCTCTGCATGGCAAATGGGATTTTCCCGGAAGGTCTATCAAGTCAAGCTATAAACTAACTATTGAAAGACTGGCTTAATCACTATAGTCCTCACGATCCATGAGCTGTTTTAGTTTTGTTACAACTCATTCTCAATAGTCCTGATTTTTTGTCGTTATTTGCCTTGTTGCGGCAGTTTTTCAAGTTAATAATAGACCAATAATGTAGTGGCTGTTCACCATGGCTGTTGGTACTGACGCTCAATTCAACATGGCCCTGTCCATTAGGCGGAAAATGGTGACTGACTTGGATAAATTTAAATGGATCTGAACAGTACGGGTGACGTCACACTCACTAGCTCCATCCCTTTTACAATCAACTGGTTCAACAAAGCAACTTTAACACTGATGTGCACCATGGATCTGACTTACCGCCTGGACCTGAAGCAGGAGATCATTCTTCTCTTGAATGATGGAAACCATCTTCTCTTCCAGCTCCTTACGCCGGCTTTCCGACTTTGACAGATTGTCCTTGAGTTTGGTGAAATCCACCTTCATTTGGGCCATTTCCTTCTCTGCCTCGGCACTCTTCAGAAGAGGTTTCAGCTTAAAGTACAGCTTCATCCAGGGCCAGTGTTTTACGTTCATAAAAGAACGAAAGTTATACTGGAGGGTGTAGATGGCCTCCCTGCAGGACAAGAAACATTTGTTACAGGGACACACAGGGATATAAAATTACATTGAGGGTGGGAAATATTTCCCACCCATCAAGAGGGAGTATTGTCACAACTTATGAAGATTTAGTAGGATAAGAAATCTCAGCAAAAATGGCATCCCAAAATTCTGACACCAAACCAAAACGCATCGCAATCCATTAGTTTACCAGTTTGGAGATTAAATCAGTTCAAATTGGTATTTGTGTAGATATGTATGTGTTGAGTAAGTATAGATAGAGAGATGGACAGATAAACATATTTACTTTCTGGCCATCATCTTCTGATACTCTAGTCGGACGAGGTAACCACGACAAAGAGCCTGAGTGGACATCACAACCTGGGCTAAACGTTCATCTCTCATCTCCTCCAGAGCACCCAGCAAACCAGCTTTAAAGAACACCTGAAAATAAACATTAATACATTTTCTTTATTAGGAGGATAAGCCCCTTGAGATATGACGTCTCGTTTTCAAGGGGCTCCCCAACCTAATTAATTTGTTTCTTAAATATAATCAGTGATAAACACAAACATTTTGAGAGGTATGTAGGTACACCATGGACGTTCTATATTTTTCCGTAAGCGAGAAGGACCAGATCAATGCCCACAGTCCATGTAGTGCTGCGCTTATGAACATTCGGAAACATTTGGCCTTCATTGTCTTGACGTTGTTTCATGTTTACGCTTTGACTGTAATTGAGTGAAGCAAATTAGGAGGGGAGCTTGTTTTCTAGTCATGTTAATATGAACCAGATTACACTGTAAAAAAAACTTTGAAAGGGGCATTTTGCCAATTCAAAGATCAATGGGAAAGTGCTTTAGCCCTACCTCAGCACACCAGTAGCTACCAGTACCCACTTATTTCATGTGGTTTACATTCAAATACAAACCTTTGTGTGTCCGAACTTGTATTGGGTATGATCCACATCAATGGAGCTCAAAAGCTTTTCTGCAGCTTTTTTATTATCAATGAACTGACCCTCGGGGACGGCACTCACGTTGAGGATCCTATACCTGCAATAGAAATTTGGAACAAAAATAAGAGTGGAAATATCAAAGTTGTTGTATAATTTACCTTTGTTTAAAGTCTCCGTAGATGATTCTACTGGGAAACCCTTTCCTACAGATACGAATACCTTCCAGAACACCATTGCAGCGTAGTTGGTGGATAACCAGTTGGTTTTCCATCTCACCTGTAAGAAGACAATTGTCATTTCCAGTTCTTTAAATATATTATATATGTGTGTCTTAATCATCAATACTTGTTAGGAGAATGACCTGGTGTTTTGGTCTCATTTGGTATCAAGCATCTCACAAAGTGGGGATGAGTGGTTCTCAGATTGGTCATGAGCTTCCCAAGATTTTCCTGTAGGAGTAATTGTAGCACAGGTGTAAATATGTGCTTGTGTTATAATTCCAAGTAGATTGGCAGCAATGGTTTGGAAAGAAGGTATCTCACCCTGAAAAGAGCGGACACTGTTTGGAAAGACGCTCCTTTCTTCTTTGACCCCTTCTTGGCCCCACCAGCAGTAGCTTCTGCGTTCATTAGAAAACAATCAGCAACGTTGATTGTTAAAAAGCCAGCACAACCTCATGGAAGGCAGCTCTTTGGGTACATTAAGTAGAAATATACACTTGGAGAATATTCGTTTACCTTCTGCTCCAGCAAAGCTGGCATACAACATTGCCAGAGTTTTGTTTGATGACTTTTGGTAAAGCTGCACCACCGACTCGTTCAGAGGATCCTTATTCTTCTCCAGCCATCCGCTGATGTTGTAATTCACAGTGCCAGCATAGTGGACCAAACTGAAGTGGGCTTCAGGCTTCCCTTTCACTATTTTGGGTTTCAAGAAGCAGTTGTTCTTTCCAAGATGTTGGTCATAAAGTTTGTTCTTGAAGGATGTGTCTGATGATTTAGGAAACATGCACTCCTCTTCCAGGATGGAGAAGATGCCCATTGGCTTAAAAAAAAGACCTTTACATTAGTAGCATTAAGACAGATGAAATGAGGCTAATTTAATTGGTCCTCCCACTGGGTTCAGTAAAGGCCTCCGAATTGTACATAAAGAAGCAGAGGCTCTACAAAAAGTTCTTTTACCACAGTTCCTAACCCTAGTTCTTAGCGACCAGCCACCCTGTGAAAAAAATAACGTTTTGAATAGTTGTAATCACAGTCTCTGTCTTTGGGTCACTACCCTCACACCTGAGGACTTTCTTACAGTTGTATTATAATGTTTACTGTCTAACAAGGTTGTGAATGAGCCACTGAATTTGATACAGCCGGGGAGAAAGAGGCCTGGGCTGCCCGTTTGAGGCTGTTGCCCCCGCGACCCAACCCCGGAACAAGCGGAAGATGACGGAACGGAATGGATGATGCCCTCACTTTCGCCCAGAGGGAGCCCTGGACCTTCCCTTAGCATCCTAATTGAAACACCTGAGGGTGATTATTCTGATGCCACCTACCTGTGGACTCTGCTGCCTATTTAAGGGCAATCACCCAGACATTCTCGTCGGATCATACATCCCTTCCAGCCAGGCTTCCCTGGTTGCCTGACCAAAAAACACATTCTGAAACAATAACCTCTTGCCATGCCACTAGAACTTTATGTTTTCCTTTCACAGCATTAATGGACTACCATTTTCAAATAAACCATGTTTTATGTCCTGTAATTGGGTCCACTTCTTTCCACCTTCACACCCAGTCATGGCAGTATTAAATGATATCACCTTGCTGTTTTTTAAAAGTGTTCTAAAGTAGTCTAGTGGTATCAGACTGTCCCACTGTCCTTTGCTCGTCTGTTGTTAGGTTGTGAGGGTGACAGATAAATGCATTTTGAACAAAAATGTTTTACCCACTTTTATGTAGAATCTTAGGTTGGTTGTCTGACCCTGTGTGTCTCCGTAACAAACTGTTGAACTCGGCCTGTAAGCTACTACCAAGCCGCAATAGGCTCTTGTCACCCTCTCAATTGATCAAATAATCACAAATGGGTATGGATACTGAAGTTTTTTTTTTTTCTTTGTTCAGGCTCTTTATTGACGAAAACAAAATCTGTTGTGAAGCTTTGTTCTTCGTAGAATTCTGGGAAACCCCTCACACTATTAATTCCAGTCTAGTACATACACAGTCAATACAACTGATCAGAATTGATGCGTCGAGCATATTGTTATGGTATGAAAGTTGTGACTATTGGACAAAATTGCTCATTTGTGCAATTTTACAGAGTCGAGTTCAATAATGTGAGAACCTGGAGGGACTGATTTAGTGTGATTTGCAGCATTACCTTTTCAATTAGCTCAATACAGGCAGCCAGGTCCATACCGAAGTCAATAAATTCCCACTCGATGCCTTCCTTTTTGTACTCCTCTTGCTCCAGAACAAACATGTGATGGTTGAAAAACTGCTGGAGCTTCTCGTTGGTGAAATTGATGCAGAGTTGCTCCATGCTGTTATACTAGACAACAAAGAAAAGAACAAGCAATGAACTGAATCCAAATTATTCAGATCAATCGAGTTTTAAAACCTACATCAAATATTTCAAATCCGGCGATATCGAGCACACCAATGAAATGCTGCCGGGACTGTTTGGTATCGAGTTGCTGGTTGATCCGTACGACCATCCACAGAAACATCTTCTCATACACAGACTTGGCGAGGGCTCCAATAGAGTTGTAGACCTACGAGGGAAAAGTAGGCAGATGTCGAAGATTTAGATAAACTCGTGTTCTAAAAACGACAGACTGGTAACTTGTCAGAGGTGTACCTTGCCTGTGGCCTACTGACAAGCTGAGATTTGTGAACCCTCATTGGATTGAGTCGTTAAAAAAAATAGATAAACGAGGTCTAATTTTAGACAAGATAGGAGTATGAAATGTGCCAAGTAAATGCAGAACTCTACACTCAACAAGAATCAGATCTGGTAAAGACCCCGGGCCAGCTGGAGGTACTGTGTCTCACAGCTAACACTAGAACTCTTCAGTCACCCCCAAAGGAGCTACATGGTGTGAATGTGGTGAGGAAACTTTAAACTTCTTACCAAAGCTGTCACCCTCGCAACCTAACCACAGATGTTGCAAAGGACAACGGGACAGTCTGATACCACTAGACTACTTTAGAACACTTTTAAAAAACACCAAGGTGATAAACAATATGCTTCCATCTGCTCTTCATCCCAAACTGGTTTAATAAGGAATGGTTGAGAGTGGTTGAGAAACTTTCGGATTGGTTGACTCACCTGCTGAACGCTCTGTCCTTTAGTGACGTACTCATTTCCAACCTTCACTCGAGGATAACACAAATTTTTCAGCAAATCGGCAGAGTTCAGGCCCATCAAATACGCAGCTTTATCAGCTTCTTCAATTGGACAAAAAAACATTTAACTTTACATTTAAAACCTAAATAAACTTGTACGAATCTTCCTCACCCTCTGTGCCGTCGGGCTCAGCCTGCTCCTCTCGTTGCTTCTGTTTAAACTTCATGTTCCCGTAATGCATCACAGCTCCTGTCAGCTTGTAGGCTGAAGCTTTCTCATCAGCAGAGAAACCCAGGATGTCAAAAGCTTCCTGTTTAAAAGATGGAAACTTTTAAAAAAAGCTTGAAGAATTAAAACAGACCAAACTCGTACGTTGATGGATTCAGCTTACGTCAGTGGCCATCAACTCCTCGGCATCATTGATGCTTTTAACGTTGATTTCTCCCTGACTTATGAAAGCGTAATCATACGGGTTGGTGGTGATGAGAAGCAGATCTAAAAGTAAGGTGAGGACAACAACAACTGTTAGTACTTCTTAAGTACCCCCTGCTACATGTCGTACTTCCTAGTGGAGCTTCATAACAGCAATTAAACATGTCATTCAATCGATTCCGCTTAACGGAACGAGCACACTATAAACCCGTAAATCTCAAAATAAAAGGACCTGCAGATCTAATTTTGAGGTCCAATTCTTTATAAATAGTCCCTAACTGGAAGAACTCATTGATCCTTCCCACTGACAATCAATATGAAGCTCTTCACCCATCTCTGAGGCCAGGACTATTTGACTTGGTACAAATAGTCCTTCCTCACTCAGGTTCCTTTTTTAATCTTCAAAGCACCTTTGTTCTGTTTTTAAACACTCAATTTCAGGAATCTTTGCTAACATGTACCGTACAACTTGGTCGATCATCAAGCCTAGCTACGAAGGTACAAACAAACCCAGATGGATGCCTGCGGTGGCATTGAGGTAACATGTCTATTCTCTGATTGGTCGCATATTCACCGGATTTATGAATATTATGATCAGTTCCACCTCTGGTCCCTCATCCTGATCAATTCTACCTCTGGTCCTTCATCCTGATCAGCTCTACCTCTGGTCCCTCATCCTGATCAGCTGTACCTCTGGTCCCTTATCCTGATCAGTTCTACCTTTGGTCCCTCATCCTGATCAGCTCTACCTTTGGTCCCTCATCCTGCTCAGCTCTATCTCTGGTCCTTCATCCCGATCAGCTGTACCTCTGGTCCTTCATCCCGATCAGCTGTACCTCTGGTCCCTCATCCTGATCAGTTCTAGCTCTGGTCCCTCATGCTCATCAGTTCCCTTATCCTGCCGAGCTATATGTCTTGTTCCACACTCTTGCTACCTGCAACAAACTGTTTAAAACTGGCCATACATCTGGGTGCTACTACACCACCTTCTCCACCTTTACCACCATCATGATCATTACACATATTATACCCCATATGGTGAGTAATCCTTTTTTTTGGCATGTTTCATGACCTCAGTTGCTGTTTGTTTTTGTCAAAAGTATTAATGAATTGCACTAAGTTATTATTAATTTTTTTCTATGTATCTGTTTACCAATAAGTTCTGGCTTTTTGTTGCAGGTAAGCTGGTAAAATATGTGGTAACTTCTTTCAGCCGCCAGCTGGAACGTCACTCTGGATTTCTCAAGTAAATCTGAAACAAAAGAAAAGACAAAACATTTACTTTACTTTAAAAAAAAATTACAAAAAGAATTGCTACAAGAAAAAAAAAAACTATTCCGAGTAAAAACGCACATGTTTCTATGTCTGCAGACGCCAGTTTACCGGTGGTGCCAAAGTGGATTCGAATAAATTTACCCTAAAGGAACCAAAGTTTCTTTTAACTTTGTTTATACGATTCATGATCAAATCAGTCACATTTGTTCTGGCTGCCTCACAAATCGAGATGAGTTGTCATTCCTCACTGTCTTGGCATTCCCGAAAGCTTCCAGAAGCGGGTTGGCTTGGATGATCTGATCCTCCAGGGTACCCTGATGGCAAGAAAACCTGTATAAAGGTATTTACTGTCCCAAAAAAACAACAAGATCTACTTCCTGTCAGACCACCTTCATTTTGTTGATTGTCTCCTTTTTCTTGTCAGTTGCCACAGCGATTGTCGCAAAGTACTGGATGACTCGCTTGGTGTTGACGGTCTTCCCAGCACCAGATTCTCCGCTGCCAAAACCAATTTATAATCAACGTTTTAACTGTAAAACGTTAAGACTGTAACGTAGTTTGACTTACGTGATGAGGATGGACTGATTCTCACGATCTGAGGACAGAAAATGAGAGTGAAAGACAAAGTTAATCAATCATAGAGTTTACAATTAATGTGACTGTACCGGTGAGCATGAACTGGTAGGCGTTGTCTGAGAGAGCGAAGATGTGAGGAGGGACTTCCATTCTCTTTTTTCCTCTGTAGGCACGAACCACCTCCGGGTTGTAAACTGGGAGCCATTTGTAAGGGTTCACAGTCACACAGAAAAGCCCAGAGTAAGTCTGCATGGAGAAAAAAGAAAAAAACAGAGGGGTTTGTGTCTTCGACTTGACCAGACAGTCTCTGGATGGTGGACATTGAGCCATCAATTCCTTTGTGAGAATTTTGGGAGTTTAAGCTGACAAAGTTGTGTCACTAATGTCTCTTCTTCTTCTTTCGGCATTTCCCTTCAGGGGGCGCCACAGCAAGTCAGTTTCTTCCATCTAACCCTATCTGCTGAAACCTGTTCGGTCACACCAACTATCTTCATGTCTTCCTTCACTGTATCCATGAACCTCCTCTTTGGTCTTCTTCTAGGCCTCTTTCCTGGTGGTTCCAAATTCAGCATCCTTTATGCCGATGTACTCTCTCTCTCTCCTCTGCACATGTCCAAACCATCTCAGTCTGGCCTCTCGAATTTTATCTCCAAAACCTCTGACATTTGCTGTTCCTCTGATCCTGTCCGTCCGGGTCACTGCCAGAGAGATCCTCAGCATCTTCATCTCTGCAACCTCCATCTCTGCTTCCTGTCTTTTCTTCAGTGCCACTATCTCTAGACCAATCAGCATGGTCGGTCTAACCACGGTTTTGTACACTTTCCATTTAATTTTAGCCAAAACTTTTCTATAACACCTGATACTTTTCTCCACCCGTTCCAGCCTGCTTGAACACGCTTCTTCACCTCTTTTCCACATTCTCCATTGCTCTTGACTGTTGATCCTAGATACTTAAAATCTTCCACCTTCTTTATCTCTTCTCCCTGTAACCTCACTTTTCCATTTGGATCCCTCTCATTCACACACTCGTACTCTGTCTAACTCTGACTAATCTTCATTCATCTTCTTTCTCGTGCAAACCTCTACCTCTCCAGCCTTCGCTCCACCTCTTCCTTCCTCTCACTACAGATCACAATGTCTAAAATCAAGATTTTTCACCTGCTCAGGATTAGAAATTGGCAGGGTGCAAACAGTTAGTCATTTTTTTAACCGTCTATCCCTTGCATGTTCCGGGGGATGCCGGAACCCATCTCGGCTGATTCAAGGCGAAGGGCAGGGTACACTCCAAACAGGTCACCAGTCTGCTGCGGTGTCACACACGTACAATCATACACACTCATTCCTAGGGGCAATCACGTAGCGACCAATTAACCTAGCATACATGTTTTTGGAGGATGGGAGGAAACCGGAGTATCCAGAGAAAACCCATGCATACATGGGGAGAACATCCGAATCCCGCACAGAAACACCAGTGTTTCAATCCTCACCCCCAGTCCTCAACCCTAGAACTTCAACCCTCTCGCTGTGAGGCCACTGAGCTAACCACTGCACCACCGTTTTCAGCACTTTCTGTTTTGTAAAGGAATGAAAAATGGGGTTTCTTTATGTGCTTACGTAGATCATCCAGGCCGCGTAGCGCTCCTTCAGGTTAAACAGCACAGCAGGTTCATGAAGATGGGTCATCATCACCATGTCTTCTATCTTATCAAACTTAGGAGGGTTCATAGGGAACACTTGATCCTCCTTCACATTCAAAACCTGAAAGAAAAAAAAATCCATATCCACAGTAGAAACAAATTCCCTTTAATAAAATAAAATAAATTGGAATAATTTGTGTAAATGATTCTCTCCCTGACAGGAACGTGGGGCTGCTGGAGCCTTCCCTAAGTAGGAAGAATGGCTCAGTGAATAGGGCGACCATCCTGCAAGTGGACAAGTCTCTGGTTGGATGCCCCGCCCAGAGTTAATGCCGAGGTGGTACGGAGCAAACCACCTAGAACTCCAATTGAATCTTGCATGTCAGCTTCCACCATCAGGTATGAATGTGTGTGTAAATGGGTGAATGTGAGCTTCAAAGCACTTTGAGTACCAACGTAGGGAGAAAAGTGCTGTTGAAGAAGAGTTCATTTACCATTTACCCAGGCTAATTACTGGCTAGAGGCAGGTTACATCCTGAACAGGTCAGCAGCCTGTTGCAGGACCACATATATTGTATATAATTTGTCAGGATCCCCTCGCCTGCCACCAGATGGAGCCCTGGACCTTCCTCCCTCACCTGGATTCCAAATCTATCCTGAACACCTGGGTGATTAGCCTGATATCAATCAGCTGTGCATTGTCAGCCTGCTGCCTATATAAAGAAAATCACCCCACTCTTTCTTGTCAGGTCATACCATCCCTTCCAGCCAGGTCTTTCTGGTTGCCTGACCATGAAACAGTAACTCTTGCCAGTTGTCACTAAATTCTTGAATTTCTTTTACAGCATTGCAGAGTTGCCATACCCAAACCATGTTTTCTGTCCTGCTCCTTCCATCTGTACACTGCTTCATGACATAGATGACCATACACACACATTCCTAGAAGTAATTTCATAGTGGTCAATAAATTGCTAGTTACAATTTATTAGCACTGTCACCGAGCACCTTATCATTGCAAATAGGTATATTAAAAAAAAAAAAAAAATATATATATATATATTTTTTTTTTTCCAAAAGAAACATCAAGTTGCTGTGTTACGACCAGTGGTGGATGAAGTACTTACTTTTTGTACTTAAGTAAAAGTACAGATAATTAGGCAAAAAATTTTACTTAAGTAAAAGTATCAATAAAAAAAATCTACTTAAGTAAAAGTACAAAGTATTTGGTGTAAATTGTACTTTTTAAGTAAAAAGTGAAAGTATTCGACCATAATTCAAATGTTATTTGTTGTGCTATATGGTGTCACCATGGTAACCAGGATAAATACTCTGCAGGGGTGTGACCCCCCTCTCCCGCCTCTTTTGGTCCACAAAAACATAAATAAATAAATAGAATAAAAGGAAAGGGGACAAGTCAAGCTATCCCCTAGAAGGGCCAGTGAATGGGCTGCCAAAATGGAGGAAAATGACACTCATTTTTTAAAATGTTTTGGGGGGGAGGCCCCCAGTCACTATATATTTGCTTTGTCAAAGCCCCACCCCCTTTGGAAAATTCTAGATCCGCCCCTGCTTTGTGTAATGATGGTTCAACTTTTCATTTAGAAGTAAACACGACGAACAACGATCTTCTGACTCTTTTTAATTTGTGCTATTTTTGATGTTAGGTTTTTGGCGATGAATGAATGTGGAAATGTTTCTCGATTCATGACTTCTTCTCCCGATCAACTGCTTCTTTTTATTTTGACGATGCGGCTTCAAGATGCGCTAAAAAACCTGTGTATTTTTCAAATTCCTGAACAAAAATGTAACAAAAAATGTGAAACGCACTTTTAAAAAGTAGCAAAGTAAAAGTACCGGTCTTAAATTTTACTTAAGTAAAGTACAGATACACAATTTTTTTACTTAAGTACAGTAACGAAGTACATTTACTTCGTTACGTTCCACCACTGGTTACGACACAATGCTGCTTCACATTCTTTGGTAATTGGTCGGGTTTCCGACACGTTTTACGTCAATTAACTCAGGTTGAAGTTTGTTTTCGGCATGGAGACACAACGGACCACAAATACTTTGTAAAAAAATAAAATTAAAATTTAGTTTATTTGATATTTCAGCATAAGTAATTGTATGACTTTGAAAAAAATGTGAAGGTGAGTATATGTGCAGCCCTTGTAACACATCACCGCGTGGCGCCAAACTACCAGCTAGCTAACCAAAGAAGAAACCGTTCACGTCAACACAAAGTCAAATAAAATACCCATAAGAATCTAAAAAACAAACACTCATCTATAAAGAAATTACTGAAAGAAACCAAAATATTCTTAAAGTCAGAATTTTGGCCATTTTTGTTCACCAACTGAAAATGTCAAAGATTGACTCTTAGAGAGAGCTCTCACTCTGACAAAAACTATCCTCGAAGTGCAGAGATCTCACTCCAATGTTTTTTTTTTTTTTTTATAAAATTTAACCTCTTTAGAATTTAAGCAGAACATTTTTTTTGTTGTCAATTTGCTTCCAGATTTTAAATTCTCTTATTTTTAATTCCTTCAAACCAAATCCACAACACCTGTTGTACCTCTGTCACAGCTGCTGATTCTGTTGCTTTTATTTCAATTCAATTTTATTTGTATAACCCAAAATCACAGAATTTCTGTCCTTAGACTCTCCTTCACGGCGAGAAAAAAACTCCTAAAAAAAAAAAAAAAAAAAAAAAAAAAAACCTTATGGGGATCCACACGAAAGAGAGATCCCTCCCGGGTTTGGTACATTTATATTTTTACACTAAAGCGTGTGTTTCTCATTTACAAAAAGTTCAGTTAAATGTCATTTCCAAGAAAAGTTGAACAAAAACAAAGTTTTTGTCCAACTTTCATTAAATAACTTCTCAACATGTTTAAATTTTGCTATGTTGTAATAAATGCACGATAATTTAAAACATAATTTATTCTGTAATATGTTCATATTGCCCAGAACAGGTAGAAATGTAAAAATCTCAAAGATATGTTAATAATTTAAGCTCCTCATTAATGTGATCTTTCTGTCCACCCACCCTGTCATCCGTAGTCCTGACGGTGACATTCCCGTCCGACCTGTCTTGGATTTCGGCTTTGATGTAAAGCTCCTTCTCATCACTGACAAAGCATGCCGTCTTGCCATCAAAAGGGCGGTTCTGCGCCTCCACTCTCTCCTTCTCAGACTTGCGCAGGAACTGGGCTGCTTCTCCAAAAATGCTCATTTCACCATCAGCATTCATTTTCTTCTTCTAAATCAGAGACAAACTACTTCAGCATCACTGGTGTTTCCAAGGTCCATGAAAAAGAATAACACACTTACCCGCTTTACTAGAACAAAACTACAAGTTTTAGTTTCTGTAAAGAACACAAAACTGAAATATTTCCAGACGTTTTGCAATTTTTTTTTTTTTAAGGAATGATCATCCTGCAAAAGTAAACCCGTCCCCTCTTTATATACACGTCCTCTGTCCTTGGTGGAGAACCTTCCTGCTCTACATGAACATGCACTGGTAGGTAGAGTTACAGGAACCTGCTGCCACGCTAACTAGAACGGATTAGAGACAAAGAACAAGATGCAACTGGGTTATTTTTAGAGTTTGAAGTTGAACAATTAATGGTGAATACTATTTTCCTTTATGGGCATTTTATCAGCATCCTCCTTCGACATGGTGTCCGCATATCTGAACGATAATGGCTTGTATGAATCGACATAAAAATTTTCCAAAATCCAAAAGAACAAAATGTCTATCCTTTTAGAGTCAGACATTAGATCTGATTAGAGACAACTTTGCGAGGCACGGTGCAAATGAGATGCAAACTTGAAATATTTTCTGCAAATTTTTTTACGTTCTAAATTTAGCGTGTCCTTTGACCATTTCTCTGGTCCAAGCCTGGTCAGAGCAGGCTCGGGCCCTGCATAAGAAAGGACAGAGCAGGCTGTTTTTCTTAAGAAGGTTTAAGATTTTTTGTGTTTTGTCACATGTTGAACATCTTTTATCAGTCTGTCGTGGCAGCTGCAGTTTTCTTCGCGGTCGTCTGCTGGGGAGGCAGCTTGACCGCAAGCAGTGGTGGAACGTAACAAAGTAAATGTACTTCGTTACTGTACTTAAGTAAAAAAATTGTGTATCTGTACCTAAGTAAAATTTAAGACCGGTACTTTTACTTCACTACATTTTTGAAGCAAATATCTGTACTTTTACTTCGTTACTTTTTAAAAGTGTGTTTTACATTTTTCGTTACATTTTCGGTCGGGAATTTGAAAAATACACAAGTTTTTTAGCGCATCTTGAAGCCGCATCGCCAAAATCAAAAGAAGCAGTCGATCGGGTGAAGAAGTAATGAATCGAGAAACATTTTCCGCATTCATTCGGCGCCAAAAACCTAACATCACATATAGTACAAATTAAAAAGAGTCAGAAGATCGTTGTTTGTTGTGTTTACTTCTAAATAAAAAGTTGAGCCATCATTACACAGAGCAGGGGCGGATCTAGAATTTTCCTAAGGGGGGTGGGGCTTTGACAAAGCCAATATATAATGACTGTCGGCCTCCCCCCCAAAACATTTTAAAAACTAAGTGTCATTTTCCTCCATTTTGGCGGCTCGATCACTGGCCCTTCTAGGGGATAGCTTGACTTGTCCCCTTTCCTTTTATTCTATTTATTTATTTATGTTTTTGTGGACCAAAAGAGGCGGGAGAGGTGGGTCACACCACTGCAGAGAATTTATCCTGGTTACCATGGTGATAGTTATTTGTTATAGCATAACAAATAACATTTGAATTATGGTCGAATACTTTTACTTTTTACTTAAAAAGTACAACTTACACCAGTTACTTTTGTACTTTTACTTGAGTAGATTTTTTTATTATTGGCACTTTTACTTGAGTACAAAAAGTGAGTACTTCATCCACCACTGACCGCAAGGGACAGCAATAGGCTGTATAGACTGATAAAGAAATGTGCATCTGTGGTGGGGAGAAATGTGGACTCCGCGGAAGCTGAGGGCTCTAATGCAGGGTATCCTGAATAACCCCCTTCACCCTCTACATGATGTTATCACGACCCGGAAGACAACCCAAAGTAACAGGTTCCGCTCACTGCGCTGCAGGACTGAGCGCTTTAAGAGGTCGTTCATCCCTTCAGCTCACAGGCAATTTAATAGATCAGATGTTTCGGGAAGGAACTGAGTCCTATTTTATTGTGTATGTATGTTGTTTTTAATTATTTTGTATGTACAGCTTGTGTGATTTCTGTTGCTGCTGGACACCAGAACTTTTTTTTCTCGCATCCTGTAACTAGTAGAAAAAGTTTCAAAAAAGTCTTCTGGACAGTTTAATTCTTGATTGAGACGTTTCGATTTCCGTCCGGAAATCATTTTCAATCTGATAGAAATGGACTGAAAACTGAATCTATTTATACTAACCTGAGTTAAAGGTAAAAAAATAGTAAAGAAGGGCTCGACCAATGAGCCTGTGTTACCTATGATGGCCGTGAATGGCTCCTATTGTAGCCACAGACCAGTAAACGAACCCTATTATAAAAATGCTAAAAGCCTAGTGAATAGAAATTCCTGCTAATGAGAGGCGTGAAACTGGGTCACGAGGTGTCATCTTTAGTCCATGGCTTCAAAAGGCTGCTGTAAATCCCGGGCAGAATGTATCTAACGCCTCCACTCCGATTCAGTGAGGGACTCTCTTTCATCACTAAGATGGCTTCCTTCACATCTCTTTCAAACCATCTAATCTTAGATTTTACTGGAATCTTAGAATCATAGTAGAAACTTTTTCTACTATGGATCACTCCTGGATGAATGAGGGACTACATGGACTTGTTGCATCCTGTAAATCTTAAAGTAGCACAAATTTTCCAACAAAACTTGTGTGAAACAACAGAATACTCTTATAAATCATTTTAGAAATAAACCTCACTACTCATCTAGATCAGGGATGATGTTCAGAACAGACGGAGGTAATTCTAGCCCGGATATCAAGGATAGGCCAGACAACCTCTAAAAGTAGATTGATTATCTTCCTCTTAGAGGATTATTCCCAGCAGCTGCACTGGAAACCATCAAAGCCTGACTGGGATCCAATTGTTTTAACAATGAGACTATGGCGGCAGTACAAACCAAACGTTCAGGAACCGGACGGAGACGCACTGATCCCTGCAGTCAGAAAAAATCCTTGTCAGTTGTTGGTGGTTATTAAGTCCTGTAGATGTAAGGTCACAGCAAGGTGAAGGACTCACATGGACAGACAGGATACTAATGTTTATACAAGCTAATATCCTCCGTAATAACAACGTTATTACTAATCCATAAGATTTGGTAGAATTATTCCACACAGAATGTCACAATTTTACACATACTGTACACAGAAAATGACCCTAGAGATTGTTTTGTCTCTAAGGAACAGGTTTGCACCTGTTCCTTAATGCGTAAACACGGTGTGGTCTTCATAAATTGTTGGCTGAAAAAAAAAGCTTGATTATAATAAAGCCAGATCCGTGCAGTGTCTCACCCTAATTTTACAAAAGGCCTGCTGAGACGACATTCATAGAAATGCCAAAAAAGGTAGGAAATTAGAATAAAAATTTATGTTGTAGGTGCTGATGCGGTAATGCTGAAAAAGAAATTTGTTGTGGTCTGAAAAACAGAATGGTTCTGTGTGTAAATGAATGAATGTTTAGCAGTAACTAGAGACATATAAATATTTTAATCAGATGATGTTTAATCCACTGAATAATTTAAAGTAACATCTGGTAATTTTTTTTGGTTTGTAAACGGTGATGTAATCTCTCTTTGGCTGCTAAAAAACTGCATTTGTTTATCAGCACTCAAAAGATATGTCATGATCCCCTCAACCGCCACCAGAGGGAGCCCTGGACCTTCCTCCCTCTCCTGGATCTCAACCTGATCCCAAACACCTGGCTGATTAGCTGGATGCTATTCTGCTGTGCATCGTCAGCCTGGTGCCTGACTTCCACATTGGGTGATTACCATCCCTCCCAGCCAGGTCTTCATGGGTGCCTGACCAAGAGTTACATCTCTGAACTCTGTTATAATATTTGAACTTCTTAATCCTGTGTTAATCCATGGCCCTTTATCTTACAGCTTTACTAGACTTTTGGTTAATAAATTCTGTTTTGTTGTCCTGCATTTGGGTCCTCCTCCTCTTTTCACGTCCCACATCACAACAATATAATTAAAAAAAGTGTACTTAATGCTTCAATTATTAGTTTTTCATTGAAGACATTTTGTTTAATATTTTATGCAGGTTGTAATGATTAAAAACAAGCAACACGTTTTAACGTTGCATTACCCAAAAGCAACAAGTCACTTTTTGATGCAACATCGGCTCTTGCCGAGCTCCCGCAGCGACCGCCATCAGTCGCCCGCAGCCCAGTTCTAAAAATAGCACCAATCACGAATTAGCTCTGTCTAAAATTTTATTTAATTGTGTTGCTATTCTTTTTGAATTTCATTTACAGTGATGTAAATTTAAAAATGAATACATAAAAAAAATGTCTATCACAAAAAAAAAGTTTAATATACGAACTCTGACGTAGTATGGGTTTGAGGTTGGTCTGGTGCGCATGACAAACCAGCTTTGCTGAGATGAGCTTGTGAGCGCGTTTTTTACCCACAAAACATGGCAGAAAAAAGGAAGAAAACTTATCATTTTCACAGTGAATGGGAGGAAGAGTTCTTTTTTTACTTACGTGAAAGAAAACTGTGTGCGTCTCATCTGCTCATCATTTCCTGCAAAATGTTGTGGAAGTGATCATTTGAAAATGAAACACTTGGATATTGCATATTGAAATCTGTTTCCTACCTTGTTTAATCATACTGAAATAATTATTGTAATGGATCGTTAACAATCAGTGTCTTCATATAGAATATCATTAATAATAATATCAAATTAAAGGTACACTGTGTAACTTTAATCAGAAGTGTATTATCAAAGTGGTCGCCCTTTGCATTACTCAGTGCCCTTGAAGTAGCTCTCAGTTTCAAAAAGGTTGGTGACCCCTGCTCTAGAGACAATGGAGTCTGCACTTGGATACTTATCTGATTGGGCAGCGTCGGCTGTGGCTGAATAAGCCAATGCGGGAGCTGCAGATCCTGCCACACTTGCTGCAAATGTAATAGGTAGTATGAGTCATGAGGGGAGCAGTGGCGGACCAACTTTTTTGCTGTTTTTGGGTCTTTGTGGCCTCACACTGGATCTCTCTGTTCTCCTTGGCCTGTTTAATACTGATTTTAACTGTTGTTTCAAGATTCTTTATTGTCACCGTTCTCACATTAGACAGACGTCAGGCTAAAACATATATGTGTATACCCTGTTCGTACCCCTGCTCTACAGTAACAGATATGAGCTTATTTTCCATTACACTCTGCAGTTTGACTTTTTCTTTGTGACTTAGTTCTCCTCTGCTTTGTTTCCAGTTCGGACGAAGTGTCTCCTCCACAATGGCCGGATAAACCAATTATCACAGCGATGTTGTAAAGCCGTGGTGGCTCGTGGACCGGATACTCTATTTCTCTTTGTGTCTCTGTGTGTGTTTGTCTTCAGGCTCAACTTAGAACAGATCTTACAATAGCTTGAGGATATTTTGAGAACTGATTGAAAAAAATCGACATAACACGACACCCGCAAGTTACTCTGTGAAAAAAATAGAATTATTCAGCCAATCAGAAGGCAGCATTGAGACGTGGACAGAAAATTACAAAACAGAATCTATTAAGGGAATAGCAGTACTTGATTTTGTACCAACTGTTTTGGTACAGGACGTTCAGTTCGGTGATCCATAGTAAAAAAAGTTTCAAAAAAGAAGAGAAGCCTCAAGTGGTCCACAGTCTGCTGTACATCTGCATCTTAAATCCACCAAACACACTTTTGAGGACATATAGGTGAAGATTCTAAGTAGAGAGAAAGGATGGTGTGAAGGAAGCCATCTTTGTAATGAAAGAAAATCCCTCTCTGAATCGGAGTGGAGGCGTTAGATACATTCTGCCCGAGATTTACAGCAGCATTCTGAAGCCTTGCACCAAAGAGGACACCTCGTGACCCAGTTTCACGCCTCTCGTTAGCAGGAATTTCTATTCACTAGGCTTTTAGCATTATTATAATAGGGATCGTTTACTGGTCGGTGGCTACAATAGGAGTCGTTCACGGCCATCATAGGTAACACAGGCTCATTGGTCGAGCCCTTCCTTACTATTTTTTTACCTTTTGCTCAGGTTAGTACAAATAGATCCAGTTTTCAGTCCATTTCTATCAGATTGAAAATGATTTCCGGATGGAAGTCGAAACGTTTAGATCAAGAATTAAACTGTCCAGAAGACTTTTTTGAAACTTTTTTTACTGTGTCTCTATCAACCAATCACAAATGAGTTTACTGGCTAACTGTCCTCCCACCCAAACTAACTGTGTGGCCACTGCCAGCAACCAACCGTAGCTGGGCGACCCCCCTATGTCATTAAAGTCTCTTGTTTTGGGACACTTTGGGTTAAAAATTGAAACAGAGAAAGACAGGTGTTAAAACAAAGATGGTGTCCAACATGGTTCAACCGAAGTTGGTCATGTATATTTGGTGACGACGACTTGCGGAAGTTCAATTCGAGTGACTAAAAAAGATCTCAGAGACTTCGAACATTTCAGATTTCCAGATGTGCTGGGAATTTTAATCCCAAACATCTCCAAGTTTCGAGGGAAGAAGAGCAGATATCAATTTATTGAGGTCAAATAAAAACAATGATGCAGATGCAGGAAGATGAGGAGAGAATGTTTGTCGTTTTTCTTTCTAGATCAGATTCTTGATATTTTAAGATGCACTTCATCTCTTCACAGAAGTTTATGTTCATTCTTAGAATTCAGGATTCACTGCCTGGTTTTGACCTTTTGAAACTGAAAAAGATGAAAAATCTCTTTGTTCCATCTAACGTGGCGTGAAATGAATCTTTTCAGGCACCCCAAGAAAAGCAGACACTCCAAATAAGATTAGGTTTCTTTTCATCTTTCGATCTTAATCTTAAAACATCTTGTAGAGTAAAAGATGTTGTTTATGTAACAGGGTACCTGTATGTTTGGAGCCGCAGGCTGGTTTGGTCATATCATCATAAACCAGTCTAGAAAAAAGGCATAAAAGACCAAACAAATATTTTCTCAGTCAATTCGACTCATTTTCAAATTGTCGTTTCCTTTGGGTTTTTTTGTGTGTTTTTATGGTTTTTCCAAATTTATTGGGAACAACTAATTGAACATTTCGGGGAGGTGTTGGCTCATTGGTAGGGTGTTTGTCCTTGAACCAGGAGAAGTCAGGTCAAATCCCTTTGTCAGGTTGTATGAGGTTGAGGACAATTTGCCATTTTAAACAAGAAACAGATTTATTCTCGAAACAAACTCAAATATATCCAAGAGCAAGATAACTTAAGGAGGTCACAAAATATTACAAACCCTTAACTGAGGAAGGTCTCTAGGTTAGTGTTTGGCCCAAGAAAACCTGCAGATGAGTATCGGACAAAATCCATTTTAAATACAGACGAAAGGGAGAGACAATGAGACACATTAGGAAGGAGCAGGCAATCCTTGAAATGAAGGGAGAACACAAAGAGGGGAAGTCAAGACACTTGGAATGAGAGGTGTCACAGACTGGCCCTGGGACAAAAATGATGGAAACAGAGACAAAAGAATGAGCTAATCAAATTAAGTTTATTGTACAGAAGATTTTTAAGATAAAGAAAAAAATAATCATAAACGCCAAAACCAAAATTGAAGAAATGGAATAAACCAAAAACATACCCAACCTGGAGATCAGAAACAGAAAGCGCAGGCATCTCCTTCAGACGGCCCCTCCCCCTGCCTGCAGGAGATGCCTCCCCTGCCAGGTAAGGGAGGGGCTGTGAGGAAAAATAAAAAAGGAAGCAAATCTAAAAAACCACAAAACCACCAGCAAAGACCTGAAACTCTGATACGTCTTGGGTTTTCCGTACGGCAGCTCCTCATTTATATTAAAGTCATGCAACTGTCTACACACTCCACCTCATCCAAAAATTGTACGATTTACATTGAAGTCATTAATAAATAATAATAATACATTTTATTTGTAGTGCGCTTTACACTTTCAGAGAAAATCCCAAAGCGCTACATAGAAAGGTAAAAACAATAAAAACATATTAAAAACTAAAATCTACATTCTGAAAACAAAGAATCATAAAATCAAAGATTAAAAGCCTTATTAAAAATGAATGTCTTTAGACCTTTTTTAAAAGTGTCCACACTTTGTGGGGCCCTGAGGAGTTCCGGGAGCTCATTCCACAGTCGTGGGGCAACGGCCTGGAAGGCTCTGTCCCCCATTGTGGTCAGCCTGGTCCTGGGCTGGTGGAGGCAGTGGGTGGAATTTGAGCGAAGGTGTCTTGGGTTGATGAGTGGGGAGAGGAGCTCAGTGAGGTAAGTTGGGGCATTTCCATGGACACATTGGTAGGTGAGGAGGCAGATTTTGTAGTGAATTCTGAAACGGATGGGAAGCCAGTGAAGTGATTTAAGAACAGGTGTGATGTGGTCAAATTTTCGCCTCCTCGTCAGGACCCTGGCAGCGCAGTTTTGGATGTGCTGGAGCTTCTCAAGGCTCCTGCCAGGTGTGCCAACGAGGAGGGCATTGCAGTAGTCGAGTCTGGAGGAGATGAAGGCATGGATCAGTTTTTCAGCTGCGGCGTGGGTGAGTGAGGGGCGGAGCTTGGCAATGTTTCTGAGGTGTAGGAAAGAAACTTTGCAGAGGTGACGTACATGCTGGTCAAATGTGAGATTGCAGTCGATTTTTACGCCAAGGTTTGTTACAGAGGAGGAGAGTGGAATGTTGTGACCAGAAACCAGAATGCTTGAAATGGAGGATGTCTTGATCTGGTGAGGTGTACCGTTTAATATGGCTTCCGTCTTGCTGGTGTTGAGCTGGAGAAAGTTGTTGGTCATCCACGTCCCTATCTCCTCCAGACAGGCATGAAGGGCAGAAAGAGCTTGGGTGGGCTTAGTGTCCATTTTCAAATACAGTTGTGTGTCATCAGCATAGCAATGAAATGAAATGTTGTGTTTCCGGATTATTTGTCCAAGTGGAGATATGTATATGGTGAAAAGTCATTGTACACACACTTCTTAAATGAGGTTTTCTGAGCACATGTCACCAGGAGGAAACCAGGAATCAACTGCCGGATCTGTTGGAGGGTCTATGTTTCACAGCTAACTTAAGGAGCGTCTATGGATGCTAACAGATAAACCAGAAGATGTTTCCAGAGTAAGGGTTGTTGTTGACCCTGTGACCCTTACCCACATCCATCCGTTCTGCTTCCTCTCTGTAAACCAGAAAACTTCCTCTTGAAGTGACTCCATTATCCTCAGACAGACTCCGCTTGTTTGTTCCTCATCTGAACCCCTCACATATTCAGATTAACATGACAGGACAAACTACTGGGACAGAAAAGTCCTTGTGACGCCCCGACATGTTCCCAGTCTGCTTCACAGTGTCGGCTTTTGTTTTTCTCAGTCGAACCGCTGGACTTTTCTCCCAAACAAAGGCTTATAGAAAAATGGCACATTGATCAGAAGCAGACGTTTTATTAAAGGATGAACCAGTCAGACGGAGAGATGTGGGATTTCTCTTTTTGTCTTCATTGAGTTGGAGCTCTGATGATTTTCTCTGTCTGTCTTCCTAACTTGTTGCCTGACTGCTCCTCCACGTATCACCATGGTAGGTTCCTCTATTTACTATCCAAAACTTTAAATTATGAAGAAAACAAACCAAGTTTGATCTATTATACCTTCTTTAAAGTAATTCAATAACATTTTAAAAAAGAATTAACTTTCTAAAGTCTCCACAATGTCTCTGTTTTTCTATTTTGATTTAATTTTTATTTATATGGTATATCTACTGTAATAAACAAGTAGTTTATGACTAGTTTGCTACTATTCATAAACTAGTAATATATTGTATTTAACAATCTATTTCTTACACTCTTTCTGGGAAAATCGGAGGGGTGCAAGCCTCAGAATAGAACAGCGTGCTATTTATTTCTGTTTATGCAGTTATTATTTGTCCTTCATTTTTCACAGTAAACATAAGATCCATTACTTAATTTGTATGGATTATATTCAAGTGATTTTCTTTTAGTTTCTTAATGATTTTCGGCTGCAATTCTTACAGTATGGATTTTTGTTTCACCAAACTTATACTTTGACCAAGACTTATGTTGTCCACCAATAATAAGTATTTCTCTAGAATGTGCAGATGTAAAGGTGAGTTTGCAAATACTGTAATTTCACGGCCATAAGGCGCATATAAAAGTCTTAGATTTTCTTCAAAATGAGCGGTGCGCCCTTTTGTGCGGTGCGAGAAAAGGCGGACCTAAAAGAAAAAGCGGTGCCCGCAAGGCGGACCTCAAAGAAAAGGCATGAGAACGTTAAAGAGTGAAGTGTGAGCGGTGTGGGAGCGATGGATGACCGAAGGAGACCACAGTTTCACGAAGGGTGGAAGGCAGCGCCGGGCGAGTTACGCTACAGTTTGCCAATGGATTGTAGATGCTTGGACTAACGTGTCTGCTGGTACTGTTATCTGAGCTTTCGCAAAAGCTGGTATCCTTTCTGAGGAGCCGCACAGTACAGACAGGGACTTTGACAGCGAGGAGCGAAGTGGACCTGCTCTGTTGGATTTTGCGCAGCTGTTCGATTCCGAAACAGAGGATGAGGACTTTGACGGATTTGAATAAAGACTATTACCGGTAATGTGCTTGTTTAGTATCGTTACTACTTAAATGAAGCACAACCAAACTCAGTTTTGCTCCCGATCTATTTTTTAATACGCACATTTGCATGCTTGCGTGTGTATTGTTGTAAGACGGTGTGTGACTGAGACTGCGTCTTTTCGTACGGTGCACCTTATGCGTGTGTTAAATACAGCAATGGCGCTCATAACTGAGGCTGCACCTTTTTGTACGGTGCGCCTAATGGCCGTGAAATTGCGGTAAAAGTGATTCTTTAGAGTTTAGTTTTCAAAAATCCAGACTTCTTGAGCCACTGTTAAGCTAACTTTTAATTTTCCTGATCTAACTACAACAAACCACCCAAAAAATGAGGTAGTTAAATGTTGTAAATTAAAATACTCCAATACTAATTGCAATTTTGTGATTGGTCAGTTCGTAGTAACCAAGAGTTAATATCATAGTATCAAACAATGTACTGTATGTTTTAGACCAAGCATGGGTAAACTTTGGCCCGTGGGCCACATGTGGACCGTTAAATGTCTAAATTCGGCCCACCGAACGCGAAAAATTTTAAATAAATTAACGTTATTGATGTTTATTTGCCATGCAATTCTGATGTTTCCTCACTAGGTGGCACATTCTACATATTTGGCTTTGTTGAGAAAACAAAAAACACTGCTCCCATTAAGATGTGCGGGTCTTCGGGATGTACACATTGTCAAAATAAATAGTGCGTGTAAATATCAAAAGCTATCGGGGCCGATACAAGCATGTAAACAAGCACGTTAGATTTCAAAACCTAGCAAACTTGGGATATGTTTTCTTCATATCCCAAGATGTGTATTTTTTCCTCCAATGAGGTGAAGTTACCAAAGCATGCCATCCATCTGCTCCTGTTTCGGCCCGTTTGTCAAATGTTAGAACTCAATGTGGCCCGCGAATCAAAAAGTTTGCCCACCCCTGTTTTAGACTATTTATTAGACCCCAGCTTTTATTACACAAGTAATAAGCAAGTTCAAATTGCCCCAATACTTTTTTATACCTTAAAATTTTGTTTCTATTTTCATTCAACAGTCTGTTTGCGATGTCAAAGCGCAACCTTTAGCGCTGAGGTGTAAATAATGCATGCACCGCTGTAGTTAGCACTAGCTGCTAAATTGGCAGAAGTTGAGACAAAAGTCCTGAAGTTGAGACAAAAGTGTCTCAACTTCAAGTAACAAAACCCGAAACTAATGAAAACATACTGTCACAGACTGTCTATGGCTCTGGGACAAAAATGAGGGAAACAGAGACAAAGTATGGGCCAAATTAAGTTTATTATAAAATAAAGACACAATCGTCATAAATACAAATTCAACATTGAAGAAACTGAAAAACCAAAAGCTTACCTGACCTGCATTTGAACAAACAGAGAGAGAAAACAATTAGTGCAGGCATTTCATTCAAAATGAGCCCAGAAGGCTTCCTCAGAAGGCCCTCCCCCTGCCTGCAGAAGGCTCTGCCCCTGCCAGAAAAGGGAGGGGCTGTGACAATACTAAACATACTAAAACAATTTAATTTCCCTCCAGTTACTACGTCAGGTACCAACAAATTAGAGAACGTTTTTGGATCTGGCAAAACAATCGGTGAATAGGAATGACATCAAATCTGAGTCTTTTTAGCCAAGCATCTGATGTATAAGTCTACCAAAGTAACGTGGTATTGTACAAAGGTGAAAATTGCAAGGTGAGCAATCCAGAGGAAGACCAAAGAAGAGGTTTATGGATGCAGGACTTGAAGGTGTGGAAAAAAAAAAGATCTTTGAGAGAGAACAAGAGCCTGGTCTTATTTCCCATGCCCTCAAACTTTCACATCCTGCGTGGATGCTTGTACTTTCCCTCAGAGGCTTCCTCTTGTTTTTTTATAATTGCTGCTGTTTCTGAACTCATGGTTTTACGCCTCAGGGCGCCAAAACAAACCAAGTAGAAAATAATGTTCCTAGTCTTCGTCAGGCACTTCAAAATGAACACAGACACTTTGGACTGCAGTGTTCCGGCTTAAACAGTCACATTAGGATCAGAAATTAAGAAGAAAGAGGTTATTTTGAAAACAATTTCTGTATTGAATGAAATCTTTGTTTTCAGTTTAGATTTTTACTTAAAATCTACAGAGCAGCTACATGCTCAACGTAAAGTTCTCAATTTATTCTTACCTTGGTTTGCCAATCGTAAATATACAAAACATTAGGAACGAATATCTACATCTAGTATTAAATGTTATGATGGAGAGGGCGGGTAAGGAGGAGGTCTCAATTGCGGAACAACAATCAATCATTTATTTAACAAGGCAGACCCCAGACCCGCTGGTGAGACGATGTCTCACAGCTGGCCAGGGAATGACTCGGGACCCTTCCGGGTGTGCTAGAGGATGCAGCCAGGGTGAGAGAAGCCTGGGCTTCCTGTCTGAGGCTGTTGCCCTCGCAACCCGGCCCTGGATAAGCGGACGATGACGGGACAGAACGGAACAAAGGAAGTCCAGCAATGCTGTAAAAGGGAGCAAGAGTCAAAAAAGGCAGTTCATGATCAGTTTTTTCAAAAGTATCTCTCGTAATGTTTAAAGAAATATTTTCTTGGTCGAGAGGCAGCTTTTGGAGGGAGGAGTGAAGACCCGACGAAGAATCCTGGAGAGCCTGCCTTTTAAATAGGCAGCAGGTAAATTAGGGACAGGTGTTCAGAATCAGGTGGGAATCTGGGGAAGGAAAGATGGTCGAGGGTTCCTTCTAGTGGCAGGCAAGGGAACCACAATTAAAATAGTTTATGGAATATAACCAGTGGGCTAGTTCGGATGGAAGAACAACTGGTAGAAGCCGTTTGTAAGGTTGACATACTGTATTTTTAAGATTTTTGTTCACTGCATGGAATTTATGCTTAAAAGATGCTGTATGATTAGCATATCCTGATAATGTTTTATCCTCATGTACGTTGGAATTTTTCAGCAACAGCACAGGAACTTCATGATTTGCTTAAATAGTCACGGATTATTTTTTTAAAAATGTTTGGTTCAAACTAATTTTAATCAAATCATGTCACTTTTAAGAAAGTTTTTCTTGCATAATAAACACAAATCTTTAGGAGAAGATTCATTTTTACGATATAAATTTGTCATGATCCCCTCTCCTGCCGCCAGAGGGAGCCCTGGATGTTTCTCATCAACCTAATTAGGGTCACCTGAGGTTGATTATAGATTCCACACATCTGTGCACTCTGTCAGCTTGGTATTCAAGGGCAATTACCCCGGACTTCCCGGTCGGGTCATACAATCCCTTCAAGCCAGGTTTCCCTGGTTTCCTGACCAAATACACATTCTGACAGAGACCTTTTACCAGGACACTGAAACTTTGTTTTTTTTTTTCAACAGTAATAGTGGACTCCCAATTAAAAAAAAAACAAAACATGTTTTCTGTCTGCAATTGGGTCCTCCTCATTCCACCTGCACTCCGCATCATGACGATAATTAACACAAATAATAGATGATTATACAATAAGTTTAAGAAATAAATTGTAACAGATTAATAGTTGTTTGATGACATTTTTTTTATTTTATTCTGCAAACTTTACACTAGAAGTCTAGATTATTATTATTATTATTTTAAAGATGACACTCTTGAATATTTCAGCATCACTCCATGTTTACATACTTGGTAAAAAGCTCGGGAACAGCTTGCATAACGTCAGTCATCTAAAAATCATTGGAGCTCAATCTGTGATCCATCTGGAAGGACGGTGTGGTTCTGAAACTAAAAAGATCCCAGGAGAGGGATGGGGGGGCAGTGTTCAGCATTTCCAGTGTCTATCGATGGATTAAAAACACATTGACTATTGTTAAGATGTGGCGCACAGTATCACATATCTGACTAAAAAAGGAATTAGTTACATTCAGTGGTGGAACGTAACGAAGTAAATGTACTCCGTTACTGTACTTAAGTAAAAAAATTGTGTATCTGTACTTTACTTAAGTAAAATTTAAGACCGGTACTTTTACTTTTACTTCACTACATTTTTAGAGCAAATATCTGTACTTTTACTTCGCTACTTTTTAAAAGTGTGTTTTACATTTTTCGTTACATTTTTGTTCAGGAATTTGACAAATACACAGGTTTTTTAGCGCATCTTGAAGCCGCATTGCCAAAATCAAAAGAAGCAGTTGATCGGGAGAAGAAGTCATGAATCGAGAAACATTTTCCGCATTCATTCAAAAACCTAACATCAAATATAGTACAAATTAAAAAGAGTCAGAAGATCGTTGTTCGTTGTGTCTACTTCTAAATAAAAAGTTGAGCCATCATTACACAGAGCAGGGGCGGATCTAGAATTTTTCAAAGGGGGTGGGGCTTCGACAAAACCAATATATAGTGACTGGGGGGCCTCCCTGTCAGGAACCAACAATAAGTAGGACTCAGATGCAGAGATCTTTACAAAGGTTTAATCCAACAGGCCGATCATGAACATAATCCAAAACACTCTGACACAGGACAAGGGGAGACAAGGACTATTTAACACAGAAGGAAGGGGATCTCAGGTGGAAACAATGAGGGACAATTAGACATACACAGCTGTGGGAAAAACACTAGGGCAGGAAGTAACAAACATGAAACAAGAGGAAAGTTCGTTTTCAAAATAAAACAGGAAGTGCAAAACACAAGACATTACAGTACCCGCCCCTCAAAGACCGGCACTGGACGGTCCAGGACCACGAGACTTGTAGAAGTCCTTTAGGAGAGATTTGTCCAAGATGTACCGCTCTGGAATCCAATCCCGCTCCTCAGGACCATACCCCTCCCAGTCCACCAGAAACTGACGCCCCCGACCCCTGCGACGGACATCCAGAATCTCCCGCACAGTGTACACTGGGCCACCCCCGATCATTCTGGGCGGCGGTGGGGGCACAGTTGGAGGGACAAGTGGACTATCCACCACTGGCTTCACCTTGCTAACGTGGAAGGTAGGATGAACACGAAGGGACCGAGGCAGACGAAGGCGAACAGCGGCCGGACCAACAACCTTGGTAACGAGAAATGGACCCACAAACCGTGGAGCCAGCTTTCTACAGGGCACTTGTAGGTTGAGATCCTTGGTGGAGAGCCACACCCGCTGTCCGGGTCGATAGATTGGGGCAGGACAACGCCTACGATCGGCAGCCTTCTTAACACGATCTCGTTGGCGAAGCAGAACTTGGCGGGCGGCAGCCCAAATGCTGCGACAGCGCCGAACTAGGGCGTGGGCCGATGGAACAGAGACCTCCGGCTCCAGGTCTGCAAAAAGGGGAGGGTCATAACCAAAAACACACTTGAATGGAGACATACCCGTGGCTGTGGTAATCAAGGAATTGTGGGCATTCTCCACCCAGACCAGGTTCTTGCTCCATGTTGAGGGATTCAGCTTCTTTATATTAAAAGTGGGTATAAAATCGTTTTTATAAATGCTGTCGTCCCTGTTCTGGAGCGATATTTGACCCTGTTATTCTTCCATAAATTTTTCACTTAGTCATATATTATGGTAGGGTGATACTTCAAACATTTTCTAAGAACGACTATACGAGTAAAGAAATAAAGAATCTTTTATCCATCCAGTAAATCTGGCATCGAAAAAGATGATGTTCAATGTAGGGCTGAAGCAGTTAATCGATTTAATCGATTATAATCAATTATCAAAAATAGCTGTTGACTAATTTGGTCATCGATTAATCGTCTAAAAAGTTTATACTGTCAACTGCACTTACATTGGTCTCCATGTGGGGCAGCAGAGAGCAAATTGACGATGCACGCTACCAAAATAGGAGGAGAAGAAGATAGCAGCCAATCATTGGACTTCATTTCACCCCACCTCACGTGATCAGGCAGATTCAACAAGATGGCGGAAAGAAAAACAAAACCAAAATTCTCCAAAGTTTGTATCATTTTCCGCTAAATTTGGAAAAGACTCGCGTTAATATGCAAAGTTTGCGAAACAGACACGTTTTGGCACGGAAGCATAACGACGCTGCACAAAGATCTGAAAAAAAAAAACATGTCGGACTCGAAGCGGGAGACGGCAAACCGGAGCGATACACGATGTTATTTTTAATAAAAACAATTTTACAGGTCACTAAATACACTTTTTATTGTCTGCAAATAAAAAACAACCCAACATGGACTATTTTCTGTGGAAAACGGTTGCACTCCGCAGCAGAGCACTTCCCCAAGGGACTCTTACTGTATTTTGTAAATGATCATGTCTGATATGAGGCCGCTGTCAGTAGGAAGACGAGGGGTTAAAAAATAAGATCGCTAAATTCAATCCAGGATACAAGACCCCCTCCTCTACACCGCAAAGCACATTTTTACCCACAAAAAAATGAATGCTGTTATAGTTGGGCACCCCTTTACCGATTAGTAGATCTGTGTTTGTAATATTATAAGTGGTAAAGATGGTCATTTTATTTATTAAAGTTACTATTTTTACAATAGAGATGATTTTTTTTTTTGCACTAAAACTTCACAACTGGAATGTTTTTGTATATTTTTTCATGTTAATCTGGGGCCTTTTTTTTGTACGATACTTCTGAACAAGGTTAAATTTGTGAATCCAGAAGCGTTAAAGGTTTCTTGTTTTCAAATGTGATCCAACAGTTTACATTTGATGTTTTATTAGCCAGTACTACTAAAGCACATTTTATGGATGCTCATGATTTACTTTTACTGTATACAGTAAGTAGATTTATTATTTTCTACCTCTTTATTTGACAGAAAGATTAACATTTGCTCTTACTGTAATAAACCCAACGTGTCGTTTATTTGGTTATAAGTTGTGTTTTACACAATTACATTCTATTATATGCCAAAAAAGTAATATTTATTAAATTGAAATGTTTACCCGATTAATCGAGTAATCGACCCAATAATCGACAGATTAATCGATTACCAAAATAATCGTTAGTTGCAGCCCTAGTTCAATGCTGTTGTTGGTAAATCTGCTGCATGGGAGAACAGCGTAGTTATAATGCCCTTGTCCTGATGAGATCTGCGGCATTGAGAGCTGCGACTCTGCGCCTCTGCGAATGCCCAGAACGTGTCATACCCTCTTCCCTCCCAGAACGCGTCATCCCCCTATATATACCAAGATCTGCGACCTGGAGTTATGTCATAAATTCTATTGGAATTAGCGTTTTTTTGCACATGCTCTGCATTTTTCGACTAAAATCTGTCATTTTAAAACGGTATAGTATTTTTTATTCACTTAATGTGTTGTATTTTTAGATTCTGGGACCGATTGTTCACTTTCGGTTCACTTTCAGTTGTTTAAGGGGGGAGGCGGTGGCTCAGTGGTAGAGCCTTCGCCCTACCATCGCCTTCGGACCGGAAGTTAACCAGAAGTTTGGGGGTTCGAGTCCCACTCAGTTCACGTCTATGGTTCTTGGAGAAGATACCTAACCCCCAGTTCTCCCACCATTGGCACCATCATTGGCGGCAGCCTATGCAGATCTCCTCAGACCACCCTTCCTATAAGTAACTTAAACCAGCCAATATGGCGGAGAGTCAGAGGTAACTTTCTACTCCACGTTTTCCTCCAAGCTACAGTTACCTGGACTTATGAGTCTCATTTTACAATAAAAATACACTAAACAACATGTCTTTTTCTCTCCAAGGAGGTCAAGTTTTCTAAAAAATGACTCTGCACAAGGAGGTTACAGGTAATAGCAACATTTATTTTCCAGAAATCCAGTCCAGCATTTTCAGAGGGGCGATTTGATTGTAAAATCAATAGAAAAATAGACAAAATGGCCACTCAAGCAGCCCAGAGTCTAGGTTAACACATACGGCGGTAAAGATAAATGACCGAAGGGCTTCATCTAATGGTTTTTGGCTCTGAAATCAACCACAGTGCCGCAGGCAGCGCACGCTGACAGAAAAGCACTATTAGATATCTTTTGGGTCCCCGTGGGCAGCAGAGCAAAGCTGTAAACACAGCACCAGCACAATAGAGCTGGGTTTGAAGGAAAATGTGTGTTTTCAAGCAGCACTGGACAGGAAACCGAAACAGATGAAAAACAAGAAGGCGTTCACATATGGAAGAAAAACAAAGACTGGAAAGTGATAAAATGCAGGCTCAGCAAACTAAACTAATGAGGCCTTACATAATTACTGTAAACATAAGGTGTGGGACCCAATTTGATCCACCAGAGAATCCAATCTAGCCTGCTGGACACATTTGAGACTTGACCAAAAAACAGGGGGTTAGGTGTCTTCTCCAAGGACCCTAGACATGAACTCAGTGGGATTCCATCCTGCGAACTTACAGTTAACTTCTGGACCCATGGCGAAGTCTCTACCGCAGACCTGGGCAAATTAAGGCCCGCGGGCTTTTTGTACGTCCCTGTCCGGCCCGCGTGAGGCCAATCATAAATACCATAAATTAAACTTTTTTTTAACTTTTATTTTGAAATTTCCTTTTTATTTTATTTTGAAAAGTGTTACGTCGCTACGTATGCACTCTTTGAGGGTATTCCACCCTCAAAGAGGAGAACTTTCCACACCTGAGGAGGCATGCTCAGAGGATCCTAGTCCTCTTTGGATCTACCTATCAATGTGAACAGACATTCTCAGTTATGAAGTTCAACAAATCCAAACACAGATCCTCTATGACTGATGACCACCTCTCAGCTGTCCTTCACATAGCCACTTCAGACATTCCACCAGATTTCAATGTTCAAGCCCAGAACAGACTGGATTATTCTCACTGAAGAGGCAACATGAGGTGGAAAGCATTACAAGTTAAAAAATAAATTGCACTGGTTCCATTATTGTTTTTCCACAGTTTGACATAACCTAATATACATATTTACAGAGTGCTTTATTCTTCTGATTATCAGTACCAGCTATGTATTTTACAATGAAAGAAAGTTGGGGGCCCTCTGACACAATTCAGGCTTCTCATGCGGCCCCTGATAAAAATTGATTGCCCACCCCTGCTCTACCGCCTACCCTCGATACCAGAGGATTAAACTGTTTGGTTGCTATGGTTACAGTAAGTAAGATAAAAGGCAAAGTTTCTTGCTGGTCTAGTCTGTCTGTATGTAAATAAAATGACCAAATTTCATTCCAAAAAAAAAAAAAAAATAGGTTGAGGTAATTTTTTGTAAACTAAAACAATAGATGTGTGTTAAAACAATAACTAATAGCTAATGCTGGCAATCTGATAATATATACATATTACCTAGAACAGCGGTCGGCAACCTTTGACACCGAAAGAGCCATTTGAACCCGGTTTCCACGGAAAAGAAAACACTGGGAGCCGCACATCTAAAATGAAAAAAAAAAAAACTTCTACTACTTTACCGCAGCATGTTTCTTATGAAATCCACGTGCTACAGAGAAAATTACATTTTATTCATTTAATGAACACATTTTGAACATTTTGAATTCTTGAAAAATAATAACAATGAATGTCTCTTTCAAATAAATTAAAAAGCTGAATTTAAATTGTCCATGTAGCAAACGAAAGCAGAAAAATGCCATGAGGCGTCATCCTTATATCCATTTATCTAAAATGAAGATAACACTGTATATATTGCTTTTTCTTACCTTTACACTTTGTATAAACAACTATAGTGTGGTTATGTCTTATGAAGTGCTACGGAGAAAATTAAATTTTACCGATGTAATGAACACATTTTGAATTCTTGAAAAAATAATAATGTCTGAATGTCTCTTTCGAATAAATTAAAAAGCTGAATTTAAATTGTGCATGCAGCAAACAAAAGGGAAAAATCCGTGAGCCGTCATCCTTATAACGCCTTGGGCTTTCAAAGTATGCAGCGGAGCATACTTTGTGATATTTCAAGATCACAATAATCTTCAAATTTAGAACTAAAATAATATAAAAACTAACACAAATAAAACACACTTCAATTAAATACAAAAAAAATTTTTTTTAGTAATTTATTTTCCCAAGCCAATCAGAGCCGCATTATAAGGATGAAAGAGCCGCATGAGGCTCCGGAGCCGCGGGTTGCCGACCGCTGACCTAGAACAAGGGTAGGCAAACTTTTTGGCTCATGGGCAACATTGGGTTCTAACGTTTGACCAAGAGACCAAGACAGATAGATGGCATACTTTGGTGAACAAGCGCGTTAGATATGGAAAGCCATTGAGGCCTCTTTAAGCACGTAAGCTAGCGTGCTAAATTTTAAATCAAGCACGCCAGTGCTTAAAAAAACATGCATCTAGCGCACTCGGTTTAAAATGTAGGTTTAAAATTAGAGTTTGAAGTTTACTTGCGTGTATTGTCGTGTGCATCACGGAGACACACGCATTGTAATAGAAGCAGTGTTGTTGTATTCTCAACAAAGCCAATAAATCTAGTGACCAAACATCAGAATTGCAGGAAAAATAAAATATTAACATGGTTTTTTTCATTTTCGGCAGGCCGGATTAAAACGTTTAACTGGCTGCAGTTTGCCCATGCCTGACCTAGACAATAAAAATGGAATATTTTCAAGTTTAGGTTTCATGCACGATGCAATTGAAATAATGTCATGATTTAAAAACACATGTTAAGACTACTGTGCTGCTCTCACGTCAATATGTAAATTTAACTAAAATAGAAACTGAATACGCAAAATCGCAAAAATTAAGAAGTATGTTTATAAAGTAACAAAAAAAATTGACAGATGGATGGATACGGCGTCCACAATAATCAGGACGCTGCATCGTTCCATCATAGTAAAGACAGAGCTGAGCTGAAAAGCAAAGCTCTCAATTTGGCAGTCGATCTACGTTCCTACCCTCACGTATGATTACCAGCTAAATGTAGTGACCAAAAGAACGAGATCGTGGACACAAGCGGTCAAAATACGCTTCCTCCACAGGGTGGCTGGACTTTCACTCAGAGATAGAGTAAGGTGCTCTGCTATCTGGGGGGGAGCTCAGAGTAGAGCCGCTGCTCCTCCGGGTTGAGAGAAGCCAGATGGGATGGTTCGGGCATCTTGTTAGGATGCTTTCAGAACGCCTCGCTGGTGAGGTGTTTGGGGTTCATGACCCAGACCTAGAGGCAGGTCCCGGACCCGCTGGAGAGACTATGTCTCACCTCTGGACAGGGAGCGACTTGGGATCCTCTCGTATGAGCTGGAGGATGCAGCCGGGGTGAGAGAAGGCTGGGTTTCCGGTCTAAGGCTGTTGCCCCCGCGACCCCGGATAAGCGGAAGACAACAGAACGTAAAGAAAAATGTATGTACAGAAAAAAATTACTTGAAGAGACAATTATTTTCTTTGCTTCAGGCAGTAGTGAAGACATTCAGCAATTCTGCATACTGACTGATAATGCTAAAGATTGAATATTTAAGAGAGAGCACTCACTCTGAAGAAAACACAAAACAATCCTTAAAAGCACAGATGTCTCACACTGACTTTTTTTTTCTAACAAAACATTTGACTTTTTTACAATTGAAGACAAACTAATTATTTTTCACCAGTCAATTTACTTTTAGCTTTTTAACAAACATATTTAAAAATCTTTCGAATCAAAAACAGGCTTTTTCGTCTGTTTTTTTCCCAACAATATTTTTAATGCATAAAGTTTAAAATATTTCTACACTCTAATGTACGTTTCTTATTTAAGATATTACAGATAAATATAATTTGAAAATGATTAATATTGTGTTCTTTTTAGAGCATAATGTTTGTGATTAATTAAAGACCCCTGTCGGGCAGAAAGAAACGTCTAAAATGAAACTTTTCCCGAATTGGATTAACAACAAGACCACCATGTCGTTCCCATAAATAAAATCCTCCAAACCAAGCTTTAAATTCTCAGTTCTGGGGATCGTGGCTCACATGGGTTGTATTGTTTGGCCTTTAGCAACTGAATCGCCAACAGAACTGAAATAATTCTTTCATATTTGATGTCACGGTGCCAACTGTATTTGCTTTTTGGCCGACCGTTTTCTCTGGCTTTTACGAACTTTAGGGGAGGAGGCATTAGCTGAGTGGTAGAATGTCCGTCCTTGGATCGGGACGAGCCTTTTTGATTCCCTTTGGCCTATGCCTAAGTGTTCTTGGGGAAGACACCCAACCCCCTGTTTCTCCCACCATTGGTGCCGTAGTGGCTGCCTGCTGCGGTGCAATACAGCACAGAAATTTCCCCATTGAGGGATGAATACACTACATTTAAAAAAAACAAATTAACTTTCTCAATACATCCAGTCCTGTCCTAGTATCTTCAGTGAAATAAAACTGAGCAGAAACACTAGGTGGCGCCAAACTGCCTACTTCAGACCAGGAGAAAGTTTTTTACCGTAATTTCACGGCTATAAGGTGCATATAAACGTCTTAGATTTTCTTCAAAATGAGCGGTGCGCCCTTTCGTGCGGTGCGCCGTGTGTGAGAAAAGGTGGACCTAAAAAAAAAAGCCATGAGAACGTTAAAGAGTGAAGTGTGGGCGTGGATTGTGTATAAAAAAGGTATGCGCTGTATGCACAACATTGTGGTTTTAACCCTGAAAATTGCAGAGACACGCTTATGACGCTCAGTTTAAGCTGAAGGCAATCAGCTATGTGGAGGAACATGAGAATCGAGCCGTGGAAGGGTGGAAGGCAGCGCCGGGCGAGTTACGCTACAGTTTGCCAATGGATTGTAGATGCTTGGACCAACGTGTCTGCTGGTACTGTTATCCGAGCTTTCGCAAACGGTGGTATCCTTTCTGAGGAGCCGCAGTACAGACAGTGACTTTGACAGCGAGGAGCGAAGTGGACCTGCTCTGTTGGATTTTGCGTATCTGTTCGATTCCGAAACAGAGGATGAGGACTTTGACGGATTTGAATAAAGACTATTACCGGTAATGTGCTTTTTTAGTATCGTTACTACTTAAATAAAGCACAACCAAACTCAGTTTTGCTCCCGATCTATTTTTTAATACACACATTTGCATGCTTGCGTGTGTGTTGTTGTAAGGCGGTGTGTGACTGAGACTGCGCCTTTTCGTACGGTGCACATAATGGTCGTGAAATTACGGTATTTTTGTTTTAACACCCTCTTGACTGCTGGACGTCATCATGAGGTTGTTTAAACAAGATGAATTGGTGGGGTTACATGCCATAATTCCTGGAACACTTTCATACACACTATCATTCATAATAACACATCCTAACGTCTTATGAAGCTTTAATAAGCACCACAACCAGCACAGCGAGCCGTGTATGTTTGTTACTTCTGGGTCATGGCTGCGTGTTTATGACGTTCACGTCTGCAGGACATGACTCGGTAATAAACTCTGAATAGAAAGAGTGATAAAACGTGTTCTAATGACTTCTGGTTGGTGTTTGGAGCACAGAAGTCAACTGTAAGGTGTCTGCCCTGTTACCATGATGCAGCAAAAAAGCCCACCTCTGCAGATCTACCAAGTTCCTTTTATCTCCCACATCTTTCCGCCCACTCTGCTCGGATGCCCCGGCGAGCAAAAGAACACAATACGACTCTTCTATCATCCTGCCAATAATCTCCTCATTTGTATATCAGTCAACCTCGTCTCAGATGGGTCGGAAAACACCGTCCACATGTGTTCAGCCTGTAGATATGATCAGGCCACTGCAGATGATAAAGGACTTCTCTTGTAAAGCAGACTGCAGTCATTTTAGAGCCCAAATAAAATGCTTTTACAGCGCCGGAGGCTCCTGGGTTTTGCAGATAAGCAGCAGAGAGTATTCATCAGCTTTTTTGCTTTTAGTGGCTCATATTTCACCAGATGAATGACATTGTTATTTAGGAGGTGAGAAATGCTGAGAAGCAGAATGAGAACTTGATGGGAAACACATTACCCGTCGTCATGATTCCTGGATTTGTATTATTTATATTTACTATATCTACGAGCTCTGGGTGGACGTCACTGATACACTTCTCTATCAGAGACACAGATTATCAGCTGTTTGTCTCCATGTTGTTAAACCAAATGGATCTAGCTTTTCATGCTCTGGATGAATCAGTGATAACAGATCGTTGCTAAGCAACCCTCCTTACTGACAGCTTTATCGCACTTTGGAGAAATCTTTTAATTAAAATCATCGCGCAATTAGCAAGTTGGAGATGTGGAAATCTGAAAAGGCAAACGGTATTGATTTCAGAAGCAGTGGAAAAGTTTTACTTTGACTAAAAGTTGGAAAGCTAAGAAGGAAACCAAACAAATTTGGCATTTTTGTCACTTTTCCTGCCGTCTAAAACGAAAATCTGAAGACAGCATACTGACAAAAGGAGACATGCCAACTGTCCCACATTGGGCGGGAGGCACCCACGATTAGGCCCTGTCTCACTCTCACCCGCATCGGCTAATAAAACTCCTGTGTGATGAACACTCTAGTGCAGGGGTGCCCATTACGTCAATCACGATCGACTGGTCGATCGCAAAGGCATTATGGGTAGATCGCATGGCATTGAAAATAAGTTAAAAAAACAAAACTTTCAAAGGCTTTTCTGCTGTTACTGGAGATTTTTGGAGTCTGTGACGTGAAATCCCGTTATTAAGCCTGTAATCAATAAGCAGCTCGCAGTGCTTCTGTGGCCCCTCCTCTTCGCAAAGCGCTGTGAGTGTGTACGTGTGCGTATGTAACAAATCATGTTGTAGGGGTAGTTACAGGAGGCTGGAAACGATCTGTGGGGTTTGCGATGGGAACATGGGACTGGTAGATCTCAGGAGGTTTCATATTTGTAAAGTAGATCTTGGGACAAAAAAAGTTGGGCGCCCCTGATCTAGAGCCTTCCATAAACATGATTATGTATAATGAGGCTAAGCACATGGCATCTCCTGCTGCTGCAGCTGTGCATCTTTTACAGCTAGTACTGATCTGCATGATCTATTGCCAGTATTATTTTGGTGAACGTATCGAAGAAGTCAGACATCTGGGTACTTTGGCAATGTGACAGCTTATATGCGTGAGCCCCAAAACATAGCGTGAACAAGCCGTAGAGGGGTGTATTCCTGGTGGTAATTCCTCTTCGTACTGATACCGAACGCTTTGTGGTAACATATGTAAGACGCACAATTTTCCAGCTGCTTTCACATGTTTTGAATGGTTTGTTTTATCCCAACTGTCATGGCGGATGTTGTCCATTTTAGGATGTGACATCATGCCGACTTCCAAACTGCCATACTTGTATTGTATTGCGAACTATTCAGAATTATAGATATTAATATGAGTCTCTATAGGTCATTTGTCTAAATTTTTAATAAACTGATATAAAAAATTTTGGTATGCAAAAAAGCCCAATTTAAATTAAACGTTAAATGCTACATTCCCCAATGTCCACCTCCTCCGCTTCCACTCCCCCTTCCTCCTCCAGGATAACCCTGTAGCTCCTCCTCCTTTTGGCCCCGCCTCCCCAAATCTCCCCCTTTGTGAAGCCAAAAACCTCTAGCCAAAAACATTTCTGTAAAAGTATCTTTGCAAGCATCCAAAATAATGGAAATCAAGTGTTGCAATCATTTCCATACCCACAAGAATCGCACTCGACTGTTTTTGTCCGCGTATTCGATGTCTTTAGTTTGACATCAGGCAGTCTTTGGAGAGAAGCCTAGACTTTCCTCTGAGAGATACAGTCCCCTCTTGTTCTGCCTCTCGGTCTCCTTCCTGAGGGACGTGCCAGTGACGCTGTTATGATTTGTGAAATGAAGGACCCAAATGCACTGATCACAATTTGAGGTTGTATTAAGTAGAAATTAGTATCTACAGCAACGCTTGGAGGGGAAAAAATCTAATAAATTTGATTCCAGTGGAAGTCCAGGGAAGAAAGACGGCCAGGACAACAGGTCAGGGTGGGATGTGTAAAACAAGGTAGCTTAACAGAGAGGTGGAGACGGGGTTTAAAAACAATAGGAATCAAGACAGAGGTGTAAAAATCAGGGACATGGGCCGTCATTTATGAAGCATTCTGTCCGTACGCTGACTTCTATGCAAATTGAACAATTTATGAAGGTGTGCGTGGACTTTTGTGTAATTTCATGGCACGTCCAAAACTGCCGTACTGCTACCCGGACTGGCTACAAAGGCTGACATGGTTTCCCTGTACCGCTACTTTCTTTTTGTCACTACTGTAAAGGTCCGACCATTTCTTTTTCATTTCACTGACAGATCAGTTTGTGGCAGTCAAAAAGTTGCCCTTGTGACCATCTGCACCTGCACACAAAAATTGAATTGTTTATTTCAGGACACCGAACAGAAAATCTGTCCATCTTCAAAATTAAAAATAATTTGAAAGAAAAGTCTTGGTGAGATTATCTTTGGACGGAAAGGAATTGATTGATATAAAAAAGTTTGTGCTTTGGTATTCCTTATTTCATTTTCTAAACTGTTTAGAATAAGAATTTATTATTTTTAGCCGTCAGACACAAAGTGTGTTTAGTTGTTTTTATTTGTTACTGCAAAAAAATGAATTCAATAAGATACATATTTAAAAATATGCATCTTTTTTTACCCCAGAAACCAGTCGATGTGAACTGTTTTGGACCCGGAGAGGAGACTGATGTGAAAGCACTGCCTGCAGGGTGGAGTACCTACATGTCCCCAGAGGGTGTGCCGTACTACGTGAACACCATCACAAATGGTGAGTTTCACTCATTGACTATTGAAGGGGTGGAGCTAGTTAATCCAATGTCAGTCATAATGTTTGGCTCCGCCCAATGAAGCAAATTCAGTCTCCACTGTTTGCCACTATGTTGAATCTATGGAACTGGAAATATGTAGCCATTGGGCCAGTCGGATTTCACATGGCGAACACTTTCTCAACCAGGAATTTTTTTAAGTTACATATTCCTGCCACCAGGGGGCTACCTAACTGTAGTCACTCTCTGACTCGCAGTCCAATCATAGGCTAAGTGAAACTTCTCAATAAAACCTGTCAAACGTTTCCTCTTGAGGTCAATCAGGTTCTACTTTTTTGTTTTTAACATCATGTTTAATCTCTGCATCTTATTAGCTATTTATGGTATGGCAACCCGAACTTCAGAACAAATAAAAATAAAATAATGTTTTAAATGCATAGGAAATTGTTCTGCCTACGTGAAAAAAGTTTGTATTGTTGATCGTGACAAATATAGGGACGAAGTAAAGGCTGCTAATTTTTCAGAATAAGTCTTTCGGTATTAGACTTGATAGAGCCTGTAGGACCTTCCTATTTGGCACAGAAATCATATACCGTAATTTCACGACCATTAGGCGCACCGTACGAAAAGGCGCAGCTTCAGTTATGTGCGCCATTGCTGTATTTAACACACACATAAGGCGCACCGTACGAAAAGGCGCAGTGTCAGACACACACCGCCTTACAACAACACACACGCAAGCATGCAAATGTGCGTATTAAAAAATAGATCGGGAGCAAAACTGAGTTTGGTTGTACTTTATTTAAGTAGTAACGATACTAAACAAGCACATTACCGGTAATAGTCTTTATTCAAATCCGTCAAAGTCCTCATCCTCTGTTTCGGAATCGAACAGCTGCGCAAAATCCAACAGAGCAGGTCCACTTCGCTCCTCGCTGTCAAAGTCACTGTCTGTACTGTGCGGCTCCTCAGAAAGGATACCAGCTTTTGCAAAAACTCGGATAACAGTACCAGCTGACACGTTAGTCCAAGCATCTACAATCCATTGGCAAACTGTAGCGTAACTCGCCCGGCGCTGCCTTACACCCTTCGTGAAACTGTGGTCTCCTTCGGTCATTCATCGCTCCCACGCCGCTCACACTTCACTCTTTAACGTTCTCATGCCTTTTCTTTCAGGTCCGCCTCACGGGCACCACGTTTTCTTTTAAGTCTGCCTTTTCTCGCACACAAGACGCACCGCACGAAAAGGCGCACCGCTCATTTTGAAGACTTTTATATACGCCTTATAGCCGTGATATTACGATATGTTTATTCCCTATATTCTGTACAATCTTTGGCTCCGACCAAATGAGGGCAACTTTTTTTGCCAAGTTGAACGGCACCATGTTGAATTTATTATGGAGACGGAAGTGTCTGAGCCTACGTTCACGTGGCAAACACCTAGCAAACTAGAAGTGAAATTTATGAAGGTACACGCTTCTGCCGGGGGGTATCCTTACTGTTGCCAATATGTCTGACTTATGGTGGTGAGCACCTCCTAGCGAGGTGCTCGGGAGGCTAGGTCTAGGAACGTGTAAAACTGTGTAGGTGGGATTTCGCCTGAGCTAAATAAAGATATTTGATTTGTTCCTGAGACACTTTTTCTTGACTCCTGTCTGTGCACACCTTCTGGCAACCTGTGTATGGTGCATCCCACCTCTCAATTGGTTAACGTCATTGTCTAAGATTTAAAGAAAGTAGACATACTTATTGATACTAATTATATACTAATACTAATTATATCAAAATGAAAGTTTTTTTTATACCAATATTCATAGTACTGTACTTGTTTTAAGTATCTTCGGTTCTCTTTCGCCCTGTATAAGGTGTACCCTTCCTACTGCCAAATAATACTTTATAACCAGGACATGCTTAGGTTGTCTTCAGTCTAAAACCAACATAAATGAGAATCTGACATTTTTGGTAACGAGCAAGGTTTCTTTGGGTAAAAACATAGTTCAGATAGTCATTGTTCTTTCAGTTCTTTTCCACAGTGAAAAAAGATTGAATCAAACTGTACAACTTGTGCCTGTTTTTAGCTTCCTCACCAAACTGCTGATCTCAGCGCTTTAGTTTCTGCATTCGTTCTGCTTTCAGCACCTAAAACAGAGCAAGCTGAGGACTCATTATTATTTCTGCCCCATCATCGCGTCTCATCAGGCCGGCAGATTTAATCTGATTAGTTCAACCCGCCAATTCTCATTGGGGTCAATTTGACCTCTTTTAATGTTTATGTTTGAAAAAGTTCCCTTTTTTTTTTTACCTCTGTCCACAGTTTGTGGATAAGACATGAAGCCCTTTGTCTGTCTGTTTGTGCTTCTTCTTCTTCTCCTTTCGGCATTTCCCTTCAGGGGTCGCCACAGCAAGTCAGTTTCTTCCATCTAACCCTATCTGCTGCATCCTCTTCGGTCACGCCAACTATCTTCATGTCTTCCTTCACTGTATCCATGAACCTCCTCTTTGGTCTTCCTCTAGCCCTCTTTCCTGGTGGTTCCAAATCCAGCATCCTTCTGCCGATGTACTCGGTCTCTCTCCTCTGTACATGTCCAAACCATCTCAGTCTGGCCTCCCGGACTTTATCTCCAAAACCTCTAACATGTGCTGTTCCTCTGATATACTCATTTCTGATCATGTCCATCCTGGTCACTCCCAGAGAGATCCTCAGCATCTTCATCTCTGCTACCTCCATCTCTGCTTCCTGTCTTTTCCTCAGTGGCACTGTCTCTAGACCAAACAGCATGGCGGGTCTCACCACGGTTTTGTACACTTTTCCTTTCATTTTAGCTGAAACTCTTCTGTCACACATCACACCTGATACTTTTCTCCACCCGTTCCAGCCTGCTTGAACACGCTTCTTCACCTCTTTTCCACACTCTCCGTTGCTCTGGACTGTTGATCCCAAGTACTTAAAATCTTCCACCTTGTTTATCTCTTCTCCCTGTAACCTCACTTTTCCATTTGGATCCCTCTCATTCACACACATGTACTCTGTCTTACTCTGACTAATCTTCATTCCTCTATTTTCTAGTGCAAACCTCCACCTCTCCAGCTTTTCCTCCACCTCTTCCCTCCTCTCACTACAGATCACAATGTCATCTGCAAACATCATTGTCCATGGAGATTCCTGTCTGACCTCGTCTGTCAGCCTATCCATCACCATAGCAAACAGCAAAGGACTCAGAGCAGATCCTTGGTGCAGTCCCACCGCCACACTGAACTCCTCTGTCTCACCTACAGCACACCTCACCACTGTCTTACAGCCCTCATACATGTCCTGAACCACTTTAACATACTTCTCTGTCACACCAGACTTCCTCATACAATACCATAGTTCTTCTCTAGGTACCCTGTCATACGCTTTCTCAAGATCTACAAAGACACAGTGCAGCTCCCTCTGACCTTCCCTGTACTTCTCTATCAGCATCCTCAAGGCAAATACTGCATCTGTAGTGCTCTTTTTAGGCATAAAACCATACTGCTGCTCACAAATTCTTACTTCAGACCTTAGCCTAGCTTCGACAACTTTTTCCCATAACTTCATCGTATGGCTGATCAGTTTAATTCCTCTGTAGTTACCACAACTCTGTACATCTCCCTTGTTCTTAAAAACAGGAACTAGCACACTTCTTCTCCATTCATCAGGCATCTTCTCACTTTCTAATATTCTGTTAAACAGCCCAGTCAGAAACTCTACTGCCACCTCACCTAAACACTTCCATACTTCTATAGGGATTCCGTCAGGGCCGAGAGCCTTTCCACTCTTCATCCTCTTCAGTGCCCTCTTTATTTCTACCTTACTGATCCTAGCCACTTTCCGGTCCACTTTGGTAACGTTTTCTACTCTTTGTTCTCTTTCATTCTCTTCATTCATCAACTCTTCAAAGTACTCTTTCCATCTTCCCATCACATTACTGGCATCTGTCAAGAGACATCCATTCCTGTCTTTAATCACCCTAACTTGCTGCACATCCTTCCCATCTTTGTCTCTCTGTCTTGCCAACCTGTATAGGTCCATCTCTCCCTCCTTGCTGTTCAGCTTAGCATACAAGTCGTCGAAGGCTGCTTGTTTTGCCTTTGCCACCTCTACTTTAACCTTATGCTGTATCTCCCTGTACCCTTGCCTACTCTCCTCAGTCCTCTCAGTGTCCCACTTCTTCTTAGCCAGCCTCTTTCTTTTGATACAATCCCGCACCTCCTCATTCCACCACCAAGTCTCTCTATCTATCTTCCTTCCAGATGACACACCAAGTACTCTCTTGCCTGTCTCCCTGATCACATTAGCTGTAGTTGTCCAGTCATCTGGAAGCTTCTCCTGCCCACCAAGAGCCTGTCTCAACTCCGTTATAAAGTTCAAGCAGCACTCTTCCTTTTTCAGTTTCCACCATTTAGTCTTCTGCACTCCCTTCATCTTCTTAGACTTCCTCACTGCTATGGTCATCTTACACACGACCATCCTGTGCTGTTTGGCTACACTGTCTCCTGCTACAACTTTGCAGTCACTGATCTCTTTCAGATTACACCGCCTACACAACATGTAATCTACCTGTGTACTCCTTCCTCCACTCTTGTAAGTCACCCTGTGTTCCAGCCTTTTCTTGAAATAAGTATTCACTACAGCCAATTCCATTCTTTTCGCAAAGTCGATCACCATCTGACCTTCTGCATTCCTGTTCTGGATACCAAACCTGCCCATCACCTCCTCATCATCTCTGTTTCCTGCACCAACGTGGCCATTGAAGTCTGCTCCAATAACAACTCTCTCACTTCTAGGGATGCTCTGGATTGCCTCATCAAGGTCTGACCAAAATTTCTCTTTCTCCTCGACCTCACATCCTACCTGTGGCGCATACCCACAAACAACGTTGAACATTACCCCTTCAATTTCTAGCTTGAGGCTCATCACCCTGTCTGACCTTCTTTTTACCTCCAGAACATTCCCAACTAATTCTTCCTTCACTATAACTCCTACACCATTCCTCTTCCTATCTACACTGTGATAGAACAACTTAAACCCCGCTCCCAGACTTCTAGCCTTGCTGCCTTTCCATCTAGTCTCCTGGACACACAGGATATCTACTTTTCTTCTCTCCATCATGTCAACTAACTCTCTACCTTTACCCGTCATAGTACCGTCTGTCTGTTTGTGCTTCTGTACCACTTATATGAATACGATATAAGTATTCATATACTTATTCATATACTTATCCCCAAACAACTGAGCAGATTTTAATTAAATCATTCAGCTACTCAGTACCAAATGTAGATGAGCTTTAAGGATGATCTAAAAGATGTCATGTTTTCTACCACTAATAGTAAGTGAGCTTTATAGTTCTTTGAACTCTAATGAAAAAATTGACACTAACCTACAGACCACTTTTTGGAAGTTCATACGTATACATAATAAGGTCACATAATAAATTTTTATAGTATTGCAGCAAAAAATTAGCCTTACTCCAGTGACTGCTTAAGTTTCACATAAACCAAAGAAAACTTTTGTTCCATCGCGTTGGTGTTGGCGTAGTTCATTGCCAAGCAGCCAGGAAGACCAGGCTAGGATGAAAGGTAATGACCCGACACCTGAAGGGAAGACAGACTGCCTATTTAAAGGCAGCTGCACGAATATCTTCAGGTGTGTAAAATCAGGCAAATGAAGGAAAATCCCTTGGTTCCCTCTGGTGGTGGGCGAGGGAACCATGACAGTCTTCCTCCGGATTATTTAAACCCTTCCTTGTCAGATCATTCCCTGTTGTACTGTGGTGCTGCTCCCTGCTCCAATGGTAGGCTGTCATAAAGCCATGATGGTTTCCCTCCATGTCTGGTCCCTTACCCTGCTCCTGGTGCACCTGCCATTCTGCTGAGTTCCTACCTTCTGGCCCCTCATCCTACTGAGTTCCTACCTTCTGGTCCCTCATCCTGCTGAGTTCCTACCTTCTGGTCCTTCATTTTGCTGAGCCATCCCTCTGGTCCCTCATCCTGCTGAGATCCTACCATCTGGTCCCTCATTCTGCTGAGTTCCTACCATCTGGTCCCTCATCCTGCTGAGTTCCTACCATCTGGTCCCTCATTCTGCTGAGCCATGCCTCTGGTCTCTCATTCTGCTGAGTTCCTACCATCTGGTCCCTCATTCTGCTGAGCCATGCCTCTGGTCCCTCATCCTGCTGAGTTCCTACCTTCTGGTCCCTCATTCTGCTGAGCCATGCCTCTGGTCCCTTGTCCTGCTGAGTTCCTACCTTGTGATCCCTCATCCTGCTGAGCTCTTCCTCTGGTCCCTTGTCCTGCTGAGCTCTAATTCTGCACTCCTGAAATAAACTGGTAAAAACTAGCTATGCATCTGCGTCGTACTTGCCACCTTCGCCACCATCACTGACACTGTCTAAGACAAAATACCAGAGACAAATGCTGTAAATGGGCAGTAAGGCTGGTGGCACATACCGTAGTTCCTCTGCTTAATTTAGTTTTGCAGCAGTAACTACATTAGTAACAGCAAGGATTGGCTTCTGATTGCAGCAATCTGAAAACATCCTACTCCATTCATGAATAGAGATGACTCTCTGACAAAATAAACTAAGACAAACTAAGCTTCCTTCCGGCCATGTATGTAATTTGGTAACTGAAAAAACTGAGATCAACAATGCCAAATGGAACAATGGTAACAATTCCAAAGCTTGAGAAGTTAGCGCCTGAACAAAAAGGGTGTTTAGAAAATTTATTCAGGCGAAAGACGTGATTGGAAAAATTTGTTCTTATTCTCTACTTTTCGGACTACACTGACTATTCAGGTGCATCATATACGTCAACTCTGGTCCCGACCAGAAAGGGACCATTGGTCCCACTGTGTAGCAAGCAAACCCAATGCTGCATGGTTAGACTTTTTTCCTGAATGAAAGAAAAAGTTTGATGAATAGGGCTAGTAATCTGGGGAAGGCGTAGCAAAGAAATTAAAGCAATGTTACGCCTTTTGTGCTGAGCTAATCCCATGGGTTAAAATGTATTGATTTAATATCGATGTATTGTGTAACTGTGTTGTGGTTCCCTCAACCACCACCAGAGGGGGCCAGGGACCATCTCACCTTTCCCCCAATTCTGGCTGATTGGACCACCTGTACTTGATTGGATCACCTGCACCTAATCTCCCTGCTGCCTATTTAAAGGCAGCCTCTCCAGCATTCCTCGGGTCTTCATGCCTTCCAGCCCGGGCTGACTCCCAACTCAGCAGATTTCCTTTGAAACTGAGATTGACTCTTTGATAACCTTTTGATCCTTCTTCTTTGATTACAGCTTTGATGATCCTTGGTTAATAAACCTTGTTTAAAATCCTGCATTTGGGTCCTCTTCCTTCCACATCACAACAAACCGACTCAGAACAAATATTTTCCATTCTGTGGAGGGCCGGTTATTACTGCCAGGACTCATAAAAATCAAAAAGGGAAAACATAGGGACACTCAAGCCATCAGCTGTCCTTTCCTCTTTTCTTCATTGGGCGGAACACGACAGTCTGTAAACTCTTTAACCTGAAAATGTTTTCCGACAAAATCTTTCCTGTTAGTAATGTTTTGGAGCAATTCTTTGAAAGTGAAAGAGGAGAATGCGTCTGAGAAAAGAGAACCCTGACTTCAAGGGATTCTTATCAGATGAGAATGAGAGTGTTGACCCTGAAAAAGGAAAGATAACATAGTCCCTTTCCTCAGATCAACGGCAGGGTAGATTTAGTTCTGCGGATGATACCAAAAATAGTCCCAGTCTTTTTGGAATGCAACAAGACGTAAATGTCATGAAAAGGTATTATCATAGAACGTGATATTTATCATGTTATCATCCAATTTTCCTTGACATTATTGAAGTTTTTGCAATTATGTACTGTATGTTTTTAGAAGAACAAGAATAGTTGTCTTCCGCCTATCCATGGCCGGGTCATGGGGAACAGCCTCAGACGGGAAGCTCACTCTATTCTCACCCCAGCTGACAAAAAGGTCTCAAACAAAATGCCTCCGCCTACACTGTATCACAAACAAGGTTAAAGCAATCATCAATATATGGTTTATAAACTTTGTGACCGCGACCTTTGGACACACAACTCTGACAAGGTGGTGGGTCTAAAGCCCTGCTCACATAAAATGAGATGCATCGTCATCTAGGAAAATCGCGGCAATTTCTCTGTGTGTAAATTGCTTGAGATGAAAGGGGTGCGATAGGCGTTGCTCAGATGAAAGCGACTCGTTAGCGTCATGTCTGCATTTGAATTTGAAAATGAAGTGATCTAAATCGACCGCATTTCGAGAAAACATCAAACGATGCTGTCTTGCGTGAATGGTGACGATCGAATGCAAGAGCTCGATGAAAGACTCTCTCAAACTGTTAGGCGATGCATCGCAAAGATAATGCCGACACATTGGCAACGTATCGCCTACGCATATGCTGTAGGAATGTCCGCACTTTTAGTATAAGTAGAGGGTACTTTTCAAGTTGTACATTTTACGTCATATTGCCAGTTGTACATATTATTGCGAGCAACACAATGTTTTGCTGTCTATGAAAGTGGGCAAGCTCAAGCTTCTTGGTGGCATTCGGAGCTTCCCAGAACAGCACCGTACGGAAGATCTACACACAGAAGAATTTGGATTTTCATGCCTGCAGCTACTTACATAGGGACTTGAAATGAGGTCGATTTTAAGCAGACACTCGTGCAACAATTGTGCGACTATCAGAACTCATCTGCAGTTTATTGCAAGGCGATGACGTGTCTGTGATCGTTCAAAATTGGTCAATTAACGACTCATTTTCTGAGTAACATCTACAGTTTATTGCACGACGTTCGTCCGATAAATATCACCACTTACCTGTTATTAAATTGACTGATGGTTGATCGTTTGTCTAGTGCTTAACAGTAGATACCGTATTTTTTTGAGTATAACGCGCAAAATTTTCTATCTAAAAAAAGAACTCTATGTTTGGGTGTGTGTTACAAACGAGGGTCGGGGTGACATGATTAGATGAATTAGCATGTTAATTGCGTAATGACTCATTAGTCGAAGATTTGGCTGGCGACAATCGCAAAACATTACAATGCGACCATATCTCTCGACCCACAAAATCTATTTTTAGTAACAGTATTCAAATCCCCTGCGTGAACAATCTAAAATAAATCATTCTCGATGGCTCATGCGTAACACTCCCTGCAGAGGCGAGGCGTATTTAGAGGCGTGTTAATTTTATTTCGGTATTGTGTTCATAGATTATGTTGTTCGACAACGTTTGTAGCTTATAATGCTCGGTCACAGCTGAGAAAAAGCGAAACAACATTTTATACTAATTTTTATATGAAAATTAGGGGTGCGCGATATAGTTGAAAAAATACGGTAATCAGTCGACAATCGCGCGACCGTTCCGACTCAAAAACGATTTTAAAAAATCACATCAACAGTCGGAAAGTTTTAAGTCAGTGCAATAATGATGAGATTTGTCGCAAAAGCCCAAAAAATGAGACGAAAGACCCTTGATGAAAGAAATGGACGCCTGAGCCAATTTTACGCATATGTACGCATCGCCGACTCATCGCATCTTTATGTGCGCAGGGCTTAAGCGAGAGGAAGGAGGGATTCACAGTGTCAAAAACAGAAGTGAACCTGCATAAATGTGTTTATTCAATATACCAAACTAAAGAATTAGAACCCCCACAAAAGTACAAGACCCCCCTCTTTAAACCTGGCAGTAAATCTTAATCTAATTGTAAGTTAAGGTTATAGACTATAGAAAAAAAAAATTCTTCTGTTCTGCTCCCTCTAAAACCCTCACATTTCTGTAGGCGACCTTTTGCAAACATCTGCTGCCGTGTGTTTTACACCTCATTTAGGGGGGAATCTAGAGGGAAAGGACGAGCTCTCACGGGAGAGAGAGAACATCTCTGGCACTGATCGCACGTCGCCTCCGTAGAAAAAAAATCCTGGCTATTTTTTTTCTCCCTGCAGGATCTTTCTGCAGTTTGTTTTCCTCCTTGTTATGTCATGTGAGAATTCAGAGTGAGGGTGCGTGTGTGTTTGTGTGATGAAGACATCAGCTTGCATCACAGTGTTTATTAGAAAGCTTCATGTTTTATTCAAGAGATGGTACGAAAAAAAAAAGGGATGATGGAAATATTTTTTTTCAGTTTTTGCAGTTTGTTTGGCAAAGTAAGCAAATTCAAAGCAGCTCAGAGAATCTCTGTTTAGTTTTTTATATTAAAACATACACCGTTGAACCAAAAGTATTTGCTCAATCCTCATTCTCTTTTCTGTGTTCAAATTTCCGCATTTTGTTCTCTTCAATTTTATTTGTATAGCCCAAAATCACAAAAAGATTAGTCTCAACAAGCTTCACATTGTCGTTGGCTGCCACCCATCTCCTCCTTCACCCGACCCCTATGGCCCCTCCTGCAGGTGGTGAGTCCACTGGAAGGACGGCCCATATCCCCTGTTCGGGCTAAGCCCGGCTGGGCCCCATGGGTAAAAGCACGGCCACCAGGCGCTCACTTTCATGCTCCACCCTTGGGCCTGGTTCCAAGAGATGGGCCCCAGTGGCCTGCGTACGGGCAAGCGCAACTTGGCCATGCTTGATTTCTTCATAGGAGTGTTTGAGTCCTATGACTCTGGCCCCTAACCTAAGACCTGTTTGCCTTGAGTGACCCTATCAGGGGCATTTATCCCCGGACAACATAGCTCCTAGGATTGGGGTTCGCAAACACCTCCACCACAATAAGCCCCATGCCCCAAATGGAGGAGTTTAAGTATTTCGGGGTCTTGTTCATGAGTGTGGGAAGGATGGAGCGGGAGATCGACAGATGGATCAGTGCGGTGTCAGCAATAACTAGGACGCTGCATCGGTCAGTCGAAGAGCTGAGCCAAAAAGCAAAGCTCTTGATTTACAAGTCGATCTATGTTCCCACCCTCACCTATGGTCACCAGCTGTGGGTGGGGACCGAAAGATCATGGATACAAGTGGCCAAAATGAGGAAAAGAAAAACCTCACGGGATCCACAGGAAAGAGAGATCCCTCCCCTAGGATGAAAATCCAATGCTCATTCTTTTCTACGGTTTTCTATTTGAAGAAATCAGTAAATGGGCTTCATCCTGATAGAAACAGGATGGTTAAGCAAGCATGGGGACCTCCTCAGTCTGGTGATGCTCAGGTTGGAGATGAGTACCTGGGCTAATCCCGATGGGGATGGGATAATAGATCAAGTACGGGGGAATCCTCATTCCGACTGCTGATTGGCTGTGCAGTAAACCAGGGAGGGCAACTTGCATCTACAGTATATGGTCACCCAAGCCATTTTCACGGACCTGCTTAATTGAATTAAAATACTTTATTAATCCCCAAAGGAAAATTTGATATTGCGGCGCTAATACCTCAATGCCTTCCCGGTCCGCTTACACGGTGTACAAGCCGGCATCTGAACAGTTAAAAAAAACAGTCCATAATGAGTCCACGGAGTCGGGCTTCAATGCAGCACACCAAAGTGACCCCTCCACATTCCTGCTGGGTCAGAAAGAGCGTCCGCAGTTCTTCCATTTTGCCAGCGAGTGACCGGATGTTACCCATGACAACCACAGGTACACTGGGCTCAAAGCGTCTCCTTTCAGATCGTCTCCTTTTCAGTCCTGTCGGGACTGCACCAACTCCTCCAGCCACGGTGGATATGGTTCCGAGAGCTAGCTGCTGGTTGTGGACGCAAACGAAAAGGGACGACTTCATGACCGGAAAAAACAAGCCAACGGGGAGCTAACCGTCACATGAGGTTCTGTGACGGCCAAATTTCTCCAGAAAAAAAACGTTTTTCCATTTTCTAAATAATGGAGGGGTACCCATCCTTTCCTGTGCCTCGGACCGGTTCAGTGTATGATAACATTTTCATAGATTGATCTAAAGGTGTAGCAGATAAACAAAATATGCCAGCTTGAAAAAAATGGCTTTAACAGCATTAGCATACCTGTAAAATTTTTAGCAACAAGTCCGTGTAGTCCCTCATTCATCCAGGAGTGATCCATAGTAGAAAAAGTTTCAAAAAAGTCTTCTGGACAGTTTAATTCTTGATCGAGACGTTTCGACTTCCATCCGGAAATCATTTTCAATCTGAATGAAATGGACTGAAACCTGGATCTATTTATACTAACCTGAGTAAAAGGCAAAAAATAGTAAGCCAGGGCTCGACCAATGAGCCTGTGTTACCTATGATGGCCGTGAATGGCTCCTATTGTAGCCACAGACCAGTAAACGATCCCTATTATAATAATGCTAAAAGTCTGGTGAATAGAAATTCCTGCTAACGAGAGGCGTGAATCTGGGTCACGAGGTGTCCTTTTTGGTCCAGGGCTTCAGAATGCTGCTGTAAATCCCAGGCGTTAGATACATTCTGCCCGGGATTTAAAATAGGCGCCATTCACGGCCATCATAGGTAACACAGGCTCGTTGGTTGAGCCCTTCCTTACTATTTTTTACCTTTTACTTAGGTTAGTATTTATAGATCCAGATTTCAGTCCATTTCATTCAGATTGAAAATGATTTCCAGATGGAAGTCGAAACGTCTCAATCAAGAATTAAACTGTCCAGAAGACTTTTTTGAAACTTTTTCTAATACCTGTAAAAACTGGAATAAACAAAGTTGACCCCTCTGTAAATTTTGTCGCGTATTTTTTTTTTTTAGATTATAACATTTTGCGATAAACAAGAGACCACTGTGGAAAACCAATTTTCTGTAGAGTCAGTCACAAGTATTCAAACTTTTTTTTTAGCCGTCAGAACAGGTCAAAAATAGCTTCATGGGATGGGTTTCCATGGTGACAAGCTACCTCCGAGTTATGCGGCATTAGGTCCAGTGTACAGTGTTGTGTGAAGCACTGGACTAGAGCAGCGAGGACACCTTCACAACCGAAATAAATCACGCCTCTCCATATGCCAATTTGACCGACGATTTTGGATTTAGCGGTTGCCAAGACAACCATACCGGTCAAACATCAAAGCATCACCATGCATTGAAACAAACAGAGAATTGGACCCAAAAACACATGTGCTTCTGGATGAAGAGTCAAACGTTCCCATAAACACACTCCCAAACCTTGAGGACATCGCTCATCGTAAACTCGTTACCTGGGAGGAGAGCAGTTAAAAGGCTGGTCTCCATGGTAACAATAGAACGTAACGTATGGGGACAGGGAGATGAAGAGTGGAACGGAGTGTAAAGAGATGTGCGGGAATAACATAGTGAGATGATGAATGATGCTGAAAGGAAGACGAAGCGTTTTAGGAGAATTTTATTGTTCAAGTTTGAGATAAATATTGAAGATAATAATTCAGTTAAAAAAAATTTTTTTTGTTACTTATTCTTAGTTATAAAATTAATTTGAAGCAGCTTTTATTCAAAAAAATTGTAAAAAACTTTGTGTAGGTCTGTTAAAACGAACTTTTCAGGACTTCTCGTTCGGTCATTGTGAGCTGATGAAATAGTTTTTACACCAACAAAACAACAAAAAATCAACAGGCGCATCGGTGCGGCATCAGCAATAACTAGGACGCTGCATCGGTCCATCGTGGTAAAGAGAGAGCTGAGCTGAAAAGTAAAGCTCTCGATTTACAAGTCGATCTACGTTCCTACCCTCACCATGGTCACCAGCTGTGGGTGGTGACCGAAAGAATGAGATCGCGGATACAAGTGGCCGAAATGAACTTCCTCCGCAGGGTGGCTGGGCTCTCACTCAGGGATCGGGTGAGGAGCTCTGCCATCCGAGGGAGTTCGGTGTCGAGCCGTTCCTCCTCCAGGTCGAGAGGAGCCAGATGGGGTGGTTCCGAGCGCCTCGCGAGCGAGGTGTTTCGGGCACGTCTCACCGGGAGGACACCAAGGGGCAGACCCCGGACCCGCTGGAGAGACTATGTCTCACAGCTGGCTGGAGAACGATTCGGGATCCTTCCGGGTGAACTGGAGGATGCAACCGGGGTGAGAGAGGCCTGAGCTACCCGTTTGAGGCTGTTGCACCCGCGACCCGACCCCGGAACAAGCGGAAGATGACGGAACAGAACCAACAAAACAATATTTCTACTTAAACAGCTTCATAAAGATGGCGTTTGTTTCAAGACCCAACAATCAGCTCTGAATTTATCGTCATATCCCATCTTGAAGACCCTGCTCTAAATAGGATTTAATGAAGCATAAGTTTAACGGACATTAATCGTATTGCTGGTGAGATTATGGATATTGAAAGCCTCCAGGCAGATTTTAAATTAAATTTGACCAGTTAAAAAATTGAATGTACAAATATGTGTCTGGAAATGACACAGCCGTTTGATGTCTATGAAAGAAAATGAACAAATTGTTTGCAATTATTTTATGAAAATTTGTAGAGATTAAATTTATGGTCAGGCAGCCAGGAGGACCTGGCTGGGAAGGATGACAACGACCCGACATGGAAGTCTGGGGTGAATGCCCTTAAATAGCCAGCAGGTTGAATGATCCACAGCTGAGTGTCATCTGACTAATCACCCTCAGGTGTCTATAATCAGGATGATGAGGAAGGTCCAGGGCGCCCTCTGGCGGCAGGCGAGGGGATTGTGGCAGCTTCTTTGCTGAGTCTTTTCATTGTTTGCCTTCTTGCATGACCACTTGACTCCATCCCTAAATTCTTGAAAAGAAATAAGCTTTTTTTGTACTTTCAGATTTTTTTATGGACATTTCAGTTTTTGTTCATTTCACGGCCGCAGTGCTTGGACACCTTTAGTTACTTTTAGTAATAAACCTTTTGTTAGTCTTGCGATTTGGCCCTCATTCTCTGGCACCTCCACGCTGACACCTAATTATTTTGTTGAAACTGCCCACAGTTGCTCAATACTTATGATTTGGGGCAGGGGCATACTGTTCAATGCCATGACATGGACCTATTATTAATCATTTGGCCCGCAGAGAAGCCCTTGAAACCTAGAGAGCCCACTACTGTTTGGAACCAATTCCGTTCCGTCATCTTCCGCTTGTTCCGGGGTCGGGTCGCGGGGGTAAGAGCCTCAAGCGGGCAGCCCAGGCCTCTCTCTCCCCGGCTGCATTCTCTAGCTCACCCGGAAGGATCTCAAGTCGTTCCCCGGCCAGCTGTGAGACATAGTCTCTCCAGTGGGTCCGGGGTCTACCCCTTGGTCTCCTCCCGGTGGGACGTGCCCGAAACAGCTTGCCCGCGAGGCGCTCGGGGGGCATCCTGACCAGATGCCCGAACCACCCCATCTGGCTCCTCTCGAACTGGAGGAAGAGCAGCTCGACACCGAGCTCCACACGGATGGCAGAGCTGCTCACCCAATCTCTGAGTGAGAGCCCAGCCACCCTGCGGAGGAAGCTCATTTCAGCCGCTTGTACCCGCGATCTCATTCTTTCAGTCACCACCCACAGCTGGTGACCATAGGTGAGGGTAGGAACGTAGATCGACTTGTAAATCGAGAGCTTTGCTTTTCGGCTCAGCTCTCTCTTCACCACGACGGACCGATGCAGCGTCCTAGTTATTGCTGACGCCGCACCGATCCGCCTGCCGATCTCCCGCTCCATCCTTCCCCCACTCGTGAACAAGACCCCGAGATACTTAAACTCCTCCACTTGAGGCAGGACCCTGTCCCTGACCCGCAGGGGGCATTCCACCCTTTTCCGGGTGAGGACCATGGTCTCGGATTTGGAGGTGCTAATTCCCATCCCGGAACCAACTCCAAAAAAGAATTTGTTTTTGAGACTTGCCTTCATCGTTACTCTGTGAGCGTCTGCCACATTTTCCTTCACCACTTCTCTCCTTCCTGTTGTTTATATTGTTCCAGAAACAACATGGCAGCGTCCCCTCTCGTCAGCTGAGGCCCCGCAGAGACCGCTGGCACGCCAAAACTCCTCACCATATGGTAAAAACCTTGCCGCACTCCTTGGCCAAGTCTTGTTTTGGACACAATGTAAACAAGACAAAGTAGAAAAAGATTCATCGCAAAACACGAATTAACGGTTTGAAGATTTTATTGTAAGAATAACTAAAAAAATTCTAATAGAGATAATTATTTCCACCTTTATTAATCATTGGCCCTAAATTGTTTTTAAAACAAGAAGCCATTCAGACCAATAGAATTAATTCATTTTCCTCGTTGCTCGGATTCGACATTTTTTCGCCAATTTGCCTTTTATACTGGAACCAGTTCCTTTCATCTTGGTTTGTTTCCCAGTAACATCCAGTTTAGTTTCACTAAACACATTCCTTGTAAAACACCATCTCTCCTGCATAATTACGAGGCACAACTGGAGGAAATCCTACTTTCTTAATGAGAGGCTTGTTACGCTCCATCAGCGCCAGCATCTCGCCTGAGTGGTCGCCATGGAAGCAGATAGCAGATGGTTTTCCTCTTTCTGCTGGCATGTGGCCCAAACACACTTAGAGGAAGAATGAACAGGGAGGCGAGCAGCTGCAAAGAGTTTGTCAGCATTTAACCAGACAAGTGTAGGCTTCCTCAGAGATTACCCAGTTTAGATGTGGCCCAGTCTCAGATAGGAGCGTGGCGGTAAGAAACAGGACACGGCCGAGTTTAACCTGTTTATGTTGGAATAAGAGTGAAAGGGGAAAGACGGGCACGTCAGGAAGTGGGTCAACTAGGCAGGTGTGATGTCCTGGGCAGGTGTGGTGTCCTAAGCAGGTGTGATGTCCTAGACAGGTGTGGTTTCGTGGGCAGGTTTGGTGTCCTTGGCAAGTGTGGTGTCCTAGGCAGATGTGGTGTCCTGGGAAGGTGTGGTGTCCTGGGTAGGTGTGGTGTCCTGGGAAGGTGTGGTGTCCTTGGTAGGTGTGGTGTCCTAGACACGTGTGGTGTCCTAAGCAGGTGTGGTGTCCTAAGCAGGTGTGGTGTCCTAGGTAGGTGTGGTGTCATAGGCAGGTGTGGTGTCCTAGGCAGATGTGGTGTCATAGGCAGGTGTGGTGTCCTAGGCAGATGTGGTGTCATAGGCAGGTGTGGTGTCCTAGGCAGATGTGGTGTCATAGGCAGGTGTGGTGTCCTGGGAAGATGTGGTGTCCTGGGGATGTGTGGAGTCCTAGGCAGGTGTGGTGTCCTGGCCAGGAGTGGTGTCCTAGGTAAGTGTGGTGTCCTAGGCAGATGTGGTGTCATAGGCAGGTGTGGTGTCCTGGGCAGATGTGGTGTCCTGGGAAGGTGTGGTGTCCTAGACAGGTGTGGTGTCCTAGACAGGTGTGGTGTCCTGGGCAGGTGTGGTGTCATAGGCAGGTGTGGTGTCCTAGGCAGATGTGGTGTCCTGGGCAGGTGTGGTGTCCTGGCCAGGAGTGGTGGCCTAGGTAAGTGTGGTGTCAAAGGCAGGTGTGGTGTCCTGGGGACGTGTGGAGTCCTAGGCAGGTGTGGTGTCCTGGACAGGTGTGGTGTCCTGGGAAGGTGTGGTGTCCTGGGGACGTGTGGAGTCCTAGGCAGGTGTGGTGTCCTGGGCAGGTGTGGTGTCCAAGACAGGTGTGGTGTCCTGAGCAGGTGTGGTGTCCAAGACAGGTGTGGTATCCTGGGCAGGTGTGGTGTTCTTCATTTCAAGAGTTATTTTCTTGCATTTTAGTGGCCTGCTCGCTGGCCTGCTTGACTTGTCCCCTTCTTTTTTGTTGTTTGTTGTTGTTCTTTTTTTTTTTGTGGGCGTGCGCTCCCTGCCCCCTTTCCCACCTGGATCTACCCCATGTCATACACTGAAGCACCACAGTTTCTGACCAACGTCTTCTCAAATCACATCCTAGATTTCACTTGAGTGGCACTACAACGGTTAGTAGGCAACAGTAATTATGCTACAGTCAGGCGCGGAAAAAAGTTACAAGGTATTTAATAGAGGCGTCAAAATGACGGGTGTGGGAGTCAGAGGAAGTTTTTAGTGTTTCATTTCAATTAAATTACAACAATATACAAAAAAAATGTAGAAAAAGCAAAAAAAAAAAACCAGGAACGTCAAAGATGAACATATGATTTGAAAAAAAAAAATCCTGTGGGAATAAAACGTGGTCTGAAAAGTTGAGGCTTAGTCCCCTTAAAATTGAATTAGTCCTAAAAAAACCCGAAATAATTTCCGTTCTCTTTACGATTTAATTGCGCTTCGCTTTGTGAACCATAATGAGTTAAAACTTCACATTTAATTTTAAATCCAATGATCCAGAAGAATTTGAAAGGGTTCATTTAATCCTCAAACTAACTACAAACCTCCCAGAATGCTTTGTGTTGTAGTTTTTAACCGCATGTGTCAGAAATCCATCCATCCACATCTCTGTTGACAGAGGTTAACAGGGCTGATAAAACGCATTAATACCCCCCTGCGAGCAAAATGAGGATCTATTTTTAGACTCCTCTGACCATCGTCCCTGGCTGTGACGTGTGGCCTTGAGGGTCACACTCCACCGGGCTTACGTGTTTACTTCAGCTGGAGATGGGGGGATTAGATATGCAAAGTGCAGACAGTCCATGAATCAGAGGCGATGAGGAAACATTATGAGGCTGCAGGAGGAGGCGAGCATGAGTCCTCACCCTAGGATTCTCTGCATGAACGTGAAGCACATAATGAAGCAACTTAAGTCTAAATATGTCTCAACTTGGATTAAAAACTCACAATGAATTTGGTGCGGTAGTTAAATGACCATGTTTTCCTGCCAGTTGCGGCCCATGCATTGTACATCTAGCCTTCAGTAGTGCTCCATCTGCCTAAATCAGGACTATGCTGGATTAATACAGGATAAAATAGCTCAGGAATTACAGATAAAAAAAATTCACAATGAATCTTTTACTCAATAAACCAGTTTTTTTCGACCCTTTTTCAAGCCAAGGTAAATTTTTTCCATAAAAAAAATCTCATTATCAAGCTAAAATGTTTTTAAAAATTATTATTTTAATATATAAAACAATATGTAAATATAGTTTCACACAATAAGCCTTCAGAGGATTTAAAAATATAACTTTTTTATGTTCCGTTCCATTGTCTTCCGCTTGTTCCGGGGTCGGGTCACGGGGGCAACAGCATCAGACGAGAAACCCAGGCCTCTCTTTCCCCAGCTGCATCCTCCAGCTCACCCGAAAGGATCCCGAGTCGTTACCCGGCCAGCTGTGAGACATAGTCTCCCGAGCGGGTCCGGGGTCTGCCCCTTAGTCTCCTCCCAATGGTACATGCCCAAAACACCTCACCAGCAAGGCGCTCAGGTGGCATCCTGACCAGATGCCCGAACCACCCCATCTGGCTCATCTCGACCTGGAGTAGGAGCGCATCGACACCGAGCCCCTCCAGGATGGCAGAATTCCTCCCCCTATCTCTGAGTGAGAGCCCAGCCACCTTGCGGAGAAAGCTCATTTCTGCCGCTTGTATCCGCGATCTCATTCTTTCGGTCACCACCCACAGCTGGTGACCATAGGTGAGGGTTGGAACGTAGATTGACTTGTAAATTGAGAGCTTTGCTTTTCGGCTCAGCTCTCTCTTTACCAAGACAGACTGATGCTGCGTCCTAGTTATTGCTGACACCGCACCGATCCGCCTGTTGTTCCCCCGCTCCATTAAGTACCCCGAGATACTTAAACTCTTGAAGAATATGTGAGATTTAATTAGAATCTGCATTTTTTCTGTTTTAAAACAGCCTGATTTTTCATGCAACAAAGAAAAAGCAGAGAAGAAGAGTAGGTTGCTATGGTTACAGGACAACCCTCCCTGTCTACAAATAAAATGACAAGATTTCATACTACTAAACATATATACGTAAATACGCTTTAATTAATTTTTACGCAAACACAATGAGAACGACCAATACAATCTTTGGAAGTTACCGTTAGATCCTGATCACCGTATGAGGAGAAAAAGGATCATTTTCCACGGCCCACCTGACTATCTCTCACAAAACAAAAGTGTGCCGTGGAACACTGCTCGATAAATACCACAATAAACAGTTTAGAGGTGAAAAAATTTACGGAGGAAACAACTGGGGCACAAAAAACCCTCCATTTAGACCTCTAAACTTCAATAACACATTTTTGTCTTCTTTATTTGGACTTTTTTTTTATCAATCTAATAAATCTGCTTGTGATTTTTTCATCTGAGCCTGTCTGTTGTGTCAAGGGTATATTTTTGGCCTCTGCTCCACATCATGACAGTAAGAAGTCCGTGTAGTCCCTCATTCATCCAGGAGTGATATATAGTAGAAAAAGTTTCAAAAAAGTCTTCTGGACAGTTTAATTCTTGATCGAATCATTTCGACTTCCATCCAGAAATCATTTTCAATCTGAATGAAATGGACTGAAAACTGGATCTATTTATACTAACCTGAGTAAAAGGTAAAAAAAAATAGTAAGGAAGGGCTCGACCAATGAGCCTGTGTTACCTATGATGGCTGTGAATGGCTTCTATTGTAGCCACAGACCAGTAAACGATCCCTAATACAGTATAATAATGCTAAAGCCTAGTGAATATAAATTCATGCTAACAAGAGGCGTGAATCTGGGTCACGAGGTGTCATCTTTGGTCCATGGCTTCAAAAGGCTGCTGTAAATCCTGGGCAGAATGTATCTAACGCCTCCACTCCGATTTTCTTTCTTCACAAAGGCTTTTTGCATTATTATAATAGGGATCGTTTACTGGTCTGTGGCTACAATAGGAGCCATTCACGGCCATCATAGGTAACACAGGCTCATTGGTCGAGCCCTTCCTTACTATTTTTTATCTTTTACTTACGTTAGTATAAATAGATCCAGTTTTCTGTCCATTTCATTCAGATTGAAAATGATTTCTGGATGGAAGTCGAAATGTCTCGATCAAGAATTAAACTGTCCAGAAGACTTTTTTGAAACTTTTTCTATCATGACAGTAACTCTTTCAAGATTTTACTCATGCAAGATTGTCATTGTTTCCAAGTTAAATTAATGTTTTTTTCTTGGTTGCAAATCATGAGCAGAATTTTCTATTTTTCACCATCTGCTTGTTTTTCTTCTGTAAAAAACACACCGGCTGTTTTTTTTTTTTTTTCATCTGCATCAACTCCTTAATTGTTTGTGTTCCTTACAGCCAACGGATGCAGCGGCACGAAGATGAGCCAGCTTCCAGACACTGCTCATGTTTCTCTCAGAAAATATTCAAAGGACAAGAAGGTGAGAAATAAAATCCTTTTCAGAAAGTTTTTTTTCCCAGCAGCAACAAAGACAGTGTCAACTTTTTCAAATTCTCTTCAATGTTGTTGGAAAAAGAACTCCTGAGTGTTGTTGCCATGTTTGGATTGGATTAAACTCAAGCATATCGTATTATCCTAACCCTATCTGCTGCATATTCTTCGGTCATGCCAACTATCGCCATGTCTTTCTTCACTGTATCCATGATCCTCCTCTTTGGTCTTCCTCTAGTCCTCTTTCCTGGTGGTTCCAAATCCAGCATCCTTCTTCCGATGTACTCTCTCTCTCCTCTGCACATGTCCAAACCATCTCAGTCTGGCCTCTCTGACTTTATCCCCAAAACCTCTAACATGTGCCTTTGATCCTGTCCATCCTGGTCACTCCCAGAGAGATCCTCAGCATCTTCATCTCTGCTACCTCCATCTTTGTTTCCTGTCTTTTCCTCAGTGTCTCTAGACCAGAGGTTCTTAACCTTGTTGGAGGCACCGAATCCCACCAGTTTCATATGCTCATTCACCGAACCCTTCTATAGTAGCGTCACTAACGCTAACCCAATGTCGCTGATGCACACCGCTGGTCAGACGGAGGGTTATTAAAGAAGGTGTTGTTAAACCCGACTGAGAAGGAGGTCTCACTCTGCTGCTTATCCAGCCCTCTCTAAACAGTCTGATAGGGAGGTCTCACTCTGCTGCTTATCCAGCCTTCTCTAAGCGGTCTGATAGGGAGGTCTCACTCTGCTGCTTATACAGCCCTCTCTAAGCGGTCTGATAGGGAGGTCTCACTCTGCTGCTTATCCAGCTCTCTCTAAGCAGTCTGATAGGGAGGTCTCACTCTGCTGCTTATCCAGCCCTCTCTAAGCGGTCTGATAGGGAGGTCTCACTCTGCTGCTTATCCTGCACTCTCAAAGCGGGCCAGTAGGAAATCCCAGAGCAGGAAGCTTTCAATGACTGTGCCCACTAACTGCAGACTAAACTGAGGGGCGGACCTCTGCAGCGGAGGGTCCACCGAACCCCTGAGACCAAGTCACCGAACTCCTAGGGTTCGTTTGAACCCAGGTTAAGAACCACTGCTCTAGACCAATCAGCATGTCCGGTCTCACCACGGTTTTCCACACTTTTCATTTCATTTTAGCTGAACCTCTTCTATCACACATCACACCTGATACTTTTCTCCACCCGTTCCAGCCTGTCTGCACATGCTTCTTCACCTCTTTTCCACACTCTCCATTGCTCTGGACCTCTCATGTACTCTGTTTTTCTCTGACTAATCTTCATTCCTCTTCTTTCTAGTGTAAACCTCCACCTCTCCAGCTTTTCCTCCACCTCTTCCCTCCTCTTACTACAGATCACAATGTCATCTGCAAACATTTATTGTTTTAATCTAACAATCATAAACCAAGACAGTGATTGGTTTGATTCCGTTATTTACATGCGTTGCCTTTCTTATTAATTCTACCCCAAGCTCTCCAAGTTTAATTGTTTCTCTTTAACGAACCCTTGCTGAGTAGCTCAAATAAACAGCTTGTGCGTCCTCTCTAATTAATAGCCCCCACCAAATTTGATTACTTGTTCATTTTAATCATTTCCTCACAATTAAGAATAATTTCAGCTAAAACATGTTTTTTTTTTAAAACAACGTTCTAACAGCTGCTGTTTGATGATTGTCTCTGAAACATCTGCCATCATTCTCTCATCATTTTATTCCTCGTTTTCATAAATTAACGAGATGACTGTTTTGATCGTCAAACAACAGTGCCCCCTGCGGGTCAGGGACAGGGTCCTGCCCCAAGTGGAGGAGTTTAAGTATCTCGGGGTCTTGTTCACGAGTAGGGGAAAGATGGAGCGGGAGATCGACAGGCGGATCGGTGCAGCATCAGCAATAACTAGGACGCTGCATCGGTCCGTCGTGGTAAAGAGAGAGCTGAGCCGAAAAGCAAAGCTCTCGATTTACAAGACGATCTACTGTACGTTCCTACCCTCACCTATGGTCACCAGCTGTGGGTGGTGACCGAAAGAATGAGATTGCGGGTACAAGCGGCCGAAATGAGCTTCCTCCGCAGGGTGGCTGGGCTCTCACTCAGAGATCGGGTGAGGAGCTCTGCCATCCGGGAGGAGCTCGATGTCGAGTCGCTCCGCCTCCAGGTCGAGAGGAGCCAGATGGGGTGGTTCGGGCATCTGGTCAAAATGCCCCCCGAGCGCCTCGCAGGCGAGGTGTTTCGGGCATGTCCCACCGGGAGGAGACCAAGGGCCAGACCCCGGACCCGCTGGAGAGACTATGTCTCACGGCTGGCCGGGGAACGACTTGGGATCCTTCCGGTTGAGCTGGAGGATGCAGCCGGGGTGAGAGAGGCCTGGTCTGCCCGTTTGAGGCTGTTGCCTCCGCGAATCGACCCCGGAACAAGCGGAAGATGACGAAACGGAACATCAGTGCTCTTGTTGTTGTTGCCTGTGGATCCACAAGGTGGCGATGTAGAGTGTCGGAAAATTACAAAATTCATAAAAGTGTTTGAGGTAAATTAACAGAAAACTACCAACTCTTGCATGTCGGAAATTTCGTCATCGCTCGTGGAAACATGGCACTGTAGAAGCAGCACTACGGAGCAACTCTTCTGATTGGTTGGTTCGGAAGTGGTTCCATTGCACATAAATCCAAAACTATTACTATGATCAATCAATTAAATTTTATTTGGTGCTCCGGTCATAACAAGACAGATAACAAACTGCGAGAAAAATCAGGACGTACGTACTGGAAGACCGTTGTATCAAAATCTCCACGTGTTGGACTGAAAGAACTGCTCTGAGTCTTTTTCAATAAAAGACATTAAAACTTTTTTTCAGACCGTCGGCAGATGAAACAGTATATTGAAGTTCTTTAAACAGCCTTCAATGGCAACCCACAAAAAAGCGACTTTTGTCGAACAAGCTTTTTAATTTTGATGGTACTGTGAGGTTGGTTCAGATCGTACCGTGCGCCCATTTAAATCGTGAGGCTGGACTCAAATCGTGAGCAATTTAGTCACACAATGTCTATGAGGGTTCGATTTGAAATGCTCTCAAATCGCACAGTGTATGTCAAGCTTAACTAAATTTCTTCACTCGCAAATTTGCGATAGTGTGCAACACCGCCATCTAGTGGTACTGCTTAGTTTGCTTCATACACCCCAATTTTGTTTGATTTTGTCTTCTGATCCACTTATCCCTGAGTGGGTAGCATGGAGTGCCAGAGCTGATTTTTAAAAGTCCAAATACGGCAACCATAACGTTTTTGTCTGACTTCATCAGATATGATAAAGTGCTGCATGGCTGTGCGACACCCACAGGAAGGAGGTTGCTGGTTCAAGGCTTGGTCACGCATAAGATATGACTCTTTCTCTCTTTTTCTAAGTTTGCATGTTCTGCCTTAATGTGTGTGGGTTTACGCCAAAAACATACACATTCAGTTGCTTGGTTTCTGTAGAGTGTGAGACCTTCGGACAGGGTCTGTCTGTAAATGTGTCGCGTACCGTCTTATTGACCAGGACAGGACCTAGTTCAGTTATACAACCTTGTCACGTTAGACTTTCAGAGCTCAGCGGACTGGACACAAGAAAAAAGAAACTTTTCTGGGTTGGTGAGAATTTTAAACGTTTTAGAGTTGTAGAAGGAAGACGACTCCTGGAGAGATTTTGGTTTCTTCGGTCAGGATAAGAATCAATGATTTTGGACGTTTCGATGAACTAATGATGATCAAGTTGTTCCAGAATGCTGATCTGTTGATGGGAATTTTCAGCATTGGTGTTTGTGAAGAGAGCAGCGATAATGACCAAGATTTTGTTTGGGGTTCAGATTCCAAATTCAATGTATAGTCCAGAGACAAAAAAAAAAAAAAAAAAAAATCAACAAAGCAGTGTTGTTTTTATCAATGACAAAAAACTGATTTCATTGACAAGTCTTTTTTTATGACGATGACATAACAATAATAAAATAAATGCGGCTCTTTGGTGACTAAAATGTGACGAGACGTTTTCAATTTTCTGTTGATGAGACAAAAATGAAACTGCATTCTGTCTCTCACGGTGGCACGCCCCCTACAGTACGTGCACACCGTCTGCACTATGGAAAGACATTCAGACCGCTACATGTACGTAACCTAGTGCGCTAAATTTCAAATCTAGCACGCTGAATGCTAGCGCAACACACCTGCGGCCAGGAGAAAGCCAAAAAACCAAGGCGACAACAGCAACAAAGGGGCTTGGTTGTCGGAAATGACGCGATGGCCGATAGGTAGACTTTATATATACCAATCAAAGAATAAAACGGAATGCATTGTTGTGGGAGATGAACGTAAATGTGGACACAAAATAGGTGGAAAGAATACCACTAATCTCAAGCGGCATCTTAAAGCTCATCACCCTGATATTTATGCCAACGTAAGTCATAAGTTCTTTTAGGGTTAGGACTAACCCCTAATGCCTAATTTGCACATGTTAGAGCTAGGCAGAGTTGTCTCTTTTTTTTTTTTTAAATAACCTGCACCATTGTCAGTGATAAAACCACAATTGTTAAAGAAAATTTGCTGCTCTTTGCTTTTTTACACTAAAACAAGACAAAAAATGTCTTCACCGACTAAAACTAGACTAAGACTCTTTTGGGTTTTTGTCGACTAAAATTGGACAAAAACTAAAATGTATATGAAGACTAAAATGTGACCAAAACTTAAAATAAATTTTGTTTTACAGACTAAAACCAAAACTAGAATGGCTGCCAAAAACAACATTGCCAAGAAGGCAGCCAAAAAATCAGGGGTAACAGGCTCAGGAGGAGCAGGCTTAGGAATCCTAGTGGCACATTTTTGGGCAAATTTATGAAGAGTTTTGACACAAGCATGCTGATTGTGATTACACTCTGCAAATAAAAAATAATTTTAAAGAAATAGAGCTCGATTTATCAAAACTCAAAAAGACCCATGCTTTTGAGCATCGTAAAAACTAGTTCATATGAATCGGTTGTTTTGGGCGAATTGTGCGCGGGTTGTGCACATTGATCATTTTTACTTCATATGCACGTAATTCAAATTAAAAAAATTAAGTTTAGAGGTTTAAAATATGTTCTATTTAGGCTTCCATTGCTGTAAAAATTATAAGAAAATTTCTTAGTACACAAAACTACACAGACAGCACTTTCAGATTGCAGTGGCCCCTCTTTCCGGTACCAGCAGGGCCACTCCCGCAGCGCTCAGAAACATGGGCCAAATTTGTTTGGTTGCCAAACCATGTGACTGCTCCGAGTTTGGAGAGGCCAAACTGAGTCATGGTCAGAAAGGAAGAGAATCGATGGACAAACAGTTTGGCCATATGGAGGTCTGGTTGTCCGGAGTCTCACAGGGAAACAACGAGATTGATGAACCCGAACTTGGATGTTCCAGGTTGGAGGAGCTTGACGACATGCTGAAGGTGAGAAGTTTCTGCTTCTTTGGGGTGAATAGTTTCCAGCCTGTGGTTCTTCTCCGTGAGGAATCACACTCACGTAATGAAGATAAAGCTGTTTTGCTCGACGTTGAAACAAACCACAGAAATTGTGCTCCTCGGGGACGTGGTCCATTTTACAACCGCCCCAGACGGATGACTGTGTGATACTTGTGAGTTCAGAAACTCTTGAGAATCTTTCGCAACATTTCTTAGCCGACTGGTGTGCTGTCCACACCAAGGGATTAACAACCTAGTCCCATACCAACAGGGACTTGTTTTCGCCCGTCAATATGGGACCAATTCTCGTATCTCACACACGTTTGGGATTCGCTCTTACATTTCAATGCTGTGATTGGATAAGATTAATCTGTTGACCAGATGGAAGTTCACCAAACATCCAATTAGCTTGAATTATGTCTCTCGTTGCTCCGCCTTCTCTTGAATGTTTTTATTGGAGTGCCAAATGGATAGAGTGAAAGAACCAGATCTGCGACCGTTGAGATTTGTGACTTTGCTCTCTGCGCATGTTTAGGAACCGTCATCCACCTCCCGCTCGCTCCCAGAACGCACCATCCCCCTTTCTTTCGTTCTGTCGTCTTCCGCTCATCCGGGGCCTGGTCGCGGGGGCAACATCTCAGATGGAAAACCCAGGCTCTCGCCCCCCGACCCCATCCTCCAGTTCACCCGGAAGGATCCAGAGTCGTTCACCGGTCAGCTGTGAGACATAGTCTCTCCAGCGGGTCCAGGTTCTGCCTCTTGCTCTCCCCCTGGTGGAACGTGCCTGAAACACCTCACCAGCAACGCGCTCGGGCGGCATCCTGACCAGATGCCCGAACCACCCCATCTAGCTCTTCTCGACCTGGAGGAGGAGCGGCTCAACACCGAGCTCCTCCCGGATGGCAGAACTCATCACCCAATCTCTGAGTGAAAGCCCGGCCACCCTGCAGAGGAAGCTCATTTCGGTTGCTTGTATCCGCGATCTTATTCTTTCGGTCACCACCCACAGCTGGTCGCGCTTCTGTGCTTGTGTAACATTTTTGTGATCACTACATCTCCCAAAACAGTTGAGGTTTTCAATGAAACTGCCCACAGTTACTCAGAACCAGGACAGGTGGAGGAATATTTTTCGACGCCATGGCGTGACCATTTGTTTTTAGTCATTCCAGATGCGGTAATGGGTCTCTCTAACAACCCAACCACATCACAATCTTTGACCTTACTACCTGTGCCCCCTCTCCTAACTTGTTTTCAAACACCCCCTCTCCAAAACTGTCTGTTCCAGTGGTCTTCATGTGGGTGGGGCGGTAGTTGGGGGGAAGGGTTGACTGTGACTTCTTGCTGCCTCCAAACCTTTAAACTCATGTGACAGCAGCTTGACCGCAGGCGAGACTCCGTCACGCTCCCACAAACTCCCCCTCCCCTCCGTTTTACGCTACCCCCTCCTCTCCCCACAACTCCTCTCGGCTGGCGCGGCAGCTCGGCAGACTGAGGCAGCCTCAGTGTGAAGCAGCAGTAGCAGGAGGAGGTGGTGGTGGAGGGATGATGATGGAAGCCAGCTTTGACACTGAGGAGAGTTTTGATGATCCCTCTTGTCTCGCCCCGCAGCCCCCCGGCTCCGTGTCGCCGGCCAAGAGGCAGATCAAAGAGGTCAAAGAGACTAAAACCACGGTGAGTACCCGAAAAACTTTTATTCTTCATCATCTTCATCGTTCACTTTGATTTGAACATCCTGTTTTTTTTTCCATCTGTTGACACTGTGACGGCTCAAGTGATGAATGGTACTCAGAGACCCCGATAGGATGGGGGTACAAGGGGTTCTTACATATTTTTCTTATTGTGAATGAAGAATTCGTCATTTATGACTCGTTGAATCCTCCATTTATCAATTTGATATCCGTCCAGAAGGACTTTCTGCTTCTTTCATTGATGTGACTGATTCCAACCAATGAGCAAACAGAGGTAGAACAAAGCTGGTCAGACAAATTAGGACCCCAGGGTGAAGGTATGAACCCCTTAAAACGGTTATTAGAGAAGAAGAAATCTTCCTTTTGTCTTGTCTTTTCATCTATCCTGGACTGTAGCTGTGTGTTATGTAAGCTCCCAGACCATAATGATAGCAGTGGGTGGGTAAGGGATGAGGTGTGGGAGGTAAGAGGGGGTTCGAAGGTGCGTTTGTGTCCCCACATACAGTCCGCTCGCTGACCAACGGGAGTCATCAGTCTGGTTATATGATGGGAAAAAAAAATCCCAGCAGATTTGGAGAGATGCAGTAAGTCCAGTTTCCATGGTGACAAAGGCACTGATGAAATGGAAAACACATCCAGAAAAAAAAAAAACAGGGGGAACCTCGGAGAGAAAGAAATGTTTGCATGAAAAAAACGGATTATTTTCTGGTTAAATGGAAACTTTATCTTTAATTTTTTTACTGTCAAAACACTTTTTTTTTTACTAAGACAAAATACAAAAGTACACACACGTACATGCAAACGCATACACTTACACACACACACACACACACACACACTCAGGTGTACACTCACAAACATGCATATCCAAAGACAATGCCGCACGTTCGCTACGACATATACACATAAAAAAAAAAAAAACACACGCCCCCTGCTGGTACAGGTGAGAATAGCTCGCACCCTACGAGGTGTGTTACCCTCCATCACCGTGCACCTTACATCATACCACCTCTGCAGGGTTGTCATGGAGACCCAGGTTTGAAAGTGTATGTTTGACACATCAGACGAGAGCAGCTGCACAACAACCTTCTTCTCACCTTCAACGTCTGCGTGACCCATCTCACCAAATCTCACGCACGGTGGGGACCTGTTGCTTAGCAACGCACGCTCAGCATCACCAGAAAGGTGGTGGGGATGTTCTTAGAAAGCGATGAAGTAAGAATAAAGAAGTAGGAGACTCTTTTGTGGTTTGAAGGTGTGCAGGTGCAGAAAAGGGTACGGGGGCTGAGGACGGTGTTTTTCCCTTTTACAGCCAAAGTAATTTGTTGCCTAGCAACAGCCGCTTCCTGCTTACAAATGGATGTTGGTAATTTGACTGCCAACCTTTTTATTTCTTGCATTCTCCTGGGACGTTGGATCTCTGAGCGCGTCGGGAATTTTTTTTCTTTTATTCAGCGAAGAAAAGCTGTCGAGTGAAAACAAACTGCTAAACGCGCAACGACACGTCGTTCCGGTAGCCTGGAGACAAACCATCATGAATGAAGGCTGAGTGATAACAAAATGTCCCAATTCCATTCTGTTCCGTCATCTTCCGCTTGTTCCGGGGTCGGGTGGCGGGGGCAACAGCCTCAAACGGGCAGCCCGGCTGCATCCTCTAGCTCACCTAGAAGGATCCCAAGTCATTCCCTGGCCAGTTGTGAGACATAGTCTCTCCAACGGGTCCGGGGTCTGCCTCTTGGTCTCCTCCTGGTGAAACGTGCCTGAAACACCTCGCCCGCGAGGCGCTCGGCGGGCATCCTTACCAGATGCCCAAACCACCCCATCTGGCTCCTCTCGACCTGGAGGAGGAGCAGCTCGACACTGAGCTCCTCTTGGATGGCAGAGCTCCTCACCCGATTTCTGAGTGAGAGCACAGGCACCCTGCGAAGGAAGCTCATTTCAGCCGCTTGTACCCGCGATCTCATTCTTTCGGTCACCACCCACAGCTGGTGACCATAGGTGAGGGCCCGAAACACCTCGCCCGCGAGGCGCTCGGGGGCATCCTGACCAGATCCTGACCAGATGCCCGAACCACCCCATCTGGCTCCTCTCGAGCTGGAGGAGGAGCAGCTCGACTCCAAGCTCCTCCCGGATGGCAGAGCTCCTCACCCGATCTCTGAGTGAGAGCCCAGCCACCCTGCGGGAGAAAGCTCATTTCGGCCTTTTGTACCCGCAATCTCATTCTTTCGGTCACCACCCACAGCTGGTGACCATAGGTGAGGGTAGGAACGTAGATCGACTTGTAAATCGAGAGCTTTGCTTTTCGGCTCAGCTCTCTCTTTACAACGACGGACCGATGCAGCGTCCTAGTTATTGCTGATGCCGCACCGATCCGCCTGGCGATCTCCCGCTCCATCCTTCCCCCACTCGTGAACAAGACCCCGAGATACTTAAACTCCTCCAGTTGGGGGAGGAGTGTCCCAATTCAATCAACAAATCTCACTCTGAGTTACCCTCAGCTTTGATTTTCACTGAAGTTCAAACATTCAGAGGCGGTGCAGCATTCGGTCTGACGGCATCACTTCAAACATTCCCCCGAATGGCCTCACAGAGAGATTTATTCCACGCTGTGTCAGAAAGGTAATCTCTATTAATATTTAATTCCCAGCCCAGGAGAAGCAGACTAAACGGCCATAACGGAAGGAGTACGTTAGGAAGACAAGCTTCCTGTAGATGAATGGCCTCATCCCAGGCGGGATGTGAGAGGGAGATAAACAACGGCCATGATGGATGTGAAGCCAGTGTAATGGAAAATCTGATGCCCGTGACAATCAGCGAGATCTCTGAGGCAGAAAATGAACAAAGTGACTGGTCAGGACACTGAGTGAATCAAACCGCGGCGTCGTTGCTTTAGCTTCATGTTCATGCAAAATATTTGCGGTCGAGGAACTTTACATACATTTCGTTTTAATCCTACCGTCCAGGATTACACCGATTTTGTCTCACACACCGTTAATTTTAGAAACACAAAATCAGAACGAGTACTGACTAAACTAAACAAGCCCAGGACACACTGTCCTTAAAGCAGGGGTGGGCCAACTTTTTGATTCATGGGCCACATTGAGTTCTAACATTAGACCAGTGCTTCCCAAATAGTGGGGCGCGCCTCACAAGAAAATTTATTAGCAGCATCTTTATAACATGGACACGTTCTCTCTACTCTAGCGCACTCTGGTTGCCTTGGTAACGGTAAACGTACCTTCAAAATAAAAGACATCACAAAAACAAAGTGAATAAAAATACCAGTTAGTCTCTCCTCGCAGTAAGACTAGATCAATCAGAGTTCTGAGTTTGTTTTGCTGGAACCAGACAGTCCCATCTTGACCTGAAACCTGAAGAGTGTTTCTAAAGTCCAGTCGGCTTGGTAATTCTGTAACTCCCCTTCGCAAAGAAGTTCCGTATAAATCTTTGTTTTTTACTCATTTTGCTAGTTTATGGGTTTAAATTTAATGGGATGATGCATGATTGGTGAGTCACTGATGAATGTGAGGAAGAAAATCCGGTCACTTTTCAAATTAAAACATCGTCATGGCTTGAATAATAAACCAAGTGGAAATAGCAAAAGTTATTTCTTCTTTCTGTGCGGCCCGGTACCACATGACCCGCGGCCCGGTACCGGTCCACGGCCCGATGGTTGGGGACCACTGCTATAGGCAGTTTAAATTTTTTTAATTTTACTTCATTTATTTTTCAGTATCAAATGGTTCAATTAGTCAAAAATGTTTATAGTTTAAATAAGAATTTAATTCGTTTTAATTTCAAGTTAAATGACACACTTCAAATCTTTTCTGTTACAGAGTAAAAAACAATGTTAATAAAGCTGTTCTTTTTCTTTTTTGTTTTCTTTAATGTTAATGAGGATACAATGTCATGCAGAGGTGTACTTAGAACAATTTCATAGACAAATGATACTAATTATAGTCACGACGGAGAGTGGGAAGTGCAAAATATTTTTTTCTTCCTTGGGGGCAGGGGGCCGCAACAGGAAATAATTGAGAAGCACTGGATTAGACCAAGGGACCGGAACAGGAGCAGATGGATGGCGTGCTTTGGTAACCGCTAGATTAGACCAATAGAAAGGGGCGCTAGATTTTAAACAGGCGTGCTAAATGTTACATCGAGAGTGTTAAATTTCAAATCTTGCAGCGCTAGGTCTGAAATCTAGTGCGATAGCGCTTTAAAATGTGCATTTAACGGCGCTAGCTTTGAAATCTAAGCGCTTGATGTAACATTTTGCTTGTTTTAACATCGAACATGCTTGTTTACGTGTGTGTATTGGCCCCGATGGTTTTTCATATCTGTGCACACTGTTTATTTTAACAGCGTACACATCACAGAAATAATTTTTTAATGAGAGCAGTGTTGTTGTTTTCTCAACAAAGCCAATAAATTCAGAGTGGTGCCATCTAGTGAGGAAACATCAGAATTGCAGCAAAAATAAAATATTAACGTTTTTTTAACCTAATTTTTTTATGTTTCAGTGGGCCAGATTAAAACGTTTAACGGCCCGACTGTAGCCCACGGGGCGTAGTTTGCCCATGCCTGCCTTAGAGCCTTTGTTGCTAACAAACACTACCACAACATGAGAAAGATAAAGGATTACTCTATTCATCCCTCACCGGGGAAATTTGTGTGCTGCACTCCTTACACCGCAGCAGGCTGCCCACGACGGCGCCAATGGTCGGAGAAACGGGGGTTAGGTGTCTTTTCCAAGGACCCTAGACATGCTCTCTGTGGGATGCAAACCCGCGAACTTCCGGTCCGTAGGCGAACGCTCTAACCACTGAGTTGCCATGGCTAATGTTTGTAGGATAAAAAAAAAAAATGGGGGTGATGTTTGGGATGAAAAATAAGTTGGATTTTGTTTGTTATAGAAATAGAACAAATAGAATTTTACTAAATTGCCAAAGTTTTAATATAAAAAGCTGGAAATTGTATACATAGTTTTTAAGCATTCTCGACTTTTCTGTGAATTTAATGTCTCGCAAACCACTGGAAGGATTTTAACAAAGCTGCTAACAATTAGTCAGTACTAAATATAGATTACCTGATTAGGTGTTCAGGGCAATGTGACCAAAGATCAAGGTAATGAATCTATAGTGCTGGCGGAGGCATTTCATCAACAAATTCTCATTATTAATTTATTTTTCTTTACAATAGTCCGTTTTGCAGCCGTTCACAGCTTTCTCCGATACTGCACATTGTTTTTTGTGTCCCAATTGATCAATTGTTCTGTTCCGTCATATTTCGCTTATCTGTGGCTGGATCATGGGGGCAACAGCCTCAGACGGGAAGCCAAGGCTTCTTTCACCCCGGCAGATCCCAAGTCAATTTTCCGTCCAGCTGTGAGACATAGTCTCTCCAGCGGGTGTGGGGTCTGCCTCTTGGTCTCCCCCCGGTGGGACGTGCCCGAAACACCTCACCAGCGAGGTGCTTAGAGGGCATCTTGACCAGATGCTCAAACCACCTCATCTGGCTTCTCTCGACCTGCAAGAGGAGCAGCTCGACACTGAACTCCTCCCAAATGGCAGAACTTCTCACCCTATTTCTGAGTGAGAGCCCGGCCACCCTCTGGAGGAAGCTCATTTTGGAAAGTTGTATCCCTAATCTCGTTCTTTCGGTCACCACCCACAGCTAGTGACCATAGGTGAGGGTGGGAACGTAGATCGACTAGTAAATCGAGAGCTTTATTTTTCGGTTGTATCGTTTATGTTGGCTCCTCCTCCGGCTCCTCCTCCGGCTCTTCCTCCGTCTCCTCTTCTGGCTCCCCCTCCAATTTATCTTGACAAATAGTGTTCTATGTTAAACTGTACAAAAAACTTTTCTTTCTTTCTTTTTTTAATTACGTCTGTACGTTATTTCCACATTTAAATTATACTTGAAGTGTTTTTTTCACTTCATTCTTGTATGTTTGAGAAATTTGCGGAGAGGGAAGAGGGTTAGCATGGCCGGTAGCCATTTTATTTATATGTCGATAAAACAGAGCATGTTTTCTTGAGGTCCCTGAGGTCCAAGATGAACACTTGGGTTTGGAGCAACAAGAGTAGATTTACCATTTCTTTTACTTTTGTATTTTAGAGCTTGCTTTTCATCAAGTATTTATGAGTGGTACAGGAAACCTCCATCTGAGTGCTCGGCTGTAAAAAGGATTCAAGATGTCTCGAGAGGGAAAGATGTATAAATCTGTATACGCTTGTGGAAACAGTTCAAAAAGACAAAACACGCTAAAATTTGAACAAACCTTTACCATTGGTGCAACAAAAAGTAAATGTAAGGACAGGAAAATTCATTGAAACAGTTGCGTATACAGTGTATTTTTCAAATTTTCTTCTTCTTTCGGCATTTCCCAGCATGGCCGGTCTCACCACGGTTTTGTATACTCTCTCTTTCATTCTAGCTGAAACTCTTCTATCACACATCACACCTGATACTTTTCTCCACCCGTTTCAGCCTGCCTGAACATGCTTCTTCTCCTCTTTTCCACACTCTCCATTGCTCTGGACTGTTGATCCTAGATACTTAAAATTTTCCACCTTCTTTATCTCTTCTTCCTGTAACCTCACTTTTCCATTTGGATCCCTCTCATTCACACACATGTACTCTGTCTTACTCTGACTATATTTTTCTGCATTTATTTTTCAGAAAAAAAAACAAAACAGTTTGGTTTGTGTTTTTCAATCGTTTTCCTGCTAAAGCTAAAGCCTCTTCCTGTGGCGTCTCTGTCTGGGTAAAATTGTGTTTTCTCACACCTGAACCCCCTCTTTGTGTGCATGTCTGATACACACGTGACAAAGTGAAAAAATTCACAAGCTCACGGTTTAAAAATAAACATTTTATTTTTAGAGTGGTTTTTCTCTTCTTGTGGCCTTATTCTGAGGTAGTCGTTAAAGGCTTCTCCCCAAAGACCCACCTTGATGTTGCTGATCCAGTAGACTGAGATGAACTAAAAAGAAAAAATGATTGTAGAGACAAAAAATAAAGTGAAAAAGATTAGATGACAAAAGTAGAAAAGAAAAATTCTAATAAATAATGCGTCAGAATGCTGCCTTTTTGAGGCGCAGATTTTTAGGCACAATTTCTAGACTTTCTGAGATGCAATTTCTAGGCGTTGGAGGGATCCGGTTTTCTAACCCCAGGATTGAATCTCTGCTTCTTGCGGATTATGGAGTCCTGTTGGCTTTGTCGGACTATGATCTCCAACTCTCACTAGACCAATTTTCTGCCAAGTGTGAAGCAGCCGGGATAGGAATCAGTGCCTCCAAATCCGAGATCATGGTCCTCGCCCGGAAAAGTGTGGAATGGTTGCTGAGGATCAGGGACAAGTTCCTTCCTCAAGTGGAGGGGTTCACGTATCTCAGGGTCTTGTTCTTGAGTGGAAGAAGAATGGCGCAATAATCAGGATGCTGCATCGGTTCATTGTGGTGAAAAAACAGCTGAGCCGAAAAGCAAAGCTATCGATTTAACAAAATCGCGGATACATGCGGCCAAAATAAGCGTCTTCCGCAGGGTGGCTAGGCTCTTGTTCAGAGATAGATACATATGCTATTATAACAAGAACTTTTTAATGAAGAGTTTGATTGGTGACCAATGCACAGTGTACCCTTACTCTCAACTGCAATCAGCTGGTTTGGAATTCCTTACCCTTGGATACCATGTGTCAGGCAAACAGATTGATGAATCAATAAATTGGATGGATAGATGAAAGAGGGGATGAGTAAATGTTGTGATGGGTGAACGAATGAGTAGCTTAATGGATGGATTGATGACTGAATAGATCCGAATAGATGGCTAAACAAAGAAATAGATGGATTGAGGGGAAGATTGCAACATATCGTGACCAAATTCATACTTATGTTATGAGAGGAAGACATTGGCAAAGTGATAGAGAGTTTGTTCTTGGACTAGGAGAAGCTGGGTGGGTGTCCTGGAGCTGACCCCCAACTCCGCTAGTTGCTCCCACCATTGGTGCCAATTCTCCTAATAAATTTGATTCGGTTCACCTGAGGATGATTCCTGATTCCACACATCTGTGCATTTTGCCATTTATTTAAGGGCAATCACTCCGGACTTCCCGGTCGGGTCATACTGTCCCTTCCCTCCAGGTCACCCTGGTTGCCTGACCATGTTTGAACTTTGTTTTTATTTGAACTTTTGAAGTCCGGAGTTAATCCTGTGCCCTTTGCTTTACAGACTTACCTGAATTGTGTTAATAAACCTTGTTTGATGTCCTGCAATTGTGTCCTCCTCCTTCCACATCCCTAAACCCCTGACAGCAACACTTCCTTATTAAATAAAACCAAATCTCTTTTTGTATGAGACAGAAGATTTTTGGTCGCCCCCTACTGCGAGTAAACAATAGTGTCATATGTTTAGCACCCCGTTATTCCAAATCATTTTTCCACTCTCACCCTTTCTCCCCGTAGTTCTGTTTGATTTAAAATGTGAGCATGGCAGCTCCATGCAGCCAGCTGGTAGATGTTTATCACGGTCTTTCTGTAAACACGGTGAGTCAGAGATGTTCTGTGAAGCTTCCAGCCTGGATGGCCGTGCAGATGACACGGCGCAGAGGGTGTCTCACCATGCCAAGACTCACAGATGGAGAACATTACATAATTGAAGGGACGGGACTAATTGAAGATCCTGCAGAGTGTTGAGTCTGTATTCAAGCTGGGTGGGGGGGGGTTGTTATCTGGAGGTCTATAATCTGAGAGACAGCCCTAAAGGGAAAAAGGTGTGGGGATTTTTGTAGAATGTTTTATCTGTGGAAAAAATGAATATTCAAAATGCCACATTATCATAAGCCTAACTTACTGTATCAAGCATGTGTATGCCCAAATCCAAGCGTATGTGCACCTAAATCCAAAGAAACGCTGAGTTCCATGCAAGATGAACAATTTATAAAAGTGGCAGTGTATTGAATTGAATTGGATATACTTTATTAATCCCCAAAGGGAAATTTGAGTGCTGCGGTGCAAACACGTCAATGTCCCATTGACCTTATTGGGGTCTCAGTCCGGTCGCACTGTGTCCAACCTGGCAACCCAAAAGCTGGAGTCCGGAATAGGTCCAAAAAGCTAGGGTACAGTGAAGAACATGTACGCTACAGAACACCAAACTGCCCTCTCTGTATTTCACTGGGTCCGAGTGCCTCCAGTTCCTCAAGCGAGCCACCGGATGCTTCCATGGAATCCGAAAAAACACAGGGCCCGAAGTACTGCCTTTAGACCTTCTCTGCACCTCCTCCAAATCATCTCCTTCTCCTCAGCTCCCCCGGGACCAAACCAACTCCTCCAGCCATGACAGATGTAGCACCGAGAGCAGCAGCTGGTCATGCATGTCAACATGCATGTCAACAGCAGAATGACGCCATAACCAGCTAATCGTTTGGAGCTAGCCGGACAATTTCTAGAAACAATCAGCTCTCCGGCACAAAACAACAAAGTCCAAAATGACGTCCAAAGTGTGCTCAAAATAAAATCTCCAGAACGAGAGAAAATATAGCTAGAAGAAAGGATGGAAACTCAGCGAAAGTTGGCGATTAAACTCTAAAGTAACAGGGAGCACTGTAGCAGGCAGCCACTCGGGTAGGGCCTTAACTGTTAAGACTGTTGACGGTCAACACTATAGACGAGAGTATAGACGGAACAGTCTATACTCTTCGTACAGACTGTAGAAAGCACACTACGACAACAGTCTATACTCGTCGTACAGACTGTAGAAGGCACTATACGACAACAGTCTATACTCGTCGTACAGACTGTAGAAGGCACTCTACGACAACAGTCTATACTCGTCGTACAGACTGTAGAAGGCACTCTACGACAACAGTCTATACTCGTCGTACAGACTGTAGAAGGCACTCTACGACAACAGTCTATACTCGTCGTACAGACTGTAGAGGGCACTCTACAACAACAGTCTATATTCGTCGTACAGACTGTAGAGGACACTGTGGCATATAGACTTTAGAGGGCCCTCTACGACAACAGTCTATACTCGTCGTTCAGACTGTAGATTGCACCCTACGACAACAGTCTATACTTGTCGTACAGACTGTAGAGGACATTCTACGACAACAGTCTATACTTATCGTATAGACTGAGAGGGCACTCTACGACAACAGTCTAAACTCGTCGTGTATAGACGTTCGTCAGACTGAGACTGTAGAAGGCACTCTACAACAACAGTCTATACTTGTCGTACAGACTGTAGAGGGCACTCTAAGACAACAGTCTATACTCATCGTACAGACTGTAGAAGGCACTCTATGACAACAGACTATACTTGTCGTACAGACTGTTGCGTTATTTTGAGGCAACTCCAAAGATGCTGTACGTAAATCTTAAGGCGCAGGGAAAAGCAGCACTTGTGGATGAAACCTGAAGTGAACTGAGGGCGGTGAAATGAAGTGTTGAGAGCACCAAGAAAGTATTTAGATGACTGAGATTTGTCGCAGATCTGATTTATGAAGCTTGCGTTGCGTCACGAGTGTTACAGTAGTTTAGATAAATATCAAGTTTGTATGGCGTATGGACCGCTTTAGTGTTGATCTGAAAAGCTTGCTTAGCTTGGCTCATCTACTGTCAGGAGAGTAGTCTGTTCCCCCTCTGTGTCCTGTTTTCCCCTCCCTCTTGTCTGTGTGTGTTTACAAGTCACACGTGAAACTCATCTACTCATCTGCTGGAGCATAAATGGATCAGTTTTTCACACACTCTTCGTCAGATCGTTTGTTTACCATGCTTGACCTGTTATCCAGTTTTTGGCTTCAGCTCCTACATCAGAACCTGCCTACTTAATCTGTTTTTGTCTTTTTTTCTTGGACTTTGTATCAATCTAATAAATCTGCTTGTGATTTCTTCATCTGAGCCTGTTGTCAAGGGCATATTTTTGGCCTTAGTGCCACATCATGACATCTACACGATATGTGTGTTTTAGCGCTTAAATCTGTCTAAATTTTATTATGAGAATGGTGACAATTAAGAATCTTGAACATTGAACTATGGCGTTGACTTACTTTTGTTTGTCAATTTCCGACTTTCGACTGTACTTATATAGTGCTTTTCAGGACACTGAAAGACGCTTCATACCTACAGATTATTCAATTGAATACAGTAGTTGGGGGAAGGATGGCTCAGTGAGTAGGGTGACCGCCCTGTAACCGGAGGGTTGCCGGTTCGATCCCCCGCCATGAGTTCATGCCGAGGTGTCCTTGAGCAAGACACTGAACCCCCAATTGCTCCTGATGGTGGTTTGCACCTTGCATGGCAGCATCCCCATCAGGTATGAATGTGTGTGTGAATGGGTGAATGTGAGCTACACTGTAAAGCGCTTTGAGTACCGATGCAGGTAGAAAAGCGCTATATAAGTAGAGTCCATTTAGTAGAGTCCATTTACCCCTGTGGCTTGCCCACTGTCCCGGGTCAGCTTTGAACACACAGGGCCGAGGAAGGACTCTGGTTTGCTACACACAGGAATCTTGATACTCTTACGTGAACCTTCTGGATCACTCCATTCATGTTTACTCACTCATGTCCTTTTTCTCCCCTCTGTGTGAATCAGAGAAAACTCAGGCCTGCAGCCATGTTCTCTTCTGCTCTTGTTTTCTCACAAACATATTCACTTCACTCTTTTTACCCCTCACCTTTGCCTTTTGTTGCTTTATTTCCTTGCTTTAGATCAACTGCGTGACTTTCCCTCTACCTGGAGAAGGTCCAGAGCAGCAGCTCCTGAAGCCTGACGAATGGAGCTACTGCGATTACTTCTGGGTGAGTTCAGCCTAAGCATAACAAGGGTTTTGTCATATTTGGGACAAATTTTACGAGTTTGGAGGAGGAATATGTCCTTTCGTATGTAATTCGAGGTTGCCACAGGGTTGCCTCATGATGCACAAAGAGGTTTTTGATTTAAAAAAGTAAGTTTACGAATAATAGAAGTTAAATCCACATTAGAAATCAGCAAGTGTTGTTCAGAAATTCTTTGATACTACATAACACTTTTGTTGATCCATAAAATTTTCGTGAATGCAGATGAACTGATTAGGTTTTCAACAGTGTTGTTTTGTGTATGTGTACGTTACTTAAGTAAAATTTGAGACCAGTACTTTTACTTCACTACATTTTTTGAGCAAATATCTGTACTTTTACTTCCTTACTTTTTAAAAGTGTGTTTTGCATTTTTCGTTACATTTTCGGTCAGGAATTTAAAAAATATACAGATTTTTTTAGCCGCATCGCCAAAATCAAAAGGAGCAGTTGATCGGGAGAAGAAGTAATGAATCGAGGACCAATCAGAATCGAGAGTAAACATTTTCCACATTTATTCAGTGCCAAAAACTAACATCAAATATAAGCACAAATTAAAAAGAGTCAGAAGATCGTTTTTCATTGTGTTTACTTTTAAGTAAAAAGTTGAGCCATTGTTACACAGAGCAGGGGCGGATCTAGAATTTTGTAAAGGAGGAGCGGGGCGAACATTTTAAAAAATAAGTGTCATTTTTCTGCATTTAGGTGGCCCATTTGCTGGCCCTGCAAGGGGATAGCTTAACTAGTCCCCTTTCCTTTCTTCTTCTTTTTTTTTTGTAAACCAAAGAGGGGGACGGGAGTCACGCCCCTGCAGAGTATTTATTTTTGACCCTACGGCACAAAAATAACATTTGAATTACGGTCGAAAACTTTTACTTTTTACTTAAAAAGTCAAATTTACACCAATTACTTTTGTACTTTTACTTAAGTAGATTTTTTATTGGTACTTTTACTTTTACTTAAGTATTTTTTTTGCCTAATTATCTGTACATTTACTTAAGTACAAAAAGTGAGTTTTTCATCCACCACTGATGCAGGTCGTGATACAGCGCAGTAAGAGGCGTATGGTCGATACCATGATGTTGACTTATTGTTTCTTAATATTGTTATCTCTAAAACATGTTTTTTTCTCGGTGTATTGACGCATATCGGATTACACGCACTGTAAAATGGGATAAATGTATTTGAATTCATGTAAACACAAACATTATCCAGCTTAATTTCTCCCCTGTGATGCTCAGTTTCCATAAGTGATCCTCTTAAATTAGATTAGAATTGAAAAGCTCTTCAGTTTTCATAATTGACTGAAATCTGATCTCCACTTCCTCCCCGGCTGCTGCTGCTCATCGTGCCGGCATGAGCCCTTCACACTTGTGTCAGACATGGTTGACATCTGTGTAATAACACATACACACACGGCAGATCTAATGAATCACCTTCAAGCAGTTTCTGACTCACCATCGTGAGCTCGTGCTCGCCTGCCCCCGCCTCGCTTCACATGTAAACAACACACACGTGTCACTGAACTTTCTGCTTCTCACCCTCAGGCCGACAAAAAGGACCCTCAGGGGACCACCTCGGTGGCTGGATTCGAGGTGCTCCTGCAGAAACAGCTGAAGGGGAAACAGATGCAGAAGGAAATGTCTGAGTTCATCCATGAGAGGTGAGCAGCTTTAAAGACTTTCCTCAGTGAAAATGTGATTTTTGCTGCAGTTATGAAAAAAAAGGCTATTATTCTTTTGTAGGATTATTATTTTTATCTCATAGCATACTTAGTTAACACTAGGACCACCGCGTTCTAAATCTACCTGCAAGCGCCATGACCGTCAATGTGACTCTCATGTAATTATTTATTTTTGCGCTGCTATATCGCATAAATAAACTTTTAACCACTCAATTTTTAAAGTAATAATAATGATAAAATGTTAAATATTTTTAAAACCTAGAATGAAAAAAGCAAAAAACAAAGTAAAATGATCTAATTCAGACATTTCCAAAGTCGGGCCCGGGGGCCAAATGGGGCCCGTTGTCAATTTTCATCCGGCCCGCAGCCTCCGTCATAAAATCAATAGCGCCTGGCCCGTGTGTAGAATTACATAATACATTGGGCAGCAGCGCTGTTACCTGCGTGTTCTAAATGCTGCCATCTAGAGGCTAAAATAGGAACAGCACATTAGTATGTGAGCCCCCCAATTTTCTAAAATGGCGTCAGTTGATAAAAGGAGTAAAAAAAGAATCTAGCACGCCATTTAACCAGTCTAAACTAGTGGTTACCAAAGCATGCCATCCATCTGATCCTGTTCTCAGGGGCGACTCCAAGATTTTCTAAAGGGCTTTTTGTCTATGACCTCACGCGCACCCCTCCTCGGATACGGCCCACTTGTCAAAAGTTAGAACTCAATGTGGCCCGTGAGTGAAAAAGTTTGGCCACCCCTGATCTAATTTAAAGGCTATTTTTATTTGCTTCAAAATAGCCTACTTTTTTCCGCATTTTGCGCTGCTGCTTCAAAACTGTCCTCGTTATAAATTGGCTATAGGCTATACTCCGATATGTTAACCTGAACTTTCAAGACTTATCTAGAAAACATGGCCGACTTTATTCAGACAACAGTTTTCTTACTCTCTTCATGGTATCTCTTCAATATTATCTCACTCAACCTTCTTAAATGTTTTTGTAATGGCGTCAGAGTCCTCCTTGTCTCTCTCCACAAATATAAACACACACACTTACTTATGTGTGGCCATAGCAATATGTTTGTTGTCATAGGAACATAGTAACAACTTGCAATGCATGCTTCCTCCCAGCTGCTGCGGGGTGCAGCAGGTCAGAGGAGATAAAATGCTTATGAATTTTGAAATGTTCATTTTTTTAACACAAAACCTAAATGATAAAATAGAAAACATGTTTATATTAAAAATCATAAAAGGTCAGCCTACTAGGTTTTGTTTTATTTATTCTAATTAGCATATTAAAGTGACGAGTGGTAAATTGACGAGTGGTTCTAGTGTTAAACATGGTTTCTTCTGTTTGCTCAGAAAGGTCATATTTGATACATCTATTCAGTTTTACTTCTATTTTTAACATTGTGAATTTTCCGCTTGTCTTGTTCCTCGCTTGACCCCGCCCACTGGCACATGCAAGACACAGCGTAAATCTTGTAATCTTGTAAATTCAGTTATAAAACCAACATATTCTTCAGAAATCAAGTATAAAAGCGATTGCATCACAGTACCAGAAATGTTTTTTATCAGTGCTGTCATTTAACGCGTTAATCCGATTATTTATTTACGCCGCATTTTAATGCGTTAAAAAAATTAACACAATTATGACAACATAACGTTGGACAAAAAATGTGTTCTTACTTTAATTATTATAAACTTTGGGCAAAATATGCACAAAAAAGGCAGAAAAATGACTTATTTTTCAAAATGTTGTGGTGGTGGTGGCGGGGGCCTAAGGGAGGCGTGGAGGGAAATGCCTCCTCATGCTCCCCCTTTTAAAAAATCCTGGATTTGCCCCTGAGTCGAGTCATTGAACGGCAAGTTTTTATCCAAAAATAATAGACGGACATTGTTAACCAATTTCAAAGTATTTTCAAACATTTTTTTTGTGTTTTCCCAAACTTTCCTACAGTATTGGTAATATTCTGTCGCTTCGTACCGTCCTTGACTTTAGACGAGTAAAGTTTCTGAAACTACTGTTTGTTCAACACCATCTCAAACATAGACGCGTCATTTTTAAAGACTGTATTCCGACTAAAATGTACAATATTATGTTTTACTGGTGCTTAACAAGTAATTATTGTCACTTAAATCCAATCATTCACTTTTTATTACTGAAAATAACAGAGCGAAGCATGTGGAAATGATGTAATTGCCCTGCATAGGGTGTAATAACTGGTACGGTTTCCTGTGTGTCTAAAAGTAAAGGTGGTGTTCAGTGTGCGTTAGAAGCTGCTGCTGACTCATAGAACAGCATTGCTTCTAAAAAATAATGAGCCATGAAGTGGAGCTGGGTGAGTTTTTTTTCCTCCCTGCAGTAGTTAAAGTCATGTCCAGTCTTTTTATTTCCGCAGCTACACTGATGTGTGTATACAAGAATGAGCTAACGTCCAACATGATACAGTTAACTAGGAGAGGGGATATGACACTTCAGTGGGCTTATAGTTCTTATTTCATAGAATAAAATGTGGTACCTTTTATAATAATAATAATAATAATAAAAATGAATTACTCTATTCATGTTGTGATGCGGAGAGCACATGGAAGGAGGAGGACCCAAATGCACGACTAAACAAGGTTTATTTAACCAGGAATCAGCAAAGCTGTAATCAAAGAAGGATCAAAAGGTTATCAAAGTCAATCTCAGACTCAAAGAAAGTCAGTTGGGTCGGGAGTCAGCCAGGGCTGGAGGTATGAAGACCCGACCAGGAATACTGGTGAGACTGCCTTTAAATAGGCAGCCAGAAGATTAGATGCAGGTGAGCCCACAGGTGCAGATGATCCCATCAGCCAGAATTGGGGGAAAGGTGAGATGGTCCCTGGCTCCCTCTGGTGGTGGTTGAGGGAACCACAACAATTCATCCCTCACTGGGGAAGTTTTGTGTGCTGCACTCCTTACAGCGCAGCAGGCTGCCCTTCGACGGCGCCAATGGTAGGAAAAGCGGGGGTTAGGTGTCTTCTCCAAGGACCCTAGACGGTGGTCTCAGTGGGAATCGAACCTGAGCGACCTTCGGTCACTCAGAATTGGGGTAATTGCTTCAAAATGCAGATATTACTCATGGATGTGTTTATTATTGCTTATAAATATGACACAGCGTAAATCTTGTTTGAGGCTTTTACGTAAATTACGTAATTACGCAATTACATAAAAAATAAGTACATTTTTTACGTAATTGTTTTTTTTTTTATTGAAAAGTTTTTTCTATAAAAATGGTACTTCGTGTTCAGGGGAGGGAGAAATTTGTCTGAGGAGTTTGAGTAGAGTGCATGTTTATGTTGAAATGTGGGCGCGAAAGAGAAAAAAAATCTATGGTGAAAAACAACCTAGTGTTCAAATGCTGTCCGAAAACGTCACTGCATCTGAATACACAAACATGCGTGAACGAAACAGAAAATAATTAATTTTTTTTTTTTATGTGGAATAACGTTCAAACATAATGTAAACCTCCAAAAAGTTGATTGTCATGAAACCATTCCTTTAAAATGTGTATAAAATTGGACTTTTAACTCTAAAAAAAGACAATGAATAGTCGGGAATCATCAGCATAGAAGAGAATACATTTTTTTTAATAATGTTTTACATTGAAACCCCTCCTTTAAACAAGTCAAGAAATTTTGTTAAAACGTCAAGAACAAGCTGTGGTTCATTTCATTCAACCTTAGAACAACCAGAATTTTAGAACTACTAGAACTCCCACGTCTGTCAATTTGACGAGTAGCGGTATAGCGATGACGGAAGCGCCTCAGTGACTAACCAATGTCTTCTTAAATCCATTTTTGCTCACCTATATTTCACTTGAATGGCGCCACAAAGGTTACTAGCCAACAGTAACCACGCTACGGTCATGATCCCAATGTCATGATCCCCTCTTCTGCAGCCAAGAGGGAGCCATGGATGTTTCTCAACGATCTGATTAGGATCACCTGGGGTAATTCCTGATTTCACTCACCTGTGCACCCAGCTAACTATTTAAGGGGAACCATCCCTGACTTCCCTGTCGGTCCCACTATCCCCTCCAGCCAGGTCACCCTGGTTGCCTGACCATGTTTTGAACTTTGTCATTAGTTGAACTTTTGAAACCTTGAGTTAATCCTGTGCTTCTTGCTTTACTGACTTTCCTGAGTTGTGTTAATAAACCTTGTTTGATGTTCTACAATTGGGTCCTCGACTCTTTCCACCATCCTCAAAACCATGACAGGAAAAAAAGTTACAATTTATTTATTTAATAGAGGTGTCAAAATGACTGATGTGGGAGTTAGAGGAAGAATTACTCTGAACTCATTTTTAGTGTTTTATTGCAGTTAAATTTCAACATTATACTAAAAAAAAATGTAGAAAAAGTAAAAAATCCATGAATGTCAAAGATCAATGTAACTATGGTAATTAGACGTCAACTTCTGGGAATTGTCAAATTGACCCCATTGGTAGTTCTAGTGCTAGAATTTGAGATTATTTGGAAGTGTTATATTAGCATCAAACGTAAATAGTGCCACATTTCCAACCTTTGTCATCCAGCTTTATGTTGAATAATCCAGTGAAATGTTTGAATGAGATCAATTACAAATTAGAAACCAGAAGCCACACAGATTGATTAAACCTGAGGTGTAAAAAAATTGAGGCTATTCTTGATTTTGCTGCACAAAAAATAAAAAAATGAGTCACTTTCACCTTTTGAAGAGAAAGGCTTAGCGCCATTCATCTGAACTCGAGTTGAGTTTGAAGACCTTTCATCTTTCATCCAAGAGGATTTATCGATCGGGAAGGTTAGAATGTTGGCATTTTAATATCGAGAGATGAAAAGCCTTTTTTCTGGATTAATGAAAACATAGAAAACCTAAAAATCCTTATTGTTCAGAAGCTGAGGCTATTTTGAAGTCCGATCCGCTTCTGGAGCAGCGACCTGAAGGTTCCTCTGAACAAACTCGGCTCCACTCTCCCGCTGTGCCTTTAATACCGGCTCTTACCCAACATTCCTGACAGGGTTGCATCACGATGGTGGGAAACATCAGCACGCTGTGAGTGTTTGTTATTCTCTGCAGGTAGCTCTATAACTCACAGTGGAGGGAAAGAAGACGTTTCCAAAGCAGGAAGAAGCAAAACAAATCTGACACATCTATAGAAAAAGAACAAAGACACATTTCGTCACCATCCATTCATTCGTTTTCGAAATTGTTCCATTAAATACATGGATGGAGAGCGATGGGGAATTTGTGGAGGCTATCCCATTTTGTAAACAGGCTAACTTTAAATACAGGTAGACCCTGTCACTGTATTTAATTGTCACTGCCCGTAATTACAGAAAATAATAAGTTGCTTGCTCTTGAATTCGAAATACAAAGTAGCTTCTGGTCCCAAAAACCTCAGCACTCATTGTCTTCTACTGAAAAAATGGCAGCCATTACTAAGTCCCTATTGTTGTCCCGATAATCATTCTGGATCTGTTATCCTAGTTACAGCGCATTCTACATTGCTCTGACTTTTTGTTGTTATTCGCCCCGTAGAACAGGTTATTTAGGTCAATAACTGGCCAATCAGACGCACAGATTACAAATTGTGGAGTCTGAGTTTGACGGGTTTTATTGATGGATTTTAATTAGACGAAGACAGTAGAACCAGAGTAAGATGGATTGACTGCAGTAAAGGCCAACAATGACAAGGGGGTGTATCTTCAAAAAACTAGCTCCTTATTGTCAAGATGGCTGCCATGTGAAGACAGACTGAACAGATGACTCCATACTGTTTTTTTGGCTCCAAAATTCAACATGAGTTAAAAAAGCATACCATCCATCTGCTCCTGTTCCGGCCCTTTGTCAAATGTTAGAGCTCAATGTGGCCCGCGAATCAAAAAGTTTGCCTACACCTGCGCTAGAGTCAGAAACATAGAGTGAGCACTTGTTACATGTTCATGTAAATCAATGGAAGTCTCACCGCTTTTAACAAAATTGGAACACGTCGTTTTGCTAAAGCGTTGAATAAAACATAACTTGGTTTTCAACTCTATTTATTATTGTTGACATAATTTCACGCAAAGAATTAAGAATTACAGAATGTTTTCATATGTGAGATTTAATAATAAAAAACCACATTGTGTTGAACACCACTCCACCATATATGGCGTCATGTAAGCTGATTGGTGGATCAAAAATTTTAGTCTTCTCTTAACATATTGTTTTTCTAAAACAGAGAAGACTGAGAACCGAGACTGTCAGCAAAGAACACGTCTATTTAATCTGAGCTGAGGACAGGACATAGCGTGCTTAGGGTGACAGGATGATCTTGTGGGAAGGAAGTGTGACACTGAAAAAAAAAAAAACTTCACGGTTTCAGGACCAAGCTGAAATCCAGAAGCAAAGTTGATGTAGCAGAAATGATGTAAGACAGAAATTAAGATCTAATGCTATTTACTGTATCAGGGAACGAAATAAGAACCGACGATTAAGGACCAAATTTGGATGATTGTCCAAGTGTCCGTGATGGAGTGAAATTTTAATGAAGCAATTAGAGACGTGCATTATTCAGCAACTTAGATGTTTGCTTATGATGTTTGCAGATGACATTGTGATCTGTAGTGAGAGGAAGGAAGAGGTGGAGGAAAAGCTGGAGAGGTGGAGGTTTGCGCTAGAAAGAAGAGGAATGAAGATTAGTCAGAGTAAAACAGAGTACATGTGTGTGAATGAGAGGGATCCAAATGGAAAAGTGAGGTTACAGGGAGAAGAGATAAAGAAGGTGGAAGATTTTAAGTACTTAGGATCAACAGTCCAGAGCAATGGAGAGTGTGGAAAAGAGGTGAAGAAGCGTGTGCAGGCAGGCTGGAACAGGTTGAGAAAAGTATCAGGTGTGATGTGTGATAGAAGAGTTTCAGCTAAAATGAAAGGGAAAGTGTACAAAACCGTGGTGAGAGCGGCCATGCTGTTTGGTCTAGAAACAGTAGCACTGAAGAAAAGACAGGAAGCAGAGATGGAGGTAGCAGAGATGAAGATGCTGAGGATCTCTCTGGGAGTGACCAGGATAGACAGGATCAGAGGAACAGCACATGTTAGAGGTTTTGGAGATAAAGTCCAAGAGGCCAGACTGACATTGTTTGGACATGTGCAGAGGAGAGAGAGAGAGGGTACATCGGAAGAAGAATCCTGGATTTGGAACCACCGGGAAAGAGGCGTAGAGGAAGACCAAAGAGGAGGTTCATGGATACAGTGAAGAAAGACATGAAGATAGTTGGCGTGATCGAAGAGGATGCAGAAGATAGGGTTTAGATGAAAGAAACTGACTTGCTGTGGCGCCCCCTGAAGGGAAATGCCCAAAGAAGAAGAAGAACAACAACAAACTGTGCGGAAAAAAAGGCTGGACTTTATCAGTTTGCCGGTGTGTAAGAAAAGGTAGATGTACTAAGTTTAGAGTAGTGTGTGCAGGCTAGACAGCAGGACTATCAGACATCAGACATGGTTCAGCGTGGGATGTTCCTTCTTTCATACTGAACCTTACTGCTTACCTCGTCCTCTAGCTTAGTTAACTGAATCATTCCCTGTTTGCCTAGTCAGGGTTAGCTAGGTTTTTTTGGGCTAAAATATAACAGTAAAATCTTGGGTAAGTCCTCCTTAAAAACACCAAAATAACCACTTATTTAAAAACAAATTAACGGAGCATCACATAACTTGTTGTCACACGCTAACACTAGGACCACCGCGTTCTAAATGTACCTGCAAGAGCCATGACCGTCAATGTGACGCCCATGTAATTATTCATGTTTTTTGCAGCTTTATTTCATAAATAAACTTTTAAACCACTCAATTTTTAAAGTAATAATAATGATAAAATAAATATTCTTAAAACTTAGAATAAAAACAAACACCAAAGTAAAATGATCTAATTTGTCAATAGCCTACTTTTTTCCTGAATTTGGCGCTGCTTCAAAAATGTCCTCGTTAAAAATGGCTATAGGCTATATTCCAAAATCTTAACCTGAACTTTCAAGACTTATCTAGAAAACATGGCAGACTTTATTCGGACAACAATTTTCTTACTCTCTTTATGGTGTCTCTTCAATATTATTTACTCCACCTTTCTAAAATGTTTCTGAAATGCGTCAGTGCCCTCCTTGTCTCTCTCCACAAAATATAAACACATACTTTCATTTCATAAAACACAAACAAGCAACAGATCAAATGAAAGTTGAACCTTTAGAGTTTTCAGCATTTCCAATGACGCAGAACTTTGTGGACTGGTGTCAGCGAAACCACCTCCTGATCAACGCAGGGAAAACCAAGGAGATGGTGGTGGCATCACTCTACCACTCCCTCACCAGTGAACATCCAGGGAATGAACATTGAGTAGGTGGACTCTTACAAATACCTGTGTGATCACCTCAACAACAAACTGGACTGGACTCATAACACTGACGAACTGTACAGGAAGGGTCAGTACAGGCTCCGCCTCCTGAGGAGACTGCGGTCCTTTGGAGTGAATGGGGCACTCCTGAAGACCTTCTACGACTCTGTGGTGGCATCAGTCATCCTGTACAGTGTGGTCTGCTGGAACAATAACATCACAGAAAGGGAGAGAAAGAAACTGGACAGAATAATCAAGAAGTCCAGCTCTGTCCTGGGCTGCTCCCTGGACTCAGTGCGGGAGGTGGGTGACAGAAGGGTCCTGAAAAGACTGACACCCATGCTGGACAACAAGTCCCACCCCCTGCAGGACACTCTGTCTGCACTAAAAAGCAGCTTCAGCGACAGGCTGCATCACCCTCGCTGTGTGAGGGAGAGATACAGGAGGTCTTTCCTTCCTTCTGTTATGAGACTCCACAATGAGCTATTTTAACCATGTGCTCTTTTTGCTGTTTCTCACCAGAACTGTGCAGTAGCTCACTCACTTTGAATGCATGTTTTTGTCCTTAGTCTATTTTGCCTTTTTTGTTTTTGTTTTGTTTGTGCATACTTGTCGTGACCTTCTTTTTCTTCCTGTGCCTATTCTGTTGCATGCTGCAATTCCCCATTGTGGGACAAATAAAGGTTTTTCTCACTTTTACTATTTGGTTTGGTTATATCACTTTCCAGCAGAGACTTAAAAACAGATACTAAAGCTGATCTATTCTCGACGCTATCTCGTGTGTGAGACAGAAACATATGCTCACACCTCTAAGAAAAGTCAGGTAGCCTTGTCTGTGCCCTGTACGACCTTTTCTCTCCTCACCAGCTTCACATTTACCATCCACACCTGAGTAAATCTGTCACCTTAAGAAGGTCATGAGGATCCTTCCTGGACTTAATGTTCAGATTCTCACTGTCATGAAACAGCTTGATGAAACTCAGTAGAAAAGGTCGACAGTGACTGCAAATCTGCTCGGAAGATTTGCAGAACTTCATCACCTTCTTAGGGAGAGAATAAAGAATGTTAGTTCCTTTTGATGTGAAAGTACGAGGTGTGCTGATGGATTAGGTCAGTGCTTCTAAAATAGTGGGACCCTGTGGAACATGTTTTTTTTTTTTTTTCTACGCACGGACCGGTTTAGTGTCTGATAATAATATCAGGGACCGGTCAAAAGGTGATAAGACCAGCCGGGAAAAAAATGGCTTTTTAATCAATAATAATAAACTTGAATCTTCTTTGTCTTCACGAGAAAATTTATTAGCAGCGTCTTTGTAACACAGTAACGTTCTCTCTTCTCGAACGCACTCTGGTTGCTATGATAACGGTAAACATACCTTCAAAATAAAGGACATCACAAAAACAAAGTGAATAAAAACACCAGTTAGGCTCCTCCCAGTAAGACTAGATCAATCAGAGTTCTGAGTTTGTTTTGCTGGAACCAGACAGTCTCATCTTGACCTAAAACCTGAAGAGTGTTTCTAAGGTCCAGTCTGCTTCGTAACTCTGTAACTCCGATTAGCAAAGAAGCTTCCTATTTTTTTTTTTTTAACTCATTTTGCTAGTTTAGGGGTTAAAATTTAATGCGATGATACGTCATTGATGGATTTTAGGAAGAAAATCCGATAACTTTTCAAATTAAAATAGCATTATCCTGGGGGGGTCCTGGGGGAAGCTAAATCCAGAACCCACACAGTCACCTGTGGGGTCCCCCAGGGCTCTGTGCTCGGTCCTGCCCTCTTCACAATTTACATGCTCCCCCTTGGTAGTGTCATCAGCACACATGGCATTAATTTCCACTGCTATGCGGACGACACACAGCTCTACCTCAAAGTCACTCCCTCTGGGTCCCCCTCTGCCACTCTCAAACACCTCAGCTCCTGCCTGGAGGACATAAAGGCATGGATGAGCCAAAATTTTCTTCAGTTAAACGGGTCTAAAACCTAAGCCATTCAAATTGGTACCCCTCAACAACTTCGCTCCTCCCCCATAAACTCAATTTCCCTCTTTGGCCACAACATTCCCCTCTCTCCCTCTGTTACCAACCTTGGGGTTAAGTTTGACCCCCACCTCACCTTTGACAATCATGTCACCCACATTTGCAAAACTTCCTTCTTTCACCTCCGTAACATCTCAAAACTTCGTCCATCTCTCTCCCTCCCGGCTGCTGAGAAGCTCGTCCATGCCTTTGTCTCCTCCTCCAGGCTGGATTACTGTAATGCGCTTCTCATCGGGATCTCTGGCAGGAGCACTCAAAAGCTCCAGTATGTTCAGAACAGCGCTGCCAGGGTCCTGATGAGGGTGCGGAAATACGAGCACATCACCCCCATCCTTCACAGCCTTCACTGGCTTCCCGTTCACCTCCGTATTGAATATAAGGTCCTCCTTCACACCCATCACTGTCTGCACGGTGAGGCCCCCACTTACCTCTCAGAACTACTCACACTCAATACCTCAACCAGGACCCGGTCAGGTCAACAGCATCGTCTGAACCCACCCAGGACACGGCTAAAAACAATGGGCGACAGGGCCTTCAAGGCTGCTGCTCCCCGCCTGTGGAATGCCCTCCCAGACTACCTCAGGGCCCCACAGATGGAGGATGCCTTTAAAAAAGGACTAAAAACCCACCTTTTTAAAAAAGCTTATCATTTTTAAATTTGTTTGCATTGTATGTTTGTTTTTATTGTACTGTACTGTTTTAATTGTTTTAAGTTTTAATGTTTTAATCCATGTAGCACTCTGAGACTTGATTTCAAGTATAGAGTGCATTATAAATAAAATACATTATTATTATTATCATTATGGCTCGAATAATAAACCAAATGGAAATAACGGAAGTTATTTCTTCTTTCTGTGCGGCCCGGTACGACATGACCCACAGACCGGTACCGGTCTGCGGACTGGTGGTTAGGGACCACTGCTTATGTGGCAGTAGGCCATTATTTGATTTTTAACAGAGGTATTCCCTAGCCCTCTTGCTACACTTATAACAATTTCATAGACAAATGATACTAATTATAGTCACGACAAAGAGTGTGTGTGTGGCGGCGGGGGGTGCAGGGGGCGCAGAATATTTTCTGCTTCCTAGGTGGGCCGCAACAGGAAATAATTGAGAAGCACTGGATTAGGTTGAAGTTTTTAGGGTGTGTAGATCTTTTACACCATAGCTGATGTGGTTTTGGGGCACACTCCTCTTCAGGATGGCAGGAAAGAGATGAAGCTTTAAAGACAGAGTGTAAGAGAGGAGGACATGCTAGTTATTGTATTCTCAAGATCTGCTGGTTTTGCTTTGCTAAGCAGAACACATCCAGATGCTGAGTTGTTCTCTTACTTTCTAGGAAGTGAGGTCAAAAATGGGACAGCATTAAAGGGGCAACCAGCGGGCACGGATCACCTCGGAACATCTATTTTTATTTACTGTGCTTTCGTGGGGAAATAATTCTTACCTCATAGCATTTCTGTCGTGAAGCGGTGTGCACGTGGAAAGAAGGGAACCCAATTGCAGACAGTATTATTATTTTTTTATTATTATTATTTGGCAGCCCATTAATACTGTGGAAAGAAAAACAAAGTTTCAGTGGCATGGCAAAAAACGTTGACAGAATGTGTATTTGGTCAGGCAACCAGGGAAACCTGGCCGGAAGGGATTGTATGTCCCGACCGGGGAAGTTCGGGGTGATTGCCCTAAAATAGCTTGCAGGGTGCAAAGATGTGTGGAATCTGTAATCATCCTCAGGTGACCCTAATAACTTTGACCAGAAACATCCAGAGCTCTCTATGGTGGCAGGAGAGGGGATAATGACAATTTCCATGCTTGGAAATGAAAATTGCCTTCCGAGCACGTAAACACAGGAGGGATGATTTTCTGGCAGGGTATGAAATTCTGGCAGAACACCGTATTTGGGTTTTGAAAAAACTTAAATATACAATTATTCAGTTTTTGGACGTAAGAAGAGGAGATAGAGAGAGAGAGAGTACATCGGCAGAAGGACTCTGGGTTTGGAACCTCCAGGAAAGAGGCTAAGACCTCAAGAGAAGACCAAAGAGGAGGTTCATAGATACAGTGAAGGAAGACATGAAGATAGTTGGTGTGACCAAAGAGGATTCAGGAGATAGGGTTAGCTCAAGCACGTCAAACTCCGGTCCTGAAGGGCCGGTGTCTTGAAGGTTTTCCATGTTTTCCTGGTTCAATACAGCAGATGCGCACAAAGTGAAATCAACAGCCAATAAAATTTGGCACAATTTCTCATTAACTTGAATCAGGTGTGTAGATGCAAGACACCGGCCCTCGAGGACTGAACCTTGACACCTGTGGGTTAGATGGAAGAAACTGACTTACTGTGGCGCCCCCTGAAGGGAAATGCCGAAAGAAGAAGATTATTTTTTTTTTCCAAATGTGTTTTTCTACCAATTAATTTTATTTTTAAGCTATCAGTGAATGTCGGGGTTTAAAAATAATCTAAAATATTTTAAGTTTAGAATCTCAATCGTTTTCCTCCTCAGGAGTGTAACAGTATTTTTTATACAGAATGAGACATCTGACTCCTTCTTGTCTTTGTGTTTCAGGATAAAGATTGAAGAGGAATATGCCAAGAACCTCTCCAAGTTGTCTCTGAGCCCCCTGGCAGCTCAGGAGGAAGGGTGAGCTCTGCTCTCTGCTATCGATAGATTTAGTCCCACACTTCTTTCCCTTCAAAGCGTGTCCTGATCATCGTGTCAGGAAGCAGCACAAACATGTTTGCACAGACTCAGACAGAAAATGCTTGCCAGGAATCTGGAAATATTCAGATCCACTCTGGTGGATTCACAGATAAAATTAGACTAGCGCTGGTAGCAACACGACACACCAAGAATTCACTTACAGTGTGAATGGTTCAATTAAAAATCAGCATGACTGATTCTGGGTATAAAATCTGAATTCAAAGAATTTAAAAGAGTTTGCGTCTGTGCTTCCGTAACACAAAATCTTCACACTATATTTTTTAATAAAACTGCCCACTAGTTACTCAATACCAGCTACAGATGAACTTGGCTTGGTTTTCAGGGTTATACAACCCAAAGAATGAGGTCATAAAAATCGCAAACCATTCAGGTGGAAGTATTGTGTTTGACGATTCAAATATTTTTATGCCACCAGGGAAGGATTTGAAGGTCTGCTAGGCCAGGGGTGGGCAAACGTATGGTTAGTGGGCCACATTGAGTTCTAATATTTGACCAGGGGGCCGGAACAGGATCAGGTGGATGGTATGTTTTGGTAACCGCTAGATTAGACCGATTGAATGGCGCTAAATTTAAATCAAGCGCTAAATGTTACATCAAGAGCGTTAAATTTGAAATCTAAAATGCTAGGTTTGAAATCTAAGCGCTTGACGTAACATTTATCTTGTTTTCAACGTCTAACACGCTTGTTTACGTGTGTGTGTTGTCCCCGATGGCTTTCCATATCTGTGCACACTGATTATTTTGACAGTGTGCACATCACGGAAACACACACATTTTAATGGGAGCAGTGTTGTTGTTTCTTTGGTGCCATCTAGTGACAAAACATCAGAATTGCAGGGGAAATAAAACGTTAACAAGGTTTATTTATTTAATTTTTTCATGTTCGGAGGGCCAGATTAAAACGTTTAACGGGCCGCATATGGCCCGCAGACCGTAGTTTGCCCATACCTGTGCTAGACAGACAGACAGAATAACAGACAGATGTATTTTCTGAATTTTTGTCATAAATTTTTTAAATACTAATGTTTTTTCAGGACTCTGGGAGAGGCCTGGACTCAGCTGAAGAAAAGCCTCCACGATGAAGCTGAGGTTCATCTCAAGTTCTCCAACAAAGTAATTACGTTTTTTATGTCAAATTAGGCAAAACTACAAGTTACATAATCTCAGAAATACTAAACGAGTAACGAACACCAGGAAGACTTTTACATTTCCTGAAGGGAGGAAGGTTGCTTCACCTTTAACCCTTGCTCGGTCCGATTAGCAGCCATGCAGAAATCATGCGGTCGTTTCTAAAGCAGAAACAGCCTCAGAGTATTTTTTATACCTCTCTGTTGTCTCATTAATTATCTCCATATTCTGACGAGCCTCCACCCGGGGCAACACCGACTCGCTCCACTAAATTTATGCACGGCGTTTTAATAGGTGGAGGTAATCCACGGTCACGAAGGGGTCTGATAAACTCCTCTCAGTATTCGGTGGGCCACATTTCAACCTGACAGCTCATAATAAGTTCTCTGCGTGGAAGCGGAGCTGCTGACGGGCGTCGAGCTTTCATTAAAAATAAAAGAAAATGTTTTTTTTTCTTTGATGAGTAAAGAGAAGAAGTCGGATGACTAACGAGGTAATTGTTTCCTTTTTTGATGATGCATCCAGAGAAGAAAAGCCTGTTAGTCATCATGAGAAAACTATTCACTACGTGTTTTTTTTTTAATTCTGATTTGTAAGAGAAGTGGATGGAGAGGTGGGGGTTTGACTAGAAAGAAGAGGAATGAAGATTAGTCAGAGTAAAACAGAGTACATGTGTGTGAATGAGAGGGATCCAAATGGAAAAGTGAGGTTACAGGGAGAAGAGATAAAGAAGGTGGAAGATTTTAAGTACTTAGGATCAACAGTCCAGAGCAATAGAGAGTGTGGAAAAGAGGTGAAGAAACGTGTTCAAGCAGGCTGGAACGAGTGGAGAAAAGTATCAGGTGTGATGTGTGACAGAAGAGTTTCAGCTAGAATGAAAGGAAAAGTGTACAAAACCGTGGTGAGACCGGCCATGCTGTTTGGTTTAGAGACAATGGCACCGAGGACAAGTCAGGAAGCAGAGATGGAGGTAGCAGAGATGAAGATGCTGAGGATCTCTCTGGGAGTGACCAGGATGGACAGGATCAGAGGAACAGCACATGTTAGAGGTTTGGAGATAAAGTCAGAGAGGCCAGACTGAGATGGTTTGGACATGTGCAGAGAAGAGAGACCGACTACATCGGCAGAAGGATGCTGGATTTGGAACCACCAGGAAAGAGGACTAGAGGAAGACCAAAGAGTAGGTTCATGGATACAGTGAAGGAAGACATGAAGATAGTTGGCGTGACTGAAGAGGATGCAGCAGATAGGGTTAGATGGAAGAAACTGACTTGCTGTGGAGACCCCTGAAGGGAAATGCCAAAAGAAGAAGAAGAGAAGCGGCAACAAACAAAGTGATTCAGGCAAAGATCGAAGGAGGAAGTAGAGAATGAGGGACGAAGATGCCGATGTTACCTCTCCAATAAAGGACAGATAGTCCGGACATCCCACCCAAAAGATTTTCTCAGATCACTTTTTTCTGGGGTCTTAATCGCAGTGGAACGAGTCAAAACTTGAGATATCATCCAGAAGGTGGCATCTAAACAAAATGTCCCCAAAAACACCCTCTAATGATAGTTAGATGGTGTGTCGAACAGTTGGTTGTCTAGTTGGATGGATGTCCCAGGGAAAGAATCCCTCCTTCGGGTGGATCTCCATAAGGTTTCTTCTTTTTTCCCCCTCCACTGATTTTTTTGCTGAGTTTTAAAATTGACTTTTGTCGATCTCATAACTGATTTTTAATGTGTTTGTATAGTTTTTTTTTTAAATCTATATTCTTTTTGCATCTTGTTTTTCTTTGTGAAGCCCGTTAAGACCACTGTGTCGTGATATTGGGCTGTACAAAAAAAATGTAATGTAATGGCTGGTCGTACAAATGGGCATTTGGATGGATGATCGGTCACTTGTTGAATGATTTTCTTTGTTATGTAAATTGATGAATGAATAGATATCATTTAGTCGGATTCTTGAATGTTAGGTTGGATGGATGAATGAATACATCAATGGGTTAATGGTTTGATGGATTGGCGTTAAAATGGATGGATAAGACGATCAGTTGGTTTGTTGATTAGTTTCTACGATGACTGAACGGATGGATTAGATAAATGTTTCAGCCTACATACTCCGTCTCTAAAAGCCGTACTATCAAATGGAAAAACGTATTTTTACCTGTTGCCATAGTCCCGTACTTTCCGCACAATAAGGCGCACCTAAAAGCCTTTAATTCTCTCAAAATCCGACAATGCGCCTTATAATTCGGTACGCCTTTTATAAGGATCAATACTGTTTCATTGTGGCTATCAATATTTTAATTTGAAAAATAACCGGATTTTCTTTCTTACATCCGTCAATGACTCACCTTTGACGCATCGTTCCATTAAATTTAAACCGCTAAACTAGCAAAATGAGTAAAAAACAAAGATCTATAGGAAGCTTATTTGCTAACGGGAGTTACAGAGTAGCGGAGCAGACTGGACCTTAGAAATACTCTTCAGTTACAGATCAAGATGGGACTGTCTGGTTCCAGCAAAACAAACTCAGAACTCCGATTGATCTAGTCTTACAGGAAAGAATCTAACTGGTATTTTTTATTCACTTTGTTTTTGAGATGTCTTTTATTTTGAAGGTACGTTTACCGTTACCATAGCAACCAGAATGCACTAGGGCAAAGGGAAAAGTACCATGTTAAAATGACAATGTTAAAAAAAAATTTTCGTGAAGACAAAGTGGATTTTAATTAAATATTATTGATTTTAAAAAGCCAGTTTTTCAGGCTGGTCTTATCACGTTTAGACCGGTCCGGGAAAATATTGTCAGACACTAAACCGCTCCATGGCGCAGAAAAGGTTGGGGATCCCTGATCTAATGGATGCATAACACAACCCCAAACATCACAGTACAGTAGTTTCTTTCTATGCGCCTTATAATGAGGTGCGACTTATATGTGAAAAACGTTTAAAAATGGACCATTCATTGAAGGTGTGCCTTATAGTGCGAAAATACGAGACTACATAGAGTTTAACTTGTGTTTTTACAATAAATTATTTACTAACTGTGGTGTGCGCTGCTGCTGTGCAAACCAATTGCCCCCTTAGGGGGATTCTAAAGTTGCCTCGATATCGATGGATGATTGGTTGGATGGATCATGTAAAATCCAAGCCTAAATTATTTTCACTGCATAGCCGGTGAGTTTTATCGCTAATCAATACAAACATGGGACTGTGACTTACTGTCTACTTTACTTGTTTTTTTTTTTTAAGTTTTATGTCGTGGCTAACTGCACATGATGATTAAACAGCTGGATGTGCTGTTTCCATAGCTACACACGGAGGTGGAGAAACCACTGCTGACTTTCAGAGGCGACAATTTCAAGAAAGACCTGAAGAAGTTTGACCACCACATCGCCGACTTAAGGAAGCAGCTCGCCAGCCGGTACGCCAGCGTGGAGAAGGTACGGCACTTCCAACCATCACGCACTTCTAACATGATGGTCGGAGCTCTACAGCCTCCTCCATCCTGCTGTTCGGCCTCCCACCTGCTGAATCACTTCATGAATGAGTGCCACAGCCTCCATGTTTGCACAATGTTTTTCACTTTTATCTAAAGAACATAATGTGGTGGGCGGCGGCCATATGTGAACGCTGTGATTTTACCAACATGAGTCGGCAAAGTGATGTACGGATGCTGTTTCTTCAAAAAATATTTCTCTGCACTGTTTACAAACCGCCATCTTATTGGAAATACTGAATTCCTGTAAAAGACCACGGGATTTCAATGTGTGTGTGTGTGTGTGTGTGGCAGTCCCGTAGAGCTCTGGCAGACCGACAGAAAGATCTGGAAGTGAAGACTCAACAGCTGGAGATCAAACTCAGCAACAAGACAGAAGAGGACATAAAGAAAGCCCGACGGAAATCCACACAAGCAGGTCAGAGGACACGGGGGGGAGTGAGAGAGAAATCAAAGTGATTCACGGACAAAAAATATTCAATGATATTAAAAACAAAAATGGAAAGCACAGTTAGCTAATTATTCTAGTATTGAGTTTTATAAGAAGCAACAAAATACATGGGCGGCACAGTGGCGCAGTAGTAAGCACAGTGGCCTCACAGCAAGAAGGTCGGGTTTGAGTCCTGGGTAGGGACGAGGCTCGAAACACTGTTCTTTCTGTGTAGAGTTTGCATGTTCTCCCCATGTTTGCATGGGTTTTCTCCAGGTACTCCGGTTTCCCCCCACCCTCCAAAAACATGCTAGTTAGGTTGATTGTCCGCTACGAAATTAACCCTCGGAATGAGAGTGTAGTCCCGTGACAGACTGGCGAACTGTTCGGGGTGTACCCTGCCTCTCGCCTTAATTCAGCCAGGATATACTCTGGGATCCCCTGCTAACCCATTAGGTATGGACGGCTTAGAGGTTGAATGAATGAATGAATAAACCTAATAAACCTTCTTAAACTACGCAAACACAAAAAGATAGGCGAGAATAAAGAAAAAAAATATTTAACATTTTTTAGAATTGTTGTCTGATCTTGAAAAATAAGGAAAAAAAAAACACAAAAAAAAAACTAAGAACAAGCAAGAAAAAGGTTAAAAATATCTGGTCTTTGAGTTTAATTAAAGCTAATTATGAGGCAGTAATTCATTCTATAACACCCCTCCATCGCTGAGTCTTTTTCCCCCTCTACTGGTCAGACCAGGAGTTACAACAAAAACAGCTAAGAAAATTGCATTTGAGGAACGGTTTAGCTCCCTCTGCTGGTAAGAATATGAGTTGCAACAACAACCAAGAAAAAAACATTGAGAGAGGTTTTTTGGCGTCTTCTGCTGGTCAGACTGTGAGCTGCAGCTAAGACTGTTAAATGTATAGTTTTTGAAAAAAAAGAATAGCAGGGGCGGATCCAAATTTAATTGCACCAAATGACTCCTATTTTTCATAATGTTCTGGGGAATGCCCCGAGACCCACTTGTACAGGCGAGCACCACAGGTACTCGTTTTGTCTATGACCTCACGCCTCTACCTCCTTTAGAAAATCCTTGATCTGCCCCTGAATACTGTAATTTTTTTGTGGTCAAGTTGAACGTTGGTTAAGTAACCATTTTTAACCCTTTTTCCAGGAGATGACCTGATGCGATGTGTGGACCTCTACAATCAAACCCAGTCCAAGTGGTTCGAAGAAATGGTCACTACCAGCATGGTAAAGCACCCCTAAAACTACATTTAAACATGATGCTGTTTGTTTGCTGTAAGCTTGCTCTTGATAACAGATTTAATTAGAAGGATTAATAATTCACACAGTAACTGTGCTATAATTGATCATGTTTTTTGTTTTTTGTTTTTCTGGAAAAACTTGATTGCAATTGTTTTTACTCTGAATTAATGGAGGATTCTTGGAAGAACTGAAAGTTTTGTTTCGTTGTCTTCCGCTAATCTGGGGCCGGGTTACAGGGGCAACAGCCTCAGATGGGAAGCCCAGGCTTCTCTCACCCCAGCTGCATCCTCCAGCTCACCCGCGAGGATGCCAAGGGGGTTCCCGGCCAGATAAGAGACATAGTCTGTTCAGCAGGTCTGGCGTCTGCCTTTGGGTCTCCTCCTGGTAGGACATCCCCGAAACACCTCACCAGCGAGGCTCCAGGAGGCATCCTAACCAGATGCTCAAACCACCCCATCTGTCTTTTCTCGACCTGAAACTTCTCCAAGCTCCTCCCAGATGGCAGAGCACCTCCTTCTATCTCTGAATCAGAACCCAGCCATCCTGCAGAAGAAGCTCATTTCGGCCGCTTGTATCCGCGATCTCATTCTTTCGGTCACCACCCACAGTTGGTGACCATAGGTAGGGTGGGAACGTAGAACGACTTGTAAATCGGGAGCTTTGCTTTTCGGCTCAGCTCTGTCTTCTGTATTCCTGTAAATCAGAAATTGCACAGGTACAATTTTTGTAAATGTTTTGTAACATTTGGGGTCACAATGGAAATATTAAAGTGGAAACAATGAAAGCGTTATCACTTTTTGTAACACATCGAACAAAGCATCCAAATTTCTCTATGGAGCGTTCAATGTCATTGGTTTGGTTTACCGCAAAAATGGCGAAGAATTAAGTTGTCACTTCCTATTAAATGTTTATGTCCATTCTCATTTTACCATAATATTTAATAATTGAAAGGAAACTTTAAGAATTTTTATAAATCTGTAGTCTTTTTTACTGGTTGTGTCCCTGCAGGAGCTGGAGAAACTGGAAGTTGAGCGAATCGAATGGATTCAGCAGCATCTACGTCAGTACACGACTCTACGACATGAAACCGACATGTTCAACCAGAGTGTGAGTTTCCTTCTGATCATAAAACCCACTGCATAAATAATATCTGGACACGTGATTGTTGAAGCTCATTTGAAGTTATTGAGAATCTGAAAGCAACTAATTTATCGGAAAAAAACTGAAAAAAAGCAGAGAGGCCATTTGACTTTTCAAAAGTCTTCGTTAACAAAGACAACTAACACCAGACTGCTCTTTCTCTTTTCCCTCTAGTGTGATTCAGATCTCTTTTAGAGCATTTTTGTCAAATATTTTGCAGGTTCTGATGGCTCACCATTGTCGTTGTTTTAACATAACACAGTAAAAATCTGAGATATTTATCGGGTAAAAATTTAGAGATCAATAAAAAAACATCCACTACAAGTAGGATTAGCGGCTTACAAGAGTGATTTTTTTTGTAAAAATAAACATGTATTGCTGAAAAGCTACTGAATTTAGAGCCGTTTATATTAAAACAGTTGCATAGAGAGCCGGGATGACCTAGTCTGGGAGGTTAGGTTTAGCATATGTCGCTAGCTAGCAGCCCTGCTTGTGAGGTTTAGCTTTAGCATCGATTAACTTCTCACTTTTCATTAAAACAACAACACTGCTCCAGTTAAAATGTGTGTGTCTCCGTGATGCGTACGCTGTCAAAATAAAAAGGGTACACAGATATGGAAAGCCATCGGGGCCCGATACGCACATGTAAACAAGCATGTTACATGTTAAAACAAGCAAAATGTTACATCAAGCGCTTAGATTTCAAACCTAGCGCCGCTAAATGCACATTTTTAAGCGCTATCGCACTAGATTTCAGAGCTAGCGCGTTAGATTTGAAATTTAACACTCTTGATGTAACATTTAGCGCGCTTGCTTAAAATTTAGCGCGCCATTCTATTGGTCTAATCTAGCGGTTACCAAAGCATGCCATCCATCTGCTCCTGTTCCGGCCCCCTGGTCAAATGTTAGAACTCAATGTGGCCCGCGAATAAATTTTTTTGCCCACCCCTGTTCTAAAGCCTTCACATAGTCTAATAATCTGTTGTGTTGTTATACTATTTTTTTGTGATTATTTTATTCTTTTATATATTGTTATTGATAAGGGCGGGGCCTAGTGGTGTCTTAGAAACTTTGAAATATCTTTGTTACCCTGGCAAGAAAAAAGAAAGGAGCTTGTACCCAATGGCTTTCCATATCTGTGCACACTGTTTATTTTGACAACCTGCGCATCATGGAGACACCCACATTCTAATGGGAGCAGTGTTGTTGCGCAATTTTGGCAATTTTGTGCCAAAATTGTGTTTTGCACAATCTAGTGACAAAACATTAGAATTACAGGGGAAATAAAGCATTAACAAGGTTTATTTATTTACGTTTTTTGACGTTCAGCGGGCCTGAATAAATGTTTAATGGGCGGGCCGTAGTTTGCCCATGCCTGGTATAGAATCTAAGACAAAATTCAATCAAACTATTGGTGCTGCGTTTCATTTTTTTTTTTTTTGTTTTTTTTTTTTTTACTTTTTATGACATACATATGGTTTAGCATTTTGTTCCAATGCTAAACCAAAAAAAATTGAGGTGACCTCGAAACTTTTATGTGTATCAAGCTTATTTCAAAATACAGCGACGACCCCCGTATCTAACCTTGTGTATTTGCAGACGGTGGAGCCAGTGGACCAGCTCCTTCAGAATGTGGATCCAGCCAAGGACAGAGAGCTGTGGGTGAAAGAGAACAAAACCAGTGAGGTTCGGCCTGTGGACATGGACATATAAACCGTCCAGATCTAATATGTTTTCAGAATTTTATCAACGGCCCCAAAAGGTTTCTGACTCTACTGAGGCTGCATGTCCAGACTCATTCGGTCTGCTCATCCTCTCTCACAGGAAGAGAATTTAAACAGTCGGAATCCTCAAACTGATCAAAGTACCAGCATGTTCCTTCAAAAATTTAACCCCATCATAACCAACATTAGCTTATTGAATGCCATTAAACGTACTATGCTGTTTACTTGTTGTAAAGTTAAAATTATAGTCAAAATAAATCTGTATTTTAAATAATTAGTTTTGCTTCGATCCCTTTTCCTGTTAAACCAAACAGAAAACAAGGAAACTGAAAACTGATATTATCTTTATTTTAGATACAGAAACTGAAGCATTCAGAGTGAATATGATATATTTTCATATTTTGGTGGTTCTTTGTTGGTCGAACTGCATGTTTTTTGAATATCTCGCTTTAACTCATAGATGGAGAGCTGTTTTCATTTTTGTGCATTCTTGAATTTGCACAAGTTCGTCTTTATCTTGTAGATCATTTAGAAGCTTTCTCATTGGAAAAAAAAAGGAGACATGTTGTACAGCAGTGATATCCAGTAACCTCAAATGTTTCAATGCAGTGTTTTGGAAGACTACAACCGATCCAACATGTGGTCAATCAGATTTAGGCCAGCGATTGTTCTGGATGAGTCTGGAAAAAAAAAAAAGAAATAAAAAGGTGGTCCAAGTTATACTGAAACACCTTTTAGTGCCTAACGGTAACACGCCTGGAATGTCCTTGATATATTCTCTGCATTCGTGTACATTTGTACATACTGGCTTGATGTATTTTGCTGTTAAAATGTTTTAAGAGGCCCCAGATGTTCAGGCCGACCAGATGTTTGCACTGTACATTGTTGTTGTTTTTTGGTATAAATGTGCAGGGAATATCATCGCAATGATTTTTCGGTGAAAGAGTCCAACATGCAAACAAACTCACAAAGATTTAACCGTTCCGTCATCTTCCGCTTGTTCCGGGGTCGGGTCACGGGGGCAACGGCCTCCCGGTGAAATGTGCCCAAAACACCTCGCCCGCGAGGCGCTCAGGGGGCATCCTGACCAGATGCCCGAACCACCCCATCTGGCTCCTCTCGACCTGGAGGAGGAGCGGCTCGACACCGAGCTCCTCGCGGATGGCAGAGCTCCTCACCCGATCTCTGAGTGAGAGCCCAGCCACCCTGCGGAGGAAGCAGGGTGGCTGGGCTCCCTGCTTCCTCCAAAGGAAGCAGGGAGCCGCTTGTACGCGGGTACAAGGGCCACTTGTACCCGCGATCTCATTCTTTCGGTCACCACCTACAGCTACTGACCATAGGTGAGGGTTGGAACGTAGATCAACTTGTAAATCGAGAGCTTTACTTTTCGGCTCAGCTCTCTCTTTACCACGACGGACCGATGCAGCGTCCTAGTTATTGCTGATGCTGCACCGATCCGCCTGTCGATCTCCCGCTCCATCCTTCCCCCACTCGTGAACAAGACCCCGAGATACTTAAACTCCTCCACTCGGGGCAGGACCCTGTCCCTGACTCGCAGGGGGCATTCAACCCTTTTCCGGGCGAGGACCATGGTCTCGGATTTGGAGGCGCTAATTCCCATCCCGGCCGCTTCACACTCGGCATGAAATTTATCCAGTGAGATCTGGAGATCACGGTCCGATGAAGCCAATAGAACCACATCATCCGCAAAAAGCAGAGATTTAACAAACAAACAAAGATTTAACCAATCTTGATAAAACACAGATAAAACTCTTCGGATCACAGATTGCATGTCTAGCCAGTGTTAATGTTTACATGTATGTCTTGTCCGTCGTCTTTTTACATTAACTTGTGATCTCTATTTTGTTCTTGATTGATTTATGATTGTCGGTCGTCTGCTGTTCTGTTCAAGTTTCCACAGGAATAAAGCTACAATATAAAAAGTCGAGTGTTTACCAATTTCATCGAACACACACTGGTTATTTGCTAAATGCTAAAACCATATGAGATAAAGGACTTACCGTATTTCCACGACCAAAAGGCACATGGTATCAAAAGGCACAGTCTCAGTTTTGTTCGCCATTACTGTATTTAACACACATAAGGCGCACTTGATGATCGGGCGCCGGTTTTATACACATATCCTCAACTATGTACGTCCGTCTTACAGCAAACACACACAAGTGGACAAGTGTGTGTAGTTAAAAATAGATTGGAAGCAAAACTGAGTTTGGTTGTGCTTTATTTAAGTATTAGTTACAACAATATAAAACAAGCACATTACCGTTAATAGTCATTAATCAAATCCATCCAAGTCCTCATCCTCTGTTTCAGAATCTAACAGGTGCACTAAATCCAACATAGCAGGTTCACTTTCCTCGCTGTCAGAGTTACTTTCTGTACTGTGCGGCTCCTCGGAAATGTTGCCAGTTTTCGCGAAAGCTCGGACAACAGTGTCAGCAGACACGTTAGCCCAAGCATCTACAATCCACTGGCAAAATGTGGCGTAACTTGCCCGGCGCTGCCTTCCACCCTTCGTGAAGCTGTGGTCTATTTCGGTCATACGTCGCTCTCATGCCGCTCGAAGCCGGCCGGTTCGAGCAGATGTCCAGCGGTGGAGTTCCTTTGTCAGACCTCCCAGAATCACAGCAAGCGTAGCGTTCATTTGCTTCACTTGTCGGCGGTGAGATGAGCACGCATAAAGTCATAATTCAGAATCGATGGTGATGCCGGATTCTTTACATACACCTGCGTCAGCCACTCTTTCATCATTTCCTCGTCCACCCAGCCCTTTTCATTTGTCTTAATAATGACGCCTGCTGGAAACATCTCTTTAGGCAAAGTCTTTCTCTTAAAAATCACCATTGGGCGCACTGCACAATAGGGCGCGTTGCACATTTTGAAGAAAATCTAAGATGCGCCTCATAGTCGGGAAAATACGGTACTTTTTTTCTTCTTAAATTTTAAGTCCAAATTTGCATCAAGCACAAGTATTAAATAGTGTATATGTTGTAGAGGTTTTATTGTTGTGTGTCAATAATGTGCATTAAGTGTTATTATGTTCCAGTTAAATGTTCTTGGTGAGGATTTACAATGAAGTGACGGTGGAGTGAAATACCCCCGTGTGGTGAACGTTTCCATATAAAACCTGATGTTTTAAGATGGTTTCATCATATGTGACTTTGGTCCAGACCGTGTACTGAAGAATGCAGCATCAAAAATAAATCTTCTCTTGGGAAATCAATTGTTTCCTTGTGTTATTGAATGACTGGTTTGGCCAAATTTGGCTTATACAAGCTGTTAAAAAAAATACCAAGCACATGATTATAAAGTCCAATTTGCTTTGATAAATATGTCTAGGGGAGGAACAAAACCAATTAGGTTTGGCTATTCAGTCAGTCACTTTCTTAACTGTCTATACCTTTGAGGGTTGCGGGGGATGCCGGAGCCCATCCCGGCCGATTCTAAGCAAAGGGCACCCCAAACAAGACTCCAGTCTGTCACAGGGCCACACATATACAACCATGTATGCACACATTCATTCCTAGGGGCAATCATGCAGCGGCCAATACACCTAGCATGCATGTTTTTGGAGGGTGGGAGAAAACCAGAGTACCCGGAGAAAACCCAAGCAAACACGGGGAGAACTTGCAAACTATACACAGAAAGGCCAGTGTTCCAAGCCTCGTCTCCACCCAGGACTCAAACCCACAACCTTCTTGCTGTGAGGCCATTGTGCCACCCACTGCGCCACCGTGCCACTTCAGCTATCCAGGATATTACAAAATAAGAAAATGAATGCATTATCAGAACTTTTGGATCAATTCTTAGGATGTGTAACCCAATCAAGAAATTTCCATATGACATTTATCTCTATAGGAAGGATAGCAGCAATATTCAGTTATCTTCCTCCTCAAATCCCCATACTGCAAACTTAGACTTCTAGGCAGGCGTGACAGCCATCCCACTGTTATAGACACAACTCTTTCCATCTACCCTGATATAAACGGGGTGTCAAACAAGCGAGACACAGGTAGGGTCCCAGGTGAGGGCTGAGCAGGGGTTGGAATGGCTCCCACTGAATATGTTCCAACTTTATTCTCCTCCTGAACGCCAGCTGGTTCCTTCTCGATGCCTATACATCTCATAGAAGCAACTGGTTTTGCCACCCACATGTCAACTCTAATATGCCGGTAGATGGACCCATCAATGTCCACTAAAAAGCATCCGAGCGCAACTTTTCTGTTCAGGGGCCGGATCCAGACATGGGTGGTGTAACCACCAGGAGTTTTCAAGCTACCATTGGACCTAAGCCGACTTGTCAAAGAAGGTCTTAAGAGACTGCCTTTTATGCTGTAGATTTTATCTCAAGATGTTATAGTGATGTGTTTCTAATTAGGTAAAAATGGATTCTTCGAAGCAGGTGGGTAGTTTGATGCAGGCGGGTTGTCTGCGGCAAATGGGTTATCCAAGGCAGGAGGGTTTCTTGAACAAAGAAAACAGAATATAAGACCACAGACAAAGATCTACTAAAGGCTTGTTGTTGTTACTACATGGAAACCAAGAATCTGGCACAGGCTGGGGCTGGACGGTGGCTTATGTAGCTTGCTGATTGCTGATCATCAGCAGGTGGTGAGAAGGTTGCCAAGGAGACAGACCCTCTTAGAAGCAGGAGCAGGGATCACAACACAAGAAGTTTGATGGTGATGAGACATTAGTTTGGACAGATACTTATTGACCTCCATGGGAAAATTCCGGTACCCAGCAGCGTCGTTAGTAGGCAGCAAAGTAAGAGGTTGTGCTCAGCGTGGTCACCATGTTTTCAGTTGGAGTATTTCTGAAACAACTTAAACAAAGAAATTTCAAAAGGACAGCCAGTGCCCTGGCTTAGGTCTGTGGTGACTTCTTGGCTTAGTTGGGGTTCAACCCTTCAACCTTTTCCAAGAATCTGTTTTTCCCATGTTGCTTTGTGCAGCAGATTGCTGCAATCTTGGTGGCAGAATCAGCCTTTCCATTTGCGCTAGGGTGCCTCAGACAAATGCTTAAACTCTTATTCAGAGACAAATTGAGAGAATCTTAGTAATGATTTGTGAGATATGGCGGGTCATATTTCACAAAATGTGCTTTACAGCATCAGAGTAATCAGCATCAAAAAGAGTCTGGAAGACGCTCCCTTTCCCAAAAGAGAGTGTCTTCTCTTTTGGGAAAGAGAAGACACCCTTTCCCAAAGAGCGCACTTCTTTCCCAAAGAGATGCTCTTTCTCTTGCACTCTTTCCCAAAGAGCGCATCTCTTTCCCAAAGAGATGCTCTTTCTTTTTGGGAAAGAGTGTCTTCTCTTTTGGGAAAGAGAAGACACTCTCTTTTGGGAAGGGGAGCGTCTACCTGACTATTTTGCTGGAAGAATACTCTGATGCTGCAAAGCACATTTGCAGCATCAGAGATGGTAGTTGACCAATTATTCAATGGTCAACTACCATTGAATAATTCTTATGGCCGCTACTAAATGTATAGCCATAAGGATGGCCATTGGCCATACATTCAGTATGTGTAATCTATGCAGGTTGTGCACACGCTCATAAAAAATTTAATCTCTGGCTAAATGTTTGACCGTTACAAGATTTCTCAAGTTCGCTGGTGGCTTTCATTTTTTCCTGTGACTCGAATGATGAAAAATTAAAATGACAAAATCCCATTTTGAGCGCTGATTTTAATCTCGATAAGGCCAATATTTCTCACTGTTGCTGAAAGGCACCTTCTCCCTGACGTCCGGCCTGGTGCAACTTCAAAGCTTAAAGACCATCATTTCTGTCAGTGTGACACAGGATTTGCTTCGGTCGCTAATCCACATTCAAATAATCGGCCTGGTTCACCTGTTATTGTTCTTTCTGTACCTCCTGCAGAGAGCAAATAAGAGTGTTGCTGGTGGGACATTCACCAGCAAAATTCATCTGGCTTTGGTCCTTTCTTAGGAATGGTGTTACTACTGTACCGCGTGGAACAGCTTGGGACAATACCGCCCATGTTATCTACCATCTATTTAGAAATGCTTTACTGTATCTTCCTTAATAATGACCACAGTTTATGAGCAGAAACAGTCTTGATTACTTACTTTTTGAGCACTGTCTCGTGCTGCACGACACATCACAGAGGTCTGCGACTAAAATGAGTTTTTGAGAGGAAAATAAACTCACATTGAGGCTTTTAGCAATGACTAGCACTATTTGTCACTGATAGTTTAATCTTTTAATTGTCTGTACTAACATGAGGTTGCTGGGGGATTCCCTGGTGCTTGCTGGCAGAGGCAGTTGCCCCCACAACCCAGCCCCGGAAAAAGCGGAAGACAACGGAACGGAAATTTTCTACCCTGCTAACACCCAGCTAACAATTTAATGTTCTCTGAACATTCTGGGAAGGTTTATCAAATTTCAGCAGAACGTTCCTTAAAGGTTATTTTCGGTTTTCTAAAGCAAATGGAAAGTTTTATGACGGTTGCGAGACGCTATTTTTTGTTTTCAAACATTCCTCTACCCTTAATTTTAACCATAATGTTTGGAATTTGGTTCTCTCAATGTTTTGGGAAGGCTAGGTTCTTACACAACCAGCGAACAATGTTCATGGAATGTTAGTTTTTGGTTAGGTAAAAACAAACCTTTAGAGAACTTCAGGGTAACGTTTCCTAGAGATTCTCTGTTTGCTGGGCACCAGTGGTAATGTCTGTCGCATCTCCAATGACAAATCAAAATAGCCGCGGCAGCAACTTCTACAGAGCAGTGGACTAATAGAAAACTGTGTTGGCTTTTCGGACACAATGAATCTGACTATAAGGACTACAGTAGTCAATAAATAAAGACAAGTGTAGATTTATGCAGCTTCATGCAGAAAGTTCAGCGCTGCCATAAACCCGTGGATGCACACACATGTTATAACTCAACCCAAAACATCATAAGCTCCGGAATAACCCATTAAAAGGAAAAGACTGTCTTTTTTTTTTGCTTCACATGGCAAGAGCACAACTTGTCTTTGACTTGTGGATATCAAATAGAATTGTCTTTCAATTGTTTACTTTCAAAATTGGTTTACCTAACTGCAATGCTCTTGACTTGTAACTCTGGCAACCATAGGAGTCCAATCCTCCTACAAGCTAGGCAGACGTATTCTAATTCGATATTATATTTTAGAAAAAGAGTAATTTCTTATTGAGTACAAGGGCTTAAATACTACAGATAACTATAGAAAAACAACTAAAGATAAAAACATGACTTCTTCAATCATCCCTGACGTCCCTCCAGTCCCAGCTCTTCTCCAGCACATAAATGACTTGAACAAGGAACTTAAAAATAAGGAAGTAATCTTCGCACCTGAAGCCAACATCCACCTTGAAGAGATAGCGGATGCCTTGAGTACTCTGGAAGCCGAGAGGCGCAACATTCATGACTTGCTAGAAATAACAGTCATTGAAAACAGCAGTTTCCGACACAACTACCTGGATATACTCAAATCTGTGAGTAGGAGAATAATGAAAGCTATTTCCGCAGCTCGGATGAGTTATACCGAGCCAATGGAAAATCTGCGGCACGCTGTTGCCTCAACATATGCACAACAAAAACGGTGCACAAGATTGTTGCACACTATTCTGAACCTAAACAAATCACTGCAATCTAATCGAGAACCACTGCTGGCTGAGTTAAGTCAGCTGGTTGCCATTTTAAATGAAAATCTCAACTACAGAGATAGCGTGGAAAAAAAGCTAAAAGACACACAGGAGAAGTTAGAAAAGAAAAAGTCATCACTTCTTGGTGTTCAGCAAGAAAGAGCCAATCTGGAACAAAACTGGAAGCAGGAATTGGGAGCTTTCCCTCAGAATAAAAATGACTTATATCAAAAGCTGGCTAAGGCTCAGGACGAGACCGCTCATCTAGAAAGAGTCGTTAGAATAAAAAGACTAGAGCTAAGAAAATTTGTCATAAAACAAGAGAAAGCTCAAATGGATTTTGATGATTCAAAAATTCAGCTTAAGCTGGCAGAATCAGAGTTGACCAAGCTAATTTGTTTTCGGACAACTTTGGAAGATCAATGGAAAACAGAACGGGCAAAAAATCATGAGATTGAGCAAAAGATTATTTCACTGAAGATGGAATTGCAGGAGCAAGAGGAGGCTTTTAAAGCTGCAGTCCTTGACATAGAAAATATGATGGCTGTGACTGAACAAAAAACTAAAAAGGCCCAAGCGATAAAAAAAGAGCTTATGCAAGCTTTGTCTAAGATTAAGCAATCCTATGCGCAGTGGTACAATGAGGAACAAATCTTGACAACTGAATATCTTAAAGTGTCGGATGAGTTCGATCGGAGCAAACAGGAGCTGGAAAAAAACGTAAAATCCTTTGTTATGCACAGCAGGTGGATCAAAGACATGAACGATCAAATCGAGAAGTTAAAGGATGATTACATTAGGAGTACGGATGTGTTTCTAGTCACTCAAGAAGAGATGTGTGAGCAAATTAACAGAGTACAGACGAGCATCAGTAAAGCTGAGGAAGATTTAAAGCTAATTACTAACCTCGTAGAAGAGGAAAAAAGGAAGCAGGAAGAATACGTAGCCAAAATGAATTCTGATATCAATGAGGCCAAGAACAAATTCAAAAGACTACTTAAAGAAAAACAACTCTTCCACAAAATGAGACCTGAAACCACCAATGTCAAAAAGATGATGAGCCAGTTGGCAAAACATGAAGCAGAATACAAAGAGATGGAGAACATCCATAAAGCGCAGAAGCAGTTGTATATAGACCAGGCTGAGATGGTCAATAAAACCATCATGGAAAAATCTGCAGTTTTAGAAGAAGAAGAAGCAATAATGAAGGAGTTGGAAACTGAGTACAAAGAGAAACAAAGCAAATATGAAAATTTTGAACAATTGTTTCGTGAAATGATTGCAAAGAGGGACGAGCTCGAACAGTCACTTCAGAACTATAAAGAGCAAACCAGATTGCTACTTGAATCCAAAGACAAAATAACAACCAGATTGGAAGAGCTGAAGGCAGTACACATGCTTACGCTAAAAAGGCAAGCCCGAGAGCTTCAAACTGTGGAAATGGAAAATTACAATGCCTCTAATAAACTGGATGACGTCACCACCGAGAACACCCGCCTGCATCACCTTATCAAACAGCTAACAGACGGTATTAGAAAAGATTGGCAGCAACAAGACGAAAACCAGAAGGATACCGAGCAATTGAAACAACACAAAAAGATTTTGATCGAACAAATACTGGAAGCCTTTAGAGAAGATGCCCAGCTGACTCAGGACTGTCAGAACAGAGACAGAAACTTATTAGACCCATTTAATTCTTTGATAAGCTACACTCAGACCAGGATACCACAACTGGAGGAAATAAACATCCATTTGCACCAAGAATTGGTCAAGTTTAGCAAGCACACAGAATGTTTTGAAATGCTAGATCCACAATATCTTAAAATTGCTGCCAACATGATGGCGTCAGAACAATCAAGTCAACTTGATAAACTGAGACAAGAAAGATAATATTCAGAGTCCTTATTGAAAGAAATTAAAAGACTTATTTTATAATAAAGAAATACAAGTTCACTCCTTAATTATTTACAATGTTACTGGGAAAAAGACAGTTGTACTGGTTTGACAAATTAAAAAAAAATGTTTTTATAAGATAAAAATTGGAATATGTTGAAGCAACCGCTTAGTTTTAGAGATTAAATTGAATCCTATCGAAAAACCTAAAGACCCATCAACAGGCCTTTTTTGTGTAGAAAAAAAAAGTATGGATCTATCAACTGTTGTGGAATTTTCTTAATAAGAGAATCGAAAAAATAATTTAATAAAGTAAAAAAAAAAATCAGACTCTGTAAAATACAATTCATCCTCTCGTCATCTTGCCTTTCCATTTGCACTGCAGCACTCAACTTTTCCTTCAAAATACTTGAACAGTATTTTCAACTGATTGCTTTTTCACGCGACACCATCAACCCGGAAGTATGCATCCAGTCCTTTATAGACCTTCAGAACAACAGCTGAGAAGAAACTTGGAATGAAAAAAAAAGCAATTTACAAAATCTGGGTGCGTAATTGCAGGCATCAATTTGGGAGTGCTAAAAAATACATGTTTTTGCATTGTATAAGTATCTTCTCCACCAATCAAGTGTGGTTTTTCTAAATAACATCTCTCTTTTTACGCTCCAAGACCAGCTGATATCCTTCCATATCACACTAACTAATTACGCCTTTGAATAGCACCAAGAGATGAAAAAAAAAACTGTCTGTTGATAGTTTCATACCGATCTACGCCTGACCTATGCCTCCAAAATGGCTAACTTCCGGGTTGGTGATGTCACGTGAAAGCATAGCATACCCTAAACGAATTAGTCCACTCCACAGCAGTTTGTAGATATGGCATCCATTTGTAATAATTGGTTGATCACCTTCCAAGTACCTTTGACATTGTTTGAAGTTGTATTTATTTTACAGGAATACTACTTCTTTCTTGCAGACCTTACTGAATAAGAATATTGTCAAGGATTTGGCTCTAGACCCCGACAAAAACAGAAGATGAGGAAGGCAGGCGGACGGTTTAACACCTTTTATTAACAATAATTTTAAGTTAACCAACAAATAAAAGCAGCAGAGGTTGGAGCATATCTGTGCTAGGCGGCAGCCAGCAGGAAGAGAACGCAGCTGATCTCAATCAATCCACTTTATGGCCATGGACTCTCCCAGGAACTATGTGGCAACAGAGCAACAGCCTCCTGCACACAGGAGAGAGATAGAGACACAAACAGCAGCAGGAAAGGGCCCTCACAATAACTGTTTCTGTATTTCTTGTAAGTATGAAGATCAAGCATATTTTGTTACACAATTTGTTGTTCTCTCAAAACATTCTCAATAAATCAAAAAGTTTCACAAAGTTTCTTTATTAACTCATCACAGTAAAATGGAATTTTCTTTCATTTGTTTATTTATAAAATTTGGTTTACTTAACGACAATGCACTTGACTTGAAACCCTGGCAACGGTAGGATTCCAATCCTCCTAGAAGCCAGGAAGACATGTTGTAAATAACGTTGATACTGTCTCAATAAGTGACTGCTTATTGAGAAGAGTACAACAACTGAAAGGCAACAATTAGACAACTAGAAATAGAAACATGGCTTCTTCAATCATCCCCGACATCCCCCCGGTCACAACTCTTCTCCAGCATATCAATGACTTGAACAAGGAGCTAAAGAATAAGAAAGTAATCTTTGCACCTGAAGCCAACATTCAATTTGAAGAGATAGCGGCTGCCTTGAGTACACTGGAAGCAGAAAGGCGCGCCATTCATGACCTGCTAGAAGTAACAGTCATTAAAAACTGCAGGCTGCGATACAACTGTACCGATCTATTCAAATGCATGAGTGAGACAATAATGAGAGGTGTTTCTGAAGTTCGGAGTAGTTTTACTGAGCAAATGGAAGAACTGCGGCATGATATCAACTCATCATATACACAACAAGAGGACAACACAAAATTGTTGCATACTATTCTGAGCCAAAACAAAACACTGCATCCTGAACAAGAACGTTTAATGGTTGAAGTAAATGAGCTGATTGCTATTTTAAATGATCTTCTCACCTGTAAATATGCCTGGGAAGAAAAGCTAAACGAAACACTGGAGAACATAGCAAAACTGAAATCTTCAATTAATGCTTGTCAGCAAGACAAAGAAAATCTGGAACAAAACTGGAACCAGGAAATAGAATTACTTTTCCCTCAGAAAAGTAATGCCTTGTCCAAAAAAGTGTCAGAGACTCAGGAAGAGGCCGATCAGCTGGAAGAAGATATTGGAATTAGACTCCTGGGGTTAGAAAAACTTCACAAGAAGCAAGCTGAATATCGGAATGTCATTGATGACTCAAACATTCAGCTTAACCTGTATAAATGTGATTTTGGAAAGTTGGTTCAACATTCTACCTGTTTAGAAAAGCACCTTGGAAACAAGCAGAAAACAAAAAAAGGATTAGAGCAACAAATAGTATCAATTAAAAAGGAGTTAATTGATTTAGAAGAGACATTGAAGTCTACAACTTGTGATTTCCAAGACAAAATGGCTGTGATTGAAAAAAAAATGAACAAAGCCTTGGATTTAAAAGTGGAGCTGATGAAAGCTTTTTCTAAAACCAAGCAACATTATAAGAAACAGGACACTGAGGAACAAGCTGTAACATGCGAGTATCTCGATGTGATGCAGAAATTTGAGAGGAGCAAGCAGCAGCTGGAGGAGCGCGGGTTCACCATAAAAAAGACCAAGCAGTTGATCAAAGACATGAATGAACAAATCGAAGAACTTAAGGAGGATATCATAAGCAATGAGGAAATATTTATCGCCGCTCAGGGTGAAATGTGCAATGCCATTACCAGAACAACAAATATCGTTAGTCAGGCTGAGGAGGAAGAGAGGTCACTTACTGAACTCCTAGAAGAGGAAAAAAGGAAGCAGGAAGAGCACGTAGCCAAAATGACTTCTGATATCAATGAGGTCAAGAGCAAATATGAGAGACTTCTTAAAGAAAAAGAACTATTCCACAAAATGAGACCTGACATAACCAGTTCTGAAAAGATGTTGAGCCTTATTGCAAAACAGGAAGCGGAATACAAAGAGATGGAGAACATCCATAATGCACAAAAGATGGTATACATGGACGAGGTTGAGTTTGTCAACAAGACCGCCACAGAAAAATTAGCAGTTTTAGAAGAAGAAGAAGCAATAATGAAGGAGTTGGAGACTGAGTACAATGAGAAACAAAGCAAATATGACTATCTCGATCAAATATTTTGTGAAATGACTGCAAAGAGGACTGAACTTAAACATTTACGTCAGAACTATGAAGAGCAAACCAGGTTGCTACTTGATTCCAAAGACGACAAGAAAACCAGTCTAGAAAACCTGCAGGCAGTACACATGAGCACGGTAAGAAGGCAAATCCTGGAGCTTCAAACTCTGGAGATAGACAATTACAACACCTGTACAATACTGGAGGACGTCAACGCTGAGAACAGCCGACTGCATCTCAGTATTGAACAGCTAAGAGAAGGTATCAAAAGAGCATTTTGGCAAAAAGACAGAAACGAGGAGGACATCAAGCAGCTTGAACACCACAAAAAGATTTTAATCGAGCAAATACGGGAAGCCTTTAGAGAAGAAGCACAGCTGATTCAGGACCGTCAGAGCAGAGATAGAAACTTATTAGACCCCATTAATTATTTGATAAACTATGTTCAGACCAGGACAGAACAACTGGAAGATATAAACTTCCACATGCACCAAAAACTGGTAGATTTTAGCAGGCGCACAGGATATCTTGTAATTCTATCTCGACATTATGCTGACATTGCAGTGAAGATAATGGCATCAAAACAAGAAAGGCAACTTGATGAACTGGGATAAGAAATTAAATGTTCAGAATTCTAATGAAAACCAATTAATAAATTTAATACAGATAAAAGTTCCTTCATTTGTTAGTTATGATGTAAGTGGAAAAAAATCTGTTGAACTGGTCTGAGACCATGTACGCACGTAGCTGGGTATTTTTGAAAACGCATATCTGTTTTCCTCCGTTTTAGGAAAATGCACGCACTTCCATTTAAAATAAATTTCCTCTTCTAAACGGTGGCTATCCTGCCAATTTTGCAACCACTAACTGCTAAAGTTAGCAGGCACTAGCCTGGCAGATCAATCCATCAAAGGACCACATTTGTAGTACGTTTGTAGCGCTAAGAGATTAGCAATGTGACTTGATCATCAAGCTTCCAGTACCTATGGTCTTTGAACATTACGCTTTACAAATAGCTTGATTTTTACACTGCAATGATTGACTTGTGATTGATTTTTTTTTCTTTTACGGTTTCCAAACCTCACAGCAGAGGATATTGTACTAGTCGCTGTTCTGATTTTCTATCTCTGGCACGAGCGTAAGCATTGAATCAACTCAATGCATCGCTGACACTAAACCTACTATTGGCTTTGCATTGTTATGGGATGCTTGGATAGATTCTAAACTGCGAATGTGCCATTAGGAAAATATTGGGCTTTGCGTAACCAGATTTGAGATACTTAGTGGATTCTTAGTGGTAAGGCATTTGTTTGCTTGCCATGGGTACTCTGCGGTGGGTGCTCTGGGAATTCAGGAGCCTATTATTGGGTTCCTTTTGACCATCAGACATGCACAAAAAATAATCCATTGAACTGGGTACATTGAAATTGCCCCTAGCAATATTTCAACATGGGTTTCTGTGTTGCCCGGCACAATGTATACCCTTCTTGTTGCCCAACTAGGGTAAAGGACTTTCCACAAACCCATTGTTGAAGGAAGTGCTTAGGCTAAAAAATAGATTTATTGCAATGTTACGCAATAGATTGAGAGTTGCTCTCGAGTTTTATTTTGTTGTTTGATTGCTGGATAAACAACAGCCCTGCATCTCAAATGAGTTTTAAATGCATGGTGGATGGCTTCTTCCTCGAGTGGCATCGAGCACAGAATAGCCCAATTTGGGTGATTCCATTTGCACACCAAGCAAATTTTTACACTTGAACGTACATTTTGCTAAACGGTTGGATGAAAACAGCAACAGTTTGTTTTGGAGAATGTCCTTGTGCCACAGCAGCAGAGTCTGGGATTGGTCGTCACCCGATGTTTATGTGTACTAAGTTTGATTTTCCATCTTCTTCATTTTATACCCTTGATGCAGGAGACAGTGTCATTCCATTGATGTTCCATTGACGTGGAACAAATTGTGTAGGCATTAACCTAAACCATGGAAGCAATAGTTTGGTATAAATACATTTTTAGAGATAGGGCGGGGAATGTTTCATTCAGGAGATCAGAAGAGAACTACCACTCTTACAGAAGACAAAGGAAGCATTTCAAGAGTCTCTGTTAGTTCGCTTTCTGGATGCTTTTGTAGAAAAACATTCTGGAAACATCCTATTAGGAGGAGGCCATGAAGAAAGCATACTAGAAGGGCTATGTGTGAGGATTGATCTGCAGTAAGTGACATCAGCGATTGCTTTGCAATTCAGGAGGGGCTCGGAGTACCGCAGTTGTTCTTCTGAGTTAAGGGAGATCAAATTGGGTGTTTCGGGCACCTAGTCAGGATGCCTTCAAGACACTTGACAAAGTTATCCAAGATTTGCTGGAAGGACTATGCCTCAGAGCTGGCTAAGGAATGCCTCGTGGTCCACCTGGATGAGCTAGAAGTAATGGTAAGGGCGAGCGAAATCTGGGCTTTTGTGCAAAGTCCTGCATAAACCAATCCCGGACAAGTGGAAGAAGATGGAATAATAAATTATCCCTGGAAAGTACAAAATGTAAAAATGAATAAAAATAAAAGTTAAACTTCAACAATATCTTTTCAAGTCAAGATATTTATAATACGGTTGTGTGCTATTTGACGTACAAAATCAGAGCGTAAACAAGCACAAATAATTAATTTATTCAAGTTTTTGTCATGGAATTTTATTAGATGTTTTAATCCATTGCACTGATGTTGCGTATTTCAAACTTAACATATTTTTTAGAAGATATTGTCTGATTAATTTCCACAAAATACCTAATGAACACAACAAAGAACAAACCAAAAACATGCAACGAGTAAAATAGAATTCATACTGTGGCATATACACACCTAACGGAGCATGTCCAAGCAGTGTATTTTCTCCTGTGTCAAGCCCCTATTACCCTAACTGGACACCCGAGTAAGGAGTTTGTTTGTTTCACCTGACCTTCAGCCGCTAATAGGATTGGCTGATTCAGGCAGATTGTTAACTTGAGCCTGAGCTTCTTAATTCTCCCCTTAAGAAGCTCTTGTTTTGACTTTTTCTCAATTAGCCTAATGAGCTATGAAAAAGAATGAAAAAGAAAACAGACTGAAGAGGCGAGACAGAAAAAAAAAACAATCGGGATTGTGTCCCAAAATACATGAAACACACATCTGGCAAACAATGGCTTTTCCAAATTGGATGTCTGAGTCATAGGAATTACACTTGTACGAGTGCCACAGATAAACTGATTAGTCCTAATGTTTGTGTTTTTAGTGGCTCATTCACATTGACAAAAAACATTTGTGTAATTTCCACAACTGTATAAAAATGATTCTGAATATAAATCACAGCTGCATAACATCTGGCCGCAGTGAAAATTACAAAGTTGTCTATTCCCATTGTATGTGACTCTTGCCAAACACAACCTCAAAAGTAATCATTCAAACTTTCTGAATAAGTCAGTATTGCGCCAAAAGTGCCCATTCAAACATTTTCTTTCAACACTCCAAGTTGTGCTTTTGAGGTACGATTTTATCAAAATTAATTGTATTTATTAACTTAAAACAAAAGCTACTTTGAAACGCTTTGCTGTTAATTTAGGTTTTTTGGAAGCATCAATAGATGCTAAATTGTCAATGTTATTTTTTGATCAGTAGAATTCAAAATGCGGGTAAAAAACATCCTGAATCCCTGACATGGGGATTCCAACTGGCTGAATATGGTATTGGATTGGTATGGTATTGTAATATTGTACAAATGACCGCAAATCTTACGTAAAATGAATCACTTGCCAACAGGGCTATATAATTTTTTAAAAATCTTACATTTTCTGCCATAAAACCAGGTTATTTTGTTGCGTTTTGAGTGCAAATGAAGATGAACCATCACATGAAGAGGGTATGTAGTTCAAACAGAAAATATATAGAGATAATAAAAGTCTTATATCCACACAGGTAGTTGTTCCTGCTGCATTATTGCTTCTTTTCTTTCAGTTTGTCTTTAATTTTCTGTGGTTCGTCATATTGTATGAGGCGCAAGATATCTTTGTTGTCCATTACGCCCTGGATAAATTCCCCCTCTGAGATTTTATCTGCAAAGATAACAGAAAAAAAAAACAACCATTATTTTTTTAGTTTTGAGAATTTTTTGTTTGTTATTTTGTTCAAAATTACCATTTTCTTTCTTCCCAAAAAATGTCCAGATTTTTTCAGCCCTCTTCTCAGGTGTGTTTTCATCTTCAGGGAGGTTCTTCTGGTCATCGGTGGGGATCATGTTGAATATTGACTGCAGGAAAAGAAATGTGGTTTGAAGAAAAGTAAATCTAAACATGAACAATAAATCATTAAATTAATAATTTGCAACAGATAGTGGAACAGCGTACAACTTTCAGTACTTTGAATATTACAGTTGGTTTTAAATCTTTTCATGATATTTTCATGTAGTCAAATTATTCTTATATTTTTTTTAAAAATTACAAATATTCTGATACATTTAATTATTAGAAAAAATTGAGTTGTATAAAAAAAATTAAGGAAGAAAGAAGTTTATAAGCAAGTAAATAATCTGCTGGGTCTAACGAGCAAATGAAAAAATTTCTCGGCCATGTTGTGTAAAGGTTTACATTAAAAACTTGTTGAAATGATAGAAAATTAAATTGTTTCATGAAAGTCTAGAAAAGTGCTTTAGATACAGTAGATTCCCCAGGCGATAAGTAGAAAGTCTAGGTACCTTAACGATCTCCTGGATTTCATTTTTGCTGATGGTTCCATTGCCGTCCACATCGTAAAGGGCAAACGCCCACTCCAGTTTCTGCAGAGTCTTTCCTCCTGATGTAAGATGCAGTGCCACAATGTACTCCTTAAAGTCCAACGTGCCGTCCGCGTTGGTGTCAAAACTCCTGAATACATGCCGTGCGTATGCAGTGGGGTCCGCACCTGGAAAAAAGCTGGCATAGATACCCTCAAACTGCTCCTTGGTGATCTTTCCCGTGGGACACTCTTTTAAGAAGGACTGATACCAGGTGCAGAGTTCCCCCTCGCTGTATTTGGTATTGGACTTTAGATCTTCCAGGAGCTCCTTTGACAAAGCGCTGCTCTTTGTGTTCCCCATCCTGCTGAAGAAAGGTGGAAACTTTCACCCTTCTTCCTCCTCTTCTGTGTTTGTGGGATAAAGTTTTGCAGAGCTCGATGGCGACTCGCTGCTTAATGAGATTATTGTCATCACTAACTAAATCCAGACAGCTGTCTTTAAGAGGATAACCTTACAACAGCGTTATGGCACCTTTCTGGAAGACACGTTTAAGTGCTCTAAACACACATAACAGCCTTTTGGGGAACAAGTGCATCATTTGACGGAATTTGATTCATCAAAGCTTTGGCTAATTTTTTCATTTTTACACCGCTTTTTACTTTTATCTTACAGTGTAACTTAACGCCCAAAAATGTATTCTTTGGCTGATAACTTGTATAGGTGGGGCTCTAATATATTATCTCCTCATCTTTTTCACGTAAACTTGTTTAAATCTATACTTTTTGGTCAAAACTTTCCTGCTGCCCTCATGATGTTAAGGTCTGATCCCGGAGTTGAACGATAACTTCACAATTCCACAGTGTGATTTTCTATTTTATATTGAATGCTTTTTGAAGGTAAACTCCCTGCCACTAGACACCTCAACTTATCCCCTTACCCTAACCAGGGTCTGTATCCCCTTCCGCCCCTCTCTAACCCCTGGCTTTCCATCTCATTCATTGTTCTCTATTGTCTATTTATTTAGATTTACACTGCTAGTTGGTACAGTACAATTCACATGTTGTCCACCTCTCTCCCTCCTCTCTGGGAGAGAGCCCCATTTCAGATTCCTGATGGATACTCTGTGTTCCTGTCCTAGGCATGGCCACGGCCACACTGAGGAGACCTCCGCGCTTCATCATCCCCGCTCCATCAGCATTAAATCCATCTACTCATACCCGTCTAGGGCATTGCCGGGCTGAGGAGTCCCCCGTGTAGCCATCAGGATGAAGAACATCTACTCATCCCCGTACTGGACATCGCCGGGCTGACGAGTCCCCCATGTTTCCATCTATTGACTTCTTTAGATATTTAGCTGTAGAGTAGAATAAGCTAATATTTAAACAATAATCTTTGACACATTAGTTGCTCGTCCCGGAGGATCTCTCTTTTGTGTGGATCCCCACTTCTTATTTTTTCCCCACTGATGGGTTTTTTAGGAGTTTTTCCTCACCGTGAAGGAGAGTCTAAGGGTATAAATGTGCTAGTCTTGTTTAGTTAGTATTTGTTAGTTATTTTTCTTGTTGTGTATTTGTGTTAATACATTCCTCTTTTTTCTTGTGAAGCCCATTGAGATGGAAATTCTGTGATTTTGGGCTTTACAAATAAAATTGAATTGAATTGCAACCAATCAGTCTGATGTTCTGCTGCAATTATTTGTCTTTAAAATCTATCAAACAAACGTCCCCACATAAGGTGAACTGCCGCACCATTTTTGTAAGCCTGTGCATCTGATTGGTTGTTAGCTCGAATAGCTTGTAATGGTGACCGAAAAAAATTATCAGAACTACTGTATGAAGATTTGTCACAAAGGTAACAGAGCTGGAATGTTTACTGCAACAACAATACTGATTGAGACAGAGCTGCCAATGCCTTTATTGAAATCTACAAATTTTGAGGCTTTTGTGGAACCAGAAGCCACTTAATTTTGGCGTGAGGGAGTTTCCTATCTCCAGTTCCTACGTGCAGTAATTGTTAGTTCACCAAATATTTTTTTCAAACTTTACAGCGTAATAAAACCTTGTCTCACATCCAGATGAGGTCATGACACCGACCCTAAGCTAACAGTGCAGTGGTGCATACGAGCGAGAGTGACCTGGGCTTGGGTCGCGAAACCCAATGTAACCATGACTACTCAACGGGAGGAGATTATCTACATCTTCACTGTAATAATCTCTGTCCAGATTACAAAACCATCTGCTGTGCTGGTTCTGAAACCAAAGTGAGCAAAGGTAATTAAAGAAAAATCTTTGGCTGGTGAGAACGACGTTTGTAATACTTTAAAATGTAAGATCTCAAATGTAGATTTATAAAGGGTTTTCAAGGGGTTTTTGTGGCACACTGTTCATATTCATAAGCACGGTGGGATAGACATAAACTCATTTTGGCTGTGCTGAAATCAATTAAATGGTGCTGTGTCTAATGCAGTGATAAGGACACTGTGGTTTGGACATGTGCAGAGGAGAGAGAGAGAGTACATCGGAAATAGGATGCTGGATTTGGAACCACCAGGAAAGGGACTAGAGGAAGGCCAAAGAGGAGGTTCATGGACGCAGTGAAGGAAGACATGAAGATAGTTGGTGTGACCAAAGAGGATACAGCAGATGGGTTAGATGCAAAAAACTGACTTGCTGTGGCGACCCCTGAAGGGAAATGTCGAAAGAAGAAGAAGAAGATTGAACTGTCTTGGTGAAGGGAGAGCTGAGCCAAAAACCAAAGCTGTGCTTTCATGTCCCTACCCTTAACTGTGGCCACCATTTGTGGGTGGTGTCTTCAAGAACAATATTCAGAATGCAAGCAAACCGCTGGCTGGGGAATGCCTCGGAATCCCCCTGGGTGAGCTGGAGGATGCAATTGTACCCGGGCTTCCCGTCTGAGGCTGTTGCCCCCGTGATTCAGCCCTGGATAATTGGAAGACGACGGAATGGAACATGCAAGCAAAATGAGTATCCTCTGCCAGGTGGCCAAGCTCTTGCTCAGAGGTTGGGTGAGAAGCCGCTTCCCCATGGAGAGAGGAGCCAAATGGAGAGGTTTTACAAATACTGTTCCGTTCCGTCATCTTCCGCTTGTTCCGGGGTTGGGTCGCGGGGGCAACAGCCTCAAACGGGTAGCCCAGGCTGCATCTTCCAGCTCACCCGGTTTTACAAATACCATGCACATGAATTAAGCAGGTCCTACCAGGATAAGACTCAAGCAGACCTAGGACCACCTGGAAGGACTATGTCTCAAGTTTGGTCTTCCCTGCTGAGAGCGATGCCCCCTAAAACCTGATTCTGGATGAAGCCTTTGCTTTGTACGTTGCATAGAATTAAAAAAAAAAAAACAATGTTCACTCTTTAAGCTTTCATTAGTAATCTATAAAAAATGTCTTTAAAACCTGCTGTGATTAAATTTAGAGTTTTGCCAAACTTGATTCTTGGAATTATTGACTTCATTCTGAAAATTTTACGATTTAAGATCAACTGTAGATGCAACTGCAATTTGTTGTACTCCGTAAATTTCAAGTAAAAAATTAATTCAGTGCTTGTATAACAGCAGCACATAATCTACCATCATCAACCTTTCAGACGTCCAATTATTCAAGATCCTCAATCATCCTGTGACCTCTTAAATGTCAATCATACTTTTACATAATCATTTCAGATTAGTGAAACAAAGCGCAGAACTTTGAACATTGTTATTTTAGAGGTAAAGCCGGTCATTCAAAGCTCACATCTGTCGGTCCTGTACTCCCGTAGGTAGATTTATGTAATATTCACAAAACAGCTGGCATACTTTCTCATCAGACAGAACGCTGAACTTACTTTTGTTTATATATTTTATTACATGGAAGCTAATGTTTAGTGTAATCTTCTTATCTACTGGGGTAATTCCAAATGCATTCACTTGTGTATGTAAAGGTCAATTTGAAAAGACAACTTAAAAAAAAGAAAAACACAAAAAACCTTTCTACAACTGCCATTGAAGCTTCAAAAACAAATAAAAGCAAATGTCTACATATTCAAAAGACAAAAAATGACCAAAGGGTGCAGCATTAAGTTTATTAGTCCATTCTTTGGACTTCTGGGATTGGAAGGTTTGTAATGTATTAAATTTTCTGTCCAAAATCAAACAAATTGCGATACAATGGGTTTTCAGGTTTTAGACACAATAATCCCCAAGTGATTGCTTAATCTTGATTTTGATTTGTTGGAGTCTAACCTCTGATCCAGGTTTGATTGGCAAGGTTCACGTAGCAAAAAACAGAAACTAAGAAAAAAAATTGGGAACTTTTCATTCCGAATTAGAAATAATTTTAAACATTAATCCAAGTATCGTTCAAAGAATTGTATTAAATATTTTGTTTTTGCACGCAGAAGTCTTCAGTATCATGGCCCCAGGTAACATGCAATTTTCAAGCTAAAGAATGGACATAGTTGTATTTTTGCTTTTGGGTTTTTCCGGCCGCCTAGATATGTTTTAATGAAAAGAAAGCAGCTCTGGACATAGACTTGAGTTATTTAAAAAAAGGTATTTAGAAAAATTATAAAAAACAAATTTGGTGAAGTCAGCATGCAAATTTTGAGGTGAATCAAATTCAAGTCCCAGTACCCAAGTTTGAAGCAGTTTGGACCAAAGAGCAGGGCCTCAGGAACAGGTGTAAGTATTGGATCTTTGTTGACAAAAATAATGTCTTTGTGCACAGTTGGTTTCTTCCCCAAATCCTGTTCCATGCTCTGGAACCTCTTCCCTATCCATCAAACTAGTTTGGAGGAAGCTATGATAGCTCCCAGAAAACTTCCACAACAATTTTGTCTTGCAGGCTTCAAGGTTGTCTTCTGGACGGTGTATTTTCTGAGCAAGACGTTTCGACTTCCATCTAAAAATCATTTTCAATCTGATAAAATGCTCTGAGAACTAATTCCATACATACTGAGTTCCCTAAAGGGGTACATAGAACGGGTTCTCAGACCATTTCATCAGATTGAAAAGGATTCCCGAATGGAAGTTGAAACATCTCGATCAGAAAATACTCTTTTCAGAAGACAACTTTGAAGCCTTTTCTACGATAGATCACTTGTGGATGAATGAGGGATTACACCGTATAATTTTGTCTTGTGTAAATTGGGAGTTTATCACTGTTCCAAGTCAACAACTCCAACCCAGTGAACTAAGACATTTTGGATTTCATTTTTCCTACTTTGTGGGACCAGTTAGGAGCTGGTTCATACATCCAAGATCTCTGTGCACCAGAGATTTGGCCGAAAACAGCTTCTAAAAAACCTGATGAAAACCATGATGCATTGCAATTTGTTCCTACATTAAATGAGGCCTTCCAGATGTTCAGTCTTTAAAAGAAGCGTCAATGAAAAGTCTGTCATTTTTTATACACGAAAATCCATCAAGAGAGAAATTAGAACCTGGATTTAGAGAGCCATATATAGCCCTGATTTAGATGTCCTCTCAGGGTGTTGTGCCTCTATTCTGCTATAGGCTTTTAAACTACTGAGTGGCTGTAATCAGTTTGCGAACATGGAAAAAAACGGGAAATGCAACATCCCCGTCTGGTATTTTAATCCTAGTTCACGGTATTCTCAGGGGAAGCCCTACCATAATTTGCCATTTGTAATAGATGATATTACATGAAAAGATTTGTTGGAGGGGAGGAGCGACAAGGTTGTACAAACTGCTCAGATCAAGGAGTAGAGGAGTGGAAATGAAGCAGAGGAGGACAACGTCTGCCATGGATTTCTATCACATCTGTGGAGGTTAAGAGGAATCCTTTATACAAGGTAGCATCACTTCCAAAAGTCTGGTGGACAGATGCTGACATTTCTCACCAAAGGAGCCCCAAACCCAATGAGATTATGAAGATTTGACATATCTACTGGGAGGCAGAATGCTGTGGCTGCGCACTGAAAGCCAGGATTAGTTGCCTTTTTCATTTCATCTTCGCTGGCCTCGATCATGAGGCTAGAGCACGGACAGCGAGCGTCTCTGGCGATTACCCTCAACTTTGTGGCCCTTGCTTTTGCCATTTCAGCGGTGAGCACAAACTACTGGTGTGAGGGCACCAGGAAGGTGCCCAAACCCTTTTGCACAGGACCACCTGTGAAGGTGAAGCAATGGTTCTGCATCCGATTTAACAGTTCCAACCTGAATGACAGTAGGCAGGTTCAGTACATCTTTGAAACTGGAGAGGAGAAGTTTCTGATGAGAAAGTTTCATACGGGAATATTTTTCTCCTGTGAGCAGGCGGCCGACATGAACGGTAAGGAGATGATCAAATCAAAAGATCAAAATGATGTTGCAATTACTGGTCATGAAAACTTATCCATTCAACTGCTTATCCCTAACGGGGTTATGGGAGGTGCTGGAGCCTATCACGGCTGATTACAGACAAGAGGCAGGATACATCCCAAACAGGTCACCAGTCTATCCAGGGGCTACTCTGATCTAGTCGCATATACACTTATTCCTAGGGGCAATTTCAAAGTAGCCAATTAGCCTAACAGTGCGGGAAAAATGGATTATCTAGAGTAAACCCCTGCGTACACAAGAAAAACATGAAAACTTTACGTAGAAAGGCCAGTGATTGAAGCCCCACCTCATCCGGGACTCGAGCCCCTGACCTTCTTGCTGTGAGGCCACACTGCTTTTATGAAAACTATAAGACAAAAATCCTAAACATATACATAAACTATTTTACATACTTTTTTACATGCTACAAAATAGCAGTAGCCCTCAACCGTTAGGTTAGAGTTAACCTAACCTAACCCTAACCTAACCCTAGCCCTAACCCTCTCCCTAACCCTAACTAACTCTAACCTAACCCTAACCCTACCTGCACGGGATTCCTCCTCTGAGCGTTATAAACTCTGCCTTCCCGAGATGATGGGTCTAACTCAGACCTATAACCATAACCTAACCCTAAGCTAACCCTAACCTAGCCCTAACCCTAACATAACCCTAACCTAACACTAACCTAACCAAGATTCCTCCTCCAACTGAGTGTTATAAACTCTGCCCCCCCGAGAAGAAGGTTCTAACTCAGACTACGCAGCGGTGATATTACCTGGGCCCGCGTGTGATTGACCCTCTTTCCCACTCTTCTTCTGGCCTGCACTCATAAAGGCTTTTACCATTTGTGTCGGAGCAATTAAACACTGCTGACAGAGCCCTCACACTCAAACAAACAGTGCCTTGGAACAGCTCAAACTGCTCTGTGTGAGTGTAGCGCTATGCCCTGCTGGCAGGGATGTCCTGGTTTTGGTTAGTTATTCATATCCAAATATGATAATATTAAAATCCAAATACCGGACAGGAAGTTGGACGGGAGAGCTCATAAATTGCTCAACACGCATCAATAAAATAGAAGTAACAAGTCAGGTATAAGACAATGGCAAAGTAAAACAAGTTGTATCTTTTAAAAAAAAAAGCGTTCATTACCTGAAAAATACGAGAAAACACAGTTCTGTATTTCGCACTTGGTTCACAGTCTCATAAGGAATCTCTACATTTCTTCGTTTGTCACACAGTCAAGTGTTCCTTTTCCTTCCGATTTGCGACTTTGTAAATCCTACAAACAATCACATGTCAGACGCAGTGTTTGAAAAAATGCTGTTTACGTATAACGCAATTGTAAATATTGTTACTACTTTTTGAGTAACAGAGTAATTTAATTAGTTATTTTTCCTACTGTTTCAGAGCTGTTACGGTTAGCAGGAAAATTAGGTGACGATTTACTATGACTTGTTTAAATAAAGTCACAGATAGCACATTGTGCCGTGCAAAGGGCGGGGCAAAGAAGGTTGCAAAATTGTAACTAAGTATCACACTCAGTTACTTTTCGATTATTGTAACGCTGCTTACATTTTGAGTCAGATACCCAACAGCGGTCTGAGGTAACTTACTCTATGCTGTAAAATTGATACTGATCATATTAAAAATAGAATAAATGTAATTAGAATTCTTTAACAGTGAATTATAAAACAATGGATTTGATTGAACTTTTTCTGGCTTCACTGTTTTAAAAAGTTTCATTTTTTGAAAAATCAAAATCCTCAAACCTAATTTTCTAAAGATTTAATTAAAAATAAATGCCTTCAGCAAAATATTTTTATCCTGACTAACAGTGGGCTTTCAAATGCAAATAATAATTGTATTGTTTGACAGAAACACAAACAGTAATTGGATTGATTAACTCTGCTGCATAAATCTTTGCTGTAATTACGACCTCTTTTTTCTGAACTAATTAGATGAAAAGTAATCTTTACACATCTAGATAATCTTTAATATAGCTGTTGATTTAATAATAGAACCTTGAAAAGTCAGTTTGTGGGGCAATTATTGATAATTTTTCTACCTTTGGGAATAAATACTTATCTGTTGCTGCAGGTTTTCTTTCATTTGTTTCAGTAACACAATTTGTGCTTTATAGCCACATAGGTTTTTAATATTTCCCAGCTTGACACTCCGTTTTTAAAGAGGTAGTTTTGTACTTTTGTGGGACAATGACTTAGAGTCAAACATGGGACCTTTTACTCAGAAATACTTCATTAGCCAAAATACATTCATTCACTTCTATTTTTGACACAGTGAATTCCACCAAAGATTTTTTTTGCCACATCTGGTTTTGGTGAGCCAAGTTTTATTGAGCTTGACAGATGTGATGGTTCATGCTCCATCCTGACTTGGGTTTGAGTGGTCTAGGATCTTTGGTTCGCTACAGCTATCTGTCTCTGATTAGTATATGTTCCAAATAGCACATGTGTCAACTGTACAAAACACGCCTTGCTTGCATTAAAATGTGGACTTGTCGGAGAACAACATCCATGACCTCGAACAACTGGGCATTAAAAAAATATTCAAATACTAGACGGGAGTTCTTGCAAATTACCCAAACAAGTTTGATCACCAATTGAGGTACAGTATGTTCTTGATGTGCAAAAATGTATAAATGTGTTTAAAACCTCCAAGAAGTTTATTTGGCATCACATCCTCCCTTTAAATTAATATGAATTCCATTGGCTGGTCAATTAGTTTAACTCTGAGTGAACTCCGAGCTGGAAAATGTCACAAACCTTCAGGACAATCTCTGGCTCTTTAAGGCAACTAAACCTGATTCCCTGAATCTAGGGTTAGGGCTAACCCTAACCCAGGCTCATAAATTGTACAATATCTAATTTGGCCAAATGTCATGAATTGGTGTTGGTGGAAGGAGGAGGACCCAATTCCAGACAAGAAACATGATTTATTGAATAAAAGAGTCCAGTATTGCTGTAAAGACAAACACATGGATCAGTGAAAATGTCATGAAATCAATGTTCAAAATGCATTTCATGGTCAGGCAGCCAGGAACACTTTGGCTGGGATGGAAGGTATGACCGACACCTGTAGAGAAGACAGGCTGCCTATTTAAAGGCACAAAGACCTTCAGGTGTCTAGAATCAGGAAAATGAGGGAAAGCCCCGGGTTCCCTCTGGTGGTGGGCAAGGGAATCAAGACAGCCGAATAGGTGGCAATGTTGTTTTCAATTTAGAAATCTATGCGGGAAAACGCGGCAACTATTCAACAACAAGCGAGAGATAAACCCCTCGCTTGCTAACCCTAACCATCCTTGCTAGGGTTAATGTTAGCAAGGATGGAATTACTTGTGAGCAATTTGCAAATTAGGGTTAGGGTAATTTGCAACTTGCGTAGATTTCTAAAATGTGTACAACAGTGAGAAGTAATGATTCAGACTTAACAATTCCTTGTTGATGGATGTTCTGATTCGAGTCTTTTGATACAGAAACCACCCCATCATAAGAGACTGAGCCCTAGCAAGGAATCCTACTTTGATCCGTTAATGAGGATAACCTCACCTCTTTTTGATTCTGTATCTCAGCCTCCTCTGACCTTGGTTACAATAACCCTGTATAGGTTTGATTTCCTTCTCACAGCTGCTCCCAGCAGGTTTGCATAAAGTAGGATGACCTGGATTAGAAAGCGGGATTATGTATCAAAGTTCAAACCGTACTGAAACAACTGAATGGGCTGCTCTCTCCTTAACACTGAAAAATACACAAGCTTACACACACAATGATGATTATATGGAAAAACTTGGATACAGCTTTGGACAAATTATAATTAAACAGATAAAGACTGTGTGTAAATGTTAAATAGACATGTTTTAAAATATGTATTACACATAAAACACAACCTTCATCATTGAAGTTTGTCAAACCATGAAATATGATATCATAGTCTAAATCGGGTGTTCCCAACTTTTTTTTTATTAGTCTTCTCGTGATGTTTACCACGAGCACTTAGCTTAACATAACTTAACACATGGCAATGTCTTTGTTGCCATAGCAACATATCAACAACTTCCCACAAATGTTGTTGCTACGGCAATGCACGCTTCCTCTCAGTTGCTGCGGGGCGCAGCAGGTTAGAGGAGATAAAATACTTATAATGTTCATTTTTAGAACAAAACAATACATGATAAAATAGAAAAAATGTTCATGTTAAAGGTCATAAAAGTTCAGCCTCTTAGGTTGTGTTTTATTTATTCTAATTAGCATATCAAAGTGGCGCGCTGTCAAATTGACCGCTACGGCGGTCCTAGTGTGCACTGAGAAAACAATAAAAGTCGAAAAAAAAGCAACTTTTCTTTGAATGAACACTTTTCCTAGAAAACATTGAAAGAAGAAAAATTTGTGATTAATTCAATTTAACATTATTTTTTTACTATTTCAATCCTTATTTCTTCTTCTTCTTTCGGCATTTCCCTTCAGGGGGCGCCACAGCAAGTCAGTTTCTTCCATCTAACCCTATCTGCTGCATCCTCTTTGGTCACACCAACTTAAAAAGACTGGTTTTCTGACACGGACAAAGTGTTCAAGCACAATGTACTGAACTCTAGAATTTGTTTTTATGTATTACATTTTTCTGTTTATCAAATCAGCCGACTACACATAATAACTGTAACAAACTACACTCACTGGCCACTTTATTAGGTACACCTGTCCAACTGCTTGTTAACACTTAAATCCTAATCAGCCAATCACATGGCGGCAACTCAGTGCATTTAGGCATGTAGACATGGTCAAGACAATCTCCAGCAGTTCAAACCGAGCATCAGTATGGGGAAGAAAGGTGATTTGAGTGACTTTGAACGTGGCATGGTTGTTGGTGCCAGAAGAGCTGGTCTGAGTATTTCAGAAACTGCTGATCTACTGGGATTTTCACGCACAACCATCTCTAGGGTTTACCGAGAATGGTCCGAAAAAGAAAAAATATCCAGTGAGCGGCAGTTCTGTGGGCGGCAATGCCTTGTTGATGCCAGAGGTCAGAGGAGAATGGCCAGACTGGTTCGGGCTGATAGAAAGGCAACAGTGACTCAAATAAGCACCCGTTACAACCAAGGTAGGCAGGAGAGCATCTCTGAACGCACAGTACGTCGAACTTTGAGGCGGATGGGCTTTAGCAGCAGAAGACCACACCGGGTGCCACTCCTTTCAGCTAAGAACAGGAAACTGAGGCTTCAATTTGCACAAGCTCATCGAAATTGGACAATAGAATATTGGAAAAACGTTGCCTGGTCTGATGAGTCTCGATTTCTGCTGCGACATTCGGATGGTAGGGTCAGAATTTGGCGTCAACAACATGAAAGCATGGATCCATCCTGCCTTGTATCAACGGTTCAGGCTGGTGGTGGTGGTGTAATGGTGTGGGGAATATTTTCTTGGCACTCTTTTGGCCCCTTGGTACCAATTGAGCATCGTTACAACGCCACAGCCTACCTGAGTATTGTTGCTGACCATGTCCATCCTTTTATGACCACAATGTACCCAACTTCTAATGGCTACTTTCAGCAGGATAATGCACCATGTCATAAAGCTGGAATCATCTCAGACTGGTTTCTTGAACATGACAGTGAGTTCACTGTACTCAAATGGCCTCCACAGTCACCAGATCTCAATCCAATAGAGCATCTTTGGGATGTGGTGGAACGGGAGATTCGCAACATGGATGTGCAGCCGACAAATCTGCGGCAACTGTGTGATGCCATCATGTCAATATGGACCAAACTCTCTGAGGAATGCTTCCAGCACCTTGTTGAATCTATGCCACGAAGAATTGAGGCAGTTCTGAAGGCAAAAGGGGGTCCAACCCGTTACTAGCATGGTGTACCTAATAAAGTGGCCTGTGAGTGTAGTTGTCATGATCCCCTCTTCTGCAGCCAAGAGGGAGCCATGGATGTTTCTCAACGATCTGATTCGGATCACCTGGGGTGATTCCTGATTTCACTCACCTGTGCACCCAGCCAACTATTTAAGGGGAACCATCCCTGACTTCTCTGTCAGGTCTTACTATCTCTTCCAGCCAGGTCATCCTGGTTGCATGACTATGTTTTGAACTTTGTTATTAGTTGGACTTTTGAAATCTTGAGTTAATCCTGTGACTTTCCCGAGTTGTGTTAATAAACCTTGTTTGATGTCCTGCAATTGGGCCCTCCTCTTTCCATATCCTCAAAACCTTGACACTAATGAAATAATATCCTCTAAATAAATTTTATATTTACCAATTTCCTGTTGTGGGTCAAATTTGACCCTCAGATGAGCCGATTTTGACTCCCAGACTGTATGTTTCATAATCATTGGTCTGTTATTTATAATAAAAAGAAACATTTGGTTCTTTCAAACATGCTAAATAAGTTTGTGCTGCAAAAAAACTTTTGGAAACACTATACAGCATTGCCAGATTTGTACGACTTTTTTGCCCTCCGTACGATGTACAATCAATAATTGTAAAAAATGCTCAAAATACGATAATTTGAAACGTTTCTTGTCTGTGTAATTGTGTGAGTTGTTTTCATCTTCCGCGACTGTCGGCTATATATATATATATATATATATCTCTCTCTCTATATATATATAGATATATAGAGAGATATAGATATATCTATAGATATATACATATATATATATGTATATATATAGATTTTTTTTTTATGAACCTTGAATGCATCAAACAAAGGAACAGATAAATAATTTATTCTGGCCAGCGATCGGTGAAATTGGGGCAAGTAGCACTGCCCACAAAGTTATAAAGAGCAGGAACGTCAATTTGTGTGTTTGAGACTTGTTGCGGGCTCGGACATCAAAGCGTTCTTCTGATGCTGAAACACTGAACTTTTGATTGAATTATCAGCTCTCAATGTAAACGTCTTTGCTGAAAATGTTGTAGATGGTATTTTTATAAAAATAACTTTGATCTGTGACGCACTATTTTATCTTTAGAAACAAAGCTAATTGAACTGATTAATCTATAAATAGTAGTGGATGAAGTATTTGTGCTTAAAAGCATCCAAAATGTTATTGATTAGTTTATAAAGACTGACTGAGGAGATTAAAACTACACATCGCTTAGATTTTGTGTAATGTAGATGTTGGGGTTGACATTAAAAAAAACGTATATATGTATGTTTTTTATGTTATGTATGGTAGTTATGTTATGTTATGTATGGTAGTTATGTTATGTTATGTATGGTATGTTATGGCATGTTATGTTATGGCATGTTATGTTATGGCATGTTATGTTATGGCATGTTATGTTATGGTACGGTATGTTATGGTATGTTATGGTACGGTACAGTATGTTATGGTACGGTATGTTATGGTATGTTATGGTACGGTACAGTATGTTATGGTACGGTATGTTATGGTATGTATGGTACGGTACAGTATGTTATGGTACGGTATGTTATGGTATGTATGGTACGGTACAGTATGTTATGGTACGGTATGTTATGGTATGTATGGTACGGTACAGTATGTTATGGTATGTATCCTGTGTGTTTCCTTCACTCCCACTGCCTTACAAGTGCATGTAAAGGGTGTTATTTTGTCAATGGGCGTGGTTTTACTGGGTGTATGATCATTTTTTGTAAATTACGATAATTTTACGTCATTAGTACGATAATCTCATACCTCCCAGCTGGCAACGCTGACACTATACCTTGAGTTTTTTTTTTTCTAAGTTTTTACCCTATGTAAGAATATCAGTGTGTTCTTTATTGAAAACATTTGTTATCGGAACATTTTCTTTCCTCCAAATCTGGTCCTCTGCTCTAATTCAGCACAACTATTCATTCAGTACTCCCTGATGTCTCCCTGATGATCAAATACTTTTGATCTGTGACGCACCATTTTATCTTTAGAAAAAAACTAATTGAACTGATTAATCCATAAATAGTAGTGGATGAAGTATTTGTGCTTTAAAGCATCCAAATGTTATTGATTAGTTTATAAAGACTGACTGAGGAGATTAAAACTACACATCGCTTAGATTTTGTGTAATGTAGATGTTGGGGTTGACATTAAAAAAAAACGTATGTATGGTATGGTATGTATGGTATGTTATGGTATGGTAGTTATGTTATGTATGGTATGGAATGTTATGTATGGTATGTATGGTATGGTATGGTAGTTATGTTATGATAGGTATGTTATGTATGGTATGGTATGTTATGTACGGTATGGTATGTTATGTATGGTGTGGTGTGTGGTATGTTATGGTATGGTATGGTATGTATCTTATGGTATGTTATGTTTGGTATGGTATGGTATGTTATTTATGGTATGTTATGTATGGTATGGTATGTTATGGTACGGTATGTTATGGTATGGTAGTTATGGTATGTTATGTATGGTATGTTATGTATGTTATGGTATGTTATGTATGTTATGGTATGTTATGGTAGGTATGTCATATATGGTATTGTGTGTTATGTATGGTGTGGTGTGTGGTATGTTATGATAGGTATGGTATGTATGTTATGTTATGTATGGTATGGTAGTTATGTATGGTATGTTATGTATGGTATGTATGGTATGTTATGTATGGTATGTATGTTATGGTATGTATCTTGTGTGTTTCCTTCACTCCCACTGCCTTATGAGTGCATGTAAAGGGTGTTATTTTGTCAATGGGCGTGGTTTCAATGGGTGTACGATAATTTTACGTCATTAGTACAATAATCTCGCACCTCCCACCTGGCAACGCTAACACTATACCTTGTGTTTTTTTCTGAGTTTTTACCCTACGTAAAAACATCAGTGTGTTCTTTATTGAAAACATTTGTTATCCTCTAACAAATGTTAGAGGAAGAACATTTTCTTCCTCCAAATCTGGTCCTCTGCTCTAATTCAGCACAACTATTCATTCAGCACTCCCTGATGTCTCCACCCGTGTCTCGTCTCCTCCTTGGTTATTTAAACCCTGGTGTTCATCACTCTGGTGTCATATTATCTGCTGTTCTGCTCTCCTTCTGCATCTATGATGGTGACCCTCCATGTTGGCTTCCAGGCATCGCATGCCTACCCCACTTTCTTAACCCCTACCTTGCGCTCAAAACTGGTCTGCATCTGGGTCCTACATCTGCACCATCACCACCTCGTGACAATAAAGAATCTTTCTTAGAAATTTTCTCCTCATAAAGTGAAGAAATAATATTGTGAATAATTTACTAATATTCTAATTAAGATGTATTTAGTCATTTTTTTTTATTTTGGTTACAGTGTGACCCTAATTGATTTTTGCCTATAACAGTACACAAAAAGGACCATGCTGAATATTCTTTTTTAGCTTGAAACTTTACTCTATACACTCCAAATAAAGTGATCTGTACTTCAACAAAACATTTAACAGTAAATTCAGCGTTCATCTTCTATGGATTCTGAGGCTGATCCATCGAACTGTTCTTTTGACTCCGTGAAAACAGGCGGCCTTTTGGGATGGTTGATGTCGAGGACAACAAACATGGCGCAGGAGTGACGGTTGTGTCATATCTGTTCTTTGATTGGCTAGGACATTTTCAAATTGCTTCAATTGTAAAATAATGCCTGCAATCGTTGAGTAGTTGTCAGAGTAAAATAAAATTGCGCATAGGTGCCACCTTGGCTGATGGAATCCTGAAGAGGGAAGAAAAAGTTAATGCTCGCTTCTAGACAAAAACAAATAAAAATACCCTAATAAGTAATAGCGTTTTATTTCCCAAGTTGTGCATGTGTAAATATTTTCCCATCAATAACTATTAATGGAAATGTTCTTTTTCTACCAGGATTCACCTGCAGAGACTTTGCAGAAATTGCACCTGAACATAATCGAGGTCAGTATGTTTATCTTCGTCAGTGCAAATACTTACAGAACATTGCCTCTTTACTTTGGTATAGTTTCCTAGTTAACGTGCTTTACTGGCTGTGCTGAATCCTTAGCCTGCAGAGTTGTGTGTAAATGTCCCACGGGTCAGAGAAGGCGGTTGTAAGCATCCATCGGCATCTCGTTGGAGAGTAGGAACTTCATGGTCCACCTCACGTCTTGCGATTTGAATTGAATATACTTTATTAATCTCGAAGGTAAATTTGAGGGGGCAATTGAGGTGTTTACCTCAATGCCCCCTCGCCCCTATCCACTGGTGTCCCAGTCCGGTTGCACTGTGCTCAACCTGGTATCCCAAAAGCTGGAGTCCTGAATGGGTACACATAGCCAGGCCGCAGTGAGGAACACCAATCTGGCCTCTATGTATTTCACTTGGTCTGAGTGTGCACCTCCAGTTCCTCAAGCAAACAACCGGACGTTTCAATGGAAACCGCAAAAAAACAGGGCCCAAAGCACCTCGTCTAGATAGTCTCCTTCTCTGCATCGCCTCCAGGTCGACTCCACTCCATCTCCTCAGCTCCCCCAAGACCAAACTAACTCCTCCAGCCAGAAACGAGTGTGCCTCCAAGAGCCTGGTTATGCATGTCAATGACAGAATAACACCATAACCAAGTAACAGGAAACACTGTAGCAGGCAGCCGCCCAGGGCCGCACCTTAACCGAAAAAGGTTAAGACGAGATATCACAGAGATATTAATCAGGAGAGACTCGAGTGGTCAAACATGAATGAATACATTTATTGAACACATTAAGAATAGAAGTGCTTCGGTGCAACAGTTGCCAACAAGATGTCTGTTTAAAAGGGACGTGCCAAGGAAAAGAGCTGTTGCGCCTAGATGATCCACCTGGGTTGAACCTGGTGGGACAAAAAGTGGGAAACTGGATCCAACTAAGTTTCATCCAAGCAGAAACACGATGGAAGTGTCCCAATCACTCCCCACACTCACCCCACCACTCAATGCCAAACCCACTAAATAATAGACCAGATCCAGACTGACCTTCCTCTACACCAGGGGTGCCCAACCTACTAGTAGCCCACAGATGGATCCCAAATCGACTGCCAGGTGTGTAGGAAAACAAACTAGTGAAAATGAAGTATCGGATGAAGGATGCTGGGTTTGGAACCACCAGGAAAGAGGACTAAAGGAAGACCAAAGAGCAGGTTTATGGACAGAGTGAAGAAAGACATGAAGATAGTTGGTGTGACCGAAGAAGATGCAGCAGATAGGGTTAGATTGAAGAAACTGACTTGCTGTTGCGACCCCTGAAGGGAAATGCCGAAAGAAGATGAAAATGAAGTATGTATTGTCAACTCAGCAACTTTGACGCTATATTTTGCAAGTCTTCGGACACCCTAGCCACTAAAGTCATTAAAGCGTTCTGTTCCGTCATCTTCCGGTCATCTGGAGCCGGGGCACGGGGTAAACGACCTTAGACGAGAAGCCCAGACTTCTCTCAGCCCGGTGTCATGATGTGGAGCTGTGGCCAAAAATATACCCTTGGCACAACAGACAGGTTCAGATGAAAAATCACAAGCAGATTTATTAGATTGATAAAAAGTCAAAATAAAGACAAAACGGAGAAACTTGGCAGGTTCTGATGTAGGAGCTGGAGCCAAAAACTGAATAGCAGGTCAAGCATGATAAACAATGATCTAGTGAAGAGTACTGTATGTCAAAAACTGATCCATTTATGCTCCAGCAGATGAGTAGATGAGTTTCAGGTGTGTCTTGTGCACACACACACAGACAAGAGGGCGGGGGAAACAGGACACAGAGGGGGGAACAGATTACTCTCCTGACACCCGGCTACATCCTCCAGCTCATCTGGTAGGATCCCGAGAAGTTCCATGTCCAGTTGTGAGACACAGTCTTTCCAATGAGTCTGGGGTCTGCCTCTTGGTCTCCTACCGGAGGGACGTGCCCGTGAGTGCACACTGAGTTGAGAAACAGTACTACCAAATGTTAGCTTTGTAATTACGATGTCATACACCAGGTAGACATCAAAAACCTCCAGGACAACAGCCGTAAGGGATTTGTTATCTGAATTCTTCACAATCCACATAAAACATGGGTGAAATCAGACCACTTCTTTGGGCAAGTTTTTTGTGCAATAAGCTGATTGAAACACGGCGTGAGTGAATGTAACAATGAGTGGGATTATTCATCACTAACCAGGTAATACAAGGACAGGAAATGAAACTCATTTCTCTCTGTTCTATGTGTTCACAGGAGTACTGTGGTTGTGTGTGGTGGGTGAGAGCCTGTACCTCGGCCTACTTTTCATCGGTGGCATCCTCATGATTCTGGAGCAGTGTCCGTGTTTTAGCATCATCAATAAGCTGAAAATCAGTGCCTATGCCGCAATGTGCACCGCCCTATCAGGTAACTGTAACAGCCGATTCAGAGCAGCTAACTGCGCTGGGCTCATTCTGCCTCCGAGGATTTGCTGGTTTGTGGACTAATCCGATTACAACTGGGGCAGCGGTTTTGGGATGTGCCAAGACCTGCCCAGAGGAGCTCCCCCCAAATCCCCTTCTTATCACTCCCATCCCCCTGTTGTTACACGTTAATCTCAAAGAAGGCACCAACGCTGTGGCCAGAATCAGCCCTGCTCACCTCTGTCTCAGCTTCCTTTCACCAGCTGTAGATTAAGTAATATCCCCAGCCTTTAAAGCGGAAATAATCCCGTTTTTTCTGGGGTTTTTTTGGTTTTTTTTGCCAAGTATTAACAAGGGGAGTTCCCATGTCAAGACAATCTGACGGATAAATATATGTAGTAATCTCATGGACAATCCCCATTCTATGAAAAGCTGCTATCTATTTTGCTTTAACTCTGAATTAGAGTTTGTGATAAGGTATTATGTCATCCTAAAAATACAGCAATCGAATTAAAAATGAGTCAAATGTAGGATAGAAAGACGGAATTACTTGATAGGAGCTTTGCAAATAGTAGTTCTTGCTCTTTTCAAGTCATTGACCAGCTCCACCCATGTACAGTATTTCTTGGCTGATTTTTCACCTTTCCAAGCATCGTCGACACCCCACGAGTGGAGAACTTCTGGCGCTCAGGTCTGAAGGAGCTTGACGGTCCTCATTAGTCTCTTTCCTTTTCTCACCATGGTTCCAACTGCTGGTCTTTTTACCAACAAAACTCTTGGCGATAAATTTGCAAATTCCTTTCCAACTTTGTGATGTCAAACTCTTGCTCCCAGAGGCAGCACCTTGTCCCTGACCCGCAGGGGGCATTCCACCCTTTTCGGGGCGAGGACCATGGTCTCAATTTGGAGGCGCTAATTTCCATCCCGGCCGCTTCACACTCGGCAGAAAATCGATCCAGTGAGAGCTGGAGATCACGGTCCGATGAAGTCAACAAGACCACATCATCCGCAAAAAGCAGAGATCCGATCCTGAGGTCACCAAACCGGATCCCTCCAACGCCTCGGCTGCGCCTAGATATTCTGTCCATAAAGGTGATGAACAGAATCGGTGACAAAGGGCAGCCTTGGCGGAGTCCAACTAGAAATCGAATCGACACACTGCCGGCTAAGAATGTTTGGTCCACTATTTTTTTAGCTGGCATATTTTTTTATTGAGTCAAATTAGGCATATTTCATTCCATGCCGTCTCTTCAACCAGTAGAAAATCAAATTTATGTTAACTTTTTTCTTATTTACTTATTTCTCTTCGGTGTAATTTTCTTTTTTATTTCTTGGCTGTAGTTCTTTTGTGATCAAGGCATTGTTTCAAATTCTGCTCCACAGACCTAATCTGGCCCACACTCTAATAATATTTGGCACCACGAGCAGCACCAAAATAATTGTAGTATACTGCCTACGTAGCAAGCAATACTGTTGAATCTGTAGAGATTAGCTAGACCCACTCAGTTGTAAACAAGGTACTTACCTGTCCACTGGCTGGATTCCAATGGCCATCAGGCCATTGTCTTGTCCCAGCAGCACCCTAACAGTTAATTATCACAGTGCCCAAAGGCATTCACACCCCTGATAGTTAATGGCCCTGAGCACCTGTGGCCCTTTCAATAAGTCAAAAACAGGTGACAATAATAGATAAGTACTCTACTATTACTCAATTACTTTGCCATATATTACTATTCCTTTTTTTGTTTTCCCAATGTATCACTATTGCAGCACAAGCTTTCTATTACGGATTACTATTACCCCATCCCTGCTGGCAATATTCAATACTCGGCAAGATTCACTTTTTCACACTCCCTGGTGTATCACAAAGGTTTATAAGACCAGAAACCATTCTGTTCCGTCGTCTTTCACTCATCTGGGGCCAGGTTGCGGTAGCAACAGCCTCAGACAGGAAGCATAGGGTTCTCTAACACCAGCTGCTTCCTCCAGCTCACCCAGAAGAATCCGAGTCGTTCCCCGGCCAGCTGTGAGACATATACAAATAAATTATAATGCATCACAATTGTGACGTTCACCGTGGAAATGCACCAACACTAAAATTTTCAGGCTCCTTTATAATTTCTAAGTAGATTATGCAAGATGCTCCTCCCACTAGTGGTGGATGATACGTATAGCAACAATTTTCTAATCGTAGAGGATGGCTGTGCGAATAGGCTTCGTAAGATGTAGTGGTGAGTTTCACATTTCACCCCTAGGCCTTCAGTTTTATTCCATCTGCAGAAATCGGTCTTTCAATAACTATTTTATAATCTATTTTGTTGTTATAAAATCCTCTTACTAGATGAAAATAATGCCGGACAAAAATAGCTCAAGAATCACAGATAGAACAACTCCAAATTTCATGTGGATCCCCATAAGGTTTCTTCTTTTTTCCCCACTGCTGGGTTTTTTGGAGTTTTTTCACACCAGAAGCTCCAAGATTTTCTCAACCTCCTGTCTACCCCAGAAAGAGTCATCTGACACCTCTATCTGACCTGCACACTGAGGAGCAGAGTCGTTTTTGTGATTCAATTAGTCTCCTAGTCCTAGTCTCCGAGTGTTTAGTGCCTTCCAAACGACTCTTAAGTGACTTGTTTTAATAACTCAAGCAGAAGGCCTGGAGTCTCGAGACACCTCCACGTGCTTTCAGGTAGTGGTGGTCAATTGACCCTCTCGTGAGTGTTCTAGTTAAGGAGGATTTAAGTGTCGGAATGTGCTGAAATTGTTTAGCTAGCTTTTATTTCCGTATTCGAATGATCTGAGGGTGTGCGCCATCCACCACGGTTTTAATGTACATAAACAATTCTAACAGATCTGTTCTCCTTCTCAGGCCTTTGTGGGATGGTGGCCCACATGATGTTCACCACCATATTCCATTTGGCTGTAGCCATAGGTCCAGAGGACTGGAGGCCAAAATCCTGGGACTACAGCTGGTCTTATGCGTGAGAACTTCGAATCTGTTCATTTTTCCTTGCGAAAATAGTATATTTCAATATTCTTTCTATGTTGTTACAGCTTAGCCTGGAGCTCCTTCGGCACCTGCATGGGCTCTGCAGTGACAGCGCTGAACAGGTACACAAAGACCATTATAGAGTTTAGATTTAAGCGGCGGAACATCGAGAAGAGCCTGATAATCAAGCAGAAGATGATAGAACTGGATCTTCCAGATCAGATGTGGGACATGTACCTGACTGCCGTGCCAGATGATCTGGACATCTCTCCAGAACTGCCCATTAATGGTCACAAGCCATCGACCGGGTCATCATACGTGGTGGAAATGGACGAGGAATCAGAGCAACATGTAGAGGAGTATTGTTAAAAACAAAAAATTATAGACTTAGCTGGATTTTTCAGTGGAAATTTCAATATACCAACGAGGATCATTTTTTCATGTTATTTCTATCTGCACTGGCAGAACCCGGATTCTTCTCCCAGCGATAATCTAACATGGTCAGCTTTCATCGAACATGATTTTAATCAAGTGGTTTCATGCAACCAAGATTGACGGGGGCTGTGCTTTCAGCATTTTTTTACAATAAGCTGCACAATCTGTCCTGAAGACATGGCTTGATAGCAGGACAAGAAGAAGAACAGAATCTATGTTAACTGTACCATCATGTTCCACCTGGATGGATATCTCATTTAAACAAGCCTGTCGACCGTGTGTGTGTTTGCAGAAATACAGCCAAAAATAACTGAAATGGTGACACAAAAATAATATACTGAAATTTAAAAGAAGTACATGAATGTGAAAATAAAACAAAATAATCATGATAAAAATAAACTGGAATAAATAGTCTTTTGTTTTTTCTCAGCTTCACATTGAAGTTAGTCTGATTCCAATTATTTGTGGTGTGCCACAGGGGTCTATTTTGGTCCCATTTTATTTTCATTTTTTATGCTCCACTGCTATTCTAATGAATACTGAGACCAAATTATGTGGAAACAAACGGACCCCTCCATATTGAGGTTTGTGCGCTTCATGGGTTACAGGTACGTTTTTGCTTTTACTAATTGTAGCTTTCTCTCATGCGTAACGTGCTAACGAACTACCTGAAAAATTCAACTTTATCCAAATCCCGTCAACATAAGGGTAAACACGTCTTTCTCAAAAATAAAACTCTAAACACTGTCTTTTGTTCTCTGTCTGGCTTTAGATCCTCCTTTTTTAAAATTTTTACTCATTCTATTCATCCCTCACTGGGAAAATTTGAGTGCTGCACTTCTACACCACAGCAGGCTGCCACGATGGTGCCAATGGTGGGAGAAACGGGGGGATAGGTGTCTTCTCCAAGGACTCTAGACGTCCACTCAATGGGATGCAAATCTGCGAACTTCCGGTTCGCGGGCAAACGCTCTAAACACTGAGCCACCATCTCCGCTTTATCCCCTCATTTTCCCTCAATTTGTTACTCGGTCGACCTCCAAGTTTGACTACCAAGCTACAAAACGTCCCAAATAGGTGCTTGGCTCTATTCTCAGATTGGTCAATCGTTTTCTGCGGTCTATTAATTGTGAGCTAATGACACCTGACCTAGTCGCAAGAGTGAAATTAAATTGAGCCCAAGTGCTAAGGTGGCGCCATCCTGGCTACTTAAAAGTAGAACAAAAAAATCTGTGTAGTCCCTCATTCATCCAGGAGTGATCCATAGTAGAAAAAGTTTCATTCTTCAACGAGACGTTTCGACTTCCATCCGGAAATCATTTTCAATCTGAATGAAATGGACTGAAATCTGGATCTATTTATACTAACCTGAGTAAAAGGTAAAAAAAAAAAAAAAATAGTAAGAAGGGCTCGACCAATGAGCCTGTGTTACCTATGATGGCCGTGAATGGCTCCTATTGTAACCACAGACCAGTAAACAAACCTTATTATAAAAATGCTAAAAGCCTAGTGAATAGAAAATACTTGCTAACGAGAGGGGTGAAACTGGGTCACGAGGTGTCATCTTTAGTCCATGGCTTCAAAAGGCTGCTATAGATACCGGGCAAAACGTATCTATTGCCTCCACTCCGATTCAGTGAGGGATTTTCTTTCATCACAAAGATGGCTTCCTTCACCCCTCTTTCAAACCATCCTTTCTCTCTACTTAGAATCTTCACCTCACTGTCCTCAAAAGTGTGTTTGGTGGATTTAAGATGCAGATGTACAGCAGACTGTGGACCACTTGAGGCTTCTCTTCTGTGTTGGTAAAGTCTTTTGTGGAGTGGTTGCTTCGTTTCTCCAATGTAGTGTTCTTTGCAGCTCCCTTCACTGCACCGGATCAAATAAACTACATTGCTCTGTTTTTCTGTCGGCGTCTTGTCTTTAGGATGTACTAGTTTCTGCCGTAATGTGTTGACCGGTTTAAAGAAAACCGGGATGTCATGTTGTCTGAATAGAACAAGAGAAAAAATCCTACACGGCATCGGTTCTGACGTCGTTATTTCACATTATTAAGCAACTCAACGATCAATGGATTTAATTTCATAATTTGTCGTCATTTATTCCTAATTTCTTTATTGCATTTCAAAATTTGCAGCTTTGTTTGTTCTTGAGTAAAATCCAGCATGTATTAAAACAACTTTTTCTATAAAAATCAACCAAATTTGGGAATAAAATTAATATTTTATTGATTAAATTAACAAAAACTTGAAACATGATAAACATTGTATAAAAATTAAACTTTTTAACTGTGCACTTAATTAACATAATTAATATTAAATTAAACAATCATTTCACCGAAATAACACACAATAAATTACCGTATTTTCACGACCAAAAGGCACGCTGTATTAAAAGACGCAGTCCCAGTTTTGCGTGCTCTATATTTATCACACACATAAAGCGCACCTGATGATAGGGCGCGGGTTTTATATACGTACATATCCTCTACTACGTACCTCCGCCTTACAACAACACACACACAAGCAGACGAGTGTGTGTATTTAAAAATAGATTGGGAGTAAAAGTGAGTTTGGTTGTCTTTATTTAAATATTAGTTACAGTCGTCATAAAATCATTTATCAAATCCATCAAAGTCCTCATCCTCTGTTTCAGAATCTAACAGCTGCGCTAAATCCAACATAGCAGGTTCACTTTCCTCGCTGTCAGAGTCACTTTCTGTACCGCGCGGCTCTTCGGAAATGATGCCTGCTTTTGCGAAAGCTCGGACAACAGTGCTAGCAGACATGTTAGCCCAAGCATCAACACGTAACTCGTCCGGCGCTGCCTTCCATCCTTCGTGAAGCTGTGGTCTCCTCTGGTCATCATATCGCTCTCATGCGCTCGCAGCCTCACTCTGAGCGGCCGGTTCACGCCAAAGTTCAGCGGTTGGCCGATAGGGCGCGCCGTTCATTTTGAAGAAAATCTGAGACTTTTATATGCGCCTTATGGTCGTGAAAATACGATAATTATATATATGACATGCAGGGACTTCATTTAGCTTTCATTTTAAATCTGAGGTATCTTTTTGATTTGGGAAAGAATAAACAGTCAAGAGATAACTTGATTTTTATAGAGCTGCTCGGGGTGCTCCTCAATAAACTTCTTTATGTACCAACAGGAAACGAAAGCCTTCAGGTTCTCCTTCACCACAAAGTCCATGGCAGCCTGAAAAAAAAATCACAAACATTTTTAAAAATCTCAGTTGTGCATAATTCTGGTGATTCTGCGCTTCTCGTGATGGCAGCAGTTTTGTGTAGCACTCCACATTTTGATGGATTTTTTTTTAGTTTTTTTATTGGAGTTTCAAGAGATAAGCTCCTTCATCAGCGAGGAATGTGGAGTCAGAGTGGACGTGTGGAGATGTTCTATGCTGGAGTGAATCAGAAGGTGAAGGAATGAAGACAGGATCTTCTGAGTGACTGATTCCTGTCTGAACATACCCGGCTTCACTATGGAACTAAAGATGGTGGACTGATGGTATTTGAGAACAACTAATAGTGTTGTTCCACCACAGTGAAGGATGTGAGTTTCAGTCAAGATGTGGAGCTTTTAGTGACAGTTTAAGATTTTATTATGATTCACTGTAGTTTTCAAACATTGTTGCTATGGTAACTCACATTCCGGCCAGCTAAGAGCCAACTGTCATGTGTTTCTAGCTCTATTCCACCAGGCTGCTGTTCCACCAAGAAGCTGTTCTAGCTCCACTATGCCCAACTCTCTACCACTTAGCAGCTGTTCTAAAGCTGATTGAGGGCTCTCTCTTGGACTCCGGAGTGCTACCGGACACATACATTTCCCCGGTAGCGCTCCGGGGTTTTAATAAAGTATTATGAAACACCGAAATCTACTCGAAGTGACTGAATTCCACCAAAAAATGATTTATTTTTTCATTCCAAGACTTTACTGATGCCATCATAGGGCTGTGTTTGAAACAAGGAAACTCTGTTTGGCTGCCAGTGACACTGTCTCTTCCGGTAAATTTTAGCATTTAGGACAGGGGCGGGCAAAATTTTTGATCCGCGGGCCACATTGAGTACTAACATTTGACAAAGGGGCCGGAACAGGAGCGGATGGATGGCATGCTTTGGTAACCGCAAGATTAGACCGATAGAATGTTGCGCTAAATTTTAAGCAAGCACTAAATGTTACATCAAGAGCGTTAAATTTCAAATCTAGCAGCGCTAGGTCTGAAATCTAGTGCGATAGCACTTAAAAAATTGCATTTAGCGATGCTAGGTTAAAAATCTTAGCACTTTGCTTGTTTTAACATCTAATACGCTTGTTTACGTGCGTGTGTTGAGCCGGATGACTTTACATATCTGTGCGCACTGTTTATTTTTTTGACAGCATGCACATCACAGGGACACACGCATTTTAATGGGAGCAGTGTTGTTGTTTTCTCAACAAAGCTAATATACTCAGAGTGCGCCATCTAGTGAGGAAACATCAGTATTGCATGGAAAATAAAATAATATGGTTAATTTTTTTTTTTTTTTTCCAAGTTTGGCAGACCGGATTAAAACATTTAACGGGCCGCATGTGTCCCGTGGGCCGTACTTTGCCCATGACTGGAAAAAGAAAACAAATATTTTTAGGTGGATTTCAGTCTATTTTTGTAGATTTCTGTAGATTACGGTAGATTTTGGTATTTAGGGTGACATTGAACCTCTTACCTGTGACAGTGCTGCAGCAGCACCTTGTCCTCTGAAAGTTTCAGGTACGTAAGTGGAGATCAGGTCCACCTCTTTCTCTCCAGTGAGTCTATAATGGAGCACCGCACATTCATGAACCCCTGAAAATAGAACCCACAATGGAGAGACATCTTTATGACATGAGTACTAACACCAAGACACTGAACAGAATGCCTATATCTGCCTTAAAAATTTCAGACCTTTGGCCGCTTGACTCTGAAAACCGAATCAGTTCATCTATATTTGGTACTGAGTAAATAATGAAAGTTTCATTAAAATCTCTGAAATAGTTTGAGAGATATTAAGTGTTGATATTAAAAGTGTTACAGAAGGACAGAAGGACGTGAAAAATGTCCTCAACCAATTAAATAGTACATAAATAAGACATTTTTTGTTGTTGTTTTGAAAATATCAGTATAAGTCGATTTAAGTTTTATGAATGTAAAAAAATTTCATTAAAATATGACTAAAGTTCAGAAATAGTTTGTCTTATTTAATAAAAATGTATTAAATTCTACGTTTTAACATGTTTTAGAATCTAATTAAGCTGAAATGACGTAAGAGTAAATAATAAGTATAGAAATGTAACAGAGTAGGTGATCCGGATGTTTTCCAGACCGCAACGTGGACACCGGATTTTCCTGATAATCTATCCGTCAGAAAGACGCCTTATCGGCTGGTGACTCACCTGCACCGCGGGACGGTGTGAGGGTGAAGCGCTGGTTTGGTTTATCGTGTTCTATCACAAAATTTCCGCCGGAGCTTAACGATCTGAACACGATATGATTAGATTTTATCCGATGAGTTAATTCACAGATTTTAACGGTTGTTTTAAGCGCCATTAAAACAACATGGAGGAGTTTAGTTGTAGTTAGTACTTTGTCCACTAGAGGGCAACAAAATGCTTCATTACATGTTCTTTTAAAATATTAAAAACTTTTAATTTAGTTTGATAGAAATTAATTAATTAAACCTTCATTTTAATTTAACTCACAAGTTTAATAAGTTATACATGTTTCTATCTCGTTGACACATTTAAATTTGTTTTAATCTTTTTACTGATACTAGTTTATTTTCAGAATCAGAATGCTTTTATTGCCATGTTAGTAAAAATATCAGAGACTAGGAACTTGTTTTGATACATGTGTGCAAAAAAAATAAAATAATAAAAAAATTAAAGAATAATAACAAATAAAAAAATAATAACAAATGAAATAAAATAATAAAAAATGAAGTAATAATAATAATAAAAATAGAATAAAAAAAAAATAATAAAAAAAGATTAAAAAATAATTAAAAATAAAAAATAATAACAAATAAAATAAAATTAATAACAAATAAAATAATAATAAAAAATAAAATAAAATAATAAAAAGTAAAATAAAATAATAATAATAAAAAATTAAAAAAATAATAACAAATAAAAATAATAACAAATTAAATAAAAAAATAAAATTAAAATGATGAAAAATAAAATAAAAATAATAAAAAAATAGAGAAATAATAAAAATAAAATAAAAATAATGAAACAAAAATAATATAAAATAAAAAATAAAATAAAAAAATAAAATAAAAATAATAAAAAATAAAAAAATTTAAAAAATTTAAAAAATAAAAAGTAAAATAAAAATAATTAAATAAAAATAATAAAAATAAAAATAATAAGAAATAAAATAATAAAAAAATAAAATAAAAATAATAAAAAATTAAATGGAAATAATAAAAGTAAAATAGAAATAATAAAAAAATAAAATAAAAATTAAAAAATAAATAGTAATAAATAATAAAAAAATATAAAAACAATAAAAATATAATAAAAACAATAAAAAATATATTAAATAAAAATATTAAAAAATATATTAAATAAAAATATTGAGAACTAAAATAAAAATAATAAAAAATTAAAACAAAAATAATAAAATAAATAAATAAATAAAATAAAAATAACAAAAAATAACATAAAATAAATATAATTTTAACCAAACTAAGAGTGCTCGGATAGAAAAAGAAAAGTTGTGCAATGTCATAGAAAATAATAGAAAATAATAAAGATAGTAAAGTGACAAGAGGGAAGTGACTAAGAGATGTGGGGATCCAGGTTATAAAGTGACTAAGAGATGTGGGGATCCAGGTTATAAAGTGATTAAGAGATGTGGGGATCCAGGTTATAAAGTGACTAAGAGATGTGGGGATCCAGGTTATAAAGTGACTAAGAGATGTGGGGATCCAGGTTATAAAGTGACTAAGAGATGTGGGGATCCAGGTTATAAAGTGACTAAGAGATGTGGGGATCCAGGTTATAAAGTGACTAAGAGATGTGGGGATCCAGGGTATAAAGTGACTAAGAGATGTGGGGATCCAAGTTATAAAGTGACTAAGAGATATGGGGATCCAGGTTAAAAAGTGATTAAGAGATGTGGGGATCCAGGTTATAAAGTGACTAAGAGATGTGGGGATCCAGGTTATAAAGTGACTAAGAGATGTGGGGATCCAGGTTATAAAGTGATTAAGAGATGTGGGGATCCAGGTTATAAAGTGACTAAGAGATGTGGGGATCCAGGTTATAAAGTGACTAAGAGATGTGGGGATCCAGGGTATAAAGTGACTAAGAGATGTGGGGATCCAAGTTATAAAGTGACTAAGAGATGTGGGGATCCAGGTTATAAAGTGACTAAGAGATGTGGGGATCCAGGTTATAAAGTGACTAAGAGATGTGGGGATCCAGGTTATAAAGTGACTAAGAGATGTGGGGATCCAGGTTATAAAGTGACTAAGAGATGTGGGGATCCAGGTTATAAAGTGACTAAGAGATGTGGGGATCCAGGTTATAAAGTGATTAAGAGATGTGGGGATCCAGGTTATAAAGTGACTAAGAGATGTGGGGATCCAGGTTATAAAGTGACTAAGAGATGTGGGGATCCAGGTTATAAAGTGACTAAGAGATGTGGGGATCCAGGTTATAAAGTGACTAAGAGATGTGGGGATCCAGGGTATAAAGTGACTAAGAGATGTGGGGATCCAACTTATAAAGTGACTAAGAGATGTGGGAATCCAGGTTATAAAGTGATTAAGAGATGTGGGGATCCAGGTTATAAAGTGACTAAGAGATGTGGGGATCCAGGTTATAAAGTGACTAAGAGATGTGGGGATCCAGGTTATAAGGTGACTAAGAGATGTGGGGATCCAGGGTATAAAGTGACTAAGAGATGTGGGGATACAAGTTATAAAGTGACTAAGAGATGTGGGGATCCAGGTTATAAAGTGATTAAGAGATGTGGGGATCCAGGTTATAAAGTGACTAAGAGATGTGGGGATCCAGGTTATAAAGTGACTAAGAGATGTGGGGATCCAGGTTATAAAGTGATTAAGAGATGTGGGGATCCAGGGTATAAAGTGACTAAGAGATGTGGGGATCCAGGTTATAAAGTGACTAAGAGATGTGCGGATCCAGGTTATAAAGTGACTAAGAGATGTGGGGATCCAGGTTATAAAGTGATTAAAAGATGTGGGGATCCAAGTTATAAAGTGACTAAGAGATGTGGGGATCCAGGTTATAAAGTGACTAAGAGATGTGGGGATCCAGGTTATAAAGTGACTAAGAGATGTGGGGATCCAGGTTATAAAGTGACTAAGAGATGTGGGGATCCAGGTTATAAAGTGACTAAGAGATGTGGGGATCCAGGTTATAAAGTGATTAAGAGATGTGGGGATCCAGGTTATAAAGTGACTAAGAGATGTGGGGGTCCAGGTTATAAAGTGACTAAGTGATGTGGGGATCCAGGTTATAAAGTGATTAAGAGATGTGGGGATCCAGGTTATAAAGTGATTAAGAGATGTGGGGATCCAGGTTATAAAGTGAGTAAAAGATGTGGGGATCCAAGTTATAAAGTGACTAAGAGATGTGGGGATCCAGGTTATAAAGTGATTAAGAGATGTGGGGATCCAGGTTATAAAGTGATTAAGAGATGTGGGGATCCAGGTTATAAAGTGACTAAGAGATGTGGGGATCAAGGTTATAAAGTGACTAAGAGATGTGGGGATCCAGGTTATAAAGTGACTAAGAGATGTGGGGATCCAGGGTATAAAGTGACTAAGAGATTTGGGGATCCAAGTTATAAAGTGACTAAGAGATTTGGGGATCCAGGTTAAAAAGTGATTAAGAGATGTGGGGATCCAGGTTATAAAGTGACTAAGAGATGTGGGGATCCAGGTTATAAAGTGACTAAGAGATGTGGGGATCCAGGTTATAAAGTGACTAAGAGATGTGGGGATCCAGGTTATAAAGTGACTAAGAGATGTGGGGATCCAGGTTATAAAGTGACTAAGAGATGTGGGGATCCAGGGTATAAAGTGACTAAGAGATGTGGGGATCCAAGTTATAAAGTGACTAAGAGATGTGGGGATCCAGGTTAAAAAGTGATTAAGAGATGTGGGGATCCAGGTTATAAAGTGACTAAGAGATGTGGGGATCCAGGTTATAAAGTGACTAAGAGATGTGGGGATCCAGGTTATAAAGTGATTAAGAGATGTGGGGATCCAGGTTATAAAGTGACTAAGAGATGTGGGGATCCAGGTTATAAAGTGACTAAGAGATGTGGGGATCCAGGGTATAAAGTGACTAAGAGATGTGGGGATCCAAGTTATAAAGTGACTAAGAGATGTGGGGATCCAGGTTATAAAGTGACTAAGAGATGTGGGGATCCAGGTTATAAAGTGACTAAGAGATGTGGGGATCCAGGTTATAAAGTGACTATGAGATGTGGGGATCCAGGTTATAAAGTGACTAAGAGATGTGGGGATCCAGGTTATAAAGTGACTAAGAGATGTGGGGATCCAGGTTATAAAGTGATTAAGAGATGTGGGGATCCAGGTTATAAAGTGACTAAGAGATGTGGGGATCCAGGTTATAAAGTGACTAAGAGATGTGGGGATCCAGGTTATAAAGTGACTAAGAGATGTGGGGATCCAGGTTATAAAGTGACTAAGAGATGTGGGGATCCAGGTTATAAAGTGACTAAGAGATGTGGGGATCCAGGTTATAAAGTGATTAAGAGATGTGGGGATCCAGGTTATAAAGTGACTAAGAGATGTGGGGATCCAGGTTATAAAGTGACTAAGAGATGTGGGGATCCAGGTTATAAAGTGATTAAGAGATGTGGGGATCCAGGGTATAAAGTGACTAAGAGATGTGGGGATCCAGGTTATAAAGTGACTAAGAGATGTGGGGATCCAGGTTATAAAGTGACTAAGAGATGTGGGGATCCAGGTTATAAAGTGATTAAAAGATGTGGGGATCCAAGTTATAAAGTGACTAAGAGATGTGGGGATCCAGGTTATAAAGTGACTAAGAGATGTGGGGATCCAGGTTATAAAGTGACTAAGAGATGTGGGGATCCAGGTTATAAAGTGACTAAGAGATGTGGGGATCCAGGTTATAAAGTGACTAAGAGATGTGGGGATCCAGGTTATAAAGTGATTAAGAGATGTGGGGATCCAGGTTATAAAGTGACTAAGAGATGTGGGGATCCAGGTTATAAAGTGACTAAGTGATGTGGGGATCCAGGTTATAAAGTGATTAAGAGATGTGGGGATCCAGGTTATAAAGTGATTAAGAGATGTGGGGATCCAGGTTATAAAGTGAGTAAAAGAAGTGGGGATCCAAGTTATAAAGTGACTAAGAGATTTGGGGATCCAGGTTATAAAGTGATTGAGAGATGTGGGGATCCAGGTTATGAAGTGACTAAGAGATGTGGGGATCCAGGTTATAAAGTGACTAAGAGATGTGGGGATCCAGGTTATAAAGTGACTAAGAGATGTGGGGATCCAGGTTATAAAGTGACTAAGAGATGTGGGGATCCAGGTTATAAAGTGTCTAAGAGATGTGGGGATCCAGGTTATAAAGTGACTAAGAGATGTGGGGATCCAGGTTATAAAGTGACTAAGAGATGTGGGGATCCAGGTTATAAAGTGACTAAGAGATGTGGGGATCCAGGTTATAAAGTGTCTAAGAGATGTGGGGATCCAGTTTATAAAGTGTCTAAGAGATGTGGGGATCCAGGTTATAAAGTGACTAAGAGATGTGGGGATCCAGGTTATAAAGTGACTAAGAGATGTGGGGATCCAGGTTATAAAGTGACTAAGAGATGTGGGGATCCAGGTTATAAAGTGACTAAGAGATGTGGGGATCCAGGTTATAAAGTGACTAAGAGATGTGGGGATCCAGGTTATAAAGTGACTAAGAGATGTGGGGATCCAGGTTATAAAGTGACTAAGAGATGTGGGGATCCAGGTTATAAAGTGATTAAGAGATGTGGGGATCCAGGTTATAAAGTGATTAAGAGTTGTGGGGATCCAGGTTATAAAGTGACTAAGAGATGTGGGGATCCAGGTTATAAAGTGAGTAAAAGATGTGGGGATCCAAGTTATAAAGTGACTAAGAGATATGGGGATCCAGGTTATAAAGTGATTAAGAGATGTGGGGATCCAGGTTATAAAGTGACTAAGAGATGTGGGGATCCAGGTTATAAAGTGACTAAGAGATGTGGGGATCCAGGTTATAAAGTGACTAAGAGATGTGGGGATCCAGGTTATAAAGTGACTAAGATATGTGGGGATCCAGGTTATAAAGTGATTAAGAGATGTGGGGATCCAGGTTATAAAGTGACTAAGAGATGTGGGGATCCAGGTTATAAAGTGACTAAGAGATGTGGGGATCCAGGTTATAACGTGACTAAGAGATGTGGGGATCCAGGTTATAAAGTGATTAAGAGATGTGGGGATCCAAGTTATAAAGTGACTAAGAGATGTGGGGATCCAGGTTATAAAGTGACTAAGAGATGTGGGGATCCAGGGTATAAAGTGACTAAGAGATGTGGGGATCCAAGTTATAAAGTGACTAAGAGATGTGGGGATCCAGGTTATAAAGTGACTAAGAGATGTGGGGATCCAGGTTATAAAGTGACTAAGAGATGTGGGGATCCAGGTTATAAAGTGACTAAGAGATGTGGGGATCCAGGTTATAAAGTGACTAAGAGATGTGGGGATCCAGGTTATAAAGTGACTAAGAGATGTGGGGATCCAGGTTATAAAGTGATTAAGAGATGTGGGGATCCAGGTTATAAAGTGACTAAGAGATGTGGGGATCCAGGTTATAAAGTGACTAAGAGATGTGGGGATCCAGGTTATAAAGTGACTAAGAGATGTGGGGATCCAGGTTATAAAGTGACTAAGAGATGTGGGGATCCAGGTTATAAAGTGACTAAGAGATGTGGGGATCCAGGTTATAAAGTGACTAAGAGATGTGGGGATCCAGGGTATAAAGTGACTAAGAGATGTGGGGATCCAAGTTATAAAGTGACTAAGAGATGTGGGAATCCAGGTTATAAAGTGATTAAGAGATGTGGGGATCCAGGTTATAAAGTGACTAAGAGATGTGGGGATCCAGGTTATAAAGTGACTAAGAGATGTGGGGATCCAGGTTATAAGGTGACTAAGAGATGTGGGGATCCAGGGTATAAAGTGACTAAGAGATGTGGGGATACAAGTTATAAAGTGACTAAGAGATGTGGGGATCCAGGTTATAAAGTGATTAAGAGATGTGGGGATCCAGGTTATAAAGTGACTAAGAGATGTGGGGATCCAGGTTATAAAGTGACTAAGAGATGTGGGGATCCAGGTTATAAAGTGATTAAGAGATGTGGGGATCCAGGGTATAAAGTGACTAAGAGATGTGGGGATCCAGGTTATAAAGTGACTAAGAGATGTGCGGATCCAGGTTATAAAGTGACTAAGAGATGTGGGGATCAAGGTTATAAAGTGACTAAGAGATGTGGGGATCCAGGTTATAAAGTGACTAAGAGATGTGGGGATCCAGGTTATAAAGTGACTAAGAGATGTGGGGATCCAGGGTATAAAGTGACTAAGAGATGTGGGGATCCAAGTTATAAAGTGACTAAGAGATGTGGGGATCCAGGTTAAAAAGTGATTAAGAGATGTGGGGATCCAGGTTATAAAGTGACTAAGAGATGTGGGGATCCAGGTTATAAAGTGACTAAGAGATGTGGGGATCCAGGTTATAAAGTGACTAAGAGATGTGGGGATCCAGGTTATAAAGTGACTAAGAGATGTGGGGATCCAGGTTATAAAGTGACTAAGAGATGTGGGGATCCAGGGTATAAAGTGACTAAGAGATGTGGTGATCCAAGTTATAAAGTGACTAAGAGATGTGGGGATCCAGGTTAAAAAGTGATTAAGAGATGTGGGGATCCAGGTTATAAAGTGACTAAGAGATGTGGGGATCCAGGTTATAAAGTGACTAAGAGATGTGGGGATCCAGGTTATAAAGTGATTAAGAGATGTGGGGATCCAGGTTATAAAGTGACTAAGAGATGTGGGGATCCAGGTTATAAAGTGACTAAGAGATGTGGGGATCCAGGGTATAAAGTGACTAAGAGATGTGGGGATCCAAGTTATAAAGTGACTAAGAGATGTGGGGATCCAGGTTATAAAGTGACTAAGAGATGTGGGGATCCAGGTTATAAAGTGACTAAGAGATGTGGGGATCCAGGTTATAAAGTGACTATGAGATGTGGGGATCCAGGTTATAAAGTGACTAAGAGATGTGGGGATCCAGGTTATAAAGTGACTAAGAGATGTGGGGATCCAGGTTATAAAGTGATTAAGAGATGTGGGGATCCAGGTTATAAAGTGACTAAGAGATGTGGGGATCCAGGTTATAAAGTGACTAAGAGATGTGGGGATCCAGGTTATAAAGTGACTAAGAGATGTGGGGATCCAGGTTATAAAGTGACTAAGAGATGTGGGGATCCAGGTTATAAAGTGACTAAGAGATGTGGGGATCCAGGTTATAAAGTGATTAAGAGATGTGGGGATCCAGGTTATAAAGTGACTAAGAGATGTGGGGATCCAGGTTATAAAGTGACTAAGAGATGTGGGGATCTAGGTTATAAAGTGATTAAGAGATGTGGGGATCCAGGGTATAAAGTGACTAAGAGATGTGGGGATCCAGGTTATAAAGTGACTAAGAGATGTGGGGATCCAGGTTATAAAGTGACTAAGAGATGTGGGGATCCAGGTTATAAAGTGATTAAAAGATGTGGGGATCCAAGTTATAAAGTGACTAAGAGATGTGGGGATCCAGGTTATAAAGTGACTAAGAGATGTGGGGATCCAGGTTATAAAGTGACTAAGAGATGTGGGGATCCAGGTTATAAAGTCACTAAGAGATGTGGGGATCCAGGTTATAAAGTGACTAAGAGATGTGGGGATCCAGGTTATAAAGTGATTAAGAGATGTGGGGATCCAGGTTATAAAGTGACTAAGAGATGTGGGGATCCAGGTTATAAAGTGACTAAGTGATGTGGGGATCCAGGTTATAAAGTGATTAAGAGATGTGGGGATCCAGGTTATAAAGTGATTAAGAGATGTGGGGATCCAGGTTATAAAGTGAGTAAAAGATGTGGGGATCCAAGTTATAAAGTGACTAAGAGATTTGGGGATCCAGGTTATAAAGTGATTAAGAGATGTGGGGATCCAGGTTATGAAGTGACTAAGAGATGTGGGGATCCAGGTTATAAAGTGACTAAGAGATGTGGGGATCCAGGTTTTAAAGTGACTAAGAGATGTGGGGATCCAGGTTATAAAGTGACTAAGAGATGTGGGGATCCAGGTTATAAAGTGTCTAAGAGATGTGGGGATCCAGGTTATAAAGTGACTAAGAGATGTGGGGATCCAGGTTATAAAGTGACTAAGAGATGTGGGGATCCAGGTTATAAAGTGACTAAGAGATGTGGGGATCCAGGTTATAAAGTGTCTAAGAGATGTGGGGATCCAGTTTATAAAGTGTCTAAGAGATGTGGGGATCCAGGTTATAAAGTGACTAAGAGATGTGGGGATCCAGGTTATAAAGTGACTAAGAGATGTGGGGATCCAGGTTATAAAGTGACTAAGAGATGTGGGGATCCAGGTTATAAAGTGACTAAGAGATGTGGGGATCCAGGTTATAAAGTGACTAAGAGATGTGGGGATCCAGGTTATAAAGTGACTAAGAGATGTGGGGATCCAGGTTATAAAGTGACTAAGAGATGTGGGGATCCAGGTTATAAAGTGATTAAGAGATGTGGGGATCCAGGTTATAAAGTGATTAAGAGTTGTGGGGATCCAGGTTATAAAGTGACTAAGAGATGTGGGGATCCAGGTTATAAAGTGAGTAAAAGATGTGGGGATCCAAGTTTTAAAGTGACTAAGAGATATGGGGATCCAGGTTATAAAGTGATTAAGAGATGTGGGGATCCAGGTTATAAAGTGACTAAGAGATGTGGGGATCCAGGTTATAAAGTGACTAAGAGATGTGGGGATCCAGGTTATAAAGTGACTAAGAGATGTGGGGATCCAGGTTATAAAGTGACTAAGATATGTGGGGATCCAGGTTATAAAGTGATTAAGAGATGTGGGGATCCAGGTTATAAAGTGACTAAGAGATGTGGGGATCCAGGTTATAAAGTGACTAAGAGATGTGGGGATCCAGGTTATAAAGTGACTAAGAGATGTGGGGATCCAGGTTATAAAGTGATTAAGAGATGTGGGGATCCAGGTTATAAAGTGATTAAGAGATGTGGGGATCCAAGTTATAAAGTGACTAAGAGATGTGGGGATCCAGGTTATAAAGTCACTAAGAGATGCGGGGATCCAGGTTATAAAGTGACTAAGAGATGTGGGGATCCAGGTTATAAAGTCACTAAGAGATGCGGGGATCCAGGTTATAAAGTGACTAAGAGATGTGGGGATCCAGGTTATAAAGTGATTAAGAGATGTGGGGATCCAGGTTATAAAGTGATTAAGAGATGTGGGGATCCAGGTTATAAAGTGACTAAGAGATGTGGGGATCCAAGTTATAAAGTGACTAAGAGATGTGGGGATCCAGGTTATAAAGTGACTAAGAGATGTGGGGATCCAGGTTATAAAGTGACTAAGAGATGTGGGGATCCAGGTTATAAAGTGACTAAGAGATGTGGGGATCCAGGTTATAAAGTGACTAAGAGATGTGGGGATCCAGGTTATAAAGTGACTAAGAGATGTGGGGATCCAGGTTATAAAGTGACTAAGAGATGTGGGGATCCAGGTTATAAAGTGACTAAGAGATGTGGGGAACCAGGTTATAAAGTGACTAAGAGATGTGGGGATCCAGGTTATAAAGTGACTAAGAGATGTGGGGATCCAGGTTATAAAGTGACTAAGAGATGTGGGGATCCAGGTTATAAAGTGACTAAGAGATGTGGGGATCCAGGTTATAAAGTGACTAAGAGATGTGGGGATCCAGGTTATAAAGTGACTAAGAGATGTGGGGATCCAGGTTATAAAGTGACTAAGAGATGTGGGATCCAGGTTATAAAGTGACTAAGAGATGTGGGGATCCAGGTTATAAAGTGACTAAGAGATGTGGGGATCCAGGTTATAAAGTGACTAAGAGATGTGGGGATCCAGGTTATAAAGCATTCATTAGTCCAACTGCAGAAGAGAAGAAGCTGTTTTTGTGGCGGGACGTTCTGATACGAATGGAACAGAGCCTCCTGCCCGAGGGGAGTCGCTCAAAAAGTCCATGTCCATGGTGGGAATGGTCAGCTGCTATCCGACCTGCACGCCCCCGAGTCCTGGAGACGTACAGGCTATGGAGAGATGGAAGGCTGCAGCCGATCACCTTCTCTGCAGAGCGCACAATGCGCTGCAGTCTGTGTTTGTCTCTGGCTGTGGCTCCAGCGTACCACACGGTGATGGAGGAGGTGAGGATGGACTCGATGATGGCTGTGTAAAACTGCACCAACATCTGGGCAGGCAGCTTGGCTTTCTTCAGCCACAGAAAGTACATCCTCTGCTGGGCCTTTTCGATCAGGGAGCTGATGGATGGCTCCCACTTTAGGTCCTGTGTGATGGTAGTGCCGAGGAAGTGGAAAGAGTCTACAGTGGTGATGGGGGAGTCTGTCGGTGCAAAGGGGGTAATGAGAGCTGTGACTCTGAACTCTGTGGACCTCCCGGACCGGCCTCCTGTTGATGTCTAGAGTCAGGACTAAACATGGACTATCTAGAACTCTGAGGAATTCTGGGACCGGCCTCCTGCTGGAGCCTAGAATCAGGACTAAACATGAACCATGTAGAACTCTGAGGACCTCCAGCACTGGCCTCCTGTTGGTTTCTAGAGTCAGGACTAAACATGGAGAAGCTGCATTTCAATTTTATGCTGCAAAAGTCTGGAACAAACTTCCTGAGGCCGTGAGACAGGCCTCTACTGTGACCTTGTTTAAATCGAGGCTGAAAACACTTCTGTTTAACTGTGCTTTTGATTAATTACTCTTTTTATCTGTTTTAATTATTTTATTTCTTTAATTTTTAAACTTTTTGATTCTATATTTTGTGATTTTAATGCATTCTTTTTTTTTCCTTCTTGTGAAGCACTTTGAATTACATTTTGTATTAATTGTGCCATAAATAAACTTACCTTGCTTATCCGGGGCCGAGTCAAGAGGGCAACAGCATCAGACGTGAAGCCCATGCTTCTCTCTCCCCGGCTGCATCCTCCAGCTCACCCGGAAGGATCCTGAGTCAATCCCCGGCCAGCTGTGAGACATAGTCTCACTAGCTGGTCCAGGGTCTGCCTCTTGGTCTCCTCCCGGTGGGACGTGCCCGAAACACCTCACCAGCGAGGCGCTTCAGAGGCATCTTGACCAGATGAACGAACCATTCCATCTGGCTTCTCTCGACCTGGAGGAGGAGCGGCACGACACCGAGCTCCTCCTGGATGGCAGAGCTCCTCACCCGATCTCTGAGTGAGAGCCCAGCCACCCTGCGGAGGAAGCTCATTTCGGCCGCTTGTATCCGTGATCTCATTCCCACAGCTGGTGACCATGATCATTTCCTCACGATCAATAAAGTATTTGTATCTGAAAGTATTGGGTATTTTTTTTGTGTGTGTGAATCAGATCGTTCTACTGCAACCCTAAAACTAATATTTTTAAACTAAAGAAAAGTACATTTTCTTCATTTTTTTAAGAAAAACAGACACTCTCACTATTTATTTACTTTTAAAAAATTGTAAAATCGTTTGAAAACACTTTTTAATCAAAAATGTAAAGAAAATTGTATCATTTTTTATTACAGAAACTCCAAAAAAATGACGGTTTTATCCAGAAAAAAAAAATTTACTGTTTCATTCGTACATTTTACATAAAACAAAGAAGATGAATGAAATATTTTTAATAACAGAAAAAAATCAGTTAAAAGGAATACAGAAAAAAGTCAGGAAATGTTTTTCTCCAGATGACGACGATCAAAAACTGACCTAATTATTGAATTGAATTAAAACTACTTTACTTATCTCCAAAAGGAAATTTGAGTGCTGCAGTACTAAAATAATACAATCTCATACAACGTTGTGAACGGTAAGTAGTTACTGGTTCGAAAGTCAAAGGTTAAATAGTTTGATGGAGGATGGGCACAGAAAATGATTTTCTGTACCGTTCCTTTGAGCAGCCGGGTTGCAGGAGTCTGTTTCTGAAGCTGCTCTTCAGATGGTCCACAGATTCATGGAGAGAGTGGGAGGAATCATTAGGATCAAAAACACATTTAGTTTCTAAATATAAAGAAAATCCAACTAATATCTGAGTCAAAAATCCGATCCTCATGTTTTCTTCCTAATCGGTTTAATCTAACCTCTAAAGAGAAGTGTGTCTAGTTTTAGGATGATGTATGAGGGTGTTTTCAGATCTTCTCTGCAGCAGAGTTCTTCACTCCTGCAGCCATCACAGCAAAGAACACATTAGGGAAAAAGGATCGGGCGTAGATGGCCATCTTCGGGAGAGACGGCACAATCAGAACTTCTTTATTTTTATTGTTTAAAGTCTTCACTATTTCAGTGGCGGCCTCATCTGGAGAGACGCCGAGGGGCTTCTTACTGTACAACACTGTAGAGAGAAATAAATGTTAGCTCTTAGTTATTTATTTTATGTAAAAAAGAAGAAGTCAACATCAGGGTCTTGAACACTTTAGAAGGTGTATTTAGATTTAAAAAAAATGTTCCGTTCCGCCATCTTCCGCTTATCCGGGGCTGGGTCGCGGGGGCAACATCCTCCAGCTCACCTGGAAGGATTCCGAGTCGTTCCCCAGCCAGCTGTGATACATAGTCTCTCCAGCGGGTCCGGGGTCTGCCTCTTGGTCCCCTCCCGGTGGAACGTGCCTGAAAGACCTCACCAGCGAGGTGCTTCGGGAAGCATCCTTACCAGTTGCCCGAACCACCCCATCTGGCTCCTCTCGTCTCGACCAGGAGGAGGAGCGGCTCTGCACCGAGCTCCTCCCAGATGGCAGAGTTCCTCACCCGATCTCTGAGTGAGACCCCAGCCACCCTGCGGAGGAAGCTCATTTTGGTCGCTTGTATTCTTGATCTTGTTCTTTCGGTCACCACCCACAGCTGGTGACCATAGGTGAGGGTAGGAAGTAAATTGACTTGTAAATCGAGAGCTTTGCTTTTTGGCTCAGCTCTCTCTTTATAACGACGGACCAATGCAGCGTCCTAGTTATTTTTGACACCGCACCGATCTGCCTGTTGATCTCCCGCTTCATCCTTCCCCCACTCGTGAACAAGACCCCGAGATACTTAAACTCCTCCACTTGGGGCAGGACCCTGTCCCTTACCCGCAGGGGGTGTTCCACCCTTTTCCGGGCGAGAACCATGGTCTTAGATTTGGAGGCACTGATTTCCATCCCATTCCCAACTATTCTTACTCTTATCATAAATACACAAAAAGTATTGGGCGACATGCGTAGGATAGACCGGTGATTTTTGGCCTTATTTTTTGAGGCGTTGCTTACATGACCAAAGGGATTTGGAGGCCAGCGTCTCAGAGGGGGTGCTGCTGATGAAGGTGTGGCTGATGGTGCTGACAGAGATGCCATATTCTTCCACTTCAGCTCTCAGACAATCAAAGAAAGCTTGAACTGCATGTTTGGAGGCTGCATCTAGAAAAGCAGGCAGGACGTTATTTGAAACTTTAAACCAGTAGGTTGGGAGTTACTCTATTTAAACCTAGTCAATCTCTTACATGTTGTGCGGAAAGGCACTGCGATTTTCCCTTGAATGCTGTTCACCAAGATGAGGTGACCACTTCTTCTGGAGATCATGGAGGGCAGTACACCTAAAATGGAAGCCAGATGGGATTCATTTCCTCACTGTTTATAAGTAGACGGCTCTGAGGGTTTACCTTTTGCCAGTGTGATGGGCCCAAAGTAGTTATTGTCCATTAAGAGTTTGTCTATCTCCAAAGAGAGACTATGTGCAGGTGCTTTGACCTTCATGCTGCCATTAAAGATGAGAACGTCCAAACAGCCGTAACACTCCAGGACCTCTGCGATGGCCTCAGGCATGCTGTCCATGTCTTCAAAGTCCAAAAGTACCAATTTAGGAGGGAAGGTCTGGAGAAGGAATTTGCAGTGGTGGATGAAGTACTCACTTTTTGTACTTAAGTAAAAGTACAGATAATTAGGAAAAAATTTACTTAAGTAAAAGTACCGATGAAAAAAAATGTACTTAAGTAAAAGTACAAAAGTAGTTGTTGTAAATTGTACTTTTTAAGTAAAAAGTAAAAGTATTCGACCATAATTCAAATGTTATTTTTTGTGCTATAGGGTGTCACCATGGTAACCACGATAAATACTCTGCAGGGGTGTGACCCCCCTCTCCCGCCTCTTTTGGTCCACAAAAAAAAAAAAAAATAAAAGGAAAGGGGACAAGTCAAGCTATCCTCTAGAAGGGCCAGTGAATGGGCCGCCAAAATGGAGGAAAATGAGACTTATTTTTTAAATGTTTTGGGGGGGAGGCCCCCAGTCACTATATATTGGCTTTGTCAAAGCCCCACCCCCCTTTGGAAAATTCTAGATCCGCCCCTGCTCTGTGTAATGATGGCTCAACTTTTTATTTAGAAGTAAACACAACGAACAACGATCTTCTGACTTTTTTTAATTTGTACTATATTTGATGTTAGGTTTTTGGCGCTGAAGGAATGCGGAAAATGTTTCTCGATTCATTACTTCTTCTCCCGATCAACTGCTGTACAAGTTGATCGGGAATGTACAAAACCGTGGTGAGACTGGCCATGTTGTTTTGGCCTAGAGACAGTAGCACTGAAGAAAAGACAGGAAGCAGAGATGGAGGTAGCAGAGATGAAGATGCTGAGGATCTCTCTGGGAGTGACCAGGATGGACAGGATTAGAAATGAGTATATCACAGGAACAAATGGAAAAGTGAGGTTACAGGTAGAAGAGATAAAGAAGGTGGAAGATTTTAGGTACTTAGGATCAACAGTCCAGAGCAATGGAGAGTGTGGAAAAGAGGTGAAGAAGCATGTGCAAGCAGGCTGGAACGGGTGGAGAAAAGCATCAGGTGTGATGTGTGATAGAAGAGTTTCAGCTAAAATGAAAGGGAAAGTGTACAAAACCATGGTGAGAGCGGCCATGCTGTTTGGTCTAGAAACAGAGACAGGAACAGACAGGAAACAGAGATGGAGGTAGCAGAGATGAAGATGCTGAGGATCTTTCTGGGAGTGACCAGGATGGACTCCACATGTTAGAGGTTTTGGAGATAAAGTCAGAGAAGCCAGACCGAGATGGTTTGGACATGTGGAGAGAAGAGAGAGAGAGAGTACATCGGAAGAAGGATGCTGGGTTTGGAACCAACAGGAAAGAGGCCTAGAGGAAGACCAAAGAGGAGGTTCATGGATACAGTGAAGGAAGACATGAAGATAGTTGACGTGACTGAAGAAGATGCAGGAGATAGGGTTAGATGGAAGAAACTGACTTGCTGTGGCGACCCCTGAAGGGAAATGCCGAAAGTAGAAGAAGATTTAAAACGTGATTGGAGTGAAAGTGCCTTTATGGTCTGTGATTTATCTTTTGTTTTAACTGAGGACTTCCCTAACCAGTTGATTTCTGGTTAGGGAAGTTGAGTGCTGTTAAAAATGGTACACTTACTGCTGTTGGATCAGAAACATTCATCAAGTCATCTGCAAGTTCCTCAAGTTTCTCCCAGTTCTTTCCACAAAGGATCAGCCTGGCTCCTCCTTTGTGGAACACACCTGCACATTCTGGAGAAAGAAAAAGGTACAAGTTGTCTCACCTTCCAGAATGCTCACATGAAGGTTCTCTTCAAATCTCCACCTACCTTTCCCAAGCCCAGAAAGGGCATCAGTAATGACCACTACCTTGTTCCGTACAGATGTCTTCGAAAGCAAACTGATAATTAAACCATAGATGTAGAAAAATCCAGCTGTTAGCACGACCACACATGGCACCAGAAGGATGGTGGTGGTCCAGGACGGGTCCATCTCCTGCAGGAGTTGTTCAAAGATAGTTATGCTACATACAGGATTACTTTTGGCCTTGGAGTTGTGTTGGACAATATGACGAAAAAATAATCACAAATTGGATTATTTTGTATTACAATAACAACTTTACCACGACGGACCGATGCAGCGTCCTAGAGTAAGAGAGAGCTGAGCCGAAAAGCAAAGTTCTGGATTTACAAGTCAATCTACGTTCCCACTCTCACCTATGGTCACCACCTGTGGGTGGTGACCGAAAGAATGAGATCGCGGATACAAGCGGCCGAAATGAGTTCCTCTGCAGGGTGGCTGGGCTCACACTTGGAGATTGGGTGAGGAGCTCTACCATCCAGGAGGAGCTTGGTGTCTAGCCGCTCCACCTCCAGGTCGAGAGGAGCCAAATAGGGTGGTTCGGGCATCTGGTAACGATGCTTCCCGAGTGCCTCAGTAGTGAGGTGTTTCAGGCACGTCCCACCGGGAGGAGACCAAGGGGCAGATCCTGGACCCGCTGGAGAGACTATGTCTCACAGCTGGCCGGGGAACGACTCTGGATCCTTCCGGGGGAATTGGAGGACGCACCTGGGGTGAGAGAAGCCTGGGCTTCCCGTCTGAGGCTGTTGCCCCCAGAGACCCGGCCCCGGATGAGCGGAAGACGACGGAACGGTACTATAACAACTTATGACTCAATGTTATTTTGCAATTTTCTCAATATTATCTTTGTTGTAGATCCTCGCCTGTCACAAGAGGGGTCCTAGACCACTTTTGTTCCCCAGACTCCCACCTGATTCGGTACACCTGTTCCTCGTTTTACCTCCTGCCTATTTAGGGGCAGCCTCTCCAAAATTCTTCATCAGGTCTTCACTCCTTCCTGCCTTGTCTGGCTCCCGATCAAGAGAATATCCTTTTGAACTTTGAGAAAGATACCATGAACTGCCTTTTTGACTCTTGTTCCTTTTTTACAGCCTTACTGGACTACCTTTGTGAAATAAATTATTGTTTATTGTTCTGTAATTGGGTCCTCCTCCTTCCACACCACCCTGCCCCCCATCACAACACTCTTAAAAGTTGTTTGGTTTTCTCAAACTTTCTTTTGAAGTCACCTTTGAACAAACAAACAACAAACTAGAAACACATTCGAGTGCTGCCAAATAAATGTAACAAATAGAACCAGCAGGCGTGAAAAAGTTTCAGCAGCTCTCACGTCGTAAGTTAAAAAGAATTTAAAACAGATTGGTCAAAATTCTTAAAGCAAAAGAGAAATAGTTCTATTTCTCTTTTGTTCAATGTTTAGTTTTAAAAAGCGCAGAGTGACATATTTATGCTTCCATGGATCTTTTCTTTTTTGTTTGTTTGTTAGTTTTCTTCAAAGAGAGAAAATCCCTCCCAAATCCAACGCCCATCTTCCCGCTATGAGGCAACCGCGTAAGCCACCGTGCCACCGTGTAGCCGAAACCATTATCATTTTGAAAAATACGCTGACATAGAACACAAACTCAAACATGCATAAATGAAATTCAAAGCCACTCCAACTACGTATGTATTTCTGGGAATGATGTTCAAACAAAATCCAGATTTCAATCTCTAAACTCTACTGGAGTAAAAATGCGAACATTACAGAGAAAGTCATAGTTAGTGGTTTGAAAAATGAAGCGAGTTGCTAGATTATTATTACTTTTTTCTAAATGAGAAATGACTCAACAATGCAGATAGGACATCATCTGCATCCGAGTTATGGGATGGGATGTCAAACACGACAACGTAGGACTCTCATACCAAGGTATCCTGGTCCGTTATATTGGACTCCATCTCATCCTTTAAAACCATTTTCTATCTCACTTTTAGTTTTTAATGGTTCTGAAACAAAGACAGACAAATTATTTTTTAACAATTTCTTCACCAGAATTCGGATACATTTCAAACACATGGATGTAAAGACCCTCTTCAGCATCCTGGAGGGGTCATGGGAGTTTGCCCAACCAGTCTACATGTGTTTTGTGGATCTGGAGAAGGCATTCGATTGTGTCCCTAGGGGACTCCTGTGGGGGGTGCTACGGGAGTACGGAGTCTCGGAGCCCTTGGTACGGGCTGTCCGATCTTTGTACGACCGGAGCTAGAGCTTGGTTCGTATAGCTGGCAGTATGTCGATTCCATTTCCAGTGAGAGTTGGACTCCGCCAAGGCTGCCCTTTGTCACCGATTCTGTTCATCACCTTTATGGACAGAATATCTAGGCGCAGCCGAGGCGTTGGAGGGATCCAGTTTGGTGACCTCAGGATTGGATCTCTGCTTTTTGCGGATGATGTGGTCCTGTTGGCTTCATCGGACCGTGATATCCAGCTCTTGCGGCCGGGATGGAAATTAGCGCCTCCAAATCCAAGACCATGGTCCTCGCCCGGAAAAGGGTGGAACGCCCCCTGCGGGTCAGGGACAGGGTCCTGCCCCAAGTGGAGGAGTTTAAGTATCTGGGGGTCTTGTTCACGAGTGGGGGAAGGATGGAGCAGGAGATCGACAGGCGGATGGGTGCGGCATCAGCAATAACTAGGACGCTGCATCGGTCCGTCGTGGTAAAGAAAGAGCTGAGCCGAAAAGCAAAGCTCTTGATTTACCAGTCGATCTACGTTCCAACCCTCACCTATGGTCACCAGCTGTGGGTGGTGACCAAAAGAATGAGATCGTGGGTACAAGCGGCCGAAATGAGCTTCCTCCGCAGGGTGGCTGGGCTCTCACTCAGAGATCGGGTGAGGAGCTCTGCCATCCCGGAGGAGCTCGATGTCGAGCCGCTCCTCCTCCAGGTCGAGAGGAGCCAGATGGGGTGGATCGGGCATCTGGTCAGGATGCCCCCCGAGCGCCTCGCGGGTGAGGTGTTTCGGGCACGTCCCACCGGGAGGAGACCAAGGGACAGACCCCGGACCCGCTGGAGAGACTATGTCTCACAGCTGGCCGGGGAACGACTTGGGATACTTCCGGGCGAGCTGGAGGATGCAGCCGGGGTGAGAGAGGCCTGGGCTTCCCATTTGAGGCTGTTGCCCCCGGGACCCGACCCTGGAACAAGCGGAAGATGACGGAACGGATGTAAAGACTATATTCCAAATGTTCAAGGTCAGTTTACTGGTTTGACTGTTCGTTTGAAGCATCCTCATTGAGGATGACCTCCTGCGTTGGGTTTACATGTCAAACAGCGGCTGTCAAAGAAGAGGGCTCTAAATATAAACCCTTTCTAAAATAGAAACGACACCTCTCTGTATCTCAGAGCACTCAACACATTATTCCACAGCAAATAACTAGATCTTCTTGTTGCTTTTTTCTGCTTTGTACACTCAATAAAACATCAAAACTTCTTACGCTCCAAACTCGGGTTAAGTTCTTAACTCAGGATCCTTCCAGGTGAGCTGGAGGATGTCGTCCTCAAACGACCAGGCTTCCTCATACGGCTTCCTCCCATATTAGGAAGCCTGGTCTTCCTCATACGGCTTCCTCCCGTATGACGAAGCCTGGTCTTCCAGGCTTCCTCATACGTACCATAAGCTTTCTGTCATGGTAAAGGAGACAGATCATATCTGAAGGACTCAACCGTTCAAGCTCAGCATTAGAGAAATGAGTTAGCAGGACTTACTGCTCTGCAATCCTCTGCCAGAAGTCTAGTTCGATTCCTCTCCTGAGAAGTAGTAGCTGCTCGCCTCAGCAGAGCTCCTCCAACATGACAGTCGGCCAGCCTGCCACTGCAATACTTTGGGATTTGAGGTCTTTTAATAGCAGCACAGCTGACTCAGCTATTTTCTACACGTTGTCAGCGTGGTATGTATAGTAACAATCTGAGAAGCGAGAATTCAAATGGTTACAGGAGGATCTTATTTAAAACAAACTGATACAGTGCGTCCAGATAGTATTCGCAGTGCCTCGTTTTTTCCCCACATTTTATCATGCCTTATTTCAAAATGTATTACTGTCATAATGTGGAGCTAATGCCAAAATATACCCTTGACACAACAGACAGGCTCAGATGAAGAAATCAAAAGCAGATTTATTAGATTGATAAAAAAAAAAAAAAAAAAGTCCAAATAAAGATGACAAAAACAGAATAATTGGGCAGGTTCTGACATGGGAGCTGGAGCCAAAAACTGGACAACAGGTCAATTATGGTAAACAAACGATCAGGCGAAGAGTGTGATCCATTTATGCTCCAGTAGAAGAGTAGATGAGTTTCAGGTGTTTCAGGTGTGACTTGTTGCAGCACCCCGCTGGGTCCGCCTAACTCCACACACACACACACACACACACACACACAAGAGGGAGGGGGGAAACTTGACACAGAGGGGGAACAGACTACTCTCCTGACAATTAAATAGGTTTTCTTCCTAAAATATTCTTTAAAAACACCCGATAATGACAGTGTTTGAAAAGTTTTGGGTGGTGACCGAAAGAATGAGATTGCGGATACAAGCGGCCGAAATGAGCTTACTCCACAGGGTGGCTGGGCTCTCACTCAGAGATTAGATGAGGAGTTCAGCCATCCGGGAGGAGCTCGGTGTCAAGCCGCTCTTCCTCCGGGTCGAGAGGAGCCAGATGGGGTGGTTCGGGCATCTGGTCAGGATGCCCCCTGAGTGCCTCGCTGATGTGGTGTTTCGAGCACGTCCCATCGGGAGACTATGTTTCACAGTTGGACAGGGAACAACTTGGGATATCCTCCCGGGTGAGCTGGAGGATGCAGCTGGGGTGAGGCTGCATGCTGGGGTCCCGTCAGACGCTGTTGGCCCCGCGATGCGGCCCCAGATAAGCGGAAGATGACGGAACCTCTGGTCTTTCTGTGTAGAGTTTGCATGTTCTGCCTGTGTAAGAGTGTGTTTTCTTAGGTTTCCTCCCTCTTTTCAAAAACATACGTGTTGATTGGCTACTATAAAATTACCCCTTGGAATGAGTGTGTGTGTGTGTGTGTGTGTGTGTGTGTGTGTGTGTGTGTGTGTGTGTGTGTGTGTGTGTGTGTGTGTGTGTGTGTGGATGGTTGTCTGTGTGTTTGGCTCTGCAACATACTGGCGACCTGTTTTGGGTGAAACCTGCCTCTTGCATGAAATTAGCCAGGGTAGGCTCCGGCAACTCTAGGGAATAAGCGGTTCAGAAGATGAAACAAAATTTCAAATGCAAATTTCTCTTCTGATGAGTGTTTTTATTTTGAATTATGATATATTTTTTGACGCAATTAAAAATAAATTTCCTGTCGGATTTGATCCTCCAGATAAAAGATTTTTTTTTTTCTTAAACTTCTTTTTTGCTTGACTTTGAAAGGTACAACGGAAGTGGAATGATGAGGCTTGCCTCCGACGGCATCCTGCGCTGCACCGGCTAACCACACCGATAACATGTCGGATTTTGAGGAGTTTGAGAAGCAGCTGAGTGAGAACCGCCAGGGTTGGTGTCTCTCTGTCTGTCTGTCTCTCTGCTTGTCTGTCTGAGATGTCTGTCCCAGTTTGTTATGGTTACACAGCTTTGTTATGAATTAAGAGCAGAATGAACGCTGCTTCTCATCATCATCCCATCAATCCTGAAACCAGCGCAGGAATTTACCTGGTAGACGTGAAGCCTGTAAATGACGCCTTTTTCTATTATTATATACAGTGACATTTCAAGTTTTTACGTTTTTTTTCTCACAGCAGTAAAAACCGTTATTTTATATGCGATAATAGTTATTTCTTACATAGTTATTCTTCTCATTCCAGCATTTACCTGCAGAGGTCGCCAAAGCGAATCAATTTCCTCCATCTAACCCTATCTCCTGCTTTTTCTTCTTCTCTCAAACCAACTAAACCTCATCTTTGGTCTTCCTCTAGATCCCCTGCTTGGCAATTCCAAACTCTACAGCTTTGGAATGCACATGCATGAAGGATTTCTCTGTGAGCCAGATGCAGTCATCAAAAGAGCCACATCTGGTCATAGGGTCCCATAAGTTCCCAAACCCCGCTCTAAACCAAACAGCATGGCTGCTCTCAGGGTTCTACACCTTTCCTTTCTACCTTCTCTTCACCTATTCCAACTGTCTACAAACACTTCTTCACCTCTTTTCCACACTCTATTTTTCCCGACTATTGATTCTACGCACTTAAAATCCCCGATCTTCTTTATCTCTTCTCCTCTTACCTACACTCTTTCATTTGGGTCCCTCTCAGTCACAGATCCACTCTGTCTTACTGTGACTATCCTTAATTCCTCTCCTTTCCATCGCAAGTCTCCACTTCTCCACCTTTTCCTGCACCCGTTTCATCAAGAAGTAAAAAATTAGGGTTCTGTCAATGCCTGTACAACCTCTTGACCTTGATATATGTTAATAAAAATCTATGGATTAACTTTAATAGAGCACAGAAATTTGAAATCATTTCTTCTTCTTCGAGGAGAAGCAGGTAACCATACCTTAAATAAGAATTGACCGATTTGTAGCTGCCGTAAAAAGCGTTTAGAAACGGTGGTACAAAAATTCCAGCTTAAAATTTCTACTGTTGCTAAATTCTGCTTTCACAGAGCGAGAAAAGGAGAGGCATAAAAAGCGGAGCCACAGTGGATCTCCGGGTCGAAGCGACAAACATCGAAGCCGGAGCAAAGACAGAGGAAGCCGGAGCCGGGAGAAAAGAAGCCGTAGCCGTGACAGGAGGAGCCGGGACCGCCGCAGTTCCTCGCGGGAACACAAGAAGCACAGGTTAGCACAGGGGTGGGCAAACTTTTTGACTCATGGGCCCCATTGAGTTCCAAACGGGCCGGAACAGGAGCAAATGGATGGCAGGCTTTGGTAACCGCTAGATTACACTGAAAGAATGGTGCGCTAGATTTTAAACAAGCGCGCTAGATGTTCTATCAAGAGTGGTAAATTTCAAATCTAGCGGCGCTAGGTCTGAAATCTAGTGCGATAGCGCTTAAAAACTTGCATTTAGCGGCGCTTTTTAGATTTGAAATCTAAGCACTTGATGTAACATTTTGCTTTTTTTAACATCTAACACGCTTGTTTACGTACGGTTATCGGGCCTGATGGCTTTCCATATCTGTTCACACTGTTTATTTAGAAGGCGTGAGCATCACGGAGAAACACAAATTTTATTGGGAGCAGTGTTGTTGAAAGCCAATATATCTAGAGTGCGCCATCTAGTGACAAAACATCAGAATTGCAGGTAAATAAAACTAACAAGATTTATTCATATAATATTTTTCAAGTTCTGCGATCCGGATTAAAACGTGTAACGGGCCGCATGGGGTCCACGGGCCATACTTTGCCCATGCCCGGGTTAGCAGACACAAACTTTTCCTCATCAGTTGGCCCATGCCACATTTCACTCGTTTATATGTGTAACAAAGTTCTATAAAATTAATCATATCTTTTTATTTTTATGTCTTATTCCCATAAACAACCACAAATTGATTTTGAAACAACCATTACGTAATGATTATGAAATCTTACTGATTTATAGAACTTTATAACCGACCAAGAATTGTGAAAGCCTGATTATTGCTTATCCCCCTGCTCATTCCGACCACAACCTTCACCTTTGAAATTTGACAGTTTCTTACTATTTGAGAGGTAATTTGTAACGTAACTAATTACATGTTTTAAATCAGATACACAACCCTACTTATCACTACAGAATTTAAACAGCCGTTTCCTGAACAACTTAACCAGGTTTTGTCTGGTGCATAAACACGCACATATTCAGTTATTCAAAAAACGGCTGTAAACACATGATGAAAGTGTTTGAGCCACGTTACCTCATCCGCGTTAAGATCGTCCCAGATATACTAGGTGGGGACATGAACACTTCTTCACCTCTTTTCCACACTCGCCATTTTTCCAGACTAATGAGGGAATGAACTATCCCTCCTGTCAGTGAAACACTTAGGTGATGTCACTTGTTGGGGGTTTTAATTCACTGATCCAAAAACTGATCTAAGCCATGACTCTGGTCAAAAACAATCCGAATTGTAAGTTGTTGTTGTTTTATTTATTGTCATTACACCACTTGTGAAAAGCGCCAGTAATGTTACACGGACCAATTAAATTTCACGTAAGAGGGGGCAGAAATACCGATACAATTTTTTTAAATCAGTGAAAGCCCTTAAACTCTGGAGGAGTTTAAGTATCTCGGGGTCTTGTTCACGAGTGGGGGGAAGGATGGAACGGGAGATCGACAGGCGGATCGGTGCGGCATCAGCAATAACTAGGACGCTGCATTGGTCCGTCATGGTAAAGAGAGACCTGAGCCGAAAAGCAAAGCTCTCGATTTACAAGTCGATCTACGTTCCTACCCTCACCTATGGTCACCAGCTGTGGGTGGTGACCGAAAGAATGAGATCGCGGGTACAAGCGGCCGAAATGAGCTTCCTCCGCAGGGTGGCTGGGCTCTCACCCAGAGATCGGTTGAGGAGCTCTGCCGTTCAGGAGGAGCTCGGAGTCGAGCCGCTCCTCCTCCAGGTCGAGAGAAGCCAGATGGGTTGGTTCCCGAGCGCCTCGCGGGTGAGGTGTTTCCGGCACGTCCCACCGGGAGGAGACCAAGGGGCAGACCCCGGACCAGCTGGAGAGACTATGTCTCACAGCTGGTCGGGGAACGACTTGGGATCCTTCCGGGTGAGCTAGAGGATGCAGCCGGGGAGAGAGAGGCCTGAATCAATAGTCTGGAAAAATAATGAGTGTGGAAAAGAGGTGAAGAAGTGTTTGCAGACAAGTTGGAATAGATGAAGAGAAGACAGAAGACTTTCTAAAGATTTAGATTTTCTAAATCTTCATGTCTTTGTGTTTTATGTCTAGCCACTCTCCAAGACGAACTAAGAAGAAAAAGACCTGTAAATACTGGGATGTACCCCCTCCTGGTTTTGAACACATCACCCCTGTGCAGTATAAAGCCATGCAAGGTATGTGACAGACTGTGTCTGGCAACCCTGTAGATCCACCCACCATGATGTTTTGTGCGCATAATTTCTGTTTTCTCTCAGCGGCTGGTCAGATTCCTACAATAGCTCTGCTGGCGACATCCACCACCACCGGGATGGTAGCAGCACCAACACAAGTGCCCATAGTGGGCAGTCAGATGACGAGACAAGCCAGACGGCTCTATGTTGGAAACATCCCATTTGGAGTAACAGAGGTAGAGCCTCCTACATGCAGTTTTGTTGGTGTGTTTTCCACTCGGTGTGAGATTTCTCTCTCCACAGGAGTCCATGGCTGAGTTCTTCAATGCTCAGATGCGTCTAGCGGGACTCTCACAAGCTCAGAGTAACCCGGTTCTTGCTGTGCAGATTAATCAGGATAAAAACTTTGCTTTTCTAGAGGTACGTTCTTGATTAGTTTTGGAAGCTTTTCTGCAAATTGGTGTTTGTCAGTGGTGGATGAAGTACTCACTTTTTGTACTTAAGTAAAAGTACAGATAATTAGGCAAAAGATTTACAAAAGTAAAAGTACCAATAAAAAAAATCTACTTAAGTAAAAGTACAAAAGTAGTTGTTGTAAATTGTACTTTTTAAGTAAAAAGTAAAAGTATTCGACCATAATTCAAATGTTTTTTTTTGGGCTATCGGGTGTCACCATGGTAACCAGGATAAATACTCTGCAGGGGTGTGACTCCCCTCTCCCGCCTCTTTTGGTCCACAAAAAAAAAAAAAATAAAATAAAAGGAAAGGGGAAAAGTCAAGCTATCCTCTAGAAAGGCCAGTGAATGGGCCGCCAAAATGGAGGAAAATGACACTTATTTTTTAAAATGTTTTCGGGGGGAGGCCCCCCACTCACTGTATATTGACTTTGTCAAAGTCAATATATAGTGACTTTGGAAAATTCTTTGGAAAATTCTAGATCCGCCCCTGCTCTGTGTAATGATGGCTCAACTTTTTATTTAGAAGTAAACACAACGACTCTTTTTAATTAGTGCTATAGTTGATGTTGGGTTTTTGGCGCTGAATGAATGTGGAAAATGGTTCTCGATTCATGACTTCTTCTCCCGATCAACTGCTTCTTTTGATTTTGACGATGCGGCTTCAAGATGCGCTAAAAAACCTGTGCATTTTTCAAATTCTTGAACAAAAATGTAACGAAAAATGTAAAACACACTTTTAAAAAGTAGCGAAGTAAAAGTACAGATATTTGCTCTAAAAATGTAGTGAAGTAAAAGTAAAAGTACCGGTCTTAAATTTTACTTAAGTAAAGTACAGATACACAATTTTTTTACTGAAGAACAGTAACGAAGTACATTTACTTCGTTACGTTCCACCACTGGTGTTTGTTCCTTGTATCTTGTTACCGTGGTATAATTTGTGTACAAAGAAGAGAAAAAAGTTTTAAAAAGTCTCAAAAGATGTCTGAACCTGAGCTTTCTTTCTAGTTTCGGTCTGTAGATGAGACAACGCAGGCCATGGCGTTCGATGGGATCATTTTCCAGGGTCAGTCACTGAAGATTAGAAGACCCCACGACTATCGGCCTTTACCTGGAATCTCAGAGCAGCCAGCTTTCCATGTTCCAGGTTCGATTCCTCAAAATCTTCTTTACCTGCAACATAAATGTTAACTTTCTTAAGCCATGTAATCCCTCATTCGTCCAGGAGTGATCCATTCATGACTTTGAAGCCTTTTCTACAAACTCCGCTGAGCATTATTTGTAGGGTTGTATGAGTACCGTAATTTCACGGCTATAAGGCGCATACATACGTCTTAGATTTTCTTCAAAATGAGCGGTGCGCCCTTTGGTGCGGTGTGCCTTGTGTGTGAGAAAAGGCGGACCTAAAAGAAAAAGCGATGCCCGCGAGGCGGACCTGAAAGAAAAGGCATGAGAACGTTAAAGAGTGAAGTGTGGGCGTGTGTATAAAAAAGGTATGTGCTGTATGCACAACATTGCTGTTTTAACCATGAAAATGACAAAGAGACACGCTTATGACGCTCAGTTTAAGCTGAAGGCAATCAGCTACGCGGAGGAACATGAGAATCGAGCCGCCGCGAGAAATTTCAGAATTAACGAGACAATGGATTGTAGATGCTTGGACTAACGTGTCTGCTGGTACTGTTATCCGAGCTTTCGCAAAAGCTGGTATCCTTTCTGAGGAGCCGCACGGTACAGACAGTGACTTTGACAGCAAGGAGCGAAGTGGACCTGCTCTGTTGGATTTTGCGCAGCTGTTCGATTCCGAAACAGAGGATGAGGACTTTGACGGGTTTGAAAGAGAGGATGAGGACTTTGACGGATTTGAATAAAGACTATTACCGGTAATGTGCTTGTTTAGTATCATTACTACTTAAATAAAGCACAACCAAACTCAGTTTTGCTCCCGATCTATTTTTTAATGCGCACATTTGCATGCTTGCGTGTGTGTTGTTGTAAGGTGGTGTGTGACTGAGACTACGCCTTTTCGTACGGTGCGTCTTATGTGTGTGTTAAATACAGCAATGGCGCACAAAACTGAGACTGTGCCTTTTCATACGGTGCGCCTAATGGTCGTGAAATTACGGTACTTTGATTTAAATACCTGTTCTGTTCTGGATGACACTGACTGATACCCCAAGTTACTTAAAACCAAGGACATTCAACTTCATTACATCACTTTTTAATGGATTTTTCTTCCATTCCGTCACTAAACAAATAACAGTGACATACCTGTTATGATGTGGAAGGAGGAGGATGACCCAAATGCAGGACATAAACAGAATTTATTAACAAATGTCCGGCTGTTAGGCAAAAGCACAGAATTAAATCAAAGGAATGTCTTCTGATCAAAGTTCAAAAATATAACACAGCGTTCGAGAATATAGACTTGGTCAGGCAGTCAGGAAGACCGAGCTTGAAAAGATGGTGATGACGCGACAAAAAACACCAGGCAAACAATGCACAACTGATTAGCAGCAGGCTAACTACCACAGGTGTTTGGGATCAGGCTAATGACCACAGGTGTTTGGGATCAGGCACACTCATACAATGTCATTTTAAAAAGATGGAAATGTTACACTGATTTTAAAAACTTCTTTTAATTTTTTTTTTTACCATTTAAATTGTGGATTGTCGTATCCCGGATAAAGTCCAAAATAACGTCAATAAAATGGCTGAAATTACTTTGATTTCTTTGCCTTTGTGAACTAACCAATTTAAAATTTGAATGTTGGCCTAATTGCCGCATCCCAAAAGTTAAGCTTAATAGCAATTAATGCCATATTTTTAACTCTTTCCTCTGCTTGATGATTTTCAGGTGTCGTCTCCACAGTTGTTCCCGATTCCCCTCATAAACTCTTCATCGGAGGGCTACCGAACTACCTTAATGATGACCAGGTATAGAATTAGCGGCAGAACACAGCGATGTGCTTTCCTCTCAATGAAATGCACTAAAACTTTTCCAGACAAAAAATTTTACCTGATTGTGAATTTACAAAACAACCAAACACATCCAACAAAACCCGTTGAAGAAATATTAGTAAACAAAAAAACGAACCACCTGGTGCTTTAAATCAAATAAAACAGAACTTAAAGTAGCACAAATCACACATTTTAATGAATTTTGTATTGATTTATGTTCTGTTTTTTATTTTTTTTTAAATGATTATAACTTTCTCATGTTAGGCATTAAAATTAAAAAGGTAAGAAAGTCCTGATAATTATTAATAAAAAACTGGGTTAGTGTTTACTCTTTCAAAGAAAAAGTCCACCAGGAAGAAGCTGCTAAATGTTTTATTGCCTTTTTGGATTTTGGGGGAGTTTTGTTTAATTTTAAACCAAATTTGATTCAATAAAAAAAATATGGCCATCGTGACTTGGCCCTTTACAGTGAAAATAGATCACAGTTTTGGCAAGTTTATTATGAAAGTGCAGAACCAGAAGGAGCTCAGCTTGACAAGGGACCAGAAGGTTGGAGCTTAGCAGGAAGACAGAGTGCACCAGGAGCCAGAGATATGAGCTCAGCAGGAAGGCAGAGTGCACCAGGAGCCAGAGATATGAGCTCAGCAGGAAGGCAGAGTGCACCAGGAGCAAGGGATGTGAGCTCAGCAGGACAAGGGACCTGAAGGTTGGAGCTCACCTGCACAAGGAACCAGAACATTGGAGCTCAGCAGGAAGACAGGGTGTACCAGGAGCCAGAGATATGAGCTCAGCAGGAAGGCACTAGGAGCCAGGGGTATGAGCTCAACAGGACGAGAGACCAGAAAGTTGGAGCTTAGCAGGAAGACAGGGGGCACCAGGAGCCAGGGGTATGAGCTCAGCAGGAAGACAGAGTGCACCATGAGCCAGGGGTATGAGCTCAGTAGGACGAGAGACCAGAGGTATGAGCTCAAAAGGAAGACAGAGTGCACCAGGAGCCAGGGGTATGAGCTTAGCATGTCGAGTACCAAAGGTATGAGCTCAGCAGGAAGGCAGTGTGCACCAGAACCCAGGGGTATGAGCTCAGCAGGAAGGCAGGAAGCACCATTTGCCAGGGCGAGGAACCAGGATAGTAGGGGCGGGGGACCAGAAAAACAAATGAAGACTGTAAATATAAAGTGGTGTGTGAGTGTATGAAATAAAACTAAACAAATCAAACCCCCAAAATTGAGAAATAAAAGGTGGACTTTATCTTTGAGCAGAGAAAATGATTTCCGATGTGAGTCGTGTTTGTGCTGCTCTTTCAGCTAGCAGAGCTTATGAAGCCTGATGTCTGTTCATTTACTCATTTTTATGAATACTTGCAGTCACTTTTATTCCGTTGATACTCACAGCTCTTTCATTTTTGTCCCCCCACTTTGTCCCCAGCTAGGGGCCCATAAGATCGTTAAGTCTGCGCTCATAATTTGTTCAGTAGTACTCATCTACTGCTGCCATGCCAACATGTAACACAAGGCAAGTAAGACATTCCGGTTCACACACGGATACACTGCGAGCCCCCAGGCCCCTTTACTGCCTGGTCTCTCCCATCATGTTTTTGGGGCATGCATAGGTCCCGGGTAATCAGCCAAGAACTTCTGATCACTGAGATGCGATGATGGTGCTTTGGTTAGGTGGGGATTGGGTGGGTCTGAAATCTAGTGCGATAGCGCTTAAAAATGTGCATTTAGTGCGCTAGATTTGAAATCTAAGTGCTTGATGTAACATTTTGCTTGTTTTAACATCTAACACGCTTGTTTACGTTCGTGTATCGGGCCCAATGGCTCACTATATCACACATTGCCCCATCTAGTGAGGAAACATCAGAATTGCAGTGGAAATCAAACAAGATTTATTTATTCAATTTTTTCAAGTTCGGGGGGCCGGATTAAAACGTTTAACGGCCCGTTTATTGCAATAAATAGCAATAAATAGATACTGCATTCATAATGGAGGGCAAAATGAGGATAAATATAATTTCGCCTGCGGCCCAAGGGCCATAGTTTGCCGACGCCTGTTCTAGATGGATGATCAAAATAGACCCATTTTAAGGGACATAACTGCCAAATCAACCAATTTATTAAGGAAATGAGGGTCAGAAAATAGAGACAAGCAGGGTTCATCTGGTAGTCCAACTGGGCAGGTTAAGCATCCTGGGCAGGCATGGCTATGCCAGACAATGACAACAGAAAACCTGATAAAGGAAGTGAAAAACGCCAGTATTTTTTATGAGACAAGAGGGAAACAAACTTAGGTGTAAACTTCAGGGCGAGGATATGAAGACCTTGTGTGAGGAATCAGGGCAGAGGACAGAACATGAGGGAAGGAAAAAGAGCCAAGGGGGGCGGGAATCGTGACAGGATCAAATGTTCACCCATATGTCTCAGAGTTGAGGGTCCTACCACATGACGGTCCAAACTAAGCAGCATATTAACAGCTAAACAAAAAATAATTACGCCTAAGTTTGCTGTAAACATTTGGACGAATAGTCATCCAGACCTTCATTTATTTACGGGCGTCGCCATCTTGAATGACGCCATCTTGGATGACTTCATCACCCAAACTATATTTCTTCAAAAAAAACGAAATAGCACAACCGAACATTTTTACAGCACGTAACAACAGCACAAACGATATACATCATTTTATTCTCGCATTTTTAGGTGGATTGAGTGGCTGGATGATGTCCTCATCCAAATTGCATTTCTTAAAATAAAAAAACTAAAATAGCACAAACAAAAAATTTTACTGCCCCAACATAGCACAAACGATTGACTTATTTTTGTTTATATTTTTTTTTATGAGGGGGCAGCTTCACGGAGGTCTGTTTTTGCCCCTGATTACAAGTCGGTACTTGATTTGTTTTTTCTTCTCCCTGTCCTACAAACGTCAGCAAAAACTTGATAAACAGAAGAAGCACTGTGAAGTGTCTGAAAAATCTTCGTGTTGATATTTATCAAATTTGAATTGTACAGAAACGTAACAAGATATTTAATTACAAATGTTTAAAATTCAAGATTTCTTCTTGAAAATACAAACTTAATGACACCTTGATGTTGTTTTGGTTCATTTAAAAAAAAAAAAAAGCCTAAAGACCAATTTTTAAACCTTGATTTTGTATTTTAGTGTTCATTTTAAAGTTGAATGAATATTGTCTGGTATGTTGTTGGATATTGTGTTGAACCATTACAGCCATTAAACAGTGAACCCTGTGTCAGATCTGGTCCTCCCGCTCGTTGTTTGCAGGTGAAGGAGCTCCTGATGTCTTTCGGTCCTCTGAAAGCCTTTAACCTGGTGAAGGACAGTGCTACGTCGCTGTCTAAAGGTTACGCCTTCTGTGAATATGTGGACATTAGCGCCACTGACCAGGTGACTTTTCTTTGTGCAGTTCGATGGTCTATATCAGGGGTCACCAACCTTTTTGAAACTGAGAGCTACTTCAAGTGCACTGAGTAATGCAAAGGGCTACCACTTTGATAATACACTTCTGAAATAACAAAGTTACACAGTTTACCTTTAATTTGATATTATTAATAATATTCTATGTGAAGACACTGATTGTTAATGATCCAGCACAATAATTATTTCAGTATGATTAAACAAGGTAGGAAACAGATACATTTCAAAATGCAATATCGAAATGTTTCATTTTCAAATGATCACTTCCACAACATTTTGCAGAAAATCTTTTTCAATTTTTACAACAGTTATCAAATCATAAACTCTGAACCATGTTTGTGATGATCAACTATGTAAGATTTAACAAAAATCTACTCCTTTCAAAATAAGGATGGTGCGACTGTGCGTCGACATAGTCGCACAGCAGATGAGACGCACACAGTTTTCTTTCACGTTAGTAAAAAAGAACTTTTCCTCCCATTCACTGTGAAAATGATAAGTTTTCTTTCTTTTTTCTGCCATGTTTTTGTGGGTAGAAAACGCTTTCGTAAGTTCATCTCTGCTGCGCTCACGTTTGCGTTTTTATGTATTTGTTTTTAAATTTACATCACTGTAAATGACATTCAAAAAGAATAGCAACACAATTAAATAAAATTTTAGAGCTAATTTGTGATTAGTGCTATTTTTAAAACTGGCCTGCGGACGACTGATGCGGTCGCTGCGGACGACCTGGTGCCCGCGAGCACTGGGTTGGTGACCCCTGGTCTATTTTGTTCTGTTGTTTGGAGGTCTGATTTTGCTCCTTAACAGGCTGTTGCTGGACTTAATGGGATGCAGCTTGGAGACAAGAAGCTCATTGTGCAGAGGGCAAGTGTGGGAGCAAAGAACGCCAACCCTGTGAGTGGAAATTACTTGGTCACTTAAAAGTATTAGATAGAGATACGGGTCGATGTCTGGATGAGAGGAGCTTCAGCCTGCAGGTCAGGACAGATAGCATCAGTTTGAGGGGCCTGTTTTTTTAAAATATTTTTCATATCCCCTTCCTCCTTTTACCTGCAGATGTCCATCATAGAAACACCGGTGACCCTGCAGGTACCCGGGCTCCAGAGGTTGCAAAACTCCGGCATGCCCACAGAGGTGCTGTGCCTCCTCAACATGGTAATGCCAGAGGAACTGGTGGACGACGAGGACTATGAAGAAATCCTGGAGGACATCAGAGAGGAGTGCTGCAAGTACGGCAACGTCCGTTCAATCGAGATTCCCCGACCGGTAGACGGTGTGGAAGTCCCCGGCTGTGGAAAGGTAGTTCAGAATTCACCAAGAAAAGAGAGTTCAAGTCTGTTTTCAAGGATGGTATCACCAATAGGTGGCACTACAAAACCTAATGTTGACAGCATCCGAGGCTTTTACATAGACATGCTTCTGGTTTAACACATTGTCAGAGGTCTGGCTCAAGACCCTGACAAAACAGAAGACGAGGAAGGCAGGCGGACGGTTTAACGTCTTTAATTAACAATAATCTTAATATAACCAACAATAGAACGGAGCCGAGCTTGGAGCCTGTAGCCAGCAGGAAGGGAGATGCAGCTGCTCTCAGTCGCTCTCAGACGCAGCTGAGTTCGTCGCCACAAAGTGAATCCACAAAGTGAATCCACAAAGTGAATCCACAAAGTGAATCCACAAAGTGAATCCACTTTGTGGCGACGGACTCTCCCAGGAACTTTGGGGCAAAGGACAGTCTCCTGCACACAGGAGAGAGAGACAGAGACAGAGAGACAGCAGCAGCAGGAAAGGGCCCAGGGCCCTCACAACATGGAGATCTATTTGGAGGCCAGTATGTAAACCTAGGGATGGTATTAATATGATTCCACTTCCTGGTTATCGTTGGGACCCAAGCAACAGGTTTTCGATGTCCTGCATCTGTTTAACAGCTGGATTTGTGAGTCCGTAAAGATAAAGGCATTTTTGGAGGTGTAATTCTCAAGCTTTTTAAATTCAGTCAAAAGTTTATGATGTTTGAAATTTAATGTTCAATTTCAAGAATGAGTTCACAGTTAAATTTAATTCAAACTTTTACGTTTTAGTTAAAGAGAATCAAGCTGACCGCAAGATTTTTTTTTTTTGACATTTTCACTCACCTATTCTCCCCAATTACTCTTTCACAACGAATGTTTCACTATTTCCTACAGCTTTTCGGGTCTGTTATCAGAGGGTTTTCCTATTTACCATCCTTCTGAAAACAACCAGACCAACCAAAGAGGAAGGCTTGTAAAATACCAGACAGAGCAACATGTGAGGTTTCTTCCTGTTTTCCCACGTTGCTCAGATGGACAGATGCTGAGGGGTCATGGGGTGAACACTAGGGGTAGGCGATACCGCAAGCTTTGGTATCGATCCGATACCAAGTAAACACCAGCCCGATATCGCCGATACCAATACCGATTTTTTATATTTTTAAATTATTTATTTTGCATCAAGGGTCACGGTCATTTGTATATCGTACTTTCACGGCTGTAAGGCGCATGTAAACGTCTTAGCTTTTCTTCAAAATGAGCGGTGCGCCCGTTCGTGTGGTGCGCCTTGTGTGTGAGAAAAGGTGGACCTAAAAGAAAAAACGGTGTGCGTGAGGCGAGGCGGACCTGAAAGAAAAGGCATGAGAACGTTAAAGAGTGAAGTGTGGGCTGGATTGTGTATAAAAAAGGTATGTGCTCTATGCACAACATTGCTGTTTTAACCCTGAAAATGGCAAAGAGACACGCTTATGACGCTCAGTTTAAGCTGAAGGCAATCAGCTACGCGGAGGAACATGGGAGTGTGGAAGGCAGCGCCGGGCGAGTTACGCTACAGTTTGCCAATGGATTGTAGATGCTTGGACTAACGTGTCTGCTGATACTGTTATCTGAGCTTTTGCAAAAGCTGGCATCCTTTCTGAGGAGCCGCACAGTACAGACAGTGACTTTGACAGCGAGGAGCGAAGTGGACCTGCTCTGTTGGATTTTGCGCAGCTGTTCGATTCTGAAACAGAGGATGAGGACTTTGACGGATTTGAGTAAAGACTATTACCGGTAATGTGCTTGTTTAGTATCGTTACTACTTAAATAAAGCACAACCAAACTCAGTTTTTCTCCCGATCTATTTTTTAATACGCACATTTGCATGCTTGCGTGTGTGTTGTTGTAAGGCGGTGTGTGACTGAGACTGCGCCTTTTCGTACGGTGCGCCTAATGGTCGTGAAATTACGGTACTTTATTCATCCCTCATCAGGAAATTTATGTGCTGCATTTCACCGCAGCAGGCTGCCACCTATGACGGCACCAAAGGTGGGAGAAACAGGGGGTTAGGCGTCTTCTTCAAGGACCGTAGACGTGAACTCAGTGGGATGCGAACCCGCGAACTTCTTGTTAACTTCCGGTTGGGGCGAACGCTCTAACCACTGAGCCACTGCCTCCCCAAATGAGAAGGCGGATTGAACCTTTAGAGACTGACAAATTAACTGCTGTATTTTTTGGACAGTCAGCAGGTTCAATTTGAACAGAAATAAAATCTTATTTTTTTTTTTTTTTTTTTCTTCTCAGATCTTCGTGGAGTACGTCTCTGCTGCGGACTGTCAGAAAGCCATGCAAGCACTCACAGGACGGAAATTTGCCAACAGAGTCGTGGTCACCAAATACTACGATCCCGACATGTATCACAGACACGAGTTTTGACGGATTTTTAGTTTTCTGAGTCTGTTTAAGTGTCTGAGTCATCACCCCTGCAGAGATTTACAGCTCCTACACCCCAAACAATAAAATAACATGGTGGTCTTTACAAAAACTGGTTGAATAGGACGCGTAGAAAGTAAAACTGTCTATAAACAGAAAATCTATTTGCCGGTTCATCCAGAATTTCATCTTGTCGCAACTGCAATTAATAACAAAAAGTAAACCAATCAACATGAAATCATGTTAACTTGTGGCTTTGCCAAAACACCAAAAGTTTGTCGCAAAAACAACTTGCTAAACACACTTTTCAGGCCAGATTTGTGACTCCATCACCACTAATCACTGCACACACACTCCAGTGAGTGGCGCTAACAAGTCTACCAGTCTTTAAAAAGAAAAAGAAAAAGCTTAGAGCCATTTTCCGAACTCCGTTCCGTTCCGTCATCTTCCGCTTGTTCCGGGGTCAGGTCGCGGGGGCAACAGCCTCAAATGGGCAGCCCAGGCCTCTCTCTCCCCGGATGCATTCTCTAGCTCACCTGGAAGGACCCCAAGTCGTTCCCCAGCCAGCTGTCAGACATAGTCTCTGCAGCGGGTCCGGGGTCTGCCCCTTGGTCTCCTCCTGGTGGGATGTGCCCAAAACACCTCGCCCGCGAGGCGCTCGGGGGGCATCCTGACCATGATGCCCGAACCACCCCATCTGGCTCCTCTCGACCTGGACACCGAGCTACTCCCGGATGGCAGAGCTCCTCACCCAATCCCTGAGTGAGAGCCCAGCCACCCTGCAGAGGAAGCTCATTTCGGCCGCTTGTATCCGTGATCTCATACTTTGGGTCACCACCCACAGCTGGTAACCATAGGTGAGGGTAGGAACGTAGATCGACTTGTGAATCGATAGCTTTGCTTTTCGGCTCAGCTCTCTTTTTACCACGACAGACCGATGTAGCGTCCTAGTTATTGCTGATGCCGCACCGATCCGCCTGTCGATCTCCCGCTCCATCCTTCCCCCACTCGTGAACAAGACCTTGAGATACTTAAACTCCTCCACTTGGGGCAGGACCCTGTCCCTGACCTGCAAAGGGCATTCCACCATTTTCCGAACTGACAAATTTATTTTTGGGTTGCTGAGGACGGCCAAGGCTAGTTAGCAGGCTAGAGATGGGGTACACCCTTGAATAGGGCCTGACGATTATTTGGTTGGCTGACATGAAACCAAACAATGAGGCTTTTAAAGTTTCAATCTACCTTAATATGTAATTCTGCTATTTTTCCACCAGAGTTCACTATTTCACCTTTTATTAAATCTATAGATGGAGAGATCAGATTACAGCAGCCAGCATATCATCCAAAAATCTTTTAAACTAACTTAAATTAGTTTGTTGGTAAGTAAGTAAGTTAATAAACTGTAAATTTGAGAAACTATTTTCCACTTTGGTCCATTTTCATTAACCTAATTTGACTTCTTAAGCGAGTAAATTAGGGATTAGCACGCTGCATTTCATACTCATATGAAACATTATTTACAACAATTTTGGGGGAAATGCTGCTAAAATTGTCGGCATTACCAAATGTGCAAATCAAATAACTCCAGACACACGGAAAAAAAATCTTCTTATTTGCTGATAAACCTCACGACAAAGCATTTTATTTTCCATCTAAAAAAATAACACTTGAGAAAAATGGTCACAAATTCCAACAATTCAGTTTGTAACAATACAAAAAAAGTCCCAAAAAAATTCGGAAAGAAGTGAAAACTCGAAAATGTCTTACTTTAGAAAACTTGAACGGTTTGATTTCTTTTTCCTCCGAAGCACAAACTTTTATTTTTGATTGAGATTTAAATCTATAAAATCAATATGATAGCACTTTATTTATTTATGTATCTATTTATTTTGCTACGTAGATATTTTCTGCTAAGTACTTAACATACGAATGTTTCCTGAACGCGTACTTTACTGCATATTCGGTCCTAACGAGGACTTATTTATTCACATATAAGTCGGGTTTATGAATACAGCGTCCAATGGAAATATTGTAAATATCAAACTGTCATATTTAGATAAGAAAAAACGATTTAATCCAAGTAGACGTTGCGCCAGCTGGGTGACACGGAAACGAGAAGATCGTAAGAGATCGTAAGAGTTTATTTTGCGCATCACGGAGACACAAACATTTTAATGGGAGCAGTGTTGTTGTTGTCTTTGGCACCATCTAGTGACGAAACATCAGAATTACAAAGAAAATAAAACATTTAACAAGGTTTATTTATTTAATTTTTTCAAGTTAGGCGAGCCGGATTAAAACGTTTAATGGGCCGCATGTGGACTGTGAGCCGTAGTTTGCACATGCCTGGGGTAGAGCATTCGCCCACGGACCGGGAGTCAACCGCAAGTTCACGGGTTTGCATCCCAATGAGTTCATGTCTAGGGTTCTTGGGGAAGACACCTAACCCCCCGTTTCTCGCACAATTGGCACTGCCATATATGGCAGCCTGCTGCGGTGTAGTGCAGCATACAAATTTTTTGATCAAGGATTAATAAAATATATTAAATAAAAAAAAAAAAAAAAAAAACAGAACATTGCACTTTAAACAATGTCATTTTTTTTGTTCAAATGAAAAAAAGCGACAACTTGTTTTTTAGGGGGACAAAAGTCGAGGTTTCAAACTAAATAGTTATGAGATGAAAAGAGAACATCTCAAAAAAAAAGTTGGATAAATGATTATTTATTGAATGAAGAATTATTATTAATTTACTATTGTTTTTTTCTATTATTCTTGAGTTTGTATAATTATTGCTGTTGCTTTGAAATAAATGCTTGCCTCCTGTTTTTGGGTGATTATTTGACTTTTTTAAGAAAATAAATGGAGAACCATCACAGCAATGAAAAAATTGAACTTGATAAGTTGTGAAAATGATTTATTATGGATAAAAACAAGAAAAAATGGTCAACGCCAAGGTCCCGAAAAACAGGCCCCGCACTGCCCTGATTTTATTAAAATCCCTTCAGAGAAATTTACGTCAATAAAAGGGTCACAGAAATATAAGCAACCCGGGCCTGCACTCTCCCCCATAATGGGACCCTGAGGCCAATCAGGCCAAACAGCCAGGTGCAGCAGACACTCCCTACGAAAGTTCTCCCGACACCAAGGGGCAACAGCATTGCGAATGCCACGGGGCAGACATGTCCTTCATACCTCATAGCGGTAAGTGAGCCTAGGGGATGTTGGAAGAGTCAACCGAGAGGATAGCAACTGGCCCAAGGGTCCAGGGGCACTTGTCCGGGACCTCAGCCAGAGGCCCAACAGGAACAGGCCGACCTGGATACAACCAGCACAACCCAAAACCCGACAAGGTATCCCAGAGAACACTATGCACCCACATCCCGATATTTTATTAAAACAAAAAAACAATTATGAATTGTTCTCTTTTTACAGGGAGAAGAGATAAAGAAGGTGGAAGATTTTAAGTATCTAGGATCAATAGTCCAGAGCAATGGAGAGTGTGGAAAAGAGGTGAAGAAGCGTATGCAGGGAGGCTGTAATGGGTGGAGAAAAGTATCAGGTGTGATGTGTGATAGAAGAGTCTCAGCTAAAAAGAAAGAAAAAGTGTACAAAACCTTGATGAGACCGGCCATGCTGTTTGGTCTAGAGCGGGCATGGGCAAACTACGGCCCGCGGCCACATGCGACCCGTTAAACGTTTTAATCCGGCCCACCAAACTTAAAATTTTTTTTTTTCTTGTAATTCTGATGTGTCCTCACTAGATGGCATCAAAGATACAACAATGTATCTTTGCCCCCATTAAAATGTGTGCGTCTCCGTGATGTGCACGTTGTCAAAACAAACAACATGCACGCACGTAAACAAAAATGTTAGATGTTAAAAACAAGCAAAATGTTACATCAAGCGCTTAGATTTCAAACCTATCGCCGCTAAATTTGAATTTCAACGCTCTTGATGTAACATTTAGCGCTTGTTTAAAATCTAGCGCGCCATTTTATCGGTCTAATCTAGCAGTTACCAAAGCATGCCATCCATCTGATCCTGTTCCGGCCCCCAGGTAAAACGTTAGAACTCAATGTGGCCCGTAAACCAAAAAGTTTGCCCGCCCCTGGTCTAGAGACAGTGGCACCGAGAAAAAGACAGGAAACAGATATTTAAAACTATGTTTTAAAATTTCAATTTTGTGCTTCGTATTCTTACTTTTTTTTGTGAGTAAAAATAAATTCGATAACATTTTTTTTTTGTTATTCAAAATGTAACTTTATTTTGTTAGGTCGTAACCGGAAGTAGAATGTGACGTTTTTTCCGCCAGGTTTTGACAGAATATTTTCATTCAAATCGAAGCAGAAGGAGTTTTTTAAAAGCAGCTGAAAAAAAATGTCTGGAGAAAAAACATCAAATCCGTGCAACAAATTCCAAGCAAACGTTTTTAACAAAACGAAATGTCAAAACTGTTTCAAGTCAAGAGGAGTTCATTTAATGTGTGAAGGAAACGCGGAGCAGGTACGAACATTTTTACGATTTTCTTGAAAAACACGAGAATCTCTTTAAATCATCTTCGTTTGGAAAAAAAAAATCTTCAAAATTTCTAAGAAAAAAATACTTTCGGAAATTTAATAACAAAATTTGTTTGCTTTTTAATGTTTTTGTTTTAGAAAAATATTATTGTAAAAAACAAACAAACAAACAAACAAACAAAAACATTAGGTAATTGCAAAGGAATTTTTTTCATTAATTTTTTTTTGTTCAACTTAATTATAAAAAAAAACTAAATAATTTTCAGTTTAGTTTCAAATTCAAGATTTTTTTTATGTAAAAACTACATTTTTCAGCAACAACAAAATAAAAAGTTGCAATTTTTTTTCTAAAAACAAAATAAAAAGTTTTGTATAAAAACACTGTTTTTAACATTAATTACTATAAAATAATAATTAATACAATTAACTGTTTGTTTTATTCTGAAAATTCTATTAATGACATATTTTAAAGTAGATATAAATATAGTTTGACTTTATGAAAATATCTGATTAAAGTAAGTAGATTTTTATTTTTGGTTTTATTTATGTTCCTCGTTCCGGGGGAGGGATCTCTCATTCATGTGGATCCCCATGAGGTTTCTCTTTTTTTTTTTTTTTCCACTGATGGGTTTTTTTGGATTTTTTTTTCACCGTGAAGAAGCTGACCAGCTGCATTTGTGTTTTTTTTTTTTCTTATTTTCGTACCAGTGATATTTCAATGTGTCTTTACGCACCGATGGGCACCGCCCACATTCTGGTGGTGTTTGGGTACCGCCCATATTCTGATGGCGTTCTTTGTTGTTTCTTCTGATTTCAATTTGTTCATTCGTTTGTTCGTCTTCTGAACCGCTTTTTGCTAATAGAAAGCATGGGGATGCTGGAGCCTATCCCGGCTGATTTCAGGCGAGAGGCAGGGTACACCCAGAACAGGTCACCAGGCTGATGAGGGGCCACACACACACTCATTTCTCAGGGACCTAATATGCATGTTTTTAAAGGGTGGAAGGAAATCTACACATACGCAGGGAGAACATGCAAACTCCACAGAGAACGACCAGTGTTTCAAGCCTCGTACCAACTCTAGACCTGAAACCCCCAACCTTCTTCTAGTGAGGCGTACACCGTGCAGCCCCCTGAATTGAAATTTCCCCTCATATATGCTAAAAATGACTTCTCTAAATCACTGTTTTAATTTTAATTACATTTTTACTCACTCTATTCATCCCTCACCGGGAAAATTTGTGTGCTGCACTCCTACACCGCAGCAGGCTGCCACGATGGCGCCAATGGTTGGAGAAACGGGGGGTTAGGAGTCTTCTACAAAGACCCTAGACGTGCATTATTGGGATGCAAACTCACAAAATTCCTGTTGACTTCCAGTCCGCATGCGAACGCTCTTACCACTGAGCTACCACCTTAAGTATCTTGGGGTCTTGTTCGAAGTGGAGGAAGGATGGAGCGGGAGATCGACAGGCGGATCGGTGCGGCGTCAGCAATAACTAGGACGCTGCATCGGTTTGTCGTGTTAAAGAGAGAGCTGAGCCGAAAAGCAAAGCTCTCGATTTACAAGTCGATCTACGTTCCTACCCTCACCTATGGTCACCAGCTGTGGGTGGTGACCGAAAGAATGAGATCACGGATACAAGCGGCCGAAATGAGCTTCCTCCGCAGGGTCGCTGGGCTCTCACACAGAAACATGAAAAAATTAAGACAAATCCTCAGCACGTTTTCTCTCAGCCGCTTAGACATAATCCTCTTTGTTACGTGTTACTGTTTGTCTGTTTGAAACGTCGTGCGGACGCTGCATACCTCACATTGCTACAGTGTGTCATCATACCAGGTTTCACCCTGTCATTTTGGCACCATTACTCAAGAACACTGCAAACAGAGTGCGATAGAACAGCTGTGTGTGTGTGTGTTACAGGTAGTGCACACCGGTCAGTCACGCATTGCTACAGTCATGTGAAAACATGGAAATATTCTGATGTGTTCTAATCGTGGAATCCGTGCGGTTGCTCGAGAGTTTCCGAGAGTACGGATCGTGTCGATGAAAAGAGTTAAAACCGAAGTGTGAACTTTTATGTAAAGAACAACACGTTTTACAGGTTTGTTCCAGGAAATAAAAGCATCCTGTGTGAAGCGTGTTTCCAAACAAGGCCGTTTTTTTTTTTTGTTTTTTTTTTTTAAGGACATCACCGTGAGGAAGTAGATGCAGATGACATTGTGATCTGTACTGAGAGGAGGAAAGAGGTGGAGGAAAAGCTGGAGAGGTGGAGGTTTGCTCTAGAAAGAAGAGGAATGAAGATTAGTCAGAGTTTTAAGTACTTAGAATCAACAGTCCAGAGCAATGGAGAGTGTGAAAAAGAGGTGAAAAAGCGTGTGCAGTCAGGCTGGAACGGGTGGAGAAAAGTATCAGGTGTGATGTGTGACAGAAGAGTTTCAGCTAGAATGAAAGAAAAAGTGTACAAAACCGCGGTGAGACCGGCCATGCTGATTGGTCTAGAGCAGGGATGGGCAAACTATGGCCCGCGGACCTTATGTGGCCCGTTAAACGTTTTAATCCGGCCCGCCAAACTTAAAAAATTGATTTTTTTCTTTTCTTGTTATTCTAATGTTTCCTCGGCCATTGGGCCCAATACACGCACGTAAACAAGCGTGTTAGACGTTAAAAACAAGCAAAATGTTACATCAAGCGCTTAGATTTCAAACCTAGTGCCGCTAGATTTTAATTTCAACGCTCTTGATGTAACATTTAGCGCTTGTTTAAAATCTAGCGCGCTATTCTGTCGTTCTAATCTAGTTTCAGCTAGAATGAAAGGAAAAGTGTACAAAACCATGGTGAGAGCGGCCATGCTGATTGGTCGAGAGACAGTGACACTGAGGAAAAGACAGAGATGGAGGTAGCAGAGATGAAGATGCTGAGGATCTCTCTGGGAGTGACCAGGATGGACAGGATAAGAGGAACAGCACATGTTAGAGGTTTTGGGGTTTTGGGGATAAAGTCAGAGAAGCCAGACTGAGATGGTTTGGACATGTGCAGAGGAGAGAGAGAGAGTACATCAGAAGAAGGATGGTGGGTTTGGAACCACCAGGAAAGAGGACTAGAGGAAGACCAAAGAGGAGGTTCATGGATACAGTGAAAGAAGACATGAAGATAGTTGGTGTGACCGAAGAAGATGCAGCAGATAGGGTTAGATGGAAGAAACTGACTTGCTCTGGCGCCCCCTGAAGGGAAATGCCGAAAGAAGAAGAAGAGACTGTGAGGAAGTAAATTTGGGTCAGTAAGATTGAGACCACGAGGTTTAGATTATTACGTTTAGAAGTTTACGTCCACATTTTTATGACTTATTCCTGGAACATTTGGGTTTCTAACTCCGTTCTGTCATCTTCCGCTCATCGGATCGCGGGGGCAACAGCCTCAAATGGGCAGCCCAAGCTTCTCTCACCCCAGCTGCATTCTCTAGCTCACCCGGAAGGATCCCAAGTCGCTCCCCAGCCAGTTGTGAGACATAGTCTCTCCAGCGGGCCCGGGGTCTGCCTCTTGGTCTCCTCCTGGTGGGACGTGCCCGAAACACCTTACCAGCGAGGCGCTCGGGGCCATCCATACTAGATGCCCGAACCACCCCCTCTAGCTCCTCTTATCCCGGAGGCGGAGCGGCTCGACACCAAGCTCCTCCCGGATGGCAGAACTCCTCACCCAATTTCTGAGTGAGAGCCAAGCCATCCTGCAGCGGAAGCTCATTTCGACCGCTTGTATCCGTGATCTTATTCTTTCGGTAACCACCCACAGCTGGTGACCATAGGTGAGGGTTGGAACGTAAAGAGCGTGTGTGATGAGTGTGAAAAATTTCTTTTATGTTGATAACTTTATTTATATTGTGCTTTAAAAAAACCCACAAAATTTACAGTCACAAATAAAAACAACACATCCTCCATGTTTGTTTCCTTCCAGGTGAAACCCATCTACAGCGGCTGGTTGTGTTTAGCTCCAGAGGGAACAAATTTTGAGAACCGACTGCAGAGATCTCGAGTAAGTCCAACCGATCTGAACTCCAAATTTTTCTCTCCATTTCTCGACTGTGTGTTGATGTGTGTTTTCTGTGTGTCGTTAGAAATGGCAGCGCCGCTATTTCATCCTGGATGAGCAAGGCAGCCTGAGCTACGCGCTGGACGAACTGGTGAGAACGTGCAGTAATCCATACTGTGTTCATGATCAGGCCAGATGTTGTGTGCAGATTGAGGTTAAACCCCCTCCCCCTCTGCTGTCCTCAAATCCCTCAAACTGCTCTTTGTTTGTCTGGACGTCATTTATAAAAAACACAGAGGGTTTAAATCCGTGCATACTAGAGGAAGCTCATTTCGTCCGCTTGTACCCGTGATCTCATTCTTTCGGTCACCACCCACAGCTGGTGACCATAGGTGAGGGTTGGAACGTAGATCGACTTGTAAATCGAGAGCTTTGCTTTTCTGCTCAGCTCTTTCTTTACCTCGACGGACCGATGCAGCGTCCTAGTTATTGCTGACGCCGCACCGTTCCGCATGTCGATCTTCTGCTCCATCTTTCCCCCACTCGTGAACAAGACCCCGAGATACTTAAACTCCTCCATTTGGTGTGGAGGAGTCTAATAAACCTTGTTAGTGTTTTATTTTCCCTGCAATTCTAATGTTTCCTCACTAGATGGCGCAATGTATTATATGGAAAGCCATCGGGCCCAATACACGCACGTAAACAAGCGTGTTAGATGTTAAAACAAGCAAAATGTTACAAAAAGCGCTTAGATTTCAAACCTAGCGCCGCTAAAGGCACATTTTTAAGCGCTATCGCACTAGATTTCAGACCTAGCGCCGCTAGATTTTAAATTTAACGGTCTTGTTTAAAATCTAGCGCGACATTCTTTCGGTCTAATCTAGCGGTTACCAAAACATTTATTTTTTGTCAGTACTTTAAGTTTAGCCTCTTTCATTTTTATTTCACTGAGAAATCGCTGTGCGCCACACCACTCCAGAGGTACTGTGTTTCACTTTTGGGGGACACCATCTGTACTGAGGCTTTATAAGATCCCTGCTTTGTGCTCCTCTGCTTGGAGACCAGACTTTCCACCACGACTAATGACAGTAGGACAGTCGCGTCCAGCGCGCGACTTGATTTGAGAGCTATCGCATTCCTTAAGACATAGTTATATAATACAGTGGTGGATGAAGTACTCACTTTTTGTACTTAAGTAAAAGTACAGATAATTAGGCAAAAAATCTACATAAGTAAAAGTACAAAAGTAATTGGTGTAAATTGTACTTTTTAAGTAAAAAGTAAAAGTATTCGACCATAATTCAAATGTTATTTGTTGCGCTGTAGGGTGTCACCATGGTAACCAGGATAAATACTCTGCAGGAGTGTGACCCCCCTCGCCTGCCTCTTTTGGTCCACAAAAAAATAAATAAAATAAAAGGAAAGGGGACAAGTCAAGCTATCCTCTAGAAGGACCAGTGAATGGGCCGCCAAAATGGAGAAAAATGACACTTATTTTTTTAAATGTTTTGGGGGGAGGCCCCCAGTCACTATATATTGGCTTTGTCAAAGCCCCCCCCTCGTTTGGAAAATTCTAGATCCGCCCCTGCTCTGTGTAATGATGGCTCAACTTTTTATTTAGAAGTAAACACAACGAACAACGATCTTCTGACTCTTTTTAATTTGTACTAGATTTGATGTTAGGTTTTTGAATGAATGCAGAAAATGTTTCTCGATTCATGACTTCTTCTCCCGATCAACTGCTTCTTTTGATTTTGACGATGCGGCTTTAAGATGCGCTAAAAAAAACTTGTGTATTTTTCAAATTCCTGAATGAAAATGTGACAAAAAATGTAAAACACACTTTTAAAAATTAGCGAAGTAAAAGTACAGATATTTGCTCTAAAAATGTAGTGAAGTAAAAGTAAAAGTACCGGTCTTAAATTTTACTTAAGTAAAGTACAGATACACAATTTTTTTACTTAAGTACAGTAACGAAGTACATTTACTTCGTTACGTTCCACCACTGTATAATAATAATTAAAATTTTATTTGTAACACACTTTCTATCTCCAGTGGAGATCTCAAAGTGCTACAATGACCAAAAGGAACAACAAAAATCAAAATTAAACAAAACCACAACACAAAAAAAACACTAAAAACTTTGTTGAAAAGCCTTTAGAAATAAAAATGTCTTCAGTCTTTTCTTAAAAACCTCAACGCTCTGTGGAGCCCTCAAGCTCTCGGGAAGAGTGTTCCAGAGCTGTGGAGCAGCTGCCTGGAAGGCCCTGTCCCCCATAGTGGAGAGTTTGGTCCTTGGTTGGTGCAGGCAGTAAGAGGAGGAGGAGCGCAGGTCTTGGACAATGGTGTGGAGGGTTAGGAGTTCTCGGACAGTGGTGTGGAGGGTTAGGAGTTCTTGGACAGTGGTGTGGAGGGTTAGGAGTTCTTGGACAGTGGTGTGGAGGGTTTGGAGTTCTTGGACAGTGGTGTGGAGGGTTAGGAGTTCTCGGACAGTGGTGTGGAGGGTTAGGAGTTCTTGGACAGTGGTGTGGAGGGTTAGGAGTTCTTGGACAGTGGTGTGGAGGGTTCGGAGTTCTCGGACAGTGGTGTGGAGGGTTAGGAGTCCTCGGACAAGTGGTGTGGAGGGTTAGGAGTTTTGGACAAGTGGTGTGGAGGGTTAGGAGTTCTCGGTCAGTGGTGTGGAGGGTTAGGAATTCTCGGACAGTGGTGTGGAGGGTTAGGAGTCCTCGGACAAGTGGTGTGGAGGGTTAGGAGTTTTGGACAAGTGGTGTGGAGGGTTAGGAGTCCTCGGACAAGTGGTGTGGAGGGTTAGGAGTTCTCGGTCAGTGGTGTGGAGGGTTAGGAATTCTCGGACAGTGGTGTGGAGGGTCAGGAGTTCTCGGACAGTGGTGTGGAGGGTTAGGAGTTCTCGGACAGTGGTGTGGAGGGTTAGGAGTTCTCGGACAGTGGTGTGGAGGGTTAGGAGTTCTCGGACAGTGGTGTGGAGGGTTAGGAGTTCTCGGACTGGGGAGTGATATGGTTATATTTACGCCTCCTTATCAGGATCCGGCAGCACAGTTCTGATTAATTGGCGAGTTTTGATTAAAAGATGGCCCCTAATTTCTGTAAATGTAACTCTCTTAACTTTTCTCCTGCAGCCCAGCACGCTGCCGCAGGGGACGGTGAACCTGAACACGTGCACAGAAATCAGCGACGCCGATGACAGGACGGGCCAGAAAAACTCCCTCTGCATCGTCACCCCGCAGCAGGAAGTCTTCATCAGGGACGACCACAAAGAGGTCATGAACGGGTCAGTTCTCCTACTGAGAGAATCCTCCCGAAACTTTGCAGGGCTCTCACCTGTTTGTATCCGTCAGGTGGAGCGAGCAGCTCACCGTCTTCCTCCGAACAAACAAACAGAATCAGAAGAAAAAAAGGAAGGTGGAACATCTGGCCAATCAGGTAACGGCTCATCGGCCTGGTCTTCTTTTAGTGGTTTTTAAAAGTCTTAATGGTCTCGGGCCTTTTTATTTATCCCACCTCCTTGTGAGGTACGACCCCTCGCGGACCCTGAGGTCCTCTGTTACCGGCCTTTTAGTAATACCAAATGTTAGAACAAAACCCCCCGGTGAGGCCTCGTTCCAACATTATGGTCCTCGGGTGTGGAACAGCCGCGGAGACTGTTCATGTTTTTAAGGTTAAAAACCCACTTTTTTAACTTGGCTTTTACATGATTTTATTTTTTGCTTAAAATGATTTTATGTATTTAATCAAAACTGTTTATTTTTTTTTGTTTTAACACAGTTTTATTTCTTAAATAGTTTTTAACCATTTTTACTCGTTTTAGTTTTTATTCTAGTGTTTTATTTTGTGTCTTATTCCAGTGTCATGGGGATCCTTCATCCCACCAGCTCAGCCTGCTCAGTCTGTGGGGTCTTCTCTGTTGGGGTCTGAATGGCATGGGTGTTGGTGGTGCCTCACTTTAGTCAGGTGGCTTCTTTGAGTACCTGTATCTCCTGACACTGGGTGGACCCTTTGTGTTTTTTGGCCGCTGTAGTCATGGGCAGGCCGACTCCTGGTGTGGATTGATCCCCAGTTATTGTTTTCTTGCAGCATCAGGCCGGATGTTTATTTTATTTCGGTTAAAGAGACAGTAGCTAGCGGTTCAGGTGAAATGGGGGTCGGGGAAGGATGGGCGTTGTGTTGTAACTTTGTGATGGAAAAGTGATTTATAAATAAAATTTGATTTGATTTTATAATCTGTTTATTCCTCTGAAATAATCCACAGGAACCCAGTCCGGCAAAGATGGCCGCCACTGATTCCAGTTTTCCCTCGTTGGATGAAAATGCAGTCGTATCCGGTCAGTGGCAGGATGTGGCTCCTGTCTGGGCTGGGACCAACGCAGATGTTCACAGTCCTGAGTGGACTCCTACAGGTGCGACACACACACACACACACACACACACACACACACACACACACACACACGTCCATCATTAGCGTGCAGCACCTCCTCAAACACTTTGATGTAACATGGTATGTTGTCGTCGTGGGAACCGTCTAGAGGAGTTTGTGTCAAATCAGGAAGTGAACTTAAATAAACACTAAGAGTCAGAAACGTGCAGGAAATTGTTTGTTTCTGACCTTTAGGCATCGTTAAAAAACCAAAACTACATCCATAAAAAAAGCTTTTAAACTGGTTCTAAAAAGCTCTCAGTGAGTGGTGCTGTTTGTAGTAACAGAGTGGACACCAGCGCTCTGCACATGGCAGGATCCTCTACTCGTTCATTAGTCAAACGGAGACAAAACAAACAGAAAAGAATCCAATTTGTGAGATAGCACCAGATTTTGTTCACGGTGTTTGTTCATTCAGTTCTTTGAGTAAACATAAAAAAATAGATAAAAAAATAAAGGCAACAAAACTGAGTTAAATTATTAAAGTGTTGGCCGAGAACTGAGATTCACCTCCGTGAAGCTGACCCCTCTTAAAAAAATTATTAAAAAAAATAAACAAAAAATATGTCAATTGTTTGTGCTTTAAAATTTTTGTTTGTGCTATTTTAGTTTTTTTTAACAAAATACAATTTTGACAATGACGTCATCCAGCCCTCATTCCACCTAAAAATGCGTGAAAACTCGCGAAAATGGTGAAAAATTGTTTGTGTTACGTTTATGCTATTTTGTGCTGTAAAAAAATGTCGTTTGTGCTATTTTAGTTTTTTATTATTATTATTATTATTTCAAAAAATACAGTTTGTACAATTGCGTCATCAAGACCTTCATTTATTTCCAGGCGTTGCCATCTTTGATGACGTCATCATTAAAAAAAAAATTATTTCTTAAAATAAAAAAAACTAAAATAGCACAAACGAAAATTTTTACAGCACAAAAGAGCACAAACGATTGAAATATTTTTTGTGTATTTTTGTTTATGCAATATATATAATTTTTTAACAGGGGACAGCTGAAACGGTGGTTTTCATGGCACCATACCGTATCCGTGATGGGAGAGGTACAAACAGTCCATAACTGAGTGGGTGGGGTCCATCGCTATCCGTCTCACCTTCAGCTGAACTTGGGAGCTGTAGACTGAATCCAAATCTGGCCGCTGGTACCTTACTATCCCCTGTACAGTCTTCACCACCCGGACTAAGTCGTTTTTATCCTGTGTGGTGCAGCTGCCGTACCACACAGTCATATTGAGAGACAGGATTGCTCTCTGTAGGTGCTCTGTAGAAGTTCATCAGTGAATGAGAGGAGAGTCCAGCGTGCCTCAGCTTCCTGAGGAAGAAGAGATATTTTTTTGTTTGTAAACTTTTATTTGTCACTTTTTGGGACCTTCTGCTGCTTTTGTTGTTAAAATAAAGAATTCAGTCAGCATTATAAATCCACTTTGTTCTTCATATTGAGAGAATAAAGAGACACTCTATGGATGTGCAGTGTGTGGAGAGGGCAGCTGGTGAATATTTGGGCAGCCCAAATTTTCTCAGGTCTGCTGTGCAGCTGGTTGACTGTAAGTTTTATAGTGAGTAAGCGTGCTAGACAGGACGACAGAAGCACAGCAGCTGCTTCTTAGAGATTTTATTCTTCTTGAAGAATTTCAGAAACAGCACTATTTGGGATGGCCAAAAAAGGCTTCCTTTATGTGGACTAAAAGGAATGTCAAGTCTGGCTTATTTTCTTCTAGAACCCGACCAATACCAATCAATGCTTCTTCTTCTCCTTCTGGCATTTCCCTTCAGGGGGCGCCACAGCAAGTCAGTTTCTTCCATCTAACCCTATCTGCTGCATCCTCTTTGGTCACACCAACTATCTTCATGTCTTCCTTCACTGTATCCATGAACCTCTTCTTTGGTCTTCCTCTAGGCCTCTTTCCTGGTGGTTCCGAACCTAGCATCCTTTTTCCGATGTATTCCCTCTCTCCTCTGCACATGTCCAAACCATCTCAGTCTGGTCTCTCTGACTTAATCTCCAAAACCTCTAACATGTGCTGTTCCTCTGATTCTGTCCATCCTGGTCACTCCCAGAGAGATCCTCAGCATCTTCATCTCTGCTACCTCCATCTCTGTTTCCTGTCTTTTCCTCAATGCCACTGTCTTTAGACCAAACAGCATGGTCGGTCTCACCACGGTTTTGTACACTTTTCCTTTCTTTTTAGCTGTAACTCTTCTGTCACACATCACACCTGGTACTTTTCTCCACCCATTACAGCCTCCCTGCATACGCTTCTTCACCTCTTTTCCACACTCTCCATTGCTCTAGACTGTTGATCCCAAGAACTTAAAAACCTCCACCTTCTGATTAATATTGACTATTAAAAAAAAAAAATCTAATATCTATGATTAATTAAAAAAAAAAACATATATATTTTCTTATTATTTATGTTTTAAAAGCGCCAAAAATGGAGCAGTGAAATTGTCATTATTCGGCAGAGTATCAAATCTAAGTATCTTTACAGTTGCAATTATTAAATTTTTTAATGTTTAATCTGTTACACTGGTCTTTGAAGCATTTCTTTAGACTTTTAGGGAAAAAAACCCAAAACTCAACAACCCCAATTCAGCCATTCCCGTATCAGAGAGACTAAATAAGTTATCTTCTAACGCTTCTCTCTGTTGCACAAACATCCCAGATGTGGAAGACAAGTTGAGACGTGTTTCAGATCTCCTTGAAAGCATGTGTTTCTCCTTTCTGGTCTGATTCACTATGATGTCACTACTGTTCCTTCTTTCCACTGCTTGACTTCGTCTAAAGAAAATGATTAATTAGTGAATCCACGGTTTAACGTTGACATTAGTTGAGTTGATTTCTCCCCGGCAACTCGGCATGTTTGCATGTTACACGAGATAGTTTGGCCTCAATGAAGGCAAACAGGAAAGTACCTTCCCCAGCTGATATGTGTGTGTGTGTGTGTGTGTGTGTGTGTGTGTCTAGAGAGGCGTTTTAAAATCTTGTCTCAGATCATGAAGGAGTCCAGAATCCTGACTCTTTAAATCCTGCTTGCCAGATCTTGTTTCTCATTTCTGACAAATTCACAATTAAAAAAATGGGAAAGGTTTAGCTGACGGTGGTTTTAAAAAATGTTTGTCGTCCCAAAGGACGATTTGTATTTGAGCTTAAAATTAATGAGAAAAACACAACATCTCGATGTACTTTTGTTGTTTAAAGCAACAAAAAAACGTCTTTTTAACTCCTTCGAGTCTGAGAAAAACAGTCCTAAATCAAAAGGTGGGCTACTCTCTGAGTTGAGAATATGGTCGTGACCCAAAGTGGAGTTCTAGTTTCTCTGGCTTTTGTTCAGTGCAGCATCTTCAATAATTAGGATGCTGCATTGATCCTTTGTGCAGAAAAAGAACTGAAACAAACCAAGTTGCTTTTGATTTGCTAGCTGATCTACGCTCCGACAAGTACGTGTGGTCCCCAGGCTCTTAGCGTCTTGTTCAGGGCAAACAGATTGGTGCTGCATCGTTACCAGACATGCCAAGCCTTCCGCATTGGGCGGGAGACACATAGGTATAATGAGGCTAAGCACGTGGCATCTCCTGCTGCAGGTATGCATCAGAAAGCCGCTTGTAGCGATCAGCATGGTCTATTGCCAGTATTGTTTTTGGTGAACGTGTGGAAGAAGTTGGACATCTTGGAACTTTGGTCATGTGATAGCTTATGTGTGTGAGCCGCAAAACAAAAGTGCGAACAAGCAGTAAAAGTGTGTATTTTTGGTGGTAATTCCTTTTCGTACTGATACGTAAGCTAGGTGGTAACACACGTAAGACGCACAATTTTCCAGCTGCTTTCTCATGTTTTGAATAGTTTGTTTTACCCCAACTGTCATGGCGGATGTTGTCCATTGGCCGGTGTGACATCATATTATGTCAAAGCCCCTCCTCCTTTTTGGTCCCGCGCCCAAAATCTCCCTCTTTGTGAAACCAAAACCTTGGCATGTCTGAAAGTTGTGTTCATTTTTTACTTGGAAGAAGAAAAAAAAGTCACGTTAAGGAATCGGTTTGGCTTTCATTCTGAGTTAAGCTACTGATACATAACGCTAGGTGGTAACACACGTAAGACGCACAAATTTTCCGGCTGCTTTCTCATGTTTTGAACGGTTTGTTTTACCCCAACTGTCATGGCGGATGTTGTCCATTGGCTGGTGTGACATCATATCATGTCAAAGCCCCTCCTCCTTTTTGGTCCCGCCCCAAAAAACTCCCTTTTTGTGAAGTCAAAAACTTGGCATCTTTACGTTAATAATCTACGTCTATGTGGTCACCAGTTGTAGGTGGGGACTGAAAGAACAAGATTCTGAATATAAATGGCCGAAATGAGTTTTATCTGTAGGTCGGCTGAGCTACCGCTCAGAGATACGGTGAGGAGGTCTGCCATCAGGAACAGTGTGTCACACTCTCCTGTCTAGGGTTGATGTAACTACGACCTATCAGTCTATGTGCATGTTTTAGGTGGGTGGAACACACAGTAAACATAGAAACTCTGCATTTAAAGGGTTCCAGCCTTGCCCATCTGGTCCTTAAACTAGCAACTTCCTAGCTGTTAAGTTGCGGCGCTGCCCACCACGCCTCTGTTCAGCTCATACATCATCTTATAAAACTCTATGAGCAATGACTTGTTAAACGATGAGTTCAAACTTGCGTCCCTGTGGAGGAGTTTCATACTTCGCTTTACAGTGTAACTTTTATAGGTTTCATTTCCGCAGAGGAGCGTTAAAAACCAGCTCCTGCTATAAACTCCAGATCATGTTAGAACTGCACTTTTTTTTTTTTTACACAAGTGATTCAGTTGTAGATGAGCTTCTGTTCAGGCTCATTGTCCTGGGGCATGGTTGGGTTTCATCAAGCCTGCTCTGACAGATGGTCTCACACTAGTTCAGATCGTAACGTATCAAACACATGGGATGATCTGGGTTGAAATGCTGTTTCAGTTTTCTTCTAAACGTCTTTTAGTTCTTCTTATATTAACAGCATGAACCCTCTTTGATCAATCAGATGGTTTGTGTAAGCTGTGTAACAATCACCAGTTTTAAAAACATTTTTTTAAAAAATCGCCAAGAAAAAATAGTTAGTTCAGGCCCGGGAAAACTACGGCTAGCGGGCCACATGCGGCCCATTAAACGTTTGAATATGGCCCGCTTAACTTGAAAAATTTAAATAAATAAACCTTGTTAATGTTTTATTTCCCTGCGATTCGGATGTTTCCTCACTAGATGGCGTACTCTGGACATATTGGCTTTGTTGAGAAAACAACACTGCTCTCATTAAAATGTGTGTGTCCCTGTGATATGGACGCTGTCAAAATAAACAGTGTGCAAAGACATGGACAACCATCAGGCCCAATACTCGGACGTAAACAATGTTAGATCTTAAAACAAGCAAAAAGTTACATCAAGCGCTTAGATTTCAAAGCTAGCACTGCTAAATGCACGTTTTCAAGCGCTATCACACTAGATTTCGACCTAGCGCCGCTAGATTTGAAATTTAATAAATAAACCAAGTTAGTGTTTTATTTCCCCTGCAGTTCTAATGTTGCCTCACTAGATGGTGCAAAGTATGATACGGAAAGTCATCGAGCCACTTGTTTAAAATCTAGCGCGCCATTCTATCGGTCTAACCTAGCAGTTACCAAAGCATGCCATCCATCTGCACCTGTTCCGGCCCCTTTGTCAAATTTTAGAACTCAATGTGGCCCACGAACCAAATCGTTTGCCCACCCCATGTCTAGTTGGTGAAAGGATTAGTTCTAACTAGGGCCGAAACAACTAATCGATTATAATCGATTATCAAAATAGTTGTCAACTAATTTGGTCATCGATTAGTCGTTTAAAAAGTTTTTGCTGTCAACTGCACTTAAGTTGGTTTCCAAGTGTGGCAGTAGCGAGCCAATTGACGATGCGAGCTACCAAAATAGGAGGAGAAGAAATAGCCGTGATCCGGTAGATTCAACAAGATGGCGGAAAGAAAAACACGAACAAAATCATGTGACCATTTTCCGCTAAATGTGAAAAAGACTCGCGTTAATATGCCAAGTTTGCAAAACGGACATGTTTTAGTACGGAAGCATGACGTCGTTGCAAAGACATTTTAAAAGAAAACATGTTGGACTCGAAGCGTGAGACGGCGAACCGGAGCAGTAATTAAAATTACGTGACGTTATTTCTTAATAAAAGTAATTTCACAGGTCACTAAATACACGTTATCGTCTGCAAAAAAACAAACCGACATGAACTATTTCCTGTGGAAAAACAAGTCCGTTTTGTTTTACACAATTACATTCAATAAAACGCCAAAAAAATATATTTATTAAGTTGTTATTTTTATCCGATTAATCGGTTATCAAAATAATCGTTAGTTGCAGCTCTAGTTGTAACTTTTGTCTCCATTTCGTGTTTTTCTTTTTTGGATTTTTATCAAATAAGAACAAAGATTATTTAAATCTCAGTTTTCAGAGCAAGAAGTGAAGAAAACAAAAGCAAAAAAAAAAAAGCTTTTTATCGTAAAACCCGACAAATCTGGACGAAGAAGTTTGTCCAAAGACTCCACAAATCGTAAATGTTACGGTCCCTGTTTGATGCAGTGCTTTCCTTTCCGGTTGTAAAAATAAACTTTTCACATTAGAGGGTCACACATATGAAGTTTTCAGAGTTTGACCGTCTTCGTCAATCCATAAAAAAAAAAAAAAAAAAAAAAAAAAAAAAAACCAATAGAAAAAAAAATAAAGAAAAGAAATAGAAAAAAAAATAAAAATAGTAAATAAGTGTTTATTTATTGCCATTTAGAGACGTAAGTTCACTAATAGCTTTGGATATTAAAAAAATTAAAAATCACTGTTAAAAACAGTGAGTTTTAAACTGAGGCGATGGCTCGGTGGTAGAATGTCCACCCTTTGATGGGGAAAAGCTGGTTCAAATCATACTGACCTCATGTCTAAGTGTCCTTGGGGAAGACACGTAACCCCCCATTTCTCCCACCATTAGCACCGTTCTGGCAGCCTGCTGCGGTGCGATGCAGAACAGAAATTTTCTCATTGAGGGATTTTTACAGTACGTTAAAATAAATTTTTTAAAACTTTAAAAAAGATATGTAAACAGGAAGAAATTGAACAATACGCCTCTGCCTGTAGCACAATGGCCTCACAGCAAGCAGGTCATGGGTTCGAGTCCCGGGTAGGGACAAAGCTTGGAACACGGTCCTTTCTGTGTGGAATTTGCATGTTCTCCCCGTGTTTCCTCCCACCCTCCAAAGACATGCATGCTAAGTTGATTGGCTGGTGCCAAATTGCCCCTAGGAATGAGTGTGTGTGTGGACGGTTGTATGTGTGTGGCACCGCAACAGACTGGCAACCTGTTCGGGGTGTACCCTGCTCCTTGGCCGGGACAGGCTCCGGCACCATTCGCGACCCTGTAAGGGATAGACGGAGAAGAAGGTGACTGTGAATGGCTTCTGCCTGTATACTTGACTTTTGGCTGCAAAATTTTGAAAACCTAATCAGTTCATCTATAGTTGGTACATGTGAACACGTTCATTTAAAATTCCTTCAGTTATTTGGGAGTTATTTTGCGTTCACAAGAATTTGTGAACTCAACTTGTGTGACCTTAAGCTTTGGTCGCCTGAAAACCCAATCAGTTCATCTATAGTTGGTACATGTGACCGCTCTCATCAAACTCCCTTCAGTTATTTGGGGTTTATTTTGCATTCACAAGAATTTGTGACCTCAACTTGTGTGACTTTAAGCTTTGGTCGCCTTAGCCTGAAAATCAAATCAGTTCATCTATAGCCGGTACTGATTAACTTTAAAAATTATTTAAGTTTATTTAAAATTCCCGCATTTTGAGCGTGAGGAAAAAAAAGTAAAATAATAAAAAAATGCTAAAACAAGTTTATAGTGAATTCAAGACTCCATCAAATCTAGTTTTAAAAATCAGTGCGAAAAAAGTTCAAAGATAAAAATCACAAGTGTTTTTAAGTTCATAAAAAAGTGAGTTGTTTTTACATTTTTTAAAATACGTTGATAAAATCAACTTCGTGCTCGTGTAGAAACTAAACGTAGAGATTTATTCAAGCATCACTTCAAAGACTGAAGTTCAAAACCTGTTGTCGTTTTCCGTCCTCTAATAAGACAATAAAAACCTCAGTGTTTTACTTTTCTGTAACTCTTTTATCTTCCATGTGACATCCACAAACCAATCAGCTGCTCTTGTGAATCGATTACGATTCATCTAGTTATCTTTAAACCTTAGTGAAGCGACATAGTTGTAAGAGAAGGAGAAAAGATTGTTTAGTTCCAGGAGTGAATTTACATGCTCGGTTGCGGCCGATGAAGCTAGAACTGATTGCACAAGACTTTAACCAAACAAAACTTCTTGTGTCTCCGGTACTTCTAGTGTTAAGTAAATAATGTGTCATGTGCTGCTGTTTTTTTTACCTGATCATGAGACTTGGACAGCAATAGATGCTCAGTTATTTCGACCTGATGTGTTAGACATGAAGAGGTTGGGCTTACTTCGTTGGTACGGGTCAAATACAGACGGTCATTTTTTCAAATCCGAGATATACTATCCCAGATCGCAAGCGGGCAAGACAACGGGCTGAATTAAATGGAATATAGCAAATAAAATTCAATAAATTTAAAGCATCTGCAAAAATGAAACAGCGTGTGGAAATGTGACTCTGTGGGAGCTGTTTTGGAGGGGCGGATGATGGCTTTAATGCAGGGCATCCTGAATAATCCCCATCACCCTCTACATGATGTTATCACGACCCAGAAGACAACCCGAAGTAACTGGTTTCTCTCTGAGCGCTTTAGGAGGTCGTTATCGTTCATCCCTTCAGTCCTCAGGCAGATGTTTTTCTGGAAGGAACTGAGTCCTATTTTGTGTGTGTGTGTGTGTGTTGTTTTAATTTATTTGTATGTACAGTTTGTGTGATTTCTGTTGCTGCTGGACACCAGAATTTCTCCTGCGGTAGATTAATAAAGTTTTTATCTATATATATGTATCGGGATTAAAATCCCCAAAAAATAATCTGAAGCTAAACTGAAAAAAGGAAACAAACCAACAAGAATTTCTTTAGAAAAGAGGAATAAATAAAACGAGTTATGGACGAGACTCGGATCAGAGGAGAGAAGTCCTCCAGGTAGATCAAAAAACGTTCAGAGTGCTGCTCATAAAAGTTTTAATTAAACTTATTTTTAATCCCACCATTTTTTTGGGGGTTAGAAGTGACGTCCAGAGCAGTGGAGAGTGTGGAAAAGAGGTGAAGAAGCGTGTGCAGGCAGGCTGGAAAGAAAACACACACAATTCACATTTGAATAGAATGAGAGGGACCCAAATGGAAAAATGAGGTTACAGGGAGAAGAGAAAAAGAAGGTGGAAGATTTTAAGTACTTAGGATCAACAGTCCTGAACGATGGAGAGTGTGGAAAAGAGGTGAAGAAGCGTGTGCAGGCAGGCTGGAACGAAAATACACACAATTCCTAACTTGTACTTACATTTGAATAGAATGAGAGGGACCCAAATGGAAAAGTGAGGTTACAGAGAGAAGAGATAAAGAAGGTGGAAGATTTTAAGTTCTTAGGATCAACATTCCAGAGCAATGGAGAGTGTGGAAAAGAGGTGAAGAAGTGTCTGCAGGCAGGCTGGAATGGGTGGAGTTATTTACGTGGATATCTTGTGTTATGGGAAGAACATTTAGAACTATGGAGAATCCGTTGTAAAAGAACCACCGTGTTTATAACGAAAACAATAATTAGTGACTCATGGCTGCCAATTTCTCACCAGAAGTCTATGAGCTCTAGAAGTTTTTATGTCTCCGTCCATTGATAATGTCATGTCACTGACAGGCGAGGTCACAAAAATTGGGGTGAAAATTAAGGAGATGAGCAGAGGCAAATTATTTTGCCGTCAACTTAAAAACTACTGTTTCGTTCTGTCATCTTTTGCTTATCCGGGGCGGGTTCATGGGGGCAACATCTTCAGACGGGAAGGTCAGGCTTCTCTTATCCCGGCTGCATCCTCCAGCTCACCCGGAAGGATCCCGAGTCGTTCCCTTGCCAGCTGTTAGACATAGTCCTTCCAGCTGGTCCAGGGTCTGCCTCTCGGTCTCCTCTCGGTGGGACGTGCCCGAAATACTTCAACAGCGAGGCGCTCGGGGGGCATCCTGACCAGATACCCAAACCACCCCATCTGGCTCCTCTCGACCTGGAGGAGGAGCGGCTCGACACTGAGCTCCTCCCGGATGGCAGAACTCCTCACCCGATCTCTGAGTGAGAGCCCAGCCACCCTGCGGAGGAAGCTCATTTCGGCCGCTTGTATCCACAATCTCATTCTTTCGGTCACCCACCACAGCTGGTGACCATAGGTGAGGGTGGGAACGTAGATCGACTTGTAAATCGAGAGCTTTGCTTTTCGGCTCAGCTCTCTCTTTACAACGACGGACCGATGCAGCGTCATAGTTATTGCTGACGCCGCACCGATCCGCCTGTCGATCTCCCGCTCCATCCTTTCCTCACTCGTGTGAAGTACCGTACTTCCTATTTGGCACGCAGAGAGTTGCAAACTCCTCCACCAACTTGAGATCGTGGGTACAAGCGGCCGAAATGAGCTTCCTCCGCAGGGTGGCTGGGCTCTCACTCAGAGATTGGTTGAGGAGCTCTGCCATCCGGGAGGAGCTCGGTGTTGAGCCGTTCCTCCTCCAGGTCGAGAGGAGCCAGATGGGGTGGTTCGGGCATCTGGTCAGGATGCCCCCCGAGCGCCTCGCAGGCGAGGTGTTTCGGGCACGTCCTACCGGGAGGAGACCAAGGGGCAGACCCCGGACCCGCTGGAGAGACTGTGTCTCACAGCTGACCGGGGAACGACTCGGGATCCTTCCGGGTGAGCTGGAGGATGCAGCCGGGGAAAGAGAGGCCTGGGCTGCCCGCTTGAGGCTGTTGCCCCTGTGACCCGACCCCGGAACAAGCGGAAGATGACGAACGGAGTTGCAAACTATGCAACGTCCAGTTTTTATGGACACCGATTGGCTGAGACCGATACAAACCACCCGAACTCGGAATCTTTCATCTTGTCTGTTTGTCTCCAGGTAGCACAACCTCCTACCTGTGCCCGCTCTCCCAGGACACCCTGACCTCAGACAACGCTGGAAGTTTTCCCAACTCACTCATCTCTCGGGAAGCCAACGGCATCAACAAGCCAACCGAACCGAACGTGATCCCAACATCAGCGAACAACCAGGACAAAAGGTTTGGGAATAAATCCGTCTGATTTCCTTTTTCGTCTCTCTGAACGACTCCTGTTCATGGAAACAATCTGGTTTTTATTTGCTGGTGTGTTTGTATGAAATGTGTGTGTGACGCTGAAAAGGAGGGAAATGTGCAAGTTATTAGTAAGAAAAAAAAATCGGATGGGTCTGTAGAAAGCAGATCAAAGGCTGTTGTACCCCTCTATTATAGATCTTTTATATTTAGCAGAGGAGACCCTCCCAGTTTGAGCCCCAGCAGCTTGTAAACTCCTCACATGCCGGCTCTTCACTCGTGTTTCCTTTTTGGGTAACAAAACATAAAAGATTCCCCCAAGGCCCAACGCTCCGAAAAAACAAGGCTGGAAATTCCAAAACACTGGCGTAGTTGGATATGTGTAGCGTTGTTTCTGCTGGATGGATCCACATGGGGAGGGGTCCCACTGTCCTGCTGCAGGACAGTCGTGTCCAGTTATTTTATCCAACTTTATTTTATTTTTAGAATCAGAATGTTTTTATTGCGATGTTCGGAGACTAGGAAGTGAGTATCGGAGACTAGGAACTTGCTTTGATAGAGGTGTGCTAAAAAATAAAATAAAAAAATAATAAAAAATAAAAATAATAAAAAAGATAATAAAAAAAATAAAAATAACAAAAAAAAAATAATAAAAAATAATATTTAAAAAAATAATAATAAAAAATAAAATTAAAAATAAAATTAATAAAAAATAAAATAAAATAATAAAAATAATAAAAAATAAAATAAAAATAATAATAAAAAAATAAAATAAAAATAAAATAAAAAAAAATAAAAAATAAAATTAAAAAATAAGATAAAAAAAAATAAATAAATAAAAATAAAATGAAAATAATAAAATAAAAATAACAGAATAAAAATAACAAAATAATAAACCAAAAAAATAAAATAAAAATAACAAAAATAAAATAATAAAAAATGAAATAAATAATCAAAAAAATAAAATAAAATAAAAACGATAAAAAAAAATAATAATAAAAAAAAATGAAATAACAATAATAAAAAATAAAATAAAAATAATTAAAAATAAAATAAAAATGATAAAAAATAAAATAAAAAAATAAAAAATAATAAAAAATAATAAAAAATAAAAATAAATAAAAAATAAATAAAAAAATAAAATAAAAATAAATAAATAAAAAAAAAAAAATAAAAAATAAAATTTAAAAAATTTAAAAAAATTAAACATTGTTCTTTCCTGGAGATAAAATTTCAGCAATACACAAACAGAAAAAGAGATAAGTTGAAATGTCCGCTTTTCTCTGAAACTAAACTCATCTGACAGTTTGGAACCACTGCCCCCGGACGCGTTTGGCGTACTTATTGTATACATAAGTGTTCCTAACTGCAACACATGTTGTTAGGTGTGGACCCCATTTTCATTCTAAACTCAGACACACACACACACATACACACTGAGAGACTCGCACGAACGCACGAACATCCTGGACACTCACACGTACAGTCACAGGCACACACACACACTCAGGTTTTTCTGTATGGTTAGTAAAACAATTGGAATGATTAAATGATGAGTGTTGGAGCTCGTTTTTCATCTGGTGGTGACGTCAGTGTTAAAATCTACCCTCCAGCAAACATGTCTGAAAAGTTTTGTTTAGATTTTCTCACCATGGTAACCAGAATCTACGTTCCTACCCTCACCATGGTAACCAGGATCTACGTTCCTACCCTCACCATGGTAACCAGGATCTACGTTCCTACCCTCACCATGGTAACCAGGATCTACATTCCTACCCTCACCGTGGTAACCAGGATCTACGTTCCTACCCTCACCATGGTAACCAGGATCTACGTTCCTACCCTCACCATGGTAACCAGGATCTACATTCCTACCCTCACCGTGGTAACCAGGATCTACATTCCTACCCTCACCATGGTAACCAGGATCTACATTCCTACCCTCACCGTGGTAACCAGGATCTACGTTCCTACCCTCACCATGGTAACCAGGATCTACGTTCCTACCCTCACCGTGGTAACCAGGATCTACGTTCCTACCCTCACCATGTTAACCAGGATCTAGGTTCCTACCCTCACCATGGTAACCAGGATCTACGTTCCTACCCTCACCATGGTAACCAGGATCTACGTTCCTACCCTCACCATGGTAACCAGGTTCTACGTTCCTACCCTCACCATGGTAACCAGGATCTACGTTTCCTACCCTCACCATGGTAACCAGGATCTACGTTCCCACTCTCACCGTGGTAACCAGGATCTACGTTCCTACCCTCACCATGGTAACCAGGATCTACGTTTCCTACCCTCACCATGGTAACCAGGATCTACGTTCCTACCCTCACGATGGTAACCAGGATCTACGTTACTACCCTCACCATGGTAACCAGGATCTATGTTTCCTACCCTCACCATGGTAACCAGGATCTATGTTCCTACCCTCACGATGGTAACCAGGATCTACGTTACTACCCTCACCATGGTAACCAGGATCTACGTTTCCTACCCTCACCATGGTAACCAGGATCTACGTTACTACCCTCACCATGGTAACCAGGATCTACATTCCCACCCTCACCATGGTAACCAGGATCTACGTTCCTACCCTCACCATGGTAACCAGGATCTACATTCCTACCCTCACCGTGGTAACCAGGATCTAAGTTCCTACCCTCACCATGGTAACCAGGATCTACATTCCTACCCTCACCATGGTAACCAGGATCCACGTTCCTTCCCTCACCATGGTAACCAGGATCTACGTTCCTACCCTCACCGTGGTAACCAGGATCTACGTTCCTACCCTCACCATGTTAACCAGGATCTAGGTTCCTACCCTCACCATGGTAAACAGGATCTACGTTCCTACCCTCACCATGGTAACCAGGATCTACGTTCCTACCCTCACCATGCTAACCAGGTTCTACGTTCCTACCCTCACCATGGTAACCAGGATCTACGTTTCCTACCCTCACCATGGTAACCAGGATCTACGTTCCCACCCTCACCATGGTAACCAGGATCTACGTTCCTACCCTCACCGTGGTAACCAGGATCTACGTTTCCTACCCTCATCATGGTAACCAGGATCTACGTTACTACCCTCACCATGGTAACCAGGATCTATGTTCCTACCCTCACCATGGTAACCAGGATCTACGTTCCTACCCTCACCGTGGTAACCAGGATCTACGTTCCTACCCTCACCGTGGTAACCAGGATCTACGTTCCTACCCTCACCATGGTAACCAGGATCTACGTTCCTACCCTCACCATGGTAACCAGGATCTACGTTTCCTACCCTCACCATGGTAACCAGGATCTACGTTCCTACCCTCACGATGGTAACCAGGATCTACGTTACTACCCTCACCATGGTAACCAGGATCTACGTTTCCTACCCTCACCATGGTAACCAAGCTCTACGTTACTACCCTCACCATGGTAACCAGGATCTACGTTCCCACCCTCACCTGTGGTTACCAGCTGTGGGTGGTGATCGAAAGGATACAAGCGTTCGAAATGAGCTTCCTCCGCAGGGTGGCTGGGCTCTCACTCAGAGATTTGCTGAGGAGCTCTGCCATCTGGGAAGAGCTTGGAGTAGAGCTGATCCTCCTCTAGGTTAAGAGAAGCCAGATGGGGTGGTTTGGTCAGGATACCTCCTAAGCGCCTCACATGTGAGGTGTTTCGGGCACTTCCGACTGGAAAGAGACCAAGAGAGACCCCGGACCGTCTGGAGAGACTATGTCTCACAGCTGGCTGGGGAACAACTTGGGATCCTTCCGGGTGAGCTGGAGGATGCAGCCGGGGTGAGAGAAGCCTGGGCTTCCTGTCTGAGGCTGTTGCCCCCGCAACCCGGCCCCGGATAAGCGGAAGAGGACGGAACAGAACTTTGTCTAAGAACTGATTTATATTTATCACCAAAAATACAGAAAATGATCACATTATAAACATCACTACTTTTTTTTTTCCTCAGTCATTCATACAGTTTTATTTTAGTTTGTAAATTTCAGCGAATTGTGATGAATGTTGTAGTTTATCTGTTTTTGATGATTTGCAGCCCGCAGAATTCAACCGGACCAGAAACAACCGAGAAACTTAGAGAAGTGACAAGAGCCTCCAGGGCAGGAAGGACGGAGAATCGAACCAGCAACCGAGAGGTAAGGAACAACACAAGAACAACACATTTTTTTATACTTTGAATTGCCCGCTCCTCTTGATCTCCGCATCGTCTTGCCCTTGGAAGTGTGCACCACACGGCGTGTGTCTTGTTTGAGGCCGCCTCAAATACAAAGTAAAGCATATCAAGTTAGCAAAGCTAGTGAAATACTTCAAATTCTTATTATATGGTATTTATATATGGAGGGACCAAGCATGAGCAGAGCACATGCTCTAAAACACTTCCTGCTGATGATGGATGAAATCCATGGCTAAGAACAATCTGGTGTTTAAATACTGGACTAGCGAGCTGGCAAATTTCTTAAACATGCATAAAAAAATAAATGAATAAATAAAAACCACATTATTTTTGTTTTTAAAACACGTTTCAAATTTAGAAGATCCTCCAAAAAGTTTATTTTGACGAAAAACTTTTTTACAAATCAAAAAATTATGGAGAAAATATTTTTATAATGATTGTTTTTGTAAAACGACAAGTTTTCAGCAACACAAGTTTTATCGGATCGGGCCAGAAAAAATAATAACGTAACTTTTCTATAAAAGAAAAAAAAAAATTTTTGTTTACTGTAATTAATAACCTTTTTAAAAACTTTTAAAAAATTTGAAAATATTTTGGCTCATTTCTTTTCTATTTACTGTTTTTTTTCCCCTGAAACGTACTTTATTTTTTTATTTTGACATTTTATGTCAGGTATAAATTATATATTTTTTTTTACTTTAATCTAAAAAATATTTTTTAAAGTTGCAGAAAAATGAAGATAATCCATAATAATATTTTCTAAATTAATTGTAATTATTTCAAATAAAAAATAAATATTAGTTTATATTAATATTTACTAATATTTACTAATATTAGTAAATAAAATAAAATGATAAAAAAAATAAAATAATATTTACTAATATTGTAAATAAAATAAAAATGATAAAAAATAAAATAAAAATGATTTAAAAAAATAATATTTACTAATATTAGTAAATATTAAGTATTAAATATTAATATTAGTAAATATTAATATAAACACTAATATTTACTAATATTAGTAAATATTAGTAAATAAACAGACCTCTTTATGTGCCTTTTAAAACCTAAATTAATAGAATAGAAAATGAATAGAAAATATGATAATTATAAATATAATATTAGAACGACACATTTTTTTTATTTTTTAAGGAAAAAAAAAAACTGGTTGTGTTCCGCGACGTTGAGACTCCAGGATTTAGACCGCGACTAGTTGTGCAGTAAAAACTGTAACTCGCTCATGTTTCTGTTTCATTTTTTTTTAATTACCTCATCCCTCAAACAAATGGCACTTATCTTCCAGAAAGTTGGTAAACCAGTTCATGTAACTTGGACTTGGAACTGTTTACAAGAAGGTTAGTGTCACACGTACGCGCGACGCCTTCGTTGGCATCCGAGCTTAACTCGGAATGAAAGCCTAAAGTAAACAGATTCTTAAAGTGACTTTTGTTTTTCCTCCAAATGAAAAATGAACACAACTTTCAGACATGCCAAGGTTTCTGCTTCACAAAGAGGGAGATTTTGAGGCGGTCCCAAAAGGAGGCGGGGCTATGACTTAACATCACGTCCAAAACATAATAAAGCAGCTGGAAAATTGTGCGTCTTCCGTGTGTTACCACCTAGCGTTATGTATCAGTACGATGTGGAATTACCACCAGGAATACACCCCTGTACAGCTTGTTCACGCTTTGTTTTGCGGCTCACGCACATAAGTGTCCGACTTCTTCCATACTTTCACCAAAATAATTCTGGCAATAACCCAGGCAGATCGCTACTGGCTAAGCACATGGCATCTCCTGTGACCGCTGGAGATGCCATGTGCTTAGCCTCATTATACCTAATCATGTTAATGGAATGCTCTAGAGCAGGGTTGGGCAAACTTTTTGATACGCAGGCCACATTGAGTTCCAATATTTGACAAGCGGGCCGGAACAGGAGCAGATGGATGGCATGTTTTGATAACCGCTAGATTAGACCAATAGAATGGTGCTAAATTTTGTGCTAAATGTTACATCAAGAGCGTTAAATTTCAAATCTAGCGGCGCTAGGTCTGAAATCTAGTGCGATAGCGTTTAAAAACATGCATTTAGCGGCGCTAGGTTTCAAATCTAAGCGCTTGATGTAACATTTTGCTTGTTTTAACATCTAACACGCATGTTTACGTGCGTGTATTGGGCCCGATGGCTTTCCATATCTGTGCACACTGTTTATTTTGACAATGTGCGCATCATGGAGACACACACATTTTAATGAGAGCAGTGTTGTTGTATATGTGGCGCCATCTAGTGACGGCACATCAGAATACAGGAAAATAAACCATTAGCAAGGTTTATTTATGTAATTTTTTCAAGTTTGGCGGGCCGGAATAAAACGTTTAATAGGCCGGATGTGGCCCGCTGGACGTAGTTTTCCCATGCTTGCACTAGAGTATTCATCATGGGGGAGTTTTATTCGCCTAGCGGTTGAGCGTGAGGTCCTAATTGCAGGTGTCTCCCGCCCAAATTCGGGAGACTTGGCATGTCTGAATTTGAAAAATTAGGCATATATTTAAAAGTTTTGCTTTAGCATCACAGTACAACAAAAATTTGGAACAAAGCTGCTGAAAAACTTCCAGCGAAACGACTCAGAAAAGTGCGATTATCTCCTGAAACGCCACGCTGACCCCCAAAATTATTGATGGGAAAAAACGAAACATCCAGTCTTCCCATATGATCCACGTCACGGCCATGAGTCACCAAGTTCTGACTGGATCCAGCTGTTCTCGGTCCGGTGGGATTGGTTCATGACTCACAGTAACAGGTGTTCACCTCACTTTTTATGACCTAATCAGACGTAACCCTGATTTGACGACGGCTGATTCAGTGTTCAGGCATGATCCCTGAAAAAAAAAAGCTCTGCATTTAGTTTTATCTGTAAACTTACGAGCTTTTCGTTCCACTGAACCAGGTCAGATCGTCTCTAGTGTCCGCAGAAGGCCAAAGGAGTACGCCGAGTCAGGCTTCAGAGAAGACATTCCCAGAACAGCGTGTCCTCCTTCTGCACGGGAGGCTTCCTTGCTGTTCCTCGGCATGTTGTGTCCTTGGATAGTTTTCAATGCAAATGCCAGAGAAAAAAAAAAAAAAACGCACAATGGAGGTTCTGTATTGATGAAATGCTCCTGTTTTCTCATTAAAGAGCTTATATAAGAGGGAAAAAAAGGAGCTTTTCAAAAGCAGAGGCAAATAGAAAAGTGGTACTTGGCTTTATTTAAAACCTCTCGGATGTGATCTGGATGTTTGCCATAAAGCTTTCTTCGCTCTCAGTTTGAAATTCTCACAAACTTTTCCAAACATACCTCGACTAAATTGCACGTCCAATATTCTGCCTGATCAGTTGCAGGCTGGACGTGTAACATCTGGGCTTTTCTGGAACTTTGTGTTGCAGAAAAATCTAACAAATCAATAAGAGGTCTGGAACCTCATTTATCAAAAGTACCGTATTTTCCGCACTATTAGGCGCACCTAAAAACCTTAAATTTTCTCTAAAGTCCACGATGCGCCTTTTAACCCGGAGCGCCTTATATATGGATTAATATTGAGCTACAACAGGTGTCACAACTGCGGTAAGCAGCCGCCGACTCCATTTCCCCCGTAGAAGAAGTAGAGCACGGTGCATGCTGGGATATATGAAAGCGTGTCACATTAGGTGTGTTCGAGATGACACAGGCGGACGCAGTTCCGATCTGCGCCGATAATCTCGAACACACCTATTTCCATTTGTGTGTTTGTGTAAAGACCCAGAAATGGCTCCTACCAATAGACACTGTTACACCGCAGAGTTTAAACTGAAGGCGATCGGTCACGCAGTAGAACACTGCGTTTAACATCAATGAATCAATGATGAGGGGGTGGAGGAAGCAAGAGGATGCGCTGCGCCAAGTAAGTAAGACTAAACAGAGTTTTTCTCCAATGGAAGATTTTGTATTTTTTTTTTTTTTTTGTATTTTGAATTACTCTATTCATCCCTCACCGGGGAAATTTGTTTGCTGCACTCCTTACACCGCAGCAGGCTGCCCTTCAACGGCGCCAATGGTGGGAGAAGTGGAGGCTAGGTGTCTTCTCCAAGGACCCTAGACGTGCTCTCCGTGGGACGCGAACCCGCGACCTTCCGGTCCGCGGGCGAACGCGCTAACCACGCGGCCACCGTCTCCACCAAGATAAACTGTGTCACGAAAATACTAATACTTTATCTCGGAGAAAATATTAAAACAGCTGTTTATTCATTTTGGGAGTAAAAACAGAAAGCTGTTTTGTAATTGTTAATAAAGTTTGACCTATTTGACTGTTTTTTTTTTTACATTCCCTTTAGCGCAGCACCATTTAGTGAATGCATAACGTAACCCCAGCCTTTACTGTAGCGCCTTATAATGCGGTGTGCCTTATAGTGCGGAAAATACGGTACTTAAGCTCAGCAAGTGTTTTTGCTCAGTTTATTTCATGCAAACTCAGATTTTCTACAAACTTTCATGACTCCCTTTATGCGGCTTAAGCTTTACAGATCACACTAGCGACAAATTTCTTGCGTAGGTCAACTTGAACTCCATCCCGCCCTGACCACGCCTCCAAAACTCCAAATATGGATCATGGAAATGACATCATGAATATGAAATGGTCTTCAAATGAGTTGATGGTGTCTGTAGTGTAATTTAGGCCCTGTCCACACGTAGCAGGGTATCTGGTAAAACGAATATATTTTTATCCGTTTTGGACCGTCATCCACATGAACCCGTCATTTTTTTTCACTACAAACCGTTGTTTTTGAAAACTCCGACCAAAATGAAGATTTTGGAAAACTCCGGTTTTGCGTTAGTGTGTGGACATGCATAAGCAAGATTTTGCGTTTTTAAACGTCACTACCTGCGACAATGCATAAACGTCATTTGTGTGCGTTCTTGTTTTTAATATCAAACGGTTGGCAGCATGGACCCCCCCTCTTACGCTCTTTTCTTGTTTTTTTTTTCACACTGAACTGCTCTTGCTTCTTGTCGAGGAGCAAAGGAGGAGAAATGCGTTGCAATCGGCGATTATTAATCACATAAGTCTTTCTAGCTCAGAGCTTACATTTTTATAAATACTGCCCTCTACTGGTCTGGCATGCTTATAACCGCACTTAGAAGCGTATTTATACGGATTCGTGTGGATGTGGTTATATTGATAACGGTTACATGTGTATGCGAGGGTTTTTCTAAAACAGAGGACAGCGCATATGCGTTTTCAAAAATACCCAGATATATGTGGACGGGTCTTAACAAAAGCAAAGATGGAGACGCTTGTTTCTCAGTGGAGTCGGAGGCGGTCACCACGTTAACACTATGAGTAGCGTACACGGATCTCTAAAGTAAAAAAGTAATGTTCAGAGCGAAGATGTGCCTCCTTGGTCTTAATGACAAACTGCCTCCAGGTTTTGAAAGTAAAAGATTCTATGCATAGATGGAATCAAGAAATTCTATGCATACATACAGCTGAGGGACTATGTCTCCCAGCTGTCAGCGTACGTACAAGGTTGTTTTATAAATGAAACCCCTGATTTCAGACATGCCAAGTCTCCCGCATTGGGCGGGAGACACCTGCAATTAGGACCTGTCTCACGCTCACCCGCCGAGGTTAATAAATTTCCCGCATGACGAACACTCAAGTGCATTCTGTGAACATGATTAGGTATAATGAGGCTAAGCACATGGCATCTCCTGCTGCTAGAGCTGTGCATCTGAAAGCCGCTTGTAGCGCTCTACATGGGGAACGTATGGAAGAAGTCGGACATCTGGGAACTTTGACAGCTTATGTGCGTGAGCCGCAAAACAAAATGTGACCAAGCAGTACAGGGGTGTTTTCCTGGTAGTAATTCCTCTTCGTACTGATACATAACACTTGGAGGTAACCAGAGGTGTCAAAAGTACCAACATTTTCTACTCAAGTAGAAGTATAAATACCAAGTTAAAAAACTACTTTAGTAAAAGTAGAAGTATCAACTCAAGTTTTCTACTTAAGTAAAAGTAAAAAGTAACCTATTTTAAAACTACTTCAAGTAAAAAAAGTAAAAGTAATTTTCAGAAAAAAAGGAATATTGTTAACAAAAGCGTATGAACATATTTTTTAACTATTATCACATGCTTTAAGGAGCAGAAAATATGATAATAAATGAAAGTGTTTTGATGTTAAACTTTATGAATCAGAAACATTTATTTCTTAATAATCGTTATTGGAAATCGATTAATTAACACAATCAAATGTATTAACATAAGCAGGGCATTATGTAACGTCCCTTCAGCTACCAAGCTTCACCCTGCATCACCTAATTTAACCAACTTCAAGACACAAACACACTCAATGTAAAAAAAAAAAATAAATAAATGAAAAAAAAATGACCAAAAGGCTTTTTTAAGCCTTGAAGGCAGCTAGTTCTCAAAGTTCTTTGAGGGAATATTGAATAGTCTTTATCAAGTTGATAAGGTTGGGAGTGCCACATACAGCCTGCGTGACACCTGGAACCAGCGTTGCCACGTGGGAGGTGCTGGATTATCGTACTAATGACGTAAAATTATCGTATTTTACAAAAAATATCGTACACCCAGTAAAACCACGCCCATTGACAAAATAACACCCTTTACATGCACTCGTAAGGCAGTGGGAGTGAATGAAACACACAGGAGGCAAAATCCTTGGATTCTTTTTCTAAAATTTTAAGAACTGTAAAAATGAAAAAATAACCAGGGAAACAAGATTTTAAAAAACCAGTAGGGGCGGGACCTAGGAGACGGTATATATAAATTTACATATATACATATCTACATATATATGTGTACATACATGTAAGGTTTTTTTAATGTTAACCCAAACATCTACATGATACAAAATCTAAGCGATGTGTAGTTTTAATCTCCTCAGTCAGTCTTTATAAACTAATCAATAACATTTTGGATGCTTTTAAGCACAAATACTTCATCCACTACTATTTATAGATTAATCAGTTCAATTAGCTTTGTTTCTAAAGATAAAATAGTGCGTCACAGATCAAAGTTATTTTTATAAAAATACCATCTACAACATTTTCAGCAAAGACGTTTACAATAACCGCAGACTGAAAATAATAATAATAAAAAACATTTCTTTGCTGTTGTTTTTTTAAAAAATTGATAATTCAAACAAATTTCCCCGGTGAGGGATGAATAGAGTAATTCAAAATAAATAAAAAAAATAAATAAAATATTTAAAAAAAAAAAAAAAGTTCAGTGTTGCAGCATCAGAAACGCTTTGATTTCCGAGCCCGAGTCTCAAACACGGAAATTGACGTCTCTGCTCTCTCAAAGTTTGTGGGCGGGGCTACTCGCCCCAAAGTAATGATTGACTGGACCTTTCAGCCAATCATTCATCTGTTCCTTTGTTTGATGCATTCAGGGTTCATAAAAAAAAAAAAAAAATTCCGACAAACAGTCGCGGCTTTTTAACGGTGACAAAATGGCGAAAGTAGCGACTACTTTTTATAAAATGAACGAAGTAAAAGTACAGATAATTGCATAAAAAAGTAGTGAGTAAAAGGAGAAAGTAGACAAAAAAATAATTACTTCGTTAAAGTAAAGATAACGAGATTTTCTACTTGAGTAAGGTAAGATGTGTAGTCTTACTTCGTTACTTGACACCTCTGGAGATAAAACAGGAAAGATGCACAATTTTCCATCTGGTTTCACATGTTTTGAAGGGTTTGTTTTGCCCCAACTGTCATGGCGGGTGTTATCCATTGATGGATGTAGCCCCTCCTCGTTTTGGCCCCGCCCCCAAATCTCCCTCTTTGTGAAGCCAAAAAATTGGCATCTCTGTGACCTTATTTCTCTGTTTGTTTGTTTTTTTTCTAGCTCTGGCCTCCGCCTCCTCAACGGAGAGCAAAATCTCTGGATCGAATGACGGTAATACCCTCCCCCCAAAAAAATGATACATGTTTTACTGAATTAGAGCCAAGTTAATCTCAACTAATCTGAGTCCAGATGTCGCTTTAAATCTAACCTGCAATAAAACAAATTAAAAACCCTTTAAAAACTCATTTTTAAATGTTTTTTTTTTTTCTTCTTGCAGCCAGATTTATTAAACTTTAAGAAAGGATGGCTGGTCAAACTGGAGGACGACGAGCAGGTAAAGTCAGATAGGGTACTGAGGGGTCGTCGTACGAGGGGTTAACGTCCTCTTTGTGTGGCTTTGGTTCCATCTAGTGGAAGAAGTTTTGGTTTGTCCTGTCAGCAGACAGTCTGAGGTACTACAAAGACGTTTCCAAGGAGGAGGTACTGCCCGCTTTACTCTGAAAGTACATGATCATGTCTATGCGAGCGCTTCAGGATCTTCTTCTGTCCTTCCAGTCGTCCATATTGGACGGAGAAATCGATCTGACCAAATGCTACAAAGTGTCAGATTACGACGTTCCCAGAAACTACGGATTCCAGATTTACGTATGTCTCCAAAACCGACACAATCACAGTTTCTTTGAGATTTTCAGTGTGAATAAATGTTTATTTGTGACAGACGGTGAAGGATGTGTTCACGCTGTCGGCCATGACGGCAGGGATCCGTAGGAACTGGATCCAGGCGCTGATGAAGAACGTGCATCCGGCAAACGCCCCTGACGTTGCGAGGTGACTCAGGTTACGTTTTTTTATCGGTAGTTTGTTTCAGTTACTTTGATGATTTGAATCCGTCCGTTCGGTTCTGTCGTCTTCCGCTTATCTGGGGCTGGGTCACTGGGGCAACAGCCTCGGACAGGAAGCCCGGGCTTCTCTCACCCCGACTGCATCCTCGAGCTCACCCGGAAGGATCCAAAGTCGTTCCCCAGCCAGCTGTGAGACATAGTCTCTCCAGCGGGTCCGGTGTCTACCTCTTGGTCTCCTCCCGGTGGGACGTCCCCGAAACACCTCACCAGCGAGGTGCTCAGGGAGGCATCCTGACCAGATGTCCGAACCACCCCATCTAGCTCCTCTCGACTTGTAGGACACCGAGCTCCTCCTGAATGGCAGAACCACTCACCCGATCTCTGAGTGAGAGCCCAGCCACCCTGTAGAGAAAGCTCATTTCGGCCGCTTGTATCCGTGATCTCGTTCTTCCGGTCACCACCCACAGCTGGTGACCTCCACACCTCCTGGGGGAACGTGCCCGAAACACCTCACCCGTGAGGCGCTTGGTGGGGCATCCTGACCAGATGCTCGAACCACCCTATCTGGCTCCTGGCTCCTCTCGACCTGAGGAGTGGCTCGACACCGAGCTCCTCCCGGATGGCAGAGCTCCTCACCCGATCTCTGAGTGAGAGCCCAGCCACCCTGCAGAGGAAGCTCATTTCGGCCGCTTGTATCTGTGATCTCATTCTTTCGGTCACCACCCACAGCTGGTGACCATGGGTGAGGGTTGGAACGTAGATCAACTTGTAAATCGAGAGCTTTGCTTTTCGGCTCAGCTCTCTCTTTACCACAACGGACCGATGCAGCATCCTAGTTATTGCTGACGCCGCACCGATCCGCCTGTCAATCTCCCGCTCCATCCTTCCCCCACTCATGAACAAGACCCCGAGATACTTAAATTCCTCCACTTGGGGGAGGACTCTGCCCCTGACCTGCAGGGGGCATTCCACCCTTTTCCGGGCGAGGACCATGGTCTCGGATTTGGAGGCGCTGATCCCCATCCCGGCCGCTTCACACTCGATCCAGTGAGAGCTGGAGATCGCGGATAAAATTCCCGTCTTAAATAAACAATTAAATTTACACTTTCCCCCCGTTTCTGTCCTCAGTCTACCTCTACACCACCTCTCCTGCAGCCCACCGGAAATCCTCCCGAAACCGGACGTTACGCCGGACTCCGACATCTCCACGGAAACAGACTCCCGTCCGAGCATCAAACAGAGACCGTGCCAGGCAGACTGGATCCGGTTCCGACCGCGTAGCTCCTCCGCAGTAGAAGCCGAACATCCGAAACCCAAACCGCTCGGCTCACCGAAGCTGGACGACCAGGACGGGCGGAGGAGGCGCGAGGAAAGGCGGAGGAAGTTTGAAAGCATGCTGGGAATTTCTCTGCGCTCCGAGGAGTTGCGGGATCAGACCACCGAGGGTCGGAATTCTGAGCAGCGGAGCGTCGACGAGGACATGGAGGAGATCTGGAGGAAGGTGGAGAAGTCTGAGATTAAAGGAGGACGGATGGTGCTGCTGCATGGGAGCAGACACCCTGCTGAGGAACTGCTGCAGAGCTACAGAAACAAGGTCCTTCTCACATGCTCCACCTTTCTGCTCCGATCTGCTCCACCTGTCCTTCTCACATGCTCCACCTTTCTGCTCCGATCTGCTGCACCTGTCCTTCTCACATGCTCCACCTTTCTGCTCCGATCTGCTGCACCTGTCCTTCTCACATGCTCCACCTTTCTGCTCCGATCTGCTGCACCCGTCCTTCTCACATGCTCCACCTTTCTGCTTCGATCTGCTGCACCTGTCCTTCTCACATGCTCCAACTTTCTGCTCCGATCTGCTCCACCTGTCCTTCTCACATGCTCCACCTTTCTGCTCCAATCTGCTGCACCTGTCGTACCTTTCTGCCTCGATCTGCTGCACCCTTTGCCCTCACATGCTCCACCTTTCTGATCCGATCTGCTGCACCTGTCCTACCTTTCTGCTCCGTCCTGCTGCACCTGTCCTACCTTTCTGCTCCGATCTGCTGCACCCGTCCTTCTCACATGCTCCACCTTTCTACTCCGATCTACTGCACCTGTCCTTCTCACATTCTCCACCTTTCTGCTCCGATCTGCTCCACCTGTGCTTCTCATACGCTCCATCTTTCTGCTCCGATCTGCTGCACCTGTCATACGTTTCTGCTCCGATCTGCTGCACCTGTCCTTCTCACATGCTCCACCTTTCTGCTCCGATCTGCTGCACCTTTCCTCGTCACGTGCTCCATCTTTCTGGTCTGATCTGCTACACCTGTCCTTCTCACATGCTCCACCTTTCTGCTCCAATCTGCTGCACCCGTCCTTCTCACATGCTCCACCTTTCTACTCCGATCTACTGCACCTGTCCTTCTCACATTCTCCACCTTTCTGCTCCGATCTGCTCCACCTGTGCTTCTCATACGCTCCATCTTTCTGCTCCGATCTGCTGCACCTGTCATACGTTTCTGCTCCGATCTGCTGCACCTGTCCTTCTCACATGCTCCACCTTTCTGCTCCGATCTGCTGCACCTTTCCTCGTCACGTGCTCCATCTTTCTGGTCTGATCTGCTACACCTGTCCTTCTCACATGCTCCACCTTTCTGCTCCAATCTGCTGCACCCGTCCTTCTCACATGCTCCACCTTTCTGCTCCGATCTGCTGCCCCTGTCCTTCTCACATGCTCCACCTTTCTGCTCCGATCTGCTCCACCTGTCCTTCTCACATGCTCCATCTTTCTGCTCCGATCTGCTGCACCTGTCATACGTTTCTGCTCCGATCTACTGCACCTGTCCTTCTCACATGCTCCACCTTTCTGCTCCAATCTGCTGCACCCGTCCTTCTCACATGCTCCACCTTTCTACTCCGATTTACTGCACCTGTCCTTCTCACATGCTCCATCTTTCTGCTCCGATCTGCTGCACCTGTTCTTCTCACATGCTCCACCTTTCTGCTCCGATCTGCTGCTCCTGTCCTTCTCACATGCTCCACCTTTCTGCTCCGATCTGATGCACCTTTCATACGTTTCTGCTCCGATCTGCTGCACCTTTCCTCGTCACATGCTCCATCTTTCTGCTCCGATCTGCTACACCTGTCCTTCTCACATGCTCCACCTTTCTGCTCCGATCTGCTGCTCCTGTCTGTCTCACATGCTCCATCTTTCTGCTCCGATCTGCTGCACCCGTCCTCACATATCTCGTCTCTCTGCTGCAGGTGGAGGAGCTCGAGCTCCGTCTGGCCGAGCGTCAAAGATCAGAAGATCTGAAGGACAGAAAACCGCCGGAGCTTTTCTGGCATCAGACGTCTCCATCGGCTCCACAGCTTCCCAGCATCATCCTGACCCATGAGCAGGACGGTTTTGAACAGGCTCCACTTCCTGTTTCAGACGGACAAGAGGATGTTTGTCATACTGATGGTGCCCAGTTGTTCCACACCACACAAACCAGTGAAAAAGCTCCAGAGCAGCAAACGACGCTGCAGAAACTTTCCCTAGACCTGGAGCAGCTCGGCAGCCAGAACGAAGCGCTCCACCAGCGAAACCAGGAGATGCTGAACCAGCTGACGGAGGCCGATCGTGAGATCGAGAGGCTGAAGGTGGAGGTGAGCCGAAAACACGCAGAGGTGCAGGAGGACAAGATGAAACTGGAAGATCTGCAGAAGGAGCTGAGTTTGAGAAACCAGGAACTTCTGGAGGCCCATACCATGATGACGTCTCTGAGAGTAAATCTGAGCGAGGCGATGCGCAATGTTTCCTCACCACCAGAGGGCAGCGACGAAAAACAGAAGATTGAAGAGAGAAAAGACGCAGAAGAAGACGAGAAGCTTGAAGAAGAGCAGGAGGAGCCAGGAGTAGCTGTAGACGACAACGAGGAGAAACAAGGAACCCTGAATGTGTCCCACGAGGAAAATGTCCAAAAAATCTTAGAAGAAATGATCCTCAGGTTGGAAACTTCGCAAAAACTCCCGACGGCGGTCGAAGAGCTGAATTTTAAAGACGAATCAGAAGAAGACCAATCCGGTATGATCCGCCGGCTGAAGTGGGTGGAAACATTTTGGACTTTTTTGAGTTCCTGTGGACTAAACAAACATTTGGAGGAGTTAATGAAGAGAATGAACGCGGAGACGCAGATGCACACAGAGCAGGACGGGGTGGGCGAACCAGCGGGCACACCCGTCACAGACCATCCGAACCAGATCAGCTCCGTCAGCTCCACCATGCTACTCACACCGCAGCCCACAGAGCCAGCGCCTGATTCGCTCCATCTTTCTGCTGCTATTGAAGCTCCATGCTCCAACAGGGTCCAACCTGAAGGGTCCGGCTTCACCGACAAGGAGAACCACCAACCGGTTGCCACGGTGAACGCATCCTGCCAGACAGAGAGCTTAGCGGAGGACAACGAGGATGTGGTGACGGAGCAGATTTTACAGCTGAGAGAACAGGTGAAGGTGTTGGAGAAGCAGGTGGAGGAACTGATGGTGTTAGCGCAACAAATGGACCAGGACTTCCAGCAGAAGATGCTCTCTGAGAGGGTCCGACATGAGATGGAGGTGGAGAAGCTGAAGGTGGGTGCGGCTGGTCGCAAGGAGCATTAATTATCTCTAATTAATTATAATTTAATTATCTGTATTTAATTAATGAACAGCCAGATTCTTCTGTTGGTTTAGGAACTAGCGTTACTAGCGTCATTAGCGTCACTAGCGTCGTTAGCGTCACTAGTGTCATTAGCGTCACTAGCATCGTTAGCGTCACTAGTGTCATTAGCGTCACTAGCATCGTTAGCGTCACTAGTGTCATTAGCGTCATTTGCGTCACTAGCATCACTAGCATCATTAGCGTCATTTGCGTCATTAGCGTCATTTGCGTCATTAGCGTCACTAGTGTCATTAGCGTCACTAGTGTCATTAGCGTCACTAGCGTCATTAGCGTCACTAGTGTCATTAGCGTCACTAGCGTCATTAGTGTCATTAGCGTCACTAGCATCGTTAGTGTCACTAGTGTCATTAGCGTCACTAGTGTCATTAGCGTCACTAGCATCATTAGCGTCATTTGCGTCATTAGCGTCACTAGTGTCATTAGCGTCACTAGCATCATTAGCGTCATTTGCGTCATTAGCGTCACTAGTGTCATTAGCGTCACTAGCATCATTAGCGTCATTTGCGTCATTAGCGTCACTAGTGTCATTAGCGTCACTAGCGTCATTAGCGTCACTAGCGTCATTAGCGTCACTAGCGTTATTAGCGTCACTAGCGTCACTACCGTCATTAGCGTCACTAGCGTCATTAGCGTCACTAGCGTCATTAGCGACACTAGCGTCACTACCGTCATTAGCGTCACTACCGTCATTAGCGTCACTAGCGTCATTAGCGTCACTAGCGTCACTACCGTCATTAGCGTCACTAGCGTCATTAGCGTCACTAGTGTCATTAGTGTCACTAGCGTCATTAGCGTCACTAGCGTCATTAGCGTCACTAGCGTCATTAGTGTCACTAGCGTCACTAGTGTCATTAGCGTCACTAGTGTCATTAGCGTCACTAGCGTCACTAGCGTCATTAGCGTCACTAGCGTCATTAGTGTCACTAGCGTCTTTTGCGTCACTAGCGTCATTACCATCACTACCGTCATTAGCGTCACTAGCATCATTAGCATCATTAGCGTCATCAGCGTCACTAGCGTCACTAGCGTCATTAGCATCATTAGCGTCACTAGCGTCATTAGCATCATTAGCATCATTAGCGTCATTAGCGTCACTAGCATCATTAGCGTTACTAGCGTCATTAGCGTCATTAGCGTCACTAGCGTCATTAGTGTCACTAGCGTCATTAGCATCATTAGCGTCACTAGCGTCATTAGTGTCACTAGCGTCATTAGCATCATTAGCGTCACTAGCGTCATTAGTGTCACTAGCGTCATTAGCATCATTAGCGTCACTAGCGTCATTAGTGTCACTAGCGTCATTAGCATCATTAGCATCATTAGCGTCACTAGTGTCATTAGCGGTTCAGTGTAAAAAACGGTTCAGTGTAAAATTAACATCTGAAATGACAGTAATAATGAGTTGATAATTTCACATATAAGTCCTCCAGAGTATAAGTCGCACCCTATAAACTATAGCTAAACTACAGCTGCGACTTATACTTTGAAAAGGCGGTATGTCTCTTTAAGTTCTTGCGGTTCAAACTTTAGAACAGTGACTGGTTCCATTTAATTAGAATGGGGTGTGTACCTCGGTTTGCGAGTCGAACAAAACCAAAATAATAATTAAACTGTGTGTATTTTTCTCACAAAAATTACGAAAAGTATCATCAAAAGACGTTCTTCTACTTCAATGTCTGAGATTCCGGACGAAATTAAATGAGATTTATTCCGGAAACCATTAGGATTCAGGCAAAACCAGGGCATGTTGGTATGAACCCCACACCTGGTCTCTGACTCCCAAGATTCTCTTCCAGCTCGCATGCGAACACGCTCTGGTTTCCATCAATGAGCATCACCGGATAGAAGTGGAGGAGCAGAATCGTCTCCACCAGCAGCAGGTGGAACGCCTCATGCAGGAGAACGAGGTGCTACTGGAAGAAGAAAGTGCGGCCACGGCTACCGGTAGGTCAGAGGTCATCTGAAGTTCAGGGTTCTGGTTTCTCACCTTCTTTTTTCTTCTCAGCCATCGAAGCCATCAGGAGGGTTCATCATGAAGAGCTGCAGAAGGAGATCCAGAAAAGATGTACGACGGACTGTAGCCATGGAAACGCAGAGCTGCACAGGTAGGAGGGTGTCCTACAGACCAAGGGACATGTGTTGATCATCAGCTCGGACTTACGCACCGTACTTATGCCAAGCAAACTCGGGATTTATGGTGCAAGCCAATTTCATCCCCATCCAACCCCGACCACGCCTCAAAAAAATAAGAATCACGTAAATTATGTGACGCCTTTCCAATGGTTTTCATACGAGTCGGTGCCGCCTGTTATTACTCAGGATGTGTCTCGTCACGTCTCCCATATAAGTGAAAGACGGCCAGAACGACGGCATCTCCATTGGCACACGATGATCTGTCAGTGAAATTAAAAAATTCATCCAAACATGACAAAAATAAACTAGCCGCGCACGTAGGATCAATATCAGCCTCTAGAGGGAGTCCAAGTGATTCCGAGTTTAATATTTGGGTTCTGTTCCATCCGTCTTCCGCTTATCCTGGGCCGGGTTGCGGGGGCAACAGTCTCAGACGGGTAGCCCAGGCTTCTCTCACCCCAGCTGCATCCTCCAGCTCACCCGGAAGGATCCCGAGTCGTTCCCCAGCCAGCTGTGAGACATAGTCTCGCCCGCGGGTCCGGCATCTGCCTCTTGGTCTCCTCCCGGTCGGACGTGCCCGAAACACCTCACCAGCGAGGCGCTCGGGGGGCATCCTGACCAGATGCCCGAACTACCCCACCTGGCTCCTCTCGACCTGGAGGAGGAACGGCTCGAGACCGAGCTCCTTCCGGATGGCAGAGCTCCTCACCCGATCTCTGAGTGAGAGCCCAGCCACCCTGTGGAGGAAGCTTATTTCGGCCGCTTGTATCCACGATCTCATTCTTTCGAGTGCACCATCTAGTGAGAAAACATCAGAATTGCAGGAGAAATAAAACACTAACAAGGTTTTTTTTATTTAATTTTTTCAATTTCGACGGGCCGGATTAAGACATTTAACGGGTCGCATGTGGCCCGCGAGCCCTAGGTTGCCCTTGCCTGGTTTATCTGATGCCTCAGCAAATCCACAGCCACGTCTTGTTTAGCCAGGAAGGAACCCTCCTCTACTATGATGATATTTCGGGGCTTTAGCCATTCCAGTGCTGACAGCAAATTTGCATACATATTAATTGACAATTTTTTCCATGATTTGGTCCATTTTTCTTATTTATGGTCCTACACTGACAGGCAATTTGTGTTCAGTTCGGACACAAACTGATTTTAGACTAAGCCTTCTTTATAAACGAAGACTCAGAATTAGGAACCCTCCTCTACTATGATGATCTTTCGGGGCTTCAGGCATCCCAGTGCTGACAGCAAATTTGCATACATATTAATTGACAATTAGTTCCATGATTTGGTCCATTTTTCTTATGAATGGTCCTATACTGGCAGGCAATTTGCGTTCAGTTTGTACACACACTGATTTTAGACTAAGCCTTCCTTATAAATGAGGACTCAGAATTAGACTTGAGGCTTCTTTAACGACCGGTTTCTGAACATGTTTTCTGTGTTTGAAGGGAGGACCTGGAGTCGCTCCAGCGGGAGCTCACAATTTTGTCCCATCAGTTTTCTCAAAAGTGTCTGGAAAACAAGCATCTAGCTCAAGCTCTGGATGCAGAGAGGAAAGCTTTGTGTCAGTGCCAGATGGAGAACCAGGACCTGAGGAGCACAAACCAGGTAACACAAGAAGTCCGGAAAACTAGCCAGTTGGGTCACAATGACCCCTCTGGGTGATCCAGTTAGAAAACATGAGTCATAGCTTTACGAAATATCTTCCTTCTGACTAATCAGGCTTAAATTAAACTTCAAAAGACATATAACCCACCCTGATTGGCTGATTCAGTCAGTTATGATAATATTGAGCATTGTTAGTGTTTCAACAACAAAGGGCTGCCTTTGAACTCACTCTTGTTTACCCCTCCCAACTTCTAAGGCACATGATAAATATTTTTAATTGTTTAAATGGGATCAGTTAAAAATGGAAGAGATTATTAAAAAAGACTTAGTCACAGATGTCGAAATTTACGACCCGAGAATTTTAGCGTTGGCTGAATTCTGATTGGTCATGTTTAGGGTAAAAACAGTGTAAAAAAAATCCCAGATTACCAGAAGGAGCACAGCATGAATTAATCTGCTGGAATACCGGATTACTGACTTGTTCGTCATGTGCAGGAACTGTGTGGCCAATTAGCAGCAGAGATCAGCAGGTTGTCTCTGGTCGGAAAACAGGACCCCCTACTGCTCGCTGAGGAGACAGACGTGTACGGGATGAAGGCAAGTTTCACCCCTCTTTTACTTCCGCTTCGATTTATTCTCTTTTACATATTTGTCTGCAGACTGAAATCATTGTTGTTTTTGGCAGCCATCTAAGTTTTTGTTTTAGTCTTCGTCTTTGGAACGAAAATTAATTTAAGTTTTAGTCACATTTTTGTCACAAAAACCCAAAAGAGTTTTTGTCTAGTTTTCGTCAGGGAAGACGAAGAACGTCTTAGTCTAGTTTTAGTCTAAAAAAAAAAAAAAATCAGGGACAGGGTCCTGCCCCAAGTGGAGGAGTTTAAGTATCTCGTGTCTTGTTCACGAGTGGGGGAAGGATGGAGCGGGAGATCAACAGGCGGATCGGTGCAGCGTCAGCAATAACTAGGACACTGCATCGGTCCGTCGTGGTAAAGAAAGAGCTGAGCCGAAAAACAAAGCTCTCGATTTACAAGTCGATCTACGTTCCTGCCTTCATCTATGGTCACCAGCTGTGGGTGGTGACCGAAAGAATGATCGGAATCGCGGGTACAAGCGGCCGAAATGAGCTTCCTCCGCAGGGTGGCTGGGCTCTCACTCAGAGATCGGGTGAGGAGCTTTGCCATCCGGGAGGAGCTCGGTGTCGAGCCGCTCCTCCTCCAGGTCGAGAGGAGCCAGATGGGGTGGTTCGGGCATCTGTTCAGGATGCCCCCCGAGCGCCTCGCAGGCAAGGTGTTTCGGACACGTCCCACCGGGAGGAGACCAAGAGGCAGACCCCGGACGGGCTGGAGAGACTATGTATCACAGCTGGCCGGGGAACGACTCGGAATCCTTCCGGGTGAGCTGGAGGATTCAGCCGGGGAGAGAGAGGCCTGGGCTACCCGTTTGAGGCTGTTGCCCCTGCGACCCGACCCCGGAACAAGCGGAAGATGACGGAACGAAACGGAAAAAAAATCTTACTTTAACAATCGTGTCTTTATTACTGAGAATAATGCAGGTTATTTGTTAAAAAAAAAAAAAAAAAAAAAAAACCTCTGCCGAGCTTTAACTTGCGCAAAAACAGCGAACATTGTAAAACAACGTAAAATAAACACAAATTTTTCAGTGAGTAAGATACGTTGTAACTTCTGCATACTTAAAAATGACACTTCTTAATAACCCTGTAAACACTGCATTGTGTCTTTAAATCAGCGGTTAGCGCAACCAAGCTTACTAAGGAAGTTAGCAGCGCCGCCAAGCTAGCATTAGCTTAAAGTTAGCGTGCTGTTTGCGAAAAATATGTGGAAAACTTTTAGTTTCTGACCACTAAGCCTCTTTGTTGCTGTTTTCACCATGGAGTGTGACTTCCTCGTGGCTGCAGGTGTGTTGTGTAGACGGTGTGAACGTGTAGCATTATGGGGGCGTGCCGCCGTGCTTTTTCTTTTCACAGACAGAAATATGAAAGTCTGTGTCTATTTTGTTACATTTTCGTCTCGTCAACAGAAACTTGCAAACGTCTTGTCACATTTTCGTCACCAAAATGTCGCATTTATTTCATTATTGTTACGTCATCGTCATGAAAAAATGCTTCGTCAACTAAATAATTTTGTCGTTTACATCGTTGACGAAAACAATACAGACTGAAACGTCTCTCTCCGGTTTCAGATCACACTCCGGGTGAAGGAGTCAGAGGTTGAAAGTCTCAAACAGAAAATCACGAATCTGAAGGAAGACCTCCAGTTGGCACTAAAGGTGAGCGACTTTTGACCTGCTGTTTACGGACCTCATTTACTAAGAAATGTGTGAATCTTTGGCCGAACAAGCCACGCCTCTAAACTCCAATCTGTTTATGACGTGGTGCAATGGTCCTCAAATGAGCCGGTGCCGCTTGTTGTTGTTCATACACAATGGCAAGGTGTCACTATTGTGAAGTAGGGACGGCGTCTCCCACAAGAGAAAGGCGGTCACCATGGCGACCATGGCAACCATGGACATTGATCTGTCGGTGAAAAAAAAAAAAAATGGAAATGTTCCAGCTTTAACATGGCGACAACCTGCTGATCTCTGCTGCGTCATTACAGACCCCCGTATTCGAATAACAACAGGAAGCTGACCATGTCTTGTTGTTGCAGGAAAGAAGAGACGCGCTGAAGGAGAACAAGGAAATATTTGCTGAGCTCAACGTGTTCCGAGCTAAAGCAGAACGAGAGACTGAAGAGCTGAAAGAAAATCTGAGGCTAGCCCGCCAGGCCCTGCTACGGAGCAACTGAGACCATTAACTCAAAAATACTCGTTTATCTTTAAAGTTATGAGAAAATGTTTAATATTGTTCTAAATGTTGTTCGTGATGTGAAATATTTTCACGCTTTTTTTGTCGGAATTGGAATGTTTAAGAATTTTTATAATTTAAATTCAATGTATTTTTTTTTTTTTACTGATGTTGCAGCAATTTAACTTATTTTGATAGTTTTATTAAAAATAAACTGGTTTAATAAAGTTTTGTAAACTATTTTGAAGTTTGAGGTTTTTGTTAAAAAATTAAGACACTCATTTATTCAAATTTACACAGAAACTATAAAAAAAAAAAATCTGCAAAAACAACAAAACTTTTGTGTTTTCAAAGTATAGTGATGTTTTCTCAGATTATTATTTATTTGTTTTTTTTAATATACTTTATTGACCCCTGACCGGGAAATTTGTGTGCTGCATTTCACCGCAGCAGGCTGCCACCTATGATGGCGCCAATGGTGGGGTAGGTGTCTTCTCCAAGGACCATAGTCGGGAACTTAGTGGGATGCGGATCTGCGAACTTCTGGTTAACTTCCGGTCCGCGGGCTAACGCTCTAGCCTCTGAGCCACCGTGCCGTTGATTTTGTTAAAGAAAAAAATACGGATTACCATTACCCACCTATTGTCCTACAGGTAAAAGACCCATAATATGCGTTTGGGGCTTGATCTCCTACGAACATATCGAGATATACGTAAAGCTTTGCCCCAATTAAGTATGATCCATATAGCCTACTAAGACAAAAATCCAAAAAGTCCACCTTCTCGTCAAAAATAATTAACTGGTTGCACATATACTTGTTCAGGGCCATACCTTCAAGATGGCCGTCTCAATATGTAGGCCACAAAGGATCACCACAAAGTGATCCTCATCCAGAGTAGACGCCCACTAAATTTGTTTGACGAGAGCAAAAAGTGGTTGGTGGTACACTTGTACCACCTGCAGTCGTACAAGTGTAGGGTACTTGTACCACTGTGGCAATTCGCAAATTGCTGTGGCAATTCGCAATTGTTGAACGATTTGCGCCAGTGACTCTTCTGATTTTGCTGTGCATTGCAGTTTGATCGTCATTTGATCCGGAGCAGCTGAAGGTGCCGGTAATGCGGGAGGAACAACTGGAGGTGCTAACTTCGTGCTAGGCGCTGCAGTTAGTTTTACGTTAGCAGTAACAGCTTTAGCAAAGCTGGGAATGGGAGAGGGGAAACCGACCTCAAAGACGTGCCCTGCTGGTTGATCACCACTACACAATGATCTATTCCTGAAAAGTCATTTGATAGAAGTTGAATCAGAAAGATTCCATGAAATGAGTCCTTGGCTGTCGACAAACTGGGGTTATATTTGATATTAATTACTGTAGCTGTTGGGAACAAACTATGCCGCAATTTGGAGGCCACACAACACAATCCACTCTGAATCATTTACAGATACCACAGGCTAGCTGTTTAAATGCCCGCTCAGCGTCGAGGTGCCAGTCTTTTTTGCTCTCATATGAAAGCAAAGCGCCACATTGACTACATCCAGCGAAACCAACGCAAGTTTCTGTAGCATGTCGAACAATAAATTTGAATCTTTTCCACACCTCACTCTTACAGGTGCGTGTTTGTCTTTTCAGTTATCCTGCTTTTAGTTTATCCTTAACTTCTTACTCCTTCATATTGGGGATACCACTTCAAAATAAATTAAATAAAGACATGCACAGGGGAGGATTACCAAATTAAGAGGGGGCATTCACATGCGCAGAGCATGCTCTGGCTCTACGAATCCTGTTTAGTAGTTAAACATTACTTCTCTGTTTTATACAAATTATTCATTTTATAACAAGTATTTTTTAGTTTAGTACACACACCTCATTTTAGTTTACATTTTAAAAACGTAGATTTATTAAAAAAAAAAAAAAAGTCAGCGCGAGAGAAGCCCGACCCGACCCGAATTTTGGGTCGGGCTCGGGCTTAAGATCTTACCTCTGAGTTATTTGAACATTTTGAAAAATAAGAATTATTTTCCCGCATTTTGGTGCATATTTTGCCCAAAGTTTATAATAAGTAAAGTAGTAAGAACACTTTTTTTTTTTTTTTTTGTGGACCAAAAGAAGGGGGCTTTTGCCCCCACAACCCACCCCCGTGGATCCGCCCCTGTAAACCCATATTTAAAAATAACTAGACATAATTTCAAGCATTGACAAATATTAAAATGTAATAAAAACAAATTATCACATGTTTTTTAAACATTTTTCCCATGTGTAATAAATAAAAAAAAAATCTCGCAAAATACTTTTACTTTGAAAAGACTTTTACTTTGAAATACCTTGTCATCTTTTCCTGTTTTTTTTTGTTTTCTTTTAATCTAACTTAACAGATTTGAAAGGTGTCCATGATGACAAGTTTAAAAGACACACAGTGACCCTGTCTCTACCTGCTGGATTCACTCCGGGGTTTTGGGGGATTTTTGTTTTGATAATGAAGTGTTTTAAAGAAGCAGCCGCTCTGAACGGGTTCTGATGGAGGGGAGCTGGTTAGCATGAAATCCAGCGGCCCTAGCTTTTGTTTACATCCCGTAGAGATGACGAAGGGCCTGGATAGGCGTGTTAGCTAAACCCGCTCCTCCAGTCAGACCGCTTCCAAGAGCGTGGAGCGTCCTTCTTAACGTCTGCACCTTAACGGGTAAAAACCTCCACAAAAAAACGTTACGTTACGAAAATGAGAGAGCGTTAAAAACACAGGCCTGTTTGTTTTAAAAACACAGCTGAAAAACAAACAAACAAAACGCTTTTATTATTATTTTCTTTATAAATATTATCATTTTTTTTTTTCTAAAAACAGGTAGGTCAAAATATTTTAATTTTGGAAAAAAAAAATAGCATTTTTTTTTTTGCTATTATGGTAAGTTTAACGCGAATTTAAATTTATTACGACATCTTAAGATTTTTAGGATTTTTTTTTTATTTAAAATATAACAGTTCATTTTTAGTTGTTTTTACAAACATTAATAAATACTTTTAATTGTACAAAATATTTATCATAAATACGAAAAGTTTAAAAACAACTTTGTTTTAATAAATAAACAAATTTATTTATTTATTGTTTTTTTTTTCTAAAATGGAACTAAAATAAAAGAAAGACAGTTGATTGAATTTAGTCGTGTTTGTTTTTAGCATCAGATGATTTTATTGTTTTTATTCCGACAAACAAAACCGAAACCAGGCGTAGACTAGAACAGTTAACAGTAGCTAAGCTAATAGTAAAACCCGGTTAAAGCCTGAGGCGGGAAGAGTTCGCGCTAATTCAAACCACCGGAAGTGATTTTCTATGATCCCTGAAAATAAGAAATTATAAAAATAAGAACATTTTGTTTACTAACATGTTACTCCATGTCGTGTTTTTCCGCAGTGATGGATGTTTTCTCTCAGGATCCACAGTACCTGCCCATGGATCTGTCGAAGAGCTACAATTCCCGGAACCGTGGCCACCCCGAGGTCATGGACCTGGCAAAGAAGCCAGAGTGGTACCACAGACGTCCGGCAGGAACAGACCTCCCTTCGCCGTTCAGATCCCGCGCTTCGTCTTCCTACGGCTCGCCCGCTCATCGTAGGGACCTGGAGCAGAGCACGGAGACTTTAGGGAACTACATGAACTCCTCCGGACTGGACTTGTATCATGATCGCGTCCACAGCAACCTGTGGCACACCGGGTTCTACGGCGGGGATCAGAGGGGCGTGCCGGAAAGCAGCGGTGGGGAGGAAAGCGACAGCGGCTCGGACGTCATTTTTTTGCTATCTTCGGCGAAGGAGCCTATGGTTTGTGGCTCCTTCATCCAGGACGATGTGAGGCGCATGGTGGAACCGACCGAAGCCGGAAGCTGCTACCTGCTGCCTCAGCAAATGAGCTCGCCGAGTCCTGAAAGCTCGTACTCGGAGGAATCTTCGGACAGCTCACTGGACATTCCGATCCATCACTCCCGGCCAATCGTCCTCCTCGCGGACCTCAACAGTGTCTACAACAACCAGCCGGAATCCGTCATTGACGTTTCTAGCGACGACAGCGACCTCATTCATGTTACGACGGTCAACGACAAGAAGAAAAGTAAAAAGAAGATACCGTCGCAATTTACCGGCAAGCAAGCCGTGTCAAGCAAAGTGCGCCGTAGCAACCGTTCCAAAAAGTTGGTGTCGGAAACACCGACACCGGCGTTCTCTGTCCGCAGCCCTCGGCACAGTCTGCAGCGCCGTGCCAAACGAGATGCCGTCGGCATTTACAACGAGAACTCCGACTCCGACAGCTTGATGGAATACGCGCTTAGGTTGTCCAGCTTTGAGGAATCCAACTCGCAACCAAACCCACCGCAGAGAGTGGGCGGAAACGCTGAGGAATCTGGGGGAGTGGCTGAGTCTGACAGGAAGTTACGGAGAAGGGAGCCTTGCCGTAGAAACGCCCTCACAAGGGACACTGCGCCTACGCCGCCGAGCAGGACGCTGAGGAAGAACAAACAAATCGAAAGCCCCCCAACCACTTCCTCCACCACGCCCACCAAGAAACCACAGAGAAAACGGCCTGCCAGGCGAAGGAGGAAACGATGTGGAAATTTCGGACCGTCCTCTCTGTTCCCGCCCACTGAACCCGAAATAAAGCTGCGAATCCTTCAAACCAAGGAAAAAAAAGAGAGAAGATCCGACAGTTTCTGTCCGTTTGTCCACTTGAACAAGCGGACGTGCCAGGTGGTGAACTACCAAGAGGATGAGGCTAAGGTACGAAGCAGCGATGGTGAGGGGCGGGTCACGACTCCCAGCGGGTTTGTACCTACTACTTCCTGTTATAAACTTGGCCGGCTCGGCCCTGACAGCGATGCCATGCTGTGCTGCCTTTGTGGGCAGATGGCAAATGTGACTGGACTTGGGGACCTGCATGGGCCGTACCGACCCGCCTCCTCACATTTGGACGCTCAGAGCCAGGAGACGCATACATTGTCCAACGGCTGCCTAGAGGAGGAAAACAACGAGAGAAACAGCCCCTCCTTTACGGAGGAGCCTCTCCACTTTGACGAATGCTGGGTTCACGAGGACTGCGGTATCTGGTCTGCAGGGGTCTTCCTGGTTCGAGGGAAACTGTACGGGCTTGAAGAGGCGGCGCGACTCGCTCGTGAAGCGGTAAGACTTTATTTTCTATACTTGGTGCTGGTAATGTTTTTGTTTTAGTACTCGGAGGAGAACCTAGAGATGTTACTTGGTGCTCACCAACCGAAATTTAAGGATGGCTAAACAAGATACACATGTTTAACACTAGAACTGCCGCAGCTGTCAATATGACTCCACGTCGCTTTAATACGCTAGTTAGAATAAATAAAACACAACCTTTTATGACTTTTAATATAAACATGTTTTCTATTTTATTATGTAGTTTTTGCGTTTATAAAAATGAACATTTCAAAATTTATAAGCATTTTATTTCCTCTAACCTGCTGCGCCCCGCAGCAGCTGAGAGGAAGCGCGCCACTATAGTAACAACTTCTGCAGGGAGTTGTTGCTATGCATGTGTAAAATGTAACGCTTGACACACAGATTGGGCGTGACATAACGAGGGTCGTATGGCTGAACGTACCTGTAAAAGTCACCAGGGGGCGACAGTCTCAGACGGTAATCCCAGGCTTCTCTCACCCCAACTGCATCCTTCAGCTCACCCGGAAGGATCCCGAATTGTTCCCCAGCCAGCTGTGAGACATAGTCTCTCCAGCGGGTCCGGGGTCTGCCTCTCGGTCTCCTCCCGAAGGGACGTGCCCAAAACCCCTCCCCAGCGAGGCGCTGGGGGGGCGTGCTGACCAGATTCCCAAACCATCCCATCTGGCTAAAAGACTAAAAATATTAGTCTTTTTTTATTTAATTAAAGCATAAAAGTTAAAACCGGCTGCATGGTGGCTTCACAGCAACAAGGTCGGGTTTGGAAGGCTGGCCTATCTGTGTGGAGTTGCTTGTTCTCCACTTGTGTGTGGGTTTTCTCCTGGTACTCAGGTTTCCTCTCACCCTCCAAAAACATGCTTGTTAGGTTGATTGGCCGCTACAAAATTGCCCCTAGTAATGCCTGTGTGTGTGCCCCCGTGATGGACTGGCGACCTGTTTGAGGTGTACCCTGCCTATCCCCTTGAATCGTCTGAGATAGGCTCCTTCACCCCTGCGACTCTTTCAGGGAATAAACGATTCAGAAGATGAATGAATGAAATAAATTATCTTTTTTTTTAAGTTTATTCAGAATATTTTCAACTATTCTTTTAAAAACACATTTTTATCGTCCAATCAGGTTGATAAAAAAAATTTTTTCCTTTTTTTTTTTTCGCAGGTTTGTTCGAGCTGCCAACAAACGGGTGCAATCATTGGCTGTTTTCAGAAGGGATGTTCCAGTAACTTTCACTACACATGTGCCATTCAGTCAGGTACTTCACACCTTGGCCTTCAGCAGTGCTCTACTCGCAAATCATTTTACTATAATAAGTTAACACCAAAAAAAAAAAAACGGGGTATCATTGAGTAGATCATGAGGAAATGATCCTATCTCACCTTGTAGCAGTGCTTCTGAATTATTTTCTGTTGCACCCCCCTCCGACTCTCCACTGTGACTATAGTTAGTATCATTTGTGTATTAAATTGTTAAACGTACACTTTTGCATAACATTGTATCCTCATTAACATTACTCCCTGCGCACACTCTGACAATGAGAGTGCCAACTACTGTAGTGGATGTGCAATTACACTTTATTCTAGTACTGCAAAAAAAAACATATTCCACAGGGTCACATGCGCCCAACCTGGCATCGCGCGCCCCCTTAACGGGTCGTGTCCCACTATTTGAGAAGCATTGCCTTATACGGTGATCGGGATCTACTGGTAGATCCTAAAGATTGTTTTGGTTGACCTCATGGTGTTTATGTAAAAAAACAAACAAACAAAAATGGATTAAAACGTATTTATTTATGTTTATAGGAATAAAATCTTTTCATTTTATTTTGAGACAGGCAGGGTTGTCCTGTAACCATAGCAACCCACTCTTCTCTGCTTTTTTTTTTTTGCATGCTGCTGCCCATTCCTCACAAAAACTACTCCACCTAGTGGATCATATTTTCTACATGTTTTTGAGACATTTTGAGAAAATTTAGGTTAAACACATGAATTAAACTAAAAACCTGGGGCGGATTCAAGGGGGTCGTGGAGCTGCACGCCCCCCTTTTGGTCCACAAAAAAAAAAAAAAAAAAAGAAGAAGAAGAAAGGAAAATGGTTTTCTGATTGATAACGCTCAGATCAAATGTCTGTGTATCTGTTGTTTTTCAGGCTGCGTCCTCAACGAGGAGAACTTCTCCCTGCGGTGTCCTGACCACAAGGTAAACCCCGTTTTCGTAAAAGTTTGGATCTGACTTTTAAAAACATAGAATTTTAAATAGACAGCAAATGAACACGTGTGAAATATTTAATTACATAAGGCTTTAAATCAAACCAAAATAAGTTTATTTTTTATTCTTATATTCGAGCTTCTTGGTGAAACCCACACTAATAAAAACAACAATAGAACTCTGGGACGTGTTTACTAGTAAACTCAAAAAAGACTGAATTACTGAACCGCCTTAAGATCAGGGCTGATCAAGACTCATAAAGACTGATAAACACCCAATTTGCCAACGAGCCCAATGATTGGGCACTGAAGATAGGGATGCATCGATACGAGTATCGTTCCGTCATCTCCTGCTTATCCGGGGCTGGATCGCAGGGGCAACAACCTCAGACGGGAAACACAGGCTTCTCTCATCCCAGCCATCTGTGAGACATAGTCTCTCCGGTGGGTCCGTGGTCTGCCTCTTGGTCTTCTCTCGGTGGGACGTGCCCAGAACACCTCACCAGCAAGGCACTTGGGGGGCATCCTGACCAGATGTCCGAACCACCCCATCTGGTTTCTCTCGACCTGGAGGAGAAACGGCTCGACATCGAGCTCCTCCCGGATGGCAGAGCTCCTCACCCGATCTCTGAGTGAGAGCCCAGCCACCCTGCAGAGAAAGCTCATTTCGGCCGCTTGTACCCACGATCTCATTCTTTCGGTCACCACCCACAGCTGGTCACCATGGTGAGGGTAGGAACGTAGATCGACTTGTAAATCCAAAGCTTTGCTTTTCGGCTCAGCTCTCTCTTTACCACGACGGACCGATGCAGCGTCCTAGTTATTGCTGATGCCGCACCGATCCGCCTGTTGATCTCCCGCTCCATCCTTCCCCTACTCGTGAACAAGACCCCGAGGTACTCCTCCACATGGGGCAGGACCCTGACCCGCAAGTTGACAAATGTAATTGTACAATAGTAGATACTCCATCCTGATTGGTCGCAGGGTGTTGATTAATTTGCATAATGCAGACCTTTGAAAGACGTTTCGGTTAAATAGTCTCAACCTTTCAAATTACTGTGACTGCCTAAAATCATACCTACAAAAGCTAAAAAAAAACATGTTTAAACATTTTTAACCACAACAATAAGAAGATTTTGAAAAAAAAAGGGTGGGTGGGCGGGGATTGGCTTTACTTCAAACTTTCGGGTATTTTGTAAAATGAAATCTCAGTCCTTGCTTCAGACTTTATTTCATCATTCTCTGGATAAGAACGAACAGGAAATGATGTCGTTTCACTTTGAAAAGATACTTTATTTCACTTTTGTTAAATAAAATGGTAACTTTTGATAATTTTTTTTTTGATGGTAAGTTGTGGAGCAGCGACAGGTTCTGTGGCTGTTACCACGGTAACAAATACTAAGCTACCGTTGTGCCTTAAAAAAAAACCCAACCTATTATTCCAATTGGTCATAAACAAAATACAGCACTTCTAATTTACAGGATGTAATATTTTATTTTTAAGAGATCAAGATATAAAAAAAATTATCTCCTCTGCAACGTGGCTGGGCTCTTATTTAGAGATAGAGGGAGGAGCTCTTACATCTGGGAGGAGCTTGAGGAGCCGTTGCTCCTCCGGGTCGAGAGAAGCCAGATAGGAAAGTTCGGGCATCTGGTTAGGATGGCTCCCGAGTGCCTCGCTGGTGAGGTGTTTTGGGGATGTCCCAGTAGAAGGAGACCAAGAGGCAGACTTTGGACCTGCTGGATTTGGACTTTGACCTGGACCTTAGACTTTGCAATTATTACTATTTTAAGTCCAAATAATGACGGTTTCAGTACTCTGTATAGATGAGTTGTTAGCATCCTTCTGTCTCTAGAGACAATGGAGTCTACACCTGGATACTTATCTGTTTGAGCAGTATTGGCTGTGGCTGAATAAGCCGATGCGGGAGCTGCAGCTCCCACCACACTTGCTACAAATGTGATAGTTGGTATGAGTCATGGGGGGAGCAGTGGCAGACTTACCCATTTGCTGTTTACAAGTCTTTGTAGCACTGCGCTAGATCACTCTGTTCTCCTCAGGATGCTTGATATAAAAGTAATCATGTTCGTATCCAGTATGAAAAATGGTAACGGTGCGAGCCTACTTAAAGCATTGTGATCATGTGACCTTATGGCTCCAGATTGACGCTGTTCCAGTTTAATCGGAGCATCAGATGTTGGTTGTACACCTCAGACTCGGAATCATGCCACCTACAGAAATTCTCTGACTCTGCAGTTGTAGGGTGTATAAGCGGTGGGCAGTAGGAGGAGTACAGGTGAGTGGTGGACGGATTTTTGGAATGGGCGGGAGAGAATCACCTGCTGCTCAATGTAGACAAGACCAGGGAGATGGTGATTGACTTCCTGAAGAAGAGGACTGCTTTGCAGTCGCTCTGCATTCTGGGTAGGGATGTGGAGGTGGTGGAGGAGTACAAATACCTTGGAGTGACCATCGACAGCAGACTGAGCTGGAGGAGCAACAGTACTGCTGTGTACAAGAAGACCTGCAGCCGACTTTACTTCCTAAGGAAGCTGAGGTCCTTCAATGTGTGCGGCAAGATCCTGGAGATCTTGTACCAGTCTGTGGTGGCCAGCTCCTTGTTCTTCTCCGTCATCTGCTGGGGGAGCACCATCGCAGCCAGTGATGCCAACAGACTGAATAAACTACCGTAATTTCACGGCTATAAGGCTCATATAAACGTCTCGTCTTAGATTTTCTTCAAAAAGAGCGGCGCGCTCTTTCGTGCGGTGCGCCTTGTGTGTGAGAAAAGGTGGACCTAAAAGAAAAAGCGGTGCCCGTGAGGCGAGGCGGACCTGAAAGAAAAGGCATGCGTACGTTAAAGAGTGAAATGTGGGCGTGGATTGTGTATAAAAAAGGTATGTGCTGTGTGCACAACATTGCTGTTTTAATGCTGAAAACACGCTTATGACGCTCAGTTTAAGCTGAAGGCAATCAGCTACGCAGAGGAACATGGGAATCGAGCTGTGGAAGGGTGGAAGGCAGCGCCGGGCAAGTTACACTACAGTTTGCCAATGGATTGTAGATGCTTGGACTAACATGTCTGCTGGTACTGTTATCCGAGCTTTCACAAAAGCTGGTATCCTTTCTGAGGAGCCGCACAGTACAGACAGTGACTTTGACAGCGAGGAGCGAAGTGGACCTTCTCTGTTGGATTTTGCGCAGTTTTTCGATTCTGAAACAGAGGATGAGGACTTTGATGGATTTGAATAAAGACTATTACCGGTAATGTGCTTGTTTAGTATCGTTACTACTTAAATAAAGCACAACCAAACTCAGTTTTGCTCCCGATCTATTTTTTAATACGCACATTTGCATGCTTGCGTGTGTGTGGTTGTGAGGCGGTGTGTGACTGAGACTGTGCCTTTTCGTACGGTGCGCCTAATGGTCGTGAAATTACAGTCATCAGACTGGCTGGCTCTGTCATTGGCAGCAAACAGGACTCACTTGAGGCAGTGGTAGAGAGGAGGTCACTGAACAAACTTTTGTCCATCATGGAAAACCATGACCATCCTCTCTACCCACTCCTGGACGAATAGCGGAGCTCCTTCTCCAAGAGGCTCAGACAGCTCCGCTCGAGAACATCTCGTTAGCGGAGATCTTTCTTCCCGTACGTGATCGGGCTCTACAACGACTCATTTAGCAGATAGGAAGTTGTTGCTGTGACAAAAATTTTCCCATGTGTGGGATCATTAAAGTATATTCTGATTCTGGTTTCTTAGTTTCTCCAGCTGTGTTTTTTTCTCTGCAGATCAAACCTCTCACCGTCGTTACCAGAAAACACAAGAGATGACACAGAAGACGATTGGAGTTTGTGAAGGTTCGTACTTTTCATCTTGGATCCATTATTAAAAACGTGTATCCTTCCAGAATCAATAAACTATAAAACATTTTATATTTCCGCGACAGACTGGTGAACTGTTTAGGGTGTACCCCACCTCTTGCCATAAAATCAGCCAGAATAGAATCTGGGACCAGATAGGGATGGACGGTTCAGAAGATGAAACATTTTCTATTTCGGACCAATAGAGGTTGTCAAAATAAAATAGTGACGTGAATGCAGTTCTACTCTTTGACCAAAAGAGGGCGCGTTTGGTCTTAGATTAAAAGACACGAGAATTTAGTTCATACATTGTTTTTTTATGCAGTTGCTCAAAATATAACAACAAAAGCTCGGCTTTTGAAACGGACGTTTAAATATTTGCATTTTATTTTATGAACATTTAGTAAAATAAATACTTTAATAGAAAATAATTGACAAATTTTTTGATTGTAAACAAAATATGTCCTCCTATTCCGATCATCGGAAAAGAGAAAACACTTTTTGATGGTGCTAACAGGCTATCATTCTGCAGCCAGTCGCTGATGTCCACTCATCCCCCCGGCTCGGCTCCAGTCTCGTGTCAGCAGTGAATAAATACATTAACGAGAAAATCTGGGGAGTAACGGTCGATCGTCTACAGTGGTGTTGTAGTAAATTTTAAAAATGGACTGTGACGTGACGGATCCTACTCGGACAAAAGAGAAGCCGGAAAAACGCTAGTTTTGATTTGAAAAATCAAAAAAATAATAGATATACAAATTAGGACCCGATTATTATTATTGTTCCGTTCCGTCATCTTCCGCTTGTTCCAGGGTCGGGTCGCGGGGGCAACAGTTTTAAGCGGGCTGTCCAGGCCTCTCTCTCTCCCCGGCTGCATCCTCCGGCTCACCTGGAAGGATCCCAAGTCGTTCCCCGGCCAGCTGTGAGACATAGTCTCTCCAGTGGGTCCGGGGTCTGCCCCTTTGTCTCCTCCCGTTGGGACGTGCCCGAAACACCTCGCCCGCGAGGCGCTTGGGAGGCATTTTGACCAGGTGCCCGAACCACCCCATCTGGCTCCTCTCGACCTGGAGGAGGAGCAGCTCGACACCGAGCTCCTCCCGGATGGCAGAGCTCCTCACCCGATCTCTGAGTGAGAGCCCCGCCACCCTGCGGAGGAAGCTCATTTCGGCCGCTTGTACCCGCGATCTCATTCTTTCAGTCATCACCCACAGCTGGTGACCATAGGTGAGGGTTGGAATGTAGATCGACTTGTAAATCGAGAGCTTTGCTTTTCGGCTCAGCTCTCTCTTTACTACGACGGACCGATGCAGCATCCTAGTTATTGCTGACGCCGCACCGATCCGCCTGTCGATCTCCCACTTCATCCTTCCACCACTCGTGAACAAGACCCCGAGATACTTAAACTCCTCCACTTGGGGCAGGACCCTGTCCCTGACCCTGACCCTTTTCCAGGCGAGGACCATGGTCTCGGATTTGGAGGCTATAATTCCCATCCCGGCCGCTTCACACTCGGCAGCAAATCGATCCAGCGAGAGCTGGAGATCACAGTCCGATGAAGCCAACAGAACCACATCATCCGCAAAAAGCAGAGATCCGATCCTGAGGTCATCAAACTGGATCCCTCCAACGCCTCGGCTGCGCCTAAATATTCTGTCCATTAAGGTGATGAACAGAATCGGTGACAAAGGGCAGCCTTGGCGGAGTCCAACTCTCACTGGAAATGGAATCGACATACTGCCAGCTATACGGACCAAGCTCTGGCTCCGGTCGTACAAAGATCGGACAGCCCGTACCAAGGGCTCCGAGACTCCGTATTCCCGGAGCACCCCCCACAGGAGTCCCCTAGGGACACGATCAAATGCCTTCTCCATTATTATTGTTATAATTATATGGGGGGAGACGGTGGCTGAGTGGTTAGACCGTTCGCCCGCAAACCGGAAGTTCACAGATTCTCATCCCATTGAGTTCACGTCTAGCGTCCTTGGAGAAGACACCTAACCCTCGTTTCTCCCACCATTGACACCGTGATAGGTGGCAGCCTGCTGCGGTGAAATGCAGCACATAAATTTCCCGGTAAGGGATGAATAAAGTAAATTAAAATATTTTTTTTTTTAAAAGAAAAATTGGACTTAGCTTATTATGAAGTCATATATTGACTCTTTTTTACTTGGTTCACTGAAAATTTGGGGAAACTATAATATTTATTTACTATATTTTATTTTTTGCTCAAAGTCTGACAATAACAGCATCTCGTTTCACTTCTTTGCTTAAATAAAAATGAACAGATAACAATAAAAAAATCTTTTTAGCATTCGAATCTCAAATACATTTCCGATGTTAGCGTAATCACATCTCACCTCAATCGGATTTGGTTCATTTTAGTTGTCATAGATTATGTTGCCAATAGGTTTCGGGGGATGCCGGAGCCTATCCCGGCTTATTTAAGACGAGAGGCAAGATACACCCCAAACAGGTCGCCAGTCTGTCGCGGGGCCACACCTATATAACTATCTACACCAGGCATAGGCAAACCATGGCCCGTTAAATGTTTTAATCTGGCCCGCCAAACTTGAAAAATTAAATAAATAAACCTTGCTAATGTTTTATTTTCCCTGCAATTCTGATGTTTCCTCACTAGATGGCACATTCTGGATATGTTGGCTTTGTTGAGAAAACAACAAAACTGCTCCCAATAAAATGTGTGTGTCTCCGTGATGCGCATGCTGTCAAAATAAACAGTGTACACAGATATGGAAAGCCATCAGGCCCCATACATGCATGTAAACAAGCGTGTTAGATGTTAAAACAAGCAAAAAGTTACATCAAGCGCTTAGATTTCAAACCTAGCGTTGCTAATGTATGTTTTTAAGCGCTAGCGCACTAGATTTCAGACCTAGCAGCACGCTCTTTACGTAACATTTAGCGCTTGTTTAAAATCTAGCGTGCTATTCTATCGGTAACCAAAGCATGCCATCCATCTGATCCTGTTCTGCCCACCTGGTCAAATGTTAGAAATCAACGTGGCCCACAAGTCAAAAAGTTTGCCCACCCCTGATCTGCACAGATATTTGGGGTATTTTTATAGCGGCCAATCAACCTAACATGCTTGTTTTCAGAAGGTGGGAAGAAACCAACACATACAATGGGAGAACATGCAAACTTCACAGAGAAATGCCAGTGTTTCAAGGCTTGTTCAACCTGGGACACAAACCCCTGACCTTCTTGCTGTGAAGCCACCGTGCCGCCCCATTTTAGTTTTCTCCTTTTAAAAAAAGCAAAGCAATAGTTTTTGTTGATTTGTTAATTTTGTTGATTCCGTCATCTTCCGCTCATCCGGCGCCGGGTCGCGGGTGCAACAGCCCCAACAGGCAGCCCAGGCTTCTGTCACCCCGGCTACATCCTCCAGCTCACCCGGTAGGATCCCAAGTCGTTCCCCGGCCAGCTGTGAGACATAGTCTCTCAAGCAGGTCCGGTGTCTGCCCCTTGGTCTCCTCCCGGGGGGATGAGCCCGAAACACCTCACCCGCGAGGCGCTCGGGCGCATCTTGACCAGATGCTCAAACCACCCCATCTGGCTCCTCTCAACCTGGAGGAAAAGCGGCTTGACACCGAGCTCTTCCCAGATAGTAGAGCTCCTCACCCGATTTCTTAGTGAGAGCCCAGCCACCCTGCAGTGGAAGCTCATTTCGGCCGCTTGTATCCGTGATCTCATTCTTTAGGTGAGGGTTGAACGTACAAATCTGAATTCCTTTCTTTTCTTTTTTTCTCATCAGATTTCCTCAGGGTGAAACGACGGCAGCGCGATGTCATCTCAACTTGTTTTTTTTTTTTTTTTTTGACGAGTCAGCGTGGTGAAACCAGTAACACCACTCCTGCTAAACTGGAGTGTTTGTATAAACGTATTTATTTATTACTTCCTCACTACGACGTCGTGTCACACAGATGTTTTTATTATTTTGACATAATTACAGAGTTTATTCACTTTTTGTATCAAATCGTAACATCTAAAAAAAAAAACCCGAAGCACTTTTTTCTACTGTTTTTTTTTTTTTTATTCCTGCAGCAGCTTCCAGATTGTTTGTTTGATTTCTTTATTGTAAACCCTCGTTAAAGCCGCACTAAGCGACATGCTGCTTGGAACCAGAAATAATTTGTCTCAGTTGGATGAAACCTCCACATTCCTCACGTCGAAGTCGGACATCTTGTATGTTTTCATTCACACATTTCGGGGTTTTTATAAGGGTTGAAAAAATTATGGTCATTTTTGTTGGTTTTCGACGACAGATTAAACTTTAATTTTATCTTTTAATGAAGAAAATTACCTTCGAAGATGATGTTAATATAAAAAAATGTATCTTTCTTGTTAATTTATCTTTTTATTTTGAAAATCCGGTGGTTTCACAGGAAAAAAAAGTGGCCACACTTTATGTTTATTAGTTATTTTATTCTTAATTATTGTGTTTTTTGTTAGATTAAAGCTTTATTTTAACTTCTGTGGCTCCAAAACTTTAGTTATTATATTAGACCAACACACACGCACACACACACACACACACCGACCAGATTCAGACTGAACAATCAAAAGTCTAAAGAGGTCAAAATAAAATGAGTTTAATACGAAGCACAAAAAAAGATGTGATTTGAACAAGTTTATGTTCATTTTTTTTAAGCCAAGTTTTATTTTGTTTTATTATTTGATGATAAAATGTGTTATTTAATAAACAAGTTTAAGGGAATATGTATGATTTTTTTTTTTTTTTTAAATTTGTATGTGTGTGTAAGAAAGAAAGAAAGAGATGTTTTCTGAATGAATTAAAGTCAAATCTTGGTGAAACCACTTGAAAATGTCATTATTTTTACAGCCATTTGAAAATTAAAAAGATAAATTAATGTGTTTAGTTTTTACTGTAGATCAGGCCCGGGCAAAGTACGGTCCGCGGTCCACTTGCGGCCCGTTAAGTGGTTTAATCCGGCCCGCCGAACTTGGAAAAAAACCCTTGTTAGTGTTTTATTTCCCATGCAATTCTGATGTTTCCTCACAAGATGGCGCACTGTATAATATGGAAAGCCATTGAACCCAATATACGCACGTAAACAAGCGTGTGAGATGTTAAAACAAGCAAAATGTTACATCAAGCGCTTAGATTTCAAACTTAGCACCGCTAAATGCGCATTTTTAAGCGCTATCGCACTAGATTTCAGACCTAGCGTCGCTAGATTTGAAATTTAACGCCCTTTGTGTAACATTTAGCGCTCTTGTTTAAAATACAGCGTGGCATTTTATTGGTCTACTCTAGCGGTTACCAAAGCATGCCATCCATCTGATCCTGTTCCAACCCCTTTGTCAAATGTTAGAACTCAGTGTGGCCCGAGTTTGTCCACCCGTCCTGTAGCTGCGTCTCACAATTCCAAATTAGAACAGCATTGTGCCAAAAGAAAAAAAAATCTTACAAAGCCGAAGACCCTTTGGGAGACTTGTGTAGACACTGGAACTGAACATCCGATACACTGTAAATCATAAACATGTCGATCGATAATTAAAAAGAGCTTATTGGATGTTTTTTTTTTTTTTAAAACCTATTTTAGTGCCCCACTTCGCTTCTTTTCATTTTTGTTGAATAACGCATCTGTCTCGGTACACACCTGTTCTATCTGCTTTGTCTTCTTGACCGACTTTTGCAAATCAACAATTATTTGTTCATTAATCAAAAAAAAATAAATAAAAAATTGACTAAATTAAAAAAAATTGCAGTATTAACGTAGACCAGTGTTTCTAAATTATTTTCTGTCACGCCCCCTCCAGGAAGAAGAAAACATCTCGCGACCCTCTTCCCGCGCGACACTGAATAGTATCATTTGGCTATAAAATTGTTACAAAGACCCCTCGGTATTACAGTGTATCCTTATTAACGTATAAGAGAATTAAGAAAGAAATATGGATTAATTTACAGCAAAGAATAGCTTTATTAACTGAACCACAGAGCCAATGCTCCCTGTGCACACTCTGCCAATGAGAGCGCCACTGCCTCTTAATGTACGGGAGTGGTACTGCACTTTATTTGAGAACAGTTTTAAAAAAAGAAAGAAAGAAAGAAAGAAGGAAAGAAAGAAAAACACATTTTTCCTGAGGTCAAATGCGCCCCCTTGATGGAGCCTTCCACTATTTGAGAACTACCGGTGTAGACCATGTGGTTTCTCAAACTATATCACAACTTCACACTTACTGGTACTTGAAGGATTATTAGGAATACTCTTCTAATTCGATGTTTGACCCCTTTTTGCCCTCAGAACTGCTTTACTTCTATGTGGCAATGACCCAACAAGGTGCTGAAAAATTTCTTTAGAAATGTTGGTCAGTATTAATAGGATAGAATCTTGTAGTTGATGAAGATTTGTGGGATGCACATCTCGTTCCACCACATCCCAAAGATGCCCTATAGGGTTGAGATCTGGTGACTGTGGGGCCATTGTAGTACAGTGAACTTATTATCATGTTCAAGACTCAAATTTCAAATGATTAGAGCTTTATGACATGATTCATTATCGAGCTAGAAGTAGCCATCAGAGGATGGGTACATGGCGGTCATGAATGGATGGATATGGTCAGAAACGATGTTTGGTTAGCCTGTGGCATTTAAATGATGCATTATTGGGATTTAGGGACCTAAAGTGTGCCATGAATACATCCCCCACACCATTACACTTCCACCACCAGCCTGCATGATGGATCCATGTTCTCATTCTGACTCTACCATTTGAATGTTTCAACAGAAATCAAGACTCATCAAACCAGGCAACATTTTCTAGTCTCCAACTGTTCCATTTTGGTGAGCTTGTGCGAATTGTAGCCTCTTTCCCCCATTTGTAGTGGAGATGAGGGATACTTAGTGGGGTCTCTTATTGCCCATCCACCTTAATGCAGGGCAGTATGGTGTGGCTTCACAAATACATCGCTGCATTCCTTGGTTGGAACGACTGGTTATTTCAGTCAACATTGCTCGTCTATCCGCTTGAACTCCTCAGCTTATACTCCTCTGATCTCTTGCATCAACAAGACATTTTGGCTCACAAGACTGACTGCTGCATACTGGATGTTTAAGAAGATATTGGACAGGCATCCCTAATTATTTGTGCTGGTCTAATATTTTTTTGGGCCTGAAAAAAGATAAATGGTGACGTTTATTTGAGACTTTCTCGATGTTGAAACATTGATTGTGTTTCTCCATGTCTCTACACCGAGTTCAAAATTGTTCTGCTGATGATATCTGCTGTTTCTCTGGTGGATCCTCCTCACTTCCTGTCAGCTGCTTTGTAATGTCATTTTAGCAGCTGCATGTTTGTCTGGTGAATTTCTTCCTCATCAAGTCTTTATTTGTATGGCACAGTGTGGGCACTGAATCACACACTGTGAATCACACACTTTAAACTGTGGAAAAGAGAGTGTTTTCATTCACCTATTTCCTGCTTTCAAGCAGAAGAGATTATTTTTCTTTCACAGATTGTTGGGGGGAAAAAATTGATCTGCCTAATAATAATATGGAACAACCATCAGGGTTGTTTTTTTTTTTTTAATTAGACTCAAATAACAAACTAATTATGACAAAAGTCAGCAGGAAACTAAAAGTACTTATAGTTGCACATGCAAACTGAAAGGAAGTGAGTAGGAAGCCATTTTGAAAGGGCGGGGCTCTCACTCAAAATAGGGGGAGGAGCTAAGAGTAGGGCTGTTACTGCTTCGGGTACAAATAAACTAGATGGGATGGTTCGGGCACTTAGTTCCAACACCTCCTGAATGTCTTGGTAGTTAGATTGTTCAACCAAACTTACTGAAATGGTTTTATTGCCATTAATGTTTTTAAAAATCTGAATTTACTGGTGGAATAATTGAAAAAAAAGTTGTGAGAAGAAAGGGAGAAATGTCTCTAAATATCTTGTTGGACCTAAGCGGTACAAAAAATGAAATGAATGAATTCTTCCCGTGACCCCGACAGGGAAAAGTGATTCAGAAAAGAATGAATAATTCCATATTAATATGTTCATTTGGTTTTATTTTCAGAATCTTCACCACGGTAACCTCACATCATGCAAAACACACCAAATCTAACAATAGCACAAAAAATCCAACATCTCAAAGTTGTCTTTTAGGGTTTCTACATTTAGGCCGAGCATTTTGGCCTCTAATAAAAACAAAAAACGAGCAGCTTTCTTCTTTAAAATGAGTCTCTTAAGATGTTTGATTAGCAACAAAAAATAGCTACGCTGCTAAAAATAAAATCCCTACTCACTTTGTCAAAACACGGAGACGGAATTCTCACGCTTATTTTTTTACTTTTTTTTGTATCAGATTAATTAGTTGAATAAACACACAAAAAATGTCTTTCTCGTGTTTGCTAACTGTCGCGGTAGCTCGTACCGCTAGCTCCAGTTCTCTGTACATCTGGAATCACGACAAACGTGGAAAAGATAAAAACCTCGCGTTTGAGGAGACACGACGACATGGCAAAAAAAAAACACAACACCAGCCTCAGCGAGTCCTACACAACTAATTATTTTCACATTTAAAGACAAAAAATTAATGCATTTTAGCTTATTGATTAAATAAATTATGAAAACATTAATCTGAGTCGAATAAATGAAAACATAAAAACGGCAACGAACACGTCACATTTGCTTTAATGTGCAAAGCCAAGAACATTTTTACATATTGCTTGTGGATTATGTTACTTTTGTTCATTTATTTGTTTTTCCTCCACCGGGTGCGTCTACGTTCCGACTCGTAAACGGCGTAGGATTTTCCACTCGGCTTGTTTCCTCCGATTTGTTATCTCGTTTCATTGGAAACGTGGAAATCTGCGGTGAAGCTTTAACAAACCATCGTCTCCTGATGCTTTGCACCGTCTGGTCCTCACTATGGAGTGTGCACATACAGGCGAGCGGACAGCCCGCCATCGTAACAACACCTTTACACGCAGATCTCAATGGGCGTGGTGACCAAGATGCGTCCCCGCTCATTGTTCTCCCGGTTGACCCGCTCGTAGCTGCCGGTGGAGGACGGCGAACTGTTTGTGGACATGGAGGTGTAGTGTGTGTCCATCATGCCAGCTTTTCCCGCCACGCAGGCTGGAGACAAGGTGTGGTGTTTCAGCCTGTCTACAAGCACGTCTTCTTCAGACGAGGATGAGCTGATGTCCAAATGGGGGACGGTCATGCCGGACGACCCCCCGCTATTCCCGTTCTCCGTGTCCAACATCCAGAACTGGCTGAAGTAGCTGAAGACTTCTTTGACAGAGCAGCGGCGCTCCTGCTCGATGCAGAGGAGCCGGCGAAACATCCACAATGCCTCGCCGGTGAAGCGGCGCCACTGCGACGGCACGTTGCCTGTCCGGCGCCGCTGCCAGCGCACAAACTCGTCATAAAAGGCATCGCTAGGCATGGCCTTCTCCCAGGGGAAGTTCCCGGTCAGCATACAGAACAGCAGTACACCGAATGCCCATACGTCTGTGCTGTAGTCCACGCAGAAGCCTTCGTGGCGAGAGGCGTCGCACAACTCGGGCGCCGTGTACGGGATCGTACCGCTTACGCGTTTCACCGGGGAGCCAGCGCGCCGTGTCATCCCAAAGTCTGACAGCTTCACCTTCCTGCACTCTGTGTCAAAGATAAGGACGTTCTCAGGCTTGATGTCACGATGGACCAGCTTCTTAGAGTGCAGGTAGTCCAGGGCGATGGCCACTTGGTGGACGCAGCGCTTCGCCACCGCCTCAGGGAGTCCCACCTGGATGGAAAGAAAGAGATTCAGGAACAAGACAGACCGGTCCAACAAGACAAAGCAAGTTCAGGTTGATTCCTCCTTCAACTAAGTGCCCCCACAAGGATTTCAGACATTTTTTCTTCTTGAGAAGGAGGCTCTAACAATAGGGACGTCCGGGCCCGGTTCTAGGCATGGGCAAGGGTGGGCAGTGCCCACCCAAACTGATGGCTTGCCCACCCAATCAAAAAGTCACAGAGAATGAGCAGCATCCTATTGGGTGTTTTTAAACACAAATAAATGTTGCGTTACATACACAGGCCTACAGCACTGTTTGGTCACGCCCCCTTGCCTTTTTGACATAAATATACAAGTTGTCGATTTTCCCACACTCTGCTGCTCAAAAGCACACGTTGACTTCTGACTGCGGAACTCTGATTCCCTGGTTTTCCTCTTAGCGTTTAGGTAACTTGATATTTCTTCAAGCCTGTAGTCAAGCCCACGCCCAGCGGCTCTGCGGCTCGCTCGGACACTAGTGGTGTGACAGAGAGCCGTCAATCGGGCTGTTGCACCTCTACCTCCGCCGCCCCAGACACGGCTCGCGCCTCCGCCGCCATAGACACGGCTGGCTCGGCGGGCCTCACGGAGGGTGTATTTAGTCACACAAGCACCACAAACATGAGCCCCTCTGTCAATTGTCCACAAGTCCAACCTTAACAGGCCGTTGCACCCCCGGACCATGCCGGTACGGGTCTTTCCCTTACTGCCCCGACGCAGCCCGTGTTAGCTAGCTACCCAAAACGCGCATTTGGCGGTACATTTCGTTCGTTTAACCCGGCCTGGTACCGCACTAGACCCTGGCTGGAGTATTCTCTGGCTATGCTTCACAATAGAAAAAGAAATCTGGTGATTTTGGCCCACGAAAAGACCATCACAAATAAATTAGACATGGATCAATTTGTGACAATCTTTGCAAAAAAAAGTAGGCGACTGATGCTGTAGTAGTTTTTCTGTTATCTTATATATGCATCAAAAACAATAAAAAGACAAAAAAAACAATACACACATACACACACACATACATACATATAATTCAGCCTCAGAGAGATGCAAGTGCACCTTCTGTGATGGTCCCAAGCCCACAAATTGAAGAGGGTATATATGTGTTTTTTGTTCACCCACCTTCAAATGTTTTCTGCCCACCCAAAGTTTGAGAGCTAGAACCGGGCCTGGGGACGTCCCGAGGGATTAGTTTAGCCGCCATCTCTAGATGAGGTCAAACTGAACCGTAGAAATAAACAGAACTTGCAGATATTTGCCCAGCAGCTCTGACCTGTGGAGGTATGATGTCAAAAAGATCTCCGGCCAGCGCATATTCTTGAGCGAAGATGTAGTAGTCGTCTGTTTCGAAGGCGATGCCGTACATGTTGATGATGAACGGGCACGGCGACAGGTAGAGAGAGATGCTGTACTCCCTAAGAAAACTCTTCAGCTTGGTGGTTTTCTTCCTCAGAAACTTCAGAGCCATTTTTGTTCCTGAGGAAATCAAGGACAAGACACGGTTACACAACCAGCTCTTTTCTAGCCTATTACGGCGTTTAGGGATTTATGTCCCGGCAGCCTAATTGCTTGCTGGAAACTTAATTAAAACCATTTGTTGAATAATTAAAAATCTCCACGCAGGCTTAAATCCTGACGGCTTCTGTTGGAGATTTAAACTAAGCATCTGAAATCCTCGGCTGGGCTAATTCTGTGGTCAGGATCTTTAGATTTACTCTCACATCACAGATATTGAACCAAAGTCTGGATTTTACTCAAGCGAGATCATTCAATCTGTCATAACAATGTGAAGGCGTTTAGCCCTCAGGACTGATCCATGACCAGAGGGAGCAGTGCGATAAGATAAACCTGGAGATTTGCCACGTCGGCTTTGCACCAACAGTCAGGGTGTCAATGGGGACTTCTCCAATAGCACCGGATCAGCTCTGTAAAATGCTTTGTGGGGGTTTTCAGACTGCTTCACTTTAGCAAAGGTCAGAAGAAGCTTTTTGGTCATTCCAACGTCCAAAACAACCAGCATCAGGGACTCTCTAAGCTAAAAAACAAGTTGCAACTGGAAAGATGTTGCTTTTATTGGGACAAGTTGCACGCTTCTAGATTGAAGCATTTATTACTACCGAGACCACCCTGGTCAGGGTACTCTGCGAATTTATTATCTTATCTTTGTCATTTTGCCATAAAAATACATCCCATTGGTAAACAAAAGCTAATTTCAGTTAGCTGTGACTGTTTTGCATCACTCAAAACATTCAGTCTTTATTAAAAAATTGTTTCCCAGAGACCGCTTGTAGTGCACCAATTGCGAAGCACAAAACTTTCACATGGCTTTTTTTAACCTCCTTCAATCTTGTATTTGAAGTTATGCCCTTAATCTAATGGTTTTTATAAATAAAGGAGTTGTCACATGTGCATATCGATTAATCGGCCAGGGTGGTTCAAATACACCTTGGGGTTGCTGAAATAGGCCAATTATTAATGGATATACATTTTTCTAAAATTCATCTTTAAAAAAGGCTTAGTTAGGTATAAGGGGTTAATGTAATTTAGTGGGATTTTCATCGGAATCTCCATGGACAATGACGTTTGCAGATGACATTGTGATCTGTAGTGAGAGGAGGGAAGAGGTGGAGGAAAAGCTGGAGAGGTGGAGGTTTGCACTAGAAAGTAGAGGAATGAAGATTAGTCAGAGTAAGACAGAGTACATGTGTGTGAATGAGAGGGATCCAAATGGAAAAGTGAGGTTACAGGGAGAAGAAATAAAGAAGGTGAAAGATTTTAAGTACTTAGGATCAACAGTCCAGAGCAATGGACAGTGTGGAAAAGAGGTGAAGAAGCGTGTTCAAGCAGGCTGGAACGGGTGGAGAAAAGTATCAGGTGTGATGTGTGATAGAAGAGTTTCAGCTAAAATGAAAGGAAAAGTGTACAAAACCGTGGTGAGACTCGCCATGCTGATTGGTCTAGTGACAGTGCCACTGAGGAAAAGACAGGAAGCAGAGATGGAGGTAGCAGAGATGAAGATGCTGAGGATCTCTCTGGGAGTGACCAGGATGGACAGGATCAGAGGAACAGCACATGTTAGAGGTTTTGGAGATAAAGTCCGAGAGGCAAAACTGAGATGGTTTGGACATGTGCAGAGGAGAGAGAGTACATCGGCAGAAGGATGCTGGGTTTGGAACCACCAGGAAAGAGGACTAGAGGAAGACCAAAGAGGAGGTTCATGAATACAGTGAAGGAAGAAGTGAAGATATTTGGTGTGACTGAAGAGGATGCAGCAGATAGGGTTAGACGGAAGAAACTGACTTGCTGTGGCGCCCCCTGAAAAGAAATGCCGAAAGGAGAAGAAGAAGTGGCATTTTCATCGGATTTATTTAAATGTAAAAGTAGATCTTCATCTGTTTGGTTTTGAAGAGAAATTAAAATCCATTTTCTCTGATGTCTGTTTTTGGTCAATATTTTTGAATCAAAAAAAAAAGGCGCTTTTTTTTTTTTGAACAGCCGCGACAGACTGGCGACCTGATCGGGGTGTACTGTGCCCTTCGCCTTAAATTGGCCGGGATGGGCTCCGGCACCCCCCGCAATCCCCAAACGGATAGACGGATAAGAAGATGACTGACTGATTTTTGAACAGATTATATTTCTCTTCTAAACTAAAGATTACCACAATAGTCACGTCTGGACTTTGTTTAGGACATCACATATATGTGCGTGTGCGATAAAAAAATTATTTTTAAATGTTTAAATATTATTTTTATATCAAAATATACAATAAAATAATTTTCTGTTTGATTAATTTCTGTTTGACTCATTTACCAGCTCTCTAATCTAGTTTTCTGATACTATTCAAACGTTATATTGTTCTTGGCCACGCCTTTTGATTTTTGCCACACCCACATTGTAGCTTCATCAGGAAGTGTTTTTGTACATGTGCTCTGCTCCTGCTTGGTCCCCAAAAGGGGTGTCATTTATATGGAAATGCACCAAAATGAGAAAATAAAAAATATAAACTAGCTTTGCTAACTTAATGTTCTATGTTCGATGTGTTGGGTCCTCCCTCAGGCGGCGGCACGAAGTAGGGAGCGATAAGAAGGGGGAGATCACCTTCAAAAACCAAAAGTTAAACTATACAAATATGTTGTTGTCGCAAATTTTGAGCAAACAAAAAGTCCCAAAAGAAAATGACTTCTTTCAAATGAAAAGCTCATAAATTTACATAAAAAAAATTGGACTAAATATTAAAAAGTTCAGAATTTTTAAAACGCCAGCCATTTTTTTTCTATTGCCATAATTTTGTGCGGCACCAGTTCAAGCAGCACGAGAAAAATTTGCGTGATCATTTCTGGAGAAGGTCAGAGACCTGACATGTGGCAGATTGAGCAGATGGCTACTTTTTGGCTTTTAACATTTGGCTTCTCTGCAGATTTTTAGCGAGCTGAGCGATGATGTCGAGCAGTCTGGATTGTAACCTGAGCTAAATCCCTGCAGGACAGCAGCTGGCACCACCTCTAATTTGGCTGCCGGAGACCTTTCAGTCTCAGGGAACAGTTCAGAGCGAACATGTGCAAATCACTTTAAAATAATTCCACTGTTATTCCTGCCTGCGCATTGAGGTGGAATTTTACTGAATCACAAATTTGTATTTGCAACATCCGGGATTTAATTTTGACATATACACAATACACCCCATCTGCTGACGTGGTCAAGAATTTTTCATTTTATCAAGTTAAAAAAGAAATCTGAAAAATATGACCTAAAATTACATTAAAAATGGTGTATTGTGTTAGCCAGGCTGGCATCACTTCAATTCTACTCCAGCAACTAGGTTAGGGAATACAGACATTAGCTAATGATTGCAACGACTGGAAAACATCCGCCAAATCAGCAAAGAGCGATGACACCGTGACATGAATATGAGCGTTTGTGACGGCCATATTTGTAGTTCTGTAGCTGAAAAAAAGGACACATACTAAACTAGACATGTTATACGGTCTGTGTTGGCAACAATTCCCCAGATTGAAAGTTTAAAGACCGTTTTTAGAAAGTTTCTTCAGGGGAAAAACAGGGTCGGAAATGTTTGTTTTTACACTCTGGTTTCCAAACCACACGGACTGTTCGGGTGCATTACGTACGTTCCAGAAAGAAACTATTGGTTAAGCAAAAAACAACCACCCTCTGTAGAGTAAGTGAACCCCAATGTTGAGAGGTCTGACTGTTTTCACAGAGTGAAAACAAAACCAGTCTAATGAATTAGGCAAGTATTGTACTTTTATGGGGTAATAATTTGTATCTCAGAGCTTAAATACTTCTTTTTACGTTTTCTATTTGACATTTTTACCAAATAGTATCATCACAATAAAAACCTAGAGGCTGTGATAAAATCTGGAATTAAAAAAGATTTAGCTATCCCTCGCTATAACGCACTATTTACTTATCGCGGTTTCACTACTTCGCGGATTTCCATCATGCATTGTGTCCTGTTTTCTGATTGGCTAAAAAGTCACTCCTTTTTCTCTATCCGTCTGTAACATTGCAGTTTAACATGGCCTCACGTACGTAAAACAGCTAGCCAAATTTACAAACGCGCAAATTCCGCGCGTTCACCGCGGGCTTGAAAAGAAGAAAACCCTCCAGAGCGGGTTCAGGATTTAGCGGCTCAGTCTGAAGAGCAGTGAAACACACCTGCGTCATTATTTGTCCGACTGTATTTTGTATTTTTTTCATAATCCTTTCAATTTTTTTTCCGTCTTATCCTATTACTCGGGTCACAGTGGGCGGAGCTAATCTACGCAATTTTCACATTGATGATTAAAATTATTATCTGACAGTACTGAAGTTATTGGTTGAAAAAAGTTTCTAAAGTACTTTTATTTATGAAACAAATGCTTGAGCCTGTGAAATAGTTTTGTTCTTTCTTTTTGATGTATAATTGAGAAGAAAAAAAAAAGGCTTCTACTTCGCGGATTTTGTCTAGCATGGGTTCTTTTTGGAATGTAACGACCGTGAAAAACAAGGGTTTACTGTACTACCGTATTTTCCACGCTATAAGGCGCACCTAAAAACCTTAAATTTTCTCTAAAGTCCACAATGGGCCTTTTAACCCGGAGCGCCTTTTATATGGATTAATATTGAGCTACAACAGGTGTCGCAACTGCGGTAAGCAGCCGCCGACTCCATTTCCCCCGTAGAAGAAGTAGTGCGCGGTGCATGCTGGGATGTATGAAAGGGCGTCTCATTAGGTGTGTTCGAGATGACACAGGCGGACGCAGTTCTGATCGGCGCAAATAGGTGCGCAATGCATGCCGGTTAGTTTTTGCATTCAAAAATTAACTGGCATGCATTGTGCACCTATGTATTTCTGTTTGTGTGTTTGTGTAAAGACCCGGAAATGGCTCCTACCAAGAGACACTGTTACACCGCAGAGTTTAAACTCAAGGCGATCGGTCACGCAGTAGAACACGGGAATAGAGCCGCAGCGAGAGAGTTTAATATTAATGAATCAATGGTGAGGAAGTGGAGGAAGCAAGAGAATGCGCTGCGCCAAGTAAACAAGACTAAACAGAGTTTATCTCCAATGGAAGATAAACTGTGTCACAAAAATACTAATACTTTATCTCGGAGAAAATAATAAAACAGCTGTTTATTCATTTTGGGAGTAAAAACAGAAAACTGTTTTGTAATTGTTAATAAAGTTTGACTGACCTATCTGACTTTTTTTTACATTCCCTTTAGCGCAGCACCATCTAGTGGATGCATAACGTAACCCCGGCCTTTACTGTTGCGCCTCATAATGCAGTGCGCCTTATAGTGCGAAAAATACGGTAACTTATTCAGTGAGTTCAAGTTACCTCTGATTTTATGGATGACGAGGTCCACTTTTCCATAGGTGCCTTTGCCAAGCTCACGCACCACCTCGTAGTATTTGTTGATGTCCAATCGTTCCAGGTTCTGTGCAGCAATCAGCTGGAGTTCCTCCAGGATGTCGATGGAGGAGCGGGAGCCGTACTGTGAGGAGTTCATTTTGAAGGCGGGATAGACCGGGGAGCTGGTCTGCAGACTGGTGTTCCTGTGGAAAATCAAGAGTGTCATGGTGTGGAGCTGAGGCCAAAATATATCCTTGACTCAACAGACAGGCTCAGATGAAAAAAATCACAAGCAGATTGATTAGAATGATTAAAAAGTCCAAATAAAGAAGACAAAAACAAATAAACTAGGAAGGTTTTGATGTAGGAGCTGGAGCCAAAAACTGGATACAGGTCAAGCATGGTAAACAAACGATCTGGCGAAGAGTGTGTCAAAAACTGATCCATTTATTTTCCAGCAGATGAGTAGATGAGTTTCAGGTGTGACTAGTTGCACATACACAGACAAGAGTGAGGGGGGAAACAGGACACAGAGGGGGAACAGAATACTCTCCTGACAAAAAGGTAGAGAGTCAGTGAAGAACTGAATCCAATGGGGCTGCGCGATACGTTGATATGGAATCGATATCAAATTCGTCAACACTTGGAATAAAATGATCGGAAAGAGCTGCCTGCAATTTTCTTTCCATTTATTTCTCAGTCTCTACATGTTTACACATCTCTTATACAGCATCTGTCTGTGTGATGAGGAAGCCACCTGATTGGTCAGACCATTTGCGGCTGGTCAATCTGCGTGGTTGGCATCATATTTTTCTCATTTTAGCTTTTGGGAAAAAATCGTTTCGTCACTTCGCCTCTTGTTTCTCGCCTGCGTTTCTTCTTGTTTCTGATAAATATTTCTCCATCATGTTTCTTGAGCAGTTGGTTGACAGAAATTTTTACGTTTTAAACAAACAAATTTTTATTGGAGCGGGAGATGGACAGGCGGATCGGTGCGGCATCAGCAATAACTAGGACGCTGCATCGGTCCGTCATGGTAAAAAGAGAGCTGAGCCGAAAAGCAAAGCTCCCGATTTACAAGTCGATCTACGTTCCAACCCTCACCTATGGTCACCAGCTGTGGGTGGTGACCGAAAGAATGAGATCGCGGGTACAAGCGGCCAAAATGAGCTTCTCTCACTCAGAGATCAGTTGAGGTGCTCCGCCATCCGGGACGAGCTCGGTGTCGAGCCGCTCCTCCACCAGGTCGAGAGGAGCCAGACGGGGTGGTTCGGGCATCTGGTCAGAATGCCCCCCGAGCGCCTCGCGGGCGTGGTGTTTCGGGCACGTCCCACCGGGAGGAGACCAAGGAGCAGACCCCGGACCTGCTGGAGAGGCTATGTCTCACAGCTGGCCGGGGAACGACTTGGGATCCTTCTAGGTGAGCTAGAGGATGCAGCTGAGGAGAGAGAGGCCTGGGCTGCCCGTTTGAGGCTGTTGCCCCCGCGACCCGACCCCAGGAACAACCGGAAGATGACGGAACGGAACTTACAATCTGGACGACTGCGATACAATTATGATGGTGCAGTGGTTAGCATGGTGGCCTCACAGCGAGAAGGTTAGGGTTTGAATCCCAGCTGGCGGCGGGGCTTGAAACACTGGCCTTTCTGTGTGGAGTTTGCATGTTCTCCCCATGTATGTGTGGGTTTCCTCCAAGTTCTCCGGTTTCCTCCCACCCTCCAAAAACGTGCTTGTTATGATACTTTTCCGCAATTGAAATTGTCCCCAAGAATCAGTGTGCGTGGCACTGCGACATATTGGCGACCTATTCGGTGTCATGTTTAGTAATGAAGTCAGAGTGTTTTTTCATTTCCTGTTTTATTTTGAAATCACCCACTTTATTTCCTTCCAGATGCTGTTTTCCTCTTGGGTGTGTCTCCCTGGTCTGATCACCTTTCTTCCCTAATGATCTTCACCTGGTTCCTATTTTCTCCTGTCAGTATTTAAGGGGGTTCTTGTCCTCACTAACCTGCGGGTTTGTCTTGTCTTTCTGGTTTCCCCGCACTCGTAGGTTGAGGTTTGGAAGTGATTCTCGTATTTTCTAGCTCTAAGTTTTGAGATTTTAAGTATTTTGCTTGGCGCAAGATTGTTTTCAGTTCGGAATTGTTAAAATAAATTTGGAGCCATCTACTGTCAAGATTTGTATACACACAACAAACCCTGACATTCGGAGTGTTCTCTGCCTCCCGCCTTGAATCAGCCGGGATAGGTTTCGGCACCATCCGCGACCCCGCTAGGGAATATGCGGTTCAGAAGACGAATAAATGAATGAATGAATGAATGAACAGCTTTGTTTTTAAATTGACCATAGTTTAAACAAGTATTTAATTATTTTCTTTTTAAAACAAATTCAAATATAAACAGTCAATGATCCACTTTGTTTCCATTTAGGAACAAAAGTAAATGATAAACAAGCTACATATATTAGAATAACTAATTAACAATAATTAAATATCGAAAGAAGTTGTGTTATGTGTACGTAATTGTTCCGGCCGCACGTTTAGCGTCTCTCAGGCTTCGTCCACACGTAGCCGGGTATTTTTGAAAACGCATATATATTTTTATTCGTTTTGGCCTGCCGTCTACACAAAATGGTGGGGTTTTTCACTCAAAACCAGCGTTTTTGAAAACTCCGGCCAAAGTGGAGATTTTGGAAAACTCCATTTTTGCGTTTGCCTATGGACGTTCGAAAACGGAGATTTGCATTTTTATGCGTCACTACTTGCGACAAGTAATGCACATACAACATTCGTATGCGTCCTTGTTTACAAAAGCTTACAGTGGGCAGCATGCTGTGGAAATGACGACAGAAGTGCTCTGATTGGATAGCTCAGAACTTACATTTACATCAATACTGCCCACTACTGGTCTGGCATGCTCATAACCGCACTCAAAAGCGTATTTATAGGGCTCGGTGTGGACGCAGATATTTTGAAAATGGTCACATGTGAACGCGAGCGTTTTCCTAAAACAGAGAACAGCAGATATGTGTTTTCAAAAATACCCGGCTACGTGTGGACGGGGCCTTAATTAGATGTGTAGAAAAACACAAAATCAAAGATTAAAACACTCCTTTGAAATAACCTTGTCCTGCTTTCATTTGCATCAGTAAAAATTATTCTGATGAAGAAAATGATGAATGAGAATTATTTTAATAAAAAGAAAGTAAATTAGATTAACGGGAAGGAAACAAACTCTTGTGATAATTAATCCCTCATTAATGAGGATCTGTTTTTACTCCACGGTGCCTCTGCTGCTATTCACTCTCAGCAGATCTGTCTCACCTTCTATCTTCTCCTTCTGCTACTCTGAGAATCATCTATCCTCTGCTGAGCAATCTGAATGACTTGCGAAGACATCGCGGCCCTGATGGCGCAGCGGATTTGTACCATGTCTCATTAGCGGGATGAGAGGGTGTTGAAAGGATGCTGGCCACATCCTGTGCAGCAGGTCCATCTGTGCACGGCGAAGAAATCTGTCCACTGAGCTCAAGTAAAGAGTGTGAAAATAATAAAATCTCAACGAGCAGTATGTTCCAGGCTTATGATGAAGCTGTGATTCAGATTTGTGTGATGTCATTTTTAAGTTACACAAGTGCAGCTTGGATTTTTAAATCTGGACTATTTTAACGATGTAGGGACATGTACGTGTAGCCCATTAATTTATCTGCAATATTTAGTTATTTTATTTACCTGCAGAAATTTAGCATTTGAACTTGGTTACTGTAACCATAGCAACCCCCATGTTTTTTCCTCTACATTTTAGTTATATTTGTTGCCTTCGTTGTATTTCATGCATTTATTTTGAGACATTTTGAGAACATTACGATTGAGTTTCTAATCGTTATCCTTTTATTCTGAGTGAAGACTATGCGATAAATTCACAGTTTAAAGCCACTGCCCAGCAAAACGATATCCAGGGAACGATATCGATAGCCTAAATTTCTCTACAGGTTTGTTTTTACCAAAAACTAACGTTCCTTAAACGTTAGTCGGTGGTTCTGTTAGAATCTAACCTTCCCAGAATGTCGAGAGAACCAAATTCCGGACATTACGGTTAAAATTAAGGTTTGCAGAATGTTCTGAAAACAAACAAAAAAAAAAAACGTTTTGCAACCATTTGAACCTTTAGAGAACCAAAAATTAAAGAACCTCCTCCCATCCGGGAGGAGCTCGGTGTCAAGCCGCTCCTCCTCCAGGTCGAGAGGAGCCAGATGGGGTGGTTCGGGCATCTGGTCAGGATGCCCCCCCGAGCGCCTCGCGGGCAAGGTGTTTCGGGCACGTCCCACCGGGAGGAGACCAAGAAGCAGACCCCGGACCCGCTGGAGAGACTATGTCTCACAGCTGGCCGGGGAACGACTTGGGATCCTTCCAGGTGAGCTAGAGGATGCAGCCGGGGAGAGAGAGGCCTGGGCTGTCCGCTTGAGGCTGTTGCCCCCACGACCCGTCCCCGGAACAAGCGGAAGATGACGGAACAGAACAGAACAAACGTTCTACAAACCTTTGAAAAACCTTCCCAGGAATGTTAAATTGTTAGCTGCGTGTGTCCGAACGCACGCTCTCACAGGATATAATTGTGTTATTAATATTTTGTTAGTTTAATTAGTGATTTTAGTGCGTCACCATCAGGCGGAAAATAATACTTCTCGTTCTTCTGTTTACGAAGGTTTGTGACAGTGTTACAAATGGTTTGCATCTCAAGTATTTTTTTTTCTCTTCAGATTACATGTTAAAGTTAAAAAGTTACAAACTTACAAGTTTTATGTTTGTTTGTTTGGTCAACTTTTAATTCCTTTTGAGTAATGCAAAAGAAATATTTTAGGGAAATTGTTGTGTAGAAAAAAGAATTTGGACATTTTATTTTTAGTTTGTATCAACCAGTCCTATTTTTGCACACCATTAACAGTGATTTTTTTTTTCTTGCTATTGTGTAAATTCTCTTATAATCACATGTGTTTTATTTGGAACAAAACATCTCAATCTAGCGAATAAGTTCTAGTTATCAATAACGTTAAATAAAATAAAATATAAGCGAATTCTCAACAATATGCCAACGTAGAAAAATGACTTCTTCTTTATTTATTTACTTGTAAAACATTTTTTTTGTAAAGTCTAATATTTTATTTTAAACTTGGTCATTTTATGAGTAGATTGCACATCGACACCGAGTGAGTGGTGAGAAAATGAAAGAAAACAATTAGAATTTAATTGTAAAAGTTTATCTCTTTTTTTTACATAACTTTGGGTATTAAATTTGTTAAAGTAAATGTTGTTGACCTAATTAAACATGCCATAGATAAATAAAATAACCCCAATGAAAAATTTTGATCGGTTTTGAGAGGCTTTTAATTGAAATTTATTCGGCTCTATGCAGACGACTCTTGACTATTTCTTACAGTGTTGCTGAAGTTTAAAATTCATTTTAATGCATTTATAAATGTAATATTTAGTTTAAAACAAATAATAAATGATCTATTTATGATGGTATTGTTTCCAAAATGCTAATAATAAAAAAATATAACAACAAACTCTACTAGTCGGAAGGGACAGATGGGTTTTATTGGAAATGGAGTTTGGTAACTAAACTACAGGTCAGAACAGGAGCACAAAAACTTTCAAAGAAATTCTTTAATGCTTCTATTTTTAATTAAAATATTGGGGAGATATTTTTTTTTAAACTACTTTTGTTTATTTTGCATATTTTAAAAAAATGCATATGCACGAGCAGTTAAAAAGTTTTTTTTTTTTTTTTTACACATTATGTTTTGTTTAGTCATACAGCAAAAAAAAGACAAAAGACTGTCTATAATTTTCTTTGTATTTTCTGTAATAACTGCACATTATCTTTAAGAAAGAGAATTTGTCTTTTATAAATGTAATCCAGGAGGATGGAAACGACTCCGAACACAAACAGCACTGAGAACGAAAGTACAAGCAGATAAAAATGAGGAGTCAGCAGACTCAGAAAAAGCCGATGGTCTGTCTATCACCGCTCAGCTCAGCATCCCTCTGACAAGGTCAATACCGCGCAGAGCAAATGAGGTGCTCAGAGTGTTTTGAAAGGTACAAACAAAAAGAGATGCAGTTTTATTTTCCATCCTGCACGACACAGACTCCATCCGTCTGTGTGTCAAAATGACCGCGTTATCAACATGATGAAAAATAAATTTATGCATTCTGCAAAAAAACGAGGACACTTTGTTCATACGAGATGAGTTCTGTTAAATGTACAAATATAAAAAAAAAGATGGAATTAATTTGATTTAGTTTGAAATATTTTGTGCATAAATTACAAGTAAAATTTCTTTTGAAAATGGATTTAAAAACCTGTAGAAATATATTTTTTTGGTTGAAATTAATTGGTACTTCTAGGCTCCGCCCTCTTACTCCTCTAGTGCAAATACTTCTAATTAAAACATATATTATTAATGATAAACTTTGATTTTTATCACAGATATTATTAGTATTATCATCATTGGGAGGACGGCATAGTGGCCTCACAGCAAGTAGGTCAGGGATTCAAATCCTGGGTGGGGACAAGGCTCGGATTCTGTGGCTGGTGTTTCTGTATGGAGTTTGCATGTTCTCCCTGTGGATGTGCAAGTTTTCCCCAGGTACTTCAGTTTAGATTGATTGGCTGCTACAAAAATGTCCCTAGGTGTGTGTGTTTGGTTGTTTGCGTGTGTGGCCCCGCCATACACTAGCAACCTGTTCGGGGTATACTCTGCCTCTAACCTTGAATCTACCGGGATAGGCTCCGGCACCCCTCACAACCCAGTTAGGGATGAACGTCTCAGAAAATTAATTAATTATCATTGGAACTAATTGGATCATTGTAATCAATTATTTTTGAGGTCTCCACATACACAAGTAAATATAAACATGAGACATGCTGATGTTTTTATTGTTTGTGCCCAAATATGGAAACATGTCTCTAAAACAGGCATGGGCAAACTACGGCCCGCAGGCCACATGCGGCCTGTTAAATGTTTTAATCCGGCCGCCAAACTTAAAAAAAATTAAATAAATAAACCTTGTTCATGTTTTATTTTCCTTGTAATTCTGATGTTTCCTCACAAAATGGCGCATTCTAGAAACAACAACACTGCTCCCATTAAAATGTGGGTGTCTCCGTGATGCGCACGCTGTCAAAATAAACAGTGTGCACAGATATGGAAAGCCATCGGGTCCAATACACGCACGCAAACAAGCGCGTTAGACGTTAAAACAAGCAAAGTGTTACAAACCTAGCGCCGCTAAATCCGCGTTTTTATGCGCTATCGCACTACATTTCAGACCTAGCGCTGCTAGATTTGAAATTTAACGCTCTTGATGTAACATTTACGCGATTGTTTAAAATGTAGCGCACCGTTCTATTGGTCTAATCTAGTGGTTACCAAAGCATGCCATCCATCTGATCTTGTTCCGGCCCCGTTTGTCAAATGTTGGAACTCAATGTGGCCCGCAAACCAAAAATTTTGCCCACCCCTGATCTAAAAACTAGGATTACTTTGATATTTTGGTGACCGGCACAAACACATCAACGATTTAAAGAAGAATGTAGTCAGGCTTCATTTATTTGCTGCATTAATGAACACTTTATTCTTCATTAGGCTCAGAATTCATTAATAATTCATTAAAAAAAGCTCAATGAGACCATTTGTTTAGTTCAAATTTTTGTCCCAAAGACAAAAACGGATGAATCACTGGAGTGTTTGGATCCATTTCCTCCAGTTTTTTTTCGGTAACCAACTTCACAAAGTGAGAAAAACTCTCTTCACACCATCGGTTTGAACAGATTAAAAAATAATGTGAGAATTATCGGAAAGAAACAGATAAAAAACGACTAAAATCTGCACTTTTTGGTGTAAAAGTGTAACCTGAATAAATTTTATATCCTCAGTTTGCTGGAGCTTTATTTAGCATTCAGCCACAAAGCTCTGCATGCATGCTTCACCCGCTCCGTCTGCCAGTCTTCTGGGCAAACGTATTCACACATATCAAAGAGCCTTGAGATAAAGAGAAGTCACTGGCTGCAATAATTAGAAGCATCTTCTGTTCCCTGCAGCTCCTAACACGCCTTTTCAGGACCTCGGATGCTCCCCAAGGACGTCAAGCAGTTTCATTTGCCTTTTCGGAGAAAGGTTGGGAGTCGCCTCGCTGGCTTTGTTTTCAGCAAGTTGCTCAGTTGTAAACTGTGCACAGCTGGAGTCCAGTCAGTCAGCTTTAATGTCGGCTCTGCTGTTCTTCCATCTGCACCTTTCTGATAGCCTAATCTGTGTACCGTGTGACACACCGAGCGGGGCGAACCGCCTCGCCGCGGGAGCATCTGCTGACAGGAGGCAGTGGTTGTGTAAAAGCACAGCTAATAAATACACTGGTTTTAACTTTAGTTTCTCCTTTTTTATTTCATTTTTCAATGTTCACGACAATAAGCAGTGGTGAACATAACTTTGGAGCTCACCAGCTTACATCACAGCATAGCCGGACTAGGTAAACACAGAAATGAAGCAAGAGCCAAGATGGCTGCCGTTTGCACCAATCCATCAAAAATCCCAAAAGATTATAGACAATCAATTAGACTGACCTCTTCTTGAAAGGATTGATCCGTTGTGTAAAAAACAGCTGGTTATCGATTTTCTTTTAACCGTTCAAGATATTTGAAAGAAGTTTGCCGGTTTGTGTTTTAACTGGGACCAAAGTAAAGCTCACCAGCTTTCATCCATTGAAAAGGCTAAAACCAGGCAAAGGACTGGGAGAAGTGAAGCAATTAATGGACTTAAATAAAGAAACTGATGGATAAACAGATGGAGGATGCAAAATAATGGAAAAAGATCATCAAAGACACGGATAAAAGTGGGCGGCACGGTGGTGCAGTGGTTAGCATAGCGGATTCACATCAAGAAGGGTGGGGTTCAGGTCCTGGTTGGGAGGAAGCTTAGAACATTGGCTTTTCTGTATGTAGTTTGCATGATCTTCCCATGTATGTGGGTTTTCTCTGGTTTTCTCCCACCCTCCAAAAATGTACAGTACATGTTAACTTGATTGGCCACAACGAAATTGTCCCTAGGACTAAGTGTGTGTGTGGCCCCGTCATAGACTGGCAACCTGTTCCGGGTGTATCCTGCATCCCCGCCTAAAATCAGCCGGGATAGGCTATACGTCCTCCGGCCCGCCCACAAACCCAATGGCGATAAGCAGTTCAAAAGACGAATTTTAGCAGTCAGAGTTCTAACAAAAAACTTTTCAAATCCTGACGACTTTCTGAAGCAATTTTCCGGACAAATTTACAATTGAAGCCATCTTTAGAAACACGACGAACTGAAGAGAAAGCGCTACTAAACCAACTAAATGGATGAAGAGATTCAACAAGGACCAAGAGGCAGACCCCGAACCCGCTGGAGGGACTATGTCTCACAGCTGGCCAAGGATCGACTCGGGATCCTCCCAGGTGAGCTGGAGGATGCATATGGGGTGAGAGAAGCCTCGGCTTCCCTTTTGAGGCTATTGCCCCAGTGACCTGGCCCTGGTTAAGTGGAACGAGACGGAATGAGGATTCGACTAAAGAGACGGAGAGTTTGCTTTGTTATTAGAATGTTATTCCAAATATGTTCTTATAAGGGCTGAAACAACTAATCGATTTAATCGATTAGAATCGATTAATGAAATAGTTGTCAACTAATTATGATTTACTTTTACTGTATACAGTAAGTAGATTTATTATTTTATATTTGCTCTAGAAATGTTAATATTCTACCTATTTATTTCACAGAAAATCAACATTTATACTTACTTGAACAAGCCCAACGTGTTCTTTAAGTGGCCATGAGTTGTGTTTTGCATAATTACATTCAATAAAATGCCAAAAAACTAATATCTATTAACTTGTCATTTTATCTGATTAATCGATTAATCGTTCAAATAATCGAAAGATTAATCGATTATCAAAATAATCGTTAGTTGCAGCCCTAGTTCTTATCTTGAAAATTTGACAGAATAGCAATAGAAAAAGAAAATGACATTAGAAAAAACAATGACAGATGCAAACATCATGTCATGATTCCCTCGCCCACCACCAGAGGGAGCCATGGATCTTTCCTCATCTGCCTGATTCGAGACACCTGATGGTGTTAGACCTGGCTGCCTGACCAAAAGAATACTTTGAACTTTGCAATTGCCATTCCATTGAAACATGTATTTTCCTTCACAGCTTAAACTGGACTGCCTACTAAAATAAACCACGATTGTTGTCTTGCATTTGGGTCCTTCTTCTTTTGCACCCATCATGACTTACGTTGCAAGAGAAAAAAGGGGTACTCTTTGCTTTTGAAAGCTTGTCAAGGAAAATAAAACATGCTTAAATATAAAAAGCATGTGTTTCTTGTTCAATTATTATTACTTTTGATACAAAGAAGCTGTAAATTCAGGCAAATTTCTGCAATCCAATCCACCGCGTTCTGCCAGAAAGGCAGTGAATCGATGACTCCTTGCAGAGAGAGAGACCCAGAGAGTGAAAATGGATCCCATTGCTGATTTTCTCAAGTCTTTGATTTCACCTAGAGACAGTATGGTAGTGATTTGTTCTAAGGTCAACGCGTCCAGCGGTGACCTCTAACTTCTTCATAAGCCTTTCTAAAACTCTGAATCTCCGATATAATCTGAGAAAATCAGCTGAGCTCTAATCCTTCTCACTTACCAGATGTGATGCAAGAAAATGCAACAAAGCCGTAAACTGCTGAGTAAGGGCCCCAATGTGCTGTGTGAGAGAGAGAGACTCGCTCAGCCATCGTCTGTGTGTTCACGCTTGTAAAACATCAACACTTAATAATAAATCTCCTGATGCCTCGCTAAGCTAAAAAAAAAACCTTAATGAACAGGAGCTGGCACCTTAAAGTGTGAACGTCTTCCAGAAAACATTCTCTGGCTCATCACGAAGTCTTTGTGTGTTTTTTTTTTTTTTTTTGCCCACAAAAGAGTTTTAAAAAACATGTTTTAATGAAACAGTCCTGAGCAGTAATGTTTGTTTTGTTTTTTTATACTTAATTCACCCCTTACCGGGAAATTTGTGTGCTGCATTACACCGCAGCAGGCTGCCACCTATGACGACGTCAATGGTGGGAGATACGGAGGGTTAAGAGTCTTCTCTAGGGACTCTAGACGTGAACTCAATGGGATGCTAAGCTGCGAACTTCCGGTCCGCGGGCGAACTTCCGGTCCACGGGCGAACGCTCTAACCACTGCGCCACCGCCTCCCTTTATGGTCACTTCAAGAGAGGTGGAGGGTAAATCAGAAAAGGACCATTTATTTCAGTTCCATCACCTTTCGCTTGATCCACGGGTCGGGTCGCGGGGGCAACAGCCTCAAATGGGAAGCCCAGGCTTCTCTCGCCCCGGCTGCATCCTCCAGCTCACCCGGAAGGATCTCAAGTCGTTCCTGTGAGACATGGTCTTTCCAGCAGGTCCGGGATCTACCCATCGGTCTCCTCCCGGTGGGGTGTGTCAAAACACCTCACCCGCAAGGTGCTCGGGGGGCATCCTGACCAGATACCCGAACACCCCGATCTGGCTCCTCTCGACCTGGAGGAGGAGCGGCTCGACACCGAGCTCCTCCCGGATGGCAGAGCTCCTCACCCGATCTCTGAGTGAGAGCCCAGCCACCCAGCGAAGGAAGCTCATTTCAGCTTTTTGTATCCGTGATCTCATTCTTTCGGTCATCACCCACAGCTGGTGACCATAGGTGAGGGTTGGAACGTAGATCGACTTGTAAATTGAGAGCTTTGCTTTTCGGCTCAGCTCTTTCTTTACCACGACGGACCGATGCAGCATCCTAGTTATTGCTGATGCCGCACCGATCCACCTGTCGATCTCCCGCTCCATCCTTCCCCCAATCGTGAACAAGACCCCGAGATACTTAAACTCGTCCAATTTATTTCCCCTATACATAAAATCTGAGGGCTTAAAACTCGTTTACTGCTTGATTCACACACTCTTTCAACATAAAAATTAAGAGGGAATAAAAAAAAAACTTTTTACTTTACTACTACTTTATTATTACTTTACAACTACTTTACTATTACTTTATTATTACTTTACAACTACTTTACTACTACTTTATTATTACTTTACAACTACTTTACTACTACTTTACTACAAGCTAGAACAAAGTTCTACCAGACAGAAGATTTAGGAGAAAAATTTGATTAAGATTTATATAAAACAAAGCAACTTATTTATTGTCTTTGGTCGTTTTATTGCAGCCTTAAAACGATTTAAAATCAAATCTGAACCTCATGTAAGACTTTTAAAGTGTTCAACCGTCTGTCCCTTACGGGGTTGCCGAAGAACATCATGGCTGATTCAAGGCAAGAGGCAGAGTACCTAGGGCAGACATGTCCAATGTCCGGCCCGGGACCCAAATGTGGCCCGTTGTCAATTTTCATCTGGCCCGCACCCCCCCCCCCCCCCCCCCGCCTGCCCCCGCCTCCCTCCGCCCCCGGATCCGGCCCGCTTGTCAAACGTTAGAACTCAATGTGGCCCACGAGTGAAAAAGTTTGGACACCTCTGACCTAGGGGCAATCATGTTGTGGCCAATCAACCTAACATGCATGTTTTTGAAGGGTGGGAGGAAATCTGGGTTAATTAGCAGACAAGTGGCGGGGGCACACCCTGTACAGGTCCCCAGTTATCACAGCCTTTACACAGTTTATCTGAAGAAGGTAGTTCTTTGTTATTTGAGGGAGTTAAAAGAGAAAAATGACCCAATTACCAGATGTTTTAAGGCTTGAAAATTTTTTACTTACACACTTTATAGACTTTTCTCAGAAAAGCACGTGAACATTTTCACACTTTTCTTTCTTATTTTAACAGTAACACACTTCGAAATTACATAGCAAAATTATTTAGAGCAAAAAGAAGTTTCAGTTGCGTTAGAACGGCATAGACGAACCTCTGTGTGTAAGAAAACGTAACAATTAGTATGTATGTTTCTCGTTTTGATAAAAATGTTATCAAAACAGAAACTTGGTTACATTTTATCCTGTTTTAATGAATTTTCCCAGCCATGCCGGGACCACAAAGTGCATCTGTTTATTAGAACTGAGAAAACAATGTGCTGCAGAAAATAAAGCTACAAAATTGCAACACAAAAGTTGAAGTACGTTGGAGTGTTTTTTTGTGTTGTTGAATCGCTTGAACAGATTAGGTCATCGTGGAATTCTGGGACCACTGACCATTCCTTATTATCAGGGTATTGATGGCAAACAGACAGAAGTCATCAATCCAGAAATCTTTGCTTCAAATCTGGACTTCAACCTCACTTTCTCTAAATTCAATCAGATTTTATCGTGGTGTTCAAACTGGATTGTGTCTCATTTTAACCTGTGCAGGACAAAAATCCACCAAGAAGCTCATTTGGGTCGATGATATGTTGTTTTGTTACAATGAACAGCAAAAACTAAACATTTTATATTAACTATGGACCAAAGACTCCGCCCACAGAATATAGGTGGAGACTTCACCCCCAGAATTTAGGCGGAGACTCCGCCCACAGAATATGGGCGGAGTCATTAAGAACTCCAGCTGTCTGTGCTGTTCTGCTTATCCGGGGCCGGGAACCCAAGCTTTCCTCAACCTGGTTGCATCCTCCAGCTCACTCAGGAGGATCCAGAGGCGTTCCCTGTCCAGCTGTGAGACACAGTCTCTCCAGTGGGTCCAGGGTCTGCCTCTAAGTCTCCTTCCGGTGGAACGTGCCCGGGACACCTCATCATTGAGGTGTTCGGAAGGCATCCTAACCAGATGCCTGAACCATCGCATCTGGCTTCTTTCGACCTGGAGGAGCAATGGCTCTACTACAAGCTCATCCCTCTATCTCTGAGCGAGAGCCCAGCCACCCAGTGGAGTAAGCTCATTTCGGACGCTTGTATCCGCAATCTCAGTCTTTCAGTCTCCACCCACAGCTGGTGGCCATGGGTGAGGGTAGGAACGTAGATCGACTTGTAAATCGATAGCATTGCTTTTCAGCTCAGCTATTTCTTCACCATAACAGACCGATACAGTGTCTTGATTATTGCAGACACTGATCCGTGTGCCGACCTCCCTCTCCGTTCTTCCCCCACTCATGAACACATGTGAACACATTTTGTGTGCCCCAATGATCCTAGGTACTATGTTGTCTGGTGCTTAATCCCTGGCAGGGTCACCTACTGACCGGATTTGGAAAATTTACACAATAAAGTCACATAATTTTATTTTATAACATGATAGCAAAAATTTATAAAACGTTACCGGCATGCGACTGCGTCAGAAATTCATTACGGTTTGTTATAGAGTGCGAGCCGAGGCACTTCGTTTGATGCTCCGGCATCGACTTATTCTTGTTAATGCTGCTTTCATAGAAAGCATTCTAATTTTCCGAAAACCTCTTCAATTTTCTCTGGTCTAGTACCAGAATATAAATAGTCTGTTGTGGATGTGTTCACGCTAAGGCTGAGTGATTCAGAGACGGGATTTAGGTCGTGTCAGTCTGGTAGGTGGTTAAAGTGTCTGAGCCGGCGGGTCAGTGCAGCTCACCTAAAATAAAAAACCCGGTTACACATCTGTATCGGCAGCTGGGCAAAATGATAAATCATGTTTACGTCACTGTCTGGCACTAATGTGTTCTTTTAAATAGACAATCATCAACTAAAAAAATGCCAACTTTTTAGTAAAAAATGTGACCATCGGGCTTTTTTTTTTGTAATATACTTAGGGTGGAGGCCTAAGTATATTCCGCGGACCGGAAGTTCGCGGGTTCGCGTCTCACAGAGAGCACGTCTAGGGTCCTTGAAGAAGACACCTAAACCCCGCTTCTCCCACCATTGGCGCCGTCGAAGGGTAGCCTGCTGCGGTGTAAGGAGTGTAGCACACAAATTTCCCCGGTGAGGGATGAATGGAGTAATTCATTTAATTTGAATTTAATTTACTTTATTAATCCTTCACCGGGAAATTTACGTGCTGCATTTCACCGCAGCAGGCTGCCACCTATGACGGTTCCAATGGTGGTAGAAACGAGGTTAGGTGTCTTCTCCAACGACCCTAGATTTGAACTTAGTGGAACGCGAACCCGCGAACGTCCGCTTCGCGGACAAACGCTCTAACCACTGACCCACCATCTCCCTCATTTTAACACCTTTATACATAAATTAGTAACAATGTTGAATGATGATAATTAGTAACATTTTTGCATATTTTGTGTCACGTTATTAGCAGGTGTCACTAGTGATTCATTTCCGCAACTAATTAGCTCAAACTAAACATTGGTTTTGATCTTTACTAAGAGACGTAGAACCGGGGCTTTAATTTTTTTAAGATACATAATATGCAAATGATTTTTTTCTGTTTCTTTGAAGGTTCAAACCGTGTCACTTCCTGTTTCAGCTTTGTAATGTCATTTTAGCAGCTGCATATTTGTCTGGTAGAATCCTACCTCATCATGTTTATCTGCACGGCACAGTGTGTGCTCTGAATCAAACACAAATCTCTTTAAACTGTGAAAAAAAGAATGTTTACGCCCACCTATTTTCTGCTTTCCAGCAGTGGAGATTCCCCCGCCCCCAGATTGGTGGAAATATTAATCTGCGTAATAATGGGGAACAGCCTTCAGGAGGTTTTTTTTTACTTGGACTTCGACAAACTGATTCTCACAAAAATCTGTTTTCAGGACTCCAAAAAACTCTGAGATACCAAACACACAGTGCAATTCACAGAAACCAAATCTTAACTATACGTGAAGTCCATTTACGTAATAATTTGGAACACAGTGTATAGATAGATTAGCATATTTACACACATGGTACCTTCTGTTAGCTCCAATGTGACCAACCCAATTTCACTTTTGTTATTGACTCTGTGAATTCCTGCTACCTCTCGCTCCCCATTTAGCTCCGCCCCTGGGTTAACATGCATGACACGGCATAAACCTCCTTTGAGGCTTCACATACCATGTAAAAGACATCAAAATTTATAAGCCTAGTTCATATTCCGACTTTGGTCCATTTAAAATATTTAATACAGTAATTTCAAGAAAAAAGTCCTCTATGTTTTAAAGTGTTAAAATAAAAAATGGACGTGTTTTGTAAAAGTCGTTCTTGCCCGAACTTTACAAAGTAAACTACAGTATGTTAAGCTGTTAAATAAACAAAATTTGTTCCAAAAAAATATCAGCAAAGAAAAATGATTCATTTAATGTAAAAACTCTCATGAATATGTTTCCGTTCTGTTTTGTCGTCTTTTGTTTATTCGGGGCCAGGTTGTCGTGGCAACAGCCTTAGACAGGAAACCCAGGCTTCTCTCACCCCGACCATATCCTCCAGCTCACCCGGGATGATCCCGAGTCGTTCCCTGTCCAACTGTGAGACATAGTCTCTCCAGCGGGCCTGGGATCTCCCTCTTGGTCTACTCCCGTTGGGACGTACCCGAAACACCTTACCAGTGCTCAGGAGGCAGCCTAACCAGATCCCAAACCACCCCATCTGGCTTTTCTCAACCCGGAGGAGCAAGGGCTCTACTCCGAGCTCTTCACTCTATCTCTGAGTGAGAGCCCAGCCAATCTGCGAAAGAAGCTCATTTCGGCCGCTTGTATCCGTGATCTCATTCTTTTGGTCACCACCAACAACACTCACCACGTACGACGACGGACCGATGAGGCATCCTGATTCTGAATATTTCCATCTGGATGTCTGCTACAGTCTACAAACACGAACTACGTCATGGTGGAAGATCCGATCAATAATCCCAATCCAAGATATATCCTAGTTTTCCATCCTGGAGGATCTTCTCACCTTAGATTCTTTTTTTTTTTACTTTTTGATGATAAACTGTTTTTGTAAAGCCCACATCCACCCATACACACACAATCAGAACTTCAATCTCGCAAAATTTTAGGATATTTTTTTTCAGAAAAAATTTGAAAACACAGATTTCCGAAATGCATGCCAGACCTTCGAAGGTCAACGATCACTTTTGCAATAGATTAAAAAAATAACTAAATCAATGCACAGTCAAAGTAAAGATGTGTGTTTGCTCTCTCATGGACACTCCTGGGGGAGTGTGTGTGTGTGTATGTGTGTATGTCTGTGTGTGCAGACATCCACAAACTGCAGCACAAAGAGCAGGACTGTCAGACACAAAGCATGCATTGTGTGTGTGCATGTGAGCGTGTCTGCAGTAACAACAACCAAAAGACGAGAAAAAAAATGAGGCATTACAAAGTAGAGGTGATTTTTTTTTCACGTGATGCTCAGATGGGACACAATAGATCCACAGCAGCTCTATTGTTCTGTGTGGACTCATCACACACACACATACACACACATACACACACAAGCTCCAACTTTTATTGCTGATTTAAATAAAACACAAACTTAATCTAATAAATCAGAGGTTTAAAAAAACAATGAATCAGAAATTGTGCACATAAGCAGTGTGTGATGGGATGCTGTACACACACACACACTCACTGAGGCACACAGAGGTATCAGTGTGTGTGTGCAGAGCAGTATAAATGCATTAGGAGTGTGTTATCATGCTGTGATTTCTGAGTGTGTTTGTTCCTACCTCAGAGCTCCATCCAGCGGCTCCTGCTCCGGATGCTGTGTTCCAGCTGATGCGGTGAGACCCGGACTGTCAGACCAGCTCAGGCTCAAACGATCTGCTGTCTATTGTCCCTCAGAGGACACACCCACCGGTCCTAGCAGCCAATCACAGGCAAAGCCATGCTGCTCGTTTATCAGTGTATGACACTTACAGGAACTGTAAGGAATTACAACCTAAAAAAAAAAATGTGAAATATGACTAAAATTACAATAAATATTTCACTTTGATTGAAAATTTTTCCAACAGGAAGACTGAATAATTGAACCTGATTTAATACAAAATATTTCACATTTTTTATTTGATTTTTTTATGGTCTATTTTACAAAAATATTAATATTAGTTGTTTTTTTTTTTAAATAAAGAAGATTAGTCAGAGTAAAATAGAGTACGTGTGTGTGAATGAGAGGGATCCAAATGGAAAAGTGAGGTTACAGAGAGAAGAGATAAAGAAGGTGGAACATTTTAAGTACTTAGGATCAACAGTCCAGAGCAATGGAGAGTGTGGAAAAGAGGTGAAGAAGTGTGTGCAGGGTGTAGAAAAGTATCAGGTGTGATGTGTTTCAGCTGAAATGAAAGGGAAAGTGTACAAAACCGTGGTGAGACCGACCATGATGTTTGGTCTAGAAACAGTGGCACTGAAGAAAAGACAGGAAACAGAGATGGAGGTAGCAAAGATGAAGATGCTGAGGATCTCTCTGGGAGTGATCAGGATGGACAGGATCAGAGTGTCATGAGGCGGGGTGCACGTGGAAAGAGGAGGACCCAGTTGCAGACAGTAAAACATGGTTTATTGAAAGGTTGGTAGTCCAGAATTACTGAGAAACAAAAACAAAGTGTCAGTGGCATGATAAACAGTTATTGCAGTAATGTGATTCATGGTCAGGCAACCAGGGAGACCTGGCTGGGAAGGATTGTAAGACCCGACCAGGAAGTCCGGGGTGATTCAGCTTAAATAGACGGCACAAAGCACAGCTGTTTGGAATCATCAGTCATCCCCGGCTGATCCTGGTCAGATTGATGAGATGTCCATGGCTCCCTCTGGCTGCAGAGAAGGGGATCATGACACAGAGGAACAGCACATGTTAGAGGTTTTGGAGATAAAGTCAGAGAGGCCAGACTGAGATGGTTTGGACATGTGCAGAGGCGAGAGAGAGAGTACATCAGAAGAAGGATGCTGGATTTGGAACCACAAGGAAAGAGGCCAAGACGAAGACCAAAGAGGAGGTTCATGGATACAGTGAAGGAAGACATGAAGATAGTTGGAATGAAGGAATGACGATTAGTCAGAGTAAGACAGAGTACATGTGTGTGAATGAGCGGGATCCAAATGGAAAAGTGAGGTTACAGGGAGAAGAGGTAAAGATGGGGGAAGATTTTAATTATCTAGGATCAACAGTCCAGAGCAATGGAGAGTGTGGAAAAGAGGTGAAGAAGTGTGTGCAGGCAGGCTGGAATGGGTGGAGGAAAGTATCAGGTGTGATGTGTGACAGAAGAGTTTCAGTTAAAAGGAAAAGTGTAGAAAACCGTGGTGAGACTGGCCATGCTGATTGGTCTAGAGACAGTGGCACTGAGGAAAAGTCAGGAAACAGAGATGGAGGTAGCAGAGATGAAGATGCTGAGGATCTCTCTGGGAGTGACCAGGATGGACAGGATCAGAGGAACAGCATGTTTCTTGTGCCTCTGAACATTCCTTGGGGGTTCGAGTTCTTCCTATAAAGAAAGAATTGTTTGAGCGAGCAGCCAAAGAAGCCATCTTTGTCTGAAAACAAAACTTTCTCTAAACAGAAACTCATATAACTTTCCTTCTATTTACAACATCTTGATTAAACCAAAACAGCCAACTGGTTTGGGCAGCAGTTCTTGCTATTCCCACTCCAGTTGAGGACAAAGGACACTAATGATCTGAAACCCATTCAGGAAACGGGACGGGACACTTTCCTGGAACACTCCCTGAATTGGTCATTTTTTTTAAATGCATTTCTCGTTCACTGAGGCTAGTTTCACTTCACCTCCTTGACAAATAAAAATAGTTTCTCTATCACTAGAGTTGAGACCAGGCATGGGCAAGCTACGGCCCGCGGTCTACATGCGGCCTGTTAAACGTTTTATCCAGCCCGCCGAACATAAAAAATTGAAATAATTAAACCTTGTAAATGTTTTATTTACCATGCAATTCTGATGTTTCCTCGCTAGATGGCGCATTCTGGCTATATTGGCTTTTTTGAGAAAATGACAACACTGCTCCCATTAAAATGTGTGTCTTCGTGATGTGCAGCTGTCAAAATAAACAGTGTGGCACAGATACGGCAAGCCATTGGGCCCAATTCACGTACGTAAACAAGCGTGTTAGATGTTAAAACAAGCTAAATGTTACATCAAGCGCTTAGATTTCAAACCTAGCACCGCTAAATGCACGTTTTTAAGTGCTATCGCTCTAGATTTCAGACCTGGCGCCGCTAGATTTGAAATTTAACGATGAAGCATTTAACTTGATGTAACATTTAGCGCACTTGTTTAAAATCTAGCGCGCCTCCTCTTAATTTGGTAATCCTCCCCTGCGCAAGTCTGTATTTATTTTTAATTGGTATCCCCGATATGAAGGAGTAAGAAGTTAAGGATAAACTAAAAGCAGGAGAACTAGAAAGACAAACACGCACCGGTAAGAGTGAGGTGTGGAAAAGATTCAAATGTATTGTTCAAAATGCTACAGAAACTTGCGTTGGCTTCGCTGGATGTAGTCAATGTGGCGCTTTGCTTTCATATGAGAGCAAAAACTACTGGCACCTCGACGCTGAGCGGGCATTTAAACAGCTGGACTGGTAAAAGTGATGATCGTTAAAGATCTATTTTATTATTTGTTTCAAAGACCGTCCCTCCTCTTCACGCTAAGCAGGCCATCACAGAAAGTGTGTTAGGGGTCCGATAGTGCGATTTTTTTTTTTTTAATTAAAAAACATGTTCTTGAAAATGTTCCTATTTATAAATAACCCTCGCCCTCTCGAGTCCTCACAAATAAAATATGACATTTCAGGCTTGTTTCGGGCTCGGGCCCGCAAATCAAATTGATTGGTCAGGCTCGGGTCGGGTCGGGTTTTAATATCCGCGGGCTCGGGTTTCTCTCCAGCTCACCCGGAACTTCCCTCCAGCTTCCGGGTGGAGGAGCCCAACAACCTGGGCTTCCCGTCTGAGGCTGTTGCCCCCACAACCTGGCCCTGGGTAAGCGGAAGACAACGGAACAGAATACTGAATTCCTTCTCATTCCAGGTGTCTTGACTTCCCTTCCTCATGTTCTCCATTTATTCTAGTGATTGCCGGCCCTCTTCCTAATGTGTCACACGTGTGTATTATTGTCTCTCCCTTTCTTCTGTATATAACGTGTCTATATTTGTCCATCGCCAGGTTTTCTACCGATGTCTTCTGTTAGACTACAGGTTTTCGTAAGTAGTTCTCGAGTTGTTTTGTGACCAACTTTAGTACCTCGTTATTTGAATTGTTTTGGGGATATTTTGAGTACCGTATTTTCCGCACTATAAGGCGCACTGCATTATAAGGCGCACTTTCAATAAATGACATTTTTAAAACTTTTTCCATATATAAGGCGCACCGCATTATATGACGCTACAGTAAAGGCTGTTCAACTTTGTCCTCTAACTGTGGCCATCTCGCTTTGTTCCTGCGGAAACTCTGTTTAGTCTTGTTTACTTGGCGCAGCGCATCCTCTTGCTTCCTCCACTTCCTCACCATTGATGTTAAACTCTCTCACTGTGGCACTATTCCCGTGTTTTACTGCGTGACCAATCGCCTTGAGTTTAAACTCTGCGGTGTGACAGTGTCTCTTGGTAGGAGCCATTTCCGGGTCTTTAAACAAACACACAAATGGAAATGAGACACCCTTTCATGTATCCCAGCATGCACCGCGCACTACTTCTTCTATGGGGGAAATAGAGTCGGTGGCTGCTTACCGCAGTTGCAACACCTGTTGTAGCTCAATATTAGTCCATATATAAGGTGCTCCGGGTTAAAAGGTGCACCGTGGACTTTAGAGAAAATTTAAGGTTTTAGGTGCGCCTTATAGTGCGGAAAATACGGTAATAAATTTGTTTCCTGTTAAAACTGCAACTGTCTTGCGATTTTGTCCCTAACCTCACACAACCTGACATATTGGTTGCAGTTAGGGTCTCCTTTGGGAGGGGTGTGCCCCTTCAAAAAGCTCGCTCCTGGTCACCAACATAGTTGCTATGCAATTGCATTGCTCGGCAACGTTAAACATCCCAATTGGTAATGTGTGACATCATAGTGACTATTACAGTTAGTAAACAAAAAGTGTCGAACAATAAAGATAAAATAATAATAATAATAATTTAAAATATGAATAAAATCTGATCACCTGCCATTCATTCACCTGATTACCCAGACACGACCATACACATTCTTCCACCGTACATGTGAGTCAGTAGGCTAGCTCATAATAACTTGTATCAGCAGCAGTGGTTTGGTTATTCTCTTGGTGTCCTCACCTGTGGCCCACACTCTGTAACATTCAGACCATCATTCTAATTCCCTGACTCACTGTCTGCGTCAGCACGGCAGATTGCTGCTCCACAGGAGAAGAAATGAGTCCCGGAGGATGCCATAAAAGCAGCTGTGCTGATGAGAAACACATTGATCTGTTTACTTCTGGTTTCTACTAAATTAATTGGTTAGTTGATTATGAGCAGGTTCGCTACGTTTTACATGTGAAAACTTCATTTAGCTGCCGTGATATCGAACGGCCCATCGTATGAGAAATGCAGCTTTCTGAAAAGAAGTGTTGCTTTCTGACACCTGGGATGGGAGATTCTTCACTTACTGATGAGCTGACAACACCTGACATCAGACAGTAAGTCCTAGAACAAAAAGAGGAGATATTTCTCTCGGGACCTACTTTTCTAGTGATGACATGCGAGTGTGTGGCCGAGGATATGAAAAACAAAGATGCTTATTGGTTTATTTTCATCTCAAATTCCCTTTAGACTGTTACATAAGTAAAAAAAATCAACAGTTATTCAATTTACTCTAGATTTTAAATCAAATTGTACACACATTGATGCTTGAAAGGTGCTTGTTGGATCAAATTTTACGATTTAGACGTTGAGAAACGAAGTTAGCTTTAGAGTTGCTAGGAGTCGGAGGCTAGGGGAATTTTAGAGCAACGGGATTCTGTCCTGTGCTTTAATCCGTTCCGTCATCTTCCGCTCATCCACGGCTGGATCATGCGGGCAACAGCCTCAGACGGGTAGCCCAGGCTTCTCTCATCCCGGCTGCATCCTCCAGCTCACCCGGAAGGATCCCGAGCCATACCTGGCCAGCTGTGAGACATAGTCTCTACAGCGGGTCAGAGGTTTTCCTCTTGGTCTCCTCCTGGTGGGACATGCCCGAAACACCTCACCAGCGAGGCGCCCAGGGAGGCATCCTGACCAGATGCCCAAACCACCCCATCTGGCTTCTCTCGACCTGGAGGAGGAGCAACTCTACAACGAGCTCCTCCCAGATGGCAGAGCTCCTCTGAGTCAGAACTCAGCCACCCTGCGGAGGAAGCTCATTTCGGCCGCTTCTATCCGCGATCTCATTCTTTCGGTCACCACCCACAGCTGGTGACCATAGGTGAGGGTAGGAACGTAGATCGACTTGTAAATCGAGAGCCTTCCTTTTTGATGCAGTGCTTTAATCCACTGCCCCTCAATTTTATTTTTCTGTTAATTTAATGCAACATTTCTTTCTTCCAACGAGTGTTATTTACAAATGACTCATCCCCTCCATCTTGTATCTTGGTAAGCGAGGACCGTTCCAGATCCCTACTTCCCGGCGAATGTCCCACTGATGTCTGGACCATGGACTATACTCACACTAGGTCGCCTGAACCATTCGAATCTGAACCGTGCCAGAGTACAGTTCAGTTAGCGATCCCTGGACCTTTTGGAAGAGGAGTACCAGGGCACGGTTCAGTAGAACGCAGGTGTGGTTTAGTGGAAGCGCAAATAGTGTTGGAGCTTAGGACAAGAAAAGTGATGAAACTTTTGCAACTCTCCTAAACCATTTAGCAACAGGCTGTGAGACGGTTGAGGACCAATGCGAAACATACAACTTCGTTGGTTACACTGAAAACCTCTTTACTCTGGTTTATTCTGAAATCATTGCACTATGGTGACGTGTGCTCTGGCACAATTGGTGAAAACCTATGCGAGTGGAGTGTCCTTTGAAGCCCTTTGCATAGGCACATGTCCATCCATTCACAAGGTCATTCATCCATTTATCCAATTCTCCCTCTTTCGGCATTTCCCTTCTGGGGTTGCCACAGTAAGTCCGTTTTTCCATCTAACCCTATCTGCTGTGTCCTCTTTGGTCACACCAACTATCTTCATGTCTTCCTTCACTGTATCCATGAACCTCCTCTTTGGTCTTCCTCTAGTCCTCTTTCCTGATGGTTCCAAACCCATCATCCTTCTTCCGATGTACTCTCTCTCTCTCTCTGTCTCTCTCTCTCTCTCTCTCTCCTCTGCACATATCCAAACCATCTAGGTCTGGCCTCTCTGACTTTATTTCCAAAACCTCTAACATGTGCTGTTCCTCTGATCCATCCTGGTCACTCCCAGAGAGATCCTCAGCATCTTCATCTCTGCTACCTCCATCTCTGTTTCCTGTCTTTTCCTCAGTGCCACTGTTTCTAGACCAATCAGCATGGCCGGTCTCACCACGGTTTTGTACACTTTCCCTTTTATTTTAAATGAAACTCTTCTGTCACACATCACACCTGATACTTTTCTCCACCCGTTTCAGCCTGCTGCACATGCTTCCTCACCTCTTTTCCACACTCTCCATTGCTCTGGACTGTTGATCCTAAGTACTTAAAATCTTCCACCTTCTTTGTCTTTTCCATTTCGATTCCTCACATTCACACTCTGTCTTACTGTTTTTCTTTTTTTTATGGTTTTATCTGTTTTACTAAATGAAGTTCATATTTATAACAAGTTTATTTAAATATAACAAATAAAAACTATGTGAACATCAGCCAGTCAAACACAGCATGTCATCGTTGCTCTGACTGTGTCCATAGAGCGCTGGTCCACAAGCTTGTGTTGGTTAGTCTGAAAAGGCTCTTCTCAACCTTAATGTCTGCCAGCAGCCCTCCTACACTCTGCTCTCCATTACTGTCAGAACACCAGAATAAACATCCCTCACCGCTCTGCCAGTACCTTCACTTATTTTACATAATTTATAATCCATTTGGCTCCGTTTGATGAAACGACAGAAACATAAGAAATAAGTAGAAATAAACCCACATGCTCCCTAATTACTTTTCAAAGACTATTAAATCCTTTTCAGACCAAAGCTGATTATGTAACAATGTTTTTTTTTTTTTCTTATCCATTTATCTGCATGTCGTTTAACTTTACTTAAAACTAATTACTTACGGTGGACAAGAACATCTGGAGAGAAAACATACATTGTGGTTTGTTTACATCATCAACGTGTTACTATTGGTTCTTCATTACCAGCAACGGAATTGGTTTTATTGCAACAAATTGGTGACTCGTTTATGATGTACCCTGTCTCTTGCTTTGGATTGTTTATTCCATCAGTGGCCTGATAAGATGCAAATTTGCCGTCCAAAAATCAGAATTGTTGGTTGGATTGGATAGATATTTATTGGATTTGGTTCCTGGCTGACCGTGCGGCTGTACCCGTTGGCATCGTAAGAGCTGCAATAAGCCCAATACTCACAGCTCTTGTACAAAATCCGAAAGCATGGTGATGCTAGTGACTTCTGTGAGCTTGGCAGTTGGAGAGCAGGGAAGACAATGACAGTTGAGACACGCCATATTTGGAGAGGGGGCTTAGTTACTCCACTCTATAGCCCTTAGAGTGCAAGGACTCTTCAGAAGATTTGATGAACGCTACTCCCAACAAGAAAGACCTTACTGACTACGATAAAACCAAAGACGGCCATTCAAGAGTCTTTCTGAGGATGAGAGAAGTTAACAATTTTCCATTTTCTTCCACCAGGTGAAGGCAAATTGTGATTAAAAGGTCAGCAGGGACCTTTCACTGCGCGAGTGCCTAAAACAAAAGGAACCAGAAGCCAATTGGTGATCTTACAATCGCTAGAACCACCCCTTCTTCCGTTATTGGTTTCCACCAATAGCGGGTAAGCACACCCAAAGACCAGAACCACAGCCCCAACTGGTCCACAGCTGCTGAGGACATTTGAGGCAATTTAAAGGCCCGTGGAGAGAATTTTCCTCAACAGGTGTAGAGACCCGTGGCCATGCTGTTTGGTCTAGAGGCAGTAGCACTGAGGAAAAGACAGGAAACAGAGATGGAGGTAGCAGAGATGAAGATGCTGAGGATCTCTCTGGGAGTGACCAGGATGGACAGGATCAGAGGAACAGCACATGTTAGAGGTTTTGGAGATAAAGTCAGAGAGACCAGACTGAGATGGTTTGGACATGTGCAGAGGAGAGAGAGAGAGAGAGAGAGAGAGGGTACATCGGAAGAAGGATTCTAGGTATGGATCCACCAGGAAAGAGGACTAGAGGAAGACCAAAGAGGAGGCTCATGGATACAGTGAAAGAAGACATGAAGATAGTTGGTGTGACTGAAGAAGATGCAAGAGATAGGGTTAGATGGAAGAAGCCGACTTGATGTGGCGCCCCCTGAAGGGAAATGCAAAAAGAAGAAGAAGACAGAGTTGTGGAGACCTTCCACGAAACAACTTGCAAAGACCTGAGCCACAACTATCCATCAAGAAATGAGGGCAAATTCAAATGGCCTGAGTAAGAGTAAGAGTAAGGGAGGCATGGCACACCGTGGACCTATAGACGGGGTCTCAATTCTAAAAGCTTGCATAGATCTCAAGCTTTTTGCTGAGCTCATGCTTCTTGCTCACGTGTAAACTTGAAATCTACTAAAACTTCCATAACATATGCTTTATAGACCACACCTGTCATAAATCTCACAACTTAGCCAACTTCAACACCACCTCAATTGCAATCACACCTCTAGAACTTCAAATATGGATTATGTAAATGACATGACGCATTTCCAACGACCTCAAATGAAATTGTGCCTGATGCTCGGTTAACCTAGGGCTGGGCACAAATTATTACAGCCTTAGTGGCACACTTAGTGGTGCTAAACTGACACTAAGTTATGGCTCTAACTTTTCCTTAAATTTCAATGTTATCCCGCACTTGTATCACAGTATCGAATTCCGGTGCACTGCCATAAAAATTGAAGTGCTGGTAATATTAGTCAGTCAGTCATCTTCTTATCCGTCTATCCCTTTCGGGGGGTTCCGAAGCCCATCCCTGCCAGTTTAAGGCAAAGGGCAGAGTACACCCCGAACAGGTCGCCAGTCTGTCGCGGGGCCACACACATACAACCATCCACACACACACACTCATTCCTAGGGGCAATTTTGCACCGGCTAATCAACCTACCATGCATGTCTTTGGAGGAAACCGGAGTACCCGGAGGAAACCCATGCAAACACGGAGAGAACATGCAAACTCCACACAGAAAGGACAGTGTTCCAAGCCTCGTCCCCACCCAGGACTCGAACCCACGACTTTCTTGCTGTGAGGCCACTGTGCTACAAACTGCACCACCATGCTGCCTCTGGTAATATTAAAGGTTGGTGATATTAAAGGTTCAATACACTAATGTGCTGTACTGCCCCCTGAAGGCTGGGGGTGGTATTGATATCAAGAAAATGAGAATCGATATGGTAGCCATCTTTACCATCGATATAATATTAATTTTTAGCAGAGCCATTATATAGATTACCCCAAAAAGTTGATTTAGCATGAGTTTGACATGAAACTATTTTACTAACTAGTCTTTCTTTTTAAGTTCATGTTGTTCAATAATTCTGCTGCAGGTGATGTAAGTTTGTCCTTTATTTTTCGGACAGAAGGAACATTTAGCTTCTGGCTGATAAACAAGCTGAGCTGCAGGAAGCTGAGGATCATCCAGCTGAGGTGTTTCTCCTTCAGGAGGTCTTAGAGCAGATAATTAGCTGCTTGTTGGCTCATTATCACAGCATCATGTTTGATTAGGGCTGAGTAATGAGATCCCAGAGCTGGGCACGGACACCAAGAGGATGTAAGAGATCCAAATCACTAAAACTAAAAAACAACCTGAAATTTTGGCTCAGATTTGACAGAGAAGTGCAGAATTATTGATCTCTAACAAATTTAGGCCATACGTTTTTCTTATTCACTTACTTCAGTTTTGTTTAAAATAAAATGGAAAAGAAATCTGTTCAACAGATGGGGCGACAACATTTTCCCCAGAATGCTACACTGCACCCTCAGCGCTTTACAGAAGTTTTAATCACAGCCACAGAGGAGCTAATTACAGCTCCTCCTTAGATAACTAGACCTAATTCCGAGCCTGGATATAATCTCAGAATGCTGAAGATCAAGTGAGAGATTGCTTCTGTCAGAGAACAGGTTTAAATCTTGTTTGCTCGGGAACAGAGATTATTAGAGTCAGAGCATCCCTGTGTTTCCATGGCGATCCCAAATGATCAAAAACACCTCCATAAAACTATCCAACCATCTTTTTATTTTCTTATTTATATCACCTATTAAAGAATTCCAAGAAATGTCAGAGCCTTTGCGAGCTAGTTTGCAAGCAAGTGGCGGGGTATATCCTGTAGGGGTCACCATAACCGGACGGCATAACTCGCAAAGTTCTCTCTAATTTAACATAAACATGACTCCATTACTTTTTAAGATAAAAAAATAGATTATTGTGATCTATTACCATGGCAACGACTCCAAATGAAAACAATTTTTTTTTTCCTTTCCGTTGTCTTCCTCTTTTTCGGGGCCAGGTCTTGAGGCAACACCCTCAGACGAGAAACCCAGGCTTCCCTCATCCCCGACTCCATCCTCCATCTCACCCGGGAGGATCTCGAGGTGTTTCGTGCCCAGCTGTGAGACATAATCTCCCCGGACTTGCTAGAGGGTCCATACAGCATCTACCTTTGGGTCTCGTCCCGGTGGGTCATAGCCGAAACACCTCACCTGCAATGCGCTTGAGACGCATCCTAACCAGATGCCCAAACCACCCCATCTAGCTTCTCTCTTCCCAGAGGAGTAACGGCTTTATTGCGATCCCCTCCTGGATGGCAGAGCTCCTCAATCTGAGTAAGAGCCCAGTCACCCATTCACTTTTTTAACCAATAAAATCATGGTTTGGGTGAAAACTTGATTCCAATTGGCTTCATGGTGTCCATTATTTTCGGATGTGCCCTGAAAGATGTTTTGGTTAAATAATCTCAGTATTTCATACTATTTCACCCACCTAAATGTAACCAGAACCACAAAATTGTAAAACAAGCAGTCAGTTATTTCAGTTATTTATCACAACTGTAATTTTTTTATTATTTATTTTTGGTTCATTTTCATGGTTTCAGATATTTCTTGCAATAAAACTTATTTCAGAAATTAACTGAAGACTTTGTTTATTTTCATCAAAATTTTCCACCGTTTTCTGGACCAAAGAAATCAGTAAGGAGTGCATTTTCTCTTCGAAATGATACTTTTATCCACTTCACTAATGAGAATAATGTGAGTCACTTTTTTTGCTGGCAAGTCATGGACCAGTGAAAAGTCTAGTTGCTGTTCCCATGGCAACTAACACCAACAAAAATGCAATTTAAATAGTAAACAAACAAACAAAAATAAGTACTTATAATGTTTATTTATTTTCCAATCAACCATGTTAAAAGCATGGTTGTCACATCCCCTCATAGGCCACCAGAGGGAGACCTGGACCTTCCTCCCTCTCCTGGATTTCATCCTCATCCCAAACACCTGTGGTGATTAGCTGATGCCAATAATCTGTGCATTGTTGGCCTGATGCCTGTTTAAAGGCAGTCTCCCATGACTTCCTCATCTGGTCATCACCAATCCCTGGCTGTCTGACCAAATCTGTATCTGTTGGACCAAAACAGCTCCACTCCTGCGTCAGGAATGTCGTCATCCAACCACGTCTCACTGAAGATTGTAAAATAGCTTGCGCTCCTTTTCGAGACAATCCTCAGCCGGACTTCATCCATCTTGTTTGCAAGAGACCTGGTGTTAGCGAAGAAAATGCTGGGCAAAGTAGGTCTGAAAGGGTTAGCATGTAGCCTAGCATGTAGCCTAGCATTTAGCCCGTTCCGCTTGCCCCGGAGGGGCCATCTTGCTTACACGGCCCGATACTTGTGATATTTTTTTTAAGGACTTTAAAAAAAAAAAAAAACTGAGTGGTCTTTGAAAAAGAAAATTACAGACAATTTTTTTGTCCATAAATGTACCAAACCAGGATTTTTGTGAACTGTGACGTCCTACTAATCAGTGTTAAAAGGGATAGAAAGTTGGAGGACAGAAAAGGATTGGCAGTCCGATGCCTATATTTGTGGGAATTTGCATAATGTATTTATGGTATATGGGTCATTTTCAAATTTCTTTCCATTTTAGCTAGTGAAAAAATAAAATATAAGTATATCCATAGGTTCCTACTCTCTTTTGTTTTTGATGAAGGATTGATTTAGAGACCCAAATCTACTGACGGCCCCTTTTTTTACAGATGTACTTTTAATTACATCTGTATGATGTATTATGTTACCTTTGTTTCAGCAACAGAGTGGACAGTAATAGAGTGGACAAATTCTGTTTCTTCTGTTCACTACAGCTAGGAAAGTTGATGTATTATCACTCACATTACATCATTTAAAACTATTTCACAAATATTATCACCAATAAATGGCATTTTTCTTATATTCTAGATAATCCATATACTGTATTATGCTGGTAACAGAGAAGACATTTCAAAATGAACCTTACCCTTTTTAAGATTTGAAACCTTCATAAACTTTAGCAAAAATACTTTAGCCACATGGCTTCTTCTCCAAAAGTTACTTCCTGTCTGCAGCAGTGAATCCTGGTGGCAGTTGTTGGAACTTGATGAACATTATGATGTACAATATGGTAACAGAGTAAAAGTAACAGAGTGGACATCATATTGAGAGACAGGTCTTTTTGCGTGTATTGTCATTTTTTGGTAACATTTTCATGCAAACAGTTAATAGGGTCTATAACCTTAGATGACCTTGTTTATTTAAGGCAAAAAATTAATATTTTTTATTACAGAAAAGATTCTTGATATGCTACTGAAAGATAAGCATTTTATTGAGGGACATTGAAATTTGGATGGGTAGAGATTTTTGATCACCACAAAGTGAATAAAATATTTATCCTATGACAGTTTTAAATAAATGTGTATGCAACATTATAGTAGCAGACTTAGAATTAACAGTGAAATCAACTTTTCAATCATTTAGATAACTGAAACTTTGCCCTTTCAGGCTAGGACACAAAACGGAAAGAAATTTGAAATTGACCACATATGTGTCAAATAAATGGGACTTTCCCCCTTTTTCTCATTGGGCTGATTTCTCTCCTGTACATCCCCCCTCCTACCGCAACGTTTCATGTTGCTGTACATGTGCAGACGAACAGAGGAAGCAGGTGAAGGTTGCAGAGCAACATCTGGCAGAAAGCAGAACGATTGGCCACCCCCACACACGAGAGCAGCCAACACGCCGCAACAGCAACACGTGCACTCTGGAAGAATAACCTCTCTCTCCCTGGTACGAGGGGGGATTTTAAGTGCTTGCTCTACAAAGGGACATTGAAGGGAATATTTATTTCCATCATCCTTTTCGTCCTGTCTCGGTGCCTTTGTGCAAAACCATCAGACTAATTAAAGCAAGTGGTTTATAATTACTGACAAAAACAGAAACATAAATATTTCAGCCAGTTTAGATGTCACTCTGTCCAGAGAAGGAGATTAAACTAATGGAAATCGTCTCCTGGATGACCTGTCCGGATCGTAACACACTCAGCCTATTTATTAAATGATCAACTAAAATAAATTGGCAAACGTTTGTCGGCCAAGACGTTCACATTTGTGCTTTTTAAATACATCGAACGCCATCTTTCAATTTTGCTAAAGTCACCTTATAGATAAAAACACAAGGAACAACATTAAAGACACTCCATAAATCTTAAGAGAGTGATTAAGTTTAATCTGAATAAAGAGATGAAGGATAACTGGGAGAGAATGACGGAATCTTCAGCTATGAGGCCAACAATTCCCGAAAATTCCCGAGAAATTTAGTTGAGGTAGCTTGGCAAGTGTTTGGAATCTGGAGTTGATATTTGACTGTGTCCCTTGAGGGCTCTATTGAGCGAAGGGAGGATTCCGGGTGTCCAAATTGCTCGAAACCTAGTCTCAAATTTGTATGACCTGTGCCAGAACCTAGCCCACATTAACGGAAGTTGGTCGGATCTGTCGGACCAATTCGTTCATTTAATCTATAGACAAAATTTCAAGGCACAGCCCAAGTAATGGGGGTACCCGGATTGCAGACTTCAGAATTGAGATCTCGTTGTTGCAGATGATCTGGTCCTGTTGGGCCTATGATCTTCAACTCCCACTGGATAGGGTCAGGGTTACGACCCGACTCACTGAACCAACCTTCCTCCGTAAAAACTAATTGGGTTCAAATTGACTTGAAAAAAAGTTTGAATCTTTAAAAAACAATTTGAATAATCGAAAAATTATCCTCCTCCGAGAGGAGCCAGATGGGGTGGTTCGGGCATCTGGTCAGGATGCCCCCCGAGCGCCTCGCGGGCGAGGTGTTTTGGGCACGTCCCACCGGGAGGAGACCAAGGGGCAGACCCCGGACCTGCTGGAGAGACTATGTCTCACAGCTGGCCGGGGAAAGACTTGGGATCCTTCCAGGTGAGCTAGAGGATGCAGCCGGGGAGAGAGAGGGCTGGGCTGCCTGTTTGAGGCTGTTGCCCCTGTGACCCGACCCCGGAACAAGTGGAAGATGACGGAACGGAACGGAAAAATTTGAATTAACTTCGAACGAAATTAATAATTGGTCAGTATGTTAATTAATTGCTATAGTTAGGCTCATTCATTCAAAGACACCTGAAAACATTCACTGTTATCAATAGTTCAAATTAAAAAGTGTTTAGAAAACTAGCAAGCTATTCACATTTTTTTTTTTTTTTAATTTGCCAACCGAAATGATTCAGTGAACATTGAAAAATAATTCTTGAAGAAAATTTCAAGTTTTTATGAAGCAGCTTTTTTTAATATATAGACAAAAAAAAAAAAAAAAAAAGAACTTGCTTGAAAGACAAACTGTTAGGATCCCTCACCTGCCGCCAGAAGGAACCCTGGATGTTCCCAATCAATCCGATTAGGATCACCTGTGGATGATTCCTGATTCCACTCACCTGTGCACCCTGCCATCTGTTTAAGGGGAATCACCCTCAGACTTCCATGTCGGGTCTTACTATCCCTTCCAGTCAGGTCACACTGGTTGCCTGACCAAATTTTGAATGTTGTATTATTTGGATTTTTGAAACATTGAGTTAATCCTGCTTTACAGACTTTCCTGAGTTGTGTTAATAAACCTTGTTTGATGTCTTGTATTTGGGTCCTCCCCCTTCTCTAAGCATAAAAAAATTTGTTGGATACTTTATCCATGAGGTTAAAAAAAAAATTCAACAGCCAAAAGCCTCAAATTTCATGCTTGAAAACTATGTTTAATAAACTGAATAAACAGAGGACATTTTTATGTATTTATTTTTGTATAAAGATAAAGCTCAGGTTGTCCACCGAAAACACATATCATATAACTAGTGGTGGAACATAACGAAGTAAATGTACTTCGTTACTGTACTTAAGTAAAAAAATTGTGTATCTGTACTTTACTTAAGTAAAATTTGAGACCTGTACTTTTTACTTATACTATACTACATTTTAGAGCAAATATCTGTACTTTTACTCCGCTAGTTTTTAAAAATATGTTTTGCATTTTTTGTTACATTTTCAGTCAAAAATGAAAAAAATATTCCGTTTTTTTAGTGCAACTTGAAGCTGCATCGCCAAAATCAACCTGTGGAGGGAGCAGTTGATTGCCTACTTTCTCCAAGAGGGAGAAGAAGTAATGAATCGAGGACCAATCAGAACTGAGAGTAAACATTTTCCACATTCATTCACTGCCGAAAAACTAACATAAAATACAACACGAATTAAAACAGAGTCCGAAAATCGTTATTCATTGTTTACTTTTTTTTTTTTTTTTTTTTTTTTGAAAACTTTATTTAAAGATTTTTCATTTTTTATACAGACACACACAAAAAAAAACAACTTTAAGGCAAGTTATATAAAGTTACAAAATAGAGATGATTAAAGAACATGTCAACCAGTAGTATCTATCTGAGACTTGTAAAATATTTGGATCAGACATGAAACAAAAACAAACAAACCCAAAACAAACAAATCACAAACATAAGCTGCAGCTTTCTCCATAAGTACTGGTAAATGACGCATAAAACCTTCTCCCCTATGTAAATGGCAGACCCTCAATGTATGTAATGAAAGGTGCCCATGTTTTATAATAGTTTTCTATTGAGCCCCGTTTACTATACCTTAGGTATTCAATTTGAAGACACATCATAGCTTCTCTGACCCACTGAACAAAAGAAGGAGGCTGTTTGTCCTTCCACTTCACTAAGATCAGTCTCCGTGCAAGGAGAGACAGAAAAGCCACTGCGCTCTTCTGATGCGAGTTAAGGCCCTGTCTGCTCGGGAGAACTCCAAACACTGTAGTGAATGGATTGGGATCTATTTTCCTCCCACAAAGATGTGAAAAAATTCCAAAAGCAGAGTCCCAGAACTTTTCTAAAGCAGCACACGACCAAAACATGTGAGCCATTGTTGCAGGTGACTGGTTGCATTTTGGACATCGATCATCACTGCTGTTGAATATCTTAGCCAGCCTTGCCTTTGTTAAGTATGAGCGATGGAAAACTTTGAATTGTGTCAGACTGTGTCTTATGCAGATAGATGTTGAATGTATGCGGGTGATACTTCTGTTCCAGATTTCCTCTGGAATCTCCAGATTTAAATCCTGTTCCCAAGAGTCTTTCAAATGGTTTAATGAAGTAGGATTAATGTGATGCAATTGTTCATATATTTTGGAAATATGACTTTTGGTGATGGGTCGAGGCTGCAGGCAGTTTTCTAAAGGACCAGGAGATGTTTACTTTTAAATAAAAAGTTGAGCCATCATTACACACAGTATTTATTTATGACCCTACAGCACAAAAAATAACATTTAAATTATGGTTGGATACTTTTTACTTAATAGTAAAATTTACACCAATTACTTTTGTACTTTTACTTAAGTAGATTTTTTCTATTGGTTATTTTACTTTTACTTAAGTAGATTGTTTTTTATTGGTTATTTTACTTTTACTTAAGTAGATTGTTTTTTATTGGTTATTTTACTTTTACTTAAGTAGATTTTTTTATTGGTACTTATACTTTTACTAAGGTTTTTTTTTTTTTTGCCAAATTATCTGTACTTTTACTTAAATACAAAAAGTGAGTACTTTATCCACCGCTACATATAACTTAAGATACGTCAAAAAATGTACTAAAAAGAAAAGGTGAGTAAAAGATCCTCCCGAAAAGTCTTGTATGTCACTGGCTTTCTTAAAAAATCAGGGTTCATCCTACACCTTGTTTGAATGTTATATCATTCATGCATCGCATTTTTATTTCAACTTTCATCATCTGCGACAGAAATCCTGCTTTGAGACTGTAACTATATGTTGTTTTATTGCTGCTTCCTGTTTCATCAGCTAGATTCCCTCTTGGGTTCAGCATTGGATTAAAAACGTGCCACCGCAGTCTGTAAACAGGCACTGTGTTTGTGTCATGATCAGCACACTCTTATTATTCTGAGCATCGAGCTTTAAGGTCAGAGGAGCTGCAGACATCCTGGATGCTAAGGAGGAAAACCGTACCAAACCTGTTCAAGTACATGCATAATAACACAGAGCGGCAGGGTGATTATAGACACCTACTGGAAGAAAGACATGCCACAGAAGGTCGGCATGGAGATTAATAAAAGATTTTTATAAACAAAATGAAGAAAAATAATGTCTTTGTACCGTATTTTCACGACCATTGGGCGCACCGTACAAAAAGGCGCAGTCTCAGTTATGTGCGCCATTGCTGTATTTAACACAAACATAAGGCGCACCGTACGAAAAGGCGCAGTCTCAGTCACACACCGCCTTACAACAACACACACGCAAGCATGCAAATGTGCGCATTAAAAAATAGATCGGGAGCAAAACTGAGTTTGGTTGTGCTTTATTTAAGTAGTAACGATACTAAACAAGCACATTACCGGTAATAGTCTTTATTCAAATTCGTCAAAGTCCTCATCCTCTGTTTCCGAATCGAACAGCTGCGCAAAATCCAACAGGGCAGGTCCACTTCACTCCTCGCTGTCAAAGTCACTGTCTGTACTGTGCGGCTCCTCAGAAAGGATACCAGCTTTTGCGAAAGCTCGGATAACAGTACCAGCAGACACGTTAGTCCAAGCATCTACAATCCATTGGCAAACTGTAGCGGAACTCGCCCGGCGCTGCCTTCCACGCTTCCACGGCTCGATTCCCATGTTCCTCCGCGTAGCTGATTGCCTTCAGCTTAAACTGAGCGTCATAAGCGTGTCTCTTTGCCATTTTCAGGGTTAAAACAGCAATGTTGTGCACACAGCACATACCTTTTTTATACACAATCCACGCCCACACTTCACTCTTTAACGTTCTCATGCCTTTTCTTTTAGGTCCGCCTCGCCTCACGGGCACCGCTTTTTATTTTCAGTCCGCCTTTTCTCACACACAAGGCGCACCGCACGAAAGGGCGCACCGCTCATTTTGAAGAAAATATAAGACGTTTAAATGCGCCTTATAGTCGTGAATTTACAGTATGTACAGTACAGACCAAAAGTTTGGACACACCTTCTCATTCAAAGAGTTTTCTTTATTTTCATGACTATGAACATTGTAGATTCACACTGAAGGCATCCAAACTATGAATTAACACATGTGGAAGTATAGTACATAACCAAAAAGTGTGAAACAACTGAAAATATGTCATATTCTTGGTTCTTCAAAGTAGCCACCTTTTGCATTGATTACTGCTTTGCACACTCTTGGCATTCTCTTGATGAGCTTCAAGAAGTAGTCACCTGAAATGGTTTTCACTTCACAGGTGTGCCTTGTCAGGTTTAATAAGTGGGATTTCTTGCCTTATAAATGGGGTTAGGACCATCAGTTGCATTGTGGAGAAGTCAGGTGGATACACAGCTGACAGTCCTACTGAATAGACTGTTAGAATTTGTATTATGGCAAGAAAGAAGCAGCTAAGTAAAGAAAAACGAGTGGCCATCATTACTTTAAGAAATGAAGGTCAGTCAGTCCGAACAATTGGGAAAACTTTGAAAGTGTCCCCAAGTGCAGTCTCAAAAACCATCAAACGCTACAAAGAAACTGGCTCACATGCGGACCGCCCCAGGAAAGGAAGACCAAGAGTCACCTCTGCTGCGGAGGATAAGTTCCTCCGAGTCACCAGCCTCAGAAATCGCAGGTTAACAGCAGCTCAGATTAGAGACCAGGTCAATGCCACACAGAGTTCTAGCAGCAGACACATCTCTCGAACAACAGTTAAGAGGAGACTATGTGAATCAGGCCTTCATGGTAGAATATCTGCTAGGAAACCACTGCTAAGGACAGGCAACAAGCAGAAGAGACTTGTCTGGGCTAAAGAACACAAGGAATGGACATTAGACCAGTGGAAATCTGTGCTTTGGTCTGATGAGTCCAAATTTGAGATTTTTGGTTCCAACCACCGTGTCTTTGTGCGACGTAGAAAAGTGAACGTATGGTCTCTACATGCCTGGTTCCCACCGTGAAGCATGGAGGAGGAGGTGTGATGGTGTAGGGGTGCTTTGCTGGTGACACTGTTGGGGATTTATTCAAAATTGAAGGCACACTGAACCAGCATGGCTACCACAGCATCTTGCAGCGGCATGCTATTCCATCCGGTTTGCATTTATTTGGACCATCATTTATTTTTCAACAGGACAATGACCCCAAACACACCTCCAGGCTGTGTAAGGGCTATTTGACCAGGAAGGAGAGTGATGGGGTGCTGCGCCAGATGACCTGGCCTCCACAGTCACCAGACCTGAACCCAATCGAGATGGTTTGGGGTGAGCTGGACCGCAGAGTGAAGGCAAAAGGGCCAACAAGTGCTAAGCATCTCTGGGAACTCCTTCAAGACTGTTGGAAGAGCATTTCAGGTGACTACCTTTTGAAGCTCATCAAGAGAATGCCAAGAGTGTGCAAAGCAGTAATCAAAGCAAAAGGTGGCTACTTTGAAGAACCTAGAATATGAGATATTTTCAGTTGTTTCACACTTTTTGGTTATGTACTATACTTCCACATGTGTTCATTCATAGTTTGGATGCCTTCAGTGTGAATCTACAATGTTCATAGTCATGAAAACAAAGAAAACTCTTTGAATGAGAAGGTGTGTCCAAACTTTTGGTCTGTACTGTATGTTTAATCTCAATTTCTAAAAGGCACGAAGAATTAGGCAAAATTGACATCAAAACATTTATATGACGCATCAATCGTGTAAATGAGAAATAGAGTTTGAAGAATTGATTTGTGGAGTTTGGAGGCCATTTGTTATTGTCAAAGCCATCTCATGACACATAATTAACTTCTTTTTTTAATCTTCCGCCATCAAGCAGAAGTTGAGACATGGCATTTCTTCTGTACATGTTTGTTTGCATTGGGATTTTGTGTTAGACTGGTTGTTTGTCCAGGGTCGACCCTGCCTCTCAAATCTAATGGGGAAAGATGTCAAATCTCGCAATGTGGATGAATACCTTAAAAATAATAAATGGTTGGATTTATATAATGTATGTTTAAAGGCCCGACCGAGCCTATTTGCACGGCCAAGTTCACGGCCAAGTTCTAAAACAGCATGTGAAAAGTTCTAAAAGTTCTAAAAAGGTGTGGATCTTTGGAATAATTGCGATGATGAACTTAAATTATGTTTAAATCTTTTCTGTTTAAAGAACTTAAAAAATATGCAAGTCTTGATGGTTAAATTCAAGCCTATATACTGTATAATGTAAACAATTATAGTAACAATTGTATTACTTTTGTACTTGTATTACTTTTTCATTTGATGTTCTAATTTTCATTTTATGTATTATGATTGATTTATGTTTTATGATGGATTTCTAAGTATTTACTTGTATGTTTTTTTGCTTTTATGATGATTTATAAAAAGGGTCGGCGAAATAAGCGTTTGCTTCAGCCGATACCTTTTCGGTCCTTTGGTAAAATATAATTTTTTTTTCTTTCTTTCTTTAATGTGAAATTACACTGTGACTGAAATAAATAAATAAAAAATTAAAAAAATAAATAAGTGCTACAAATGACACACAATGTTGTACTTGTTGCACTCATTTTAGAATTACTTTATTGATCCCACATTTTACTAATCTACACAAATTTGTAAATTGCATGGAGGACGTGAAGTACGCGGTAAAATGTAACATCAATACAGCGACAAGTGAGAAGTGTTCTGGTTAGAGGTGGGTTAGGATTAGGGCTTAGGGTGAGTGGTTAGCAAGGACAATGCACGCACCACCCTCCGCCAGAGACAAAAGCATCTTGCGTCTTGCTTATCAACTTTCAAAATTAGAGCCAAAACGCTAAAAGGCGCTGCCCCGGGCGACTGCCTGATGCAGTGTCTCCTGTTTTTTTTTTGGCGTCTGGTTGTCTATTTTTGCATTTTTTTCCACTCGGTTTCTGTTTGTCTTATCCTGTGTTTGGTCCCAGTCTGGAGATGTGACTTTGTGCGCTCTTACGACGTCGTTTTGGACTGCACTGTTTTGTTTTAGACAACTGTTTTTAGGCTAGCCGTTTTTTGGTTTCATCGGCTAGCTCTCTGTTTTGTTAGTCATGGAGTCGTTTCGCTTTGTTTGCATGGACTCAACCAGCAGCTAGCTCTCTGAACCAGATCCACCATGGCTGGAGGAGTCTATGCAGTCCCGACAGAACTGAGAAGGAGACGATTGTATTGGAACAATTAATTGTTCAGCCGGGCCAGTAGAGGGCGCTAGTGATCTAATGTTTATTCGTGTTCAGGAAGTAGGAAATAGGAAGTAAGTAGTCAGTTAAGAAGTTAAGAGAAGTTAAGAAGAAGTTAAAAGTTAAGCTTGCAACCACGGAGACCATCCTAGTTTAAATCTAACCAACTATCCACACTTTTCGAGCCCTTTAAGCGGCAATATGAGTGAGTAGTTTGTTATGTTCATGATCTTATGTTTGTTTGTAGCATTATTTTCAAATGTGTATGACTAGATGCTCATTTATTTGTTTTCTGTATGTTTACAGTTTCACACTTCTTTCCATTAAATTCTAAAAAAGCTACAACAGACTGTGCTTTGGAGGAGTTTATGGAAAGGAGACTTTAGCTGGCTGTGAATCCCAGTTAGGACACGGGGTCACATTGGGTGCAACAGTACAATGATAAAAAAGGAGGCACTTTGAGCCCAGTGTCCCTGCGGTTGTCATGGGTAACATCCGGACGCTCGCTGGCAAGATGGAGGAACTGGGGACGCTCGCTCTCACCCAGCAGGAATGAGGAGGGGCCACTTGGTGTGCTTCATTGAAGCCTGACTTCGTGGACTCATTATGGACTGTTTTTTAACCATTCAGTCGCCAGCTTTTACACCGTGTAAGCGGACCGGGAAGGCATCGAGGTGTTAGCACCACAGCATCAAATTTCAATTCTATTCAATTTACATAACAGGTAGACATTTGAGGGAGCTGGGATGACGTAGTATGGGAGGTTAGGGTTATCATCGCTTATCAATTATCTTCTTTTTTTGTAGCCATATGTTCCTCGGAAAAAAACAACAGCATTGATGTAGTAAAATTAATTATTTTGTAGAGAATAAAACTCAAAACTCTGCAGAGATAGCGGGACACATGCTCTGTGTTTTGTATAGACACATCGATAAAGATATATAAATCAATGTATCGCTTCTCCCGTTCCTTTGCATCTTAATTCTCCAACCTCTTATATTAGTTGTTAAAAGACCCTCTCTTAATTTTTCTTTTAATAAAAATCTTAAATGAAATATTAACATTAGTAGTTTTTTGGGTCAATGGTGTATTTGCCACGAGGAGAGAAAACAACACCGAATGAACACAGTGGGAGAAAGTTTAGTCTTCACAGTTCCTTTCAAGCTAATGAGCAGATAATGGTCTCTGGTTTTGTCCAGAGACCATTTTTTACAGTCTCTGATGTGAAGTAGAGTGGCTTTGTGTTGCAACCGGTGACTCACAACTTTATCAAAGCGAACATTGATTTAAAAGCCACTCGCCATTTTAAAACACATCGCCCGGTCCATCAATTTAAAACTAATCTGGTGTTAGGAGAACACTGTCATGACGAGGATGCAGGTGGAAGAAGGAGGACCCGATTCCAGACAAGAAACATGGTTTATTAAATAAAGACGTCCAGTGATGCTGTAAAGAAAAACACATGGATCAGTGGAAATGTCTTGAAGTTTTTGTTCAAAATGTATTTCATGGTCAGGCAGCCAGGCAGACCTGGCTGGAATGGAAGGTATGACCTGACAGGCTGCCTATTTGAAGGCAGCTGCACAAAGACCCTCAGGTGTCCAAAATCAGTCAAATGGGGGAAAGCTCCAGGAACCCTCTGGTGGTGGTTGAGAAACCTTGACAAACACAAGTTGTGTTAGGAAATGTGGACTCACAAGAAAATGATGTGTTCTGCTTTTTGCTGATAATGTTTGTGCGTCAAGACACTATAGGACCAACTAAGAAACACCAAATAAAAACTCCATTCTTCTTCTTCCGGCATTTCCCTTCAAGGGTCGCCACAGCAAGTCAGTTTCTTCCATCTAATCCTATCTGCTGCACCTTCTTCGGTCACACCAACTATCTTCATGTCTTCCTTCACTGTATCCATGAACCTCCTCTTTGGTCTTCCTCTAGTCCTCTCTCCTGGTGGTTCCAAATCCAGCATCCTTCTGGATGAGAGAGAGTACATAGGTACTCTCTCTCTCTCCTCTGCACATGTCCAAACCATCTCAGTCTGGACTCTCTGACTTTATCTCCAAAACCTCTAACATGTGCTGTTCCTCTGATCCTGTCCATCCTGGTCGCTCCCAGAAAGATCCTCAGCATCTTCATCTCTGCTACCTCCATCTCTGTTTCCTGTCTTTTCCTCAGTGCCACTGTTTCTAGACCAAACAGCATGGCTGGTCTCACCACGGTTTTGTACACTTTCCTTTTCAATTTCGGTGAAACTCTTCTATCACACATCACACCTGATACTTTTCTCCACCCTGCACACGCTACTTCACCTCTTTTCCACACTCTCCATTGCTCTGGACTGTTGATCCTAGATACTTAAAATCTTCCACCTTCTTTATCTCTTCTCCCTGTAACCTCACTTTTCCATTTGGATCCCTCTCATTCACACACATGTATTCTGTTTTACTCTGACTAATCTTCATTCCTCTTCTTTCTAGTACAAACCTCCACCTCTCCAGCTTTTCCTCCACCTCGTCCCTCCTCTCACTACAGATCACAATGTCATCTGCAAACATAATTGTCCACGGAGATTCCTGTCTAACCTCGTCTTTCAGCCTGTCCATCGCATTAGCAAACAGCAAAGGACTCAGAGCAGATCCTTGGTACAGTCCCACCCCCACACTGAACTCCTCTGTCTCACCTACAGCACACCTCACCACTGTCTGGATAATTTTTTTAAAGAATAAAAAAACTCAATAATTTTAATCAAATTAAATTTTGACTGAGACATAAATGACAATAGCACAATTTGATTTGTTCATTAATAGAAAGAATATCTTGTTTAAAACCCCCGTACATTCAGACTCTGGTTTGTTCTGTGAAGGATTGCTCTTGTTCCAGAGATGTCATCTTGTCATCTCACTCCCTGCTATAAACCGACAAAAAGCTGGATGCAAGAAGAATTTGAGAAAGTTGAGAAATATGTGTTGAAAAATAATTTTCTGCAGCAGTAAAGATGTCAGGTCATTCTTGGTCTGCATTTTTTTTTCACCGTCTTTTCTTTGCTGATGACACATTCTTCTATCTCTTTCTTTTGGAGATTTTAACATTCTCAAATCGCATTTCTGCATCTTTATCTAAAATTGCTGGAGAAAGAGAAGAAGACAAGCTTGGACGAATCTACCCAATCTAATTTGGGGGCCTCATCTACAAAGAATTACGTAGATATTGAGCAAGCCTCTTGCAACATTGCTGCTTACACCATGCAAAAGGTTGGCAAAAGGTGCACACCTTTTGTACATGTTAAAGACGCTGTCCCAGGCGGTTGCCTGCTGCGGTGTCTCTTGGTTTCTGTTCGTCTTTTGCCTGTGTTGGTCCCGGTCTGGAGATGTGACTTTGTGCGCTCATCAGTTTTGCTTCAGATGGCTGTTTTTAGGCTAGCCGTTTTTTGGTTTCAACGGCTAGCTCTCCATTCGGCTGGTCATGGAGTTGTGTCGCTTTGTTTGCGTGGACTCAACCAGCAGCTAGCTCTCGGAACAAGATCCCCCGTTGCTGGAAGAGTCTATGCAGTTCCAACAGAACTGAGAAGGAGACGGTCAGAAAGGACGCGCTTTGAGTCCAGTGTCCCTGCGATTGCCATGGATAACATTCGGACGCTCGCTGGCAAGATGGAGGAACTGGGGATGCTCGTTCTGACCCAGCAGGAATGAGGAGGGGCCACTTTGGTTTTCATTGAAGCCTGACTTTGTGGACTCATTATGGACTGTTGTTTTAACTGTTCGGTTGCCAGCTTTTACACCGGGAAGGAATTGAGGTATTAGCACCGCAGCATCAAATTTCCCTTCGGGGATTAATAAAGTATTTTCAATTCAATTCAAACTTGAGATTACCACCCTATTTCTCTTCATGCCACGTAAGCTTCATAAATCACATTTGTGGCAAATCTCAGGTGTCAGCACACTTAAAATCCATCTCTCCGAACCTACGCCTCTGGAACTCAATACATGGAATATGCAACGGATGTGATGTGGATATATAATTGCCCTGAAAAGAGCTGGTCGCAAATATGAGTTTGTTGTGAGTCAGTAGGTGGCAGTAATGCACCTGTATTGGTGCTTTGCGCCTTTAAACCAAACGAAGAAGAAGAAATGATTCACAGCAACTTTGTGCTTGATACATTGATAAATCAGTGAATCAAAAAGAAACGTTCTGATCTTACAGCGCAGGCAGAAGAGAGACAGGAGATGTGCACTGGGACTCCTCAAAACCAAACAGTTAACTAAAATACAAAACTAAACAAACTTAACTCCGCCACATCGGTCGGCTCAGTTTGCGACTATTTTAAATGTACCCTAAATGTTCCTTGAGTTCATCTCTCAGTATACATGATTTTTAGAATGCTATTGAGCTGCTGCACTTCCGTAGAAATTTCTCGAAGATTTTCTTTCAGGATCTTGTTTTGTCTAATTGATTTTTTAAAAATGACATTATTATTTTTATTAATTAAGTTGACGTGTAAAATGTGAAAAAGAACAAAAAAACACTGCACAACCTGGCAAGGTTTCAACATTATTTAAAGTTATGGCGACTTGCCAACGTGCACATGTCGTAATTAGCCATGTTTTCCATAATGTGTCCCTTTTACTTACAACAGGAATGTGTGTTTTCTGATTGTTTTCACGCTGCACTACACTTTGTTTCACTGTCCTCAGTTCACTTCAGGTTTTGTCCACAATTGTCATCTTTTCTTCACGTCTTGGGACGTCTCGATGACTTCAAGGCAGCTCCTCAGTTGCCTTGAAGTCATGCAACAGTCCAAACACTATTCTTCTTCCGGCATTTCCCTTCAGGGGTCGCCACAGCAAGTCAGTTTTATCCATCTAACCCTATCTGCTGTATCTTCTTTGGTCACACCAACTATCTTCATGTCTTCCTTCACTGTATCCATGAACCTCCTCTTTGGTCTTCCTCTAGTCCTCTTTCTTGGTGGTTCCAAATCCAGCATCCTTCTTCCTATCTACTCTCTCTCCTCTGCACATGTCCAAACCATCTCAGTCTTGCCTCTCTGACTTTATCTCCAAAACATCTAACATGTGCTGTTCCTCTGATCCTGTCCATCCTGGTCACTCCCAGAGAGATCCTCAGCATCTTCATCTCTGCTACCTCCATCTTTTTTCCCCATCTTTTCCTCAGTGCCACTGTCTCTAAATCAAGGGTGGCCAAACTTTTTCACTCGCGGGCCACATTGAGTTCTAACGTTTGACAAGCGGGCCGGACCCGAAGAGGGGGTGTGTGTGTGTGTGGGGAGGGACGGGACGCGTGAGGTCATAGACAAAAAGCCCTTTCCTGGAGTCGTCCCTGAGAACAGGATCAGATGGATGGCATGCTTTGGTAACCACTAGTTTAAACTGGTTAAATGGCGTGCTAGATTATTTTTTTTCCTCCTTTTATTAATTGCTGCCATTTTAGAAAATTAGGGGGCTCACATACTAATTTGGTGTTCCTATTTTAGCCTCTAGATGGCAGCATTTAGAAGACGCAGGTAACAGCGCTGCTGCCCAATGTCTTACGTAATTCTATACGTGGGCCAGGCGCTATTGATTTTATGACGGAGGCTGCGGGCCGAATGAAAATTGACAACGGGCCGCATTTGGCCCCCGGGCCAAACTTTGGACATGTCTGCTCTAAACCAAACAGCATGCCGGTCTCGCCACGGTTTTGTACACTTTTTCTTTCATTGTAGCTGAAACTCTTCTATCACACATCACACCTGATACTTTCCTCCACTTGTTCTAGCCTGCCTGCATACGCTTCTTCACCTCTTTTCCACACTCTCCATTGCTCTGGACTGTTGATCCTAAGTACTTAAAATCTTCCACCTTCGTTATCTCTTCTCCCTGTAACCTCACTTTTCCATTTGGATCCCTCTCATTCACACACACATACTCTGTTTTACTCTGACTAATCCTCATTCCTCTTCTTTCTAGTGCAAACCTCCACCTCTCCAGCTTTTCCTCCACCTCTTCCCTCCTCTCACTACAGATCACAATGTCATATGGACCTAATTATCGCATGAAACTCTTGAACCACAGTAAGGAAAATGTTTCATATTAAATCAGGGCTACAAATGATCAGCTCGGGGGTCACAATTGTCCCGTGAACCAGCAGTTTGAGTCTTTATTTAATCGTTGGACAAATACATTCCACAGCGTATAGAATTACACATATTAAATTAATGCTAATGAAGCAAATAGTGACTAACCTGCTCCTACAGCAAGCAGCTGGTAAAAAAATAAATAATCTGCACCTAGTGTACCATGTGCGACTTCTCATTTATTGGTGTAAAGAATCATGATTGCCAAGTCCATTTTCGGGCATCACACCAGACGCTTTCTGAGGATTTGAGGTGAAACATTTCACAGCTTCTCTGAGCTACTCAGAACTGCCAGGAATCAGATGTACCAAAGCCAGCCTGACAAGTCTATTTATTTATTTATCAACCTAATCAGTGGATTGATGAGCAGAAGCGACTGCAAACACACAGCTAATCTGTCTCAGTGAGAACGTTCAGATGTATTTCAGGAGGAGGAGAAACGCTGTCATGCGTCAGTGCCGTGGTGGGATAATTCAGCCTTTTATCTCAGCCTGGCTGCTCCACAGCTGCAGGATTTAATTCATGCAGAAGCAGAACAGCCTCGTGAAACACACACACAACGCTCTCAGAGCACATAAACAAGACGGCAAATGAATTTACATGAGTTTCCATCAGCTCTGCAAAGGAACAAAAATCTCCTGACAGGAGGCGTCACTCTGCATGGCTTTGATGATAAAATAAAATAAAAATCTTCGTGTTTAAACAAAAAAATGTAGAATAGGGCTGAAACAGTTAATCGATTTAATCAATTATAATCGATTATCAAAATAGTTGTCAACTAATTTGGTCATCGATTAATCGTCGAAAAAGTTTTTGCTGTCAACTGCACTTAAATTGGTCTCCAAGTGGGGCAGTAGAGAGCAAATTGAGCAAATTGTTTTCAAATGTGATCCAACAGTTTACATTTGATGTTTTATTAGCCAGTACTACTAAAACACATTTTATTGGTGCTTATGATTTACTTTTACTGTATACAGTAAGTAGATTTATTATTTTATACCTCTTTATTTGACAGAAAGATTAACATTAGCTCTTACTGTAATAAACCCAACGTGTTGTTTATGTGGTTATGAGTTGTGTTTTACACAATTACGTTCTATAATATGCCGAAAAAGTAATATTTATAAAATGGTCATGTCTATCCGATTAATCAAATAATCGATCCAATAATCGACAGATTAATCGATGACTAAAATAATCGTTAGTTGCTGCCCTAATGTAGAATAATAACTTTTAAATCTAAAACCGCTTTAATTACACAGTTAGTTCGATAATAAATGTGTATTAAAGTTTCAGATGAGAAAGATCTTAATTTTCTCTGTGAAGAGTAAAATATTCATCGATCCGTTCAACCTGAGGCTGGAGTCCAAGGTTAGACAGATTATTGCACCCTGGACGGTTAGTCAGACTGTTTAAGTCCAGACTGAGATAAAATATCACTTATTAAAAAGGAAAGTCGACCTGAATCTAAATGATCCAAAGAAAAAAAAAATTCACACATTCTGCCAAAAAAATATATCCATTCCGTTGTCTTCCACTCATCCGGGGCTGGGTCTTCTCTCATTCCGAGGTGTTCCCTGTCCAGTTGTGAGACGTAGTCTCTCCAGCAGTTCCGGAGTCTGCTTCGAGGTCTCCTCCCACTAGGACGTGTCTGAAACACTTCATCAACAAGCCATTCGAGACACATCTTAACTAGATGTCCTAACCACCCCATCTGGATTCTCTCGACTCGGAGGAGCAGCGGCTCTACTCCGAGCTCCTCTTGGATGACAGAGCACCGCACTCTATCTCTGAGCGAGTGCCCAGCCACCCGGCGGACGTGAAGGTCTTTCCACATGACAGTACGTGCATAGTGCATAGTATCCCCATTTTTTGGACACAGCATCCCTCTGTCATCCTCTGTAAAAAAAACTTGGAGTCAAAATGGATTCTAACCTCACCTTTGACTCCCACATTCACCATCTCTGCAAGGTTTCTTTCCTCCATCTTAAAAACATAGCCAAGCTATGTCCATGTCTTTCCAAACCGGACGCTGAGAGGTTGATTTGCGGTTTCATCTCCTCCTGGCTGGATTACTGCAATGCCCTCCTTGTAGGGATCCCATGCAGGGGCTTACAAAAGCTCCAGCACATCCAGAACTGCGCTGCCCGGATCCTGATAAGGAGGCGCAAATATGACCATATCACTCCCATCCTCAAATCCCTCCACTGGCTTCTCGTTAAATACAGAATTCGGTACAAGCTCTGCCTCCTCACCCATCAGTGCATACACGGCACTGCACCTGTTTATCTCCGAGAACTCCTAACCCTCCACACCACTGTCCGAGAACTCCTAACCCTCCACACCACTGTCCGAGAGCTCCTAACCCTCCACGCCACTGTCCGAGAACTCCTAACCCTCCACACCACTGTCCGAGAGCTCCTAACCCTCCACGCCACTGTCCGAGAACTCCTAACCCTCCACACCACTGTCCGAGAACTCCTGACCCTCCACGCCACTGTCCGAGAACTCCTGACCCTCCACGCCACTGTCCGAGAACTCCTGACCCTCCACACCACTGTCCGAGAACTCCTGACCCTCCACGCCACTGTCCGAGAACTCCTGACCCTCCACACCACTGTCCGAGAACTCCTGACCCTCCACGCCACTGTCCGAGAACTCCTAACCCTCCACACCACTGTCCGAGAACTCCTAACCCTCCACACCACTGTCCGAGACCTGCGCTCCTTCTTCTCCTAGTACCTGCACCAACCAAGGACCAAACTCTCCACTATGAGGGACAGGGACTTCCAGGCAGCTGCCCCACGGCTCTGGAACACTCTTCCCGAGAGCTTGAGGGCTCCACAGAGCGTTGAGGTTTTTTAAAAAAAGACTGAAGACATTTTTATTTCTAAAGGCTTTTCAACAAAGTTTTTAGTGTTTTTTTTTTGTTGTGGTTTTATATAATTTTGCTGTTTGTTGTTTCTTTTGGTCATTGTAGCACTTTGAGATCTCCATTGAAGATAGAAAGTGTGTTACAAATAAAATTTTAATTATTATTATTACTATATGTAATCATTCATAGGCGTGTTTATTACTATAAACATGTAGAATAATATGAAGAAAATATTTAAATCAAAGCATTTTTAAAACCTTTCCGTTATGGCTCCATATCAGGCAGGAAAACGTGTTATTTTGAACCCAAAGAGATGAATTGGATGTCAGATTGTGATCAGCACATGAGAAAAATACAGCCTTTAGCCTGTTTTTGTGGACTTAAATTCTCAGCAGCACGGTCACTTTTTCTTTCATCCAGTTTTCTTTTCATCTATTTTTAAACAGCTGAGTCATTCTCAAAGAAATTCAAAACAAATGCCCTTTTTTTTTTCTTTTTCAGCTTCACCTGAATCTTTTTTCACTTTATTTTCTACCATTAGACCCAAGAGAGCGCGTCTGCACATGGTAAAAAGTAGATGTCCAAGTATCGATCCCTGTGGGACTCCATAAATCACTCAGAGCCCCGACTAATAAACCAGAGACGAACACACATTACGATTTTACTAAAAATGGCAAAGTTAAAATAAATTCATACAAGAACCATAAAATGATTCATGAATTTGTAGAAAACGATATGTTTGTTTCTTAAAACTGGTTTTAATGAATCAGTGCCATTTTAATTATACATCAAATTAATGAATGGTATATTTATTACGAGTAATTAATCAATGTTTGTTCATTTAATTTTGTCACGTTTATTCCACTTTAGTTTTATATCTTAGTCATTTATAATTAATAATTTATATAATTAATTATGTCAAACACAATTGATATTTAGAGATGTTAGAAAGTAAACCAATGTCAATGTTCCCTCGCTCACCAACAGAGGGAACCCAGGGCCTTCCCTCATTTGCCTGATTTTAGACACCTGAAGGTCTTTCTGCAGCTGCCATTAAATAGGCAGGCTGTCTTCCCGTCAGGTGTTGGTTCATACCTCCCATTCCAGCCAGGTGTTCCTGGCTGCCTGACCAGGATAGACATCTAGAACAATAACTCAATGACATTCCACTGATTCAGGTGGGGGGTTTTTTCGGTACAGCATGACTGATCTCTGCCAAGGCTGCCCTTTGTCACCGATTCTGTTCATCACCTTTAAGGACAGAATTTCTAGGCGCAGCCGAGGCGTTGGAGGGATCCAGTTTGGTGACCTCGGGATCGGATCTCTACTTTTTGCGGATGATGTGGTCCTGTTGGCTTCATCGGACCGTGATCTCCAGCTCTCACTGGATCGACTTGCTGCCGAGGGTGAAGCGGCCGGGATGGGAATTAGCGCCTCCAAATCAGAGACCATGGTCCTCGCCCAGAAAAGGGTGGAATGCCCCCTGCAGGTCAGGGACAGGGTCCTGCCCCAAGTGGAGGAGTTTAGGTATCTGGGGGTCTTGTTCACGAGTAGGGGAAGAATGGAGCGGGAGATCGGCAGGCGGATCGGTGCAGCATCAGCAATAACTAGGACGCTGTATCGGTCCGTCGTGGTAAAGAGAGAGCTGAGCTGAAAAGCAAAGCTCTCGATTTACAAGTCGATCTATGTTCCAACCCTCACCTATGGTCACCAGCTGTGGGTGGTGACCGAAAGAATGAGATCACGGAGACAAGCGGCCGAAATGAGCTTCCTCCACAGGGTGGCTGGGCTCTCACTCAGAGATCGAGTGAGGAGCTCTGCCATTCGAGAGAAGCTCGGTGTCGAGCTGCTCCAACTCCAGTTCGAGAGGAGCCAGATGGGGTGGTTCGAGCATCTGGTCAGGATACTAATTTTAACTCGAATTGAACACTTTTTTGGTGAGTCTTGTTTTTTAATCAGAGTCTATAACTTCTTTATTGCAGTTTTTACTCATAAAATCCTAAACTTTCGATCAAACATTAGATTTTTACTGATGAATTTCAACAACAATAAGTTGGTTAAACATACAAACCAAATTTACAAGAGCCCAAATTTGTTTTAAATCAGTTCTTCTCAAAAAACTTACTCTTTGCTAAAGCGGAGAAAGAAAATTAGAGGAAAAATGTGTCAATAAAGAAGTAAAAACCCAAACGTGTAAAGATTCCGATGACTGATTGGTCCAGAAAAAAAATCCAGTAATGTGATTCTGACTCAGCTCTGATCCTTCACATGTGTCTGATTCATCCAGGATCTGAATATTTATTCCGACACATCTTAAATAAGCATTTCACAGCGTAAAAAAACAAAAAAACAAAAAAAACACTCATTACAGCCACTGACTTCAAAAGAAACTGGATAAAATTAGTCCGAACGTCTGAGTAATAAAATAAAAAAAATAATTTTTCCAACATCTGCTGAAAAAATGTTTTAATTTTCACGACACTTTTCTTAAATTTCTGATCTTAAACCAAACCAAAAAAATCATCCTTTGATGACAAACATGATTTTAAATGTCTGACAGTGATTTTTTTTCTATTTGTCTGTAGTTCTTTTTGCAGCCAGCAGAGAGGGCTCAAAGCAAACACTCTAAATCGGTTGGCAAGTCTCTTTCTGACCTCCATCTTTTTTTAAAAAAGTGTATATGCAGCAGGGCAACAGAAAATAAACTAAATTAGCCAAAATGATGAGTTAAAGCATCTCAGCCGCTGTTGAGGGAAAATTTAGCCGGGCATGAAACTACCCACGCCCGGGCAAGGGCAACTTGGCCATGTTTTGCCAGTTGCAACTGGCAATTGAAATGGAAGATGCAGCTGGGGTGAAGCCTGGGCTTCCCGTTTGAGGCTGTTGCCCCCGTGACCCGGCCCCGGAACAAGTGGAAGATGACGGAACGGAATGAAACTACCCGCAATTCAAAATCATTTGATCCAAATAACGACATTAACTACCTTCTTATATTTAAATTTACAATGAATTTATGATGTTGTACCTTTAAATTTTAGGTGATGTTGACAAATGCAGAGAAAAAGCACAATTAAAGCCATCCCCGAGTATATTCAGATCCATGCTCAGTCACAACCTTGTTTCACAACACAGAGATAAAATATGGCGAATAGAAATATCTGTGAACATGTTAATTTGTTTATTTCATAACCTTCAAACCAGAGTTGTTTTTGTCAACGATGACGACAACAAAATGATTTTGTTGATGAAACTTTTTTATGACGATGAAGTAATGATAGCAAAATAAATGCGACATTTTGGTGACGAAAATGTGACGAGACGTTTGCAAGTTTCTGTTGACGAGATGAAAATGTAACAAAATAGGCATCAGACTTTCACATTTTGGTCTGAGAAAGAAAAAGCACGGCGGCGGAATTCTGTCTCTCACGGCGGCACGCCCCCCACAATGCTGCACGTTCACACCGTCTACACAACACACCTCCAGCCATGAGAAACTCGCACACCGCGGCAGCATCAACAACAAAGAGGCTTGGTGGGCAAAAACTTAAAGTTTTCCACATATTTTGCGCAAACAGCATGCTAACTTCAAGCTAATGCTAGCTTGTGGGCGTTGCTAACATCTTTAGTTAGCTTGGTTGCGCTAACGACTTTTTTAAAGACACAATGCAATACTTTGTTTACACGAGTTGTTAAGAGGTGTCATTTTTAAGTATTCATAATAATTTATGAATACTTCCAAACGTTCCTCAGTCACTGAAAAAATTATATTTATATTACGTTGTTTTACGATCTTTGCTGTTTTGCGCAAGTAAAAGCTTGGCAGAGTTCTTATTTATTTTTTTAACTAATAACCTGCATCATTCTTAGCAATAAACACGCCATTGTTAAAGTAAGAATATTTGTTGTTTTTAGCTTCTTCTTCTTCTTTTTTTTTTTTTTTTTTACACTAAAACTAATAAAAACGTTCTAAGTCTTCTCTGACGAAAACTACACAAAAACTCTTTTCGGTTTTTGTTGACTAAAACTAAAATATATACAGATGACAAAAACGTGACTAAAACTTAAATTAATTTTCAAAGACTAAGACTAAAACAAAAATTCAGATGGCTACCAAAAACAACAATGCTTCAAACCTAAAAAACAGTGTTTTGAATTATAAAAATGTGTGTTTTCAATAGATTATTCCAACAAGTGCCAAGAACGAGATGTGTTGTTGCCAGAAAAACATTACGAATCAACGTGTGAAAGGATGAATGCTGAGCATTAGTGAAGACACAAAAATAGAATCAGAAGTTGTTGAATGTATTAAATTATTTAAAACTAAATCTAGATGTTTTTGTAGATCAGAAAGTGCTGTTTTCACTGTTCGGCAGATAAAACAGCATCTCTTCATCGTCGCTCCTGCAACCCGGCTGCTCTAAGGAACGGTATTGGAAATTTTTTGTGTAGCGCCTGGTTGATGATCCAACAGGTCCCAACCACCATTAATATATATAATCTATCAGTTTCTCATAAATATATGTTCAAATGTACCCTAGTATTTCAACTAACCAAACAACCGATCAACCAACCAACCAATCAACCAACCAACCAATCAACCAACCAACCAATCAACCAACCAACCAACCAACCAATCAACCAACCAACCAATCAACCAACCAACCAATCAACCAACCAATCAACCAACCAACCAATCAACCAACCAACCAATCAACCAACCAACCAATCAACCAACCAATCAACCAACCAACCAATCAATCAACCAACCAACCAATCAACCAACCAACCAACCAATCAACCAACCAACCAACCAATCAACCAACCAATCAACCAACCAATCAACCAACCAATCAACCAACCAACCAATCAACCAACCAATCAACTTATCAACCAGCCAACCAACCAACCAACCAATCAACCAACCAACCAACAAACCATCTATCCAACCAACGAACCAATCAACCAACCAGCCAACCAACCAACCAACCAACTAATCAACCAACTAACCAACCAACCAACCAATCAACCAACCAACCAACCAGCCAGCCAGCCAGCCAGCCAACCAACCAACCAATCAACCAGCCAACCAATCAACCAATCAACCAACCAGCCAGCCAGCCAACCAACCAATCAACCAACCAACCAGCCAACCAACCAACCAACCAACCAACCAACCAATCAACCAACCAACCAACCAGCCAGCCAGCCAACCAAACAACCAACCAACCAACCAATCAGGCAGCCAACCAACCAACCAACCAATCAGCCAGCCAACTAACCAACCAACCAATCAACCAACCAGCCAACCAACCAATCAACCAACCAATCAGCCAGCCAACTAACCAACCAACCAATCAACCAACCAGCCAACCAACCAACCAACCAACCAATCAACCAACAAACCAACCAACCAACCAATCAACCAACCAACCAATAATCCAACCAACCAATCAACCAACCAATCAACCAACCAACCAGCCAACCAACCAACCAACCATTCATCCAACCAACCAATCAACCAGCGATCCATCCATCCATCCATCCAACCAACCAATCAACTAATCAACCAACCATCCAACCACTCAACCAACCAACCATCCATTCATCCAACCAACCAATCAACTAATCAACCAACCATCCAACCAATCAACCAACCAACCAATCAACCAATCAACCAACCAACCATCCATCCATCCAACCAATCAACCAATCAACCAACCAGCCAACCAATCAACCAACCAACCAACCAACCACATACTTATTCCATGGAATGGAGCAATATTTACCAAATAAAATCTAGTGCACATTAAGATACTGATCTTAATGTGGGCCTTAAACCTACGACCAACCAGAAACAATAATATGAATAATGTGAATAATTTCTCCAGTTGAGATTGGACGTCCCACCAAAAACATGCAGGTTGTTAGTTCTGGCGAATTTCTCCTAGGTGTGATTCTGTTTATGTGTGAACACTGTGACCCACTAGTGACCTGTCTGGTACGTACCCTGCCTCTAACCTGTATATAACAGAACAACTCCATCACTGAATGGAAGGAAGGTGTTTAGAAATTGGCTGAATGGTTTGATGTTGATTACCAGGGTTACGTACAGTGCATGTTTTCACAGCAGCTCCTGAGAAAATTCTCACACTGTGAATCACACTCGTGAAATAATCCTTTTTCTTTCAGATTCCACCGGAAACTAAATTTACACGACACAATTTTTTTTTTTTTTTACACAATAAGTGTCTAAAGTTTCTAAAAATGACCAAAGAATATATTTTTTAAGTGAAAATCAAACACTCTTTTCTAACGAGATGTTTTTATGCCTCCATCTACAGTATCTCGGGGTCTTGCTCATGAGTGGGGGAAGGATGGAGCGGGAGATGCACCGATCTGATCGACAGGCTGATCGGTGCGGCATCAGCAATAACTAGGACGCTGCATCGGTCCGTCGTGGTAAAAAGAGAGCTGAGCCGAAAAGCAAAGTTCTCGATTTACAAGTCGATCTACGTTCCAACCCTCACCTATGGTCACCAGCTGTGGGTGGTGACCGAAAGGATGAGATCGCGGATACAAGCGGTCAAAATGAGCTTCCTCCGCAGGGTGGCTGGGCTCTCACTCAGAGATCGGCTCTCACTCAGTGAGGAGCTCTGCCATCCGGGGGGAGCTCTGTCTCGAGCCGCTCCTCCTTCAGGTCGAGAGGAGCCAGACAGGGCGGTTCGAGCATCTGGTCAGGATGCCACCCGAGCGCCTCATGGGTGAGGTGTTTTGGACATGTCCCACCGGTAGGAGACCAAGAGGCAGACGCTGGACCCGCTGGAGAGACTATGTCTCACAGCTGGTTGGGGAATGACTTGGGACCCTTCCAAGTGAGCTGGAGGATGCAGCCGGGGTGAGAGAGGCCTGGGCTGCCCGTTTGAGGCTGCTTATAGTTATTCGATACCAACTATAGATGAACTTCAGGGTCATGCGTCTGAAAGGCCAATATCACCAAACATAAAAAACGCTGTCACCTAGACCTCCATCATTCATTATCCACGGAGTTTTCTACTCCTAGCGCTGTTCCACCTTTAGGTGCTTCTTAGTTTTTAATTTTTCCACACACTTCATCCCAGACAGGATTTCCTGTCTGGGTCCAGTTTTTGGGACTAGATCCCAGTACCTCCCCCGGCTCCCACGCTGACTGATAAAGGCTCTCTGGCTGGTACTGGTTGTGAGGAAGCTGTGCACAACGCTGTGTTTAACTGGCCGTTGTGGTTTTGTTTCCTGTTGCAATTGTTACTGATGAGCAGGAAGGATGAGCCATCAGAAAACCATCCGGGCTTTTCTGTCCTTTTGTTGCTGTGGTGCAGCTTCAGCTGGACGGTGAACCAGCAACCACAAAACATTTTAACAGTCCGGGCAACAGAAATAAAAAAAAACATTGGAGTTGAAGGTATTAAATTATTGAGTGAAAAAAGCAATGAAGTTAAATTTATAGTTTGGGATGCTGTGATTTCTTCCATCCCATAATAATCTGAACACACAGTGACTAACCCTATCCTACCCATGGTCCAGAAAGAGGATAATCAGGAAGCTCTAAAGCAGGCAAGGGCAAACTAAGGCCCGCGGGCCACAAGCAGCCCGTTAAACGTTTTAATCCGGCCCGTCAAACTAGAAAAAATTAAATAAATAAACCTTGTCAGTTTTATTTTCCCTGCAATTCTGATGTTTTCTCACTAGATGGTGCCAAATATACAACAACATTGCTCCCATTAGAATGTGTGTGTCTCTGTTATTTCAATTTGACTGCACGTCACTTTAATATGCTAATTAGAATAAATAAAACACAACCTAGGAGTCTGACCTTTTATGACTTTTAATATAAACATGTTTTATATTTTATCAAGTTTTTTTTGTGTTCTAAAAATGAACATTTCAAAATTTATAAGCATTTTATTTCCTCTAACCTGCTGCACCCCACAGCAGCTGGGAGGAAGCGAGCACTGGGAGTTTTTGTTATGTTGCTATGGAAACAAACACATTGCCATGGCCACATATACTGTAAGTGTGTGTAAGTTTATATTTGGGGAGAGAGACAAAGAGGACTCTGATGCCATTACAGAAACATTTTAGAAAGGTTGAGTGAGATAATATTGAAGAGAGTAAGAAAACTGTTTTCTGAATAAAGTCTGCCATGTTTTCTAGATACAGTAAGTCTTGAAAGTTCAAGTTAAGATATTAGAATATAACCTATGGCCAATTTTTAACGAGGACATTTTTAAAGCACTAGCGCAAAATGCAGAAAAAAAGTAGGCTTTTGACGAATTAGATAATTTTACTCTAATGTTTGCTTTTTAATCATAGGTTTTAAAAATGTCGTACTTTTTTATCATTATTATTACTTTAAAAATTGAGTGTTGTAAAAGTTTTATTTCCAGCGCAAAACATGAATAAATACATAAGTGGTCACATTGACGGTCATGGCGCTTGCAGGTAGATTAAGAACGCGGCGGTCTTAGTGTTAAACAAGTATTTTTCTGGAACATAATTCTTACGATTACAAAGTTACTGGTGTCCACATGAAAACAGAGATAAGGAATTTGGAGGACAATAAAATATCAACACTGAATTAAATGAGAAAAACAACAAATTCTCAAAGTGAAAAATCGGAAACTAAAAAGTACAATGTTTCCATAGCAACACAGAAAATCAGTACTATGAACAGGGAATGAGGTATCTAACAAAGATACTGTATAGTAGTCCTGCCAGGATCCAGGTAATCCTAATTGGTTTTGGCCTCTGCTCTCAGAGTGGCGTTAATCTTATTCTGTGACAGAATGGTGACCTGTCCAGAGCGTACCCCGCCTCTCACTTGCTAATTCTTTTAACCTCCCCGTGAACCAGAAAAGATGAAGGTGTCAGGAGAGTAGTCTGTTCTCCCTCTGCGTCCTGTTTCCCCCCTTCTTCTTGTGTGTGTGGACTTGGGCGGACCCTGCGGGGAGCTGCAACAAGTCACACCTGAAACTCATCTACTCATCTGCTGCAGCATAAATGGATCAGTTTTTGACACACTCTTTGCCAGATTGTTTGTTTATCATGCTTGATCTGTTATCCAGTTTTTGGCTCCAGCTCCTACATCAGAACCTGCCTAGTTTATCTGTTTTTGTCTTCTTTATTTGGACTTTTTATCAATCTAATAAATCTGCTTGTGATTTTTTCATCTGAGCCTGTCTGTTGTGTCAAGGGTATATTTTTGGCCTTAGCTCCACAGAAGGATACGGGATTGATCTGAATGTCGATAAACATGTACCAAGTTGAGTTTTACGGGGAAGAGGATCAACACGTTGTGTGTTTACACTAAATACGACGCAGGCGATTATAGACCTTTTAAGCAGCGTGTCCAAAGAAATCTGAACCATTTAGATGATTAATCTAATGATTTTTGATGTGATTGTGAATGACATTTTACACTTTTTTCAAATGATCATTTATGAAATTTGTCTAAATGATGTTTTAACACAACTTTTTATGACAACAAATATTTTAATAACAATAAGCTGCATAAAAAAAGTTTGTTACACTGTCATAATCAAGGCTAGTTTGACGGTTATATTACGTTTCGTTAACAGTTTATCATCCTGACCAGATGCCCGAACCACCCCATCTGGCTCCTCTCGACCTGGAGGAGGAGCGGCTCGACACCGAGCTCCTCCCGGATGGCAGAGCTCCCCCTCCGATCTCTGAGTGAGAGTTTAGCCACCCTGCAGAAGAAGCTCATTTTGGCCGCCTGTATCCGCGATCTCACCCGTTCGGTCACCACCCACAGCTGGTGGCCGTAGGTGAGGGTGGGAACGTAGATCGATTTGTAAATCAGGAGCTTTGTTTTTCGGCTCAGCTCTCTCTTTACCACGACGGACCGATGCAGCGTCCTAGTTATTGCTGACGCCGCACCGATCCGCCTGTCGATCTCCCGCTCCATCCTTCTCCCACTCGTAAACAAGACCCCGAGATACTTAAACTCCTCCTCTTAGGGCAGGACCCTGTCTTTGACTGTTTATTAAAACTATTTTTAGAAGTGCTGTAAATATTATTATTATTATGCTTTGACACCCTTAAAAATAATCTAGACTCACTCCTGCTCTGAATAAAAACAGAATAATAGATAAATAATAGATACAAATGGCTGAACAGTAACAACAGGGCGGAGTCACTACATAAAAATGTAGACGCAAAGAGATAAAAATGGATAAATGAACGAATAAAAATACACTTTTCAATGACTTGTAAATGTAGATAAGACCTTAAAACTCAGTGACCAAATTTGGCCGGTCAGACGACCAATGAGGGACAAAGGAAAGAAGAGCTATTCAAACATGGTGGACCAGTCATGATGGAGCTATAGGCTTTCTCTCTCTGCAGCGTGGGAAAGACGTCCTGTCATTACAGGATCTTCAGACACCATGAATCCTATCTCGTGTTTTCCATCAGACACTGATTATTCTGGGGTGTTCCAACCTGCCTCAGTCTGGGCTCAGGTATGGAGCTGAATCATATTTTGGTAACATGAGCCTCATTTTCTCTTCTGATCCTCCATCCGCTCCAGATAAGAGGATAGTCCAGGACACAAAAACTGGAACAAAGTTCTTCTTTTGAGTTCCAGGGAATTTTTTTTCAAAAGATTTGAGGGAGAATCCCTGGATTAGAGCGAACAAGATAATCTCTTTTTATATAAACTTTTTGAGTGGTCAGATTTGATCCGGATCTCCGGTGTTTTCAGATGAAATGATGACTCAGCAGATGTTGTTTTACAGATTGCATTTGATACCAAACTGGTACTTAGATGATTCAAGACAGTCCAACTCACTGGATGAAGTTTGCGAAATAGGTCAATCACCGGCGTATCATTTGACGCCTTGTTGTCGACTCACTCTTTATGCAGATGATGTTGTCTTGTTGGCCACATCAGGCCAATATCTCCAACTCTCACTGGACTGTTTTGGAACCAACGCGTCAAAATTCGAAACGATAGCCCGAGCTTCTTCTCAAAGTGGAGGAGTTTATATATCTTTGGATTTTTCATCAGTGAGCGAAGAACGAAGGATGGATGCAATAATTGGGACGTTGAATCAGTCCCTCACAATTAGCCTAAAAACTTGGTGTACCAGTGCATCTGCAGTGCGTTATAAATAAAATGTATTATTATTATTATTATTATAACCACGGTCGGACTGAACTACCAAGATACCAAATCCGTGTAGTCCCTCATTCGTCCAGGAGTGATACATAGTAGAAAAAGTTTCAAAAAAGTCTTCTGGACAGTTTAATTCTTGATCGAGACGTTTCGACTTCCATCCGGAAATCATTTTCAATCTGAATGAAATGGACTAAAAACTGGATCTATTTATACTAACCTGAGTAAAAGGTAAAAAAATAGTAAGGAGGGCTCGACCAATGAGCCTGTGTTACCTATGATGGCCGTGAATGGATCTTATTGTAGCCACAGACCAGTAAACGAACCCTATTATAAAAATGCTAAAAGCCTAGTGAATAGAAATTCCTAAATGCCTCTCGTTAGCAAGAATTTCTATTCACTAGGCTTTTAGCATTATTACCATAGTGATCGTCTACTGGTCTGTGGCTAAAATAGGAGCCATTCACAGCCATCATAGGTAACACAGGCTCATTGGTCGAGCCCTTCTTACTATTTTTTACCTTTTACTCAGGTTAGTATAAATAGATCCAGTTTTCTGTCCATTTCATTCAGATTGAAAATGATTTCCGGATGGAAATCGAAACGTCTCGATCAAGAATTAAACTGTCCAGAAGACTTTTTTGAAACTTTTTCTACTAAAGATACCAAATATAAATTTTAGAGGCGACAGAGGAAGGGGTTCATGCTTTCAAATGACTTTAAAGTGTAGCTCACGTTCCCATTTTGAAAGCCACCATAAGGAACAATTTGGAGGTTTGGCGTCATGCTTAAGGACACCTCGATTAAAGATTAAAAAAATGTTGCAAAAACAAGGACTTCATGAAGATTTTCCAAAACTTCTTACAGATGTTTAGCAAATTAAATTGTTTAGCTCATAAAACTAAGGAGCCGTGGTGCTTGATGTATCCACATCCTCATGGTCGATTCCTGGCTTACCAGTCCTGTGACCCTCATCTCATCCAGGCCCGGTTCTAGCTCTCAAACTTTGGGTGGGCAGAAAACATTTGAAGGTGGGCGAACAAAAAACACATATATACCCTCTTCAATTTGTGGGCTTGGGACCATCACAGAAGGTGCACTTGCATCTCTCTGAGGCTGAATTATATGTATGTGTGTGTGTGTATGTGTGTATTGTTTTTTTTTTTGTTTTTGTTTTTTTGTCTTTTTATTGTTTTTGATGCATATATAAGATAACAGGAAAACTACTACAGCATCAGTCGCCTACTTTTTTTTGCAAAGATTGTCACAAATTCATCCATGTCTAATTTATTTGTGATGGTCTTTTCGTGGGCCAAAATCACCAGATTTCTTTTTCTATTGTGAAGCATAGCCAGAGAATACTCCAGCCAGGGTCTAGTGCGGTACCAGGCCGGGTTAAACCAACGAAATGTACCGCCAAATGCGCGTTTTGGGTAGCTAGCTAACACGGGCTGCGTCGGGGCGGTAAGGGAAAGACCCGTACCGGCATAGTCCGGGGGTGCAACGGCCTGTTAAGGTTGGACTTGTGGAGAATTGACAGAGGGGCTGATGTTTGTGGTGCTTGTGTGACAAAATACACCCTCCGTGAGGCCCGCCAAGCCGCCGTGTCTATGGCGGCGGAGGCGCGAGCCGTGTCTATGGCGGCGGAGGCGCGAGCCGTGTCTATGGCGGCGGAGGCGCGAGCCGTGTCTATGGCGGCGGAGGCGCGAGCCGTGTCTGGGGCGGCGGAGGTAGAGGTGCAACAGCCCGATTGACGGCTGTCTGTCACACCACTAGTGTCCGAGCGAGCCGCAGAGCCGCTGGGCGTGGGCTTGACTACAGACTTGAAGAAACAATGCATTTTCTCATAAAAATATCAAGTTACCTAAACGCTAAGAGGAAAACCAGGGAATCAGAGTTCCGCTGTCAGAAGTTAACGTGTGCTTTTGAGAAGCAGAGTGTGGGAAAATCGACAACTTGTGTATTTATGTCAAAAAGGCAAGGGGGCGTGACCAAACAGTGCTATAGGCCTATGTATGTAACGCAACATTTATTTGTGTTTAAAAACACCCAATAGGATGCTGCTCATTCTCTGTGACTTTTTGATTGGGTGGGCAAGCCATCAGTTTGGGTGGGCACTGCCCACCCTTGCCCATGCCTAGAAACGGGCCCGATCTCATCTCTCGTTTCTCTCCCCTAAGCCCCTAGCCACCGCCCATTTCCGTCGGCATGAAGCACATTGGCTGATTTTTTCGAATGTATAGCTGTTGAGTGTGTTGACTGTGCCTGTCTGTCTTACGGTGGAGGTCTCTCCTTCATGTGGATCCCCATGTGGTTTCTACTTTCCCCTAGTTTTTCTTGCTGAAAAGAAAGATCTTAAAGCAGTAATGCTCTGAGTTTGTTTACTGAATTTCTTGTGCGAATTTCGTTAAAACAACTGTGTTGCGATAATGAGATACTCATTTAAAATTTAATTGAATTAAACTAAGTGGATTTTTAGTCCTCCAGATGTTGCTTCTGTCCCTGCTTAGCGTTCACTGGTTCCAATCCAAACGGGAGGAGCAGCGGTTGTTTTTTACCTCCTATAAAACATAATGAATCCAGACACACGCGAGACGATGGCACCGAATTGGAATAAACCTCATCAGGCTGCGCTGGGACAAAACATCCAGAAAAGACTGAGGTTAACCATTCAAAGTAATCCAGCGCTGGTAAACACCCTAAATTACATCTCCAGATGAAAAGAAGACACTGAGTTTCCCACTGCTTTGTCGCCCACGGTTACCAAACAACACAAAGAAATCTTTTTATATAAATGGGACATTTTATTATCCTAGTTTTGGAACTTTTTCAGTCTGACCAGGTGAACACACTCCATCCAGGTGCAGATGTAGTCGGTATTAAATAAAAATGTATTAAATTACTTTTGGCTCCCACGTTAGTTGTCCCAATAAATAACATATCAAGCACATATTGGTGTTTCTGGCATTTTATTATTCCGCTCTGTTCCATCGTCTTCCGCTTATCCGGGGTTAGGTCGTCAGGTCATCAGCCTCAGACGAAAAACCCAGGCTGTTGTCTCCCGGGCTGCATTCTCCAGCTCACCTGGAAGGATCCCGAGTTGTTCCCCGGCCAGCTGTGAGACATAGTCTCTTCAGCAAGTCCGGGGTCTTCCTCTTGGTCTCCTCTCAGTGGGATGTGCCCGAAACACCGATCAGCAGACATCCTGACCAGATGCCCAAACTACCCCATCTAGCTCCTCTCAACCTGGAGGAGGAGGAGCGGCTCGACACTAAGCTCCTTCTGGATGGCAGAACTCCTCACTTGATCTCTATGTGAGAGCCCAGCCACCCAGCGGAAGAAGCTCATTTTGGCCGCTTTTTTCCCGCGACCTCATCCGTTCGGTTACCACCCACAGCTGGTGACCATAGGTGAGGGTGGGACCATAGATCGACTTGTAAATTTAGAGCTTTGCTTTTCGGCTCAGCTCTTTCTTTACCTGGACGGACTCTCTGTTTTTTTCTTTTTAAAAAATCTCCAATAGAAATCTAAAAAAAAAAAAAAAAAAAAAAAAAAAAAGGCGGGACTCCCTCCATTTTTTAGTAAAACAACTTCTCCATTTGTTTTTGCTTTTATTAGTTTTTCGTAGCTTATAAAAGTTTACAACAATACAAAGAGTTTCATCGTCTTTCTGCACGCGGCCCTTTGGCAGAACGAGAAGAAAAAAAAAAAAACAACTAGAACTTAAAGGGTTAAATAACAGGAAGTAGTTTTTTTTAACATACAATAAAATTTCAATAAAAACAATATTCAAAAATAATTATTTCTTGCTTCTTGCCCGCTAGTTTAAATACACGTTGATATGAATATTTTAGTGTTTATGTGGTTCTTTGTAAATTCGGGCGGGCAGGCTTTAACGGGTTAAACCGCGTCTTTGGTTTAAACTTCCGTTACGTAAAACCTGCAGAGACGCAGTTCTTCTGTTATTATTGATAAATACTGATGGTAACCATGGTAACAGCTCCTCTGAAGTCATTCTGTACATTTTTGTAAATGTTAAATAAACTCAAAGTATGCTTGAAAAAAGTATGCCCATGACGCCTCCATCTTGCTTCTATAGACGCTCTCGTTTATTTGGGGTTTTTTTTGAGCTTTTTTATTACAAAAATATGGATTATGCAACCTTTTTTGGGAAAATATCCAGTTTCAGAGTCTTTTTTCTATAAGTATAGATAAGTTAAAACAGTTCCTGTATAACTCCAGTTGAATCCGAGGAAGACTTGACGATGCTTCATCGGTAGCTCACGTCCGCGTCTTTGGTTTGTCGGTAAAATTCCACCAAGAATAGTTTTCTTTGGAAAAATTCCGCTTGCAGGAAGGATGAACTTGAACTTTGCAAACTACGCCTGATCATCAAACTTCTTCAGCATCTGGTCGCCGACCTCCCGCTGGGTTTGGCATCCATCTTGGCAACCAGCAATCTGAGGGTGTCTCCAGACGATCGAATCAAATCTCTCCCTCTGAAAACGGACAACAATGCTGTGAGACAGAACTACATCACGGGGAATAAACGGTCTGGTTCGTTTACTCACGTGGTATAATCCATGCCAACCAGACTGATACCGTTCACTGCCAGGATTCGGTCGCCCATCTTCAGGTTCCCGCACTCGGCAGCCGGAGAGTTAGCGACTACCGACTTCACGTAGATTCCACTAATCCTCATTGGGGTTTTCTGAGGAACGACATGGAGGGTATGCCATGAGTACAGATCTGACTTCACCCATATTAAACCTATCGCTTTTACAGTTAGTGGTCTCACCGTTCCATCCACCAGCGCCAGACCCAGACCGTGCGGTCCTTTCTGTATCTCCACTGTGAAGACTTCGTCCCGTTCCTCGACTGCCCTGGTTGTCCTGCTCCGGTCTTTGCTTGCTAAAAACACAGCAAGAAGGCAAATATAAAAGATTTACAATGTTTCCATATTAAAAGGAAGGATAAAAACATTCCTCATTGAACAATCTTATCGCCAGACCAGCTAGAAATGGAGAATTTCAATTGGAATTGTTGCTAGGTGGTTGCCATCTTTGAAGCTAGGGAAAGTATGGCACTTTGGGGTTCTGTCCTCAAATTCTATCTACTTCCTTCTACTGTTCTCTAACATTATTTGTACAGTGATACTAGTATGTTGACCCTCTCTGGAATCTAGTTCCGTCCAGATTCCTGAAGCTTCCTCTGTGTTCCTGTTCTGGGGGTCCCCAGACTGAGACATACAGTATGTGCTTGATCTACCCACCGTTTCCATCGGGATGAAACCCATCTACTGATTTCTTCAAATATAAAGCTGTACAGCTAAAAGAGCTAACGTTTAATTGATAGCCCTAAGCAATGTTTGGGCTGACGTCCCTCTTTCATGCGGATCTCCACTTGGTTTCTTCTATTTTTTCAGCGAGGAGAGCCAAAGCCCGAAATGTTCTGAATTTGTTTAGTTAGTTAAATAATCAGCTGTTGTTTATATCAAAACAAATTTTGTGTATTATTTTGTTCCATTTATTGTGTGAAACCCATTGAGAACTCTATTGTGAAATTGGACGCAATTGGAAATTAAATAAAATTGAATTCAATTGGAAAAGTGTTTTTATTTATTATTTTATTTGTTGTTTTCTTGAAAAATACTTTCAAAATATGTATTATTTTAATCTAAAATATGAATATATCTGGATATGATTATTCCCTTCATCCGTAGATGACTTCTTTCCCTCCAACCGTGCTGTCCCACACCACCCTGCTCCCTCCACCGTGCTGTCCCCCATTCAGGTCCTATCCTGAACAATGCCCTGCCGATTAAGATTCCACGCACCTACCCAGCTGTGAATTCCCATGCGGGATCGTCCGCTGCTCTATTCTCTCCTGACATCATCACCTCTCTGTAACTCCTCTGACCAGATTAAAGGATTAGCAAACTTTGGCCAGCCAGAGGCTCTGGTGTCGGTACAGATCAGAGCCTTTAAAGATAAAACACTGCGTGACGAATTTAGATTCCTTTTAAAAATAATACTTTATGGAAAGTATATTTTGTTTTCCGATTTTTTTTTGTTTCTAATCAGTTGCTGAATATTTGTAACGAGTGATTAAATGGAGTTTTCTTTATTTATTTCCTGTTCATTAACTAATCAGCTGCGGCATTACCACGCCGTGATAGCATTAACCTGGTCTGACACTGTGCCAGATGGACGATTAATCCTGGAGGCATTTAAGCAAAAAGCTTTTAATAAAACCAGAGGGAAAACACAAAACAACAAGAACCAATGAGAGTAAAGACACCTGATTAAGATCGACCAAATCCTGCAGCCTAAATTCATCTCAGAATCACATGTGTGTGATCAGTGTGAGCGAGATCTTTTATTTTAATGTGAGCGATTTGTTTTTAATGTTGTAAGAAGTCATCGGGTTCATACGTTAAAAGCTACCGGTGGGGGTCCGCCTACTGCTTAAAGCCTTCTCCAGCTCACGCCTAAGTATGCCCATGGGATTACAGTCTGGACTTGGTGGTGGCCAATCCATGAATGAAAAATGATCACAGTCCTTTAATTGCTTTTTCACAAAATTTTCCGACATTTTATCTAGGAATATGCTTGCATCATCAGCAAAAAAAAATGATGAAACTATTTGAAACCTCATTCAGACTTGCATAAATCTCACGATGACAAAGCGTTTTTGTTTCGCTTACACGCCTTGCTTACGTCATTCTAGATTCATAAAAAAACTTTTGTAACTTTCTAAATGAAATCTCTGTCTTAGATCACACCTTAGGCGGAAGCCAACTCCATCTTGTCCAAACCATGCCTTTAGAACTGCAAATATGGATCATGCAAATGTTGCGACGTATTTGCAACGGTCTTCAAAAGAGCCAGTCATTAGTCATGCATGATGGCAAAGAAGTGTAATATCATTTAAGCAGAGGTGTTGAGCTCCCACACGGAGGAGTGTAAAGCAGTACTCTTTAAATCTCCGACAAGGAAAAGACAGTCATTGAAATAAAAAGAAAAATGGCCTGATCTTTAAGAAGTAACAAAGAAGACAGTCAGTCATATTCTTATCCGTCTATCCCTTTCGGGGTTGCGGGGGTTGCCGGAGCCCATCCCGGCCAATTTGGCGAAGGGCAGAGTACACCCCGAACAAGTTGCCAGTCTGTCGCGGTAACAAAGAAGACACTACATCAAATCATATTTAAACGTATTATTGTTGTTGATATAGCGTTTACTCAGTGGTAGAGTGTTAGTTCTTGGATCAAGAGAAGCTGGTTCAAATCCCACTGAGCCCCCTAGGTGTCCCTGGAGCAGACACCTAACCCCCTAGTTGCTCCCACCATCGTTGCTCCCACCATGCAGCAAAGTAATTCCCCAACTGTGGGACCAATAAAGTTGTTCTTCTTCTCTGGGACTTGTGGAAGTTGGATGCTTCCCCCTTCTGTTTCCTCATCCTGCTCTGTCCGCGTCTACCCCTGAACCACTACAGTGTTGCAGACTCTGAACCCCAAAGTATTATTTGGTAAGGTGGTCTCTCAAAGACAAGATTTTCTCGACCTGTAGAACGGTTCCAGGAAAGCCCTCGGGTCCAGTGGAAGCTGGTGTGCCTCACAGTACTGTCTGTTGAGGCACACAAGCTTAGAGTTTGCGTAGAGCTACAGAGATGTTTATTTTCAGAAAACAGTAGGCACTGTTCCACCAATCAAAATGACCTTAGGAATAATCAGATGTTAACCAATCACATTTGAGCTTCTTCTGTTGCTGAACCCCATACCATAATACTCCCTCCAGAGTGAGAGTGATGCAAGCAAAAAGTCATCTGCTGCTCTTCTTGCTCACATGACCTTCTTCCATTGCTGCCAAGTACGATTGTTATGCTCACTAGCAAATCGATGCCGTATTTGTTTTACTTTAGCCTCACTGATTGGAGGTACAGTCCTAATCTTGTAGCGCTGCCTTCACGTAGTGTGTTTCTTTTGAGTTTGCCAAATGTGTATGCGAACGCCAATCACAACAATTCAGTTTTTTTCAGCCACATTTCTTCCTCACATCACATTGTGATCTGTAGTAAGAGGAGGGAAGAGGTGGAGGAAAAGCTGGAGAGGTGGAGGTTTGCACTAGAAAGAAGAGGAATGAAGATTAGTCAGAGTAAGACAGAGTACATGTGTGTGAATGAGAGGGATCCAAATGGAAAAGTGAGGTTACAGGGAGAAGAGATAAACAAGGTGGAAGATTTTAAGTACTTAGGATCAACAGTCCAGAGCAATGGAGAGCGTGGAAGAAAGGTGAAGAAGATTGTGCAGGCAGGCTGGAACGAGTGGAGAAAAGTATCAGGTGTGATGTGTGATAGAAGAGTTTCAGATAAAATTAAAGGAAAAGTGTACAAAATCGTGGTGAGAGCGGCCATGCTGATTGGTCTAGAGACAGTGGCACTGAGGAAAAGACAGGAAGCAGAGATGAAGATGCTGAGGATCTCTCTGGGAGTGACCAGGATGGACAGGATCAGAGGAACAGCACATGTTAGAGGTTTCGGAGATAAAGTCAGAGAGGCCAGACTGAGATGGTTTGGACATGTGCAGAGAAGATAGACCGAGTGCATCGGCAGAAGGACGCTGGATTTGGAACCACCAGGAAAGAGGCCTAGAGGAAGACCAAAGAGGAGGTTCATGGATACAGTGAAGGAAGACATGAAGATAGTTGGTGTGACTGAAGAGGATGCAGCAGATAGGGTTAGATGGAAGAAACTGACTTGCTCTGGCGCCCCTGAAGGGAAATGCCGAAAGGAGAAGAAGCAGATTTCTTCCTCACATCTGTAAAATGTTTACAAATGTTTTGAACCTATTAACTCAGTTAAATTTAAGCGGCGTTACTTTTAGGCTGGCTGCGTTTTTACCTGAAATAGAGAAGTGATTTAAAAATAGGATTAATTGTGATGATTAATCATGTTTATACTCTCTAATGATTAGATAATTTGATTTGTTGTGCTCGTACGGAGACAAGTCACGATGTCTCTTTGAGATTTTACAAGTCACAATGCATCAATGTCATTGTTGTTTCTGGCAGCCATCTAGGTTTTTGTTTTAGTCTTCGTCTTTGGACGAATTTTAATTTAAGTTTTATTCCCGTTTTCGTCAACGAAAACCCAAAAGAGTTTTCATCTAGTTTTCGTCAGGGAGACTTAGAACGTTTTTAATCTGGTTTTAGTGTAAAAAAAAAAAAACTTGAACAATTGTGGTTTTATTACTGAGAATAATGCAGGTTCTTTGTTTTGAAAAAAAAAAAAAACAACTCTGCCGAGTTTTAACTTGCGCAAAAACAGCAAACATTTTAAAACAACGTAAAATAAATAGAAATTTTTCAGTGAGTGAGGAACGTTGTAACTTATGCGAAATTAAAAATGACTCCTCCTAATAACCCTGTAACCAAAGTAAACACTGCATTGTGTCTTTAAATCAGTCGTTAGCGCAACCAAGCTAACTAGGAAGTTAGCAGCTAGCATTAGCTTGAAGTTAGCATGCTGTTTGCGCGAAATATGCGGAAAACTTTAAGTTTCTGACCACCAAGCTCCTTTGCTGCTGTTTTCACCATGGTTTGTGACTTCCTCATGGCTGCAGGTGTGTTGTGTAGACAGTGTGAACGTGCACATCGTAGGGGGCGTGCCGCCGTGAGAAACAGAATGCAGCCGCTGTGTTTTTTTTCTTTTCACAGACAGAAATGTGAAAGTCTGACGCCTATTTTGTTACGTTTTTGTCTCGTCAACAGAAACTTGCATACGTCTCGTCACGTTTTCGTCACCAAAATGTTGCATTTATTTTGTTATTGTTATGTCATCGTCATAAAAAAATGTTTCGTCAACAAAATCCTTTTGTTTTCGTCATCGTTGACAAAAACAACACTGATCAATGTTAAGTTTAATCTCGCCTTTTTTTTTCCTTCCAAGCGACACCTCTCCAGGAAGCTGCCGTGTTGTTCATCTCTATTTTTAGTCCATGGGTGTGACCCAAATCATAGAACCGTCCAAAACAACCACATTTAGTGCAGCGTTTTATTTTCTGTTTCAATTTTCTGAAACAAAAAACCCCAAAACGTTCTCATTTTTAAAGCTTTTCTCACCCCTGCAGATGAGCTCACGACCGGGGCGTTCATAAACAATAAGGGTGGGAGAGGAAACTGCTTTTCCTCTGAAGCACAAAGCCGCCTTCCACTAGAAATTCCTGACCCCCGGAGTCAAGTAAAAAGGAGAGAGCCTTTTATGATTAAACACCTTTATGGGGACCTAGAGGAGGACAAAACCTCCAGTCATTCCTCAGAGCTGAGTCAGGAAGACCCTCCTAAAAGCCGGTGGGCGGGGGGGTGACTTCATTCAGACATGAAACAGATTGCAAACCTGCTCCATATGAAATCCATCAATGAGCTTCTTTGTGTTTGTGTGCGTTTCACTGTGGTTAGCGTCAGTGGTGGAATTGTGGATACACAATTTTTTTACTTAAGAACAGTAACGAAGTAAATGTACTTTGTTACTGTACTTAAGTAAAAAAATTGTGTATCTGTACTTTACTTAAGTAAAATTTGAGACCTGTACTTTTATTTTTACTTCACTACATTTTTTGAGAAAATATCTGTACTTTTACCTCGCTACTTTTTAAAAGTCTGTTTTACATTTTTTGTTACATTTTCGTTCAGGAATTTGAAAAATATACACTTTTTTTTTTAGCGCATCTTGAAGCCGCATCACCAAAATCAACCTGTAGAGGGAGCAGTTGATCGACTGCAGTTTCCAAGAGGGAGAAGAAGTAATGAATCGAGGACCAATCGGAATCAAGAGTAAACATTTTCCAGTTATTCACCGCCAAAAAACTAACATCAAATATAGCAAAAATTGAAAAAGAGTCAGAAGATTTTTGTTCGTTGTGTTTACTTTTAAATAAAAAGTTGAGCAATCATTCCACAGAGCAGGGGTGGCTCCAAGGAAATTCTAAAGGGGGCGAGGCGGGGTGTGATGTCATTGACAAAGCCAGCATTTTGGTGGCACATTCGCTGGCACTACAGGGGATAGCTTGACTAGTCCCCTTTCCTTTCTTCTTTTTTTTTTTTTTTTGGACTACAGGAGGGATGGGTTGGGAGGCGAGGGGATGGAATGGAGGGGCAAGGCCCCCCCTCTTCTTGGATCTGCCCCTGGAGAGTATTTATTTGTGACCCTACAGCACAAAAAACAACATTTGAATTATGTTCGAATACTTTTACCTTTTACTTAAAAAGTCCAATTTACACCAATTATTTTTGTACTTTTACTTAAGAAGATTTTTTTATTGGTACTTTTACTTTTACTTAAGTATTTTTTTGCCTAATTATCTGTACTTTTACTTAAGTACAAAAAGTGAGTACTTCATCCACCATTGGTCATCGTGACGTCAGATCTAACTTAATTTCTTTCAGCTGATACCTCGGCGTCTGCTGCAGTGGAGCAATTTAGAAACAAAGTGTGACTTTGTTTGTACCTTCCTGTAGCTGGCGGGCACCCTCCTGTAGGTCCGCCTCCAGCTCAGCCAGCTCCATTCCCTGTGGGGTGTTAGGCGGGGTGAGAAGGCATGACGGGTCTAGCGCCAGGCTCTTATGGTAGCTGAGGTCAGCTTGTCCATGAAGCGTGTTCTGCAGCTCCAGGCTCTTTAGCTTCTGGGTGAGGACGGCCTCGCAGCTGCTCAGGTCACCTCTGGACTGCGTTGGTTCTGTGGGCGAGTCTGAACCCGGCCCAGGTCGGTGATCTTCGATGCCTCTGGTTGAGGTTGTAGACTGGCTGTCTGGGCTTGTCCCATTAGAATCCTGAGTTTATGGTGAATAAGGTCAATCAGTAACAGATGCAGACACATAAAAAGCATCTCGTTTCCTGCTCCTCACCTGCTCTTTCGCATCGTTTTCTACTCGGGTTTCACCGCGAGAGAGACGGTCGATGAACTCCTGTAGATGGGTGAGCTGATCAAAGAGAGACGGCTCTACGATGGCTTTACCCAGCTCCAGGTGAAAAGTGCTGCTGGGCAAGATGAGCGGTGGGTGGTTGTCAAAGCTCTCCAGGATGTCGGCTGTGTAGAACACAAACAATCACATCTTCAGTTGGGCTCAGACGAGCGGCTCGTCTTTCCCCGTAAAGCAACATGTTAAGACATGCACGACGAAATGAAACCGGGCTGGAATTTATTCTCAGTTTTAGAGCCTTTCAGGTAAACATGTGTTTGTGGAGACTGTTGAACCCTCCGGCAGAGCTGTCTAACTTCTTTCAGCATGTCCTGCAGACTGCACGCTGGTAGTCAGGTTTGAACATGTCTCATGAACCAGTGGTTTCCACATTTTTGTACGGTGACCCCAAAGATCAGAGGTGACCAACCCGGGGCTCTTTCAACATAACATCCAGCTTCATTGTTGCTTGGGAAAATATTTTTAAAACCTAGAATAAAAAGCAAACACCAAAGTAAAATGATCTAATTCGTCAATAGCCTACTTTTTTCCGAATTTTGTGCTGCTGCTTCAAAAATTTAAAAATCTATGTTTCTATATGTTAACCTGAACTTTCAAGAAAACATGGCTGACTTTATTCAGACAACAATTTTCTTACTCTCTTCAATATTATCTCACTCCAACTTTCTAAAATCTTTTTTGTTATGGCGTCAGAGTCCTCCTTCTCCCTCTCCCCAAATACAAAGTATAAACACGCACACACTTATGTATGGCAATAGCAATGTACTTGTTCCCATAGCAACATTGCAAAAACTTCCTGCTGAAGTTGTTGCCATGGCAATACACGCGTCCTCCCAGCTGCTGTGGGGCGCAGCAGGTTAGAGGAAATAAAATGCTTAGAAATTTTGAAATGTTCATTTTTAGAACACAAAAAACTACATGATAAAATAATAAACATGTTTATATTAAAAGTTATAAAAGGTCAGACTCCTAGGTTGTGTTTTATTTATTCTAATTAGTATATTAAAGTGACGTGGAGTCATATTGACAGCTGCGGCGGTTCTAGTGTTAAATGCAGCACAGCCATGTGTTGCTGGATTCCGATTCCAGGGGTTAGCTTGGTGGGCTAAATGTTCTTTCTTTGTCATGTTCTATTAAGAAATGTTTTCCTAATAAGAACTGAAATACGAAAAGACACAAGTTTTCTGTTTCGCAAAGTTGACGTTTTGAAGATTCTTATGTTTGAACACTAATTAGAAAACAAAAACAAACTCCAACTGGTTATTTATTTCATTCTTGCATGTTTGTAAGCTTTTCACAACAATACTTGGATGTTTTTTAAACTCCAAATTGTTGTCGGCCATGTATTTTGTTCTCTGCCCCGCCCACATTCTATCGTGAGCGGGTAGTTTTTCAGTCACTAATCACCAATGTGCAGGTTGGGTGTATTTTTAATTATCTTTATTTTTAAAAACCAAAAAATCTGAGGAAATTAACACATCAGATTAGTTAGAATGTATCTCTTGTATTCTTGTAGCTTAGAGTTTATTAATGAATTTCTGATTTAATGATAATAACGATCATCAGTGCCAGATCGGTGCCAGAAGCCAGATTGGGGGTTTGGGCATCTGGTTAGGATGCTTCCCGAGCGCCTCGCTGGTGAGGCGTTTCGGTACGTCCCACCGGGAGGAGACCAAGAGGCAGACCCCAGACCCACTGGAAGAGACTACGTCTTATAGCTGGCTGGGAAACGACTTGGGATCCTTTTGGGTGAGCTGGAAGATGCAATTGGGGTGAGAGAAGCCTGGGCTTCACGTCTGAGGCTGCTGCCCCGGCGACCCGACCCCGGATGAGCGGAAGACGACGGAACAATAAAGAAATAGTTTGAACACAAGGTTTTATTAAATTGTTTTATTGTATTAATTGGCTATGTCGGGATACGTAAAATATTTAGGCCGACACATCGCGTTTTTTGTTTGTTTGTTTGTTTGTTTTTAAATTAAAAAGTATTTATGGTTCTGGTTTGGGTTTCGTACCCTCGGTAAATGTCTCTCTGAGTTCTGAAACACTAAAGTAAACTTTGCTCTTCTCCTTTTATTTTTCTTTTACCTGTTCTCACGGCGTCTTTGGCATCGTTGGATGTGGGAGTCCAACCGGCGGGGCAGGGCTTCCCGGCGCTGTACTCCCTCAGCATGTGGTGGAGCTGAGCAGGTTTCAGAGCGGAGAACTCGGCACGGAGAGAGGCCCAGGACGCCTGGATGAACATCAAACACACACATCTGAGAAACACGGCTTATTCGGAGGCTGTGATAACACAGCGGTGATGGATGAGCGTTGGGAATGAAGCTCTTTGTGGTGACCGTGAGAGAAAGGAAAAAGGGTCTCAGTTAAGCTGCAATGACGACGCACCATCCAATCAATATGGTTATACGAATAATTGCAATTAAGTTATCGGAAAAAGCCACTATTTTTGTTTTTTGGATTTTTTTCCAGTTTGCAGTTTACAGCAAATTAAAAAAAAAGTTTACAAAAGGAACAGATCGTTTGTCGTCAGGCCGTTGCTCGGCGTCCACATTTAGCCTTAATAGATAAAAATGGTTTCTTTTGTCAGACAAAAAATGCCAAATGCAAAAATGCAAAACTGAAAATTGCTCATTCAGTTTCACTTTCCTTTTGTCATTGTGAATTCCCCCTCCTCTCGCTCCATGCTTACTCCAGCACGCTCGGCGTGTGCACTACATCATAAATCTTATTTGAAGTGTCAAATATGTTCAAAAGTGCATCAAGTTCGCAAAGCACACGCATATTTTTTTACATTCTCATTTTGGTGCATTTCCATAAAAATTGCGCTCCCCAATAAAGGGGGCGGGGCAGAGCGTGAACAGAGCCCGTACACAAAAACTCTTTCTGCTTACATTAAACTTTGGGTGACGGAAAAGAAAATCAGTGGCAAATAACGAACCGGGCGTTCAAAATCTGGACGGAAGAGTTCATGAATTGCAAAATCAGGGGCGGATCCAGGATTTTCTAAAGGGGGGCGTGAGGTTCCTGCATTTTGGTGGGCCATTCCCCTGCCCTGCAAAATGATAGCTTGACTAGTCCCCCTTTCTTTCATCTTCTTCTTTTTTTTTTTTTTTTTTTTTTGTGGACCAAAAAGGGGAGAGGGCCCCCCAAACAAGCCACCCTGGATCCGCCCCTGAAAATGTATCTAAACTTTCACTTGTCCAGTTCATATAATTCTATCATTTTTTCAAGAGAGTAATCTGTTCCCCCTCTGTGTCCTGTCCCCCCCTCCCTCTTGTTTGTGTGTGTGCAACAAGTCACACCTGAAACTCATCTACTCATCTGCTGCAGCATGAATGGATCAGTTTTTGACACCCTCTTCACCAGATCGTTTGTTTACCATGCTTGACTTGTTATCCATTTTTTGGCTCCAGCTCCTACATCAGACCCTGCCTAATTAATCTGTTTTTGTCTTCTTTATTTGAACTTTTTTATCAATCTAATAAATCTGCTTGTGATATTTTTCATCTGAGCCTGTATGTTGTGTCAAGGGTATATTTTTGGGCATATTCTGTTCTACTCTCTCATTTTTACGTAAAGGATTTAGAGTGTTTGTCACGAGGAGGCCAGATGTGGTGAGAAAGCCTTATGGGAAAAGTAAAAACAGGAAAAACAGCAGCATTCTGAAGGTTTTTTTTTCTGGTTTTCTTGTTTGCCGTCTGAAAACGTGACACCCAATTATCACTGAGCTCAGGTTCCTGAGAAAGTCCTCTGAAAATTTGATTGCTGTCTTCTATTCACAGTAGAGCGAAGGTATTGGAAGCAGGTGAGTCAGCATTGTTCACGTCACCAACATAAACTTTAACAATCGGTCTTTTTGTCTGAACGGCAGGAAGTCTGATTTTAAGCGGACAAGTTGGGACCTGAGTGAAAACATTTTTTTTTCAACCAACAAAACGTGATGTTTAATTCTGTTCATAAACATCATAAAACGTGTGTACTTTTGTCAGAGAGTCAATATTTGGCTTTAGACACCAAATATAACCTAGCGCCCTTCCCCCTCCCTCTTTGCCCAAAAAAAAAACTGCTGCCACATCCCTCTGCTGTAATTTACAGCGCTGCCAGCGAGTCATTTCAGTTCAGCTCAGCCACAGATGGAAAAAAAAAAAAAAAAAAAAACATGCAAAGGGTGTGTGCTGTTTAGTAACAGCCGCAGAGTCTCCTCGTGCCAGGCAGGGAAAATAACCCCCCTAGGAAGTTCCAAGCATCCCTCTCAGTGTTTTAGTCACGCAGTGAAAACAGGTGTTAAACTTAAACTGTGAAGCTCAAGCTTAACCCAGTTCCTCAGAACGTAAAACAATCCTTCTGACGGCTTCAGAGGAAAATTTGTACACTTGTAGGCAAAAACGGGCCCCAAAAAACTAGTTTGGATAATCTATAAAAAAAGAAGTCGTCAAAGCCAAGGCGTGTCCGATGTCACAAGATTTAATAATGAACGGTTTCTGACCTTGACTTTTGTGACTTTGAAATTTGGTCGGATGACTCTGCAAACAAAATCAGTTCATACGTATGTGGTACTGACTAACTGTAGATTGTTTAATTAAAAACCTCTCAGCGTCTCCTCCACATTCTGTGGGTGAGGGCATAAAAAAAAAAAAGGTCCCATAAGCTTCCATTTAAAATTTAAGTTAAAAAACGGTGTTTTCTAAAACCCAACTTTTTCTACCTGTTTTTACGATGTTTAAATGTTGTTTCTAGATCAAAAACATAACTAGAGTTAGTTTAACTTCCGCTCATGTATGTCCGGGTCTTTTGGAAGCTAGCCCAGGCGTGGGCAAACTACGGCCCGCGGGCCACATGCGGCCTGTTAAACGTTTTAATCCGGACCGCCGAAGTTGAAAAAATTAAATAAATAAACCTTTTCAATGTTTCGCACTAGATGGCACACTCTAGATGTTTTTGGCTGTGTTGAGAAAACAACAACACTGCTCCCATTAAAATGTGTGTCTTCGTGATGCGCACGCTGTCAAGATAAACAGTGTGCACAGATATGGAAAGCCATCGGGCCCATTATACGCACGTAAACAAACGTGTTAGATGTTAAAACAAGCAAACTGTTAATCAAGCGCTTAGATTTCAAACCTAGCACCGCTAAATGCACATTTTTAATTGCTATTGCACTAGATTTCATACCTAGCGCCGCTAGATTTAAAATTTAACGCTCTTGATGTAACAATTAGCGCTTGTTTAAAATCTAGCGCACCATTCTTTTGGTCTAATCTAGTGGTTGCCAATGCATGCCATCCATCTGCTCCTGCTCCGGCCCTCTTGCCAATTGTTGGAACTCAATGTGAGCTAGACCATTGAGTATTTGAATACTACTCAAACACCCAGTTGTTCTCTGTCACGCCCATATTTCAATGTAAACAGGAAGTGTGTTCGCAGAAGCAAAGCACTCGCTCTACAAACGCAAAGCCAAAAGGAGGACCTGAGCTGGGAGCGAAAGGATGAGGGAATTCAGAGTCAAAAATGGAAGGGAAACTGAATAAATGGATTTAGAAGCTTTTAGTAATTTTTTTGGGGTAAGATATCGCATTTTTCACTTAATAAAAAGTATCATGTTTATCTGTACTTGTTATGAAACAAGAATTAAAATTCCACAAAAATACACTAAACCCTGTTTAAAGCTTAATATTTCAGTCAACCTTATTTTCAATTGTTCCGACTCCACCCCGACACTCTACTTTCACGGTCTGGAGGAATCCCATCTGCGACTGAGATGACTTTTTTGTGATATCGGGTCACAGGTACATAGCTAACAAACGTAAATATGTTTGATTTCGAATGAGGAAAATTAACTTGATCGCCCCCTAGTGTTGAGGTGCAGACGCGCTGCACCTCGACCGTGGCCAATAAGTCAACACGACAAAATATTATGAGAAAAAAATTAACTACAGCAGTGTTGTTTTTGTCAACGATGACAACAACAAAATGATTTCGTTAAGGAAGCTTTTTTTTATGACGATGACATAACGATAACAAAATAAATGCGACATTTTGGTGACGAAAATGTGACGAGACGTTTGCAAGTTTCTGTTGACGAGACGAAAATGTAACAAAATAGGCGTCAGACTTTCACATTTCTGTCTGAGAAAAGAAAAAAACACAGCGGGTGCAATCTGACTCATCCCCCGCACACACAATGCTGCGCGTTCACACCGTCTACACAACACACCTGCAGCCACGACGAAGTCACACACTGTGGCGGCAACAGTAACAAAGAGGCTTGGTGCCCGAAACTTAAAGTTTTCCACATATTTTGCGCAAACGTCATACTGACTTCAAGCTAATGCTAACTTGTTGGCGCTGCTAACTTCCTTAGTTAGCTTGGTCGCGCTAACGACTGCTTTAAAGACACAATGCATTGTTTACTTTGTTTACAGGGTTATTAAGAGGTGTAATTTTTAAGTATTCATAAGTTACAACGTTCCTCACTCACTGAAGAATTTGTATTATTTTACGTTGTTTTACAATGTTTGCTGTTTTTGCGCAAGTTAAAGCTCGGAAGAGTTTTTTTTTGTTTTTTTTTTTTTTACAAATAACCTGCATCATTCTCAGTAATAAAGACACGATTATTAAAGTAATTTTTTTTTTTACACTAAAACTAGACTAAAAACGTTCTAAGTCTTCCCTGACAAAAACTAGACGAAAACTCTTTTGGGTTTTCGTCGACTAAAACGAAAATATATGGAGATGACCAAAAAGGTGACTAAAAATTCATTTTTGTTCCAAAGACGAAGACTAAAACGAAAACTCAGATGGCTGCCAAAAACAACTATGAACTATAGAAACAAATATTTAAAAAATTTACTTCCAAGTTTGACATGCTAGATTAAAAGAATCGAGGGTCCAAAGATGGCTCTCCGGCAGTGGTGGAACGTAACGAAGTAAATGTACTTCGTTACTGTACTTAAGTAAAAAAAATTGTGTATCTGTACTTTACTTAAGTAAAATTTAAGACCGGTACTTTTACTTTTACTTCACTACATTTTTAGAGTAAATATCTGTACTTTTATTTCGCTACTTTGTAAAAGTGTGTTTTACATTTTTCGTTATATTTTTGTTTCAGGAATTTGAAAAATACACAGGTTTTTTAGCGCATCTTGAAGCCGCATCGCCAAAATTAAAAGAAGCAGTTGATCGGGAGAAGAAGTAATGAATCGAGAAACATTTTCTGCATTCATTCAAAAACCTAACATCAAATATAGAACAAATTAAAAAGAGTCAGAAGATCGTTGTTCGTTGTGTTTACTTCTAAATAAAAAGTTGAGCCATCATTACACAGAGCAGGGGCGGATCTAGAATTGTCAAAAGGGGGGTGGGGCTTTGGCAAAGCCAATATATAGTGATTGGGGGCGTCCTCCCTAAAACATTTTAAAAAATAAGTGTCACTTTCCTCCATTTTGGCGGCTCATTCACTGGCTCTTCTAGAGGATAGCTTGACTTGTCCCCTTTCCTTTCCTTTTATTTTATTTTTTTTTTGTGGACCAAAAGAGGCGGGAGATGGGGTGGAGGGGTCACATCCCTGCAGAGTATTTATCCTGGTTACCATGGTGACACCCTATAGCACAAAAATAACATTTGAATTATGGTCGAATACTTTTACTTTTTACTTAAAAAGTACAATTTTACACCAACTACTTTTGTACTTTTACTTTTTTTCATTGGTACTTTTAAATTTTTGCCTAATTATCTGTACTTTTACTTAAGTACAAAAAGTGAGTACTTCATCCACCACTGCTCTCCGGCCATTGTTCACCTGTTTAAAATGTAGCTGAAAGTAACAAACTCAAGCAAACTCCTCCACTCTCTTTTCCTTCCTGATTTAAACCACCTCGCCATCCCTCAAACTCGCGGTAATCCCCGTGTGTGCTATCCCCCACATCAGCAACTTAGATACTTTACCCATGAACCATCTGGCTGGCAGATCTGACGAAGAGTCACCCGCAAACACACCCACCCACACGCACGTGTTAGTCCTGACATCTGACCGGGATAGACTGTGTATAAATATGCGGGTTATATAAAGCACATGACAGAAATACACTCAGCACTTTTCCTGTTTCTGATGCTGTTTAAGAAGCTTTGCAGGTCTGGACGGGCCGCCACGCTGCATCAAGGCTCGTTTAATCTGAGTGTAACTAACACCTAAATGAGTAACTAAGAGAACAATGTGCTTAAGACGGGGATTACGTTGGCCGGGCTTCCTCAACGAGGAAGGACAGGCTATTCGTTCTTGTGTGTACAATGTTGTTAGACAAGTAAATGTCCTCACAAACCTGACACGCGGGATGCCAGAACCGGTTATTCATTAATGTGTTTAAACAGAATGAGAAACAATGAGCTAATGTGACAATTTGTACATTTTGATACGATGACGAACGTGGTTTCTGGTGGTTGTTTCCTCATTCCCTTCAAGGCACTAAAACAATAAATTGTCCCATTGCTTTATGCACGGTTTTAATAACCTACTGTTACGGGATATGGACCACCGGGACGAGGCGCTAGTTGATGTGACACGAAGGACTAGCTATGACGCTCCCTAAAGGAAAAGCTAATTATAATAATCCTAATGTTTCACATGAGAAAAGCTGCAGAAAAGTTACTTTTTCAGGAAGAGTTGACTAAACTATGGCCTGCATTTGTGGGCTCTCTCAAGATTTGTATCGTTCTAGCGCCTAGGGGGCAGCACTGAGCGGTTAGCGAGAGGAAGGGGGAACACGCAATGTTAAAAACGGATGTAAAACTGAGCAAATGTTGTCTATAAATGGTATGAGATTAGAATTATATCCCCCAAAGCGCCACTAAATGCACGTTTTTAAGCGCTATCGCTCTAGATTTCAGACCTAGCGCCGCTAGATTTACGTCGCTAGATTTGCGCCGCTAGATTTGCGCCACTACATTGCTTCAATTGTCCCACTAAACTCTGTAATTTTTCTGCTATTCCAGTGTTTCCATCAGATGGAGTCGTGTAGCTCAATGAGCATTTTTAATGTGGCAATTTTTCTCTAACTCGGGGGGTCTCAAACGCCGGTCCTCGAGTGTCCTAAAGGTTTTACATGTATTCTTGCATCTACACACCTGATCCAGGTTATTGAGTCAATGTGCCAAATTTTATTGGCTTGATTTCACTTTATTTGCATCAGCTGTGTTGAACCAGGAACACATGGAAAACCTGCGGGACACTGGTCGTCAAGGACCAGATTTGGACGCCCCTGCTTTGAGGTTTACTGAAAATTTGATTTCCGATCTATTGGACAGCACTAATGTTTTACTCTCATTTTCGGTCAGAAATTTGAAAAATACACAGTTGTTTTTTGCGCATCATGAAGCCCCATCGCCAAAATCAACATGTAGAGGGAGCTGTTGATCGCCTGAGGTCTCCAAGAGGGAGAAGAAGTCATGAATCGAGGACCAATCGGAATCAAGAGTAAAAATTTTCCGCAAAATCCTCTACCACCAAAAAGCTGACATCAAATATAGCACAAATTAAAAAGAGTCTGAAGATCGTTGTTCGTTGTGTTTACTTCTAAATAAAAAGTTGAGCCATCATTACACAGAGCAGGGGCGGATCCAGGATTTTCTAAGGAGGGGGGGTGTGATGTGAGGTCATTGACAAAGCCAGTATAGAGCAACTGGGGGCCTTTTTTTCTGCATTTTTTTGGCTCATTCGCTGGCCCTTCAAGGGGATAGCTTGACTAGTCCCCTTTCCTTTCTTCTTCTTTTTTTGTTTTTGTGGACCTGCTTCTTTTGTAGAGTATTTATTTGTGACCCTACAGCACAAAAAATAACATTTAAATTATGGTCAAATAATTTTACTTTTTACTTAAAAAGTCAAATTTGCACCAATTTCTTTTGTACTTTTACTTAAGTAGATTTTTTTTATTGTTACTTTTACTAAAGTAATTTTTTTTTGCCTAATTATCTGTACTTTTACTTAAGTACAAAAAATGAGTACTTCATCCACCATCGTTTAACCCTCGAGTGGAAAAGTTTTAGTGTTAATGAGCAACCTTCGAACGCCTCACAGACAATAGAAGCGTCGGTCTTGACGTAAAGCACTGCCTGAGCTGCTGCTGCGGTGGGGACAAACAGGAAAGGAGAAACGGATGTCCCTCTGACCTGCAGCAGGGTTTCCTTAGGCGTGGCCAGCAGATTGACAGCAGCGGAGAGCTTCTGAAAGAACTCTGAGCCCACATCCCCCAAACCGATGCTCTGGATCCAGTCCATCAGCAGATCTAGGTTGGCTCGGATCTGCACACCACGGGACCACTGGTAAAACCCGGCGACAGACCCTAAGGGACATGAAGATCTTAAATCAGGAGGATGTGGAGTTTGATTCTGTGAACATGATTAGGTATAATGGTACTAAGCACATGGCATCTCCTGATGCTGCTGCTGTGCATCAGGAGTTTGATTCTGTGTGGAGTTCCATTCTGTGAAAGGGCTGGACCTAGTGTTTACGTCACACAGAATGTTCAGTTCCAAACAAATGAAACATGCTGGGGCTGGGCTCTTACCTCTCTCCATGAGGGCGTTGAACAGTGATGCGTTGATGAAGAAGAACAAGTAGGCGCAGAGCTGTAAGGAGATGTCAGGGTGCACTTGGAAGCCAGTGAGCAGCCTCAGAGCCTCTTTGAGGACATCTAGGATGCAGCTCAGACCGTCAGGAACTCGTAGCTGGCCGCTTTCAGAGAACGGGTTCCCATCCAGCAGACCGGACAGCGCTGAATACATGCTCTGCACAAAGAACAGGTCGAAATTAGATGCTTTGTTACCATAAAAAGAAAAAGAGAGTCTACAAATACAGCCAATTACGTACAATCCAATCACATGACAGTATTTGGTTGTTTAAAATTAAACCCTCCTCTGCACCTGCTCAGTCCCACCCACTAGCTGTGTGCATGACACAGTGTAAATCTTGTTTGAGGCTAAAAATAAAGTGTGAAACGAATTTGAGTCACAAACCTAGTGCATTTACAACTATTTTTTGGTGCATTTATATGTAAAAAGCACACTCTTTTAGGACGAACAATTTAGGGAACAAAACCCAAGGCCAAGAACAATTTGCCATTTATCCAAAAACTAAACAGGAGTGACAAAAGTTCCCGGATGTCCAACTTCTTCCATACAATCAACTAAACAATACTGGCAATAGAACATGCAAATTGCTACTAGCGGCTTTCAGATGCACAGCAACAGGAGATGCCATGTGCTTAGCCTCATTATACCTAATCATGTTCATGGAATGTATTAAGAGGGTTCATCATGCGGGAGTTTTATTGGCCTTGGCGGGTGAGCGTGAGACAGGTCAAAATTGCAGGTGTCTCCCATCCAATGTGGGGGACTTGGCATGTCTGGGAGGCCTCGCAAATTATGCAAATATGCATAGACACGATAAAAAAAACACCTCAGGTATGTTTTTAATGTGTGAATATTTTTTAAAAATGGTAGAAAGCTCTAAAAGTTGATTTTGATGCATCTCTGATCAGGATCCATTAGTTACCGAGCTAAACTGAGGTAAGCTAAATCCTGTTCAGTGTGTCCCAGACATGCCAAGTCTCCCACATTGGGCGGGAGACACCCGCAATTAGGACCTATCTCCCGGTAACCCACCAAGGCTAATAAAACATCCGCATGATGAGCACTCTACTGCATTCCATTAACATAATTAGATATACTGAGGCTAAGCACATGGCATCTCCTGCTGCTGTGCATCTGAAAGCCACTAGTAGCAATCTGCATGGTCTATTGAGAACGTATAGAAGAAGTCGACATCTGAGAACTTTGGTCATGTGACAGCTTAAGTTCGTGAGCCTCAAAATAAAGCGCGACCAAGCAGTAGAAGGGTGTATTCCTGGTGGAAATTCCTCTGCGTACTGATACATAACGCTAGGTGTAAAAATGTGTATACACAGAAGACGCCCAAATTTCCAGCTGCTTTCTCATGTTTTGAACGATTTGTTTTACGCAAACTGTCACGACCATTGGAGGATGTGACATCATATCATAGCCCCTCCTCTTTTTGGCCCCGCCTCAAAATCTCCCTCTTTGTGAAACCAAAAACTTAGGATCTCTGGTGTCCTGGCAATATAGCGCCAGCTAACTTCTCCAGCTAGCGCTTGACAGCGTTGTAAAAGCCTCTTTGACTTTCAGATTTATCTGAACACAACAGGAGGGCTAGTTAGCAGAGGTTATTTAGAGGTTCTTTGATAATGAATGTTTGAGTTGCAGGAATCTTCCAGCGAGCTGTTTTATTATCTCTCACTGCAGCTCTTATCAGATCTTCGGCCTCTATAACTCTTTCACACACATTGACTCTGTCCAAACATCTCGATCACATGCCGGAACAGAATGATGACATCATAGGAACAAAAGCAGCAGGTGTTTTTTTTTTTTTTAAGAACAGATAAACTATAGACTGTTTCTAAAATTTTAGAAGGAACCTTTAAAGCAAAAAAAAAATCTGAAAAAAAAAAACTAAGTCGTGCAGTGGTCAGCATGGTGGATGGTCAGGGGTTTGAGTCCCAGGGGGAGGAAGCTTTAAACAATGGTATTTCTGTGTGGAGTTTGCATGTTCTCCCGTGTATGCATGGATTTCCTCTCACCCTCCAAAAATATGATGTTAGGTTGACTGGCTGCTACAAAATTGTCCTTCGGAACAAGTGTGTGTGGTTTTGTGACAGACTGGCGACCTGTTCTGGGTGTACCCTCCTCTTCTGCGATACCATTTGGGATGGACGGCTCAAAAAATGAATGACTAAATAAAAATAACTACCGTGTTTTCACGACCATAAAGCACACATAAAAGTCTCAAATTTTCTTCAAAATGAGCGGTGCGCCCTATCGTGCAGTGCGCCCTTTCTGATTTTGTGATTCGCGGACGTATTAGAGAACCACGAGGCGGACCTAGTTGAGAACATGAGAATATTAAAGGGGGAAATGTGGGCGTGGCTTGTGTATAAAAGAACAGGTATGTGCTTTATGTAGAACATTGCTATTTTAACGACACTGAAAATGGAAAAGAGACACGTTTATGAAGCTCAGTTTAAACTGATGGCGGTCAGCTACGCGGAGGAACATGGGAATTGAGCTTTCGTAAGAAAATTTAAAATGAACGAGTCTATAGTTCGTAAGTGGAGGAAGCTGGAAAACGATCTGCGACAGGTAAAGAAGATGCAGCTGAGTTTCTGTGGAAATAAGGCGAGGTGGCCAAAGTTGGAGGAAAGACTCCAGCAGTGGATCATCGACCAAAGAACAACTAGGAGAAGTGTTTCCACTGTCACTATTCGGCTAAAGGCAGTAACGCTAGCAGAGGAAATGAAAATCGACCATTTCCAAAGAGGTCCATCTTGGTGCTTTCGCTTTATGTGACGCTGAAAAATTTCCATCCGGACCAGGACTGGTATTGTTGTCCAAGCTTACGCCAAAGCAAGCATCATTTCCGCGGAGCTGCACAGTACAGAAAGTGACTCTGACAGCGAGGAAAGTTAACCTGCTAGATTGGATTTAGCGCATCTGTTAGATTCGGAAACAGAGGATGAGGACTTGGATGGATTTGATAAATTACTTTATGACGACTGTAACTGTAAGATAAGCTTATGATTTTACTCTTTATAACTTTATAATGAGTGGTTTACACATACAGAGACCAACTGGCTACCAGAATATTCCTGCCTTGTCAGCTAATCACAGATAGTTGCAGGACATGAGGTCCACTGTTTTGTTGAAACCATTTTGCATTTAAACAATATTGGGTGGACTTTCTGCCCTTTTGATTAACTCATTCTTCAGACTGATTAACTCATTCTTCAGACTGATTAACTCATTCTTCAGACACCTATGAGCATCCTTATGTAAACTGTGACCTATTTTTTTCTAATAAAAGGATGCAGCCGGGGTGAGATGACTGAGAGAAGCTTGTAGGGGCCAGACAGAGTTACGTCTCTGTTTCTCCTCATCTCTTCCCCATTGCAGTGTGGAAAAGCACTTGTTTCCTTCTGTGAGATGAATTGTTGGTTATGATACGTTCCGTTCTGTCATCTTCCGCTTGGTCCGGGGTCGGGTCGCGGGGGCAACAGCCTCAAACGGGCAGCCCAGGCCTCTCTCTCCCCAGCCGCATCCTCTAGCTCACCTGGAAGGATCCCAAGTCGTTCCCCGGCCAGCTGTGAGACATAGTCTCTCCAGCGGGTCCGGGGTCTGCCCCTTGGTCTCCTCCCGGTGGGACGTGCCCGAAACACCTCACCTGCAAGGCGCTCGGGGGCATCCTTACCAGATGCCCGAACCACCCCATCTGGCTTCTCTCGACCTGAAGGAGGAGCGGCTCGACACCGAGCTCCTCCCGGATGGCAGAGCTCCTCACCCGATCTCTGAGTGAGAGCCCAGCCATACCATTGTTGAGCCCAGCTCAAAAATACCCCTATGAAGTGATCAAACATGGCCAAGTTGCCCTTGCACGGACGCGGGTCACCGGGGCCCGCCCTTGGAGCCAAGCCCGAGGGTGGGGCATGCATGCGAGCGCCTGGTGGCCGGGCTTTTGCCCATGGGGCCCGGCCGGGCTCAGCCCGAACAGGGGACATGGGCCACCCTTCCAGCGGACTCACCACCTGCAGGAGGGGCCATAGGGGACGGGTGAAGGAGGAGATAGGTGGCAACCAACGGCGGGGACCCTGGCGCTAAATTCAATCCAGGATGCAAGACCCCCTCCTCTACACCGCAAAGCACATTTTTTCTCACAAAAAAATGAGTGCTGTTAGTTGGGCACCCCTTTACCGATTAGTTGATCTGTGTTTGTAATATTATAAGTGGTAAAGATGGTCATTTTATTTATTAAAGTTACCATTTTTACAGTAGAGATGGTGGTTTTGGTTTTTTGGGGGTTTTTTGCACTAATACTTCACAACTTGAATGTGTTTGTATATTTTTTTCTCATGTTAATTTGGGGCCTTTTTTTTGTATGATACTTCTAAACAAGGTTAAATTTGTGAATCCAGAAGTGTTAAAGGTTTCTTGTTTTCAAATGTGATCCAACAGTTTACATTTGATGTTTTATTAGCCAGTACTACTAAAGCACATTTTATGGATGCTCATGATTTACTTTTACTGTATACAGTAAGTAGATTTTTTTTTTTACCTCTTTATTTGACAGAAAGATTAACATTTGCTGTTACTGTAATAAACCCAACGTGTTGTTTATGTGGTTATGGGTTGTGTTTTACACAATTACATTCTATAACATGCCGAAAAAGTAATATTTATTAAATTGTCATTTTATCCGATTAATCGATTAATCGACCCAATAATCGACAGATTAATCGATTACCAAAATAATTGTTAGTTGCAGCCCTAGTCTGAATTTGACAAGGTTGTGAATAATTACGTGTGAACATAAATCCGACAGGAAATGAACAGAGCGACCTTTTCCTTTCCTCCTCCCTGTATTTCCTCTTCTGGTGTCTCTCTGATGACAGTTCTACGTCCAGAGTAGGACGTAGTTTTAACAACCCACTATTTATGTAACAGACGCAGGTTAGGAGGAGAAGCTCAGTGCACATCGCCATGGTGACCGAAGCTGAACCGTGAAAACAACAAACAGACAGATTTATCCAACGAGATGACACATGGAATCATTTGGAAAATATTGGCGTGTTCGGTAAAAGAGAACAGGCCGTTCCTCCTTCCTTCCTGCAGGGCGGCGGCGCTGCACGTGCACGACGAATTCAAGAGTTAAAAATAAAAATCCTTCAAAGTTAATTGTAGATTTATGTCATGCATGTTCCTCCTCTGCAACTAAAAAAACAGGCACTTTTATCTTTTTTAAAGCAAAGATCAAAACATCCAAGCGAAGGGGGTCCAAAGTGAAATTTATTGTGGGTGTTAAACAGTCTGAGCTGCGATTTTAACAGGATGTGGCATCAAACAGATGGTTTTAATGAGCGACTCCTTCGTTTGAACGTCCTGTAAATGCACGCCGGGCTGTAAAACAGCAGACATGGTAACGAACAGTTACTGGGAGTCTTCATCATGGCGTCGGAAGCTAGTTCAGTTGCTAACAATGCTAGTGGCTTTTTTTAAAGAGAATTCAGTGTCGTCCCTTCTACAGAATCCGTTTTCTAAGCGTTCTAAAGAAGAAAAAAGGAGAGTGAAGGAGCTTGGACCGGACACCCCAGATTTGACTGTGCAACAAAACAGTGGAGATCGCGGCCGCTTTTATGTGAGAGAATAATGAAGGTCTATGAAAAGTGGCGGTGGCTAACTGGATGAGAAACACTTTTTTTTTGTTTCCCCTGCTTATTGTTTAGTTCAGCAGCAACTGAAAAGGTGTGGATATCAACAGGGGTGAGTGACTTGAAGCATTTGTCTGAAAAGTTCAAATGTCATGAAACTTGCCGCACCCATCTTGATAGTAGCTATAAGCTAGGTGTTTTTGGCAGTAGTAACATCCTGGCACAATTAAATGAAGGCTACCGTACTGGCATAAGGAAACATAATGAAGAAGTCACCAAAAACAAACACATATTGTCACGAATAATTTTATATTTATTTTACATATATATTTATACGTATATACTTTTATATAATATATCTAAAAAAAAATTTTTGTGTGTTTTTGAAAAATGTGCGCCCCCCCCAGTTTTTTTTACCACCAGCCGCCACTGGTAACGAAGCAGTTTCTCCTTCTTTAATTCTGTTTTTACTACAAACACTTTTCCCCCTCTCTTGTTTTGGAAACTACTTTCCCTTTTTCGCGCTCACTCGCCGGCTGTGAGAAAAAAAAAGAAGCAGGAATGTTCTTCTTTCTCATCAAATCCGATATTTTATTATTCCAGCCGCTCGTTTCTCCCGAGATGGAAGATAATGTGTGTTTGTATTCCTGCATCTCCTTCTCTATCTGGTGGACCCTTCCTGACCCCGGAGCTTGTGTTTCCATTCTGCTGCTGTGTTTTCTGTCTGGAAAGTGTTCAATGAAAACAAGCGTATTGTGTTTTAAACCGTCTGGTTTCCTGCTGCATGTGTGAGAGCCGCTCAGGTTTCGTTATTATGCAAAGCCGAGTGTGAGAGCCGACCTTTGTTAGATAGTAGACGGACTGCTGGAAGGTAAACATGATGACTTCCTCCAGGACCGTCATGGCTTCCTCGCACGCCGTTTGGGTGGCCAGCAGATCTGAGGAAAAATAATGTGGGTGAACATGGAAAGAAAAAAAAGTGAAATTTCTTTAAAAAAAACAAAAAAACAAAAAACCACTAAATAAAAACAAACAACAAATTCGGGAGATCGACAGGCGGATCGGTGCGGCGTCAGCAATAACTAAGATGCTGCATCGGTCCGTCGTGGTGAAGAAAGAGCTGAGCCGAAAAGCAAAGCTCTCGATTTACAAGCCGATCTACGTTCCTACCCTCACCTATGGTCACCAGCTGTGGGTGGTAACCGAAAGAATGAGATCGCGGGTACAAGCGGCCAAAATGAGCTTCCTCTGCAGGGTGGCTGGGCTCTCACTCAGAGATCGGGTGAGGAGCTCTGCCATCTGGGAGGAGCTCGGTGTCGAGCCGCTACTCCTCCAGGTCGAGAGGAGCCAGATGGGGTGGCTCGGCCTGAGCACCTTGCTGTTGAGGTGTTTCGGGCACGTCCCAACGGGAGGAGACCAACAAGCAGACCCTGCACCCAATGGAGAGACTACAGTATGTCTCACAGCTGGGTAAGAAACAACTCAGGATCTTTCTGGGTGAGCTGGAGGATGCAGCCGGGGTGAGAGAAGCTTGGGCTTTCCGTCTGAGGCAGTTGCCCCTGCGACCCGGCCCCGGATGAGCAGAAGATGACGGAATGGAACAGACATATTGTATTTTTTGGGCGTATCTTTCATGACTTGATGATCATTATCAACAAGCTGCTTCAGATCGAGCTTCATGACTTTAGATTTAGTTCGGATTTAGTTTGGTCCGGGGTGCGACTTATTGTCCGGAGCGACTTATATGAGAAATTACAAACACAGTTTTATCTTCATTTCACGCCATTTTCACACTTTACCGCAAAAGAGCGCTCTAGTTTCAATTTTGCCGGTAACATAAAAAGAACGCTTTTGGGCAAAATTTTGCTTTTGAAGCAAAATAAATTAAAAACATTTTGTAGTACTATTTGGATAATTTTACCACAACATTTCGGACTATAAGTCGCACTTTAGTATAAGTCGCACCAACAAAAACACACAAGATAGAGATAGAAATCATTATATAAGTCGCACTGGAGTATAAGTTGCATTTTAAGGAAAATTTATTTGATAAAATTCAACACTAAAAACAGACGTGTTTCTTTGAAAGGCTTTTTCAAAATAAAATGGAGAACAACAGGCGGTACTACCGTCACATGGCGCATAAACAAACTGAGAACGTATATTTGTCCATCCAGCCAATGACTTGCAAGATGGTTATACAGCGCATATTCCGGATTATCGCAAATCTGCGCACTCCTTCCTTCATTCGCTGCTCTCACATTCACGGAAATATCAAGTGGCTGGACTATTTTGGCTAAGCCTCAAGGATTGTTGGCTGGTATGGAGTTGAAAACTTTTTATTTCGTTTTGAACTGTGGCGTGATGTGCGCTCGCAAGCTAGCCATCACAAGCAGAGCATTACGCGGTCAGTCATCCTGACGGTTAGCACTTTGTAAGCCATAAGTTCAGGATGTCTTGATCCGTCCACAACTACTCTCCCTGCAGGACGTTGTTCAAACACCCATGTACGAACCGTTCCTCTAACTGTAGCCACTTAGCTTTCAGCCCGCGATTAGCTTCTTTGTTTTCGCTTTTCACCGGTTCCTTACAAGTGTATCACTAACTAAAAACTTTCTTTCTGCTGCTCGATTACTGTTTTCAGCTGTAAATTGAGCAATTTTAAGCTTATAATCCGCAAAAAAAAAAAAAAAAATCGGTCCCATTTTCGTTCTTCCTCTTCAACTGTTTTTATGATACCGGCAAATTTGAAACTAGAGCGCTCTTTTGCGGAAAAGTGTGAAAATAACATAAAAATGTGTTAATAATTCCTCACACAAGTCGCTCCGGATTATAAGTTGCACCCCCGACCAAAAAATGAAAGAAACTGCGACTTATAGTCCGAAACAATACGGTACATTCAGCGGTTGTGAATTGACTAGCACAGCGGCTACCTTCGTCCTCCTGGTCCGGCCTCCAGGCCAGCAGGTGGGGAACTTCATGCTGGATGAAATGCAGCAGCTCGATGGAGTTGGCCATCCATAGCACCAGCGGCTGCAGACCTGGGATCAGATCATCCATGTTGAATAGCTGATCTCCGTCCACTGAGATCCTGGAACAGATCAAAGTTAGTCAGAAAGTATCTCTCTTTGAACAACCAAAGCTTTTTTTTTTTTTTTCTGTATCTATCCATCTTTTCATTCACATGTAAATCATTTATCCTGTGAGATGGAAACCAGGTGATCCGGTTCTTCGGAGGGAACCTGCGCCAAATCACGGAGAAGCTGTTCATAAATATGCCAACAATTGAAATACAAAATAAACAAACAGAAAAATGACGACCTGTTTTTTTATTCCTAATTAATCACCTTTTTTACTTTGACAGGAAACGGATTTGTGGCTTCTTGTTCAAACCGTACCTTCTCGTTTGTTGAGGAGGGTTTAGATTTATTCCGAAATGCCGACGTTATATAGGTTCATATCTAATACTCAGTTACGTCCAGTGGTGGAACGTAACGAAGTAAATGTACTTCGTTACTGTACTTAAGTAAAAAAATTGTGTATCTGTACTTTACTTAAGTAAAATTTAAGACCGGTATTTTTACTTTTACTTCACTACATTTTTAGAGCAAATATCTGTACTTTTACTTCGCTACTTTTTAAAAGTGTGTTTTACATTTTTCGTTACATTTTCGTTCAGGAATTTGAAAATTCACAGTTTTTTTAGCGCATCTTGAAGCCGCATCGCCAAAATCAAAAGAAGCAGTTGATCGGGAGAAGAAGTCATGAATCGAGAAACATTTTCCGCATTCATTCAGCGCCAAAAACCTAACATCAAATATTGTACAAATTAAAAAGAGTCAGAAGATCGTTGTTTGTTGTGTTTACTTCTAATTAAAAAGTTGAGCCATCGTTACACAGAGCAGGGGCGGATCTAGAATTTTCCAAAGGGGGGCGAGCTTTGACAAAGCCAATATATATTGACTGGGGGCCTCCCCCCCAAAACATTTTAAAAAATAAGTGTCATTTTCCTCCATTTTGGTGCCCATTGACTGGCCCTTCTAGGGGATAGCTTGACTTGTCCACTTTTATTTTATATATCTATTTTTTTTGTGGACCGGGAGAGGGGGGGTCAAACCCCTGCAGAGTATTTATTCTGGTTACCATGGTGACACCCTATAGCACAACAAATAACATTTGAATTATGATCGAATACTTTTACTTTTTACTTAAAAAGTACAATTTACACCAATTACTTTTGTACTTTTACTTAAGTAGATTTTTTTTACTTTTTTACTTTTACTTAAGTACAAAAAGTGAGTACTTCATTCACCACTGGTCACGTCTAACGATGAAACTACCAGACGCTAACGTGAAGCTGTGCGTGTCCTACACGTTGGATCGGGCGGGGTAACGGTGTCGTATGTATCCGTGGTAACTTCTGGGATTACCACTGATCGTAATCTGGTAAACGTGGGACTCACGTATCTGGCTGGATGGATGCGAGTTCCTTTGTTTTCTCCTGAAACGTAGGAAGACATGAATCAGATATTTATTTGATTTTTATCATTCTTGTACTTTGATTCTCTTCTCGTCTGTGTTACAATCTGAAGGTGGATGCCATCTTACCCACGTCAGCAGCTGGATTTGAGCGGCTATCCGAAGCAGCAGCTGTCTGAAGTTCATGAGTCCAAACGTTGAAGCTGAATGTTGGATGCAGAGACTCAGCAGGAAGGCTGGAGCCAGCTTGGCCTGGTCCGTGCTAGGATCCACCCGGTCCAGGATCTCCTGTAGGACCTTGTCCTCCTGTTCCAACTCGTAACTCAGCGAAGCCTCCGTGCCCTCCAGATCCCTCCATCGAGGAGGCATCAGACTCCTTTGGAATTTCCTGATGGTGATGGAAGAGCCGCAAGAGGAGCAAGAAGACAAAGTTTTTAAATCAGAGTTTGGGCAGAGTCTGGTCATCCATGGGGGGATGTGGAGAGATCCAGATGTTTGGGTGGGGTCTTTAAACATGAACAAGTAGTCTTTCCCTAAACCGACCAGATCCCCTGGATTTAGTTCTACTTCCTCTTTAAGGAGGGAGCCGTTTCGTGTGACATGGGCACCGTGGAGGGGCTTCAACATAGTCAGAGTTTTTCTCTGATGGTGGGGGGAGTCCAGGCGTCGGACGCAGCAGTGCCGCGGTAACACGTCTGGTGCAAAAAGAAGAATGTCCACCTTTAACCTCTCCTCGTCTTCGCCGTTGGAATGCTCCCCGCAGCAGCCGAAGACGGTGGTGGTCCCGCTCATCAGGTAGATGATAAAATCCTGTGGACAGAATGAAGTAGACGTTAAAAAGCTGTTTGGAAAGTGTTCGGCAGGGGCGGATCCAAGGGGGATGTGGTCCCTTTTGGTCCACATAAAAAAAAAAAAAAAAAAAAAAGAAGAAGAAAGAAAATGGGATTAGTCAAGCTATCTCCTTGCAGGGCCAGCAAATGGGCCACCAAAATGCTGGAAAATGACTTATTTTTTAAAATGTTCTGGGGTGGGAATACCCCAAACCTCCCGTATACTGGCTTTGTTAATGACCTCGGACCCCTCGCCCCTTTTAGAAAATCCTAGATCCGCCCCTGTTTGGGAAAATTCAACTGCAAACAGCGACACATTTGATTTATTTTCCACTTATTTATAATCATTAATTACTTTTAAATGAGATATTATTGTCTGTTTTTACGATATTTTTTACGCATCTACTCTCAGCTGCGTGCCGAACGGAGAGACTAGATTACGTAACATGTTGGAAACGAACTAGCGGAGGATCGGCAGGTAAGAAAAACAACCTGTCCAGCCGGCGTTAGGGGAGACAGGAATGGAACAGCTTAGAGGTGAGATGCTGCCGAGGTCCGTGACCTCGGCGTCACCGCAGTAATGCTATTAGTCCCGCCATGATACTATCATCTCAACGAGCCGTGTGCGCCGTCTGGTTTAACTAAGAGCCGTTTGATACATTTTAAAAAGAAGTTCTTGCTAATTTATTTGCATTAATGTTATTATTTGGATCAGTATATAAAAAAAAATAAATAAGAGTGAGTCAACCAGAACGCGCCTAACAACTTGCTTTCCCCTGACGGATTTTTAAATTACCATATTAATGATTGTTTGAGGTCTACAAATAAATTGATCGAAGCAGTCATTTGTCATTTCTAAATTTTGTGGCCTTGACTTTCAGTCACAGGACTCTGAAAATCTGATCAGTTCACCTATAGTTGGTACTGAGTAAATGTGGGCAGTTTTATTGAAATTTCTTCAATGGCTTGAAAGATACGATGTTCACAAAGTGTTACAAATGCACGGACAGGCTGAATCCTTAAAACTTCGTCCACATTGTGCGGTCAGAGACATTTAAAAAACTTTTGGAATATGTGACAGATTTTAGACCCAAGCATGGGCAAACTATGGCCCGCGGGCCATGCGCGGCCCGTTAAACGTTTTAATCTGGCCCGTTGTACTAGAAAAAATTAAGTATATAAACCTTGGAGGATTTAAAGCTCCCGATTTACAAGTCGATGTACGTTCCTACCCTCACCTATGGTCACCAGCTGTGGGTGGTGACCGAAAGAATGAGATCGCGGGTACAAGCGGCCGAAATGAGCTTCCTCCGCAGGGTGGCTGGGCTCTCACTCAGAGATCGGGTGAGGAGCTCTGCCATCCGGGAGGAGCTCGGTGTCGAGCCGCTCCTCCTCCAGGTCGAGAGGAGCCAGATGGGGTGGTTCGGGCATCTGGTCAGGATGCCCCCCGAGCGCCTCGCGGGCGAGGTGTTTTGGGCACGTCCCGAAAGCTCAGTGGTTAGAGCGTTCGTGCGTGGACCGGAAGTTTTCGGGTTTGCATTCACAGAGAGCACGTCTAGGGTCCTTTGAGAAGACACCTAACCCCCGCTTCTCCCACCATTGGCGCCGTCAAAGGGCAGCCTGCTGCGGTGTAAGATGTGCAGCACACAAATTTCCCCGGTGAGGAATGAATAGAGTATTTCATTTATTTATTTTATTCGTTAATGTTTTATTTTTCCTGTAATTCTGATGTTTCGTCACTTGATGGAGCCAAAGATACAACAACACTGCTCCCATTAAAATGTGTGTGTCTCCCTGATGCGCACGCTGTCAAAATAAACAGTGTGCACAGATATGGAAAGCCATTGGGCCCAATACACGCACGTAAACAAGCGTGTTAGATGTTAAAACAAGCAAAATGTTACATCAAGCGCTTAGATTTCAAACCTAGCGTCGCTAAATGCACGTTTTTAAGCGCTATCGCACTAGATTTCAGAGCTAGCGCACCATTCTAGTGGTCTAATCTAGCGGTTACCAAAGCATGCCATCCTTCTGCTCCTGTTCTGGCTTCCTGGTCAAATGTTAGAACTCAAAGCCCGCAAGTCAAAAAGGGCCCACCCCTGTTTTAGACATTTTGGTCGAAGTAAAGAACAAGTAAAAATATTGTTTAGGAGATTTTTTTGGGGGCGGGGTTTCATAAAAAGTCCAAATTTGAGCTTTTAGTTCCTGTTTCAGGTCCCAGCCCAGCCATGTTTCTTTCCTCTGGCTTCAATCTGACCTATTGTTACCGCTCCCAGAAAGCAGCGGTGCTTCCAGCATCCTGCCGACTCAGCATTCACCAGCAGTAAAACACGCAACACAGGACTTCCTGTTACCCTCCTGTCACGCCTTCCATCTCTGCTTTTCTACGAAATATTAGTTATGTAAACAAGCGATGTCCAGGAAACAAACTTTATCTAAACCCCCGCTGAGCATCCCGATGTGCTGATTACAGAACACGCTGGCTTTCTGTAGAGCTCCTCTCTTAAGTCCTGTTATAAAACACAAAGCCCGACTCACCCACTCTGGGATTTTCTCCTTAGCTTAATACGATCACTCCAGCGCTGTCATGTTGCCACCCTGCTGTGTCTCCTAAGCCTAAAAGCTCTTCGTTTGTTTGCCCACAACCAGGAAAGCAAGTTCTGATCAGACATCTCCACTGAGAACACTACACATGATATAAAAACTCAGGATTTCGGGAATTTCTCTTGACCTTGGGGTCCGATGTGCGAATGTGGCTAAATAATAGGGATGGGATTCCGAAAGCCATTATTTTTCGTCCCAATGCCGTGTCATCAACTTTTACCAGACCGATAAATTTATGCGAGAAGAGAGATTTTTGAAAGAAATGGTCGTAGTGACGTGACGACAGTCCGAAAACAACGCACGCTAATTTGTTTTTGATGCAGCTCAAAAAAAAGGATCGCCTCTTTGTCTTTACTTTTCCATGCCTGCTGCCCGGCTCACGCTCTCTCACTTTGCCAGACATAAGTTGTCCTCCACTGACATGTGACAGCAAATACACGAGGACGACAAGGACGACGAGGACGAGTGTCGACCACAAACAAAAATGTTCAAGATTTGATTTTATGTTTCCAGACTAGATGCTCACAGCTCACACTTTCGGTTTCGGAGCAATAGACGTGTGCTTTTTCAAATCATAGATAACAGCATGCAATCTTGATAAAAATTAAGAATAAAATAAATATATTTACCAATATTGTAAGAAAAACAAGACTAGTACCAATAAAATCTCAAAAGTGGGACTCTCAAAAAATTGGTGAAACCCTATGCGAGTTTCAACCTTCATAAAGAAAAGTGGAAAACGGGAACAATAACACCCAGACCTGGTTCACTGTAGCTACTGTATATGAGTACATGTTGAGTTTCCAGAAAGGACAAGTTCCCCTGAGCGGGTTAACACTAGAACTACCAAAGCTGTCAATTTGACGGTTGTCTGAAGTTGACGTCTAATTACGTTGATTTTTTACTTTTTCTATGTTTTTTTTTTGTATATTGTTGTAATTTAACTGAAATAAAACACTAAAAACAAGTTTTGAGTAATTCTTTCTCTAACTCCCACACCCGTCATTTTGACCCCTCTATTAAACACATTGTAACTTTTTCTCGCGCCGAACGTAGCACGGTTACTGTTGCCTAGTAACCATTGTGGCACCACTCAGGCAAAATCTAGGTGAGAAAAAATGGATTTAAGACGTTTGACACCTCCGTGTAAGACGTCGTCGCCATGGCGCTAATCGTCAAATTGACGCCCGTGGGAGTTCTAGTAGTTCTAGAATTCTGGTAGTCCTAGGTCCTAGCGTTAAATATGTCTCACCTGTCTGTGGCTGTAGCCCTGCAGCAGCAGGAAGTAAGGGAAGTCAAACGGAGGGTGGATGGAGTACTGGGTGGTGTTGTCGTCACTGCTCTCCGTTTCCTCCTTTTCCATCCCGAGCCTCAGCACTTCCTTGTCAGCCTCGGCCTCTGGGTCCTCTCTAAGCGCAGTCTGTTGGGCCCGGCTGGCCTCCTTTCCCATGGCGGACAGATCCATCTCACTGAGACTCCTCCAGAACCCCAGTCCATCCACATCGCCTCTGGTGCTGTCCACAAACAACGACGCCACTCGGGAGCGGCTCTTTTGTAGCTTCCGTGCCTGAGCGTTGACACCTGTAGGAAAATGGAGGATAATAAAATAACAGATGAAAAGATACCAACAAGTTTATGTAACTAAGGAATAAAAAAATGTATATTTTCTTCAGGAACTCGTGAAACTCTGGATTTGCAGACTTTAACGGAGGGAAAACATAAACAGAAGAAGTAAAATGTTTGTTTATAAACTGATGAAATGAGTCTTGCTTCAGGAGGGGAGGACGCGGGGTTAACTGTGCTGCTACTATCTGATCCTACCGGCTGCTCTGACGCAACACTAACACTATGCAGTTCATTTGGAAGCATTAAGCGCAGAGGAATGTCCAGAGCTTCACACCCGCCGCTTCTTATCAGCTGTGGAAATGGGTGTTTTTCCATATTGTTCAGCTCCACTCTGACAGGGTGAACTCTGGGAAAGAAGTTTTCCCTCTCAGTCAGAGCTGATGATGGAGGACATGTCTAAAAACTTAAACCTAACATTAAACACATGTTTAGTGAAAGACAGAATGGACGATTTTCCGTGTTCATGGAATGCACATGATTAGAAACGATGGGGCTAAGCACATGGCATCTCCTACCGCATGAGATGCCACGTGCTTAGCCATGTGCATACGTGAATTAAGCGTGGTTAGCGCGTTCGCCCGCGGACCGGAAGGTCGCGGGTTCGCGTCCCACGGAGAGCACGTCTAGGGTCCTTGGAGAAGACACCTAAGCCCCACTTCTCCCACCATTGGCGCCGTTGAAGGGCAGCCTGCCGCGGTGTAAGGAGTGCAGCAAACAAATTTCCCCGGTGAGGGATGAATAGAGTAATTCAAAATAAAAAATAAAAAAAATAAATAAAAAGTAATTAATGTGCATCTAAAAGCCGCTAGTAGCGGTCTGCATGGTCTATAGCAGGCATGGGTAAACTACGGCCCGCGGGCCACATGCGGCCCATTAAACATTTTAATCCGGCCCAAAAAAAATTAATAAAAAAACCATCCATTTCTCCTGCAATTCTGATGTTTTCTCACTAGATGGCACACTCTACATAAATTGGCTTTGTTATAAAAACAACAACACTGCCCCCATTAAATGTGTGTTTTTTTTGTGATGCGCACGCAATCAAAATAGATTTTCAGGAGATTTCAAACCCACATTTTAAACCTAGCGCGCTAGATACACGTTTTTTTAAGCTGATTTTAACGTTAGCGCGCTAGATTACATGTGTGTAGCGGCCCCAATGGCTTTCCATATCTAGCGCGCTTCTTTACCAAAACATGCCATCCATCTACTCTTGTTCCCGCCCCTTGGTCAAATGTTAGAACTCAATGTGGTCCACGAATAAAAAAGTTTGCCCACCCTTGGTCTATAGCCGGTATGGTTTTTGGTGAACGTATGGAAGAAGTCGGACTTTGGGAACTTTGGTCATGTGACAGCTTAAGTGTGTGAGCCACAAAAACAACGCGCAAACAAGCAGTACAGGGGTGTATTCCTGGCGGTAATTCCTCTTCGTACTGATAAATAACGCTAGGTGGTAACACATGTAAAACGCACAATTTTCCAGCTGATTTCTCATGTTTTGAAGGGTTTGTTTTACACCAACTGTCATGGCGGGTGTTGTTCATTGGCGGATGTGATGTCAAGCTCGTCCTCCTTTTGGCCCCGCCTCCTCAAATCTTCCATTTTGTGAAGCCAAAAACTTGGCATCTCTGCCGTTACTGGTGTTTAATTCTCAAGTTTGATGAAGGATTTAATAAGTATTTTCTTCCTTACACTCTTTTTTTTTTTTTTTTTTACCTGTCGGATTAGCAGACGGAGCTAAGCAAGCATTACGTCTTAAAATGAAAAAATAATGAAGTTGTTTCATCTTTCTTCCAACTTCTATGTGAAAATTTATTTATCCAACAGTTGCTTATTACCAGTTTTTCTGTTTGTTTTAAATAACTAAAACTTGATTGGATAGAACGTTTTCCTTCTCTTAAAGGAACAAATCCCGTCTGATTAGCAGGCGGAGTTAAGATAACAGTGAAATAAACTGAGGAATTCCACTTTAATCAGGAATGTGAAGTAAAAATATCTGGAAAATTAGCCAAAGTCTTAAGTTTCATTTACAACATTTGGACCTCGCGGTAAATGTCGGGGTAAAATTTTTATCCGATGGATCGTCTTTTTATTTTTGTGAGTCATCTTTTTAACTAATTAAAAACAGTTAAAGTGGAGAATCTTTTGACCCAATTCTGTTTTGGCAAGATTTTAAAGAGAGAGTTTTGCTTTTGTGAGGTAATAATTTTTACGTCACAGCATGTAAAGAAAAACATGGGTTTTGTTGGCAGAGAAATGCGAAAAAAAAAGAAAGCAAATACCGTATTTTCACAACCATAAGGTGCATAATAAAGTCTAAGATTTTCTTCAAAATAAGCGGCACGCCCTATCATGCAGTGCGCCCTATGTGTGTTGTGACAAAACAAGTGAAGCAGATGAACACCACGCTTGCTGTGATTCTGGGAGGTCCGACAAAGGAACTCCAACCACTGGACATCGGCGTGAACCGGGCATTCAAAGTAAGACTGAGAGCGGCGTGGGAGCGATATGATGACCAGAGGAGAGCACCGCTTCACAAAGGGTGGAAGGCAGCGCCGGGCAAGTTATGCGACAGTTTGCCAGTGGATTGTAGATACTTGGGCTAACGTGTCTGCTGGCACTGTTGTCCGAGCTTTCGCCAAAGCCGGCATCATTTACGAGGAGCGGCACGGTACAGAAAGTGACTCTGACAGCGAGGAAAGTAAACCTGCTATGTTGGATTTAGTGCACCTGTTAGATTCAGAAACAGAGGATGAGGACTTGGATGGATTTTATAAATGACTTTATGACGACTGTAACTAATATTTAAATAAAGACATCAAACACAGTTTTGCTCCCGATCTATTTTTAAATACACACACTTGTCCGCTTGTGTGTGTGTGTTCTTGTAAGGCGGACGTACGAAGTAGAGGATATGTACAGTGGTGGTCAAAAGTTTACATACACTTGTAAAGAACATAATGTCATGGCTGTCTTGAGTTTCCAGTTATTTCAACAACTCTGATTTTTCTCTGATATAGTGATTGGAACAGATCCTTCTTTGTCACAAAAAACATTCATGAAGTTTGATTCTTTTATGACTTTATTATGGGTAAACTGAAAATGTGACAAAATCAGCTGGGTCAAAAATATACATACAGCAATGCTAATATTTGGTTACGTGTCCTTTGGCCATTTTTACTTCAATTAGGCGCTTTTGGTAGCCATCCACAAGCTTCTGGCAAGTTTCTGGTTGAATCTTTGACCACTCCTCTTGACAGAATTGGTGCAGTTCAGTTAAATTTGTTGGCTTTCTGAAATGGACTTGTTTCTTCAGCATTATCCACATGTTCTCAATGGGATTTTAGTCATGACTTTGGGAAGGCCATTCTAAAACCTTAATTCTAGCCTGATTTAGCCATTCCATTACCACTTTTGATGTGTGTTTGGGGTCATTGTCCTGTTGGAACACCCAACTGCGCCCAAGACCCAACCTTCGGGCTGATGACTTCAGGTTTTCTTGAAGAATTTGAAGGTAATCCTCCTTCTTCATTGTCCCATTGACTCTCTGTAAAGCACCAGTTCCATTGGCAGCAAAACAGGCCCACAGCATAAAACTACCACCACCGTGTTTGATGGTAGGCATGGTGTTCTTGGGGTTAAAGGCCTCACCTTTTCTCCTCCAAACAAACAGCTCAATTTTTGTTTCATCTGACCACAGAACTTTCCTCCAGAAGGTCTTATCTTTGTCCATGTGATCAGCAGCAAACTTTAGTCGAGCCTTAAGGTGCCGCTTTTGGAGCAAGGGCTTCCTTCTTGCACGGCAACCTCTCAGTCCATGGCGATGCAAAACATGCTTGACTGTGGACACTGACACCTGTGTTTCAGCAGCTTCTAATTCTTGGCAGATCTGCTTTTTGATGCTCCTGGGTTGACTCTTCACCCTCTTGACCAGTTTTCTCTCAGCAGCAGGTGACAGCTTGCGTTTTCTTCCTGATCGTGGCAGTGACAAAACAGTGCCATGCACTTTATACTTACAAACAATTGTTTGCACTGTTGCTCTTGGAACCTGCAGCTGCTTTGAAATGGCTCCAAGTGACTTTCCTGACTTGTTCAAGTCAATGATTCTCTTTTTCAAATCTGTGCTGAGCTCCTTTGACTTTCCCATTGTAGCGTTTGTGGGTGTTTTTATCCAATGAGCCCTTTTTAAATGGCCTCAGAGAAGTCACCAGCTGTAGTCACTCATAATCACTCACAAGAAGTTAAGAGGTCATGCTATGAAGCTCATGTCATTGACACAACTTTCTAAGTCTCCAAAATTGCTCATTGATGTTGCTGTATGTATATTTTTGACCCAGCTGATTTTGTCACATTTTCAGTTTACCCATAATAAAGTCATAAAAGAATCAAACTTCATGAATGTTTTTTGTGACAAAGAAGGATCTGTTCCAATCACTATATCAGAGAAAAATCAGAGTTGTTGAAATAACTGGAAACTCAAGACAGCCATGACATTATGTTCTTTACAAGTGTATGTAAACTTTTGACCACCACTGTATATAAAACCTGCGCCCTGTCATCCGGTGCGCACCCGATGATAGGGCGTGGGTTTTATGTAAATACAGCCATGCCCTACAGAGCACGCAATAGAGAGCACGCAAAACTGGGACTGCGCCTTTTAATACGGTGCGCCTTTTGGCCGTGAAAATACAATAAATACATTTACTCCGTTTCTTCTCTAAAGTTGACACTAATTCCTCTCCTCTCATTCATGTTTAGTCCCGCCTCCTGAGCACTTGCAAGACACACCGTAAATTTTGCTTACGTCCGCAAAGATAGTATTAAGTGCATGAATGAGCGTGGTTTCATTTGTGTCCTCACTTTGGCTTTTGTACAAAAAATGGACCGAGCATAAGCAGAGTGGATGGCAAAAACACTTCCTGCTTATGTCAGAAAGTGGGCGTGGCCGAGAACAAAAGGCGGAGCAAAGAACAACCTGGTGTTTACATAGTATCCAAAAAGTGGACGGTAGGGCTTGAAAATTACTCAAACATACGTGAATGAAATAGAAAATAACTTCAATATGTTTTAAAAAGTAATTAAGTTAAAATACAATAAAAACATTTGTTGATTTTTATTGAAACCTCTCCTTTTAAGTTTGTTAGGAGTAAAAATTCAATAAATTTTCGGGGTTATTAAACCCAAACTGTTTCAGAATTTAATCTTTCCAAACTCTGCTTTTTATTTTTTTACTGCTCTTCTTGCATTTTTTTCATTTATAATTTTGCACCTTCATCCGTCCAAACAATCTCAGCCTTCCACTATGATGCACGTTTAAAATATTCACTATTAATCACCAAACAGCTGCTACGTAATGGAGAAAAAACTAAACAGACGTGCTTCTGCTGCTCTGGATGAACTGACTCATCAGACAGTGAGTGATAGACTCTGCTTGCAGGAAGTGATAGAAAAGAACGACAGCGGGAAGCGCTGCCTGATACCTTGATACTTCACAGAGACCCGATGGGAGCTTGAAATGAAACAAAGATAAGAGTGGAGGCACTCTCACCCCCCATTGATTGCTCACTACTGCTTTTTTTGTAGAAAAAGTTTAAAAAAAAGTCTTCTGGACAGTTTAATTCTTGATCGAGACGTTTCGACTTCCATCCGGAAATCATTTTCAATCTGATAGAAAAGGACTGAAAACTGGATCTATATATGCTAATTTGCGTAAAAGGTAAAAAAATAGTAAGGAAGGGCTCAACCAATGAGCCTGTGTTACCTATGATGACTGTGAATGGCTCCTATTGTAGCCACAGACCAATAGACGATCACTATGGTAATAATGCTAAAAGCCTATTGAATGGAAATTCCTGCTAACGAAAGGCGTGAATCTGGGTCACGGCGTGTCATCTTTGGTCCAGGGGTTCAGAATGCTGCTGTAAATCCCAGGCAGAATGTATCTAACGCCCCCACTCCGATTCAGTGAGGAATTGAAAACTTTTTTGAAACTTTTTCTACAATGGATCACTCCTGGATGAATGAGGGACTACACGGACTCACTACTGCTTTTGTTTCCCCTTGACCTCTCTCACATGCTCCCCATCTCTTCGCACTAGCTGCTGATAAGTGGGACAATGATGGCTATTGGTTGGCTGAAGGAGACATGGAGAGAGGGAGTGATAGATGAGCAGGGCTGTGAGTGTCTGAGACATGGATACCTGTTGTCACCGTGTCTCTATCTTTTAAACTTTGCTCTTCGACATTCGCTCGCAGCTGCATTTCAAATCTTCTGGAGAAGCCTTCTTTGGGTTTCCACAGCGACTGCAGCATGAGGGGTCTTTCATTGTCGGCCACGACTCGGAAGCATTCCCTTTTCCACTGGTTCTCAGCATCGGTCTGACCGATCACGTCGCACAGCACGTAGTCATTGGGATCTTCTTTTTCCAGACAGTACCTGAAGACAAAAAGAAGAGCAGGGTGAAATATTCTTTCAGTGTCTCATTGTATTTCGGCTGAAGTTTCTCACCTCTCCAAAGCCTCCTTCACCAGTTCCTTGGCACTGGACTGAGTAGTGGCCAGCACACTCTTGTAGTGTGTCCCGTGACAAATGTCGCTACCGAAGATCTTTAAGATCCCAGGGACGGAGATCTGGCCAGAAAGCTCGGCCGCTTCATCTCCAGCCAGACTACCCGTCTGGCCACGCCGGCTACCGTCCCGCAGGCTGGGACTGTGGTTGAAAACAGTGGAAAGCTTGTTGTTGTGGCGACGGATTTTACTTTTGGCTGGCTGCCGCACGCCAACGTTCTCACTGGAGCGGATGGTGCTGTCTGATTTGTTGGACCTGAAGTTGGAGTTAGAAGTTTATTCAGACAAAATGTGAAACAAAAAAACAGATTTACATACACAAGATGTACATGACATATTTTTGGCCAAACCCTTTTTTGCCCCCCATACTTGTCTGGAAAGACAATCAGAGGAACTTTTTTAGCCCCACCATTTTTTTCATTACTACAAACAGGTGTGTACATAAGTGGTCCGAAAGTGCGCATGCGTTGTCAATGCTGAGCGGCACATCAAACAGGTTGACGCACTCTAACACACTAACGTTTGCATCTTGCAATCCAAACGACTAATATTATCCCTGAAATTCCACGTCAACACAAAGAGCAAGAAAGAAAGTCCTTTGAACTTTATTTTTTTTACGTTTTTTAACACTACGAACAAACACTCAAAAGCTTTCCATGTGGTTCCAACATGTCTCCCTTTAAATCTGAGAACCCCTTAAATTGTATTTCTCTCTGATTAAGTCTAGTCCAGTGCTTCTCAAATAGCGGGGGGGGGGGGGGGCGTGGCGTGATGCTAGGTGGGTCGCGTGTGACCCTGTGGAACATGTTTTTTTTTTTTTGCCATACTAGAATAAAGTGTAATAGCACATCCACTACAGTAGTTGGTGCTCTCATTGTCAGAGTGTGCGCGCAGGGTGTATTAACTCTCTGGTGTAGATTTTTTTTTTTGCACAGGACATTCTCGAACACAGCACAGAGCAAGGTATAGGCAGTTGAGTAAACAAACCCTCAACAGACACCATAAAAAAAATATTTTGATGAAAAGAAATTCGGAGAGAGACGGCGATTAACGAGTCAAACGAATGTTAGAAACTTTTTCTTATTTTGTTTTCTTCAACATTAATGAGGATACAATGTTATGCAGAGGTGTACTTAGAACAATTGCATAGACAAATGATACTAACTATAGTCACGGCAGAGGGTGGGGGGAGAGAAATATTTTTTCCTCCTAGGGGGGGCGCAACAGGAAATAAACATGCATGTGAGATGCATAAACGTTTGAAAGCAGTTTTCAAAGTTGTTGCCACATATTTCTGCACGGGATTTACATTAAAGAAAAATTATGGTTCAGCAGAATGTGAAAAAAAATTATGATCTAAAACTTCAATTTCAGATGAGACACAACCGATATGTAAAAATGAGAATTTATTTCCATTATTTACACTTTCAAAATAACAGAACACTAAACGTCTCCTAGTTGTGACACTTGAAGAAATCAGTGATACATGTAAGCAAACACTTTTTATAGCCAGTCAAGAGTCTGTCTTGTCTGCGGAGTCTCCTTTTTTTTTCTTCCTCATTGAAGTTTTCCAGTCCGCAAAAATGTCTGGGTTGTCTGTCACGCACGCTAAAAGGTTGAGATTATGAGTTTGTGGAGGTGATGAAAAATGGTCATTTCACTGGGGATTTTGCTGTGTGTTTGGGATCATTTGTAGAAGCCATGCTTTCTTTAGCTTCTGCTTATCGTGGAAGGTTTTAGGCTTAGAATCATAAAGTTTTCCAATTTTATTCCATTTTTTTCTTCTACTTATGAAATCTTGCCTGTACCACTGGCTGCAATATAACCCCAAAACATGATACATCCAAAAGATTCTTTTTATTAAAGAGCCCATCTCATGCGAAATACACATTGTATCCTCTGCACATACACACGCAAAATGTGGGGTTTGCAACATGCATTACACGATAGTTATGAAAATATATTGATTTGGTGGAGCGCAGTCACAGACCCGGAACTACGAAAGGCCGGGTATTGCTCTTCCCCCCGCCCGTCCTGAGAAAGTACAAGCTCCGCCCTCTGCTCTCACTGAGACGCTATTCCTCCGCCCATCTCTGAGCGGGAGGAGGAAGGCAGGTGTAAACCCGTGCGTAGCGGTTTGGTAGCGTCTGAAATAAGATTTTATCATGTCGATTCATCAAAAAAGCGTGTTTCAAGCAAGAAAATAAAAAAGACGCAGAGCAGCGAACGAGCCTGTACATCGGACGTTGAAAGCGAGTTTGTGAGGGCGTAAGGCCGGAGTGGAGGCGGGTGAGGAGGGCGGGCGGGTGGTGAGGAGGCAGGGTTTGCTGTGGAGGGGGGCGTGTGCGAAGTCCGTCCTGGCTACGTCAAATGCGTCATACTTTAGACATCTGTTCATTGGTTGTTTTGTCTGAGCGTTCCAGAAATCCACAGCAATTTGTGGAAAACGGGCTAAATCAATCTAGAAACTCATTTGGTGACATATACAAGGCCCGGACATCACTCTTACAAGCTAGAAAACTCTGGAAAGTCCATTTTGCATGAGATGGGCTCTTTAAATTGTGTGCCCTTTTTCTTCAAGCGTGTCACATCGTTCATTTACAAACCGCTAATCCTGATTTTTGAGGTAAGAGTTTTTGTATGACAACCAGACTTTTTACACGTACCTCTGTTACAGACTAGTCCGCCACAACTACAAGTCTGTCAGATCTTCTAAAGGGATGGTGGGAATTTTTACTCGCTTTTTCGCGTCTAGTGAGCTCTTCTGTCTGATATTTATCTTGGTTTTGTAAATCTTGCATTAAACTTCCATTGTTCCTGAAAACTACCATTTGTTAATTATACCTAGAAAAGTCTTTGTAAACATCTACTATTTTCAGTTTCAGGGTTCTACACAACTGTTTAGAACATTATTCAAACTCAGCTCCGAGTAGGCCGAGACCCCGAAGGATTTTTTTGTCCCTGGTTCACGTACTTGATTGAAAAACTGAAATCATCAACTAAAAAAAATGTTGCAATAAGACTCATCAAGACAAGCGTTGATGAGGGACACCTGGAAACCCTTGAAACTCATTAAGATCTTATTCTAACACCCCGGAATTAGAGGAACCCATGGTACTGATTGTTAGCGGGTCAGATGAGTCTGGGTTTTTAAAATTGCGTGTTAAAGCTGAGCAAGCTCTTTTGCTCAAATTTACGACGTTGCTTACAACACGCAAACTTGAGATTTACTGAAACCCCGGTAACTCTCTTTACACAGCTTAAGCTTCATAAATCACACCTGCAACAATTCACGGGCGCAAACCAACTTTAAATCTATCCCACCAACAACCCCTCATCCCCCTCTTACAACTCAAAATTGGGAATCCTCAAATGAGCCGGTGGCACCAGAAAGTACTCATAAAAATAGTGAGGCGTCGCTATTGTTCAGCTGTGGTGACGTCGCCCACAAGCAAAAGAAAGCAGGAGGTGGTCACCACGACAAATCTGAGATTAACACATTGATTTGTCGGTGAAATTTAAAAATGGTCTGGCCTCAAGAGACAAAAAAAGAAAGTGGTCAATGTCAACCTTTGGAGGCATCCAAGAAATTTCCATTACCGCATTTTCTGGACAACAAACCACAACTTTTGAACCATGAGGTCTAAAAAATAAGTGTAGCTATCTTGTGGATTTATTTTCCACCACTAGAGGCGCTCTGACCAGTCAGACAGTCATCTTCTTATCCGTCTATCCCTTTCGGGGTTGCGGGGGGTGCCGGAGCCCATCCCGGCCAATTTAAGGCGAAGGGCAGAGTACACCCCAAACAGGTCCACACACACCCTCATTCCTAGGGGCAATTTGGCACCGGCCAATCAACCTAGCATGCATGTCTTTAGAGGGTGGGAGGAAACCCGAGGTACCTGGAGGAAACCCATGCAAACACGGGGAGAACATGCAAACTCAACACAAAAAGGACAGTGTTCCAAGCCTCGTCCCCACCCAGGACTCGAACCCACAGTATTTTTGCTGTGAGGCCACTGTGCTACCCACTGCGTCACCATGCTGCCTCGCTCTGACCATAATTGGAATAAAAAATAAGATAGACAAACAAACAAAAAAAAAATCAATGGAAGGTGGGAGTCCAGCGGTTTACTGCTGGGCTCCCAAAGCCTCATGGGAGTCGTAGTTTAGATAAATGTGAGGGGTCAAAAATCAAAAACACAGAATCGACTACGTTTTCTTTAGCATTGGGGAGGTTTTTTGGGCACGTCCCACCCGGGGGAGACGCAGGGGCAGATCCCCGACCTGCTGAGGAGACGATGCCTTACAGCTGGGCAGGGAACACCTGGCGATCCTTCCGGTTGAACTGGAAGATGCACCCGGGACGAGAGAAGACTAAGCTTCCCGTCTGAGTCTGTTGCCCTACGACCCAGTTCCAAATAAGCGGAAGACAATGGAATTGAAAGATGTGCCTCTGTCAGGAGAGCAGTCTGTTCCCCCTCTTTGTCCTGTTTCCCCCCTCCCTCTTGTCTGTGTGTGTGCAACAAGCCACACCTGAAACTCATCTACTCATCTGCTGGAGCTTAAATGGATCAGTTTTTGACACACTGTTCGCCAGATATCAGAACCTGCCTAGTTTATCTGTTTTTGTCTTCTTTATTTGGACTTTTTATCAATCTAATAAATCTGCTTGTGATTTTTTCATCTGAGCCTGTCTGTTTTGTCAAGGGTATATTTTTGGCCTTAGCTCCACATTAAGACAGCTTCATTTTTGTTATGAAAGGCATTTACATGTTTTTTTTTCTAATTCTTTCCTCCCTGCTCTAAAGGCTTCATTTCACTGTCCTCAGTTTAGTACATATTGGACGTAAAAAAAAATTTTTTTTCAAATTATAAGAATATCTCATGTGTAACTGAATTTATTTGGAAGAATTCCTTCCCTTTTTTTACTTTCTTTGTGAAAATTTAGACTCTTTTTTTTTTTTTTTTGCCCAAACTTTTGATCGTTATTATATTCTTATTACATTTTATTTGGAATTTATTCAAACCAAGAACCGAAAAACTTTTGAATGGCTTCGAAGAGTCTTTGCTAAAGTTTGGGCGTCCCATCCAGGATGGGGTAACCCTCTTGGACACACCTTTTGATTAGTTTATTTTCTTATTTTGAAAGTCTACATAGAGAAAATTACGAATTATATATAAGAATCTTTCGTTTCGTCTTCTAAACCACATATTCTTAACAAGATTCAGGGGTGCTGGAGCCTATCCTGACTGATTTAAGGCCAGTGGCAGGGTACACCTGAACAGGTCGCCAGTCTGTCGCTGGACCACACACAACCAATCATTCCTAGGGGCAATTTCATAGCGACCAATCAAATGTCTCATCTTTAAAATGATAACTTTGGGAAATTTATTCATTATTTATTACAATTATGCACAAATTTTGGAATCTCTTCTGTATTTTTTCAGTTTTTAATCATTGATTAAAGTAAAATATTGATGGATTTTTTTAAAGCTTGAAAATTAATAACCAGTAATTAAAGTACTTACTGGACAGATCCATTGCTTGGTTTCCTCCCCAGTTTGGCCAAACGTCTCTTTGGTGAACGAATAAGTAAAGCAACGGGAAAGTTGATGCTTGATTTATTCCCAGGACTGATTCTTTCCTCCGAAATCATTTTAAAAAAAATCTTTAACTTTCTACAAAATCAGACAAAAGCAGCAAAAAGAAGCAAATCTGCAGGAAAAAAACATTTTGTTTGTAGAAAAAAAAAGTTTTCCTGCAGAAAAAAGACGAAGAAAAATCACCTCTAAAGAAAAACTTAGGGCAACGTTTTGACGTCCATAAAAAAAACCCGACCGTTAGTTTTTAAAGTTTTTTCAAGATAAAAGTTCGAAAATTAAAGTCTTTTTTTAAAGTTCTGAAAGAAAAAGATTCAGAGTTTTAAAAAGTTTCTTCATGTTTCAGATTGAAGAAAAAAACCCAGCAGCTTCTTCAGAATTAAAAGAGAAAACTACCTGCTGCTGCCGCCGAGCGCGTTCACGAGCATTCAGAGGCGCGTGTCCGACAGGAGGCGGGGCCAAAAAAAAAAAAAAAGGAAAAAATGCAATAAAAATATAAGACGGGAAAAAATGTGGTAAAAACGTAAAAATAAAGAGGGTTAAAGAATAAAAAAAAAGGGAAAAATGAACTAAAGAACATGAAAAATATATATAAAAAAATGCGATTTAAAAAAAATTAACTAGATAAAAAATAAAAAAGGAAAGAATGTGGAAGAAAAGGAGAAAAATGGAATAAAAAGAAAAAAAAAAAGAAAATAATTTATAAATTTTATTTAAAAAAAAAGAGGAAAGAAAAGCTGAAAAGAAAAAAAAAGTAGATGAAAAAAATTAAAAAATAAAGATGATTTAAAATAAATAAATAAATAAATAAGGATTGAAAAAGAAAAAAAGAAAAAAAAATTAAAACATGTAAAAGTATTTTTTTTTTTAAATCCCATAATTTCTATGTAAAAGTGGGAGAAAAAAAAGTGGACGTCTTATTCCTGTCACGATCACACGCAATCCTGACTGATTACAGGCAGGAGGCGGGGTACACCCCAAACAGGTCACCAGTCTGTTGAGGGGCCACACACACACTCATTCTTAGGAGTAATTTCTCACGGCCCAATCTGCCTTTATTTGCCTATATAGGCAGATTGGGCCGCAGATATAGACCGCCTATATCTGCGGATATTTTTGAAAGATGGAGAGAAACCCATGCTTACACATGTAGAACATGCAAACTCCACACAGAAAGACCAGTATTTCAAACCTCACTTCAACAGGGGCTCAAACCCTTGACCTTCTTGCAAGGTCATAACGCCAACCACTGAACCACCGTGCAGCTTTTCAGTTTTGGTAGAAACTGGGTTTGGAAGAATCTGTGACCTTGAAATTTGTTTGCATGACCTTGAAAACTTAATCTGTTTATTGGTAGCTGGTACTGACTAACTGTTCCGTTCCATCCGTTTCATCATCTTCCGCTCATCCGGGGCCGGGTCGCAGGGGCAACAGCCTCAGACAGAAAGCCTAGGCTCCTCTTTCCCCAGCTGCATCCTCCAGCTCACCCTGAAGGATCCTGAGTTGTTCTCCAGCCAGCTGTGTGACATAGTCTCACCAGCGGGGTCGGGGTCTGCCTCTTGGTCTCCTCCCGGTGGGACGTGCCCCGGAACACCTCACCAGCAAGGCGCTCCCCATCTGGCTCCTCTCAACCTGAAGGAGGAGCAGCTCGACACCAAGTTCCTTCGTATGGCAGAACTTCTCACCCGATCTCTGAGTGAGAGCCAAGCCACCCTGTGCAGGAAGGTCATTTTGGCAGCTTGTATCCGCGATCACTGACTAACTGTAATTAGTTTAATTAAAATTTTAGGGTAATATTGGGGGTCACGAGAATTTATGACATTGTCTTTTGGCCGCATAAATATATATATATTTAAAAAATCAGTTCATTTACAGCTGGTACTGAGTAACTTTAGGTGATTTAATTAAAATTCCTTTCAGTAGTTCAAGAGATATTGTGTTCGAAAAAGGGTTCCAGATGGGGCCAGATAGGGGTGGGTTGGGCATCTGGTCAGGACGCCCCCCGAGCACCTCGCGGGCGAGATGTTTTGGGCACATCCCACCGGGAGGAGACCAAGAGGGAGACCCCGGACCCGCTGGAGAGACTATGTCTCACAGCTGGCCGGGGAACGACTCGGGATCCTTCCGGGTGAGCTGGAGGATGGAGCCGGGGTGAGAGAAGATTGGTCTTCCCGTTTGAGGCTGTTGCCCCCGCCACCCGACCCCAGAACAAGCGGAAGATGACGGAACGAAATGGAACTTTTTTCTGTTCTTCCAGGTTTCTGAAAACATAATGAGCCAAAACGCGTCTTGCTTCTCGTTAGCTGTAAAATACTTTTACCTCCGTCCACGATCTACGTTGGCAAAGTATGACGGAACGCTCATTAAACCGACGTGTCTCCGAAAAGAAACGAAAGCGATGTTTAGTTCCTGAAACCAATAAACCAACAAACCACCGAATCAGAGTCAAAGCTCACGTTGATTAAAAACAGAAAGTAATAAAGTTTCAACATCAAAAGTTTCATAAACGATGATGGATAATAAAATGTATTTATGGACATAATAAAAACTTTAAGGTTTAATAACGTTTGGTCTGATTGGTGCACGTTTTGGTTTCTTCTTCCTTCAGATGGAGTTTGAACTGCTTTTTAATCGTGGGTTCACATTCCTTTAACGTTACATTCTTTCAATAAAGAAACAAATGAAAGATGTTCGACTGAAACATTTTTTCTGACATTCTTTAAGCATATTTGTTGAGAAAAATGGGATAAAAAAAATTCCAAAAGCATAATATCTTCATAGTTTTAAATATACGTCATTATATAAGGCTGTATGATGGCGCAGTCGTTAGCACAGTGGCCTCACAGCAAGAAGGTCAGGGGTTTGCGACCCAGAGTGGGAGCAAGGCTTGAATTACTGGTCTTACTGTGTGGAGTTTGCATGTTCTCCCTCTGTATGTGTGTGTTTCCTCCCACCCTCCAAAAACATGTATGCTAGGTGGATCGGCCATTATGAAATTGCCCCCAGCTATGTGTGTGGATGGTTGTCTGTGTATGTGGCACTGCAATGGACTGGCACCCTGTTTAGGGTGTACCCTGCCTCTCGCCTGAAATCACCAGGATAGGCTCCAACACCCCTAACCGCCCCATTAAGGATAAGTGGTTCAGAAGTATGCACAGGAGGACGAAGGGGGAGGCATAGCTCACTGGTAAAATTGCCAAATTTGGACCGAAGAGTTGCTGGTTCAAATCTTGTAGATCCCTGGAGAAGACAGGGCTAGTTGCACCTTCATTGAATGGCTGCATGCTGCGGTGCAATGCAGCACAGGAAAAACCCCATCCAGGATTAATATAGTATAATAAATAAATAACAATATTTAAGCCCCATGACAGACTGGCAACCTGCCCTTACCTTAAATCAGCCGGGATGGGCTCCAGCACCCCCTGAAACTCCATAAGGTATAGATGGTTAAGAAGGTGACTGAATGACAATATTTAAACATAATATATATTTTTATGGTGATTAATTAGCCTAAAACGATTATCAAGGGTTAAACTCTAAGGCTATAGCACCACCATGTGGTCAGAGATTACAACACAGCACCTTAATAATGAGTTAAATTAAGAGTAAATTCAATTCAAACCATAAAAAATTAGAATAGGTATGAAATAAATGTAAAAAAAAAATCTAAATATAGAATAAATATATTATAAGACATAAGAGGTGTCGTTTATTTAGAAGGTGGTAGAAAGCAGTGGTGGAACATAACGAAGTAAATGTACTTCGTTACTGTACTTAAGAAAAATATTGTGTATCTGTACTTTACTTAAATAAAATTTGAGACCGGTACTTTTACTTTTTAAAAGTAACATTTTTTTTTTTTTTTTTTTACTTCACTGCATTTTTAGAGCAAATATCTGTACTTTTACTCCTCTACTTTTAACAAGTGTGTTTTGCATTTTTTGTTACATTTTCAGTCAAAAATTTGAAAAATATGTAGTTTTTTTTAGCGCATCTTGAAGCTGCATTGCTAAAATCAACCTCTACAGGGAGCAGTTGTTTGCCTGCGGTTTCCAAGAGGGAGAAGAAGTAATGAATCGAAGATAGCTTGAGTAGTCCCCTTTCATTTCTTCTTCTTTTTTTTTTTTGTGGACCAAAGCAGGAAGGGCCGGCAAATACTCTGGATCCGCCCCTGCAGAGCATTTATCTGTGTCCCTAACGCACAAAAAAAGAACATTTGAATTATAGTTGAATACGTTTACTTTTTTGCTTAAAAAGTAAAATTTACTCCAAGTACTTTTGTACTTTTATTTGAGTAGATTTTTTTATTGGTACTTTTACTTAGATTTTTTTTGTCCTAATTATCTGTACTTTTACTTAAGTACAAAAAGTGAGTACTTTATCCACCACTGGTAGAACTCATGTAAACTTTAGTACAGAGGTCACCAACCCAGTGCCCGCAGGCACCAGGTCGCCCGCAGCGCTCGCATCAGTCGCCCGCAGGCCAGTTCTAAAAATAGCACTAATCACGAATTAGCTCTGTCTAACATTTTATTTAATTGTGTTGCTATTCTTTTTAAATTAAATTTACAGTGATGTAAATTTAAAAATGAATACATCAAAACGTAAACGTGAGCGCTGCAAAGATAAGGTTACGAACGCGTTTTCTACCCACAAAAACATGGCAGAAGAAAGGAAGAAAACTTATTATTTTCACAGTGAATGGGAGGAAGAGTTCTTTTTTACTGATGTGAAAGAAAACTGTGTGTACCGTCCTTATTTTGAAAGGAGTAGATTTTTGTTAAATCTTCCATAATTGATCATTTGTACAAACATGGTTCAGAGTTTATGATTCGATAACTGTTGTAAAAATTGAAAAAGATTTCCTGCAAAATGTTGTGGAAGTAATCATTTGAAAATGAAACACTTGGATATTGCATATTGAAATGTATCTGTTTCCTACCTTGTTTAATCATACTGAAATAATTATTGTGATGGATCATTAACAATCAGTGTCTTCATATAGAATATCATTAATAATAATATAAAATTAAAGGTACACTGTGTAACTTTGTTATTTCAGATGTGTATTATTAAAGTGGTAGCCCTTTGCGTTACTCAGTGTCCTTGAAGTAGCTCTCAGTTTCAAAAAGGTTGGTGACCCCTGGTTAAGACTGAGTCACCTCAGGTGTTTAAATATTTCTTTGATACAAAATAGGAATAAAATTCTGATTCTTATAAAGTTAACCAGCTGGGTCAGAGTCTAGTTTACTTGTGAGAGGAGAATAGAGGGTAGATCCAGCGGAGGATGTTGTTAAATGTGTAAAAATGTGGTCAAAATGTGGTAAATGTATTTTAATGTGTCCTCAGTTAGACTTGCTGAGGAGCTGATCTCTTGTTCTCGTTACTTTTTGACCATTTGATACTGTCTTTTATGGGCACCAGCTGTGAGAAGAGACCCAAAAGAACCCAATCATTCAAATAAGATTTCTCTAGTTTTATTAGATGGGAAAATGCTGTTAAAGTTTGAATGAAAACTTCACTGTTAGAAAAAAAACAGAATAGAAAAGTGAGGTAATGCTGACACCCCTTGGTTTTATCTGGAACTGCATTTGTTCATTATTGTTTTTTTATTACTGTATTCATCTCTCAAATGGGGAAATTTCTGTGCTGCATTGCACCGCAACAAGAAGACACAACTGCTTCAATGGTGGGAGAACATGGGGGGTATGGTGTCTTCCCCAAGGACAATTAGATACAGTATGTGCCCAGTGGGAGTTGAACCCACATTTCCCAGTGTAAGGGTAGACATTTTACTACTGAGCCAACACGTCCTCCTTTTCTGCTTTTGTTCTGTTTTATTTTTTGTTGAATGCCTTTAAATCAACTCGTTGCTTGTTTTTCGACCCAATTCAGGTCTTAAGTTGATGATCAACAGAAGAGCGTGAGAAATAAAACACCCAACTCATCCATGTTATCCAGAACACGTATGTACCAGACACATTCTATGTCACATAGCCGACATGTATCTATGGGAACCTTTCTTTTCTTCATCGATTCCTCTTGGAATCTTCTTCTTTCGGCATTTCCCTTCAGGGGGCGCCACAGCAAGTCAGTTTCTTCCATCTAACCCTATCTGCTGTATCCTCTTTGGTCACACCAACTATCTTCATGTCTTCCTTCACTGTATCCATGAACCTCCTCTTTGGTCTTCCTCTAGTCCTCTTTCCTGGTGATTCCAAACCCAGCATCCTTCTTCTGATGTACTCTTTCTCCTCTGCACATTGTCAAGTCAACATCCAAGACCTCTCTATTCTATCTATTCTCTCTATCTTCTCTGTCTTCATTCTGTCCTACCTGTCTCATTTTTAGTTTGTCCAGGAGATGGAGCCACAGGTAGGAACTGGTAGTGTCTCCTCCCTTTATGATTAGACTTACTGAAACAGGTGCTCAGGTGCTCATGCACAGACAAACAAAAACCATGAATGCTGAGGGAAAGACAGAGATGCTACCGGTAAGAATCTAACTGTAAAAACATAGCTTTTGAATAAAATAGTCAACTGAACATAACTGATTAATTCTGTAACACAAATTTAGGAAAGAAAACGGCTCTGTGGCTCCACAGGCCAGACCTAATATTTTGGGCTATTTGAATTTATTTAAACAATACGTAATTAAAAAATAATTTCTATTTGAATTGTGTGAAAAAAAAACGATTTCAATTGGTTAAAATTGGTTAAAAAAATGGTTAAATTTAAAAGATTAAAAGTTCTATTAAAATTTATTAAAAAGTTAACTTTAAAGGTTACATTTAAGTTAAATTTATGAACTATTAAAATTTGTTTATAAAAACCTAAAACTTTATTATAGTTAAAATGTTTTGTTTAAAATGCTTAATAAATAAAATGTTGTTTTTTTTTTTATTCAGAGGTTTTTGACCTGCTTTGCAGAGGCATAAAATTTCAATAAAAACAAAGCCGAGTTGAACCTGTGTCTGTGATCTTTCCTGGGTTTTTCAAGTCACCTGCATTCATGTATAAAAAGACTTGACACACGTGTCCAAACCATCTCAGTCTGGCCTCTCTGACTTTATCTCCAAAACCTCTAACATGTGCTGTCCCTCTGATCCTGTCCATCCTGGTCACTCCCAGAGAGATCCTCAGCTTCTTCATCTCTGCTACCTCCATCTCTGTTTCCTGTCTTTTTCTCAGTGCTACTGTTTCTAAACCAAACAACATGGCCGGTCTCACCACGGTTTTGTACACTTTTTCTTTCATTTTCGCTGAAACTCTTCTATCACACATCACACCTGATACTTTTCTCCACCCGTTCCAGCCTGCCTGCACACGCTTCTTCACCTCTTTTCCACACTCTCCATTGCTCTGGACTGTTGATCCTAAGTACAAAATCTTCCACCTTCTTTATCTCTTCTCCCTGTAACCTCACGATTTCTACACAAACACTGAGCGCAAATAATCAAAACAAGAGATGATCAAACAAAATACTAAACGAACTAAAAATTAATCAAATAAAAATCATGAAAGATTGTTTAAAATTAGTCAAAAATAAACAATTAGAAGCTATTGAACGATGTGTTGAGGTATGAACATTTGGTGTTGCTAACAGCTCAACGTTACCCTGTTGGTCTCACACACAGATCAGTGTGTGTTTCTTGTGGTGTTGGGTGAGAATGTGAGAGGCGGATGTGAGAGCTCCACCTGCAGCTGCTGAGTTCACAGGGTGGTTTGGTGATCCAGGTCACACACACTCACACACATCTTTAGACTCTGCTGCAAGCTGCAAGATGTGTGACAGTGAGCAGATCAGGACGCTTTCTGTCTGACATGAACAGGAAACACGCTGTCGTAACTCAACTTTTTAGTTCCATTTTATTTCATTTCTGTATATTCTAGTGTGACCTGTTCAGGGTGTACCCTGCCTATCACCTTGAATCAGCTGGGATAGGCTCCAGAATTCACCGTATCGCATTAGGGACATGACAAAATTTGATCGTTTGAATTTATATCATTTAAATTTGTATGTATTTAATGTTGTGTGTTGTTTTTAACTATTATTGTTTTTTTGTTTTTTTTTTTAATATCTGGATATGATGTACGGCGACTTTTCTTGTTCGAAAAGGCACCTTAGAAATAAATTGTAATTATTATTATTACAGGCAAGAGGCAGGGTACACCTCGAACAGGTCACCAGTCTGTTGCAGGGCTACATACACACACACACACACACACACACAACCATCCACACACACTCATTCCCAGGGGTAATTTTCTTTTGGCCAATCAACCTAACGCGCATGTTTTCCGAGGGTGGGAGAAAACCGGAGTACCCAGAAGAAATCAACATAGTCACAGGAAGAACACGCAAACTCAACACAGAAAGGCCAGGACTTGAACCCTTGACCTTCTTGCTGTGAGGCCACTGTGCTTACCCACTGCGCCACTGTGCCACCCTCGAAATAAAATGTATTATTATTATAGCAGGCGAGAGGCAGGGTGAACCCAGAAGAGGTCACCAGTCTGTTGGAGGGACACACACACACACACACACACACACACACACACACACACACACACACACACACACACACACACACACACACACACACACATACCAAGGCGAAATTTCACATTGGCCAATCAACCTAACATGCATGTTTTCGAAGGGTACGAGGAAAACAGAGTACCTGGAGAAAACCCACACATACATGTGAAGAACATGCAAACTCCACACAGAAAGAACTTTGTTTCAAGTCTCTCGCCTACTCTGGGACTTGAAGCCCTGACCTTGTAGCTTGGAGGCCACTGTGCTTAACACTGGACCACTATTCAGCCTTTAATTTATTCATGTACGTGTATAACCAGGGGCGGACCTAGAATTTTTTAAAAAGGGGAGTGGGTGGGGGTGAGGTCATTGATAAAGCCAGTTTAAGAGAGGCTGGGTGCATGCCCCCCAGAATATTTTGAAAAATAATAGTCATTTTCCTGCATTTTTGTGACCCATTTGCTGGCCCTACAAGGGGATTTCTTGACTAGTCCCCTTTTCTTTCTTCTTTTTCTTTTTTTTTTTCCGTGGACCTAAGGGGTGCTGCATCCGCTTCTGACATATAATATAAACTTAATTTATATTATATATGTACATATAGGTACATAGGTACATATATAATATATATTATTTTTTTAAATTATGTTGCGATGTGAATTGAATAAATTCAAACAAGACAAAAAAAAAACACTTAATATTTGCTCATGAGGGCAATGAATTGATTTAGCTTGATTTTTTTTTAAAATCAGTATAAGCATTTAATCTAATTCACACCTCGTTGTGACACCAGGTGGCGCTGTGCATAGCTCCACCCTGCAGCCTTGTCTTATTAAACCTGTTGAAGGAAGTTTAAACGTTTCAGTCTGTAGAAAACTCAGAGCCCGCTCAGAGCTGCACATTACACTCCTCTACCAGCCTCCATCTCTCCATCAGGACATCTTCATCCATCCTTCTCCATCCTCGATTCTGAGGGGATTTGCACAGCTTTGTGCGGACATGCGCTCACCCTGCGGAGGCGCAAACTGGCAGGTTTAGAATAAAATTCAAGAGGAGACCCCAATTTAATCACAGGTAGGAAGAAATCTATGACTACAAACTAACCTTTGAGGTCTTGATTGGGTCATTTTTTGAACTGGAGGGTGTCGGAGCCCATCCTGGATGATTACAGGAGAGAGGCAGGGTACACCCTGAATAGGTCGCTAGTCTATCTCGGTCTTTATTAGTTATATATGTTTCTTCCTTTTTATTTTTATCTTCTTTTTTCTCACTTTTGTTTGAATTTCAAGTTTCATGAGTGAAAATAAAACTTTTACAAAACTCAGGATGAACTTTTAATACTTTTAGAAAATTTTTAAAACAGTTTAATAAAAAATTTTTACACATTTTTAATAAATTTTCACACATTTAATGTCTTCTAATTGCTTTAAATTTAGAGAAGTGATGATAATGAGGTGAATTAGATGGGGCAAATGTCACGTCAACGGTCACTGAATCTTCAGCTGAATCATTATTAAGATTTATTTACATTAATTACATACTTTTTGAAGGATTTTGTTGCATTAAAGTCCATATTTGAGTCGATTTCTCTTAAAAATCTACACTTTTAAAGTTAACTTAAAATCATTTGTGAATTTTTTCTAATTTATTTTCAATAAAGGAAAAAAAAGCTGCAAAAAGTGACTTTTTTATTCAATGCTTGACTGTAAATAAACCATTAGATGAGCTTTAAGTGCATTATTTTGGAGAAAATGTGAATAAAAATGAGCTGAATTAGTAAAACGAGCGAGTTTATGAGTATTTTTTGTTAATTTTCAGAAAAATGACAGCAAAACTAAAATCAGTCCGTTTTAACTGATTTTACACATTTTAAGATGCTTTTTTCATCACAATCTAAAATTAATCAACATAAAAATTAAAACTAAAAAGAAGCAACTTTGTTAATACTTTTTTGAATCATAAAAACAAAAATTTTCATATTTTTTTCACCTTTTTTTTAACATTTATTATACAGTTAGATTTCCGCTTTTGATCCGAAGACGAATCATTGACGGAAAATTACAGTTTGGCTTGTTGAGAATTTTCAATCTGGTTGGTAAAGAAAAAAAATCCACAAATTAAATGACTTATTTCACAAATTTTGCAAAAAAATAACCCACGTTTTAATCATTTTTTAATGCATGTTGAAAAACTACAGTAACTATCGGTCAGCTATAATTTTATTGACATTTTTTACCAGCTTAAAGACCAACGTGTTCCGACATGAACTCGTGCGTTTCAATAGAAGTCGGTTGATGATGCAGGTGCTTCAGCAAAACCCAAATTTCCCCCCCTAAAGAAAAAAAAAAAAAAAACGTCTGCGTTGCTTTTCATGCAAAACACCTGCTGGTGAACAAACTAGAAACCAGAGCCTGAGGACGAGAAAACTTTTAGTCGAAGCAGTGACGAGAAAACCACAATCGTTCACCTCGTGCACGAGGTAAACGAGGTAAATACGAATTTTAGTAAGATTTAAGGATAGATTATTGGTGTTAACGTCCGAACAAGATAAGTTTGTATTGTCCACTATAGTGATTTCTAACATTTCTATGGGTGATAAAGAACACCTGAGGATCATTGACATTCAATACCACGAAAAGAAAAACAGTCGTAATATTTGTGGCCATTTTTTTAGTCAAAATAAATTGAACATTTCTTGAAGTTGTTGATGACTTTTATTTCATGTAAACAAAATATTGAGTGAGGCGGTGTCACGGTTCAAAATGTACCAGTTAGATTTCCATATATTCAAAAAACAAAACCGTCCACAAGCAAAATAAACCAACAAAAAAGCCTCTTCTTTTATTTCCAAGTAAAATTAAAACCAAACAGGAAATCAATAAAAAGATGCTAAATTTAAAGCAAAAATAAAATGAGTCCAAACGTATGCATTAAGTAAGAAAAAAGTGACTAAAATAATATTGATTACATTTTATTATCTGCGACAAAGTGTTGACCTGTTCAGGGTGTATCCTGCCTCTTGCCAATCAGCCGAGATAGGTTCCGGGACACCCCGCTACCACATTTGGGGATGAGCGATTTAGAAGACAAATGATTTTATTGTACAAGTTGTAATTTTTGATGTTTATTTGTTTTGCGTTTTTCAAGAAAAAATCGAATAACATTTGACTGAACTTTACGTAGCTTTTTTTTTTTGTTAATCTAAATAAACAAATTTCCATTTCCATTCTGGTCGCATGTAGTGTATGTCAACAGGCTAATTCAAACATGTAGCTGGTTTTGATTTGTTGATTAATTCGTATTCGTCAAATACGTATGTACGAATACAAATATTGGTACTTATCGAAAAATTTATATTTTTGACAACACTGAAGCACCGTTTGTATCTACTTTCTGTTACACAGATACACTTTGGACATTTTTTTCTCACAGTTACTCTGCCGTTCTTGGGTATAGAATCAGAGTGTGAGCAGCCCCTACCTTCGCAGTGCAGCAGGAAAGCAAAACGGGAAAAATAGGCCGTCTTTTAAAGGCAACTTATTCGCTTGATTGCGACGTCACTACACTGGTAACGTTGAGAATTCTAAGGTCGAATCTTGTCGTAAAAAAAAAAACGATGCGGCAAATAATACCGATTTTGCTTTCCTATGCTGAAGACATTTTTTTTTTTAACTATTTTTTAAAACTATAACCATAATGTTGAAGAATTTTAAACGCATTCAATTCCATTTAATTCCTTTTTATTTTAGTCTGATTTAGAAATTTATACTTTACTTCGAGCCTCTTTATGAGTTCCTAGATGTACATTTTTGTACCACCCAGCCGCCGGCTTTATTTGGACGGCCTGATGTTTTTGCTGATTAATGAACCACAAAAAGGAAAGAGAAATGAATGAGCTTACTCAGCATCCCGGTCAAACTCTGCTGATCTCTGAAAAACCTTAGAAAACAGTTTTTCTCCTAAAAACTATAGATATTGATGGAATTTTACGATCTTCATTGACTTTAAGATTTTTTTAGAGCTTCTTCTGTCTTTTAAAGTCCAATAAGAAATAAAGTTTTATGAATACATTTTATGTTAAAATTGTAGAAAGGATTAATGAACAACAAAACAGAAAAAAAACGTCATCTTTTTTTGTCAACGAACATGGTAAATAGTAAAATAAATACAAAGTACTTGTTTCACAGCATTTAAATAATAATAGGTACAAACATGTGGTCCGTGGGCCAAAAACGGACCGTCAAATGCTTCAACCTGACCCTTTTGGATGAATGAAATTTTTTCCTGGAGATGTTATTTTAAGTTATAAAATGTAGTTATATTCTTAAATATTTGCATCTATTTCCATTTTTTTAAAACTTTCTAATTGAAGTACATTTAATTTTATTCATAAAGTTTAAATGTTTCACATATTTTATGAAAAGAACTTTGTCATCTGGTTTAGAATTTTTTTTAAATTTTCTAAACATTTTTAAAATATTTCTATTATATTTAAATATTTCTATTATATTTAAATATTTCTATTATCTCAAAACACTTCATTCACTTATTCATTTTTTTTTCAAGGCATTGTTGTAACGCTACATCGTCTACGTGGAATCATCGTACTTCCTGAATCAAAATGAATTTCACAGGCTTATTTAAAAAAAAATTGAAGACATCATATAAAAGTTGTGCTTTTTATCTCAGATAAAAAAAAAGCCAAATAGTGACATTTAATTATGAAAGTTGTGAACTCAGGAAACCGTCCTTGTTTGTGTTTTGTTCTGATGAGACGCTGACCGGCTCGGCACGCTGTGGTTGTAACCTATATTCGTAGCAGATGCTGCAGGAGCTGCAGTTTTTAATAAACGCCTTTTAGAATCAAACCAGATTCTAATCAGTAATAAAATCAGAGCGGACACACTCATACCCAATACCTTTATTTTAATGTCTACTCTATTTATATTCATTGTATTTGTTAATTGAATTTAAAATACTTTTTTAAACCCCGAAGAGAAATTTGATGCTACAATTTGTTGCCTCCCCGGTCGACTTACACAGTGTAAAACTTGGCGTTTGAACAGTTGAAAAACCAGCTCATGGAGTTGGGCTTCAATGAAGCACACCAAAATGGCCCCTATGCATTCCCACTGGGTCAGAACGAGCGCCCCAGTTCCTCCATCTTGCCAGCAAGCGACCGGATGTTACCCATGCCAACCGCAGAGATACTGGGCTATACATACCTCGTTTTCGATCGTCTCGTTCTCAGTTCTGTCAGGACTGCACCGACTCCTCCAGCCATGTCGGATTTGGTTCTGAGAGCTAGCAGCTGGTGGTACACGCAAACAAAGCGGGACAACAAGCCAATGGGGAGCTAGAACTAAAACGGCTAATGTAAATAAAAATAAACGAATTACTCTATTCATCCCTCACCGGGGAAATTTGTTTGCTGCACTCCTTACACCGCAGCAGGCTGCCCTTCAACGGCGCCAATGGTGGGAGAAGCGGGGGTTAGGTGTCTTCTCCAAGGACTCTAGACGTGCTCTCCGTGGGACGCAAACCCGCAACCTTCCGGTCCGCGGGCGAACGCTCTAACCACGCGGCCACCGTCTCCACCCTACGTGTACAGGAGGTGCCAGATTATTATGGAAATGATTTTTCAACATCATCAAGCTTATTGCCTGGGTTTAATGAACTCAGGGGTTTGGATTTCGGAAATCAAATTTTTGGGAATCACTTGTTCAGCTGAGCCCATTTTTAGAAAAAAAAACGGCTGTTCCAAATTATTATGCAGACGAGTATTTTCAGCAATCAGAAGGGGGGAAAAATATCTCTGCTTCTGGATGAGAACATCTGTCTGATGTGTCCACATACAGGTAGGTTGGTGAGTCCAAAATAAACTGTTGGCACGTTTTCAGCCGGGGCGGATCCTAGACCTTATATTAACTATAACATATACATTTAAAGCAACACGGTGGCGTAGTGTGCATTATTCTTATTTTGGTAAAAAACACAAATTATAGTCAGACCTCCAACATGGACATTTTTATTTTTAACTCGTGCCCAATTTAAAATGTTTAAGTAAGGCGGATTTTCTATTAATTGGTCGTGTGTTTTATTCACATTTTTATTTATGAATACTGAGAAAAAAAATCATAATTATTCAGGAATGAAGGTTTAAAAGTTAGTGTTTAGATTTAAACAATATCAAATAGTTAATTTGCAAAACTTTACAATTTATATTTATTTACATAAAAAATAATACTTAAAAACTTCATTTTGATGAACTTTTCATTCCATCGTTTCCCGCTCATCTGGGGTCGGGTCGCTGCGACAGCAGCCTCAGACATAAAGCCCAGGCTTCTCTCACCCCGGCACCATCCTCCAGCTCCCCTGAGAGGATCCCGAGTCATTCCCCAGCCAGCAGCCTCTGGGTGCCCGAAAACATCTCACCAGCAAAGCACTCGGGACGCATCCCAACCAGATGCCCAAACCACCTCATTTGGCTTCTCTCGCCCTGGAGCGGCCCGACGAACTGATAATCTCATTTAATGATTTCATAGTAATTTATCAGCCTTTTTTACATCTGAAAACTAAAATCAAGACTTTTAAAATTCCATTTTAGTGTATCTTTAAAAAAAAAAAAAAAAGCCACTTATCAAATGCCGCCTACAGTACGTAGGATATAATAACGCAACAATTTTGATTTTTAACACCAGGTCCAATTTTTTTTTTGTTCGTTTTATTGTTTTGTTTAAATAATTTATGCATGCAGACGGTCGTCATAAAGCTGTTGCTTTTAGGGGAAATACTCACCACAGAATACAGATGGCAACTTAAAGCGGAACTAAATAATCATATAAAGTACCGTAATTTCACGACTATTAGGCTCACCGTACGAAAAGGCGCAGTCTCAGTCACACACCACCTTACAACAACACACGCGCAAGCATGCAAATGTGCGTATTAAAAAATAGATCGGGAGTAAAGCTGAGTTTGGTTGTGATTTATTTAAGTAGTAACGATACCAAACAAGCACATTACGGGTAATAGTCTTTATTCAAATCCGTCAAAGTCCTCATTCTCTGTTTCCGAATCGCAAAATCCAACAGAGCAGGTCCACTTCGCTCCTCGCTGTCAAAGTCACTGTCTGTACTGTGCGGCTCCTCAGAAAGGATACCAGCTTTTGCGAAAGCTCGGATAACAGTACCAGCAGACACGTTAGTCCAAGCATCTACAATCCATTGGCAAACTGTCGCGTAACTCGCCCGGCGCTGCCTTCCACCCTTCAACGGCTCGATTCCCATGTTCCTCCGTGTAGCTGTGTGATGGACCAAGCAGTGCAAATAGACAGGCACAAGGTTTTAAGTAAAAAAGGGGTCTTTTTATTGAACCCAAAAAAAAATATCAAATGTTCAACAATTATAAAAGAGGTCAAAATAACTAACTCAACTCAAGATAAGGTTTAACAAAAGAGAATTAACTCAAACAAACAGACCTCCCTGACTGAGAACAGCATGACCTTAAATGAAAGAATACTAAACCACTGCCAGCACAAAGAAGGGGGGGTTAACAAAACAGCTTAACTACATCTAAGCTAACAAAACCAATTTCACCCCTAAAGAAAATAAATGGTTCAGTCCAATTAGGTATCTCCAGCCCAGGACAGCAGGTGATCATTCGGCCCAGGAACTGGAGCACCTGCAAAACTCAAGAAAATCAAATTAATGTGAATCAACAACATAAATCACACATGTGCGCTAATCTAAACTTGTATTAAATCCAAAGTAAAGAAAAGTGGTTTAACAAACAAAATATCTAAATTATATTCATAAAGTGAATAAATTATAAAGTTTACAAACTAAATGGTTGTGTGGCTGTAGCCATCACACACGCCCCCTCTTCAGATTTCTCGCTGACACAGGGAATGTGGTGAATAATGAATTTATACGGCTGTATGGCCAGGTACCACCGTGTAATTCTTCCATTTGTGTCCTTCATCTTCTCGATCCATTGCAGAGCCTTGTGGTCTGTCTCCAGAGTGAACTCACGTCCAAGAAGATAGTACTTGAAAGATTGGAGTGCCCACTTGATGGCCAATGCCTCCTTTTCCACAGTTGAATACCGGACCTCTCTTGGAAACAACTTGCGGCTGATAAAGGCAACTGGGTGGCGCTCTTCTGATGGTCCCTGCATCAAGACAGCTCCCAAACCCCTCTCCGAAGCAACAGTCTGAAGGACAAACATTTTGTCAAAATCAGGGCTATGCAAAACTGGACTCTTACTAAGAGAGGGTTTTTGGCACTGAGGGCAGCTTTCACAGTACTGAGCAACATCTGTCCTCAATCCAGGCCAATAGAAGTGCTTTCTGATGCGATCCACGGTCCTACGTTTTCCAAGGTGACCGGCCCCTCGGATTGAGTGCCCCAGAGACAGCACCACCTGCTGGATCTTCCGGGGAACCACCAACTGCAAAACTGATCCCTGTTGACGATAAAGTGCACCCTCCTTTATCAAGAAGGTTTCTTTGCTGCAGAGATTTTCAGATCTCTGTTTCCCTTCTGCTTTCTGAAAAAGAGGTGTTAGAGTTGAATCTTCATGTTGCATTTCAATGATGTTTTCAGAATCTTGAAACCCAAAGGCAACTCCAACTCAGTGTTAGCAGATAGTTTTGCAGTGTGATTGAATTTATCTTGACTCTTTTGTCTGAAAGACTTACGAGACTTCCCTGGTGCTGTCTCCAGGTCTGCATCAGGAAAGGGCAAAGTATGAAGTATACGTATGTGTAGATTCTTCTCTTTTCACCGCTTGAGCTCTGGTTACAGCAACATTGCATGCCTGGCTAGAATCAAGCAAGTCAGACAACACAGGTAGATCTCGACCCAACACAACTGGAAATGGCAGATTCTCAGAGACTCCGATGTTTAGCAGAAATGTTTGTCCTTGTACCTTAATGTACATTTCTGCTGTTGGATATAGTTTTTCCTCCCCATGTACACAGCGAACTGGGATTGTATCAGCAACGTTGACTTTGTCTACAGGAACAAAGTCTCTGTGCACAAGGGTTTGGGTACTTCCTGAGTCAATTAGAGCTTTTATAGTTCTACCATTTAGCTCAACCAGCGCCACCTTTAAACCACTCTGCAGGTCTATCGTTGGGGTGATCTGCTGACGAGGGACAAAACACATTTGGCTTATTTTTGTTGAATTTTGTGGGCACATTGGCTTTGTGTGGCCCTCCATTCCACACAAATAACAAATCACCGTCTTGGATCTTGAGGGCACTGTGATGGACTGACTTGGAGGTTTACTCACCCCTGTCTGGTAGGTTTGAGATTTCTTAAAGTCCTTCATTTTCCAAGCCGTCTGACTCCACGGTTGCCCTTTTTCCCGTGCCGCTACAAACACATCAGCCAGCTGTGCAGCCTTTGCAGCAGTGTTTGGATTACGCTCTTTAATCCATATCTGTAACTCAGGAGACAACATTCTCAAGTATTGTTCCAGAATGAAGAACTCACCAATTTCCTGCACCGTTTTTCCATTTGGTTTAATCCATTTGCTGTACAATTCTTTTAAACGTGCATAGAGTTCTTTTGGGCTTTCATCTGACTTTACCTCTAGAGAACGGAATCTTTGACGAAACGTCTCAGGGTTAATGTCATATTTCTCAAGGATGACTGTTTTCACTTTATCATAATCTAATGAATCATCCACATCCATGTGAACATACGCACCTCTTGCCTTGCCAGTTAGCAGGGGGATCAGCCGAAAAACCCAGTCTTGTTTTGGCCATCGGCAAGCGAGGGCAATACGTTCATAGGTCATTAGAAAATGTTCAATGTCATCATCATTTGTTAATTTTTCCAGTGTTGGTGCCTGAAAGTGGAACTGACCTGCTTGAACATGCTCTTTATGATTAGTAGCAGAGCAACTGTCCTCAGCTTCCCAAGGCTCCACATCGGAAGGTTCAGGTTCATCCGTTTGATTTTCTGGAGCTGGGGATGTACGAGCTTGTACTTCCACCTGCAACAGCTGAAACTGATGTTGTAATGCTCTGAAACGCTGTTCTTGGCGGGTGAATTCCTCCTTTCGTCTTGCTTCATGGGCCTCCTGTTGACCCATATGAGAACGAAGAACAGAAATCACTTCCGATATTGTTGGCTCCTTACCGTAGCCCTCAGTGCCATGCACCCCTCCAGAGGCTTCATTTTCCTCTCCTTGGGTTGCTGTTTCAACAGGCTGGTTTTGACCATCTCCTTTCACTCCGTTGCCGCTCCGTCTAGATCTTGGCATTGTTCAGTCAGAAAGGGATTATGGAAAAAACAAACAAAAAAAAAAAAAAAAAAACAACCCTGTACCTTCATCTGCAAGATCCCACTTCTGACACCACTTGTGATGGACCAAGCAGTGCAAATAGACAGGCACAAGGTTTTAAGTAAAAAAGGGGTCTTTTTATTGAACCCAAAAAAAATATCAAATGTTCAACAATTATAAAAGAGGTCAAAATAACTAACTCAACTCAAGATAAGGTTTAACAAAAGAGAATTAACTCAAACAAACAGACCTCCCTGACTGAGAACAGCATGACCTTAAATGAAAGAATAGTAAACCACTGCCAACACAAAGAAGGGGGGGTTAACAAAACAGCTTAACTACATCTAAGCTAACAAAACCAATTTCACCCCTAAAGAAAATAAATGGTTCAGTCCAATTAGGTGACTCCAGCCCAGGACAGCAGGTGATCATTCGGCCCAGGAACTGGAGCACCTGCAAAACTCAAGAAAATCAAATTAATGTGAATCAACAACATAAATCACACATGTGCGCTAATCTAAACTTGTATTAAATCCAAAGTAAAGAAAAGTGGTTTAACAAACAAAATATCTAAATTATATTCATAAAGTGAATAAATTATAAAGTTTACAAACTAAATGGTTGTGTTGCTGTAGCCATCACAAGCTGATTGCCTTCAGCTTAAACTGAGCGTCATAAGCGTGTCTCTTTGCCATTTTCAGGGTTAAAACAGCAATGTTGTTCATACAGCACATACCTTTTTTATACACAATCCACGCCCACACTTCACTCTTTAACGTTCTCATGCCTTTTCTTTCAGGTTCGCCTCGCCTCACGGGAACCGCGTTTTCTTTTAGGTCCGCCTTTTCTCACACAAAAGGCGCACCCGCACGAAAGGGCGCACCGCTCATTTTGAAGAAATCTAAGACGTTTATATGCGCCTAATAGCCGCGAAATTACAGCAATAGAAATAATATTGTGTAATATTGTGACTCAGGTTTATTTTAAAGTCAGCATTTAAAAATCTGAGAATACGTCCTTCATCGAGTGTGTTCTAAATGTTTATTTTTGGGTTGTTTGCCGACACGTTTGGTTCGATTCTGACCGAGTTATCAGTTTGCACGTCTGTTTTTTAAAAATAAGATTTGTTTGCTTTGTTGCTCGAAACAATACATCTAGTTTATTCCGTCGTTCAAATTAATTTGCAAAACAAATTTTTTTTTTCTCTTGAAAAAAACTGGAGGGGGGTTCGTTTGCATGTTTCTAATTATAACATCATTCACAAACTCAACCTATTAAGTGGAGATAAACGATGATCAAAATGTTTTTATGATGATTTATCAATCAGAAAATTTCCTCGTTGACTGTGTCGGATGTTTTTAAAATCACTCTGAGAAACATTTTTTTGTTAAAACTCAAAGACAAAATTTTGCAAGTTTGCAAAATTCTGCAAAAGCAACCGAGGGTTTTTTAATCTTACTATAAATGAACCACATCCTGCGTGCTATCACCTCAACATCAACGCGGCATCGGGCAAAGATGTTGCGCAACAGCTGTTATGAGATTCTAACCCGTCGGTTTAATCTTTGAAGCTTTTAATTAGAAAACTAAATTAGAGTCTGACCTCAGCCCGGTTGATTGCACCGCAGACTGATTCAGTGTCGACGTGTTTCTGCTTTTAAGGAGACATATTCCGCTAAATGCAGCTTTTTATCTCTTAGATATCTTTCAGTGAGTTTATGAGGTCTGTAGTACCTCAAAAAATCGGAATTTAATCCGTAAAGTAACAGCAAAGATGTCTTTATATAATTTTGGTCACTTTTTTTGTTGCGGCGTCAGCAATAACTAGGACGCTGCATCGGTCCGTCGTTGTAAAGAGAGAGCTGAGCTGAAAAGCAAAGCCCTCAATTTACAAGTCGATCTACGTTCCAACCCTCACCTATGGTCACCAGCTGTGGGTGGTGACCGAAAGAATGAGATTGCAGATACAAGCGGCCAAAATGAGCTTCCTCCGCGGGGTGGCTGGGCTCTCACTCAGAGATCTGGTGAGGAGCTCTGCCATCCAGGAGGAGCTCGGTGTCGAGCCGCTCCTCCTTCAGGCCGAGAAGAGCCAGATGGGGTGGTTTCGGCATCTGGTCACGTTGCCTCCCAAGCGCCTCGCGGGCGAGGTGTTTTGGGCATGATCTACCGGGAGGAGAGCCAGGGGCAGACCCCGGACCTGCTAGAGAGACTATGTCTCACAGCTGGCCGGGGAACGACTTGGGATCCTTCCGGGTGAGCTGGAGGATGCGGCCAGGGTGAAAGAGGCTTGGGCTACCCGTTTGAGGTTGTTGCCCCCGCGACCCGACCCTGGAAGAAGCGGAAGATGACGGAACGGAACTTTTCGGTTTCCGTTCAGATACTTTGTTTTGGTTCAGGTCCATCTGTTACATTTTTTCACTCTGTTACTTAACACGTTTTCAGAGGGAATCACCATTTAAGGAGAAACAATGTCTGACTTGGGTGTGGCACACGTAGACATAAAGAGTAGACCCCACACTGGCTGCAGTGGCCGCCATCTTGGACAGGAAGTCCTACCTATAGACAAACTCAAGCTGCGGTAGTAGATACGATGCTTGAGCACTGTGTGGTGGATTCCGGTTTCTAATCGGCTCTGGCACCCCCCATAAACCCTTAAAGGATTGACGGTTGGAAAGGTGACTGAGTGGAATTTTATTATTCTGCATTTAAAAATAAATAAATAAATAAATGAATTACTCTATTCATCCCTCACCGGGGAAATTTGTTTGCTGCACTCCTTACACTGCAGCAGGCTGCCCTTCAACGCCACCAATGGTGGGAGAAGCGGGGGTTAGGTGTCTTTTCCAAGGATCCTAGACATGCTCTCTGTGGGACGTGAACCCGCGAACTTCCGGCTCGCGCAAGAACGCTCTAACCGCTGAGCTGCCGTCTCCTAAAATAAGATCTAAATCTTGGCCAGTTAGTATCAGCTCCACTTTTACTGACATTTAAAGGGACAAGCACAATACAAACGATGGTTTCTTAGAACTCGGCGCAAATATTACAGATAATAACGAGATTAACATAAATGTGAAAAACAAGGACAAAAATCTACAATAATTACATACAATACAGACATGTTAAAATCATATGAGTCACACTTTAAACAAGAGTAAGCCCATGCCTAAGTGTCAAATAATGTACAGTACCTCTGCTTGATCTGTGAATTTGTGACATGAATCTTTGTTACCTTGATCTTTGGTCGCACGCCCAAAAAAATCTAACCAGTTCATCAATAGTCGTACCTGAGTAAATAAGACCTCTGTGAAGCTGGCCCCCCTTAAAAAATATAGTAACAAAAATAAACAAAAAATGTGTCAATCGTTTGTGCTGTAAAAAATGCGTTTGGGCTATTTTAGTTTTTTTTTTTTACATATATGTATTTTCAATTCTTTATTAGGTCAATATGACGTCATCCAGCCCCTAATTTTGCTTGAAAATGTGAGAAAACTCATAAAAAGGTGTTAATTTTTTGTGCTACGTTTGTGCTGATATGTACTGTAAAAAAAATGGTGCTATTTTAGGTTTTTTTATTTTATGAAATGTGATTTGGATGATGACGTCATTCAGGCTTCAAATATTTCCAGGCGCCCCCTCATTCGATGACGAATCGTATTTCCAATCGTATTTCCAATCGTATTTCTTAAAATAAATAAAAAACTAAAACAGCACAAACAAAAATTTTACAGCACAAACAATTGACACGTTTTTTTTTGTTTATTTTTGTTTATATATATATTTTTAAGAGGGGCCAACCTTCACGGAGGTGTAAATAAGGGCAGTTTTATTAAAATTCTTTCAGTGGTTTGGGAGATATCACGCATCCATTTGTTTTTTTTTGTTTTTTGTTTTTTTTTTTTAGCTTTTTATAGTTTTAACTAACTTTATCTCCCCCTCTCTGCTCCTCAACACACACACACACACACACACACACACACACACACACACACACACACACACACACACACACACACACATTCTGTGGAGGCATAAAAATAAATTAAGAATGATTTCTTTTTCTCACTTCCTTTTACCGTTGATGTTGTGACCACTCATTCATGACTGGCGTGTAATGTGGAACTAAGACGTTAATGGTTTACTGAAAACACACAAACACATTCAAACTGTTTCCCTTTCATTGGTCGAACAAAAGTTTGATATTAGCACATGATTAGAAACAACTTTTCCAGTTATTTAGAGCATGATGAATCCCACCGATGTGTAATTTTTTACACTTAAAAAGTTTAATCGTTGATTTACTTGAGTAAAAGTATCTCTATATTTCCAATCATGCGTTTCGAGTTTTTCCCAGATAGTTTTTCTTCACATTTTCTCAGAAATATTTGATTTTTTTTCCTGCAGATTATTTCCACCCATCCGCCTGCCTGATGGAAGCCAGAGGAAAATATGAGTTCGAAGCGACTTCAGACGATGAACTCTGCTTTAAAAAAGGCGACATTCTTAAAGTAAATCCTTAAATCATCCTCTCATTCTGATTTTTCTCTACCCTGTGACACGTTTTATTGTTTTTGTACAGATTTTGAACCAGGAGGAGGACTGGTGTAAGGCAGAGATGAACGGACATGAGGGATACATACCAAAAAACTACATTGAAATGGAAAAACCAGGGTAAGAGATGGATAATATAATCTTAATGAAGGCAGGATTAAAACCTTATGTTGTATTCATTTTAGATGACTGTAAATACTGAAACACTTTTTCATTTAACAACAATAAAAATGTAAATTTATATCTAAACTTAGTTGAAAAACTAACACATAAAAACAATACCACATAAAAAAAAAAAGAAGAAGAAGAAGAAAGAAAAGGGGACTAGTCAAGCTATCCCCTTGCAGGGCCAGCGAATAGGCTACGAAAATGCAGAAAAATAACTCTTATTTATCAAAATGTTATGGGGGGTGAGTTAATGCCCCAGTCCGTCCTAACTGGCTTTGTCAATGACCTCGCCCCCCCCCCCCCCCCTCTCCCATGCCCCTTTAGAAAATCCTGGATCCGCCCCTAATCTTGTCCAAGCAGCGACCGATCTGAATAATTTTGGTCTCTGAACGACCGTCTTTATCAGGAATGGTTGAATTATATTAGAATTTTTTAATTGTTTGCTTAGTTTTTAAAAAGTATTTTAGTTTTAGTATTTTTTTTTTTGCCCCATAGACATTAATGGAGTTTGGAAAGTTCCCCCCAAAATAGTTCTGCTCTCCAAACTTCAACCTATCAAGAATACTACTTTCAGCTACAAAAACAATTTTACCAATGATTTGTTCTCTAAACTTTTCAAAGATAATTGTGATAAGTTTATACTTTTTGAGATATGACTTTGAGAATTAAAAAAAAAAGTAAAAACTGAAAACGTGCAGGAAAAGCCCCTCGCACAACTAAAACCGAGCGAGAGACGTGTTTTTTAGTCATTCAAAAGTCAAAACAACGTCCGTAGTTCCATCACTTTTTATCAGACAGTCACGAATTTGACATCAGAATGTAAGATTTGTGTCCTTTTCGCATATTACTGAACAGAATCTTGATTTACATGACGGTTTTCCTGCTACAGCGCTCTAACCCAGAGGTCCCCAACCTTTCCCGCGCTACGGACCGGATTTAGTGTGTGATATTATTTTCACGGACCGATCTAAAGGTGTAGCAGAAAAACAAAAGAAGACCAGCCTGAAAAAAGTAGTTTCTGCGTTTGTTCTGCGTTTGTTCTGCGTTTGTTCTGCGTTCTGGTGTTCTCAGTTTGTTTTGCTGGAACCAGACAGTCCCATTTGACCTGAAACCTGAAGAGTGTTTCTGAAGTCCAGTCTGCTTCGTAACTCTGTATCCGGTCAGTTTTCAAATTAAAACATCGTCATTTACTGTTATCGTTACTTTTATTGAAAAGAAATAATTCTACAAACCCAATTCCAAAATTCTACCATTATTCTCACAACAAAAACATGCTGACCAATCAGGCTCACCTGTCTAGACTTGGTTACTATTCGAGTTTCATGTTGTACTTCTTCTTTCGGCATTTTCCTCCAGGGGTCGCCACAACAAGTCAGTTTCTTCCATCTAACCCTATCTGCTGCATCTTCTTCGATCACGCCAACTATCTTCATGTCTTCCTTCACTGTATCCATGAACCTCTCTTTGGTCTTCCTCTAGGCCTCTTTCCTGGTGGTTCCAAACCCAGCATCCTTCTTCCAATGTACTCTCTCTCAGTCTTCTGCACATGTCCAAACCATCTCAGTCCGGTCTCTCTGACTTTATCTCCAAAAGCTCTAACATGTGCTGTTCCTCTGATCCTGTCCATCCTGGTCACTCCCAGAGAGATCCTCAGCATCTTCATCTCTGCTACCTCCATCTCTGTTTCCTCTCTTTTCCTCAGTGCTACTGTCTCTAGACCAATCAGCATGGCCGGTCTCACCACGGTTTTGTACACTTTCCCTTTCATTTTAGCTGAAACTCTTTTGTCACACATCACACCTGATACATTCCTCCACCCGTTCCAGCCTGCTTGCACACGCTTCTTCACCTCTTTTCCACACTCTCCATTGTTCTTGTACTAAACTTTAAAAACAATATGCACTAGCTTTGCTAACTCGCTGTGCTTTACACTACTGTATATTACTGGCCTCAAACAAGCTTCATGGCTCAGAGGGCAGGGCCAACCAGGGAGCAAGAGAATGTGGAAATGCACAGTGTCAAAAACGGAAGTGAAACCAAATAAATGTATATATAAGCTTTTTCTGGGAATGTTACATTTCTGATCTATTAAAATATGTTTTTTTTTTGCCTCAACCAAGTGGAACATGTGCACTTTAGTGTGTGTGCCTACGATAACTCAAAAAGTTACGGATGGATTTTTATGAAACGTTCTTCATACGAAACTCTAAATTTTTGTTTTAGCACTTAGCGGCTAATTTTTTTTTTTTTTTTTTTGCAAACGTTAACTTTTTTTAAATTTTTTTTGAAAAATATTGTCAACTAACTAACAATTTAGGTTTTATCTTTAGTTTTTTTTTTTTTTTAAATATATTTTTAATTTTTTTGGTAACTTTAGCTTTTTTTTCTCACCAGCTTTTCGGAAGATGGTAGATTTTTTTTTCTTAGTTTTTTTTCCCCCATTTTCATGCTGCACTGATAAAAGAAACTAAAAATTTTAAGTTTTATTTTCTCTTTGTGAATACTTTATTAGTTTTAATACCTCTGAAAATATTCCCAACGAGCTGATTTGTTAATTCAAGTTGAAAATATGTGTGAGTATGAATATGACTGGATGTTGAACCCTTGATGTGGCCATTGGACAGACTGGTGACCTGTTCGGGTTGGTAATCTGCACCCATTGGTGGGTTGGAAAAAGAGGCGACCTTTTCCCGCGGACTTTAACGAATGTCTAGAATATCAGAGTGCTTTTCTTGTTTTTTTTTATGCTAAAAGACAAGAATGATCAGTTCACAAAAGAACAGAACCCCTTTTTAACTCTAACTTTTTAAAGTACTGCACAGATATAAGACCACTAAATCCACTCACACGCAACATACAGTAATATTTATATCATTTTCTTCCATATAATTGGACTCCAAAAGCTATTTGGATCACTGGTCATGCTCATCACATAGTTACCGTAACGTTGTAACATAAGTATGAATAAAAGAAAAACAACCATTTTTTAAAGAAAAGAATTGCATATAAAGTGTGTTTATAACTGTGTTGGTGTGGGAACAGGAAGACTTTGCAACTTCTGTGGTTTGCACTAGATGATGAAGTGTTTGCATGTGTGTGTGTGCATGTGTGTGTGTGTGTTTAGGTGGTTTCAGGAGAACGCCAACCGCAGCATTGCAGAAGACATCCTGAGACACAAAGATGTGGGACACTTTGTCATTCGAGGATGTCAAAGTTCTCCAGGAGACTTTTCCATCTCTGTAAAGTAAGAACACTAATTTTATTAATAAGACGTGCGTAAATTTAAGATTAGCATGCAACATTTAAAAATATTTAGACTTGGATTTACTTGGAATTGTTCCAATAATTGGATTCAGAATAATGAGAGTGTGGAAAAAAGGTGAAGAAGCATGTGCAGGCAGGCTGTGGAACAGATGGAGAAAAGTATCAGGTGTGATGTGTGATAGAAGAGTTTCAGCTAGAATGAAAGGGAAAGTGTACAAAACCGTGGTGAGAGCGGCCGTGCTGATTGGTCTAGAGACAGTAGCACTGAGAAAAAGACAGGAAACAGAGATGGAGGTAGCAGAGATGAAGATGCTGAGGATCTCTCTGGGAGTGACCAGGATGGACAGAATCAGAGGAACAGCACGTTAGAGGTTTTGGGGATAAAGTCAGAGAGGCCAGACTGAGATGGTTTGGACATGTGCAGAGGAGCGAGAGAGAGTACATCAGAAGAAGGATGCTGGTCACGAAAAGTATGTGCTAACAAAACAAAAACAAAAAAGGCAAAATAGACAAAGGACAAAAACATGCACTCAAAGTGAGTGAGCTACCGCACAGTTCTGGTGAGAAATAGGATAAAGAGAACAGGGTTAAAATTGCTCAATATGGACGCTCACAGAAGAAGGAAGGAAAGACCTCCTGAATCTCTCCTTTACACAAAAAACCTAGAAAATAATTTATTTGCGAATTGTGGTTGAAAAGAAGGGTTTGGAGGAGGAGCGGCTTGACAGCGAGCTCCTCCCGGATGGCAGAGCTCCTCACCCGATCTCTGAGTGAGAGCCCAGCCACCCTGCGGAGGATGCTCATTTCAGCCGCTTGTACCCGCGATCTCATTCTTTCGGTCACCACCCACAGCTGGTGACCATAGGTGAGGGTAGGAACGTAGATCGACTTGTAAATCGAGAGCTTTGCTTTTCGGCTCAGTTCTTTCTTTACCATGACAGACTGATGCAGCGTCCTAGTTATTGCTGATGCCGCACTGATCCACCTGTCGATCTCCCGCTCCATCTTTCCCCCACTCGTGAACAAGACCCCGAGATACTTAAACTCCTCCACTTGGGGCAGGACCCTGTCCCTGACCTGCAGGGGGGATTCCACCCTTTTCCGGGCAAGGACCATGTTCTCGGATTTGGAGGCGCTAATTCCCATCCCGGCCGCTTCACACTCGGCAGCAAATCGATCCAGTGAGAGCTGGAGATCACGGTCCGATGAAGCCAACAGGACCACATCATCTGCAAAAAGCAGAGATCCGATCCTGAGGTCACCAAACTGGATCCCTCCAACGCCTCGGCTGCGCCTAGATATTCTGTCCTTAAAGGTGATGAAAAATGCTTTAAAATCTGAAGTAGAACACGTTCCATACGTTAGCTTTCAGGAGGTGAAAAAATCGATTATGTAAATGACTAGCCAAGAATGCGAAGGGCGACATGCCAGTAAGGACACCAAGTCAATAGTAACAGGTTAATGTTTACAAGTGTGATCAAGGAGAATCCCGGGTGGAGCTTTTGTTACTATGGTTTCTTAAAAAAAAAATTGTAGGCTGGATTATTTTCTTTTTTTTAAATGCAGGTTTGTCCAGATAAAAAAAAAAAAACAGTAATTAAATATACTTTATTAATCTACAAATGGAAGTTTGAGTGCTGCAGTGTAAACACCTCGATGCCCCCTCACCCCTTTCCACTGGCAACTCAGTCTGGATGCGCTGTGTCCAACCTGGCCACCCAAAAGCTGGAATCTGGAATCGGTCACAAAGCCAGGCCGCAGTGTAGAACATCAAACTGGCCTCTTTGTATTTCACTGGGTCTGAGTGTGCGCCACCAGTTCCTCAAGTGAGCAACCTGATGTTTCCATGGAAACCACAAAAACACAGGGCTCAAAGCACCTCCTATAGACAGTCTCCTTCTCTGCACCTCCGCCAGATCGACTCAAGCTATCCCGGGATCGAACCAATTCATGTCAACAATCTTCTTAAAGAATTACTCATTGCCCATTGGGAAATTTTTGTGCTGCAGTCCTTACACCGCAGCAGGCTGCCACGACGGCGCCAACGGTGGGAGAAACAGGGGGTTAGGTGTCTTCTCAAAGGACTCTAGATGTGCTCTCTGTGGGATGCAAACACGCTAACTTCCAGTCCGCGCGCGAACGCTCAAAGAGAAGATTAGTTAAAAATTCTGAACTTCTTCAAAACTTTTTCTACTGTTCTAAACAAAATCTGTTGTTTTTAGATTTCAGGGATTGATATTTATATAAAATATACAGATTTTCTGTTGATTTTCTTTTAATGGAGTCTGATAGCTGTCCTGCTTCCTAAGACGTGTCATCACATTTAAACATTTGGACAATCACATTTCAGCCAGCATTTGTTGCTGTGTAGGTTAAAATCAGCCACCGTAGAAAACAGACTTCAGAGTCAGTTCTGTTGGTTTTATCTCACAAAGTGAACATGACTTTGTAAGTCTCCAAATCCGAGACCATTGTCCTCACCCGTAAAAGGGTATCTCGGGGTCTTGTTCACGAGTGGGGGGAAAGATGGAGCGGGAGTTCGACAGGCGAATCGGTGCAGCGTCAGCAATAACTAGGACGCTGCATCGGTCCGTCGTGGTGAAGAAAAAGCTGAGCCAAAAAAGCAAAGCTCTCGATTTACAAGTCGATCTACGTTCCAACCCTCACCTATGATCACCAGCTGTGGGTGGTGACCGAAAGAATGAGATCACGGATACAAGCGGCCGAAATGAGCTTCCTCCGCAGGGTGGCTGGGCTCTCACTCAGAGATGGGTGAGGAGCTCTGCCATCCGGGAGGAGCTCGCTGTCAAGCTGTTCCTCCTCCAGGTCGAAAGGAGCCAAATGGGGTGGTTCGGGCATCTGGTCAGGATGCCCCCCGAGCGCCTCGCGGGCGAGGTGTTTCAGGCATGTCCCACCGGGAGGAGACCAAGGGGCAGAACCCCGACCCGCTGGAGAGACTTTGTCTCACAGCTGGCTGGGGAGCGACTTGGATCCTTCCGGGATGCAGCTGGGGTGAGAGAGGCTTGGGCTACCCGTTTGAGGCTGTTGCCCCCGCGACCCGACCCTGGAACAAGTGGAAGATGACGGAACGGAACGTGAACATGACAAAAAAATTTTGCTTCAAATAATTAAAATTTGAGTTGTTCTTTTAAAAAATATATAGGCTGGAAAATGTGGTCTTCATCCGGACTCAGCAGTGATTGCTGATCCTGTAGTTTAGTATGTTTGCCAGCAGAGGACAATCCAGCCGAAGAACCTCCTGGGATGTAGCTGGAAAACAGAAAGTCAGAGATTTTGGGATGTCCATACAAACACACTTGGATTTGAAGGTTTTTTGTACAAGCAAAAAACTGGTTTCTAGACAAACCAACCAGCCAGAACATCCTACATTGCACCCTGAGTTAATCTGGTACTAAACCAAAACCTTTAATTTCAGTACATTTTTTTTTTTTTGCTGTCATACGTTTCAAAGTAAAATAGTCTTTTGTACCGTTCGTCCAGATTCAATGAAATGGAAAAAATGAAAGTAAAATTGAACTATAAATCCAAAAAACCAACATGTGTAGACTTGATACTGATAAAGCAGAGTTATTAAAGAAAAATTACTGCAGTTTATTATAGTGGAAATTTTGTATTCAAATGGCACTATTTTTGTTTAATTTAACTTAGCAAAATGTTTTCCAGTTGAATGAATAAAAAAACCTAGACTCATTTTCAAAAATAGAAAAAAAAAGACTAATTAGTGATTTAAAAAGTGGAAAAAAATGTCTAGAAACCTCAGTATTTAGACAACGTTAAATCTTACCAGGATTAAGTGGAATGTTTGGTATTTTAATGTAAATAAAGGAACAAACTCGGATGTAAAAATCTAAAAATTGATTTCAGAAAGTCAGTCTTTTTATGAAAATCACTAAGCTCTTGCAAGAAGACGGACTAGATGGAATCTTTGGTTTTCCTTTACTGTATGTTTTCTACTGGGCTTTCACACGTTTTCTTCTTCTTCAGACATGAACATGACGTGCAGCACTTCAAAGTGATGCGGGACAATAAAAGCCAGTACTTCCTGTGGTCTGAGAAGTTCACCTCTCTGAACAAGCTGGTCGAGTACTACAAGAAAAACTCCATCTCCAAAACCAGGCAGATTTTTCTCAACGATGGAAGCGGGGACAGCAGAGACCGATTTATGACCCAGGTACGAGATGATTCCGGAAGTTAAAAGAAGGTCAAGTCAGACAGATATAGATGTACGTATGCATGTAAAAAATATCAGTGTATAAACACATTGATATGATAGTGAGTGTTGAGATACACTAGTTACTTTAAAAATACGTTACCAGCCTCTTAGTAACACCAAATATTAGCAGTGGTGGAACATAACGAAGTAAATGTACTTCGTTACTGTACTTAAGTAAAAAAATTGTGTATCTGTACTTTACTTAAGTCAAATTTAAGACCGGTACTTTTACTTTTACTTCACTACATTTTTAGAGCAAATATCTGTACTTTTACTTCGCTACTTTTTAAAAGTGTGTTTTACATTTTTCGTTACATTTTTGTTCAGGAATTTGAAAAATACACAGGTTTTTTTAGCGCATCTTGAAGCCGCATCGCCAAAATCAAAAGGAGCAGTTGATCGGGAGAAGAAGTCATGAATCGAGAAACATTTTCCGCATTCATTCAGCGCCAAAAACCTAACATCAAATATAGTACAAATTAAAAAGAGTCAGAAGATCGTTGTTCGTTGTGTTTACTTCTAAATAAAAAGTTGAGCCATCATTACACAGAGCAGGGGCGGATCCAGAATTTTCAAAAGGGGCTGGGGCTTTGACAAAGCCAATATATAGAGACTGGGGGCCTCCCCCCCAAAATATTTTAAAAATAAGTGTCATTTTCCTCCATTTTGGCGGCCCATTCACTGGCCCTTCTAGCGGATAGCTTGATTTGTCCCCTTTCTTTTTATTTAATGTATGTATTTTTTTTGTGGACCAAAAGAGACAGGAGAGGGGGGTCACACCCCTGCAGAGTATTTATCCTGGTTACCATGGTGACACCCTATAGCACAAAAAATAACATTTGGATTATGATAGAATACTTTTACTTTTTACTTACAAAGTACAATTTACACCAATTACTTTTGTACTTTTACTTAAGTAGATTTTTTTATTGGTACTTTTACTTACGTAAATTTTTTGCCTAATTATCTGTACTTTTACTTAAGTACAAAAAAGTGAGTACTTCATCCACCACTGAATATTAGAACAAAAAACCTAGAAAAAAAAAGGCATTTTTCCAGTATTTTGGTCTGTGGAACAGCCTACCAGAGGAACCCAGGGCTACGGGGTATGTTCATGTTTTCAGAAGAGATTAAAAACCCGCCTCTTTAACTTGGCTTTTATTTTTGTTGTAATATAATTCTAATGTTTCCTCTCCTTGCTTAATCTGTGGGGTCCTTGCTGTGGGGGTCTGACTGACCTAGGTGGTGCGGGTCCTTCACTTTAGCCATTAGGCTTTTGTTGGTGCCTGTGCCTCCTAGAGCCAGGTCATCCACTGTGGTTTTGGTCACTCTACAGTCATGGGCAGACCGACTCCTTGGGTAAATTGATCCCCAGTTATTATTTCCTCACAGCAGCATCAGGCAAGATGTTTGTTTTACGAAGTATTTACCGCTGTTTTTAACTCAGTTAAAGAGACAGTAGCTAGCGGTTCAGGGAAATGGGGGTTTTGGATTTTAATTTGGTTAATTTGGTTAAAATTTATTTAAATACACATGTAAACTTATCTGACCGCCAGGGTCCCCGCCGCCGATAGGACGCTGCATCAGTCCATCGTGGTAAAGAGAGAGCTGAGCCGAAAAGCAAAGCTCTCGATTTACAAGTCGTCTACGTTCCTACCCTCACCTACGGTCACCAGCCGTGGGCGGTGACCGAAAGAATGAGAAGAATGAGAACTTTTTGACTCGTGGGCCACATTGAGTTCTAACATTTGACAAGCGGGCCGGACCCGGAAGGGTGCGGGGGGCGGAGCAAGGGGGAAATGCCCCCAGACTCCTCTATACTGGCGAGCACCACAGGTGCTGGTTTTGTGCCCCCCTTCCCTCCTTTAGAAAATCTCGTATTTGCCCCTGGGAACAGAAGCAGATGGATGGCATGCTTTGGTAACCGCTAGATTAGACCGATAAAATGGTGCGCTAGATTTTAAACAAGCGCGTTAAATGTTACATCAAGAGCGTTAGATTTCAAATCTAGCGGTGCTAGGTCTGAAATGTAGTGTGATAGCACTTAAAAAAGTGCATTTAGCGGCGCTAGGTTTGGAATCTAAACGCATGACGAAACATTTTGCTTGTTTTAACATCTAACACGCTTGTTTACGTGTGTGTATTGGGCCCAACGGCTTTCTGTATCTGTGTACACTGTTTATTTTGTAAGTGTTCACATCACAGATACACACACATTTTAATGGGAGCAGTGTTGTTGTATTTTTGGCACCATCTAGTGACGAACATAAAAAAATCAAGAAAAACCAAACTTACATGGTATATATTTTTTTCTAGTTCGACGGGCCGGATTAAAACGTTTAACGGGCCGCATGTGGCCCGCGGGCCATAGTTTTCCCAGGCCTGACCTATCTCTACCCCTGTGCGTGCGCACGATAGTGTAATTCGCAAAGACAGTGTAGACTTAGTTTCTCTGAGAGGTACATTGTACTTTGTGTGGAGAAAACAAGCAACTAACGTACCGTCATTTGCATTGTAGACAGAAAATAAATTTGCACAATCAAACTGTTAACGCTTTTCTTTTCAATTGAAAACTCTACGGTTGTACGAATGTTTGCGATCAGTTCTATATTGAGGTGTGAAAACGAGTCCTCTACTTCTTGTTTTTCTGCTTTGCTCTGCGAAAACAACTTCTACTTTTCAATGCTGAAACTCATTCAGTCTTCTTTCTTTCCTGTTCACGGCTTCAAAGACCACAAACAGACACCACATGCTCATCAAAGCCTTTTTAATATCTGAACATAAAAATGTTTGAAAGCTGCGTTTTGGTGCGATGCACACGCTGACTTTATCTACTTCCTGCATGCTTCCTTCCTGCAGACCAAGAGGGGAAATCTGCCTGAACAAGCGAGCTCGATGGCGTCCATCGCTGCATCACATCGTAGAGCCTCAGACCTCACCCCCAGCCAGATGGTACACACTTCTATCTTCTCCTGTTCTTCCAGTCAGAGCCAGAAAGCTGCCAACTTCCAAAACTAAAGACATCAAGAATAAATTGATGTCAAGACGTTGTGTTCAGTATCACAAACCGTATTTATATATTTATATAGAATGGTTGAACAATGATGTTTGCAGATGACATTGTGATCTGTAGTGAGAGGAGGAAGAGGTGGAAGAAAAGCTGGAGAGGTGGAGGTTTGCACTAGAAAGAAGAGGAATGAAGATTAGTCAGAGTAAAACAGAGTACATGTGTGTGAATGAGAGGGATCCAAATGGAAAAGTGAGGTTACAGAGAGAAGAGATAAAGAAGGTGAAAGATTTTAAGAATCTAGGATCAACAGCCCAGAGTGTGGAAAAGAGGTGAAGAAGCGTGTTCAAGCAGGCTGGACCAGGTAGAGAAAAGTATCAGGTGTGATGTGTGATAGAAGAGTTTCGCTAAAATGAAAGGAAAAGTGTACAACACCGGGGTTAGACCGGCCATGCTGATTGGTCTAGAGACATTGGCATTGAGGAAAAGACAGAAAGCAGAGATGGAGGTAGCAGAGATGAAGATGCTGAGGATCTCTTTGGGAGTGACCAGGATGGACAGGATCAGAGGAACAGCACATGTTAGAGGTTTTGGAGATAAAGTCAGAGAGGCCAGACTGAGATGGTTTGGACATGTGCAGAGGAGAGAGAGTACATTGGAAGAAAGATGCTTCCGATGTACCACCAGGAAAGAGGTGGTACATCGGTACAAAGAACCACCTCTTAGGACTAGAGAAGCAAGAATTAAAAAAAACTTGATTTGCACCACAATGGGGTAATTGCAGTATGCAACAGTATAAGCCCAGGAAGAAAAAAAGGTCACGAAAAATATGTGCAAACAAAACAAAAGAGGCAAAATAGACAAAGGACAAAAACATGCATTCAAAGTGAGTGAGGTACCGCACAATTCTGGTGAGAAATGGGATAAAGAGCACAGGGTTAAAATTGCTCATTGTGGAGTCTCACACCAGAAGGAAGGAAAGACCTCCTGAATCTCTCGTTCACATAAAAAACCTAGAAAATAATTTATTTGCGAATTGTGGTTGAAAATAAGGGTTTGGTTAAGTGTGCAAAACCGTGGTGAGACCGGCCATGCTAATTGGTCTAGAGACAGCAGCACTGAGAAAAAGACAGGGAACAGAGATGGAGGTAGCAGAGATGAAGATGCTGAGGATCTCTCTGGGAGTGACCAGGATGGACAGGATTAGAGGAACAGCACGTTAGAGGTTTTGGAGATAAAGTCAGAGAGGCCAGACTGAGATGGTTTGGACATGTACAGAGAAGAGAGACCAAGTACATTGGAAGAAGGATGCTGGGTTTAGAACCACCAGGAAAGAGGACTAGAGGAAGACCAAAGAGGAGGTTCATGGATACAGTGAAGGAAGACATGAAGATAGTTGGTGTGACCGAAGAGGATGCAGCAGATAGAGTTAGATGGAAGAAACTGACTTTCTGTGGCGACCCTTGAAGGGAAATGCCGAAAGAAGAAGAAGAAGATATAGAATGGTTGAAGTTTATGTGATAACTGAGGTTTATATAGTCATGTTTCAGGTCTTGGAATTTTTTACCTTGATCTTGGTTAACTTGATTTTTGGTGCATGACGATTGAAACCTAATCAATAAATCTGTAGTTGGTCTTGACTTACTGTATACGAGTTAATCAAAATTTCTTCAGTGTTTTGGGAAATATCGTATTCATAAAAGAGTTACAGAGGCACAGAAAACATGAGTGTGTAATGTCTGTTCTTGATTCTGTGGACAGATGTATAGTAAATTCTTTCAATGGTCAAATCTGACAAAGAAACGTCGTCATTATTAAGGAGAGAGTTTTTGAGGAAGCATTATTTTCTCTTCTTCTTTGTCTCTAGTATCTATTGAAAAAGTGTTTTTTTTGTTTTGTTTGTCTTCAAGACTAAAAAGCCCATTCTGGAGGAGCGAGCTCACACCATCGGTCACACAGGAAGAAGCAGCCCCGTCGCCTCGGCTGGACCTCCTCGGCGCAACTTTGAAACTCTACCCCAGGTTAGCCCACTCTGAGTCCAATGGATGGGTAGTTGAATAGATGATAGCTTTGTACATGATTTGCTCTGTACATCATAGGATTTTCTCTGCTGGTCCAATGACCACCACCCAAATTTATCCCAGAGAAATGGTTCCATCTCATGCAACCATTTCTTTTTACTATATCTGGCGCACATAAACAACCACAATTTGCCTTTTGGGACATTCATCGCTTAATAGTTATGAAATCGTTACCGATTCTCAAAACTTTATAGTTGACGAAGAAGTTTGGAAGCCTGACTACTGTTCATGCACTTGCCCTATGCTGAGAAAGCACAGGCTCCGCCTCTAAAATTTCGTGGGGGAATATTTTTTTGTGGGGCTCTCAGTAGTAAGAATACTTTGATCATGGCTATACAGTGTGTACAACTTTACATGAACCGAAATCAGAGGATGACTTTGAAGAGGACGAAGCACAAACATTGGAACGACTTTTGCTCAATGTTACTGTTTATAACACGCTGAATGTTTTGGATTTGCAATCGCAACCAAACCACCAATCACCGTCATCTCACCAAAACCGTGGTGAGACCGGCCATGCTGTTTGGTCTAGAAACAGTAGCACTGAGGAAAAGACAGGAAGCAGAGATGGAGGTAGCAGAGATGAAGATGCTACCTCCCTGACTCCCACAGAGTCACTCCCACTCTCTGGGAGTGACCAGGATGGACAGGACTAGAAATGCGTACATCAGGGGAACAGCACATGTTAGAGGTTTTGGGGATAAAGTCTGAGAGGCCAGACTGAGATGGTTTGGGCATATACAGAGAAGAGAAAGAGACTACATCGGAAGAAGGATGCTGGATTTGGAACCACCAGGAAAGAGGACTAGAGGAAGACCAAAGAGGAGGTTCATGGATACAGTGAAGGAAGACATGAAGATAGTTGGTGTGACCAAAGAAGATGCAGCAGATAGGGTTAGATGGAAGAAACTGACCTGCTGTGGCGCCCCCTGAAGGGAAATGCTGAAAGAAGAAGAAGAAGAATCGCAACCAAATACATATTTTTTCTATGGTTGCAAAGATTGTGTTTCAAGTAAAAAATAACTGGCACTGGTGCCTGTGAGACATGAGTGGCATAATAGAAGCAAGGAAATGAGAGGAGGGCGCAGGGGCCAAGTATCCCCTCCACCTCGTTAAACTTCTTTGTTAGTGTTGTTTACTAATAAATTTTGATAAATGTTCTTCTCTTTTTAATTGATCCAGTTGCTTTTACATTAAAACAAATGCACGTCTTGGTCTTCATTCTAGTGTTAAGGACTTAAATCGGAAGTTGGGAACAAAAATAATCTTTGCTTTTTCTGTCTTTGCTACATAGATTAGTGGTTCCAATTATGATGGAGTTCCTCAGGGCTTTGTATTCGGTCCGTTACTTTTTGTGCTTACATCAAGGATGTCAAACTCAAACCCAGTTGGCCGAAATTTACTTTTGGCGATAAAGTTGTGGGCAAACATTGATATTTATAGAAAAAATAATTTTTCATGTAAAGCATTTACCGTTTTCATTTTAACCTGAACAAGTTTTGCTCGGCAACTGAATATTTAACACTAGAAGCCCCAAGATTTTTTAAACCTCCTATCCACCCCTCTACCTAGCCCACACACTGAGAAGCAGATTTTTTCAAAGGTTTTTGTTTTTCAGTTAGAGTTTCCCAGTCCTAGTATCCTAGTGTTAAGTGCCTTTCAAATGACTCTTAAGTGCCTTATTGCTTACCCTCCACGAAGCTTTCAGGTAGTGGTGGTCATTTGACCCCGTTTTGAGTGTTCTAAGCAGTGCCATGAAGTCTGGTTCCCCCTGTTCCATAAGTTCCAGTGTCCGTCATTCTTTTTCAGGTCCTCTTAAGTCTTCTCCCTGTTTAGCCTCCCATTTCGGTTCTCTCCTGGTCTGGTCCCTTTGCCACACCTGCCAAGGACTAAAACCTGCCAAGTTTGGCCACTAGGAGATGCTAGCTTTCTTCTCTACCTGTTTCTCCCTTCATAAACTGGATCAAATTGGCCTGTGCATGCGGGTCTTATCTTTCCATCTTAATTATAACCCAAAACTAATAATGCGTCCCATTTGAAATATAACTTAACATTGCAAGCACATAAAAATATGTGGTGCTTTAGGTTGCTATGACAACAATCAACAAGTGCAAGGTAATTTTATAGTCTTTGCCATCTAATATACAAAACAGCCAAAGAACATATCAGGATTTTGGATGTAGTTGTTACACAAGTCACATGTATTTGTTGACACGTTTTCAAATATGGAGGATGTTCATTTTATGTGACTTTTGGTTAATTTTACTCATTGCAAGAAAATATTAAAGCTAATGAGTCAGGTAATTGTAACATAAAGGAGGGTTTAGGTTAGGTGTAGAATTAGGGTTAGGTATCACATCAGCTAGAGGTGTCGACATTCATACCTGTAGCCTCTTCCCTCGACAAAAGTGAATCAGGGATCGAGTTTGTGAAACGGATCACATACGACACATTAAGATTAGAAGGAATCAAATGTCGAACGGACAGAATGAAAAACTGTCATCAATCATGCTAAATCCCGCCAACCCTCTCCATGAATCTGTGGACCATCTGAAGAGCAGCTTTAGCAACAGACTCCTGCAACCCAGCTGCTCAAAGGAATGGTACAGAAAATTATTTCTGCCGTCCTCCATCAAACTTTTACACTTTCACTCACAACAATTAAAAAAAAAATCTTGTTGTTTAAGATTGTATCAATGCAGCACTCAAATTTTCCTTCGATGATATATGAAGTATTTTCAATTCAATTCAATTTGGGAGTTGGAACGGAATCTTTGACTAGCATCACGTTTACCTGAAAGACCTGTGCTCGCTACAGGTATAAAGACTGTAGGAATAGTTTAAGATAATTTCTTCTTGTATCTGGCCCATGCTTTGTGAGCACTAAATGACGTTTAGTAAATTAGTCATGTTCTCCGTTAGGTCTTAGCAGGGGTGGGAAAACTTTTTGACTCGGGGGCCACATTGAGTTCTAACATTTCACATGCGGGCCGGACACGGCGAGAGGGGTGGGGAGGGGCGTGCCTTCCCCCCTCTAGGTCGACAAAAAAAATTGTTCTTAGTACTTAAATATTGTAAACTTTGGTTAAAATATGTACCAAAATGCAGAAAAATTACTTATTTTTCAAAAAGGTTCGGGGTGGGGGAGACTCCACTATACTGGCGATTTCCACAGGTGCTCGTTTTGTGCCCCCCCCTTTAGAAAATCTTGTATTTGCTCCTGGGAACAGGAGCAGATAAATGGCATGTTTTGGTAACCGCTAGATTAGACCAATAGAATGGCGCTAGATTTTAAAGAAGCGTGTTAAATGTTACATCAAGATCGTTAAATTTCAAATCTAGCAGCACTAGGTCTGAAATCTCGTGCGACAGCGCTTAAAAACGTGCATTTAGCGCCGCTATGTTTGAAATCCATGCGCTTGATGTAACATTTTGTTTGTTTTAACATCTAACACGCTTGTTTACGTGTGTGTATTGGGCCTGATGGCTTTCCATATCTGTGCACACTGTTTATTTTGAAAGTGTGCGCATCACGGAGACACACACATTTTAATGGGGGCAGTGTTGTTTTAGTATTTTTGGCGCCATCTAGTGATGAATATAAAAAAAAATCAAGAAAAATCAAATTAGCATGGTTTATTTATTTATATTTTTCAAGTTCAGCGGGACGGTTTATACCATTTAATGGGCCGCATGTGGCCCGCGGGCCGTAGTTTGCCCATGCCTGTTTTAGATGATTGGCCAATGCGAATATTAATTTTCCCACCAGTATTTTTGTCCAAAATTTTCGCCCCCAGACATTTCTGTTCTAAATCCCACATACACAGTTGGATCCTTTCTGGTTCATCTTCTTACCATTGCTTGTTTTCGTCCAAACAGAGGTCCTCCAACATGCAGGTGAGGGCACTCTACGACTTCACGGTGGAGGAAGACGATGAACTCGGCTTCAGCGCCGGTGATATCATTGAGGTTATCGATCGATCCGACCCATCGTGGTGGAAAGGGAGACTGCGTGGGAATACCGGGTTGTTCCCTGCAAACTACACCATGCAGCTGTGAGGAAACACTTTACTGTACGCCTGCGTTCATTTACACAGGTGCATCAGTTTTTTGGGAGGTTCTAGACGTGAACAATAAGCGAGGTTTTCTAACCTGCTTTGTTGTGAACATTGTGTTCGTGCACACATCGACACCCGGTCTGGTTCCTTCTGGGTTTACTGAACATTTATTTGTGGAAGAGCAAACATGCCTGCAGGTGTTTAGGAAACAGGAAGTGCTGCATACCCATGTGGCACTGAAGAATGTTGTCACCGTTGGCGTGACGATGTTTATGACTGCAGGTATTTAGGAATCGTTAATAACATGCGACTGTTTTTTAAAATAGAAATGTTCAGGTTTAACAATGACGATGTGTTTTTTTTACTGAAAAGAACCGACATTTATGATATATTTACTGTGTTAAAATAAAGTTACATTTTTCAGATTTAAAGTTTTACTAAACTTGGATGTAAAATTTTTGAGAAAAACCTTGATGTATATCAATATGTTTTTAAAAAAGACACAAAATTTCTTCAAAATCCCATAAACTTCTTTTTTTACGAGTTAATCACTTCCCATCCCGTTCCGTTATCTTCCGCTCATCCGGGCCGGGTCGTGGGGGCAACAGTCGGAAAGATTCAAGTCATTCTCCGGCCAGCTGTGAGACATACTCTCTCCAGCAGGTGCGGGGTGTGCTTCTCGGTCTCCTCCCGGTGGGACGTTTCCGAAACATCTCACCGGCAAGACGCGCAGGGAGCATCCTGACCAGATGCCTGAACCACCCCATCTGGCTCCTCTCGACGTGGAGGAGAAGTGGCTCGACAGTGAGCTCCTCCCGGATGGCAGAGCTCCCTTACCCGATCTCTAAGTGAGAGCCCAGCCACCCTGCGGAGGAAGCTCATTTCGGCCGCTTGTATCCGTGATATCATTCTTTCAGTCACCACCCACAGCTGGTGACCATAGGTGAGGGTTGGAACGTAGATCAACTTGTAAATCGAGAGCTTTGCTTTTCGGCTCAGCTCTCTCTTTACCACGACGGACCGATGCAGCGTCCTAGTTATTGCTGACGCTGCACCGATCCGCCTGTTGATCTCCCACTCCATACTTCCCCCACTCGTGAACAAGACCCCGAGATACTTAAACTCCTCTACTTTGGGGCAGGACCCGCAGGGGGCATTCCACCCTTTTCCGGGCGAGGACCATGGTCTCAGATTTTGATCGCTCAATTCCATTTTTTTTTTCAAAATAAAAACCTCGTTGACATTTATGTTATTAATATATATATATTTTTAAAAAGCAACAGCTGACCTTTAATTGGATTTTTTTTTTCCAAATGATATTTTTTAAATAAAATCTTGTTGTTAATTTACTAGAAATATTTGTTTTCTTATTTGTAATTTTTTTTTTAAATAATGTATTGTATTTTTTTTTTAAATCATAAAAACACTTTTTTTTTTTCATTTGACCTTTTTGAATAACAATTTCTGTCTTTTTTTCCCCCTTTTTTAAAATTGTATTTTCTTTCAAAATTTGTTCAGTTACATGAGTCATAACAACCACGCTTGCCAAGAAAGTTCGCCTTCAAAATAAAAGCTGCAAAAATACCTCTTTTTTCAAAAAACATTGAAAACTTTGTTGTTTTTATTCTAATTAGTAAATTAATTGAGTAAAATAAAATATTAATGACTGTTTTTTATGAACACCTCCTAATATTGAGCAAAATTTGTACACACACTTGTTCCTATGAAAAATCTCGCAATGCCCAATCAACCCAACATGGATGTTTTTGGAAGATGGAAGGAAATCCACACTCATAAATGGGTAGAACATGCAAACTTCACACAGAAAGGCCAGTGAATTAAGCCTCACCATAGATGGGAATCAAACCCCTGACCTTGTTGCTGTGTGGCCACATAGCTAACCACTCCCCTACCTACCAGCTCAATTTATTTTTAGGAAGAGGACATTTAATCTTTTAATAATTCTTTAAGTTTTTTCACATTTCTTTCATTCTCTCCTAAAAATGGAAATTTTATTTTCTTTTGAAAATCTCCCCCCACCCTCTTTTTTTCACCTGAACTCCAGGTAGGTTTTTAGGTACAGCGCAGCTCAGTGGAACACACACTTTACACACACACAGCCATGGCAGAGTCTCAGCTGCTGTGTATGGATGAAGAGCATGTCAATGAAAAAGTTCCAGAAACCAGTCCAGAGTTTTATTACAGTGAGGAGCAACGAGCAGCTTTGGAGCAGCTCCTGCGGAATGGAGATGGAGCTTTTAAGATGCGCCTCAAAGAGGACAATGTCAAGGACTTTCTGTGCGCGCGGGAGGTCAAAGTCATCCGAAAAACTTTCCAGGAGTATGAAACGGACAGTGAGTCTGACTCCGAGCAGGAGAAGACTAAAGAAGCCTCTAGTGCAGACTCAGGGGTCCATTCTACATACTGGCCCCAAATGTCCGACACAGAGGTGCCTTCTTTGGACATCGGCTGGCCGGGTACCAGTGGGTTGTATAAAGGGGTAACCCGGGTCTCTATTTACACCCACCCACCTAAAGAACCAGGACCACATATCAAGGAGGTGGTGAGGAGGCTCATTCAGGGAGCTCAAAAGGTAAACAATCCAATTAAAAATAATGGATTTTAAAGATGGTCTGGAAGGTTTTTTTTTCGTTTTTTTTTTCACTATCTTGCTTAAGTCTGATTAAATCTTATGTTTTTGGTTGTAAATGAGCAACGTTTACGATAAGCACGCCATTTATAGATTATTTTAACAATCGAGATCAAATATTGTATCTAAATTTTTATATTTGGTTGGAAATAGAAAACTAAATATTTCTTTTTTTTTTTTTTACTCACTCTATTCACTCTTTACCGGGAAATTTGTGTGCTGCACTGTTACACCGCAGCAGGCTGCCACAACGGCGCCAATGAAGGGAGAAATAGGGGGTTAGGGGTCTTGTTGAAAGACCCTACATGTGCACTCAGTGGGATGCGAACCCGCAAACTTTCGTTGACTTCCGGTCATATCCGGTAAACTTCCGGTCCGCGGGCGAACCTTCTAACTACTGAGCCAAAGTCTTCGCCCCCAATTTATAAATCCAGTTCTCCCCAAAGTCCTGGCAACAAGTCTGGGTAATCCTTCATTCCTATTGGACGAATGAGGGATGACACAGACTCATGGAAACTAAAAAAAAAAAAAAAAAAATGGTCTTGATTATTAGTTTTTAAGTTATTAGCTTGTTAATAATAATTTATTAACGTAAATAAATAAATTAAAACTAATAAATAGGCAATAATTAATTAGACAAATATGATTTGACATATTAAAGATGTGTTTTTTGGTAAAATAAAACCCCCTTTATAAAATATTACAGTTATAAATTGTATTAAAACCAGTCAAGCAAGACGTAATTGACGAAGTTTTTCATTTTTATGTGGGTCTATTTTTTTTATATTAATATTATGACATAATAACATTGCACACAACAAGAATTTAAATTCTAACTATGAAAGGAATATTTTAAATAAAAATAATAAACACTCCTACGTCGCAGCAGGCTGCCACGACGGCACCAATGGTGGGAGGAACGGGGGGTTAGGTGTCTTCTCCAAGGACCCTAGACGTGCACTCAGTAGGATGCGAACTTCCGATGTCAACTTCCGGCTAACTTCCGATCCGCGGGTAAAGACTCTAACCACTGAGCCGCCGTCTCGCCCCTCCCCAATATGAAAACATATTTTAAATACATGTTCTATTAAGTGAAAAACGAAAGCCGAGAAAATGTTAAATGTGAGAGTAAACTTTTCTATGATGTAAAAAATTCTGTTTAGTTTTAACAATAATTCTCGTATAAATTTTATATTCTTCGATGGGGTCAGCGCTATTTGGGAACCGCATTTTAAAATCACAACAAAATATTTCTTATTTCTTATAAAAGCCAGAAATCACTTTTGTTTTACTTTAGTTCCCACATTTTCTTCCCCGAAAATAAAATAACTTTAAAATAAAAATTCAGTATCTTCGTCATAAAGAAAATCTCGTATGTCATTTTCAAAAAAAACTTCTTGCTATTTTAAATGATTATTACAATGTTTACTGGAGGCAGAAGCTACTTCGCGTTTTGACCTGACCAATCAGTTGGCTGCTCAGAATGCAAAGAGACAAACACTGTGTGAGAGACACACCAAACCAAAAAAAAAGACTGTTTGTGGTTGGTTAATTACAGAAGCTGACATCACTTTATCGATTCGATATCGACATTGACATAACGCGCAGCCCGGTATTCTCAAAGTCGCTAGAAAAATCTGTTGTTTTAAAATAAGTTTTGTTTTCTTTGCTTTTTGCCTGCATTTTTAATTAAAATCTTTATTAATTTGCTCTTGGTAAATATTTTATGAGTCAAATTGATTTGAATTGAAGAACAACTAGTTACTTGGCTCATTTTTTTGGGGTCATTCCGACCTTGCTGATAAAATTTGAAGATGCTCTGCTTGAATTCTAAAAGTGACTTGAAAGAAAACACATTTTAATGTAAAACATGAAAAAGGCAGATTGTGTAATATTTCACTGTTTAAATCAGGGGTGGATTTAGGGGGGAGGAATGGGGGCGGGTACGTCATTCCCCTTTTGGCTAACAAAAAAAAGAAAAAGAAGAAAGGAAATGGGACTAGTTAAGCTATTCCCTTGCACGGTCAGCAAATGGGCCAACAAAATGCAGGAAAATGACTCCTATTTTTCAAAATGTTCTGGGGGGAATGCCTCCATGGACCCCTATTCTGGCTTTGTTAATGACCTCCGGCCCCCTTTAGAAAATCCTAGATGTGCCCCTGTAAATGAATGAGCGTGTAAAAATTACACATCAATGTTTGCACGACCTTCGAAGACTGAGACTAACTGGACTGAACCAGAATATAAAATTTAGATTTTATAAAACTGACTGAAGATAAAACAACCTTGACTTTTAAAGCTTAACTAGTCCGTCTTTAACGAAATAACCCAATCAGAAACAGTTGAAGGAGATTTTCGGATTTACTAAAACCTGTGAGTCTCTGTTGTGTGTAAATGTTGTCTGTTCCTGATAGGATTGAAATGATCCTTGACCTAGTTGGCCCAACCTTGGAACAATAAGAAAGCAGTATTCCTAGTGATTGAAAGCAGGAGGTCATGTAACTGCCAACGAGCCAAAGTTTTATTTTAACTCTGACATGTTTATCAGTTTGAAATGAGATCATAAAGAAGGAGAAAAACAAGTCACACATACGGTTTCTGATCAGTTAGGAGTTCAGTATTTATATGCGTGTCTGCAGTGGTGGAACGTAACGAAGTAAATGTACTTCGTTACTGTACTTAAGTAAAAAAAATGTGTATCTGTACTTTACTTAAGTAAAATTTGAGACCTGTACTTTTACTTTTACTTCACTACATTTTTTGAGCAAATATCTGTACTTTTACTTCGTTACTTTTTAAAAGTGTGTTTTGCATTTGTTGTTACATTTTTGTTCAGGAATTTGAAAAATACACAGTTTTTTTTTAGCGCATCTTGAAACCGCATTGCCAAAATCAAAAGAAGCATTTGATCGGGAGAAGAAGTCGTGAATCGAGGACCAATCAAAATCGAGAGTAAAAATTTTCCGCATTCATTCAGCGCCAAAAAACTAACATCAAATATGTAACAAATTAAAAAGAGTCAGAAGATCGTTGTTTGTTGTGTTTACTTCTAAATAAAAAGTTGAGCCATCATTACACAGAGCAGGGGCGGTTCTAGGATTTTCTTAAGGGGGCGGGCGGACCTAAGGTCATTGACAAAGCCATTATAGGGTGACTGGGGGCCTTTCTCCCCAAAACATTTAAAAAAATAACTGTAATTTTCCTGCATTTTGGTGGCCCATTTGCTGGCCCTGCTACGGGATGGCTTGACTAGTCACCTTTCCTTTCTTCTTCTTTTTTGTTTTTTTTTGTTTTTTGTGGACTAAGAGGTGGGAGAGGGGGGTCACGCCCCTGCAGAGTATTTATCCTGGTTACCATGGTGACACCCTATAGCACAAAAAATAACATTTGAATTATGATCGAATACTTTTACTTTTTACTTAAAAACTAAAATTTACACCAATTACTTTGTATTTTTACTCAAGTATTTTTTTTGCCTAATTATCTGTACTTTTACTTAAGTACAAAAAGTGAGTACTTCATCCACCACTACGTGTCTGTATGTTTAAGGGGACAATAGATATCTTGTTGTTCTTCTAAAGAACATCTGAGGTCTTCTTCTGAACATTTAAAATAACTTGGAACAGTTCAAACCTTCGAGCCGTCCTCCAACGTTCATAAAAGTGGTTTTCTCTTTGATTTTTCAAGTCGTGCTGTTTGAGCACATGTAAGAACCTGCTTCCATCTGTTTCCTGTTTCACTCATTTTATGTCGTAAATTCAGAATAAGAACAATAAGACTGAAAAAGAAAAACCAAAAGATCTCATTCTCAACTGTTTAGTCTCCTGGATAAAATTTCACCTTGTAGAAATACATATTTTTAAATGGTTAAAAGAAGATTCAAAATCTCTGATGGTAATTTAAGCATTTTTAGTTTTTACTTCCAGTAAATGAATGACTTTTTTTATTGTAAAAAAATCTCTCTTAAATTTCTATAGCATTCAATTTAATTTCGTGGGAAACTATTTTAAAGATGTTTAAAAAAAAAAAAAACAACTATAGTTTAAGTCTTTAAAAATCACACAACTGATTAGGCCCCGCCCACACATACGTAGCGGGCCCCGCCCCACACATAGCCGGGTATTTTTAAAAACGCCTTAATTTTTATCCGTTTTGGTCTGCCGTCCACACAAAAATGGATGTTTTTTCACTCAAGTCCAGCGTTTTGGAAAACTCCGGCCAAAGTGGAGATATTGGAAAACTCAGTTTTTGCGTTTGCGTGTGGAAACGGAGATTTACGTTTTTATGCGTCACTACCTGCGACAAGTAATGCACATACGTCATTCATGTGCGTCCTTGTTTGGATCTCAAACAAGGTTTGGGCAGCGCGGACCCGATCTATATTTTCCTGTGTTTTATTAACTTTATAGTCGATGACGACTTTTAAAAGCTATTCCACGTCCTTTTCGGTCCACACAAACAAGATACCTGGCGCCATGTTTCAGGTTTGCGGAAATGACGACAAAACCTGAAACGTACGTTCTGATTGGATAGCTCACAACATACGTTTACATCAATACTGCCGGCTACTGGTCGGGCATGCTCATAATCGCACTCAGAAGAAAATTTATACAGCTCTGTGTGGACGCGGATATTTTGAAAACGGTTAATTGTGGACGCGAGCGTTTTCCTAAAACGGAGGACAGCAGATATGCGTTTTTCAAAAATACCCGGCTAAGTGGTAGATACATACCCATATCTAGGTATCTGGTAAAATGAATTTATTTTTATCTGTTTTATTTTCTGTCATTCACACAATCCCATCGTTTTTTTCCACTGAAAACCGTCGTTTTTGAAAACTCTGACCAAAGTAAAGCTTTTGAAAAACTCCGGTTTAGCGTTTGCGTTTTTAAACGTCACTACTTGCGACAATTATTGCATAAACGTCAGTTGTTTGTGTCATTGTTTTTAATATCAGACAGTGGGCAGCATGGATCCTCTTTAAAAAAAAACCCGCTCTTTTCTTGCTTTTTTTTCAACACTAAACTGCTCTTGCTTCTTATTGAGGAGCAAAGGAGGAGAAATAAGTTGCGGTCGGCTGTTATTTATTACATGAGCCTTCCTGACTTTGAGCTTACGTTTAGAGAAATACTGCCCTCTACTGGTCTGGCATGCTTATAACCGCACTCAGAAACGTATACATACGGGTTCGTGTGGATGCGGTTATATTGAAAACAGTTACGTGTGAACGAGAGGGTTTTTCTAAAACGGAGGACAGCGGATATACATTTTCAAAAATGCCCGGCTACGTGTAGACATGGCCTTTGCTTTTGTATGAGTTAAAATCATACTAAATAACTTTTATGTTTGTATTGTAGATCGAGCTAGCATGTGATCCTCAGTGAGGGTCACTAGGGTGGGCTTAAAGCAGGAAAAAAAAATCTTCAAATATGATTAATTATCAAATCCAAATTATTTTCTGTAGAAATTATGGCCCGATTTACAGTAGCTTCTGAATTTCTGTTATTTCTTTGTTTTGTTTTTTTCTCATACCTAATTTTTTTTCGCATTGTTTTTCTCAAACCATCACGTGCTTCATGACTCACTGAAACAAAAAATAAATCCAGCGGATCGTTTACCATAAATAATCTAGTTTGTGAAAAAGTTCTTAAGAAAAACATGTGACGAATAAAACCTGCAGCTATTTTAAATTTTACTCAATGGAAACCCGTAAAATCCGGTTTGTCTTTTTTATGATTCATTTTCTGAGGAAAAAAGCTTCAGGCAAGTTAGAACAAGTTTGAGTTTCATCGTCATTATGAATTCAAATGGAACTGAAAGTAAAGTTAATCTAAGACAAAACCTGAAAAAACTGCTGCTTCAGGTGAATTAAAGTTTATGATCTTATATGTTTATAGAAAATACCAAGCTGAGCTTTGATTGGATGTTCACAGAATCAGACATAAAGATATTTAAAGTATGCTTAAATCTGATTGGTCGGTTTAAATGGAAGAATGGGTGAACGCTCAGTTCTAATTGGCTACAGGATGCCCATTATTTTCAGATAATGTACACCTTTGAAAGATGATCCGGTCACAAGTCACGACTAGTCCAGCCGATTTACCTGTAACTGCCATGTTTGAAAAGCTCAGTTTAAATGCCAGTGGGAGTTTTTTGAGTTCCCGAAAGTGGGTTTTATTGAGAAGAAAAGAAAAGCAAACAGTGAAAGGTTTAACCAGGCAGGTGGCACATCAAGAGTAGTGTTGTGTTCAAGTATTAACAAGCTGAGTCATACGTAGAAAAGGGACTGCGGCTTTAAATGTCAGCTGCACATCAGGACATGTTTGCAGAGATTAAACCTCCTCCAGAATCTGGCAGAATAAAGACACCTCATCTGTATCACCTTTCTCTGTGATTGGCTGAGCTCCAGGCGGGGATCTGATCAGACAAGCAGCCCCAACAGCTATGTTTTGAAAGTAAACCTTGCTGTAGACGTGTTACTAGACATTTTACTGTGAGCCTCAACCTGATCCATAATTACATGCTGTCTGGAGGAAGCTGGTTAGGAAAGAAAACCAATCCAAATGTGAAAACAAAACTGATTTACAATTTGTTGTCTTCAACTGAACAACTTTTACTTTTCAAGATACAATGACTTATTTAAAGCCAACAAGCCCAAACAGAAACACATGATTCACCGAGTTCTCTTGAACAGGTTCTTAAGTCAAAAAATCTTTGATAGTGTCTGTATTTTCAACTTGAGCACCTGTGGATTTGCTTCGAGTTTTGTGTCGTGTTCTGAACCTGGCTGATTTCAGGCGATAGGCAGGATACGCTCTGAACAGGTCGTCAGACTGTTGCGGGCCCAACCACGTACTTGTTCTTAGGGGCATCGTCATAGAAGCCGATCAACGAGGGCGGGAGGAAACTGGAGTACATGTCGGAAGACCACGAATACAGAAGGAGAACATGCAAACGCCACACAAAAGACCAATGTTTCAAGCCCCACCCCAAATTTGGGATTCAGCATTTTTGTTCATTCAGCATTTGTCTTTTTGCAGGTTGGGATTAGTTTAGATTTTTTTTAAATGACACGTAGTGTTGCCGTGAACCTAGCTGGAGGTCTGTTTCAGTGAAGCCTGTCACTGTAGATTTAGATGTTTTATCTTTGAATTAATCACATTGATCATTTTAAACCGGTTTGTTGTCAATTGGTTGGAATTGCGTAATGCTTTACCATCATTACAAGATAACTGAACTTTTACCCGGTTCACAGTAGGTGAACAGTTTAGAAACAAAATGGCTGAACCATTTGTCAAGTAGCATCTCCCTGAGAACTCTTCCAGTTTGGTCATTTTCTTTAGACTTTTCTCATTGCCCCTATACCCCCCCCTTGCACTGACAGACTCCCCCATCACCACTGTAGACTCTTTCCACTTCCTCGGCACTACCATCACACAGGACCTAAAGTGGGAGCCGTCCATCAGCTCCCTGATCAAAAAGGCCCAGCAGAGGATGTACTTTCTGCGGCAGTTGAAGAAAGCCAAGCTGCCCGCCCAGATGTTGGTGCAGTTTTACACAGCCATCAACGAGTCCATCCTCACCTCCTCCATCACCGTGTGGTACGCTGGAGCTACAGCCAGGGACAAACATAGACTGCAGCACATTGTGCGCTCTGCCGAGAAGGTGATTGGCTGCAGCCTTCCATCTCTTGAAGACTTGTACGTCTCCAGGACTCGGGGGCGTGCAGGTCGGATAGCGACTGACCCTTTCCCCATGGACATGGGCTTTTTGAGCGACTACCCTCGGGCAGGAGGCTCCGGTTCATTTGGACCAGAACGTCCAGCCACAAAAACAGCTTCTTCCCATCTGCCGTTGAACTTATGAACACTTTAGAACCCACTCATCACCTAGTCACTTCGCTCTTATCCTTTTACTGTCTTTATTATTTTCTATGCCATTGCACTACTTTTTTTTCTTTCTGAGCACTCTTAGTTTTGTTAAAATTATTTTTACTTTTTTATGTTCATTTTTTATTTTCATTTATTTATTTTTTTGGAACACTGGTACCACAGCAAGTTCCTAGTCTCTGATATTCTTCATTGACCATGGCAATACAAGCATTTCTAATTCTGATAAAAGGAATCATGTGAAAAATAAAAGGTTATGGCCCGAGTACTGAACCCTGAGGAATCCCATTAGAGCATAAAGTACACCTTTTATGTCTATTTTCAGGGTGAAAGTAATAAAAATCTGTGTGTCAGTCTCAGATTTTAAGGTACAACAAATAAAAATCAGAAACCTTATAACAAAATTATCTTTTGGTGTTTTAGGAGGCGAAGGCATCAAGCAATTTGCCTCTTTGTGTGTCCGTAACAACCGCCCCAATATCCAAAAACTTCTTTTCATGGTGCAATGCATTCTTGTCTTTTTTTGTACTTTTAGCGATTTTGGAAGCACGTGGTAATGTTTACTTGCAGCAGGAACTACTTCAACTCTGCTGCAACAAAGCTAGTTAGCTTGCTGCAAACAGCCCGACAAATCGGTAAGTCTCTTGATCACATAGAAATGGTGTCTGGAAGACAAGAAAACTGAGAGATGGAGCGAAAAATAAAATTGGCTACTTGAAAAATATCTTCTTTTGAGTAGCCAATTGCTACACTTAACAGTGCGGTATGCGGTCATTCTAGAAATAATGTGTGGCCCTAAAACTGAGCCTTCTTCTTCTTTCGGCATTTCCCTTCAGGGGTCGCCACAGCAAGTCAGTTTTTTCCATCTAACCCTATCTGCTGGATCTTCTTTGATCACAACAACTATCTTCATGTCTTCCTTCACTGTATCCATGAACCTCCTCTTTGGTCTTCCTCTAGTCCTCTTTCCTGGTGGTTCCAAACCCAGCATCCCTCTTCCGATGTACTCTCTCTCTCTCCTCTGCACATGTCCAAACCATCTAATTCTGGCGTCTCTGGCTTTATCCCCAAAACCTCAAACGTGCTGTTCCCCTGATCTACTCATTTCTAATCCTGTCCATCCTGGTCACTCCCAGAGAGATCCTCAGCATCTTCATCTCTGCTACCTCCATCTCTGTTTCCTGTCTTTTTCTCAGTGCCACTGTTTCTAGACCAAACAGCATGGCCGGTTCCACCACAGTTTTTACACCTTTCTTTTCATTTTAGCTGAAACTCTTTTGTCACACATCACACCTGATACTTTTCTCCACCTGTTCGAGCCTGCCTGCACATGCTTCTTCACCTCTTTTCCACACTCTCCATTGCTCTGGACTGTTAATCCCAAGTACTAAAAACTTCCACGTTCTTTATCTTAAGAATAAAAATTATCTTAAGAATAAAATTTACGCTGAATCGTGTGCTGTTGGGACAAAACTAAATCTTTTTAATCATAAATGTTTTATATTCTTTATCTGACCTGTGGGTTCAGTTCAGAGTATCTATTACTGCTTTAATGTCTCATAAAACATATTTTCGACTGACACAAAGTTCAAACAGAAAAGTGGATTTTTCATTTTATTTGACGGGGGAAGAGGCGGGGCGTCTCACTTATCTTCATATTTTATTCATTAAAACAAAACCTTGAGGAGTTTTTCGCAATCTGATAACACATATTTCTACAGTTGAGTGTGTGGTTTTTTGTTCTGAAATCATGAACTGTTTGTTCTTTGTTGAACTTAGAAGTGTGACCTGGATACTGAACCTACTGCAACTTTTTATTATTCAAGAAGGCAATAAAAAAGACAGTCATAAGCTTCTGTGTAACATTTCTTTGCAATTCTCACTGAGCCAGTAGCTTATGGGAGGAACTTTTTATGCTTTTATAATTCTGTTTGTCTGTATGTGTTTAGGTATTAGCCTTTAGGAAACCACTAGTGCCTACCTTTTTCACATACCAGTAGTGTCTAACACCCTGGCGTAAATTGTAAAAGATAGCTTACTCGTTAAGTCTATTAGAAGTAAAAATATACACATAGGATAAGATTATCTAATGTACATAGCGTTTACAGATTGCGTGAATAACATAACTACATAAGAAAAGGCCTTAGTCTTTATTGCTCTTTTTCTCTTTGATGTTTTTAAAGATCTCATTTTTGTTGTCTTAGTTTCATATTTTAAAACCAAGGTGTCCAAATGGTGGTGAAGGTGGGAAAGAATGACATACATACAAAGCCAGTTTATTGCAGGAGTGCCAATTTAGACATGAACCTCAGCAGGATGACGGACCATTGGTAGAGCTCAGCAGGATAAGAGACTAGAGATAGAGCTCAGCAGGATGAGGGACCGGAGGTAGAACTCAACAGGGTAAAGGACCATCGGTAGAGTTCAGCAAAATGAAGGACCAGGGGTAGAGCTCAGCGGGATGAAAGACCAGGGGTAGAGCTCAGCAGGATGAAGGACCAGGGGTAGAGCTCAGCAGGATGAAAGACCAGGGGTAGAGCTCAGCAGGGTGAAGGACCAGAGGTAGAACTCAGCAGGGTGAAGGACCAGAGGTAGAACTCAGCAGGGTAAAGGACCAGAGGTAGAACTCAGCAGGGTGAAGGACCAGAGGTAGAACTCAGCAGGGTGAAGGACCAGAGGTAGAGCTCAGCAGGATGAAGGACCAGAGGTAGAGCTCAGCAGGGTGAAGGACCAGAGGTAGAGCTCGGCAGGGTGAAAGACCAGAGGTTGAGCTCAGTAGGGTGCAGGACCAGAAGTAGAGCTCAGCAGAATGAAGGACTACAGGGAGAGCTCATTTGTATGAGGGACTGGAAGGAAAGCTCAACAGGATGTTGAACCAGACGTAGAGTCTGACAACGAAGTGAGGGGCACAAAGGCTTAAATATTCTGGAGGAAGACAAGACCCAGCTGGAGTCATTTGGGGGATCCAATTGGGACCAGGTGGCCAGAATTAAGGCAGAGGGGAGCATTAGAGGGGAGGAAGTGTTTCAGATGAGAGAAGAATCATGATGGAGTTTCATAATCTTTTTTGCATTCAGTTTGTTTTAAAAATGATGCACTTCCCATATTCAAGTAACAAGAGTCTCTTGGTCCCGCCCACTTTTGTAGCATTTTTCAAAATTCAGTTAGAGGCGGGGCTTAGCCAGCCACTTTGAAAAACATTTGTACAGTATTAGAACCTATGGATTTGGTGCTTTAGATGTTTCTACATTAATCATACACTTTTCCGTAAAAGGAGAATACAGTGTGGTGATAAAATGTCTGCATTTGTATTCAATTTAAATTTTTACTGCTTTTTTACGACAAAACATTCTGCAAAGACGTGTCTGAACCATCCGAAATGCCGACACGTCTATTTTAATCTATACAATATGGATGGATTTTGTTCAACTGGTTTTTTTCCAGTATGCCTCAGGAGAACAAGATCATCCTGACAGTCTGATTCTGAGAGGAAATGACGAGTTTTAAAATATAGAATCACATGCTACTGTCTTGGAGGCATAATTAAAGCGATTTAAACAAAAGCATACCTGTTCTTGTTTTTCATAACTGGTACAGTTAGGTTTTGTAATTGTTCATTTGATTATGAGAAGAACAAGAAGATCTTACGCAAAATATACTTTTCAGAGGTTTGCACCATTTGAACAATATTCCGTCAATAAAAACACACGCCGTCCCAACATTCTAATGGAAATATGAAGTATTTTTGCAGCAGTTGTCCCTTTGAGTAGGTAAGGGGATTGTGTTGGTAATGTTGCTCAAGATGGATGCAACAAAACAAGAATATAAAAGAATATAAGCAGGGTTGATAACTTACTCTTTATAGCTGTCGCCCTAAACAATTTCTACTCTGTCTTGCATGTGAGCAGGTGACAGCACTAGTTAGAAAGCGAGAGGAGGTGAAGTCGCTGTCGGGTTTGACTGATTTACTAGTTCATTGAATCGACCGATTTTACGCTTTCACAAGACAAAATCGGAAAAAGTTTTGCAGATTAATGGCAATAGATTTCGATGTGAATGGCTACCTGTCATAGAGTCAAAATTACAGTCAGAGTGGAGGTATGGATAATATGGAGTCAATCTGGAGTATAAGTCGCACCCCCGGTCAAACAAAAAAAAATGCGACTTATACTCCGAAAACACAGCATTATAAACACACGAACTAAGAAAAGAATTTAAAAAAATACCAGAGTAATTAGAAATCAAACTTTGTCCAGGCTTTTTGTTTTTTTTATTTGCGTTTATTTTCCAAGATCTTTTAAATCAGTATTTACTTCACTGTCTTAGAACGAAAGTGAAACTGAATAAACATATTTATTAGCTTTTTTTGGCCAATATTGCATTTTTGAGCAATCAAAGGGTACAATTTTAATCTACATATGCTCTAAGATAAGAATTATTCCTCATGATAGAATCATACCCCCCTCCCCCTTTAACCGTGTCCCTTTTTCTATTAGGTGGTAGCCATTTTAATGGACCTCCTGACGGACCTGCAGATCCTCCAAGACCTGCTGGATGCTTCTTCTCGGCGTGGGGTTGCAGTCTACATCGTGCTGGAAACAAGTGGAGTTCCTCACTTCCTGGATATGTGCTCTCGGCTGCAGATAAATGCAACGCAATTGCGGGTGAGCAAAGGGGTGCAACAAAGCATGTCACAGTGCTGCAGGGAGAGGAGTGCAAAAAAAAAAAATCAGACAATTCAGAATTCAGAAACATCAAATGTTATGCCTCTGAGTACATTTCTGACACATTGAACTCTGATCATGTTAAAACCTGATCTGCTAGTTTATGGTTCCATACGGAATTGTAAAGTTCACATGACTCATTTTAAAACTTAAACCTTAAGCCCACAGAAGAATGAAAAAGATCGCAGTTCGTTTGACATGTTGAAAATGTTTTTTCAGTTCATTGTCTTTCATGTCATGTCATGAATGAAAAAAAAAGATGCAGTGGCAATAAACTACATCTGTTTTTTGAATGTGTTCAGAGTTGATAAAACCCTATTTTTTTTCTCTCATCACCTATTTGGGGATTAATCAAAACTTTTGTGAACTAGATCTCTTGCTTAAAGACGACTTGTTGTCCAAACAAAGCAGAAAAAGTAAATCCTCAAATTTTTTTGGTGTTCATCAAGGCTCATTCCTGGGTATCCTTTTGTTTTCTCCAAAGACTTAAATAGCTTTTTGCAGAAAAACACTGGTGCCCATACCGTAAAATATTTTCATACCACTGTCTAGTGATTTTCTTGTTCGGGGTGTACCCTGCCCTCGAATAAGCCACGATGGGCTCCAAACCGCCCCCCACACCCCCCACGCAAACCTGTAATGAACAGACGGTTAAGACGGTGACTGACTGACTGACTAGTGATTGTCAGAGAAAAGTCCTTCTCTACACTTTTGTGAATGTACTATTGTTTTTCCTAAACCACTAAAAAATTTTTTTAATGAAACTACCCATAGTTACTCAGTAACAGCTATAGATAAATTTGAAAAATTCTCTCCAAGTTATCAAATCTTTCTACCACTGGTAATGGTAGAAAAACCGAGGCCGCAGCACATTGTTCCATTTGTTGACATTGAGTTGCTCTGTTTGATTATGTTTTATTATATGCAAGCTACTTTTTAAAAAAAAAAGAACAAAAATTTATACATCATACAGTTCAGCAAATTTTCTAAAAGTTTTTGTTGTTCAAAATCCCACTCAAATCATCTTCCTGACCAAATCTAATTTTTTCACTTTATGACCAAGTATCCGATTGCAAAACCATAGTTTCTGTACGTTTTCCTTGGAAAATGGTATTTTTCTTAAAATTTTAAACTAATCAAAACAGAAATAGACTAATTAAGTTTAGATTTACGAGAAAAATGAACAATTCAAACTTCTCTGAGCTGGATTTCTGGCCTAAAAATTTTTATTGATAATGAAGAAAAAAAAAAAGTACATTTCTAATTTCCTTTGGCGTCCCACAAGAGTCGATCCTGGGAACCCTGAGGCATAAATAACTTTGCCTCAAATATCACCGGAGCATTAAGAGTAATATAGTATTTCATACCATTTTAAACTACATACAGTACAAACTACTTTTTTAAAAATACTAGTAAAAAAAAAAAAATTCTGCAGTTTAGGGAAGTCTCTGAATCAAACCCCTCCCTGAGGCTACCGGTCGATTGATTGCAACTTTTTAATGCATTTCATCATAAAACCTTGTTTCTATTATTTTTTCCATTTGAAATTGTATTTTATGTGTAAATTTAAAAATATTTCAAAAACAAGTTGACTAATTAAAGTCGTACTGAAAAAATCACTACGGCTCAGTTTGACGTGAAGATACATTTATAGTCGATATATTTAAAAACGGAAAAATATAACATTTAAAGATAAAATGTATTATTTTGAAATAACTCAAGATCTAAAATGGCTGACATCCCACATTCTGTGAAAAACATTTCATCTAAAGAACAGGATGTTTTGGGAGACCTTCATATTTTTTTTTTGTTCAGGCCAGAACTTTGATAAAATTACTTTTATAAAATTGACTTTTCAGCGATTCAGCGTTACTTTCAACTTAGATCAACAGTTCATTTTGAAATTCCTTTAGACGTGTTTAACGAGCACAAGTTAAATATTTGCACTGTTTTAAACACACACGCGTTGTACGCCATGTTGTTTTTAATGCTACCAAACTAGACGTGTTTACCTATAAGATTTGTATTTTTAACACAAGTTTTGAGTTTCTTTTTGATCAAATATTTTAATAAACTCCAAATCAAACATGCTATAAGTGGAGCAGATTGGGAAGTGTGAGCTAAGTGGGTGTAGATAACTCAACAGACGGACACACAGCAGCAACGCAGAGAGCCACACTGTCATCCGATCTCCACAGAGACACAATACGCCGTCTTATCTGCTGTACGCAGAGTTTTTCACCGCACATAACTGGAGCACTGGGATAGCTGCCTGTACTGGTGTCAGATGATACTGTGAAAGGCCTTTTCATTACGCCGGGCACTGTTACTCTTACTTCTTACAAATGAACATTCATAGATCCTGAGAACAAGTCCAATGAGTAAGTTGAGGCGTTACGTCCATGATGGCGTAGATAGAAAAGAGCCTCCTACCAATTTGTATACATATGCACCAGTTTTCCTTCTTTGCATCACGTCCCTTTAAGTAAACATCCTGAGCTAAAGCTTTTAAGTTGACCTCTTAAAACTTGTCACGAGTCAGCTTGGTTTGATTTGGCGTCACCAAGTCAACCCAACCAATGCAAGATAAGGGTGTTTACTCAATAATATCTGGGTTAACTTTGACGTGAAATGACTTGTACTGAATAATCAGGCATGTTTTTTTCTTTGCAGAATATCCGTGTGCGTATGCTAAGAGGCGCTGGTCTGGCTTTGTCGTTTGGAAAGCTGCCCGGCACCCTGTGCTCCAAATACATGCTGGTGGATGGTGAGAAAGTCATGTTTGGGTCATACAGGTGAGTCTTTTTTAGATCGTTTTTTGTGTTTTTGTCTGGGTAAGACGATAAGTCTTCTATTTGGTGAACGGGGTGAAGTGTAACACGAGGATCTGTTTGCTATTGTCACTAAATTTCCTCTGGTTATGTCTCATGTTTACACTCTTATCACAAGGCATTTGGAAGACAAGGCTTTATGCAAAATAACTTTTTTTTAGTTTTTTGTTAAGATTGAAAGTTTTTTTTTCCCCGTACAGTATTGATTCCTCAATAGGGAAAATACTTGTACTGCATTTTGCCGCAGTAGGCTGCCACGATGGTGCCAATGGGGGGTTTACGTGTCTTCCCCAGGGACACCTATACATGGGCTCAGTGGGAATCAAACCAGCTTTTCCCAGTTCAAGTACTGACATTCTACCACTGAACCAATGCCATCGCCCATATTTGGACACCAAACACATCCTTGAAATGTTTTTCTATTTTATCATGCATGTTGGAGTCATTTGTGAGTTTTTCAGTCCAGTACACAAATACTATTAAAACGCTAACGTGTTCTGGACCACTTATTTTGTTCTCAGCCATGCCTAGATCTAACGTGAGAACGCACTCTGTTCACGTTACTGCAAAGGTGTTCAACTCCGGTCCTCAAGGGCCAGTGTCCTGAAGGTTTTCCATGTGTTCCTGGTTCAATACAGCTGATGCACATAAAGTAAAATCAACAGCCAATAAAATTTGGTCAGGTGTATAGATGCACGAACATGTGGCAAACTTTTAGGACCCTTCAGGACCGCAGTTTGACACTCCTCCCATACTGTTATCCTGCTCACATTTCCTTCATTCATCCAGGAGGCGGGACTAAACAGGGAGTGAGAAGAGGAGGATTATTTTGTTCAACTTGTAAATTATGGATTACCGTATTTTTACGACCAAAAGGCGCACTGTACTAAAAGGCGCAGTCCTAGTTTTGTGTGCTCTGTTTTTAACACACACATAAGGCACACCTGATGATATGGAGCGGGTTTTAGACACATATCCTCTACTACGTACGTCCGCCTTACAACAACACTCGCACAAGTAGACAAGTCTGCGTATTTAAAAATAAATTGGGAGTAAAACTGAGTTTTTTTAAAATTATTATTAAATATTAGTTACAGACGTCATAAAGTCATTAATCAAATCCATCCAAGTCCTCATCCTCTGTTTCAGAATCTAACAGCTGCGCTAAATCCAACATAGCAGGTTCACTTTCCTCGCTGTCACTTTCTGCACCGTGCGGCTCCTCAGAAATGATGCCGGCTTTTGCAAAAGCTCGGACAACATTGCCAGCAGATATGTTAGCCCAAGCATCTACAATCCACTGGCAAACTGTGGCATAACTCCCCTGGCGCTGCCTTCCACCCTTTGTGAGGGTATAGTCTCCTCTGATCATCCATCGCTTCCACGTCGCTCACAGCCTTACTTTGAACGGCCGGTTCACACCGATGTCCAGCGGTTGGAGTTCCTTTGTCAGGCCTCCCGGAACCACAGCAAGCACAGTGTTCATCTGCTTCAGTTGTTGTTTCACGTCAGCGGTGAGATGAGCACGCATAGAGTCATAAATCAGAAACGATGGTGATGCGTGGAAAAAAATGTCCGGTGTCCACAACACACATACGGCGCACTGCACGATAGGGCGCACCGCTTATTTTGAAGAAAATCTAAGGCTAATATAATGCGTTTTCTGGTCGTGAAAATACGGTATAATAAAGTACAAGTTGTAAAATCATTTTTAAAAATGTTAGAAAGAAACTTTATCGTAAGTTGTGTTTACAAAGACTAAATAAAATCTGGTCCAGAAAAATAGCCTTGCTTGCGGTGGCACAGTCTTTGCAAGTCATATAAAAAGTAAAAGCTACGTACCACTTTCTTTCCAAATTTTTCTAAATATCATGTCTATTTTCTCTTGTCCAGCTTCACCTGGATTTCATCACGAATGGACAGGAACACAATTACTGTGATGTCCGGACAAATTGTAGATTTCTTTGACTGTGACTTCAGGGAACTCTATGCTGTGTCCGAACATGTGGATCTCTATAAAGAGTTCAACATCAGCAAGCCGCCTGTTCCTACACCCATCAAGCCAAAAATTCACTACATCCAGCCTTTACCTATCTCCACATCTCGCTTTCAGGTATCAGTTGGGGATTCCAAGCCCATGGACCTGAAGGTTCCTGCACATAAGTACCACAACCCTAAGTACTCTCTAGTTTTTGGGAACAGTACAGGCTTGACAGGTTCTTTGCAAGACCTGTCAACTCGAAGGGACCCAGTGGTTAGTGAATTGAACAAGGCAAACGGTTTGCAAAACAGTTTTCTTCACGCTAACAAGGACAACATGGACAACAAGGACAACAAGAACAAGGACAATAATAACAAGGACAACAAGGTCCCTAAAAAAGACCAAGTTTCTCTTTTAAGTCCAGCTTTGCCGGCAAAGCACGACGGGGAGGATGGAAAAGAAGCACAGAAGAAGAACCAAATTTCTCCAACTAGGAAACATACCTCCTTCCGGCACTTCTTGAAAGGAATTGGAGTCAATCAGACCTCAGAGACAATAGAGGAAGGTGTGACTACTCCTCAGAGCCCTACGCCTACTCATAAAGAGTCGAATAACAGCGATGTCGTAGATAATGAGTTGGAGGACTCGTTTGAGATCTTAGAGAAACCAGGACCACTGAAATCCCTGAAAACAAAGAAGCCCTCAAAAATTCTTCAGAGGAGTGTTTCTCTGCAGGCCATTAATACAGCAGATGAAGATGGTACGTAGTCATGTCTTCAGTGTGCCGTCCACCTATTAACATTCGTATCCATTTGCCGAAAAATTCTCTTTTTCGCCTTTCAACATGTCCAAACCATCTCAGTCTAGCCTCTCTGACTTTATCCCCAAAACCTCTAACATGTGCTGTTCCTCTAATGTCCTCACCTGATGTCCTCGTTACACTTTTTCCCCCTTGTTACAGCCTGTCTGCACATGCTTTTTCACCTCTTTCTCACAGTCTTCATTAGTCTACCGATATCAGACCGACTAGAGACATAAGGCACTCGTACGCGTTTTTGCCAATCGAGGGGTCAATACCACAATAAAAGCATGAAATTTATTTATTCATTTAACCATCAACATTAAAAAAGACTGATAAAGACCTTAATTATTGTTTTTGTGGGAAAAACTCCAACTTTGCTAATTTCAATAAACAACAATGTGTCATCTGCAAACAGCATGATCCAACAAGATGAAAATACAGTTTTAGACTAGAGCAACATGATCTAGACATAATCAAATAATAAGAACTTAATCAAACCTTCAGAATGTTTAGATTGAAATATTGAGACAAGTATGAATGAATTCAGCTCTTTTATTTTTTGAAATCACAAAAAGTCCCTGAAGAGTAAAAAGGAAGCCAGAATTCTTCATTTTGTTAGAACCTACAAATGACTTCAAAATTGATATTGGAATTTTCTAGTTTGTCTTTGCCTTAAGAATGAATAACTTTAACTGATTAACTTTCATTTTTTCTGTTTTCTACAGAATTTAAAACAAGACGACGACACCAGAAGAAGAACTGCATTCAGTCCTGAGATGCAAGCAGACTGCCATAAAAAAGACGGTCATGCTTAAACGTATGACAGCAGCTGAGTCACAGGATTGTCTTACTGTGAGCCACTTTATCAGTGTTTGCTGAGTTGTAAAAGTGCAGTGAAGGTCACTGCAGCGGATCAGTCAGGCCAGTCAGCCTGAAACACATTCTTTAGAGCTAAAAACACTTTCATTCAACAACCATCTCTTTTTGCTTCTTTTAAAATGTTTTATTACTTTTTTTGCTTTCTCATCTTTTTATTTTACATTTTCTTTTACCTAAACTTGGAAAGCAACAACGTGTCCTGGATGTATTACATCATCTTTCATTCTGGTTGCTATGGGAACAGGAAGAGTAATCAGTAGCAATGTTGTCCCTGGGTGTCACCTTATCGTGGGTCCTAGGTAACAAAAGTGTTGTGGAGACTATTAATAATGCACAAAGACCGTGTGTATGCACTTAGAGACCCTGTAGGTTAAACGTATGCATCAATTAAAATGTGAATCCTACAAATGCGAAAACTCGTCACAATAGAGCAGCAAATGAAATGATTCAATCTATTATTATTATTATAAAATAAGACTGTTATAAATGAGTCAAAATGAGATTTTATTTTTTTTTTACTGTGTCAGTGAATACTGTATGTGGCGGCTGTTCAAAAAACCGAGTTGCAAAATATTAATTATGTGGGAACCAGAATGTTCTGTTCTTGATTTTCATTGAAGACGAGTCCGTGTAGTCCCTCATTCATCCAGGAGTGATCCAGTGTAAGAAAAAGTTTAAAAAAAGTCTTCTGGACAGTATAATTCTTGATCGAGACGTTTCGACTTCCATCCGGAAATCATTTTCAATCTGAATAAAATGGACTGAAAACTCGATCTATTTATACTAACCTAAGTAACAGGTAAAAAAAATAGTAAGGACAGGCTCGACCAATGAGCCTGTGTTACCTATGATGGCTGTGAATGGCTCCTATTGTAGCCACACACCAGTAAACAAACCCCATTATAAAAATGCTAAAAGCCTAGTGAATAGAAATTCCTGCTAACGAGAGGCGTGAATCTGGGTCACGAGGTGTCATCTTTAGTCCATGGCTTCAAAAGGCTGCTGTAAATCCCGGGCAGAATGTATCTAACGCCTCCACTCCGATTCAGTGAGGAACTCTCTTTCATCACAAAGATGGCTTCCTTCACATCTCTTCGTGTACTAACCTTTTACTCAGGTTAGTGTAAATAGATCCAGTTTTCAATCCATTTCTATCAGATTGAAAATAATTTCCGGATGGAAGACGAAACGTCTTGATCAAGAATTAAACTGTCCAGAAGACTTTTTTGAAACTTTTTCTACTATAATTTCATTGAAGGTTTTCGTTTTTATTTCTGTGGACATTGCAAAAAAAAAAAAAAAAAAAAATCTTGAATAAAGTTTAAACAACCTTGAAGCAAATACTGTGACGTCAAATCTGAATTGAACAAATATTCTGTTTGGATTTAAAAAAAAAAAAAAAAAGTACAAGTTCCCTGTAAAAAAAAAAAAAAAAAAAAGAGAAGTTTTTTTTGTTCTTAGTGTGTTTTTAAAGTCAAATTTTTGATCTGAAAGTGACGCTCATGTGAACTTCTTACGAGTTAAAACAAAGAGTTTTTTAAAGGTGTTTTGATGTTCAAAAAAGTTTCTGACTCGTTTTTGGGGATGTTTTTACATTTTCTATGTACATTTTTTTTATTTCATTGTTACCCGACTTAAAACACAAGATGGACGACCAAGATTGTTTACTTTTTAGAAGTGTGATTTTGCTGCAAATTATTTTCACAGTGTTTGAACTCAGAAGTTTGTTTGAAAACACAGTTTGCTGATGAACATGTAAGAAATTAACTTTACGAGAAAATAACTCAAAAAAATATGGCAATACTGTATTGTTTGACTGACCTTCTGGCTGAAAACTTTCCGCAAAAGAGATAAGATGGAAATTGATGCTAAAATAATAAAATTGATGCCTTATGAAGGCCGTCATCGTCTCCTTGGTCTTTTCCACATTGATACAGACTTTATTTTATCCGTCTTCCTTCTTCTATATCATCCGAAAACTTTACTATCTTCTCCTTTCGGAGCTCCCTCCAGGGGGCGCCACAGCAAGTCAGTTACTTCTATCTAACCCAGGGGCGGGCAAACTTTTTAACTCGCGGGCCACATTGAGTTCTAACATTTGACAAGTGGGTCGAAACAAGGGGCAGGCGAGAGGCGTGCCCCCTGCTTCTCTAGGTCCACAAAAAACAGTGTTCTTACTACTTTAATTATTATAAACTTTGTGCAAACTATGCACCAAAATGCAGAAAAATTACTTATTTTCAAAAGGTTATGAAGGGATGCCCCCATACCCCTCATTACTGGCGGTTTTGTGCCTCCTGCCCCTCCCCCCCGCCCCACCACCTAAGAAAATCCTGGATTCGCCCCTGGGTCCAGGAGCAGATGGACGGCATGCTAGATTAGACCGATAAAATGGCGCGCTAGATTTTAAACAAGCGCTAAATGTTACATCAAGAGCGTTAAATTTCAAATCTAGCGGCGCTAGGTTTGAAACCTGAGCGCATGATGTAATATTTTGCTTGTTTTAAGGTCAAACACGCCTGTTTACGTGCGTGTATAGGCCCCGATGGCTTTCCATATCTGTGCACACTGTTTATTTTGACAGCGTGCAGATCCCGGAGACACACACATTTTAACAGGAGCAGTGTTGTTGTATTTTTGTCGCCATCTGGTGACGAACATAAAAAAATCAAACTAACATGTTTTTTTTTTTTTTACTGGTTTGGCGGGCCGGATTAAAACGTTTAACAGGCCGCATGAGGCCCGCGGGCCGTTGTTTGTCAATGTCTGATCTAACCCTATGTATCCATGAACCTCCTCTTTGTTCTTCCTCTAGACCACTTTCTGTCTCGCTGTCTTTAGACCAAACACCAAGCAGTTTTTTATCCGAAAACTTTACTATTACGATACAAAAAAGATTAAAACAACGTTTTTTTTACGTGATTGTGGTACAATACATCAAGTGGGGTTAGCATAGATGATGTATCACACACATTGGTGTGATGTGTTTTATTACATACGTAAAAGACAATCAGTAAACAATAAAATGATACGGACCATCACAACGAGGCTGAGTAGATTACCTAATCCTCTCACCTCATGAGTCACAGCATCTAATGGGGACTTCCACTCCTCCTAATTACCGTTATGTCACAATTTACTATAACTCACCTGCTGTCAAATGTGATAACAGCAAGTCTTGTGTGATCGGTTTAGCGAGGCTACCTACTCATTACAACTTCAAAGAGAAAATGTCACATTGTGAGGTTATCTGATCACAGTATTGGTACATTAACATTATATTTTTTATTAATCCAATACAATATCTACCACCAAAAAAAGGCTTGTAAATACACTTATTACTTTCCAAAAAGACTACCTATGAATGCCCTTTGTGGTTACTTTAAAATAATGTTGTGGTGAAGAACAAAATCCATGGCCAAGAACAACCTTGTGTTCAAACAGTATCCGGATACTGCATGGGAGAGCTCGCAAGGTTCACAAGGTTCACGTCAGAGATGTTACTGTTGTCAAAATAAAGTTCAAATATGGCAGAGACTTCTAAAAAGTGGATTTTTCCTGATCCGCCATGCCTTAAATTAGGCCTGTGTGGAATAATAAGCATCCCTCCTCCCGCCCCCCGTTTCCTTTGACATTAAATTGTTTTGCTATTACTAAGCTCTTCAAAAAAACAACGTTAAACATAAAAATCATTAAGTAAAAGCTACTTCAAACATTTTGCTTTGAGAAAAAGTAGTAAGAAAAATATGTCTTCATATCTTCCTACACTGGATCCATGAACCTCCTCTTTGGTCTTCCTCTAGTCCTCTTTCCTGGTGGTTCCAAATCCAGCATCCTTCTTCCGATGTACTCTCTCTCTCTCTCCTCTGCACATGTCCAAACCATCTCAGTCTGGCCTCTCTGACTTTAAAACCTCTAACATGTGCTGTTCCCCTGATCCTGTCCATTCTGGTCACTCCCAGAGAGATCCTCAGCATCTTCATCTCTGCTACCTCCATCTCTGCTTCCTGTCTTTTCCTCAGTGGCACTGTCTCTAGACCAATCAGTATGGCCGGTCTAACCACAGTTTTGTACACTTTCCCTTTCATTTTAGCTGAAACTCCTCTGTTACACATCACACCAACTTTTCTCCACCCTGCCTGTACACGCTTCTTCACCTCTTTTCCACACTCTCCATTGCTCTGGACTGTTGATCCTAAGTACTTAAAATCTTCCACCTTCTTTATCTCTTCTCCCTGTAACCTCACTTTTCCATTTGGATCCCTCTCATTCACACACATGTACTCTGTTTTACTCTGACTAATCTTCATTCCTCTTCTTTCTAGTGCAAACCTCCACCTCTCCAGCTTTTCCTCCACCTCTTCCCTCCTCTCACTACAGATCACAATATCATCTGCAAACATTATTGTCCATGGAGATTCCTGTCTAACCTCGTCTGTCAGCCTGCCCATCACCAAAAAAGCACAATTCTACTCTTTAAAGTCTGAATGCTAAATTAGCATTTGTAAATATTTGTTTTTTTTTTCTATTTCTTATAAAAAAAAACAAAACTAAAACCATAAGCATGATTGTTTTCTAAGGGGCAGCTGGAGGCAGAGGAGATGGCAGAGAGTGGAGAGAAACAGAAGAAACAGAATGGCACTATCACCAGCCATGTGGAGGTGGCTGCATGATGATGTGTCAGCCTCTTGTAATAAAATAAAATACCCGACCTGATTCACAGGACAAGGCGTTGATGAAAAATTAATCTGGGTACGGATGAAGGACTTGTTAGTTGTGTGGCATCTGGTTCCCATAGTATGGAACACTTTTTTTGGGGTTCAACACTTGTTACTCAGGGTTTTTTTGTGTTTTGAGTTCCAAAATCTTCTTACAGACTAAACCACTTATTCACTATCAAAAGGCTCGTTGAAACTGAGGTCAGAAATATGTTCACTACATCGACAAAAAAATGAAAGGCAAATTAAGCATTTTCAGAAAGAATTCTGAACTCTTCTTGTTCGTATAAAATAATTGGTTTTCTTTACGAGAAATTTGTAAGACTTAATATACTAGTGTGATCTTCTGGGAAACTCTGGTGAAGGTTGGTTTCTTGAGATTTTTTCAATGTAGTATGAAAAAGTGATGAGGGTTTCTGGTTTCTAGTCCAGGTAAAAACCCGAAAAATTACAATCACATCTTCATTGAAACTTGAACTGAAAATAAAAACTTTCCACCAACAAAAAAAACAACAGATAAATGCTCCAATATAGTTATTATTTCATCTCAATAAGATGATAAAGTTATTTAAAGAAAGTTGAAAAACACATTGAGTGGATCAAAAGCTGATGAAAAAAAAAAGTAATGAAATGCTTCCACCTTCCGGACAAAAACAACATTACACAACATTTTGAAAGTTTATTAAAAAAGTTGACAACAAAAATTAACTTAACAAAATATAGATACAAATCTGTACAAATTCAAACATTTATAAGTTAAAGATAAAATATATTTTAATTTTTTTTCTATTTTGTTATGTATGCCATTTATTATTTTTACAAAAGATAAAAAAATGGAACAAAAAGATTTAAACAACTGGTTTAAAAACAGATTTAAATATGAAATTATTTTAAAAAGTCAGTTATTTGTGTAAAAACTGCAGCTTTTAAATGAAAGTGATTTGTTGCTTATTTTTCTGGGTATTTTCAGAACATTCAGTTTGATTTTTGCATAAAAGTGCATCATCGTCTTATTTTGATAATCAAATTAAACTTCTTGTTTCATTGGTTCGTTGTTTTTTTTTTTTTAGAAAAATAGATATTTTAATAGAACTTCTTCTATTTGTTCGGGGCCTCTCGTTTACAGAAGTGATGTGAGGAGTTCACACTGAAAAACCACAGGCCTATTTTCACATCCTACACCTGTTACTTCCTGTTTGCAGATGATTATTCTTCTAATCCTCTGTTTCAGTTTTAAGAAGAGCTGCTGATGCCTTCCTCCTGCGTGCAGACACTAAGTCATGGAAAGGGTCTTTGGTGACACTCGCTCTGAAAAACAAGGACATTAATACGTTAAAAAAGGCTTTATCTGAATCATCACGGACACAAGCGGCTGAAATGAGCTTCCTCTGCAGGATGGCTGAGCTGTCATTGAGAGACAGAGTGAGGAGCTTGGAGGAGATGCATTGCTCCTCCGGGTCGAAAGATGCTAGAGGGGGTGATCTGGTGTTCTGTTGAGATCTGCGGCCTTGTCTAGATCTCAAAATAGTCGCAGTTGTCGATAGATCGAAGTTCAGAAAAATGAGGTTTCGTCTGAATTTACGACACATCGTGAGATGTGCGAGATTACACTTAACAGTAAAAAGAGCGGAGACAACTTTGTTTAAACTTTATTTCACTTGAGAAATGACTGGATTACATTAAATAAGTTTTATGAAAACTTTATTGGAAGGGGGCCGGGTAGCCTCTGCGTCATTGGGCGGTGTTTGGTTGCATCATGCTAGTTGCAGCTCTCGAGGTTTAGATGTTCTGGAAGGGAGGGAAAGGTGGATGATGCGTTCTGGGCAAGCTTTTTTTTAATGATGTAATGATAACAAAATAAATGCGACATTTTGGTGACGAAAATGTGATGAGACGTTTGCAAGTTTCAGTTGATGAGACGAAAATGTAACAAAATAATAAGCGTCAGACTTTAACATTTCTGTCTGTGAAAAGAAAAAACACAGCAGCTGTATCTGTCTCTCACGACGGCATGCCCCCCACAATGCTGCACGTTCACACCGTCTACACAACACACCTGCAGCCACGAGGAAGTCACAAACCATGGCGGCAAAATCAACAAAGGGACTTGGTGGTCGGGAACTTAAAGTTTTCCACATATTTTGCGCAAACGGCATGCTAACTTCAAGCTAACGCTAGCTTGGCGGCGCTGCTAACTTCCTTAGCTTGGTTGCTAACGACTGCTAAAAAGAAACAGTGTAATGTTTACTTTGTTCACAGGAATATTAAGAGGTGTCATTTTTAAGTATAAATAAGTTATAACGTTCCTCACTCACTGAAGAATTTCTGTTTATTTTACGTTGTTTTACAATGTTCGCTGTTTTGCGCAAGTTAAAGCTCCGCAGAGTTTTTTTTTTTTTTTTATATATATACAAATAACCTGCATCCAGTGGTGGAACGTAACGAAGTAAATGTACTTTGTTACTGTACTTAAATAAAAAAAAATTGTGTATCTGTACTTTACTTAAGTAAGATTTAAGACCGGTACTTTTACTTTTACTTCACTACATTTTTAGAGCAAATATCTGTACTTTTACTTCGCTACTTTTTAAAAGTGTGTTTTACATTTTTTGTTACATTTTCTTATTTCGAATTTGAAAAATACACAGGTTTTTTAGCGCATCTTGAAGCCGTGTCGCAAAAATCAAAAGAAGCAGTTGATCGGGAGAAGAAGTAATGAATCGAGGGCCAATCAGAATCGAGAGAAAACATTTTCCATTCATTCAGCGCCAAATACCTAACATCTAATATGGCACAAAAAAATAAAAGTCAGAAGATCGTTGTTCGTTGTGTTTACTTCTAAATAAAAAGTTGAGACATCATTACACAGAGCAGAGGCTGATCTAGAATTTTCCAAAGGGGGCGGGGCTTTGACAAAGCCAATATATAGTGACTGGGGGCCTCCATTTTGGCGACCCATTCACTGGCCCTTTTAGGGGATAGCTTGACTTGTCCCCTTTCCTTTTATTTTATTTATTTATTTTTTTTGTGGACCAAAAGAGGCGGGAGAGGGGGTCACACCCCTGCAGAGTATTTATCCTGGTTACCATGGTGACACCCTATAGATAAAAAAAAATAACACTTGAATTATGATTGTATACTTTTACTTTTTACTTAAAAAGTACAATTTACACCAACTACTTTTGTACTTTTACTTAAGTAGATTTTTTTTATTGATACTTTTACTTTTACTTAAGTAAATTTTTTTGCCTAATTATCTGTACTTTTACTTAAGTACAAAAAGTGAGTACTTCATCCACCACTGCCCGCATCATTCTCAGTAATAAAGCCACGGTTGTTAAAGTAAGTTGTTTTTGTTTTTTACTCTAAAACTAGACTAAAAACGTTCTAAGCCTACCCTGACTAAAACTAAACGAAAACTCTTTTGGGTTTTCGTTGACTAAAACTAAAAAAATAAAGAGATGACGAAAATGTAACTAAAACTTAATTAATTTTCGTTCCAAAGACGAAGACTAAAACGAAAACTTAGATGGCTGCCAAAAACAACACTGGTGACGAAAGACGATGAAACAGAATGGTCGTAACATGTGGCGTTCCTACCTGATGGCCTGGATCCAGTCGTCTCGTTCTTCTGCACTGGAAGCGATCAGCCTGTAGGACTGGTGTTTCCCCTGCACCACTCGGCCTTTGTTTTCTGTCTTACAGGCTTTTATCTTCAGTCCTTTGGGGTTGTATAACTCCAGACAGAACTAATCAAACACAAATGAAGTTTATTCACAAGGGAATAAATCATTTTTTTAGTAGAACCTAGAGATGATCAACAAACAGGACGGCCATCTTGTTTTACATCTTTTCTTAGATGAATATGTTTAACTTTTTTTTTTCTTTTCTGATCCTGAGAAAAAAAAGTTTGTAAAAACTCCTGTTGTTTCTTTATTATTTTCTGAGATGCAACTTTTTCTCTTTTTTTCACCCGTTATATTTTTTTTAATCTCCATGTTTGAATTAAAAAAAGGGATGCAGTGCCCGCTTCAGGTCAGGGACAAGTTCCTGCGCCAAGTAGAGGAGTTTAAGTATCTAGGGGTCTTCTTCACGAGTGGGGGAAAGATAGAGCGGGAGATCGACAGGCGGATCGTGCAGCGTCAGCAATAATTAGGACGCTGCATCGGTCCGTCGTGGTAAAGAGAGAGCTGAGCCAAAAAGCAAAGCTCTCGATTTACAAGTCAATCTACGTTCCAACCCTCACCTATGGTCACCAGCTGTGGGTGGTGACCAAAAGAATGAGATCGCGGGTACAAGCGACTGAAATGAGCTTCCGCTGCAGGATAGGTGATATCTCACTACGAGATCGGATGAGGAGCTCTGCCATCTGGGAGGGGCTCGGTTTCGTGACACTCCACCTCCAGGTCGAGAGAAGTTAGATGGGGTGGTTCGGGCATCTGGTCTGGATCCGCCCCAAGCACCTTGCTGTTGAGGTGTTTCGGGCACATCCCACCGGGAGGAGACTAAGAGGCAGACCCCGTACTCGCTAGAGAGACTATGTCTCACAGCTGGCTGCGGAACGACTCGGGATCTTTCCGGGTGAGCTGGAGGATGCAGCCGGGGTGAGAGAAGCCCGGGCTTCCTGTCTAAGGCTGTTGCCCCCGCGACCCGGCCCCGGATAAGCGGAAGACGATGCAACGGAATGTTTGAATTAAAAAAACGAAAGATTTTCTTTTTAATTTTAAAACTTGAAGCTCTTTCCCACCTTTTTGCTTGATTCTTGTACGGTTCGGACACAGAGGTTCTCCAGAGGGATGATCCCGATGGGATCTTTGTCCTAAAAGATGAACCAGGCGTTAAAACAATCTGGCAGAGGATGCAGAGCGTGGGTATCACAAATAAACTTACTGTTGTGTATTCAAAGTAGTACAAGCAGCTGTCTGTGAGGATGAACCACCTTCTCTTCCAGGTTTTAATCCGTCCTCCTGAAACCAGAGGAAAAAGATTAAAAAAAAAAATCCTAGACACTCTAAAAGCAGAGTTTTTACAACGTGACCTCACCCATTTTAAGAAGCCAGCCTTCTCTGTCAGGATTGAAGAAGGTGAGAGTCAGATCGTTACCATCATCCTCTGGGATTTTAAAGGGCTCACTGCGGATGCTGGCGTATAGTTTCTACAAAAAAAAAAAAACCCAAGGGGATGGAAAAACGTTCCGTCAGCAAAACTCCTCTTTTCCTTCTTTTCGGCTTTTTTTTTTTTTTTTTTTTAAATTCCAACCTATTAATTAATGTTATAGCATTAAAAAAAACAAAATAAAAAACCGAAATGAGTTACCGTGAGGAGGTCGATGGGCAGATCTTCACCGTTGTTGATCCCTCTGTTCATGGAAACAAATCTCTGCAGACTGGGTTTGTCTTTCACGTTGGGGTTGTGGAGACTTGTGTTCAGCATGATGATGGCAAACGACAGGATGTAGCAGGTGTCTGGAAAACAAAAACAAAAAAACACACACACAAAGACTGAACAATAGATCGATTTAGGATCTAGAAAAAAAACCCAAAAACGTCAGGTACATGAGCGTTCCCTCACCTCGGCTGCATCCTCCAGCTTACCCCGGAGAATCCAGCTGGAAGTGGGTTCAACGCCTATTTTTAGGTCTCCTCCCAGGAGGACATCCCAAAAAAACCTCACCAGTGAGGTGTTCCTGTTGGCATCCTAACCAGATGCCCGAATCAACCCCATCTGGCTTCTTGTGACCCAGAGGAGCAACGGCTCTACTCCGAGCTCCTCACAGATGACAGAGCTTCTCACTGTATCTCTGAGTGAGAGCCCAGCAACCCTGCAGAGGAAGCTTATTTCGGCCGCTTGCATCTGTAATCTCGTTCTTTCGGTCACCATCTACAGCTGGTGACCATAGGTGAGGGTAGAAACGTAGATCCTGGTTACCATGGTGAGGGTAGGAACGTAGATCCTGGTTACCATGGTGATGGCAGGAACGTATCCTGGTTACCATGGTGAGGGCAGGAACGTAGATCCTGGTTACCATGGTGATGGTAGGAACATAGATCCTGGTTACCATGGTGATGGTAGGAACATAGATCATGGTTACCATGGTGATGGTAGGAACATAGATCATGGTTACCATGGTGATGGTAGTAACATAGATCATGGTTACCATGGTGATGACAGGAACATAGATCCTGGTTACCACGGTGAGGGTAGGAACATAGATCTTGGTAACCATGGTAACAGTAGGAACGTAGATCCTGGTTACCACGGTGAGGGTAGGAACGTAGATCCTGGTTACCATGGTGAGGGTAGGAACTTACAGTAGATCCTGGAAACCATGGTGAGGGTAGGAACGTAGATCCTGGTTACCATGGTGAGTGTAGGAACGTAGATCCTGTTTACCATGGTGAGGGTAGGAACGTAGATCCTAATTACAATGGTGAGGGTAAGAACATAGATCTTGGTTACCATGGTGAGGGTAGGAACGAAGATCCTGGTTGCCATGGTGAGGGTAGGAACGAAGATCCTGGTTGCCATGGTGAGGGTAGGAACGTAGATCCTGGTTACCATGGTGAGGGTAGGATCGTAGATCCTGGTTACTATGGTGAGGGTAGGAACATAGATCCTGGTTACCATGGTGAGGGTAGGAACGTAGATCATTGTTACCATGTTGAGGGTAGGAACATAGATCTTGGTTACCATGGTAACAGTAGGAACGTAGATTCTGGTTACCACGGTGAGGGTAGGAACGTAGATCCTGGTTACCATGGTGAGGGTAGGAACTCACAGTAGATCCTGGAAACCATGATGAGGGTAGGAACGTAGATCCTGGTTATTATGGTGAGGGTAGAAATGTAGATCCTGGTTACCATGGTGAGAGTAGGAACGTAGGTCATGGTTACCATGGTGAGGGTAGGTACGTAGATCCTGGTTACCATGGTGAGGGTCGAAACGTAGATCCTGGTTACCATGGTGAGGGTAGGAACCTAGATCCTGGTTACAATGGTGAGGGTGGGAACGTAGATCCTGGTTACCATGGTGAGGGTAGGAACGTAGATTCTAGTTACCATGGTGAGGGTAGGAACATAGATCCTGGTTACCATGGTGAGGGTAGGAACATAGATCCTGGTTGCCATGGTGAGGGTAGGAACGAAGATCCTGGTTGCCATGGTGAGGGTAGGAACGTAGATCCTGGTTACCATGGTGAGGGTAAGAACATAGATCTTGGTTACCATGGTGAGGTTAGGAACGAAGATCCTGGTTGCCATGGTGAGGGTAGGAACGAAGATCCTGGTTGCCATGGTGAGGGTAGGAACGTAGATCCTGGTTACCATGGTGAGGGTAGGAACGTAGATCCTGGTTGCTATGGTGAGGGTAGGAACGTAGATCCTGGTTACCATGGTGAGGGTAGGAACGTAGATCATTGTTACCATGTTGAGGGTAGGAACATAGATCTTGGTTACCATGGTAACAGTAGGAACGTAGATCCTGGTTACCACGGTGAGGGTAGGAACGTAGATCCTGGTTACCATGGTGAGGGTAGGAACTTACAGTAGATCCTGGAAACCATGATGAGGGTAGGAACGTAGATCCTGGTTATTATGGTGAGGGTAGAAATGTAGATCCTGGTTACCATGGTGAGAGTAGGAACGTAGATCATGGTTACCATGGTGAGGGTAGGTACGTAGATCCTGGTTACCATGGTGAGGGTAGGAACGTAGATCCTGGTTACCATGGTGAGGGTAGGAACGAAGATCCTGGTTACCATGGTGAGGGTCGGAACGTAGATCCTGGTTACCATGGTGAGGGTAGGAACGTAGATCCTGGTTACAATGGTGAGGGTGGGAACGTAGATCCTGGTTACCATGGTGAGGGTAGGAACGTAGATTCTAGTTACCATGGTGAGGGTAGGAACGTAGATCCTGGTTACCATGGTGAGGGTAGGAACATAGATCCTGGTTGCCATGGTGAGGGTAGGAACGAAGATCCTGGTTGCCATGGTGAGGGTAGGAACGTAGATCCTGGTTACCATGGTGACAGGGGAACCGTAGATTCTGGTTACCATGGTGAGGGTAGGAACATAGATCCTGGTTACCATGGTGAGGGTAGGAACGTAGATCCTGGTTACCATGGTGACAGGGGAACCGTAGATTCTGGTTACCATGGTGAGGGTAGGAACATAGATCCTGGTTACCATGGTGAGGGTTGGAACGTAGATCCTGGTTACCATGGTGAGGGTAGGAACGTAGATCCTGGTTACCATGGTGAGGGTAGGAACGTAGATCCTGGTTACCATGGTGAGGGTTGGAATGTAGATCCTGGTTACCATGGTGCGGGTAGGAACGTAGATCCTGGTTACCACGGTGAGGGTAGGAACGTAGATCCTGGTAACCATGGTGAGGGTAGGAACGTAGATCCTGGTTACCATGGTGAGGGTAGGAACGTAGATCATTGTTACCATGTTGAGGGTAGGAACGTAGATCATTGTTACCATGTTGAGGGTAGGAACGTAGATCCTGGTTATCATGGTGAGGGTAGGAACGTAGATCCTGGTTACCATGGTGAGAGTAGGAACGTAGATCATTGTTACCATGGTCAGGGTAGGAACTTACAGTAGATCCTGGTTACCATGGTGAGGGAAGGAACGTAGATTCTGGTTACCATGGTGAGGATAGGAACGTAGATCCTGGTAACCATGGTGAGGGTAGGAACGTAGATCCTGGTTACCATGGTGAGGGTAGGAACATAGATCCTGGTTACCATGGTGAGGGTAGGAACGTAGATCCTGGTTACCATGGTGAGGGTAGGAACGTAGATCCTCGTTACCATGGTGAGGGTAGGAACGTAGATCCTGGTTACCATGGTGAGGGTTGGAATGTAGATCCTGGTTACCATGGTGCGGGTAGGAACGTAGATCCTGGTTACCACGGTGAGGGTAGGAACGTAGATCCTGGTAACCATGGTGAGGGTAGGAACGTAGATCCTGGTAACCATGGTGAGGGTAGGAACGTAGATCATTGTTACCATGTTGAGGGTAGGAACGTAGATCCTGGTTATCATGGTGAGGGTAGGAACGTAGATCCTGGTTACCATGGTGAGGGTAGGAACGTAGATCCTGGTTACCATGGTGAGAGTAGGAACGTAGATCATTGTTACCATGGTCAGGGTAGGAACTTACAGTAGATCCTGGTTACCATGGTGAGGGAAGGAACGTAGATTCTGGTTACCATGGTGAGGATAGGAACGTAGATCCTGGTAACCATGGTGAGGGTAGGAACATAGATCCTGGTTACCATGGTGAGGGTAAGAACGTAGATCCTGGTTACCATGGTGCGGGTAGGAACGTAGATCCTCGTTACCATGGTGAGGGTAGGAACGTAGATCCTGGTTACCATGGTGAGGGTAGGAACATAGATCCTGGTTACCATGGTGAGGTTGGGACGTAGGTCCTGGTTACCATGGTGAGGGTAGGAACGTCGAGCCCGGTTACCATGGTGAGGGTGGGACGTAGATCCTGGCTAACATGGTGAGGGTAGGGACGTTTAGCCCGGTTACCATGGTGACGATAGAAACGTAAATCCTGGTTACCACGGTGAGGGTAGGAACGTAGATCCTGGTTACCATGTTGAGGGTATGAACGTAGATCCTTGTTACCATGGTGAGGGTATGAACGCAGATCCTGGTTACCATGGTGAAGGTAGGAACGTAGATCCTGGTTACCATGGTGAGGGTAGGAACGTGGATCAACTGGTAAATCAAGTAGTTTTATAAATAAAACTTTTTGGGCAGGTTGATGTTTTATGTGATTTTATCATTTTGTAATTAAAAGTAAAGGAACTTGTTAAAAAACTTCATTATCAAACAGAAAAAGTCATCTTGAAATCTTTTCAGTCTTCTTCAGTTTGTTCTGCATCATATAAACTATGGTAAACCCTGAACAAATCTCTAGATTAGACATGTTCCTGCTTCTATTGTGAGACTAAAGCTTCTAATCTTTCTCACCAGTGGACTGGAAGACCCCCGGGTTGCAGTCACAGTAGCGAGTAGCAAACGCCTCCATCATCCTGTCTATCTTCTGAGCTTCTCCTGGGAGACGGAAGCTCCATAGAAACTGCCTGTCCAAAAGAAAGATCACAGTGAACGATCCGAGCTCCTGCTGCATTAAGTAGAGAAACAAGAGTAATGGCCAAACGCCGTGACCTTTCTCATCGGCTTCTAACAAACCTCAACGCCTGCACGAGATTCAGGTCGGAGAACTCATGTAGACCAACGAACGCCTTCAGAACCTCCAGATTCATCTCCTCCCTATGAGGAAAGGCAGAAAATGGATTTTTAGGATCAGAAATACTACAAAAAAAAAAAAAAAAAGGAATGGAACATAGATTGAAAAAGAGAATCGAAAGTTTCAGAGTGATTTCAAAATAAAGCATTTGTTGGAGCTTAAAAAAAAGGCTTTTAATTGAATTCCTCTTTGAATCCAAACTAAAACTAGTCAGATGCTTTTGAAAATTTCCAGAACTACAAAAATAAATTTCAGTGTTTTTCAATATTATAATTTATTCACTCTATTCATCCCTCACTAGGAAAATTTGTGCTGCACTCCTACACCGCAGCAGGCTGCCACCTATGATGGCGCCAATGGTGGGTTATGTGGTTTCTCCAAAGACCCCACACGTGCACTCAGTGGGGTGTGAACCCGAGAATTTTTGGTTGACTTCAAGTCCACAGGCGAACGCTTTAACCACTGAGCCACTGTCTCCCCCCCTTATTATTACAGAAAAATGGAATTAACTCCATCGCAGATGCTAATTTTGGTTAATTTGTCACCACAGTTACTCACTACCATGTATAGATGAACTGATTAGGTTTTTGGTCATATGAGAAAAGGTCAAAGTCACAAAGCTTGAGGTCCCAAACAACTCATTATTAGTCTTGGGCAGTTAGACATATTTTGTTTGACGCATCAGCAATGATTTATTCTTTTTTTGGGGTTATTTTGGGGTTTTTTAGTCTTTTCTCCTGTAGAACCAGGACGGCGTCCCAGTAGGAATCAAACCAGGTTTTCCCGGTAGAAAGACGGATACTCTACCAGTGAACCATTGCCTCCTGGGACTAGCGATGATTTCTTCTTCTTTTTAATTGATTGTATTCTTTAGCAATCATTTTTGTCCTTTTTTTCCCAGAAAATGTGCATTTTGAGAACAAAACAATATTTTAAATAACTGCGATGAATTTGGAAGATTTTTTTAAACTCTTTTTGAAACTTTCCAACCAGATATTATTAATTTTTTTATTAAATCTTGACACAGGAGTTCCTCAGGGTTCTATCCTTGATCCCCTTTTTATTTTGCATGCCAAAAATTTCAGGCTTTTATCACTTATCTCTAGTTCCTCTTGTGTTTTGTTCACCTGCTAGTACAATGGCTTAACTTGGCGGAACAAAAAGAGTTTGAAAAGTATTTTAAAACAATTCAAATCATTGCGGTTCTGTAGAGATCTGACTGGGAGGAATGTGGTCACTATTAAAAACTCCCGTCACAAAAAAAAAAAAAACTGAATCACCACTCCACGTCCTTCATGCTAAATGCCACCTCTGCTTTTGTAACCATGCCAACAGAAAGTCTTTGTCATTTGTGGGTCTACATTCAATACAAAACCCACTCATGCTGTCTAACGGTTTTTTTTTTGTAAATACCAAATATATACGTTTATATTCAATCACATATAATCATATTAAATCAATTACATCAGCAGCCTTTTACCACCTTAAAAACAGTTAAAATCAGAGGTTTGGCGTCCAAAACAGACGTAGAGGTTCTTATCCATGCATTTGTTTCCAGTAGGTTAGATTATCGCGACGGTCTGAACAAAAAGGCCTTAAAACAGCTGCAGTTTATTCAAAATGCTGCTGCTCGAGTCCTAACAAGAACTAGAAAATATGATCACACTAGTCCTGTGCTCAAGTCTCTGCACTGGCTTCCTGTGGCTCAGAGAATAGACTTTAAAGCTGCTCTGATTGTGTTAAAGTCTTTTCATGGTCTAGCACAGTGGTTCTGAACATGGGTTCGATCAAACCCTAGGGGTTCGGTGAGTGGGTCTCAGGGATTCGGTGGAGCCTCCGCCGCGGAAGTCCGCCCCTCAGTCTAGTCTACAGTTAGTGGGCACAACCATTGAAAGCTTCCTGCTTTGGGATTTCCTACCGGTCTGCTTTGAGGTCGCTGGATAAGCAGCAGAGTGAGACCTCCCTATCAGACCGCTTTGAGAGCGCTGGATAAGCTGCAGAGTGAGACCTCCCTATCAGACCTCTTAGAGAGGGCTGTATAAGCAGCAGAGTGAGACCTCCCTATCAGACCGCTTTGAGAGCGCTGGATAAGCAGCAGAGTGAGACCTCCTTCTCAGTTGGGTCTAACAACACCTTCTTTGATAACCCTCCGTCTGACCAGCGGTGTGCGTCAGTGACATTGGGTTAGTGTTAGTGATGCTACTTAAGAAGGGTTCGGTGAATGAGCATTAGAAACTGGTGGGGTTCGATGCCCCCAACAAGGTTAAGAACCACTGGTCTAGCACCAAAGTACATCTGTGATATGCTAGTACCTTATGAATCATCTAGAACTCTGAGGACTCCTGGGACTAGCCTCCTGTTAAGCCTAGAGTCAAGACTAAATCTGTTTTTTTTTTACGTAGTTTAAGTCAACAAAGTTGGATCCTTGAAACCGACATTCTCATTTATTTTTTTATCGGACCAACTCGCCTGCTGATTCACTAGCACACAGGGATGATGTTGGAGGAGTGGAACCGCTCGCTGACGAAGCAAAACTAATCCCCCTTACACTGACAATAAAAAGTCGATATTTTTAAACAATGTTTTACTTGGTTCCTCTCTTCTGTGCTTTCGCCCCGCCTTCAAAAACCCCCTTCCTGCGCATTTGGTTGTCATGCCATAATGTCAAGTAACCAAAGGAACCAAAAAATTGCAACAACTTTACAGCTAACTTTTCAAATCCATTATACCTTACCTTTCTCCTAAAAAATTACCGATGGCGGTCTTGTTCAAGCCTTCTTGTTTGTAGAGGAACTCAGCCACAGACTGGGCTTTCCATTCCAGAAGGAAATGTTCAACCAGGTACTGAATTCCCTGCAGCATGAGGAGAAACAGGATGTGAGCAGAGTTCAGAATTTATTGTCACAAAATAGACAACAATGTATTTTAGAAAGAAAAAATGGTTTTATTTAAAGACGAGATGTAATGCTAAGTCAATTTTTTGGAGGTTTCCACCATGTTGGATGTATCCACATCACCTTCTTATTCATCCATCACTTGCAGGGTTACACGGGGTGCCGGAGCCTATCCCAGCTGATTCAAGGCAAGGGGCAGGGTACACCCCAAACATGTCGCTAGTCTGTCGCAGTGATACACACATACAACCATCCACACCCACACTCATTCCTAGGGGCAATTTGGCACCGGCATGTCTTTAGTGGGTGGGAGGAAACCAGAGAACCCGGAGAAAACCCACACAAACACACAGAGAACATGCAAACTCCACACAGAAAGAACAGTGTTCCAAACCTCGTCCCTACCCAGGACTCGAACCCACAACCTTCTTGCTGTGAGGCCACTGTGCTACCCACTGCGCCACCGTGCCGCCCATCCACATCCCTATTGGCTGATTTTTGCTTTACTGTCTTGCGACCATCTTTTCGGACCCTTACTTCGTCTCTGGTTTCATTCCCACCTACCCCAAAATCTTTGCTAAGATGAAGCTCTTTAAACTGTATTTGCAGCCTTAAACAGATTTACGCTGTGTTGTGTATATCCCAAAGGGGCGGAACTAAGCAGGGAGGGAGGGATTTTGTGTAAAAAAATGGAAGAAAAACTGAATAAATGTATTTATAAGGGTTTTTGAACATTTGCTTTGAAATAGAAATTCCTATCCCACAAAATCCGGATACCCCCTCTTTAAGTACAAACTAGAACCAATATTTAAGTTCTTATCTATCCTCGAGCTTCTTGGAGCACTTCATCTCTTCCATTTGAGCGACTGTAATTATTATCAGCACATAAGAGGAGTGGACGGATTCTACATGCTGATGCTTTCATCTTTAATGGTGCTCAGAATAAAGTCTTCACAACATGACCCTTAATGTGGAGAGCGTCCTCCCGCTGTGCCGTTTCATCAAATCAGTTCCACTTAAACACCCTCTGCTCAGAGAAGGTTTGTAACTTTCATAACTGCATTCGCAGGCCGAGGGAGGAACTGCTCAATGCGAGGTCACTGCGGTGAGATGGCGTCTCTGCTTCTCTATAAGGAACAGGATGTGGCTTTTTTTTCTGCTTTCTGTCTCTATGTGCACCCCTCTCTATATGAACATCCGCTGTGTGAAGACTCATCTGCTCAACCTCGATAAGCCGAAATGACTGATGCGAAGTTTCTCAACTCTACCTTTGATCTGTTTCTGAGTAAAGTGTTGAGTTCAATTATCAGAAAGATAACAGAGAGGTTTTTTAATCACGTCCTAATACAGAAGCTCCATTTTCATCAAGTTTTCAAATCAGAACAAAGAATAGATCCAATGGACTCGGGATGCACAACCGGTCGATCGCGGTCTACCCGGTCGATCACAGAATGATCTCAAATTGACCACGAGACATGTTGGAAAAAAATTAAGAAATGACATAAATATATCTATATAAAAAAATATTTATATTTATATATTATATATATATATATTTTACGATGGAAAGTCAGTATTCCCAATTTAGCAATTTTGACGCTAAATTTAGCGACCATTCAGCCGCTCAAAAAGTGACTAGGGACAATCTAGTGGCTTACTTGTGTTATAAAGTGCTTTCACCCAATCGGACGGTCTTGGAACGGAAAAATAGAGATAATCTTTAGGAAAGCTGCTGTTTATTGAATTCTAACATGGCGTGATTTGCAATCTTGCTGCCAGACTGGCAGATCTCAAGAGGTTTGTTACTTGAAAAGTAGATTTTGGGACAAAAACGGTTGGGCACCGCTGCAATAGACCGATTGAACGACAAACTCAACATGTCCATTGGATGTAATGGTACACAAAATTGGCAAAATATCTAATTGCAATCTTTCTGTCTGATATTACGACATTGTGAAATTCGATAGGTTTGTTTTTTTATTGACCACGCTTGAAAAAGCACATGGCAATGTTTCCTAACAATGCTAGCTACTTCCTATTAAGTTGCCTGGCCACGCCCCATATCCAAATACCATCAAGCAAATTGGCCAGACGAGTTTTCTAATACAAGATGGTGTGGAAAACTAATTGCACATCTGAACAGCACCAAAAGATAATTAAAAAAAGGAAGAAGAAAAAAAATACTAGTCTATCCCTCCCAAAAGGCGGACTTCCGGGTTGGTAACGTCAAGTGAGACTTCTGGGGTCTGTGACATAAAGCCTGTTCTTAATGAGCAACACCTGTGTTCTGTTGTGGTCCTTCCCCATCCCAAGGACAGACAGTCTAATCTAATCTGTAGCTACTTTTCTTACCGATGAGTTGATAACACCGCAGAAAGTTGACCAACAGTGGTAAGCAGCTAGCGATTATAGCGGCTACAAACCAAACCCTTAAACGACAACATGGCTGAAGGGAAACAAGCCAAGACCTACCATTTTCAGCCCGAGTGGGAGCAAGATTTTTTTTTTGTTTATTCAAACTCAAAACCTGTTTGTTTAATTTGGAATGTAACCGTGGCATTGGCAAAGAAACGAATTCTGGAGTGGCATTTCAAATTAGTACAAAGGAACTATGAGAGAAATTTTACTGCAAAAACGTGAGTGAGTTGAAAGCAGAGCTGGCAGCCCGGCAGTCAATTCTCACAAAACCAAAGATCCAAAGTAAGGCTGCAACTATTGCTTCTTATTGGGTCAGTCACATCCCTGCCCAACATAACGAGCCAGTCAAAGACGGTGGTATTGTGAAGGAAGCCTTTCTCGCGGCTGTGGAATGGTAGCCTTTTTGATCAGTTTAAAAATAAAATCAAGATCATTGACGCCGTTAAAAGACTGCAACTTTTTCAAAATACTGCGACCAGACGATGTGAGGGATTGGCTGTGGATCTGGAGGAACTACTCAGGACCGACATTAGTTTTAATACAGGCTGGAAATATTTGTGGCGGTTTGCGATGTTGCCGAAGGAGTAGTATATCTCAAGAGGTTTGCTACTTGAAAAGTAGATCTAGGGACATAAAAGGTTGGGCACATTGATTTAAAAACATGAAACTGCTCATAAAGCAGAGATTTCTCTGCCTTTGAGTTTATTCTACACATCATAAAAGGATGAAATGAGTAGAAACAGTGAGTTTAAACATAAAAAATCTTAGATTTTGTTCATATTTATTGCCATAGCTTTAATCAGCCTTTATGAATGACGTGTGTTTAAAAGATCCTTTCAAAGCCAAGACAGATGTCACGGCTTCAAGAGGTTTTATTTTACCATGGCAACAAGATTAGAAAAAAAATCTTCATATTTTGACTTATGTTTTGAAAATAAAGATGATAAAATAAAATAAAACTACATGAATAAGATTCTGTCAGAATTTAATAACACATTTGAGAAATTTGAAAAATTATGATTCCAAATGTTAACACTTTGTGTTTTTGAAAAAAAAAATATTTTCTAAACTTTTGCAGCTCCATTTCAATTTGAAATGTAATAAAAATATATATTTACTAGCACGACACAAAAAATTCAAAATGTCTGTTGGTCATAAAACCTTGTTCGAATCTCTCATTTTAATAATTAAAAGTCTGTTTTCCCTTTTAGAAAATTTTGACTGTGTGATTTTCTGTGAGTATGTGGACACATTAAATTTTGTTTTTATGAGGCGTTGGCTCAGCGGTAGAATGTCTGTCTTTGGGCCACGAGAACCTAATTTGATTCCTACGGGTTCATCCCTAAGTACCCCTGAGGAAGACACCCAACCCCCACCATTGGCGCCTTTGTGGCTGCCTGCTGCGGTGCAATGCATCAAAAGTCATTTTCCCATGAGGGATGAACATAGTTTGTTAAAAAAGTTTACTCACCACGTTTGGGTCCATGTTGAATTTCTTTTTCCCTCTCAGAAATTTTCTGTTTCTTATAGAACTTTTGCTGCAAGGACAAAAAAAAAATCAAAGTTAAAAAAATAAAAAAGTGTCATTTCCTTTTTAAAACTTCTATTTGATAATGGTTGAAGGTGTTTTTGTGTTACATTGATTGTAATGGTAGGGTCGGGGGCTGTAGCCTATCCTGGCTGATTACAGGCAAGAGGCAGGGTACACCCTGAACAGGTCACCAATCTGTTGTGTGGCCATACACACAAACAACCATTCACATATACACTCATTCCTAGGGGTAATTTTCTCACTAGTCAGTCCACTTCACAGGCAGGTCTAGGAAGTGTGGGAGGAAACCGGAGTACCCTAAGAAAACCCACACATACGCAAGTAGAACATGCAAACGCCACATAGAAAGGTCATTGTGTCAAACCTCACCGCTTCTACGGGACTGAAACCCCTAACCTTTTCGCTGTGAGACCACCGTCTGACCGTGCGACCACCAGAATTTTTTTTTTTTTTTACTTAATATTTTTGTCTTTCTGGTCAGATTGTTCGGTCAGAAAGCAGATGTAAGGCGGGGGGAGGGGAAGGGGCTAGGCCAGGTCACCCGTTTGTCACAGACCCACATCCTCATTATTATTTTTAACACAATTTGCTGTAAATGTCTCAAATTCAGTTTTCTCACAGTCACGTCTTCCCTTTTTTGTTTTTTGCAGCAGTCAAACGTCTCATTTGTAAGCTAGCGACATGTGCAAATCTTCTTCTCCTTTCGGTATTTCCATTCAGGGGTCGCCACAGCAAGTCAGTTTCTTCCATCTAACCCTATCTGCTGCATCTTCTTTGGTCACACCAACTATCTTCATGTCTTCCTTCACTGTATCCATGAACCTCCTCTTTGGTCTTCCTCTAGTCCTCTTTCCTGGTGGTTCCAAATCCAGCATCCTTCTTCCGATGTACTCTCTCTAGTCTGTACATGTCCAAACCATCTCAGTCTGCCCTCTCGAACTTTATCCCCAAAACCTCTAACATGTGCTGTTCCTCTGATCCTGTCCATCCTGGTCACTCCCAGAGAGATCCTCAGCATCTTCATCTCTGCTACCTCCATCTTTGTTTCCTGTCTCTTCTTCAGTGCCACTGTTTCTAGACCAATCAGCATGGCCGCTCTGACCACGGTTTTGTACACTTTTCTTTTCATTTTAGCTGAAACTCTTCTGTCGCACATCACACCAGCTACTTTCCTCCACCCGTTCCAGCCTGCCTGAATAAGCTTCTTCACCTCTTTTCCACACTCTCCATTGCTCTGGACTGTTGATTCTAGATACTTAAAATCTTCCACCTTCTTTATCTTTTCTCCCTGTAACCTCACTTTTCCATTAGCGACATGTGCAAATAATTTTTTTAAATATTAAGTTGTTTTTTTTTTTTTTTATTTGTAAATTATCTTTAAAAAATTGAGTTCAAGGGAATCATTTTTGGATTAACCCTAACCCTCCAAAAATAAATGCGTTATTACCATACGTCTTTTTACTGATTTAACTGTGTTCATTTGAAACAATGCATCAAATAATTTGATGAAAACAAAAATAAATAATTTTGGAAAGTGTTTTTAATTTATTCGTAAGTTTTGTTTGCTGTGCATGTTTTACAGTAAAGTACGTGAAGGTTTCCAAAACGAAACTTTGGTAATCTACCCTTTTGGGGTTGCAAGTAAATTTAATATGTTTTTAATCACAAATAATTACTGGCAGAAATTAACTGCAATTACTTTGTCAAATTTGCAATTAATTGCATTTTTTTCCGTATTTGTTAATAATTTGTTGTTTTTAAAAATTGATTCCTGGCTCTATTTTTTTTTAACATAATACAAAAATTAAAAAAGCTAAATGAATGTTTTGCTGCCTTCAGGTCAAAATATGCCAAAAACGAAACACATGCTTGGCCATTAATTTCATAATCAAAGCAATAAAAAGAAGAAGGGAATTGAAGAAATTATTTTTTTCCAAAAAATGTTGGTAGATCTTTTCAACTGTTAATTTTATTTGTAGTGCGTGTATAAAAACACACTAAAGTGAAGCACCAGAAATGGTTTTTCATCAACAGGATGTTGTCACATCATTTAACTGTAAATCTCCAGCTCTTTTTTACAAACCGGCCCAGCAGCGTGGGCCCTCAAATGCTTCACTTTTTTTTTTCTTTGAAAAAAGAGCAAAATAACGGTGAAATGCATGTTTACCAAACATAATGGTGGAAAGTGGAACAGATAATTCACCTGAAGTCGTCCAGTTTTAACATTGAAAAGCAGAAATAGAGACTCAGGACAGACATTACTACTGGTTGTTACTGAAAGAGTAACCAGCTTATGAATGGATAACAACATAACGTCACCTACAGTTGTTTTACGTTGAAAAATAAAGTCTCCTTTTTGGGAGGGGGTAGTCACCATTAGAGTGGGACAGGATTTAACTGACCAATTTTCTTTTTAAGGGCATTAATCTTTAACCCAAAGCTGTGCTGATCGGAGAACAAAACACGAAAGTCTCATATTTTACTTGTCACAAGGATAACATTTGAGAGTTTCTCGTTTTGTTCTCAAAACATCACAGGGTACAAGCGGCCGAAATGAGCTTCCTCCGCAGGGTGGCTGGGCTCTCACTCAGAGATCGGGTGAGGAGCTCTGCCATCCGGGAGGAGCTCGGTGTCAAGCCGCTGCTTATCCAGGTCGAGAGGAGCCAGATGGGGTGGTTCGGGCATCTGGTCAGGCTGCCCCGCGAGTGCCTCGCGGGCGAGGTTTCGGGCACGTCCTACCGAGAGGAGACCAAGAGGCGGACTGTGGAGAGACTATGTCTCACAGCTGGCTGGGGAATGACTTAGTATCCTTCCAGGATGCAGCTGGGGTGTTTGGGGCTGTTGCCCCCATGACCCGACCCCGGAACAAGCGGAAGATGACGGAACGGAACAAGGATTGCACACAGCAGCCAACTTTACCAGAGTGTCTACGAGTGAATATACTGCACATCTTGTCTGCTTTATTTATACAGTTGTGGAAACAAGCATAGCGTTCTTACAGAGTAGTGGGTGTAAAAAAAGTTCCAGACCCCTACCCACGGATAAGTAAAAAGATGGAGGATGCTCAGCAAATACAGTAGTTTCGGCACATCCCGTAGTTACATTGTTATACATAAAACTGTGTCTAAAGCTGGCAAGAAACTACCTGCAGTTTGGGTATCACATTGACTAGATACACTTTTCAACGATAAAAATAAAAAATAAAGAAGTAACAAACGAAGTAGTAAAAAAATAAGTATTTACATTTTAAACTCGACACATTTTTTAGCAAAATGGAGGCCAATTTAACCATTTAAATAAAGCATTTCAACTTCATTTGAAGTTGAAATGTTGCACTTCCTCTTTTCTTGAGTTATCTTAGGAGTGCCTCAAGGCTCAATTTCAGGCCCCCTATTATTTTTAATAGTATTAATCTGTGTTTTTATTATTAAAAGGCCATGCAGCGCTTGTTTGCAGATAAAATGGTTGATTACTGTTTACTTCAGTCTATTTGTGAATCCAAACACCACCACGAAGGTGTAGCGTATACTTTTCCAGCCTAGTTTTGACATCTAGTTTAACATTTAAATATTTTCCTTACACACTTCTTCTTCTTTTGGCATTTCCCTTCAGAGGCGCCACAGCAAGTCAGTTTCTTCCATCTAACCCTATCTGCTGCATCTTCTTCGGTCACACCAACTATCTACATGTCTTCCTTCACTGTGTCCATGAACCTCCTCTTTGGTCTTCCTATAGACCTCTATCCTGGTGGTTCCAAGTCCAGCATCCTTCTTCCGATGTACTCTCTCTCTCTCTCTCTCTCTCTCTCTCTCTCTCTCTCTCTCTCTCTCTCTCTCTCTCTCTCTTCTGCACATGTCCAAACCATCTCAGTCTGGTCTCTCAGACTTTATCTCCAAAACCTTTAACATGTGCTGTTCCTCTGATCCTGTCCATCCTGGTCACTCCCAGAGAGATCCTCAGCATCTTCATCTCTGCTACCTCCATCTCTGTTTCCTGTCTTTTTCTCAGTGACACTGTCTCTAGACCAATCAGCATGGCCGCTCTCACCATGGTTTTGTACACTTTCCCTTTCAATCTAGCTGAAACTCTTCTGTCACACATCACACCTGATACTTTTCTCCACCCGTTCCAGCCTGCCTGCACATGCTTCTTCACCTCTTTTCCACACTCTCCATTGCTCTGGGCTGTTGATCCTAAGTACTTCAATTCTTCCACCTTCTTTACCTCTTCTCCCTGTAACCTCACTTTTCCATTACACACATCTCATTTCTATTTGGTTTATTATCTATGATTTACGAAGAATTAAATGTTGGATTGCAAGTTTAATTTCCACAGTACAGAGGTCGCTGTCTGCTCTTCTAGATTGAAATCGAGGGAAATTTATCTACTTTTGACCTTTTCTCATAATTTTTGTCATGTTGTTGGATTTTTTGGGATGGAAAATAAAAACCTTTACCAGCACGTTTGCCACATAGCTGCTGCTGTATACGTCACACATGCAAATAGTTTGTTTTTTTTATTCCTGAAAGCAGCAGGAAGTTCTGATGTCAGCTTAAGATTCTGTGATATACCCGTTTCTATTTAACGTGGTGTTCTGGCTTCCATGTTGACATTTATTTTTTAGTAATCAGTGTTTACCGTCACCGGCTCCTCCAGTTAATAGAGATTATAAATTGAGATGGACTGAATATAAGATAAGGTCTAGAGACGATGCCCCAAACTTGCGGCCCACATGATATTTCAATCCTCAAGTAGATTATTTGTGGCTCTCAGTTTAATATGAAATATTAATATTCCTGCAGCCTTTTGTTTTTTTCTCCTCACTAATGCTTGAAATCCATTATTTTATTTTACTTTCAGATGTTTTCAGCGAGACATGTGTCTCTTATAAGACAGTATCGGGTCAGTCAGTTATGAACGTTCAACATAGCAAACAGTAAGCCTATTGGTTCAATTTGATGATAATTAGGAATGAATTTTTTTTCTTTCATATTTTTCAACAAAAACTGAGACGGTGGCTCAGTGGATAGAGCGTTTGCCCGCGGACTGGAAGTTAACTGAAAGTTCGTGGGTTTGATTCCCACTGAGTTCCCGTCTAGGGTCCTTTGAGAAGACACCTAACCCCTGTTTCTCCCACCATTGGCATCATAGGTGGCAGCCTGCTGCGGTGTATGAGTGCAGCACACAAATTTTCCCGGGAGGGATGAATAGAGTATGTAAAAAACAGTTTTTTAAAGTTTTTAATTTTCTCGTATAAACTTGATGTGGCCACGCCTCAACCAGACTCTACCAAGAAAAGTAGGTAGATTGAGTTTGAGAACCGTCATCTACGACAAAGCAACGACAAAATTTGGAACCAAACTTATGATTTCACCACATTTGGTGTCTGTTGGAGTTTGAACTGATTCCAGAAGATGCTGTAATAATGTTCCCATACTCCAGGGGTGTCCAAACTTTTTCACTCGCGGGCCACATTGAGTTCTGACATTTGACAAGCGGGGGCATGAGGTCATAGACAAAAAGCCCTTTAGAAAATCCTGGAGTCGCCCCTGAGAACAGGATCAGATGGATGGCATGCTTTGGTAACCACTAGTTTAAACTGGTTAAATGGCGTGCTAGATTATTTTTTTCCTCCTTTTATTAATTGCCGCCATTTTAGAAAATTGGGGGGGCTCACATACTAATTTGCTGTTCCTGTTCCTATTTTAGCCTCTAGATGGCAGCATTTAGAACACGCAGGTAACAGCGCTGCTGCCCAATGTCTTACGTAATTCTACACGCGGACCAGGCGCTATTGATTTTATGACGGAGGCTGCGGGCCGGATGAAAATTGACAACGGGCCGCATTTGGCCCCCGGGCCAGACTTTGGACATGTCTGCCATACTCACTTGTGTGGCTTGCGTTCTGCCTTGTGGCCAGTAGGTGTGACGTGACTGATTTCCACTCGCAGCTTCTGCAACAGATGAAGAAAACATTGGTGGAAACCATGGTTTCATCTTACATCAGAATCAACCTCAGACCAGGACCTTGAGACCGAATCACTGTCAGAAAACAACCTTCACGCCTTTTATGTTACAAGTTAGTGAATAAAAAAACATTTTTGTGCAGACATTTGAAAAGAAATCCTTGGTGTGAAATTTTCAACATGGTACCTGAAAACCGTCCACAAAATCCAGCTGAGGAATCTCTGAGTTTCCATTTTGTCTTCTTTTTGCCAGGATGGGTTCTGGTGGAGCTTTAGAACAAAACAAAACACTTCAGAATGCTGGACTCACACTATAAAATTGTTGGAAATGTCTCAGTTAAACTATAGCTTTCATCACAGCGTGATGGTTCACTGTGGAGAAGCTAAAAACAACCACTTGGCTTCCTCTTTAATGAGTCAGGTTGGTTTTAAACACCATCATCAGACAATTCACACAGCGTGCGATGATTATAGCAGGGACACGAACGATTTAGCTCCATTTCTGATAAAAAAATTTCAGTTTTGTATCTCAAGTTTATGATAAAACTAAAAGTGTTGCAATTATTCGACAAGAAAAATATAAATCAATGTTAACAGAAAACAGTTACTTTACGACTAAATAGAAATTAGTTTTACTTTAAAGCTACTTTCTGTTTTAATTCTTTAAACTTTTATGAGATAAATTAAGAGGTTGATACCTTTTCCCCAGAGGAAGCTGTCTTTTCTGCAAATGGCCATGTTAGGGAGGCGTAGAGTGACTGACGCCTGCACAGGAAACAAACTGTGTAAAAGTGAAAAAAGGGCCGGCACTCATTCTGAGTCACCACGGTAACACCTGACACGCAGCATGGTGCTTTGCACAAAACAACATTGCTGCACAACATTTTGACGAGACGTGGAGTAAGAGATTTTTTCATCCATCAGTGCACATGGAGGACACTACAGTCTGCTTTAATATGATTAAAGGCATGTATCAACTAACACGTGTGATCTAAATACCAAAGCTTCAACTGTTGCATTACGGATTCTGAAGCTTGCGAGAATTTTTCTTTTTTTGCAGATGTATGAAAATATATAGGAATTTTGCAATGGGTATATATTAAGTCAGGGGTGGGCAAACTTTTTGATTTGCAGGGAACATTGAGTTCCAACATTTGACAAAGGGGAGTTCACCAAGGTCCAGGGTCAGGGACAGGAGGTAAGAGCTCAGCAGAGTAAGGGACCAGAGGTAGGAGCTCAGCAGGCTGAGGGACCAGCGGTGGGAGCTCAGCAAGGTGCGGGACCAGAAGTAGGAGCTCATCAAGGTGAGGGACCAGAGGTAGGAGCTTACCAGGGTCAGGGACAGGGGGTTAGAGCTCATCAAGGTGAGGGACCAGAGGTAGGAGCTTACCAGGGTCAGGGACAGGGGGTTAGAGCTCATCAAGGTGAGGGACCAGAGGTAGGAGCCCACCAGGGTCAGGGACAGGAGGTTAGAGCTCAGCAGGGTGAGGAATCGCTGGTGAGAGCTCAGCAGGGTTAGGGACCGGAGGTAGGAGCTCAGCAGGGTGAGGGACTGGAGATAAGAGCTCAGCATGGTGAGGGACTGGAGGTAAGAGCTCAGCAGGTTAAGGGACCTGAGGTAGGAAATCAGCAGGGTGAGGGACTGGAGGTAAGAGCTCAGCAGGATGAGGAACTAGAGGCAGGGGCTCACATCACTCCAAATTCTTCTATTACTAAGCGTTACCTCAAAATTTATCACCAACACTATATTTCTTTCCTACTTTTTGAAGAAACTGTCATTTTTAGGGATGTCACAATATCAGAATCAGAATCAGAATCAGAATGCTTTTATTGCCATGTCAGTGAAAAACATCAGAGACTAGAAACTTGTTCTGGTACTGGTGTGCAAACATATAAAATAAAAATAATAAAAATAAAATAAATAAAAATAATAATAATTTTTACAAAACTAAGAGTGCTCAGAAGAAAAAGAAAAGTAGTGCAATGTCATAGAAAATAATAGAAAATAATAAAGATAGTGAAGTGACAAGAGGGAGGTGACTAAGAGATGTGGGGATCCAGGTTATAAAGAGTTCATAAGTCCAACGGCAGAAGGGAAGAAGCTGTTTTTGTGGCGGGACGTTCTGGTCCGAATGGACCGGAGCCTCCTGCCCGAGGGGAGTCGCTCAAAAAGTCCATGTCCAGGGTGGGAAGGGTCAGCTACTATCCGACCTGCACGCCCCCGAGTCCTGGAGACGTACAGGTCTTCGAGAGATGGAAGGCTGCAGCCGATCACCTTCTCTGCGGAGCGCACAATGCGCTGCAGTCTGTGTTTGTTCCTGACTGTGGCTCCAGCGTACCACACGGTGATGGAGGAGGTGAGGACAGACTCGATGATGGCTCTGTAAAACTGCACCAACATCTGGGCGGGCAGCTTGGCTTTCTTCAACTGCCGCAGAAAGTACATCCTCTGCTGGGCCTTTTTGATCAGGGAGCTGATGGATGGCTCCCACTTTAGGTCCGGTGTGATGGTAATGCCGAGGAAGCGGAAAGAGTCTACAGTGGTGATGGAGAAGTCTGTCAGTGCAAGGGGGGTAATGGGAGCTGTGACTTTCCTAAAGTCCACGATCATCTCCACTGTCTTCTGAGTGTTGAGCTCCAGGCTGTTGTTGCTGCACCAGGACACCAGCCGGTCTACCTCCATCCTGTAGGCCGACTCATCGCCATCAGAGATGAGCCCAATGAGTGTGGTGTCATCTGCAAACTTGATCAGTTTGACAGAGTCATGGCTGGAAGTGCAGGAGTTGGTGTACAGGGAGAAGAGCAGGGGAGAGAGGACACAGCCCTGTGGAGATCCTGTGTTGATAGTCCGAGAGGTGGAGACATTCTTCCCCAGCCGCACGCACTGCCTCCGGTCTGTTAGGAAGTCAGTAATCCACCTGCAAGTGGAGTCAGGCACGTTGAGCTGAGAGAGCTTGTCCTGAAGCAGGGTAGGGGGGATGGTGTTGAATGCAGAGCTGAAGTCCACAAACAGGATCCTGGCATAGGTTCCCGGGGAGTCCAGGTGCTGCAGGGTGAAGTGGAGGGCCAGGTTGATAGCGTCGTCTACAGACCTGTTGGCTCTGTAGGCAAACTGCAGAGGGTCCAGAGAGGGAGAGGTGAAGTGCTTGAGATGAGGGAGGACCAGGCGTTCGAATGACTTCATGACTACAGACGTAAGCGCCACAGGCCTGTAGTCAGTAAGTCCAGTGATACGGGGCTTCTTGGGAACAGGAACGATGGTGGACCGCTTGAAGCAGGCTGGAACGTGGCATGTCTTCAGCGAGGTGTTGAAAATGTGCAATATGCAAATAATGCTACAAAACGTAAAACATTTACCACAATACAAAAGATCTCACAATATTTTAGAAAATCTGACATCTGTCGTTTGTCCTGGCCATCGACCATCACTAATACAAATGTAGTAAAGTACTCCCAATGGCTTCATGACCATTTTATCTTAAATACACTTCAAATTTACCACTCTTGATCTGGTAAGAGTTGGTTTAAGATATGTACCTTCAATATAAAATATTCGCCAATGCTTCTTCTTACATTGTGAACCCTTTCTTCAAACATTAGTGAAATATTAGTTTTAGAACAACCTGAAAGTCTAAATTTCTCGTTTTTACTGTAGAAAAGAGCTACATAATTAAATACACTGCATTAACAAAAGTAAGTACGGAACACGATCAATACAAAAAAAAAAAAAAAACTGTGGGAGATCAATTTGTCCAGCTTGGCAATAGGGATTCTGAATCAATTTCAGCTGCTCTTGTGCAAAATGAACAACATGCAAGTTGAAAATAGAAGAAATTTGTCAGACAAGTTTATATGGAAATAAAAATCTGCGGGTGGTTGTTAGACTGTTACCCTGGTTTCCTCCTTTTCTCCTCATACTGGAATGGTTTGAAATTGGTCAGTGTTAGTTGCAAATGTTGAGATATGATTCCAAGGGATTCTAACCCCTGACAGCCTACTGGCAAATATTATTTAAAAAGAAAGATTCTTTGTTATTTTTTCCTCCCAATAAGGTTTCCCAAACTTTTCATGATGGGTCAGTCTTTGATTGATAATTTTCTCTTTTTATCGCAAATTTTGTCAGCAAATTTGTTTGCTGGCGTGACGGTGCCGCAGTGGTTGGTGAATTGGCTTCATAGCAAGAAGGTTTGGAGGTTGAGTCCGAGAATGGGGGCAAGTAATGAATCAGTGGCCTATCTTGTGGAGTTTGCATATTCTCCCTGTGTATTTGTGGGTTCCCCCCTCTGCCCTCGTCAAAAACATGCATGTTAGGTTGATTAGGGGCTCTGAAATTGCCCCCGGGAGTGTGTGTGGATGGTTTTGTGTGTGTGACTAGAGACCTGTCCAGGTGGAAATCTGTCTTTCACATTGTAATCAGCCGGGATAGGCTCCAGCATCTCCGACGATCCTGTTAGGAATGAACGGTTCAGAAGACAATATTTTGTCTGCTATGCGATGAATTTAAAAAAATCAACAAAATTGGTTTATAAATCAAGATTAATAATGGGTTTAAGTCCTCATTTAAACGCTGTTGACAACACAAACACTGAAATAGCGGCAAGTATTTCAACTACAACTTGAGATCAACTTTTGCTGTAAAGAAAAAATAAGTAAGGAGCTAAATTTTATTTTCTAACTAAACTGTTTTCCTTTTTGAAGAATTTTTTAAGTAATTATATATTTATAGAAATTCAAAACAGTGAAAACATGGTAAAAATTTTAGATGTTGAAGTTTCAGATCAATAGGGGTGAAAATTAAATATGAAAGAAAGCAAACGTCCAGAAAATCAGATTTACTCTTCTTTTTAATCAAGACCCCCTCGGCAGAATTTTACTTCTCTGATCACACAGGCGGAATATTGTGATGTTGTGTTGATTATTTCAGTTTGAATATGACTGTTAAAGATAAATAAAAACTCTATCACCATTTGTTTTTAAAGAAAAACCTCCAGATTCCAACTGGATTCAGTGTACGACCATCCGTTAGTCCGTGGCTTCTGGTCACTCTTTAAAACTTCAAATGACTGTCCACCATTGTTAATTTTTTTCAGCGTGTTTTGAATAGATTAATTATATTTTACTTCTTTGTGGAGCCCCTCAGGGATCAATTTATTTTCAGTAAAATGTTCTTTTGGAACAATTCATCCATGAGTGATCTGTAGAAACTCCAGCCCAGGAAACTTGTACTAATATATTATTAATCAAAATCTTCATCCAGGAGTATAATTGGTAAGAAGAATGTCTCACTGGGTTAAGTTCATTTAAATTTATAACATTCCCAATTTAAATTAACATTTTTTTACTTTTACCAGCTTTACTGCTTGATAGAATGGTGACTTGTCCAAGGTGCATCCTGCCTCTCGCATGCTTACTAGCTCAAACCCAGTTTTGAATTAGGAGGTCTACCAAATGAATGGATGGTTGTTATGCATCATAATAGCACTCTTTTCATATAGCATGTGTTGTGAAAAGCAGTGAGCCCGACATAGGGCCTTGCAGAACACCAGAAGTCACAGAACATGTAGAACAAAGTAGACCATTTGCTTGAAAAGCAGAATTTTTCAAGCCAGTTTTAAACTAATCTATGACTCAAAGGGAACTTTTCTCTGTCAAAGAATCAGAACAATTTTGTTAAACCCTGAAAGGGCAGTTCATTTCAGCCAGCTGACTAAAAAACACACACAGCAGAACAAAGACACAATGGCAAGATACAAGAAGGTTTTTTTTTTTATTGTTCCAACAAAGAAAACAACAATATTACAGTTCCTGTTCACCCAACTCAAGGTTAAGCCGGTAGACTGAGAACATGTATCATGAGCCTTTCTTCACTTATCATAGGGATAGATTGGATGCGAGAGGCAAGGAGGATACATTGTGTTTTGAAAAAAATTGTTATGCAGTAAGCAAGTGGAAAATAAAACCCGGGATCAGACATAAAGTACATTATAAAGTGTAGATACAATGTTCCAGTGCAGTGCAAGAAAGGTAGTGCGATAGTCATGTGCCACCAAACCGTAGGGCGGAATGGACGGTTGCGTCTTGGCAGGATGCCAAGCCTCTGGTATGTGCTGCCTCACAGGGGAAAATGGCAAACCAACCCAAACCAACCCAATGCGGGTAGAGAGGAAGTCAAAACAATGTAATCAGCTTTGTTTGGGTTACTGATGTCCTTGTTTAGTAGTCTCCAGGGTAAACAACCAATTTGGCAATTTAATTTATTCTTTCTGGTGCAAGCATTCATCTTCCCTATGTTCAAATCCATTTTATGGCATAGTTCATAAACCACAAGTGCCATTTAGAGCAGGGATCCCCAACCTTTTCTGCGTCACGGACCGGTTTAGTGTCTGACAATATTTTCACGGACCGGTCTCGAGGTGATGAGACCAGCCTGAAAAAAAAGAATTTTTAAAATCAATAATAATAAACTTAAAGCCACTTTGTCTTCACGAGAAAATTTATTAGCAGCGTCCTTATAACGTGGAAACATTCTCTTCTCGTATGCATTCTTGTTGCCATGGTAATGGTAAACATGTACCTTCAAAATAAAAGACATCACAAAAATAAAGTGAATAAAAATAATAGTTCTGTGTGGCTCGGTACTGCATGACCCGCGGCCCTGTACCAGTCCATGGTTCGGTGGTTGGGGACCACTGACTTAGAGCCTCATTTACATCCCTTCTGCACAAAACAATATATCTTGTATAAAATTTATGATAAACAGAAATAAAAGCAAGACCTCAGATGAAGTTTATAAACCTATTGCAGGGAAAATAAAAGATACAGAGGAATAATCTTTAAAATCAGAGGCATTGATATTACCAAATTCAAGGCACTGAAATAAAACCCAGAGATTAAATGTGTCTCTGATCTTGGTCGACAATTTGACAACCTTTCCTGGTGATCTCAGTTGATAGGCTGCAGGTTGGTGTAAAACAGTGATTGGTGTATAAAGGCTGCTCTGTCATAAAAGTTCCAGGACACACAAATTTACCACTAATAGATCTTTGTCATTTTCTGGAAAATTACCATACCCATTACTCTGATGCGTTTGAAACAAGAGTATGCTCACAACCTACCACGAGCTCCAGAGTTGGCAACCCCTGGTTTTAAACAGAATCAGACAGAAGGAAGCCATTAAAAGTCTAGTAGGAGCGTGTCATTACTGATGTGTTACACAAAACCAGAATGAAACATCAAAATTTGTCGGATGTGCCAAAAATAGGCAAATATTCAGCTATTATCAGTATGTCATCTATGAATCACAATTCAGGAAATTCTGTTGCGACAAAAACGTTGAAGCTTTAAAAATGTTTTAGATAACATTTTCCCAGTGAATGACTAGATATTTTCTGTGTATGATGGGTTTGAGATAATCTTTGCTTGAACTCGATTCAGGGAAAAGTGAAATTGACTCAATAGCAATTAATACCGGACATAGAAGATTAAAGAAAAGTTAAGATGGAAAAGAGTTGAGATAAGACCAAGTTTATCTGCTGGTTTGAGTTTGAGGAGATACGATGGAGAAAGTCTGTTAAACCACAGGCCATACTGGTAAAAAATCAATAGGCCTCAATAAGGCTCAACCTTGTCAGCTAAGAAGTTTTTACCTCGATAAGAAAGATAAGCTCCACTAGTCGAAGATTAGAGGACTAGTGATGATAGTAAACTGGAAGACTAGTAAGGTCGCATATCTTTCTCACCAGTCCTTGTCCCGAAGTTACGGATCTGATCTGCCGACTTCCCTTACCTCCCTTGATCCAACACGCCAGGGGCTGTTCACCTTGGAGACCTGCTGCGGATATGGGTACGGCCCGGCGCGAGATTTACACCCTCTCCCCCGGATTTTCAAGGAGGCATTGGGATATTAGGAGGCACTGATATGATATCAATGCCTCCTAATATCCTTTAAATATTAGTTCGCAAGATTTCAAGATCCCAAACCTCCACCCTGTCTTCATGCCGGAGAGCCAGAGTGTGGCTGGTGTCGTCCTGACTGCGCGATAAACGGGCACCTGATGAGGTGACGGTGTGAGTTCAGCGGAGTATCTTTCAGCAAGTAATCTCAAGATTACTTGCTGAAAGTCCCGAGATGGCTTTTGTCAGAACTTGAGCTTTCTGACTTGATCCGTGTACTCAAGGTTTTTATCTGTTTGTTTCAACCCACTTGAATCCAAGTTGGTTGTTTCAAGATCTAATAGAATTCTGTCATATTTCCATAAAAGTTAAAACATATCTATAGAATAAAGAGAAGAATAATAAAAAATAGATGCTTGAATTTCTTAGAGCTAGTTTTGCTGTTAGCTGAGGGATGGGAACGGGGTTGCTAGGTTGCGCCAAATTAATTCTCCTGCAAAACCACACACTTAAGTCGCTCAGTGTATCCCAACCCTCATATATTCCATGCCCCAAATCCTCCCTTAAGGCCTGCCACATGACCTTGTCAACTCACTGGCTTCCTTTAGTTTATGTCATCTTCAAATTTTTGGCTTTGCTTTATGTTTCCAGATGTGTGGAAGTTTTTCCCATTTGCCTGCGTTCATCGCGCTCTGATGTTGAGATGTGTGCATCTTTCAACTTTCTGATTTTTTTTTTTTTCCTTTTCTTCGGGCTCTTGGTTTTTATCTTCCATTGCTTGACACTATCTGGTGATGGATGGAAGAAAGACGCATATGTGGAAAAATAAAACCCACAAGCTAGCATATAATGGGGAGGCGATAGCCCGTTAGACCAGAAGATCGATGGGTCAAATCCCACTGGGCTCATGTCTAGGTGTCCTTGGTGAAGACACCTAACCCCCCTCTTCTCCCACCATTTGTGCCGTCCTGGCAGCCAGCTGCGGTGTAATGCATTACAGAAATTTTCCCGTCGAGGGATGAATAAGTACAGTATTTAAAAATTAAAATTAATGAGACATTACAAGATGGGCTAGTGCAACAAGAAGGATGAGAGTCCAAAAATTCTGGCATTTAATATGATAAGTATCAAAATGGCGGTAAAAGTACACCAACAGTGCTTTCTGCAGTTTTGAAAAAATACATTGTGATGTCATGCCACAAAGCATTGTGGGTGCAAACAGCATACAGGTGTTGTCATTGTAACAGGTGTGTGCTTTTGAGACCTTTCCTTTCAAATTTGTATAATTGTCCACCATCTATTCCTGGGAAAACATTTTATTTTGTTGTGATGGATGCTCAATCTTATTTAGTTATTTCACACAGTGACACATCTTTCATGGACAATCATGACCACCCTCTTTACCCACTCCTGGACAAACAGTGGAGCTCCTTCTCCAAGAGGCTCAGACAACTCCGCTCGAGAACTTCTCAATACCGGAGGTCTTTCTTCCCTTTTGTGGTCGGGTTCTACAACAATTCACTCAGCAGATAGAAAGTTGTTGCTGTGACACACAAATTTCTCATGTGTGGGATGATTAAAGTATATCCTGATTTTGATCTTTATTTTGTGGCATTCCAACCATCTGATGAGTGACAAGTGTTAATTGTTGCTAATTGGCAGAGCTCCCAATATGTGCTTTTCTTTCTCTATTTTCAGTTCTAAGCACATGTAAGATGATCTTAATTCACACTAATTCCATCTTTACAAAGCGTTTGAGTTTAGAGTTTGAGCGTTTTAATCAAACATGTTCCGGTTTGAGTGTTTTTGCTAGATCAGTGACAATAAGCTATTCAACCTGAACTTTTTTATGCCTTTGCAAATGGAATTTAAAGGAGGCGTCATAGACTCAGTTTGTCTGTCCATGCTGTTTTTCTGCCAAACTACTGAATCTGCCAACTGCTACGCAACACGACGTTAATAGACAAACTGATGTGGAACAGATGAAATACAAGAGACTAAGGTAGTCTCTTGGCTTGTAAAAATGTCTTTAATGTAATTGCATGTCTTAATAGACTAAATATACTGGAGTCTAGTCTAGTTTTTCATAAGCAAAGTTCTTCTGACCAACTAGTACCTCACTTACAGCCTTCTTTTTTGGTGCTGTTTTACTTTTTAAAAGTTTTATGAAGCCCTTTTTTCTATTTAATTTAGTCTTCAATAAATGAACATGGTCAGATAAGAAATTTTGATACCATGATATCTGACATCAACTGTAAATATCGGGGGAAGGTTACACATTGGGGGGACACAATAGTTCAGTGATAGAGTGTCCACTGTCAAGGGTTTGTTCTGTGGATACAAAGCAGGACAGTAGATGCTCCAAAGTCAGTTTGGATTCAACAAATCCAAACTGAAAACAAGCTTGCGCCGAGCAAAATACTAAAAATCTCAAAACTTAGAGCGAGAAAATACGAGATTCACTTCCAAACATCAACTGACAAGCACGGGAAACCAGAAAGACAAGACAAACCCGCAGGGTAGCGAGGAAAAGTAACCCCTTAAATACTGGCAGGACAAAATAGGAACCAGGTGAAGAACATTAGGGAAGAAAGGTGATCAGACCAGGGAGACACACCCAAGAGGAGCACAGCACCTGGAAGGAAATAAAGTGAGTAATTTCAAAATAAAATGGGAAATGAACAAAAAACACTCTGACTTCATTACTAAACCTGACATCCACCTTTGGACTATGAGAAGCCGGTTCAAATCCCACTAAGCTCATGTCTAGGTGTCCTCGGGCAAGACACCTAACCTCTGTTTCTCCCACCATTGGCATCGTCATTGGCTGCCTATGCGACGCAATGCAGCACAGAAATTTCCTCTTTGAGGGATGACTATAGTATGTTCATAAAGCAAGGGCTTTTGCAGCGATTCTGGGCAGGGGCTTTTGCAGTGATCCTGGACAGGGTTAAAGACTTCTGTCCGCTGGGTCCATTCATGGTCGGGTCATTCTGTCATGCTGTGGAATGCAGGTGGAAGGAGGAGGACCCGATCGCAGACAAGAAACGTGGTTAATTGAATAAAGGAGTCCAGAATTACTGTAAAAAAAAACATGTGGATCAGTGGAAATGTCATGAAATTATTGTACAAAATGTATTTTATGGTCAGGCAGCCAGGAAGATCTGGCTGGGATGGAAGGTATGACCAAACACCTGAAGGGAAGGGTCAGAGACCTTCAGGTGTTTATAATCAGGCAAATGAAGGAAGGCCCTGGGTTCCCTCTGGTGGCGGGCGAGGGAACCTTGACAATTACCAACAGAATATTTTTTGTTATTTTACTGTGGGATCAGGAATTCTTTCCACAGTAGATATTTGGGCATTATATTGCAGTCGATCACATTTATTCCATCCCTACAAGGAACTTTGTGGGATTTCTCCCGAACTTTTTTAAAGAGAGCACCAAGCAACCTCACCAAGTTGAAGACGAAATTCAGAAGAAAAAAAATATCAGAGGTGAGGGTTAAGGAGTAAACAGGGCACAGAGACAGAGATATAAAGACAAGTAAAAAATTTTGTAGGAATACACTAAGCAAAAATCAATAAAAAAATTATTTAAACAACATCCCACTTTGTTCATGTCCAGCCGCCATGTAGACGATGTCCATCAGCATGCAGGTCTGGTCCCTCGGAGTTTCACATCAGTCACAGAAAGCCTAATTGCTTCCACATTGAGCTTCAGCAGCTGTGCTGCCTTCAAATTCACAACTGCATTAATTCTGGCCCCGCTGGCTAAATCACAGGTGTGGAAACAGAGGCACAAAACAGCCAAAATTGTCCTTCGTGCATGTAATTACGGAGGTGCCATCAACTCCAATTAGGACTGTTTAGGATTTCTGTGCTTGCACAAACACGTCGACCAACTGCTTATATTAGTCATTAGTTTCCAACAACAGGAACCTGGCCCTATATCCAGATAAACCTGGCACACTACCCCTTTAAAAGTTTGCTTTCTGACACTGCGTTCATCAAACTGATGATCTGAAATTTCAGTGTTTAATCCAGTTGCCATGGTAACGTTATATCCACAATGGAAATGTTGCTTTGTGAGATTAGAAAGCTTTAGATAAGAGATACAGAACTGTGTACAGAGTGGGCGGATAGAGTGGGGGATTTATATTCAGATGTGGCAGGTCATGCATAGATTATCCATCCTGACGGAGGAAAGACCTTCACTTAAAAATGGTCTTTTCCAAAAATAAATGTGTTCCAAAGCTTGTTTTTTTCTAGTATTTCAGACCATTTGAACCTGGAGTGGAAAATGTCCTTTGAGACTTAGGACCTCCTTTGGCTGAGAGCTTCCGTCTAAGGGGAAAAACTTCTAACAACCCAGTTGGAGGGAAAAAAAACGAAGAAACTTGATAGAGACCCAGTTGGAGCAGAGATCCTCTCCTTTGGTGGGCAGACAAAATGTACCTTGGACTGGGATTGTAGATGAATTCATCCTGTTCGTTTACTCTTAGTTTGTCTTTCCTCATCTTGTTTGCTACTTGCTCTCCACACCAACCTTCACAATGACTTCCCGATCCCCACACAGATCTTTTGGTCTCCCCACCACATTGTTGTTTTTGGCAGCCATCTAGGTTTTCATTTTAGTCTTCGTCTTAATTTTAATTTAAGTTTTTGTCACTTTTTAGCAGTGGTGGAACGTAACGAAGTAAATGTACTTCGTTACTGTACTTAAGTAGAAAAATTGTGTATCTGTACTTTACTTAAGTAAAATTTGAGACCTGTACTTTTACTTTTACTTCACTACAATTTTAGAGCAAATATCTGTACTTTTACTTCGCTATTTTTTAAAAGTATGTTTTACATTTTTCGTTACATTTTCGTTCAGGAATTTGAAAAATACACAGTTTTTTTTTTTTTTGCGCATCTTGAAGCCGTATCGCCAAAATCAAAAGAAGCAGTTGATCGGGAGAAGTAGTAATGAATCGAGAAACATTTTCCGTATTCCGTAACATCAAATATAGTACAAATTAAAAAGAGTCAGAAGATCGTTGTTCGTTGTGTTTACTTCTAAATAAAAAGTTGAGCCATCATTACAAGGCGCAGGGGCGGTTCTAGGATTTTCCAAAGGGGGGCGGGGCTTTAACAAAGCCAATATATAGTGACTGGGGGCCTCGCCCCCAAAACATTTAAAAAAATAAGTTTCATTTTTCTCCATTTTGGCGGCCCATTCACTGGCCCTTCTAGAGGATTGCTTGACTTGTCCCCTTTTATTTTATTTTTATTTATTTATTTTGTGTACCAAAAGAGGCAGGAGAGGCGGGGTCACACCCCTGCAGAGTATTTATCCTGGTTACCATGGTGACACCCTATAGCACAAAAAAATAACACTTGAATTATGATCAAATACTTTTACTTTTGACTTAAAAAGTACAATTTTCCCCAAATACTTTTGTACTTTTACTTAAGTAGATTTTTTTTATCGGTACTTTTACTTTTATTTAAGTAAATATTTTGCCTAATTATCTGTACTTTTACTTAAGTACAAAAAGTGAGTACTTCATCCACCACTGCTTTTTAGTCATCTCTTTATAGTTTCGTTTTCGTCACGTTTTAGTCAACGAAAACCCAAAAGAGTTTTCGTCTAGTTTTCGTCAGGGAAGACTTAGAACGTTTTTAGTCTAGTTTTAGTGTAAAAAAAAAACAAAACAAAAAACAAAACTTTAACAGTCGTGTCTTCATTACTGAGAATAATGCAGGTTGTTTGTTTTAAAAAAAAAAAAAACTGCCGAACTTTAACTTGCGCAAAACAGCGAACATTGTAAAACAACGTAAATAAACACAAATTTTTTCAGTGAGTGAGGAACGTTGTAACTTATGTATACTTAGAAATGACACCTCTTAATAAACCCTGTAAACAAAGTAAACATTGGAATGCATTTAAAGCAGTCGTTAGCGCAACCAAGCTAACTAGGAAGTTAGCAGCGCCGACAAGCTAGCATTAGCTTGAAGTTAGCATGCTGTTTGAGCAAAATATGCGGAAAACTTTAAGTTTCTGGCCACCAAGCTCCTTTGCTGCTGTTTTCACCATGGTGTGTGACCTCCTCGTGGCTGCAGGTGTGTTGTGTGGACGGTGTGAACGTGCAGCATTGTGGGGGGCGTGCCGCCGTGAGAGACAGAATGCAGCCGCTGTGTTTTTTTTCTTTTCACAGACAGAAATGTGAAAGTCTGACGCCTATTTTGTTACGTTTTCGTCTCGTCAGCAGAAACTTGCAAACATCTCGTCACGTTATCGTCACCAAAAATTCGCATTTATTTTAATTATCATTACGTCATCGTCATAAAAAAATGCTTTGTCAACAAAATCATTTCGTTTTCGTCATAGTTGACGAAAACAACACTGCCCCACCAACATCTCAGCCTCTGCATTACTTCCTTCCAGGCTCCACAGTGACCTGGTCTTCGATTCGACCTCAATATTTCCACAGCATCCTCAGTCTTCACATCAATATTTAAAATCTCCACATTGATCTCAGAGAAACAATCTTCCACTGAAAACTATTTTTATTAAATTTTTATGAAGTGGCCATGTTGGTAGCCAACCTCTGAGCTACTTTCTCTATCAGAGAAGATAGTTTTTCTCTGACACATGGCCAGTAACATTTGTGCTTTTGTGCTCAAGGCTAAATGATCAGCAAGCATTTTAAGAACCTTTGAGAGAAACGTGAATAAATTCATCTCTAAAAGCAATGCGTGGCTCAATGCCGAACCATGAAGAAAAGCTTTAGATTGGATATCGACATGGCCACTGGAGGCCAAGTTCTTAGTAAAGGGAAAACAAATAGAAATAAGAGTATGTTTTTAGTTTTTGTTTTTTTTTTTTGGCTAAAACTGTATTAATATACGTACAATAAACCAGCAATTTCCCTTCGGCGATAAATAAATAAAGTATTTTCAATTAAGAAAAGATTCTGTCTCACTAGGTTAGTGTTAATTCTAACGGAATCAATACTATCAACAGTTGAAATAATTTGTTTACCACTATTGTCCGGAGTGGATCCAGTCACGCCCCTCCCTCCCTTTTTGGTCCACAAAAAAAAAAAGAAGAAGAAAGGAAAGGGGACTAGTTAAGCGATCCCCTTGCAGGGCCAGCGAATGGGCCACCAAAGTGAAGGAAAATTACTCTTATTTTCACAAAGAGGAGGCAGGAATACTGCCTGATCCCCCACACTGGCTTTGTCAATGACCTCACGCCAATGACGCCCCCCGGCCCCTTTTTAGAAAACCCTGGATCCGCCCCTGATTGTGATATAGCCATGTATATTAGATGTAAAGGACAGTGGTTTTTAGGGAACAAACACTCAAAATGGGCTCATCTCTCTTTTAGAAAGTATCCTTTCATTAATTAAATAAACGACATGTGGTAGAAACAACAACAACATTTAATTTTCTTACTTTATTAAATGAAAAAATGCGGTGCAGCATCAGCAATAACTAGGACGCTGCATTGGTCCGTCGTGATAAAGAGAGAGCTGAGCCGAAAAGCAAAGCTCTCGATTTAGAAGTCGATCTACGTTCCTGTCCTCACCTATGGTCACCAGCTGTGGGTGGTGACCCAAAGAATAAGATCGTGGATACAAGCGGCCGAAATGAGCTTCCTCCGCAGGGTGGTAGGGCTCTCACTCAGAGATCGGGTGAGGAGCTCTGCCATCCGGGAGGAGCTCGGTGTCGAGCCGCTCCTCCTCCAGGTCAGGAGGAGCCAGATGGGGTGGTTTGGGCATCTGGTCAGGATGCCCCCCCGAGCGCCTCGCGGGCGAGGTGTTTTGGGCACGTTTCACCGGGAGGAGACCAAGGAGCAGACCCCGGACCTGCTGGAGAGACTATTTCTCACAGCTGGCCGGGGAACGACTTGGGATCCTTCCAAGTGAGCTAGAGGATGCAGCCAGGGCGAGAGAAGCCCTGGGCTACCCGTTTGGGGCTGTTGCCCCCGCGACCCGACCCCGGAACAAGCGGAAGATGACGGAACGGAAATAAAAAAATTCTCTTCTCATTTGTGTGACATATTATTAAGAAAATTAGAAAATTCCTCAACAGACACCAAACAAATTGCCTAGAATTTAGCTTAATTGGAATAAAATATGCAAAGTCGACTGGTTCGTTTCCTGAATGGTCACACAACAGTAATTTCCCTTTTTGCATTACAAATCAAGCCATGCAATTGAACGGGCACAAAATGAAAAACGTGAATTAGACACTTTTTTTTTTCATATCAGTGACCTTTTGGGTCAAGAAGAAAATAATAAAGTCTCCTCATGTTGTGGACTGAAGATGAAGAAACTAGGGCTGAAACAACTAATCGAATTAATCGATTACAATCGATTATTGAAATAGTTGTCGACTAATTTAGTCATTGATTAATCGTTTAGAAAGTTTTTGCTGTCAACTCCACTTAATATTACACAACTTGATTGTTTTTTGTGTATTTTTACTCATGTTAGCCTAGGCCATATTTGTTTGGTACTATACCTCTGAACAAGGTTAAATTTGCAAATCTAAAACTGTTAACGATTTCTTGTTTTTAAATGTGATCCTGGATGGTCAACAGTTTCCATTTTATGTTTTTTTAGGCAGTACTATAAAACACATTTTATGGGTGCTCATGATTTACCTTTACTGTATACAGTAAGTAGATTTATTATTTTATATTTGCTGTAGAAATGGTAATATTCTCCCTCTTTATTTCACAGTAAGATTAACATTTTTACTTATTAGAATGAGCCCAACGTGTTGTTTGAGTGGTTATGAGTTGTGTTTTGCATAACTACATTCAATAAAATGCCAAAAAACTATTATTTATTAAGTTGTCTATGCTACCCGATTAATCGATTAATTGAGCCAATAATCGCCAGATTAATCAATCATCAAAATAATCGTTAGTTGCAGCCCTAGAAGAAACCCACATAATCCTCTCTGAATCAAAGATGAAGATCAATTTAACCCAAACTGAAGATAACTAATGCAAAAACATGTCTGCAAAGGCATTAGAAAGCTGTATAAAACAGATATGAGAGCGTTGCCATGGTGATGCCTCACAGAAACCTATCGAACGTTCATAAACGTATCAATGTACAACTTCGAAAAATTTTAATGACATTCAAGTATTGATAGAAAATTAAAAATGAGAAATCATCTTCAACCATTTAGAGAGTTTAATAAAAACAAGCAGGAAGATCCAATTAGCAGATGCCGAGATGCAAATATCCTCGTGATGTTGCTTTTATCTGTAAAACTTCATCTTGACACTTTGAACCTCTCCAAGCTGCCAGCAGAGCACTGGGCTTCTCTGAAGAGAAATTAACATGAAGGAAGAAATGAAATGAAACCAAGAAGGGTGTTGTGAAGGTGACAGCTTGAAAAAAAAGGAGCACTTATCTTATCGGGGCAGCAGCTGGCTCCCATCAAAGGAGGATGGAAGAAATATAGAAAAAGGCTTTACTTTTCTTTCAGAGGCTGTGATGAGGAAGAAAGCAGCGCACCTGAATACAGTACACCAGAGATCTGATATGAGACGGTGGTCTGATTTTATGTTTGAATACTGGCATCAAAATCTCTGTGATATCCCAGTATTTGCATTTGGAATGGTACTAATGTATAAGCGGTGGTAAAATTTTGAAAAAAGAAAATTTGACAACCAATGGTTACCTGCCAGATCCCTTAATATGTCGGCATTCACCAGAAAAAAAGTGGTAGCCATTAGGGTGGGTGGATCGATCCTAATATCGATAATATCAATACCAACGCTAGTATTGATATTGATCGATAACCCAACTACAATATCAATACTTTGGTTGAAGTTTTACCCCTCGCACTTTGCTTCCGTTTTTTTTTTTTTTTTCAAAAAGTTAACCTAACTTATCTGTCTGCAAAATATGCGTAAATGCTGTGTGTTGCGCCTGTTTGCTAAAGCAAGGCGGCCCCGCCCTCTCCCTCCTCTCTTTTGTTTTGACTTGTCACATGACTCAGCGACTCGGGGCCAGAAAACAAAACAAAAAAAAAGTCGGTAAAAATAGAGAGAGATGGAAGGAAAAAAGAGAAGTAACGCGTGGCTGTATTTTGAGGCCGGAAATGAAACAACGGCTACCTGCACCATTTGCAGAAAGGCTGTTAAATATAGTGGTAACACTACAAAATTAAAGAATAACTTCAGAAACGGCGAGTGGAGAAGAAAACCCTGACCCCTTCTGTTTCCCAGAGGCAGCGCACATTAACATAAATGCTCCAATTTTAATTGTAAAAGTACAACATAATCATCTTTAACATTAGTTAACATTTGTTTGTTTGCAACTGGGCACTTCTATCGATCTACCTACGAACCTGTGTATGTACATATACTTGGTCATATTATATATATGACCCTAACCCTTGATGCAAAAATAGTCATTTAAAAAATTTAAATATCGGTATCAATATCGGCGATATTGGTGTGGTGTTTACTTGGTATCGGATCGATACCAAAACTTACGGTATCGCACACCCTTAGAAGCCATATATAGGAAATAAACTAATTTTGTTGCATTCCTTTCATATGTTTCTCCTTCGGGTTGAGAGAAGCCAGATGGGGTGGTTCGGGCATCTGGTTGGGATGTCTCCCAAATGCATCGCACGTGAGGTGTTTTGGGCACGTCCTACCGGGAGGACACCCAGAGGCAGACCCTGGACCTGCTGGAAAGTCTACATCTCACAGCTGGCCAGGAACTTTTCGGGTGAGCTGTAGGATGAAGTCGGGTTGGGGGAAAATGTTTCCCGTCTGACACTGTTGCCTCCGACGATTTGCAGCGGATGGTCACGGAACTATCTGGACGTTCCTCTCCAAATGATCATTTCTGAATGGTGAAATCAACTCGTCCAAATGAACCCATGCTTATTCAGATGGTCTTGTGTTTACTGACCAGGGGTATCTGTTAGAACGTAAGCTTGTTTTGGCTCAGTGTTAAAAGCTTTCTCTGGAGTATTGTTCTATTTTCACTGGAGGCAAAAAAACTACGGAATTATCACCAAGTGGTTAAAAAAAACAAATAAAATGGCTCCCTTTTGTTCTTTGTTTTGGCTTTTTTACCGAGAGACAGAAGCCAGAAAATGTAATTAAACCTGGTTTAAATTGGATTTGCTCAGATTATCATTTTGTTTTTCATCCCTTTCTGAATAATTCACACCGAGATGTTTTTTTGTTTTTCAGCAATAGAAATAAAAAAAAAAAAAGACAGACATCTTTTTGGACTTAGACACATTTAGATACACAGACATTTACATGTACATGAACAGACACATACACACACATGAACACCTCTACATATACAGTGTACACACAGTTACACAAACACACTCACATATATACACACAAACAAACAAATACATACCGTAATTTCACGGCCATTAGGCGCAGTACGAAAAGGCGCAGCCTCAGTTTTTTGCGCCGTTGCTGTATTTAACACACACATAAGGCGCACCGTACGAAAAGACACAGTCTCAGTCACACACCGCCTTACAACAACACACACGCAAGCATGCAAATGTGCGCATTAAAAAATAGATCGGGAGCAAAACTGAGTTTGGTTGTGCTTTATTTAAGTAGTAACGATACTAAACAAGCACATTACTGGTAATAGTCTTTATTCAAATCCATCAAAGTCCTCATCCTCTGTTTTGAAATCGAACAGCTGCACAAAATCCAACAGAGCAGGTCCACTTCGCTCCTCGCTGTCAAAGTCACTGTCTGTACTGTGCGGCTCCTCAGAAAGGATACCAGCTTTTGCGAAAGCTCGGATAACAGTACCAGCAGACACGTTAGTCCAAGCATCTACAATCCATTGGCAAACTGTAGCGTAACTCGCCCGGCGCTGCCTTCCATCCTTCGTGAAACTGTGGTCTCCTTCGGTCATCCATCGCTCCCACGCCGCTCACACTTCACTCTTTAACGTTCTCATGTGTTTTCTTTCATTTCCGCCTCGCGGGCACCGCGTTTTCTTTTATGTCCGCTTTTTCTCACGAGCACCGCGTTTTCTTTTAGGTCCGCTTTTTTCTCACACACAAGGCACACTACAAAAAAAGGCGCACCGCTCATTTTGAAGAAAATTTGAGACTTTTAGGTGCGCCTTATGGCCGTGAAATTACGGTACACACCTACAAATTCAGACACTTAGGAACTTGCATATACGTACATACACATACACATACACAAAACACACGTATGCATACAAATACACACACAAATATGTATCTATACACATACAACAAACACCGCACACATACAAACATATGCAAACACACACATATACAAATGTAGACGTATATACGCACAATATTTACAAACTGGCACTTATACACAAACCCACACACACATGCACCCTCAGAAATACAAAATAAACACAAACTTATCCAAACGTACCCTTATATTAAAGTACACACACACTGTTTAGTTTTTCCTTTTGTCAATTGTTGTCACAGTAAAGGTGCAGAAGAAGGACCCAATTGCAAGCACGACAAACAACGTTTAACTTTGAATATCAGCGACGCTGTGGAAGAAAACACATGGTTCAGAAGAATATCTGATGGAAAATGCTCAAAATGATCTCTTGGTCGGGCAGTCAGGAAGATCTGGCTGGAAAGGGTGATGACTCGGCAAAAAAATCAAGGCAAACTGCATTTAAATAGGCAGTAGGTCAGTCACCAACAGGTGTCCCGAATCAGGGTTATAAAGGAAGATGCCGGGCTCCCTCTGGTGGTAGAGGAAGAAATTGTGACAGTAGTGTTTTGTTGTAAAATGTCTGATTAACTGTGTGAGATGACAACTTTATGTGGGAATCAGACTGAGAAGTTTGAACAAAAAGACAACGTAAAAAAAAAAAACGTTTTACCGTTTTTTTTTTTGTTTTTTTTAGAAGAAACACCAATACTTTGCCAGTTCTGTATCGGTAAAAATAAATTCTAAATCCTCAGACTCTTGCTGAAGATCGATTTGGAACTCATGAATGTTTCATACCTCATGAGGCTGCAGATGATTTTCTGCTGGTTCATCCGTTAAACAGACTATTTTATTTTCACCAACACCTTCTCAAATAGTTCTTTCACACATTTTTATCTGTTGTTTCCACATTAACAGCTTCTTCTAGCAGCTTCTGCTTTAAAAAAAAACATGTTTTAGTTAAATCATTTGCAGGAAGTTTGACAGTGAGGAGATAGAAACCGTTAATTCACATTAAGCAACTAAAAGTCTGGATGCAGGAGTCTCATTAAAAAGACATGACACAGTTTTCATGTTCAGCTTTTCTCCTCTGTCTGACTCATCAAGGACAGACCGTATAAATAGTTAACTAAAAAGAAAAGAGTGCTTACAATTAGGGCTGCAACAAACGATTATTTTGATGATCGATTAATCTGACGATTATTGGCTCGATTAATCGATTAATCTGGTAAAATTGGCAACTTAGTAAATAATAGATTTTTGGCATTTTATTGAATGTAGTTATGCAAAACACAACTCATAACCACTTAAACAACACGTTGGGCTCATTCTAATAAGTATAAATGTTAATCTTTCTGTGAAATAAAGAGGGAGAATATTACCATTTCTACAGCAAATATAAAATAATAAATCTACTTACTGTATACAGTAAAGGTAAATCACGAGCATCCATAAAATGTGTTTTATAGTACTGGTTAAAAAAATATAAAATGTAAACTGTTGATCATCCAGGATCACATTTAAAAACAAGAAATTGTTAACAGTTTTAGATTTGCAAATTTAACCTTGTTCAGAGGTATAGTACCAAACAAAACTGGCCTAGGTTAACATGAGTAAAAATACACAAAAAACAATCAAGTTGTGTAATATTGAGTGCTGTTGACAGCAAAAACTTTCTAAACGATTAATCGATGACCAAATTAGTCGACAACTATTTCAATAATCGATTATGATCGATTAATTCGATTAGTTCTTTCAGCCCAACTTACAATTAAACTTCATTATGGATTCATGTATCAAAAAATGAGAATATAACGAGGCTTAAAAAAATATTTGCATCTCAGTTTAAAAAGCGGGAACATTTACAGTTTTTCTCAGTAACTCTGGTTCATATATAATTATAGACAGGCTGACAGACGAAGTTAGACAGGAATCTACATGGACAATGATGGTTGCAGACAATATTGTGATTTGTAGTGAGAGGAGGGAAGAGGTGGAGGAAAAGCTGGAGAGGTGGAGGTTTGCACTAGAAAGAAGAGGAATGAAGATTAGTCAGAGTAAAACAGAGTACATGTGTGTGAATGAGAGGGATCCAAATGGAAAAGTGAGGTTACAGGGAGAAGAGATAAAGAAGGTGGAAGATTTTAAGTACTTAGGATCAACAGTCCAGAGCAATGGAGAGTGTGGAAAAGAGGTGAAGAAGTGTGTGCAGTTAGGCTGGAACGGGTGGAGAAAAGTATCAGATGTGATGTGTGATAGAAGAGTTTCAGCTAAAATGAAAGGAAAAGTGTACAAAACCGTGGTGAGACCGGCAACGCTGTTTGGTCTAGAGACAGTGGCACTGAAGAAAAGACAGGAAGCAGAGATGGAGGTAGCAGAGATGAAGATGCTGAGGATCTCTCTGGGAGTGACCAGGATGGACAGGATGAGAGGAACAGCACATGTTTTAGAGGTAAAGTCAGAGAGACCAGACTGAGATGGTTTGGACAGAGAGATTTGCAAATAAGAGAGCACGAGTACATCGGCAGAAGGATGCTAGATTTGGAACCACCAGGAAAGAGACCTAGAGGAAGACCAAAGAGGAGGTTCATGGACGCAGTGAAGGAAGACATGAAGATAGTTGGTGTGACTAAAGAGGATACAGCAGATAGAGTTAGATGGAAGAAACTGACTTGCTGTGGCCCCCCCTGAAGGGAAATGCCAAAAGGAGAAGAAGAAGTTCACATTATAATGATAGTTTCTCATTATTTTCAGTGAAAAATACTTTCGAAAATGCACATTTTTTACTTTTTGTACAGTTGTAGTATTTAAATAAAGTGACATCACCAATTCCTAATGGCTGTCAGCCTGAATGAACATCAGTGCTAGACATTCTGGTGTATTCATCTTTGGTCCCAGAACCGCTCATCCCTAACAAGGTCGGACCCTATCCCGGAGGATTTCAGGAGAATGGCAGAGCACACTCCAAACAGGTCGCAAGGCCATTTGGAATTCCGTTATACATAAAACACAATAACCCCAACACTGGTGGTAGAAAGATAAGACAACTTAGAGGTGATCCTTGAAGTTTGTCTATACTTGGTATTGAGTAACTGTGGGCAGTTGTCAGGGTTTCAGGTCTCAGCCGGTGGTTTTGTTATATTTTACGTTTATTTCCTGTTTTATTTCGTGATAGTGATTTCCCTCTCATTTAAAGTGTCTCGAGTTCACCTTCTCGTATTTCCCTTCATTCTGGTGATTGCCAGCTCCCTTCCTAATGTGCCACAGGTGTGTCCTATTATCTCTCCCTCCGGTCCGTATATAATGTGTATCTTGTCTTTGTTTCTTTGCCAAGTTATCGATTGTCTTCTTTAGACTTCAGGTTGACTTTGTTGTTTGTTCTCGAGAATAGAAAAAGTTTCAAAAAAGTCTTCTGGACAGTTTAATTCTTGATCGAGACGTTTCGACTTCCATCCGGAAATCATTTTCAATCTGAATGAAATGGACTGAAAACTGGATCTATTTATACTAACCTGAGTTAAAGGTAAAAAAAAAAAAAATAGTAAGGAGGGGCTCGACCAATGAGCCTGTGTTCCCTATGATGGCCGTGAATGGCTCCTATTGTAGCCACAGACCAGTAAACAAACCCTATTATAAAAATGCTAAAAGCCTAGTGAATAGAAATTGCCGCTAACGAGAGGCGTGAATCTGGGTCACGAGGTGTCATCTTCAGTCCATGGCTTCAAAAGGCTGCTGTAAAATAGGAGTAAGAAATCGAACAGTTTTCTTAAAGTGTTCAACAAAATGTATAAATTGGTGTTAGAAATGGGTTAAAGCGACTGAGAACAATTCTAATATGACGATTTGACATTTTTGCTCCGTTTCTGTTCTTCATTTCTTTTAGGACTCTTATGCAGCCATTTCTAATGGCATTTGTAACAATGAGACAAGTAAAAAGGTTGTGGGCACAACGACCTTTCCAACTCTGCAGGAGCCAATCCCACGAGACCCTAGAGTGCTCCTACTTTACACTGTGGATAAACAGGGTAATAAAATGGACTGCTCACCTGGTTTGTTGGTTGAATAGCTGCTTAGAAAATCTGGATTTGCTTGTTGTGGTCGAGTCGTGTGGGGGCTCTATTGGTCACAATGAAAAACAGGATGTTGAAGTTAAGCGTTCCTCTTCAATTTGAGAGGCACAATCCATGTTGTTAGTCTGTCATCTGCTGTATTGCAACATTTTCAGATCAAACCGATTTCTCCAAGTCACAGATACGTTCCAAGATTTCAAAGTTTCTTTACGCTTGGATCCACCATTCATTCAGCAATTCTTGTTGTTTCCTATGATATAAAATCAAGAGGCAGTTTATCTGAATGAATGGATTTGTTTGTTTTGGTGGTCAATTGTCCAAAGTTCTCAAAGTTTTCAAATCTCGCAGGACCGATTTGCTGCCGAGTGTGAAGCAACCGAGATGGGAATCAACACCTCCAAATACAAGACCATGGACTTCGCCCGAAAAAGGTGGAATTTCCCTTGCAGGTCAGGGACAAGTTCCTGCCTCAAGTGGAGAAGTTAAAGTATCTTGCGGTCTTGTTCGTGAGTGGGGGAAAGATGGAGGGGCAGATTGACAGACGGATTGGTGCGGCGTCCGTAATAATCAAGATGCTACATCGGTCTGCTGTGGTAAAAAAAAAAAGCTAAGCCAAAAAGCAAAGCTCTACATTAATCAGTCGACCTATGTTCCTACCCTCAGGTATGGTCACCAGCATCTAAGTTCCTATCCTCACTGTGGTCACCAGCTGTGGGTGGTGACCGGAAGAACAAGATCGAGGATACAAGCGGCCAAAATGCTTGGCCACCTCTGCAGGGCGGCTGGGCTCTCACTCAGAGATAGAATGAGGAGCTCTGCCATCTGGGAGGAGCTTGAATTAGAGCCATTGGTCGAAAGAAGCTAGATTGGTTTATTCTGGCATCTGGTTAGGATGCCTCCCGAGCGCCTCACTGGTGAGGGGTAACAAGCACCAGGAAGGGACCAATAGGAAAAACTGGGCCCTGCTGGAGAGACTTTGCCTCACAGCTGGACAGGGAACACATCAGGATCCTCCTGGGTGAGCTGGAGGATGCCCTTTGGGTGAGAGAATCCCGGGTTTACCATGTAAGGCTGTTGCCTCCATGATCAAACCCCGAATGAGCGGTAGACAACAGAATGGAACGGACAAGTTTTCACATAAAAAATAAATAATTTTGGCCCCAAAACATTTTACTGCTAAAAAGCATAATGATAGTAAATCAATCAGCAAAAAAAAAAAAAAGGGTCTAATTTGAATCTAAGTCTTTATTTCACAGATATGTCGAGTACGTGACACGATAGTATTTTCGCGCAATTTCTATCTTTTCTTCTCTCGTGTTTAACAATATTTAAATAATCACATTAGAAGTCTCAGGCACTGTGTAACTATTTTTAATGTCATTGTTTCAATGTGCTCTCAGACTAACAGCAAACATTAAAACTTACAAGTAAACACAAGAAACAACTAGAATATTATTATTTACAATATATGCAGAAGATTCTGAAGGTTACTTTTCTCTGTTATTAATTAAAGAAGATAAACTCAGTGTAAATTACATTGGTCACACATTCTCTGCATTCGCTGTCACGGTAACAGATGTGAAGATTATTATTGTTGTCATGCACATCCATGTCACAATGAAGCTTTCATTTGTAGCCTTGATGGAAAAGAAATTATATGCAAGAGAATACAGTCACGTTGTGAGAGTAAAGGGAAGTATTTTTACACATTATGTTGTGACCAGGTTCAAAGCTGGAGAGGTGGAGGTTTGCACTAGAAAGAAGAGGAATGAAGATTAGTCAGAGTAAGACAGAGTACATGTGTGTGAATGAGAGGGATCCAAATGGAAAAGTGAGGTTACAGGGAGAAGAAATAAAGAAGGTGGAAGATTTTAAGTATCTAGGATCAACAGTCCAGAGCAATGGAGAGTGTGGAAAAGAGGTGAAGAAGGGTGTGCAGTCAGGCTGGAACGGGTGGAGGAAAGTATCAAGTGTGATGTGTGACAGAAGAGTTTCAGCTAGAATGAAAGGGAAAGTGTACAAACCGTGGTGAGACCGGTCATGCTGTTTGGTCTAGAGACAGTGGCACTGAGGAAAAGACAGGAAGCAGAGATGGAGGTAGCAGAGATGAAGATGCTGAGGATCTCTCTGGGAGTGACCAGGATGGAAAGGATCAGAGGAACAGCACATGTTAGAGGTTTTGGAGATAAAGTCTGAGAGGCCAGACTGAGATGGTTTGGGAACGTACGGAGGAGAGAGAGTACATCGGAAGAAGGATGCTGGGTTTGGAACCACCAGGAAAGAGGCCTAGAGGAAGACCAAAGAGGAGGTTCATGGATACAGTGAAGGAAGACATGAAGATAGTTGGTGTGACCAAAGAGGATGCAACAGACAGGGTTAGATGGAAGAAACTGACTTGCTGTGGCGACCCCTGAAGGGAAATGCCGAAAGAAGAAGAAGAAGATGTTGTGATCAGGTTCAATCAATACTCAAAACACATCTGCTCTATCTATATACCTGTGCATCATCAATTTTTAATTCCCATTGCTGTCTGGGTTTGGTCTGTTGTGGATTTATTCTCAGAAAGCCACACATGTTCATCCAGCATAGAAACCATACAAAAATGCATGTATGCAAGAATGTGACTCTTCATAAATAACAAGAACAAGCCGACGTCAAGGTGTGGAACAATAGAAACTGCATTAATAATGAATGTTTGAGGTTCAAATTGTGACCGTGGAACGACTCGGGATCCTTCCGGGTGAGCTGGGCGATGCAGCTGGGGTGAGAGAAGCCTGGGTTTCTCGTCTGAGGCTGTTGCCTCCACAACCCGACCCCGAAGAAGCGGAAGACAACAGATCGAACAGAATAGAGGTAGAAGCAGTCATATGTGTCAGGTTTTTAAATTTTGAGACTTTGAGCGATGTGACCCTGACCATTGGATGCATGACCCTGAAAATCGAATCTGTAGTTGGTACTGAGAAACTGTGGGCAGTTTCATTAAAATCACTTCAGTACTTTGGAATTGTTCACCACATTTTGAGGGTGGAGGTATAAAAATTGAGAGAGTCTTCAACCTGAAAGGCTTTTACTTTTCTAATGAGAACAAGAAAGGGGAATTATAAAAGAAATGACATAGATTTATATATTATATAATTATAAAAGAAATGTGGGGAAAGTATGGTACATTGGAGTTCTGTCCTCTAATTCTATCTACTATTCTCTGCCAGACTGCCTTGGCCCTTTCTCCCTTACCCCCTACTCCAATCAGGGTCTGTATCCCTCCCCCTACCCTAACCAGAGTCTATATCCCTCTTTCCCTTTACCCCCTACCCTAACCAGAGTCTATATCCCTCTTTTACCTTACCCCCTACCTTAACCAGGGTCTGTATCTCCTTCCCCCTACCCGAACCCCTGGCTTTCTATCTCATTCATTGTTCTCTATTGTCTGTTTATTTAGATTTACAGTTTTACAGATTTGCTAGTTGGTACAATACAATTCACATGTTGTCCACCTCTCTCCCTCCTCTCTGGGAGAGAGCCCCATTCAGGACGCGTTCCTGTCCTGGACATGGCCACACCGAGGAGACCTCCGTGCTTCATCATCCCCACTCCATCAGGATGAAGAACATCTACTCATCCCCATCCAGGGCATCGCTGGGCTGAGGAGTTCCCCGTGTTACCATCAGGATGAAGAACATCTACTCATCCCCGTTCTGGACATCTCCGGGCTGAGGAGTCTCCCGTGTTTCCATCAGGATGACGAACATCGATTGACTTCTTTAGATATTTAGCTGTAGATTAGAGTAAGCTTAATATTTAAACAATAATCTTTGACATATTGGTTGCTCGTCCCGGAGGAGGGATCCCTCTTTCATGTGGATCCCCATGAGGTTTCCTATTTTTTTCCCCACTGATGGGTTTTTTCAGAGTTTTTCCTCACCATGAAGGAGAGTCTAAGGGCATAAATGTGCTAGTCTTGTTTAGTTAGCATTTGTTAGTTATTTTTCTTGTTATGCATTCCTCTTTTTCTTGTGAAGCCCATTGAGACGGAAATTCTGTGATTTTGGGCTTTACAAATAAAATTGAAATGAAATTGAATTGAGGAAATAGTTCTAAAGTAAAATTAAAATCGTTTTGGAAATTATTTACTCTTGTCTTACTTGTTTGAAGCATTCAGAAACATGGAGACCGAAATTAATTAAATTAATTTTCAAAACTTTGCAGCTTTGATACTTTTTTTTCAGCTAGTGGACAAATTAATGTATAAAACCAGCTCCACTTGCTTCCTGTTTTCTTCTATCAAAGCTGCAGAAGAGTAACCAACTGCAATTCAGGCGAGGCACAGTTCATCTTGTATAAGTCAATTGACATCGCCTAGTCTTTCCAGAAGATCGAGCACAGTCGAAAACACTTCTACTTTTGTACAATTTTCTTTGTGAAGCCCGTTGAGACGATTGCGTTGTGATATCGCAATACAAAGAAAACCGAATTGAACAAAACTAAGCCCTGCTTGTGTTTCTTATCAAAACATGATGGTCTGTAAACACTGTCGAGCCTCCAGGTAGAGCTTGATCAACTTTAATCACTTCTGATTGTTTTGCTGTGAGACCCTACAGAAGCAATAAAGACGGGAACTTCGGCTAGAACTGTTTTCATTAGTCTGGTGGTAAAAAGAAAGTAAAGCTGTACCGAGCAATAAAATCAAGAGGGGAAAAACATGATGAGAAATATTTCAATTTAATTTCAATTTATTTGAAATATTTCAATTTAATTGAAATATTTCTGACAGTTTTTTTTATGCTTTAATATTTAAGTGAGAAATTAGATCAGTGGTGCTAACACAGTTTCTGTTCTCACATCTTCTACTCCTTTCTCCTTTCTTCTTGTTCTGCATGTTGCCCTGATTTCACAAATCACAAACTATAAGTAAACATCTTGTTTTTTTAAACTCCGTGACACCAAACATGAACCTAAACTGGTTTCCAGTCCATTGCTTTTGACAGAATTGGTCTTTCTGCATTAGATGTTTTTGGTTAACGTGGACATCAAGGTAATTGTTTTTAGACGAGAACTTGGAGAGTGTAGAGTTCAACGGATGAAACATATATACAACAACACTGCTCCCATTAAAATGTGTGTGTCTCCGTAATGCGCACACTGTCAAAATAAACAGTGTGCACAGATAAGGAAAGCCATCAGACCCAATACACGGACGTAAACAAGTGTGTTAGATGTTAAAACAAGCAAAATGTTACATCAAGCGCTTAGATTTCAAACCTAGCGCCGCTAAATGCATGTTTTTAAGCGCTATCTCACTAGATTTCAGACCTAGCGCCGCTAGAATTGAAATTGAACGCTCTTGATGTAACATTTAACGCTATTCTTTAAAATCTAGTGCACCGTTCTATTAGTCTGAACTAGCGGTTACCAAAGCATGCCATCCATCTGCTCCTGTTCCCAGGGGCGAATACAAGATTTTCTAAAGGGGGTGGCGGAGGGGGGGTGGGCGCACAAAACCAGCACCCATGGTGCTCGCCAGTATAGAGGGGTCTGGTTGTCCGCCCCTCCACCCCCCAGAACCTTTTTGAAAAATAAGTCATTTTTCTGCATTTTGTTGCATATTTTAACCAATGTTTACAGTAATTAACATAGTAAGAACATTTTTTTTTTTGTCGACCTAGATCCTCCCGGATCCGGCCCCTTTGTCAAATATTAGAACTCAATGTGGCCCACGAGTCAAAAAATTTGCCCACCCCTGCCGTAGAACCTTGTTAGGGATAACCGGTTCAGTAGATGAATGAGTCAATGAATGGTTGAAACGAATATGTAAGTTTTTAGTTTTTTTTTTAATTTTGTGACCTCCACCTTTGCTACCATTACCTTGACAACCAAACCAGATCATTTATAGTTGGTACTGAGTAAATATGGGTAGTGGTTGGAGAGATTTCACCTGTAAAAAATTTTTTTTTACAGGTAATTAATGCCTCCAGAAACTCTATGAGAATTTATGAAAAGTGTGTTTCATTTGCTCAGAGTTCAAGAATAAACATCAGATGATTGTTCAGCCAAAAAGAAAGAGAACTTTGAATACATGATGATTATTTTATCATTTTTTTTAATATCACAATCTCTTTTTGAAGTCAGAAAAGCAGGAACACCTTGTGCTGACTTTGGTAAATAACATAAATATGCACAAAAAAGAGAATAAAAAACTCTTTGATACAACATTGGCTTTGATTGTGTTCATTCCCGGAGCAACTCAAGTTTCCTGCTGTTTTAAAGGACCGCTGCAGACGAGAGAACTGCTGCAGCACATTAGCAAGAGGAAAATGGCATTGGAGTTGAACTTTATTGTCACAGAGAAAAAGCAACTTTCTTTACCAACTTTTGAAAAAAAAAAACAAAACTTGCAGCTAACCTTGAAAAATGCCTCAGCAGAACGGTAAGAAAAGAATTTTAGAAAAGTGTGTGTGGAAGGAAATTCACAGGATATCAAATTTGAATTATTAAGAGTGAAATGACTTTGCAATGAGGAAAAATAAAACAGCAGAAAGGGGAAGATTTTTTTATTATTTTTGCAATAAATTTGCAGATGAAAGGTGAACTTGCGATGATCCGGAAGGTAAACCAGAGAATGAACAGAGTTGAGTACTCCAGATGGGAATTCCTGAGGTCTGATCTCCTTTTTATTCATGCTATTTGAGAAAACTAGTTATTTTAGGAACCAAATCCCCCCAAAAACACAGTTGTAGATCCAAAGAAGAATTTATAATAAATCACTGATGAGAAGGGAATAACTTAAATCTCTCTTCTGCCCTTAAATAGATGGCAGGGTGCACAGATGTGTAGAATCAAAATTTCCCAAACCAGAGAAGGGCAGCCCGCAGTTACTCAGTGCCAACTGTTGTGATGTGGAAGGAGGAGGACCCAAATGCAGGAAATCAAACAAGGTTTATTAACACAATTCAGGAAAGCCTGTGAAGCAAGAAGCACAGGATTAACTCATGGTTTCAAAAGTCCAAATAATATCAAAGTTCAAACATGGTCAGGCACCAGGGTGACCTGGCTGGAAGCGATGGTATGACCCAACAGGGAAGTCCAGGGTGATTCCCTTTAAATAGATGGTAGGGTGCACAGGTGTGTGGAATCAGGAATCATCCTCAGGTGACCCTAATCAGATTTATTTCGGAACGTCCAGAGCTCCCTCTGGTGACAGGTGAGGAATCCTGACAGCCAAGTATGGATGAACTGTTAGATTTCATCTGATAAGTTGTCAAAAATTCACGCCAATTTTTAAACACAATTTTACTGAATTGAAAATACTTTATTCACGAGATTAAACCTGTGTTTTTATGACCATTTTGAAATTAAAAAAGTAATACAATAAATGACTTATAATAAATAAATATGTGTGCATATCATGTAACTACATCACCAGCATTTCTTTTATGCTCTTCTAAAGAAACCACATTTTTCTCCACAGCTCATTAAATCTGATAAAATCCAAGTCTGTTTGGTAGAGATTGGAACTAAATGTCTGCAGTCTGATGGAATCATTTTGATGTTGCTAAAGCCTTTAATACGCCTGATTAGCTAAACTATTTTCTATTTTTCACTACTCACGAGCTGCTTCAAGCCTATCTTTAAAGACCTTGAAGTTACAACGATTGACGGTAACTCCAATGGAATCGTGGCCACCGGTTTGCAGATTGATTCAATCAAAGCAGGCAAATTAACTGTGAAATAATAAGGCCACAAATAATCCTAAATATCCCACAAAACAATTCATTTGAAATGAGTTTTAGAGAGTTTATTGCATTTTCATGTGGTAACATGATCCTACTCCCTTCTGGAAAATTTCTTCCCCCCTCATCCTGGCCTCCATTCTTATTTGGTACACTGGTCCCAAATTTGGACCCGTGTCTCATCTTCCTTTTGTTATGTAAGCCTTCGCTTTCATGCCCGATCGTCTACAGTTTTGCTCTCCTGTTGCAGCCATGATTTGGTCCCTTTAGATCAAATGATCAGCCTTCTGTATCCACTACCACGGACTTCCCTGTCTGGTTTTGCCAAGCCTGCCCAGGATACAAGCCTGGTCAAGATGGCTTCCGGGCTGGGAATGCCTGCCCCTCTACTGCCAAGTACTTGTATAGCACTTTTCCTGGATGCTCAAAGACGCTTCACACATATGCATTATTCATTCACTCCATACCAGATAATGGTAAGCTACTGTTGTAGCCACAGCCGCCCCAGGCAAGCTAACACAAGAGAGGCTGCCATTTTTTGTGCCATTGTTCCCTCTGACCATCACCAACCAATCACACACACACCATTCAGACTAGGCAATGTGCGTGACGAGTCTTGTCCAGGGACAAAGCGACAATTTAACCGGTGTTCAACAGCCGTCCTACTGTGGCACCTGGGGTTCCAGCGGTCTACCTTCCAAAGCTGGCTATACATCTGAATCCTACCTTTTTCGGCACATGACAAATAAGTCTTATCTTATAGTATATATACGTATAAATATCTTTTTAGATATCTAGATATATGTATAAGACTTCCACAGTGAACGATGTGCGTTGCTATCAAGATGTGAAGCTTTTAGCGGTCAGTTTAAGATCTTATTTAAATCCATGAGAGTTTGCTGCCGAGTGTGAAGCGGCCGGGATGGGAATTGGCGCCTCCAAATCCGAGACCATGGTCCTCGCCCGGAAAAGGGTGGAGTGCCCCCTGCGGCTCAGGGACACGGTCCTGCCCCAAGTGGAGGAGTTTAAGTATCTCGGGGTCTTGTTCACGAGTGGGGGAAGGATGGAGCGGGAGATCAACAGGCGGATCGGTGCAGCATCAGCAATAACTAGGACGCTGCAACAGTCCGTCGTGGTAAAGAAAGAGCTGAGCCTAAAAGCAAAGCTCTCGATTTACAAGTCGATCTACATTCCAACCCTCATTTATGGTCACCAGCTGTGGGTGGTGACCGAAAGAATGAGATCGCGGGTACAAGCGGCCGAAATGATCTTCCTCCGCAGGGTGGCTGGGCTCTCACTCAGAGATCGGGTGAGGAGCTCTGCCATCCGGGAGGAGCTCGGTGGCGAGAAACTCCTCCTTCAGGTTGAGAGGAGCCAGATGGGGTGGTTTGGGCGTCTGGTCAGGATGCTCCCCGAGCGCCTCATGGGCGAGGTGTTTCGGGCACGTCTCACCGGGAGGAGACCAAGGAGCAGACCCCGGACCCGCTAGAGAGACTATGTCTCACAGCTGGCTGGGGAGCGACTTGGGATCCTTCCGGGTGAGCTGGAGGATGCAGCCGGGGGTGAGGGAGGCCGGGGCTGCACGTTTGAGGCTGTTGCCCCCACGTCCCGACTCCGGAACAAGCGGAAGATGACGGAACGGAGTTTTCAAACATCATTGCCATGGACACCCACATTCTGCCTCGTACAAAGCCAACTGGTAGGCTGTTACACCAAGCAGCTGTTACACGTCTATTCCAACGAGTGGCTGTCGAGCTCCACCCAACCTAACTCGACACCATCTCCTGAGCCTGAGCATAAATCTCATTTGAAGCTACAAAAACAGTGTAAAGCGCATCAAGTTTGTAAAGCCAGCACGCGTTCCCTTTTATGAAAGCTCATCTTCTTTTTATTAATCGGCAGTAACTTTGAGCAACCAATTCTTGGAATTGCTGAAGGTTGTGTGTGCACAGAAGGATTTCTGCTTTCACTGTTGCCACAGCGACCGAGTCTTCACAAATAACAGAAAATCGACAGATGTAGATTGTTCTTTAAATGTCCAAGAACGGCTGAAATTGAATTCCGTTTTTAAAATGATATAAGTATCTCTCACGTCACTCCCATTTCAGATAAATATCCTGATGTCAAGGAAAGATCATGAAGATGCACATCATAGTACATTATAAAAATTTCCTTTTTACACTTAAAGGATGTTTTATAAAGTAGTCAGAGTGGATGTCAGCGTGAAATATTGGTTACATTTCTGGCTACACACGTCACATTTCATCACCTTTACAAGTGGAGGTATTTGAGACACTGAACAAGCTTCAGCACCTCTTTGAACAGGGTTCGACGTCTATTTTTGTTCTGACGGAGGTTTATAACTTTGTGAAATGACCCAGAAGTATCTGAAATAAAAATAGAGGATGGAATTTTCTGTGAAGAAGGAGGGTACGTCCAGGTTTGGGGTTTATCTCCTCAATCACAACCTAGACTATCACTATGAAGGTAAAAAGGAAGGAAAAAGAGCTTATCTTGGCTGGTTTGCTGGTCCTTCCACATTTCATTCATTGTTCTCTAATGCATTTTCACTTGTTTTACACACTAGTTGGTACAGTACGATTCACATGTTGTCCACCTCTCTCTTTCTCTTTCTTTGGGAGTGAGAGTTCTGTTTCAGATTCCTGATGGATCCTCTGTTCCTGCCTTGGGCATCGCCAGACTGAGGAGACCTCTGTGTTTGATCTCCAATCCTGTCTGTATCGGGATGAAGAACATCCAAGTTCTTCAGATATAAAGCTGTACAGTAGAATAAGCTAAAAACAAGACTTTGTGTGATAGTTCCCTTGCCTGCCACCAGAGGGAGCCCTGGACCTTTCTCCCTTTCCCACATTCTGACCTGATTCATAACACCTGTGGTCATTACCTGATGCCATACACCTGTGGATCATTTTACTTGCTGCTTATTTAAAGGCAGTCTTCCCAGACCTCTACGTTGGGTCTTCACTCCTCCAAGCCTGGTCTTCCTGCCTGATGACGAAATCTTCTTGAATTTAAGTGATACTTTTTTAAATCTTGACCAAGGTTAAAGTAGGGTTTGGTTCCAAATTCCTGCTGGATTTGGAACCACCAGGAAAGAGGCCGAGAGGAAGACCAAAGAGGAGGTTCATGGATACAGTGAAGGAAGACATGAAGATAGTTGGCGTGACCGAAGACAATACAGCAGATAGGGTTAGATGGAAGAAACTGACTTGTTGTAGCGACCCCTAAAGGGAAATGCTAAAAGGAGAAGAAGAAGACCAGAGACATTCCCTTTTTTTTTTCCTTACAGCTCTGCTGGACTTCTTTAGTTAAATAAATATTGTTTGTTTGCTTGCATTTGGGTCCTCCTCCTTCCACACCCTTACCGTAACACTTGGACACATTAGCGGCTCCTCCTGGGTAAAAGATCTCTCCTTCATATGGATCTCCACAGGGTCTCTTTTTTTTCCCCAGTGCTGGGTTTTTTGGGGGGGTTTCCTCACCTTGAAGGAGGGTCTAAGAGCAGCAATGTGCTGAAATTGTTTAGTTAGCTTTTGTTTAGTTGGATTTTACTTTTGTATTTGTGCGTATACTCTTTTTGTTAGTTGTTTGTTTTTTTGTATTCTTTTTCAATCTACAATGTGAAACCTATTGAGACAATTGTTTTGGAATATTGGGCTCTACAAATGAAATTGAAGTAAATTACGGCTGCATGAACTCTGGATTAGTCACCAATTTGTCTAAGGCCTCACAGAGAAACAATCAAATTTACCACTTCAGGAAGAAAGAATACTGCCATACCCTGGGGTCAAACCAGATTTTTCCACTGAGCACCTACCCAAAAATGATTGTGCCCTGATGGCTTCCCATCCCAAAATTGAGTCAGCGACCTTCTGGCTCAGACTGTAAATCTCAATGTGAGTTTGTTTAGCTTGTATAAATACCAATCACAGATTGTGAACGTCTTCAAAGGCTTGAAAAAATATTCAAATCACAATCTGGTGTTAATTTCATTTCTGGCAATATCTATAAAGCATTTACAAATGCCCTGTCCATTCTCTCCCCTGGCTTTTTTACGTAGACGTGCTGCTTCCAAATATTTCTTCTTACATTTTAACATTTGACCAATCACATTTCAGTCAGCATTTGTTGCCAAGTAGACTAAAATCAACAGAACTTCTGTAAAGGCTGTTGGACTAAACAGAATTAAACTTTACACATGTTAACCTGTCTAAACAAGTCCACCAAGTCCACCAAGCTACGTTGCTGTTTTCAGACTTTCTGATTGGTTAGTGAGACAGCATTTAAGCTAAATTTGACGTAAATTGGAAATATCTATTTCTATTTATTTTTATATGCAGTGTAATAAGATGGTTTTGTGAACAAAAAATAGCTACCGAGGAGTTGATTGATGCAGATGAAGCACTACTGAAGTTCTAAGTGTGAAATGCACGCACCACCACGGATGTACAATGCCGATTTTTCACTAAAAACATATCATCGGGCAACAATTTTTGTCACAATTAAAGGTACAGAAAATACTGGAATCATTTGATGTGTCTCCATAATCCAGGAAGTCCCCAAACAAACTTCTTCTTCTTCTCCTTTCGGCATTTCCCTTCAGGGGTCGCCACAACAAGTCAGTTTCTTCCATCTAACCCTATCTTCTGCATCTTCTTCAGTCTCACCAACTATCTTCATGTCTTCCTTCACTGTATCCATGAACCTCTTCTTTGGCCTTCCTCTAGTCCTCTTTCCTGGTGGTTCCAAACCCAGCATCCTTCTGCCGATGTACTCGGTCTCTCTCCTCTGTACATGTCTAAACCATCTCAGTCTGGCCTCTCTGACTTTATCTCCAAAACCTCTAACATGTGCTGTTCCTCTGATCCTGTCCATCCTGGTCACTCCCAGAGATATCCTCAGCATCTTCATCTCTGCTGCCGCCATCTCTGCTTTCTGACTTTTCTTCAGTGCTACTGTCTCCAGACCAAACAGCATGGCTGCTCTCACCACCGTTTTGTACACTTTCCCTTTCATTTTAGTTGAAACTCTTCTATCACACATCACACCTGATACTTTTCTCCACCTGTTCCTGCCTGCTTGAACACGCCTCTTCACCTCTTTTCCACACTCTTCATTGCTCTGGACTGTTGATCCTAGATACTTAAAATCTTCCATCTTCTTTCTCTCTTCTCCCTGTAACCTCACTTTTCCATTTGGATCTCTCTCATTCACACACATGTACTCTGTTTTACTCTGACTAATCTTCATTCCTCTTCTTTCTAGTGCAAACCTCCACCTCTCCAGCTTTTCCTCCACCTCTTCCCTCCTCTCACTACAGATCACAATGTCAAACAAACAATGGGAAAGAAATTTTTTAATTATCTTAAACTGAATAAATAGTTCTGCTGTAAGTTAGTCGACCTTGTTTCTTTTCTTAATCCTTCATGTGAGTCGTGTTGTAACTAAAGTAACATTTCTAGGTGGCCCCCTTTGGACATTAACATGATGTGCACCCCTGCCAATAAAACTAAATTAAATGAGATTTTGAAAGCTGTTCATGAAACAGGAGAAAGTTGGAAATCTAGTAAGTTTGAATATTTCATTGTAAAGCTTTCTGCAAGTTTCCATTCACACAGACACAGAGCAGGACTGTGTTTTTTTTTTTCTCTCTCTCGCAACAGAGGGAATTTAACACCTCCTACTTGACTGAGCATCAGCAGAGCTGGTTACCTAGCTACAAGCCGGAGTCTGAGCGACCTGCCGTGAGCGTATCAGTCAGTCCGGAGCAGACGGAGGATCAGCAGGCTTCTTTCACAGGATGACAATGAAACATCTCCTGGCAGCAGACTGAACAAAGTGCATCTCCTTCCCAGCATTGAAACACCACAAGTCTCTGCTTCTGGGGTAAGTTAGACGAAGTGTGTTTGTGGTCATCATGAGAGTGATACCGTGTGTGTGTGAAGCCACTTCTACTCATCAAATACCAGCAAATAAGAAAGGAAATTAAAAATGTTGTTCGTCATTTAATGAACTCCTCAATTGATTGAAAATAAATCCGACATCTGAAGACAATAAATTAGTATTGTTTTCATATTTTAATTATTTTTTTCAGTAAATTTCCAACAAATAAGATGTTTGAACATATTTACTTCCAAATATGAGCAGATTTGGAAACTTCTATAAAAATATTTATTCATTGGTTTAATTTAAATGTTTGGCTAAACATGAGCGCTGGATTTTTAATTTTTACAATAATTTATGTTTTGGCGCATTCATGATTTATGTTCACTTTTGTCCTTTTTTTTAAAATGATGATTTATTTCTATTTCTGTATTTTAGATTTTATGGTGTGTTTTTTTGTCAATTGAAACATTTTCAATTCGTAATTTGTTCCTTTGCTGTGATTTTGTTTTTTCTTATTTTTATTGACTTTTTTTGGCGGTGTTGTGCGAATTCTGCCATTTTGGAGTGTCTCCCAAATTGAAAAACTATTCCCTCATTAAAAACATACATGAAGTAATTTTCTTTTTCTTAATGCATGTTTGATCAATTAGCAAGCTTTCCTGTCATGTATTCTAATTCCATTCAAATGTCAGGTTGTTTTCGGCCTTGAATTTTGTTCTCTACCACGCCCACCTACTATTATAAGCGGGAAGTGTTTTTGTGCACATGCCCTGCTCATGCTCAGTCCCTCCCTTCAACACCGATTGTCGTTTTTAAAAGCACCAAAATATGGATATAAATTAGTATGCACTATATTTGCTTACTTAATGAGCTTTAGATCTGATTTTTTTTGCAAACTCAAAAGAAATTTAGGTTGTGTCATGCATACGTTCAAGACGTGGAACTAAATGGGGAGCAAAACTGAAACGAAATAAGTGAATATTTCAATAAGTGTGAATCATCATGATTTGGATAAAAATCACATTTTTGTGCTGACAAATGTAACAATACTTATCTGTGAAAAGAAAAGACTCAGGAAAACACAATGACCACACTTTAAACGTATTTTACAAACCTAAATTCCTCTTGAAACATTTAACTTTTTTAAGCTCGCATCTTCTCTGGGATATCTCTAATCAGATCAAATCAGTCTGATATTTAGTCCAAATTTTGGTTTTATCCATTTTACAATATATTCAATCAGCCATGGATTCTCCACAAAACGCTACCCACAGGGGTGGGCAAATCAGGTCCTTGAGGGCCGGTGTCCTGAAGGTTTTCCATATGTTCTTACACCTTCACACCTGATCCTGTTAATTGAGTCACTGTGCCAAATTTTATTGGATGTTGATTTCACTTTTTGTGCATCAGCTGTATTGAACCAGGAACACAATGAAAACCTTCACGACACCGGCCCTCGAGGACCGGATTTGCCCACTCCTGCGCTACAGTCTTATCATTCGTGTTTCTTGTATGTGTTAAAGACCAAAAGAAATTTAGAAATTTAGATTTTTTTCTATGACATTCAGATTAATTTAATTGTAGCATCGAATTCCGTCAGTGAATTGCTTAAAGTTGTTAAGACAACTGGTGTTACTTTTGAGATTTTTTTGCAAATCCGGCGAAAACCCATGCATACCCGAGGAGAACAAGCAAACTCAACATAGAAAGGCCAGTGTTTCAAGCGTCCATGCTCTTTTTTTCATTTTGTAGCATATATTCTTTGGATACACCATAGACAAGCATTCAGAGAAACATTTTGAAGATACAATTGATATAAAGTTGTCCGGCTGCAGAATGAAGACATGTCTAAAACAGGCATGGGCAAACTACGGTGTGCGGGCCATATGTGGCCCATTATACGTTTGAATCCGGCCCGCCGAGCTTGAAAAAATTAAATAAATAAACCGTGTTAATGTTTTATTTACCCTAAAATTCCGACGTTTCGTCACTAGATGGCGCACTCTAGTGCTCTCATTCAAATGTGTGTGTCTTACGCTGTCAAAATAAAGAGTGTGCACAGATATGGAAAGCCATCTGGCCCGAAACACGCGCTTAAACAAGAGTGTTAGATGTTAAAACAAGCAAAATGTTACATCAAGCACTTAGATTTCAAACCTAGTGCCACTAAATGCACGTTTTTAAGTGCTATCGCACTAGATTTCAGACCTAGCGCCACTAGATTTGTAATTTAACGCTCTAGCGTAACATTTGGTGCGCTTGTTTAAAATCTAGCGCACCATTCTATCGGTCTAATCTAGCGGTTACCAAAGCATGCCATCCATCTGATCCTGTTCCGGCCCATTTGTCAAATGTTAGAACTCAGCGTGGCCCAGAAATCAAAAAGTTTGCCCACCCCTGGTCTAGGATCTAACAAGGGATCCATCCTGATCAGATGTTGGTGCCTGAAGCCCGTCATTTCATTTTGGTTTTACTCGATGGAGAGTCTAAAGGTCATCAGATCAACTCTTGTACTTAATCTTCATATAGGAAGTCACCGGGCTTCTTTAGGACAAGTTCGTTCATCAGACTCGTACGTTAGGAGAGGAATTTAGTTGCTAATCTTAAAATGGAAATAAAACCCAGTAGTAGCCAATGATCTACACAGGTCGAAACTTTAAAAACCTGCGTCACAGGGTTTTGGGTGTATCGTTAACAACCTCTCTAACAATTAACATTTTGAGCGGACGAAAATTATCTCTACGAGAATTTTTCTGTAATAAACTTTTGCTTCTGTAACTCTACATTTTTGCCTCAAGCAAAAAAAAAAATTCCACCCGATCTCTTGGCCTCCGAGAAATCTTCAGCCAACCACATCAATTTATTGCGAGGACAAATATTTTTTTAACCAATTACATGTTGGCCATTCTTTGTGGCCAGGTGAAGTTTGAGTAGACAAAATCTCCCTGGATGTTTCAAAGAGCTTTCGGCATTTCCCTTCAGGGGTCGCCACAGCAAGTCAGTTTCTTCCATCTAACCCTATCTGCTGCATCTTCTTGGTCACACCAACTATCTTCATGTCTTCCTTCACTGTATCCATGAACCTCCTCTTTGGTCTTCCTCTAGTCCTCTTTCCTGGTGGTTCCAAATCCAGCATCCTTCTTCCTATGTACTCTCTCTCTCTCCCCTCTGCACATGTCCAAACCATCTCAGTCTGGCCTCTCTGAAAAAAAAGCCCATTTTTGATCCAAGATAAATGTCCAAGAAACTTTTTGCTTCAGCTAGCCTGATTTTTAGAGTTCTCCCAGAGCCTTCTAACAGACATAGTCAATGGTACGGTGTCAGGAGAGTAGTCTGTTCCCCCTCTGTGTCCTGTTTCCCTCCTCCATCTTGTCTGTGTGTGTGCAACAAGTCACACCTGAAACTCTTCGACTTATCTGCTGGAGCATAAATGAATCAGTTTTCAAAGACTCTTCGCCAGATCGTTTTTTATCATACTTGGCTCCAGCTCCTACATCAGAACCTGTCTAGTTTATCTGTTTTGTCTTCTTTATTTGGACTTTTTTTTATCAATCTAATAAATCTGCTTGTGATTTTTCATCTGAGCCTGTCTTGTGTCAAGAGTATATTTTTGGCTTTAGCTAATCCAATCATGACATATGGATTGGACATTGGAGCAAATTATTTCTTCAGAGAGTTGTGTAAATATAAATGTTGTTTTGTTGGTGTAATTACTACTTAGTCAGCATACAATGACACCCATAACTAAAAAAAAAAAACCTGCAACAAAGCCTTGACACGTGGAATCTGCAGTGAAATACAGACGGAATACAGACAAACAGTCTGAACACCAAAAGGAAGACATTGCACTATAAGAGGTTTTCCAGCAGATCAACTAGAATGATAACATAAAGAAAGACCTCTTCAGAACTCTGCAGGATCTTATTCACTCAGTCAAGGATGAAACTCGGACACAGTTTGATTTTCCAACTCACTACTTAACACCCGTCAGCTGAGAGCATAAAGTGGAAGAAAAACCTGCTCAGATGAAAGATTTTAAATGGTCTTTTCATCTGCAGGAGACGTACTGATTATCATAAACCAGCTAATTTAGGGTACCTCGGTGAGTTTTACTTTATGTATGAGGGTTACACCACATTAGGTTGCTTTTTCTAAAACACCCAAATATTCAAATATGTCAGTAGCCAACATTAACAGATTTATTTTGGAATTTAATTTATGTGACTAAGTTTACAAAGTCAGGAAAATGTTCTTAGTTTAAAAAAAAAGCTGACAGACGAGGTTAGACAAGAATCTCCATGGACAATGATGTTTGCAGATGACATTTTGATCTGTAGTGAGAGGAGGGAAGAGGTGGAGGAAAAGCTGGAGAGGTGGAGGTTTGCACTAAAAGAAGAGGAATGAAGACTAGTCAGAGTAAAACAGAGTACATGTGTGTGAATGAGAGGGATCCAAATGTAAAAGTGAGGTTACAGGGAGAAGAGAGAAAGAAGGTGGAAGATTTTAAATATCTAGGATCAACAGTGCAGAGCAACGAAGAGTGTGGAAAAGAGGTGAAGAAGCGTGTTCAAGCAGGCTGGAACGGGTGAAGAAAAGTATCAGGTGTGATGTGTAATAGAATAGTTTCAGCTAAAATTAAAGGGAACATGTAGAAAACCGTGGTGAGACTGGTCTGCTGATTGGTCTAGAGACAGTGGCACTGAGGAAAAGACAGGAAACAGAGATGAAGATGCTGAGGATCTCTCTGGGAGTGACCAGGATGGACAGGATCAGAGGAACAGCACATGTCAGAGGTTTTGGAGATAAAGTCAGAGAGTCCAGACTGAGATGGTTTGGACATGTACAGAGGAGAGAGAGTACATCGGAAGAAGAATGCTGGATTTGGAACCCCCAGGAAAGAGGCCTAGAGGAAGACCAAAGAGGTTCATGGATACAGTGAAGGAAGACATGAAGATAGTTGGCGTGACCAAAGAAGATGCAGCTGATAGGGTTAGATGGAAGAAACTGACTTGCTGTGGTGCCCCCTGAAGGGAAGTGCCGAAAGGAAAAGAAGAAGCGTTCCATTCCATCGTCTTCCGCTTATCCGGGGCCAGGTCCCTGGGGCAACAGCCTCAGCCCAGGCTTCTCTCATCCGGGGTGAGAGAAGCCTCCTCACCCGGGAGGATCCTGAGGCGTTTCCCCGCCAGCTGTGAGACATAGTTTCTCCAGCAATTCCGGCGCCAACCCTGGGTCAACTAGGTGAGGTGTTTTGGGCATGCCCGAAACACCTCACCAACAACGCGCTTAAGAGCCATCCTAACCAGATGCCCAAAGAACCCCATTTGGCTTCTCTTGATCCGAAAGAGCAACAGCTCTGCTCCCGGATGGCAGAGCTCCTCACTCTATCTCTGAGTGAGAGTCCAACCAATGTGCAGAGGAAGTTCATTTCGTCCGCTCGTATTCCCAATCTCATTCTTTCGGTCATCACCCACAGCTGGTGACCAAGTGCTTCATGTCTCCCCCACAGAGTAAAAATGAACGTTATTTAGTCAAATTTACAGCTGGAACATCACAAGGCAGAAGCTTTAATGATATGGTCCACATTTCCCACACGATGTGAGTTTTTCTCCTCATTGAGCGTTCGTTGATGGAGGTCACAAATCGAACATTAAACTTTCACTGATGGCCTTCATTTCCCATCAGCAGGTGTATACAGTACATCCAGGAATTTTTACATCAGAAAATGCATTTAAGCAATAGCCTGGATGAGTCAACAACTGATATTTATTTAGGGTTTTTGACTAATTTAGAGTAAAAGACGACGGGGTGATATTATTTCATTGTTTTGGACCAGAAATGTTTTTCATTTCATGTTTCTCTTTATTTTAGAGAGCTGCGTCATATCTGTGACATTATCAGCATTATTTGTGAGGAAGTTCCTTTAATTTACGACATCAATACTTACTGTATGCTAAAATAAAAAATTATTAAAGGTTGAAATATTTATTTATTGCAATCTGCATAAAGATGAAAAATAACCACGCCTGTGACTTGTAATGAATTAATGCAGGCATGGGCAAACTATGGCCCGAATTCCGGCCTGCCAAACTTGAAAAATTGAATAAATAAACCTTGTGTTTTATTTTCCCCACAATTCTGATGAAAATTCTGATGAAAGAATGAGATCGCAGGTACAAGCGTCCGAAATGAGCTTTCTCCGCAGGGTGGCTGGGCCCTCACTCAGAGATCTGGTGAGGAGCTCTGCCATCCGGGAGGAGCTCGGTGTCGAGCCGCTCCTCCTCCAGGTCGAGAGGAGCCATATGGGTTGGTTCGGGTATCTGATCAGGATGCCCCCCGAGCGCCTCGCGGGCAAGGTGTTCTGGGCACGTCCCACCGGCAGGAGACCAAGGGGCAGACCCCGGACCAGTTGAAGAGACTATGTCTCACAGCTGGCCGGGGAATGACTTCGGATCCTTCCGGGTGAGCTGGAGGATGCAGCAGGGGTGAAGGAGACCTGGGCTGCCCGTTTGAGGTTGTTGCCCCCGGGACCCGACCCCGGAACAAGCGGAAGATGACGAAACGGAACTGGTTAAACTTGGTTGTGCATCTGAGTCCTACCTACACCCTCTTCTACGACTCCTAACACCCTCAGAAACATTCACATTGGTCAGATTGGTCACCAGGACCTGACCGGGGTGTACTCTGGCTCTCACCTGACCGGACCAAAATGAGAACGTGGATTAATTTTGAAGTGAGTTTGGAGATATTATAGAAGAGCTTTAGAAGTTTCCCTGGTTGGATTCATGTTCAAAATGGTTGTACTGAAATGTAAAACCTTACATCAAAACACTGAATGGGAGTGAGAGGAGGGGGGAATTCACTCTGTCAAACATGGAAATGAAACCAAATTCTAATTCTCCTTTCGGCATTTCCCTTCAGGGGTCGCCACAGCAAGTTTCTTCCATCTAACCCTATCTGCTGCATCTTCTTCGGTTACACTACTATCTTCATGTCTTCCTTCACTGTATCCATGAACCTCCTCTTTGGTCTTCCTCTAGGCCTCTTTCCTGGTGGTTACAAATCCAGCATCCTTCTTCTGATGTACTCTCTCTCTCTCCTCTGTACATGTCCAAACCATCTCAGTCTGGTTTCTCTGACTTTATCTCCAAAACCTCTAACTTGTGCTGTTCCTCTGATCCTGTTCATCCTGGTCACTCTCAGAGAGATCCTCAGCATCTTCATCTCTGCTACCTCCATCTCTGTTTCCTGTCTTTTCCTCAGTGCTACTGTTTCTAGACCAAACATCATGGCCGGTCTCACCACGGTTTTGTACACTTTCCCTTTATTTTGGCTGAAACTCTTGTCACACATCACACTTGATATGTTTCTCCACCCGTTCCATTGTGCCTGCACACGCTTCTTCACCTCTTTTCCACACTCTCCATTGCTCTGGACTGTTGATCCTAAGTACTAAAACTAGATTTCAGACCTAGCTTTACTAAATTTAAAATTTTACGCTCTTGATATAACATTTAGCGCACTTGTTTAAAATCTAGCGTGGTTAATGGATTCAGGCTTTAATCGTGAACGTTGGCACCAGAAATGAGAGAAATTTTAGAAAAGCAGTTGGGGTGTAAACGGGTAGAGGATTCTCAGGCCGGAATGTATAAATAACCCAATTCATTCATTCATGCCATCTTTTTCTCCATTTTCTCCAAATTCTTCTAAATTTCATCACAATGAGTTATTTTTATCCAAGTATTTTATATCAATTATTTTTTTTAAACATCTGGGAAAAATTTTATGTTGTTCCATTTAAAAAACAGCACCTGGAAACAGAAAAAAAAAGGTCAGAGGAGCTGAAACGAAAAGACAGAACCGTCTGTGTGTGAGTTTATTAAATTGGGGTGACTCACCGAGCGAAGAGGAGAAACCTTCTTCATTCCTCCTGAGCCAGAGGAGATCCACACCGTCGGGGAAAACAGGCCTCCTGCCCTGTTAAAAACATAGAAAAAAAACAACTCCCTGTAAAATATTTATCCTTCAACGTGCAGAAGCACGAGTCCCCAATTTATACAAGCACCACGCAATCTTCTTATTGGCAGGAAAGGACTCGGGGGCACTCGCTCTGCTGTAATGAGCCCACACACAAATCGTGCAAACAATCTAAAGTGTACAACTTTTTCTTTTTTTCCCCCCAGCATGTACGAACCGCTCCCACGCAGACACACAGTCTGTGGACACACGTGTACACGAGCAGAACAATGCAGCAGAAGACGCTTCTGTGAAGATGTCTGCGAAAAAAAATAGAAAAATTAAGACTAAAAATGGACTTATTCACCAGAAAACTGACAACGTGGAAAGTAGAAATAGAGAAAATTAATCCACGTTCCCATTTTGGTCGGGTCAAGTGAGAGGCAGGGTACACCCCGGTCAGGTCCTGGTGACCAATCTGAATAATGTGAATGTTTCTGAGGGTGTTAGGAGTCGGAGAAGAGGGTGTAATGTAGGACTCAGATGCATAGCCGAGTTTAACCAGTTCCGTTCCGTCATCTTCCGCTTGTTCCGGGGTTGGGTCGCAGGGGTAACAGCCTCAAACGGGTAGCCCAGGCTTCTCTCACCCCGGCTGCATCCTCCAGCTCACCCGGAAGGATCCCAAGTCGTTCCCCGGCCAGCTGTGAGACATAGTCTCTCCAGCGGGTCCGGGGTCTGCCCCTTGGTCTCCTCCCGGTGTGACGTCCCCGAAACACCTCACCCACAAGGCGCTCGGGGGGCATACCCTGACCAGATGCCCAAACCACCCCATCTGGCTCCTCTAGACCTGGAGGAGGAGCGGCTCGACACCGAGCTCCTCCCGGATGTTTTTCAAATTCACTAGTTTAATTTTCTTTACAAAAACAAAACAACAAAAAGCAAATTGCTTAATCTATTTTTTGCTTTTTCTTGTTTTTAACAAGGGTTCATCTGATTTCCCCAAAGCGTTTTTCTTCTCCATCTCTCCATTTTTCTGTTCCCATCTCTTTTTTCACTGGCATTTACTTTTTCAAAAATCAATCATTATGGTGCTCTGGGATGGTCAGTTTTAATTTTTTTGATGAAATCTTTGCAGCTGCTCTTGTTATTCAAACACTAACCAGTGATTTCCCTCAGGATGACCATCTCATGGCAGGAGACACTGTACTCTGTACAAATCATTTTACTAACAATGCTTCTAGAACAGGCGAGCGTTGAAAACATGGGATTTTAAGTGGTTTGTAAATGTAATAGTAAAGTAATATAATATGTGATATTAATTAATGGCATACACTTTTTAATTTGATAGAATTATTTCCAGTTCCTTTCAAATGACAAAATGTAAAGATTTGTCATAACATGGAGCCAAAAATATACCCATGACACAACAGACAGGCTCAGATGAAAAAATCAAAAGCAGATTTATTAGATTGATAAAAAGTCCAAATAAAGAAGACAAAAACAGATTGATCCAATTATGCTGCAGCAGATGAATAGATGAGTTTCAGGTGTGACTTGTTGCAGCTCCCTGCTGGGTCCGCCCAACTCCACACACACACACACACACACACACAGACACACACACACACACACACACACACACACAGGGTCAAGAGGGAGGTGGAAAACAGGACAGAAGGGGAACAGACTACTCTCCTGACAAAATTCATGCTGGAATTTTTAAAATATAAGTTTATTCGCTTTCATTTGTGACCAAACATTAGACGTACACCAACCAATCAATGGAGTCCACAAGAATCATTGTAACGTACGATAAAAGTAATAAATAAGAAAAACTTTCATTCAAGTAAAGACTAAAAATATCCAGATTTTTTAAAAATTTGTTCAAATACATTTCGATTACATTCTATGCACTATTTTAACAAGTTGTATTTTTGTTGGTATCCTTCTGTCTCTAGAAACAATTACTACTGAGTAAGCCGATGTGTAAGCTGAAGCTCCTTCCGCATTTGCTGCAAATGTGATAGGCGGTATGAGTCACAGGGGGAGCAGTGGCAGACTGACTTCTTACTGTTTCCGGGTCTTTGTGGCCTCATGCTGGATCTCTTTGTTCTCCTCGGCCTGCTTGATGTCAACTTTGACAGTTGCATGCCACCTGTAGTGGTAAGAAGTCACTGACTCGAGATCTGCTGCATTGATGTTGCCCAACTTTGTACTGTAGGGAAGTTCGTCACCCTATTGGACGGCTTGGTCACATAGATGAAGTGTGTTTAAAGATATAATCGAAGAGCTTTATAAGTTTCCCTGGTTAGATTCATGTTCAAAATGGTTGTACTGAAATGTAAAAACTTACATCAAAACACTAAATGGGAGTGAGAGGAGGGGGGAATTCACTGTGTCAAATATGGAAGTGAAATCAAATTCTTTTTCTGCTTTCGGCATTTCCCTTCAGGGGTCGCCACAGCAAGTCAGTTTCATCCATCTAACCCTATCTCCTGCATCTTCTTCGGTCACACCAACTATCTTCATGTCTTCCTTCACTGTATCCATGAACCTCCTCTTTGGTCTTCCTCTAGTCCTCTTTCCTGGTGGTTCCAAATCCAGCATTCTTCTTCCGATGTACTCTCTCTCCTCTGCACATGTCCAAACCATCTCAGTCTGTCCTCTCCGACTTTATCTCCAAAACTCCTAACATGTGCTATTCTTCTGATCCTGCCCATCCTGGTCACTCCCAGAGAGATCCTCAGCATCTTCATCTCTGCTACCTCCATCTCTGTTTCCTGTCTTTTCCTCAGTGCCACTACAGTATATCTAGACCAATCAGCATGGCCGCTCTCACCACGGTTTTGTACACTTTTCCTTTAATTTTAGCTGAAACTCTTCTGTCACACATCACACCTGATACTTTCTCCACCCATTCCAGCCTGCCTGCACACGCTTCTTCACCTCTTTTCCACACTCTCCATTGCTCTGGACTGTTGATCCTAGATACTTAAAATCTTCCACCTTCTTTATCTCTTCTCCATGTAACCTCACTTTTCCATTTGGAAACCAAATAAATGTAATTAAATTGGGGTTTTTTTGGGCAAAAATTGTATTTCTGAGCTAAGAAATTCCATCAAGCCTGTCTCTTCAGCTACTTTGTTTTGCCAATTTGTCAAGATTCCTGTGGATCTGCACATTTTACCGCCAACAGGTGTATAAATGGCTAACACATTATGTCAATGAACGCTGGTGTTTGCTGAGTCTGATGTTGCTGCTGGGCCGATTTTCACACATGCTGTCAGATATTACCCCTATGTCTACTGGCCTCTTTTTTTGCCTACCGAGGCCACTGTGCACCATGAATCCTGACTCTGACCAGAGTTCTCTGATGATGTGCCTATTTTAGATTGGAAGCCACAAAGCTCTACTTTTCTACACTGAAAATAGACCTGATGGTCTTCATGTGTGAAGTTTGAGCACAAAAGGGTGTAAAGTTCAGGGATACACAGAAAATACTCCAGAGTGTGCTCGGCATTTATAAAGAGGATGCAGAGATCCTTACACTCTGGTGTAAAACAACAGTTGAGCATCAAGACCCACTTTGATTTTTCTGGTATGTCGCGGGTTTGTGTCTCCAGCTGATAGAAATATCAACTTGTCAACATAACCAGGTAGTTGGAGGGATTCACAGGATATGGGCCGATCATTTTTGTTCAAAATACAAAAATGATCAGCAAAGGTTTTCAATATCAACCAAAGTTTGCGGTTTATTAAAAACATGTATTTTCAGTACATTTATTTACACACAAAAAACCTCGGAAAATTTCAGATTTTTTAGCTCTGTTGTAAAATTTGCACCAAATTTTTTGTTTCAAGGTATTTATATATTTTGTGGTTCCCTCACCCACCACCAGAGGGAGCCAGGGAGCATCTCACCTTTCCCCCAATTCTACCTGATCTGGACCACCTGCGCCTGATTTCTCTGCTGACTATTTAAAGGCAGCCTCACCAGCATTCCCTGTCTGGTCTTCATGCCTTCCTGCCTTGACTGACTCCCGACCCAATGGATATCCTTTTGGAACTGAGATTAACTCTTTGAAAACTTTATTGATCCCTTTTTTACTTCTGTTCCTTTGCTAACAGCCTTGCTGAACCTTGGTTAAATAAATCCTGTTTGATGTCCTGCATGTGGGTCCTCCTCCTTCCACACCACAACAATATACATATATACACTTTATTCATCCCTCAACAGGGAAATTTATGTGCTGGATAACACCGCACCAGGCAGTGACGACGGCGCCAATGGTGGGAGAAATGGGGGGTTAAGTGTCTTCCCCAAGGACACCTAGACGTGAGCTCAGTGGAATTCGATCCCGAGAACTTCCAGTCCAAGGGCGAACGTTCTACTACTGAGCTAACGCCTCCCCCACCAACTTTTTTTGTTACATTCGTAGAATAAACTGTGTTAAATGAAGTTTCCGATGATTCTACTGTTCCACTGGTTTGTTTACACTCGTCTCACGTACAGTGCAACACAAATCTATCAACTAAAAATCTGACCCTCTTGCACAGAAAGGAGCCAGCTGGTGAATTCAGAAGGGTGTGAACTCTCAACAGTTTCAGAACCAAACGGACCAGTTTGGTTCTGACAAATTTTCAGATCTGCAGGAATTTTATTTTCCCACTTTTGCATAAAAATAAAAGTAACATAGATATACAGTAGTACATAACAATTTAATACCCACATTTTTCTATAAAAGTGGTGTTTGCAGACACGTCCATGCAGACAGCCCAGGATGGTCTGGTAAGGGTGGGAGTTTTTTCCTCTCTCATCCCACTCTGAACAATCAGAGTACGGTATATTTTGCTATTAAGGATCCAGTGGGTGTGAATGTAGAAGTAGGTTTCATGTGTAGGTTGATGGGATGAGGATGTGTAATTGCAGCTCTAAAAGCATTGTGGGAATAATTCTGATTTATGAATGTGTGGGATCTCCACATATCAGATACCTTCATCATTCAGGAGGCAGGATGATTTGAAAGTAGCAGTGTAATGATACATGTATTTGTACTGAACCATTTTAGTATGGGACATTTTGGGTCAATGGAGGGCTGTGCATAAATTGTTTGTTCCGTGCAATAACCAAAAGGCTTTTTTAAGCCTTGAAGACAGGAAGTTCGCGCATGCGCGACTTGGGCTGCACGTCTGTTTTGTTTGCTCTTTGTAGTTTTCAAAGTTCTTTGAGGCAATACTGAATAGTCTTTAACAAGTTGCTAAGGTTGGGAGTGCCACATACAGCCTGTGTGACACCTGGAACACAGCAGGGGTGTACGTGGGGGGAGGGACCGTATGTGTGCGCACATGCATGCGCGCGTGCTGTGTGTCACGTGTTGAAGTGATGAAGCAAGAGGAAGTCGTATCGAGATTGCGTTAGCTCGCCTCATCCAACCACATTCAAATCAAATGCCGCAATTGATCCGGATTGGTTTTTAATGACTTTTTTCTTTATTTTTAACGGTGACAAAATGGCGAAACAAGTGACTACTTTTTATAAAACTAACGAAGTAAAAGTACAGATAATTGCATAAAAAAGTAGTGAGTAAAAGTAAAAAGTAGACAAAAAAATAATTACTTTGTTAAAGTAAAGATAACTTGACACCTCTGAGAGTAGGGACGACCTAGTCTAGGAGGTTAGCATTAGCATCTGATGTTAGCAAGCGTCATTGCGGTTTAGCCAACGAGCCTTTAGCTTCTCAAAGCTTAATTTTTCCGCACCTATTTATGCTTTTCAGGAATTTCAATTACACTATTAAATTCTTGACCACGCAGTGGGTTAACACAGTGGCCTCACAGCAAGAAGGTCGTGGGTTCGAGTCCCGGGTGGGGACGAGGCTTGGAACACTGTCCTTTCTGTGTGGAGTTTGCATGTTCTCCCCGTGTTTGCGTGGGTTTTCTCCGGGTACTCCGGTTTCCTCCCACCCTCCAAAGACATGCATACTAGGTCGATCGGCCGGTGCCAAACTGCCCCTAGGAATGAATGTGTGCATGGTTGTATGCGTGTGGCCCCGCGACAGACTGGCGACCTGTTCGGGGTGTACCCTGCCCGTTGCCTTGAATCAGCCGGAATGGGCTCCGGCACCCCGTAAGGGACAGACGGATAAGAAGGTGACTGACTGAATTCTTGGCCACAAATAAAAAGGCATTTAGGCAAATATATGAGACATTTTTTATCAATATATAAATATAAATACAAAAGCTGAAGATGTTGAATCCATGACATGCTTTTCAGCTTTTATTAAAAACTCCTCAGTTCTGTCCATCGTGTACAGCTGTGCCAAAACATCACCTTTGCCCCCTCACACAACAGCGTTCCATGATTACGAAGCTGCGTTTTCATTAAACGATGCAGAGAGACTTCTTCTGATTTTAGATGTATAATTACCAGGCAGCGTGTGTCTTCCTGAACCATTTAATCAGACTTTCGGAAAAAGAGTGAAGACTTCCTGTAAGAGTCTGTGTTGTGTGTGTGTGTGTGTGTGTGTGTCGTGGGGTAATTACCTCCAAATACAACTGCCTATACTTTCAGTGCTGCTAAGAAAGCAATTTAAATACTTGGAGCCTGCTTTAAAAAATATATTTTTATTAGTTTAACTTGCAAATTTTACCTTTTAATTGTGTTTAAAGTTTTATAGCGATAAAAAAAAAAGAGATTTAAAGAAAACTTGTGTGTTCCCAAAAAATGGAACCAGGACTCGAACAGAATAGGCGGCTCAGAAGATGAATGAATGAAGACAACCAATTTTTTTAAGCTGCCTATGTATGGGATGTTTTTTTTTGTCTTTACCTTAAGACGAGGGTTGCCGCAGCTGTCAATATGACTCCACGTCACTTTAATATGCTAATTAGAGTAAATAATACACAGACCGTTTATGACTTTTAATATAAATGAGTTTTCTATTTTATCATGTATTTTTTGTGTCCTAAAAATAAGAATTTCAAAATTTATAAGCATTTTATCTCCTCTAACCTGCTGCACCCCGCAGCAGCTGAGAGGAAGGATGCATTGCCATGGCAACAACTTCCTGCAGAAGTTAATGCTATGTTGGCAATGCTATGTTGCCATTGCTATGGCAATGTGTATATTGCTACACTGCCACACGTAAGTGTGTATATGTGTTTATATTTGTGGAGAGAGACAAGAAGGACTCCGACGCCATTACAGAAATATTGAAGAAAGATTGAGTGAGATAATATTGAAGAGATACCATGAAGAGAGTAAGAAAATTGTTATCTAAATAATGTATGCCATGTTTTCTAGATAAGTCTTGAAAGTTCAGGTTAACATATTGGAATATAGCCGATAGACAATTTATAATGAGAACATTTTTGAAACAAGAGCGCATAATGCGGGAAAAAAAAGTAGGCTGTCGACAAATTCGGTAATTTTACTTTGGAGTTTGCTTTTTTATTCTACGTTTTAAAAATATAAAAAATGTTATAGTTATTATTACTTTAAAAATTGAGTGGTGTAAAAGTTTATTTATGCGATATAGCAGCGCAAAACATGAATAATTACATAAGCGGTCACATTGACGGTCATGGCGCTTGCAGGTAGATATTGAAAGCGCCAGTCCTTGTTTTAAATCCTTGTTTTAAAGTAGCACAATTATGTATTCCGTTCCGTCATCTTCCGCTTGTTCCGGGGTCAGGTCGCGGGGACAACAAGGCAAGGCAAGGCAAGTTTATTTGTATAGCACAATTCATACAAAATGTAATTCAAAGTGCTTCACAAGAAAGAAAAGAAAAAGAATGCATTAAAATCACAAAACATAGAATCAAAAAGTTTAAAAAATTAAATAAATAAAATCATTAAAACAGATTAAAAATTGAGCAATTAATAAAAAGCACAGTTAAACAGAACTGTTTTCAGCCTAGATTTAAACATTGTCACAGTAGAGGCCTGTCTCACGGCCTCAGGAAGTTTGTTCCAGACTTTTGCAGCATAAAATTGAAATGCAGCTTCTCCATGTTTAGTCCTGACTCTAGGCACCAGCAGGAGGCCGGTCCTGGAGGTCCTCAGAGTTCTAGATGGTTCATAAGGTACTAACATATCACAGATGTACTTTGGTGCTACATCATGGAGAGAGTTAAACACAAGCAGAGCAGCTTTAAAGTCTATTCTCTGAGCCACAGGAAGCCAGTGCAGAGACTTGAGCACAGGACTAATGTGATCGTATTTTCTAGTTCTTGTTAGGACTCGAGCCGCAGCATTTTGAATAAACTGCAGCTGTTTTAAAGCCTTTTTGTTCAGACCAGTGAGTAGACCGTTGCAATAATCTAACCTGCTGGAAACAAATGCATGGATAAGAACCTCTAAGTCTGTTTTAGAAACCAAACCTCTGATTTTGGCAATGTTTTTCAGGTGGTAAAAGGCTGCTGATGTAATTGATTTGATGTGACTGTTGAAGTTAAAGTCTGAGTCCATTATTACTCCCAGATTTCTAACTTGATTTGTCGGTTCCAGAGAGAGAGATTGAAGGTAACTGATGACACTTTCTCTTTGTTTCTCTTTCTCTTTGCCCTCAAACGGGCAGCCAGGCCTCTCTCAAACCCGGCTGCATCCTCCAGCTCAGCCGGAAGGATCCCGAGTCGTTCCCCTTCCAGCTGTGGGACATCGTCTCCACAGCGGGTCCGGGGTCTGCCCCTTGGTCTCCTCCCGGTGGGACATGCCCGAAACACCTCACCCGTGAGGCGCTCGGGGGGCATCCCGACCAGATGCCCTAACCACCCCATCTGGCTCCTCTCGACATGGAGGAGGAGCGGCTCGACACCGATCTCTTCCTGGATGACAGAGCTCTTCACCCGATCCCTGAGTGAGAGCCCTGCCAACCTGCGGAGGCAGCTCATTTCGGCCGCTTGTACCCGCAATCTCATTCTTTCGGTCACCATCCACAGCTGGTGACCATAGGTGAGGGTTGGAACGTAGATCGACTTGTAAATCGAGAGCTTTGCTTTTCGGCTCAGCTCTCTCTTTACCACGATGGACCGATGCAGCGTCCTAGTTATTGCTGATGCCGCACCGATCCGCCTGTCGATCTCCCGCTCCATCCTTCCCCCACTCGTGAACAAGACCCCGAGATACTTAAACTCCTCCACTTGGGGCAGGACCCTGTCCCTGACCCGCAGGGGGCATTCCACCCTTTACTGGGCGAGGACCATGGTCTCGGGTTTTGGAGGCGCTAATTTCCATCCCGGCCGCTTCTCACTCGGCAGCAAATCGATCCAGTGAGAGCTGGAGATCACGGTCTGATGAAGCCAACATTATTATTTATAATAGTAAAAATTATCCAGTTGTCTATCCATACCGTGTTTTTTTTTTTATTTCTATTTTTTCTATATATGTTTTTAGCCTGAAATCAGTCTAAAATTTACTATGGGAGTGGTGACAATAAAGAATCTTCAAATAATAGAGAATTGCAATCAATGCTTACATTTGTAGGTTTCAAATATCTCCTTTTTTTCATCTTTTTTGGGATTTGGCATCAAATACTAAGTGTAAAACTATCTAAATACTTTTTCAGATAAACACAATTTCTCTGTCGTTTGATAGAAAAAACATACAGAATAAAAAACTAAACCTTTTCAAAGTAACATTCAACCTGTCCCTGACTTGTGACGATCTGCTACTGAGTCACTTCAGTAACGAACAAAAACTCTCAATTGTGGTTTTTATTATTTATTTTTGTTCATTCTTACATTTGACATCTTATTCAGAAATTGTAGAAGAAAAATTACATAAGTACAGAAAAACTTATAAAAACTGGCCTTGCTCGTTTTCTTCAAGGCTTTTTTGTTATATAAAAATGCGTCAAAAAATAATTTTACAACAACAAACTATTCAATTCGCTGGTATTTTACGGTTAGTACTTCCATTTCTTTTCAAACCAGCAATGGAAAGGGACAGCATAAAGATGGCTTCACACATGTTAGATTTTATGAGTAAATGACTCGTTCTAACGGACTTTTATGCAGTTGATTCGACTTGCTTTTTTACCACACGTTTTGAAAATATTAACAAAAAGATAGAAAAAAAACGAGGACATTTGTGTCTCACCAGTGGTGGAACATAACAAAGTAAATGTACTTTGTTACTGTACTTAAGTAAAAAAATTGTGTATCTGTACTTTACTTAAGTAAAATTTGAGACCTGTACTTTTACTTCACTACATTTTTAGAACAAAAATATCTGTACTTATACTCCGCTACTTTTTAAAAGTGTGTTTTACATTTTTCGTTACATTTTCGTTCGGGAATTTGAAAAATACACTGTTTTTTTTTTTTTTTTTGGCGCATCTTGAAGCCGCATCGCAAAAAAAAAAAGGGGGCAGTTGATCGGGAGAAGAAGTAATGAATCGAGGACCAATCAGAATCGAGAGTAAACATTTTCCGCATTCATTCACCGCCAAAAAAAACTAACAACAAATATAGCACAAATTAAAAACAGTCAGAAGATCGTCGTTCGTTGTGTTTATTTTAAATAAAAAATTGAGCCGTCGTTACACAGAGCAGGGGCGGATCTAGAGTTTTCTAAAGGAGCGGGGGGAGCGGGCTGAGGTCATTGACAAAGCCAATATACGGTGACTGGGGGCATCCCCTCAAAAACATTTTAAAAAGTAAGAGTAAATTTTCTGTATTTTGATGCCTATTCGCTGGCCATACAGCGAATAGCTTGACTTGTCCCCTTTCCTTTCTTCTTTTTTTTTTTTTGTGGACCAAAAGACGTAGAAGAGGGGGGTCAAGCCCCTGCAGAGTATTTCTTTGTGACCCTACAGCACAAAAAATAACATTTAAATTATAGCCAAATACTTTTACTTTTTACTTAAAAAGTAAAATTCACAACAATTACTTTTGTACTTTTACTTAAGTAGATTTTTTTTATTGGTACTTTTACTTTTACTTTAGGAATTTTGTTTTGCCCAATTATCTGTACTTTTACCTAAGTATAAAAAGTGAGTACTTCATCTACCACTGTGTCTGATTGAACGAACAATTAGTATTTGAAGTAAAAAAAAATGAATACGGTGAGTTGCTAATAGTTTGAATGTTAAACATAATTTATACCCTACGAAGAAGAATGTTTGACAAATGTTTGCTTTTTTTTTATTGCTCTCTCACATCTTTACCCAAAAGTCTGAAGCAGTGTTGTTTTTGTCAACGATGACGAAAACGAAATGATTTTGTTGACGAAGCATTTTTTCATGACGATGACGTAACGATAACGAAATAAATGCGACATTTTGGTGACGAAAACGTGACGAGACGTTTTCAAGTTTTTGTTGACGAGACGAAAACGTAAAGAAATAAGCGTCAGACTTTCACATTTCTGTCTGTGAAAAGAAAAAACACAGTGGCTGCATTTGTCTCTCACGGCGGCACGCTCCCCACAATGCTGCACGTTCACACCGTCTACACAACACACCTGCAGCCATGAGGAAGTCACACACCATGGTGAAAACAGCAGCAAAGGAGCTTGGTGGCCAGAAACTTAAAGTTTTCCACATATTTTGCGCAAACAGCATGCTAACTTCAAGCTAATGCTAGCTTGTTGGCGCTGCTAACTTCTTTAGTTAGCTTGGTTGCGCTAACCACTGATTTAAAGACACAATGCAGTGTTTACATTGTTTACAGGCTTTTTAAGAGGTGTCATTTTTAAGTATGCAAAAGTTACAACGTTCCTCATTTTACGTTGTTTTATAATGTTTGCTGTTTTTGCGCAAGTTAAAGCTCGGCAGAGTTTTTTTTTTTTTTTTTAAACAAATAACCTGCATCATTCTTAGTAATAAAGACACCATTGTTAAAGTAAGTTTGTTTTTTTTTACACTAAAATCAGACTAAAAACGTTTTTGGTCTTTTCTGATGAAATCTAGACAAAAATTCTTTTGGGTTTTCATTGATTAAAACGTGACTAAAACGAAAATATAAAGAGATGACGAAAACGTGACTGAAACTTAAATTAATATTCGTCCAAAGGCGAAGACTAAAACGAAAACTTAAATGGCTGCCAAAAACAACAATAGTCTGAGGATAAACAAATGCACCACTTGTTCTCCAAAAGTTTGCCCTTTCTAACAACAACAGGGCACCAAAGAACACCTCTCAAACATTTCACCAGTCCCACAATCTTAAATATTAATAGCTTCATCTTGAATTTTCTGAGCAAAAACTCAAATTCAATTTTCATCTCTGTTACCAAAAAAGACAAACTTCAACTTGTACCCCTGTTTTTCCCTGAGCTGAGTCAGAAAAAAATCAATGTAATACAAATAAAAACCTTCAGTCTGCTTTAGTCTGTGAGAAGATAGCGGAGTCTCTGGAACAGCTCCATTAGATAAGCGAACAGCTTCATTCATCAAACTGTCAGAAAGCTGAACTCCTCACTGACCCCCGAGAACATCTGTCAGCCCACACACCTGGGAACTTTGCCCACTGCTCTCATTTTAAAAAGAACTGGTTGCTACTCCGATGGACGTCACTGTTTTTCTTCTTTCCACTCAGCGGTGTAACGTATCTAATAAAACATGAGTATAGATTGTTCATCTTTTCTTGGTTCTCTTTTCACTTCGATTGGATTTATCTTAAATATACTCATATCAAAAAAGTCATTTTAACGTGCTTCACAAACAGCTAATCACATTTAAACTTAACACAAATGTACACATAGTCTCTCCAGCGGGTCCGGGGTCAGCGTCTTGGTCTCCTCCTGGTGGGATGTGCCCGAAACACCTCGCCCGCGAGGCGCTCGGGGGGCATTCTAACCAGATGCCCGAAAGGAGCTTCCTCCGCAGGGTGGCTGGGCTCTCACTCAGAGATCGGGTGAGGAGCTCTGCCATCCGGGAGGAGCTCGGTGTTGAGCCGCTCCTCCTCCAGGTCGAGATGAGCCAGATGGGATTGTTCGGGCATCTGGTCAGGATGCCCCCCCAAGCGCCTCGCGGGCGAGGTATTTCGAGCACATCCCACCGGGAGGAGACCAAGGAGCAGACCCCGGACCCGCTGGAGAGATTATGTGTCACAGCTGGCTGGGGAAAGACTTGGGATTCTTCCGGGTGAGCTGGAGGATGCAGCCGGGGTGAGAGAGGCCTGGGCTGCCCGTTTGAGGCTGTTGTCCCCGCGACCCGACCCCGGAACAAGCGGAAGATGACGCAACGGAACGAACAAACGTACACTTAATACAATCAGCACAAATGAGAGCCAAACTGAACACATGTGCAAGACATTACTGTCTTTACACCATGTGTGGGCAAACTTTTGTTCTACGGGCAAAAGTAGGTTGCAGCCAGATGTACCAAACAATATTGTCCAGTTGATTATTGAGGGAAGAAATGGTATAGAAGAGAGGCAGGGATCTCCAAGTAGCCAACTTGGATTGGCTCAAGTTTCTGGGCAAGTTTTGTGTCCATGTGTCATGATGTGGAGCTAAGGACAAAAATATACCTATGACACAAAAGACATGCTCAGATGAAAAAAATCACAAGCAGATGTATTAGATTGATAAAAAGTCCAAATAAAGAAGACAACAACAGATTAATTAGGCAGGTTCTGACGTAGAAGCTGGAGCCAAAAACTGGATAACAGGTCAAGCATGGTAAACAAACGATCTGGTGAAGATTTATGCTCCGGCAGATGAGTAGATGAGTTTCAGGTGTGACTTGTTGCACACACACAGACAAGATGGAGGGGGGAAACAGGACACAGAGGGGAACAGACTACTCTCCTGACACCTGGGCAGGCTTAATATCCTAAGCAGGCTGCCGTTTTGAGCTGGTTGGCAGGCTTGAGGTCACGGGTTGGTTTTGGAATACTCAGGAATTGGGTGACCCGATACGGACATGACAAGTAGTCATGTCCGTGTAAAAATATAGGGAGAGGCAATTGGTATCTGGCGGGAGGGGTAAGGGTGATAAGCGAAACATGGGGAAAGAAAAAGAGGCAGAAGCAGGGTTGATATAAAATAAAGGTTCCATACTTTAGATTTAATTGTTGTAGCACCATAGAAAAGTGTTTGGAGTAAACCATTGATGCATTGAAGTGGCTCTTCTTTTCCTTTCGGCATACCCTTTAGGGGTCGCCACAGCAAGTCAGTTTCTTCCATCTAACCCTATCTGCTGAATCCTCTTCGGTCATGCCGACTATCTTCATGTCTTCCTTCACTGTATCCATGAACCTCTTCTTTGGTCTTCCTCTAGTCCTCTTTCCTGGTGGTTCCAAACCCAGCATCCTTCTGCCGATGTACTCGCTCTCTCTTCTCAGCGGCCAATTCAGTCTGGCCGCTCTGACTTTATCTCCAAAACCTCTAACATGTGCTGTTCCTGTGATCCTGTCCATCCTGTTCACTCCCAGAGAGATCCTCAGCATCTTCATCTCTGCTACCTCCATCTCTGTTTCCTGTCTTTTCCTCAGTGCCACTGTCTCTTGACTAAACACCATGACGGGTCTCACCACGATTTTGTACACTTACCCTTTCATTTTAGCTGAAACTCTTCTATCACACATCACACCTGATACTTTTCTCTACCTGTTCCAGCCTGCCTGCACATGCTTCTTCACCTCTTTTCCACACTCTCTATTGCTCTGGACTGTTGACCCCAAGTTCTTTCTTGGATCTTTTCCATTTTTCCCACTGCTGTTGAAAAAATTGGAAAAGCAACAATCTGTCTACACAGCGCCATCTAGTAGTAAACATAAAACACTATATAATTTCAGCTGGGTGAATAAAAAAGTTTGATAGGTCAAATACGGCTATTAGGTCATTGTTTGCTCACCACAGTCACAAACCAATACCTACTTTGCAGATGGGTAGCTAAAAATAGAGGTTGACAAATGCAGGCAGATACACAGTCAGGCAGGGTTTAGATACCAAAATCGTGATTGTCGCCGCATTGTCTCCCCAGGAGAATGAGATCCTGGAGGGAGTCAAAACAACACAGTCAGCTTTATTCTGGGTTAGCCGCTGAATACATCCGATGGCCTTGAGTCGCTGTCAGTGGTCTCGTTGGCAACAAATCAATCGAATAAGTCGAATCAATACCCCTATGTGAGTGTCCATCTTGTTCATGTTTGGATTCATTCTATGTAGGAGTTTGGAAACCGCAGTCAGTTTGTCATTTAGAACCCAGATAGCCTTCAATATGGCCTCCAGACTATGCGTCACATCCAAAAGGGTCTTGAGTGATGAGCATTCACATCATTGCAACAGCATTATTGGCATTTTTGACAAATCCTGCCACAATCTGCTGATTTTTACGATAAATCAAGAAAATCCCAACGGCAATCAGTAAAAACTCGATGATCAATAATCCAAAAATGTATGGGTCTCCCTCGTTCTCCACAGGTAGCACTGAGATGCAGAGCAGCTTTCACTTCAAATCAAAGAGAGAAACAATTTAGCCTCCTGGAAATAATCCGTCGGGACACGCGGTCTCTCCTGTGGCCATTCTACAAGTTGAAAAAATATCGTCAATGATGTTGAAGGACCAGCTGATCAAATCTATTTTGATAAAAGACGTAATCCTCCTGCTCTCAATGGGACTTAAGAAACGTTTGATTTTACGTTCTACTCAGTGTTGGGGCACATAACACTCAACCCGACCAGATATCAGTGATTTCTTAAAGCAGTCTGAAGATGGACAAACAGAATGTAGCATGAATTGAGATCACAAATTAGACCCTCTTGCATCCCAAACTTTATGTTTGTAAGATGCAGCAGATTAGTTTCATCCAGGCTGAACAGGCGGTTTGGTAGTGACTCGGTAGAAAAAGATTTATGGTCCTGATGCTAAAATGACTCCATTATCTGTTTTCTCACACGAGAAAACGTGAGGAGTGCTGTAGGAGGAGTTCAGTGTGGAGGTGGGACTGCACCAGGGATCTGCTCTGAGTCCTTTGCTGTTTGCTATGGAGCTGGACAGGCAGACAGACGAGGTTAGACGGGAATCCCCATGGACAATTATATTTGCAGATGACATTGTGATCTGTAGTGAGAGGAGCGAAGAGGTGGAGGAAAAGCTGGAGAGGTTGAGGTTTGCACTAGAAAGAAGAGGAATGAAGATTAGTCAGAGTAAAACAGAGTACATGTGTGAATGAGAGGAATCCAAATTGAAAAGTGAGGTTACAGAGAGAAGAGATGAAGAAGGTGGAAGATTTTAAGTATCTCGGATCAACAGTCCAGAGCAATGGAGAGTGTGGAAAAGAGGTAAAGAAGCGTATGCAAGCAAGCTGGAACGGGTGGAGAAAAGTATCAGGTGTGATGTGTGACAGAAGAGTTTCAGCTAGAACGAAAGGGAAAGTGTACAAAACCGTGGTGAGAGCGGCCATGCTGTTTGGTCTAGAAACAGTAGCACTGAAGAAAAGACATGAAACAGAGATGGAGGTAGCACAGATGAAGATGCTGAGGATCTCTCTGGGAGTAACAGGATTAGAAATGAGTATATCTGAGTAGAGGTTTTGGGGATAAAGTTCGAGAGGCCAGACAGAGATGGCTTGGGCATGTGCAGAGGAGAGAGATAGTACATCCGAAGAAGGGTGCTGGATTGGGAACCACCAGGAAAGAGGACTAGAGGACGGCCAAAGAGGAGGCTCATGGATACAGTGAAGGAAGACATGCAGATAGTTGGTGTGACCAAAGAGGATGCAGCAGATAGGCTTAGATGGAAGAAACTGACTTGCTGTGGCGACCCCTGAAAGGAAATACCGAAAGGAGAAGAGTATCTGTTTTCTCACACGGAACAGATAGCGAGCTTTCTTTCTTTTCCCAAAGCGCCAAACTCAACCTTACTCTCAGAGTATGATATAAAGCGTGCAACAGAAAGACCATCTGCCACCAGAAAATGGCACTGTTATTATTTACGCACAGATTAAGCTGAGTTTACTCATGTTTAAACGACCACTTTAGAGCTAAGTTTTAAGCCACTTTCTGCATGTTTCTAAAATAAGTAATTTAAATGTCAGCATGACAAATACTTTGCACTATGACAGTAGCAATGCCTGCAAACCTGCACCGGTGCACCCAGAAACATTGCAATTTTTCTGATACTTCTTTCTGATGTTTTTTACAGCCACACCTTTTCTGTTTTTAAGTTAATTATTCATAGAAGTGAGTCACCCTCAGCTCTCCCCTCAGGTTGCCTCAGAGTTTAAATGTCGATCATTTCTATTCAACTGATTGATCATTTCCGCTCAGACGTGGCGGTGTGGGTGGATTTTACTAAGTAGATCACATTAAAAGTACCTTCAAAAGCTTTTAATGGCGCAGAGCAATGCTGTTATGTTATCACGAGCCAGAGCAGTTAAAGAGGAACGTAAAGCCATGTCATGTTCACTTATGTAGTTAAATGCAGTGGTGGATGAAGTACTCATTTTTTGTACTTAAGTAAAAGTACCAATAAAAAAAATCTACTTAAGTAAAAGTACAAAAGTAATTGGTGTAAATTTTACTTTTTACGTAAAAAGTAAAAGTATTCGACCATAATTCAAATATTATTTTTTGTGCTGTAGGGTCACAAATAAATACTCTGCAGGGGCGTAACCCCTCCCCCCCTCTCCCGCCTCTTTTGGTCCGCAAAAAAAAAAGAAGAAAGGAAAGGGGACAAGTAAAGCTATCCCCTTGCAGGGCCAGCAAATGGCCCACCAAAATACAGAAAAATGTTCTGGGGGGAGGAGAGGCCCCCAGTCACCCTATATTGACTTTGTCAATGACCTCACGTCCCCCCACCACTTCCCCCCCCATCTTCAGAAAATCCTAGAACCGCCCCTGCTCTTGGCGCTGAATGAATGCGGAAAATGTTTACTCTCGACTCTGATTGAGCCTCGATTCATAACTTCTTCTCCCGATCAACTGCTCCTTTTTATTTTGGCGATGCGGCTTCAAGATGCGCTAAATTTTTTTTATATTTTTTAAATTTCTGAACGAAAATGTAACAAAAAATGTAAAAGACACTTTTAAAAAGTAGCAGAGTAAAAGTACAGCTATTTGCTCAAAAAATATAGTGAAGTAAAAGTACCGGTCTCAAATTTTACTTAAGTAAAGTACAAATACACAATTTTTTTACTTAAGTACAGTAACGAAGTACATTTACTTCGTTACATTCCACCATTGGTTAAATGGATCTTTATATTTACCCAGTGTTTTTTAAAGCATGTGTGGTGTGTGCAATTTGTTGCTCCTCCACGAAAGACTGAACCTTTTAATGGCTGTCAGAGAATTTGACCTTTGTGATGGATGTGAGTCTTCGTTCAGCTCAGCTGTGCTGTAAAGATGTCGGTATTTAACACTGTAAAGAAGCGGTCATATCTACAAGTCCAGTCTCCATTAAACACACCTTTACCCCGGAAAGTGAGACATTCATTAAACCCATAATTTGGTTGTCGTTATGGAAAATTTTCCAACTATCAGTGATACTGAGGCCCTGTGTCATGATGTGGAGCTGAGGCCAAAAATATATACCCTTGACACAACAGACAGGCTCAGATGAAAAAAATCACAAGTAGAGGGAGGAGGAAAACAGGACACAGAGGAGAAACAGACTACTTTCCTGACACCCTGTCCACACTGTCCAAACGAATATCTGCTGTTCTCCATTTTAGAAAAACGCTTGCGTCCACACGTAACCGTTTTCAAAATATCCGCATTCACATGGAACCGTAGAAATACGCTTCTGAGTGCGGTTATAAGCATGCCAGACCAGTAGTTGGCAGTATTGAGTGGAGGAGGAGGGAGGCTTATGTGATTAACAATCACCGATTGCAACGCATTTCTCCTCTTTTGCTCCTCAACAAGAAGCAAGAGCAGTTGAGAGTGGACAAAAAGGCAAGAAAAGAGGGTCTGCAACAGGGTCCGTGGATCCATGCTGCCCACTGTCTGCTTTTGTAAACAAGGACGCACACGAATGACGTATGTGCATTACTTGTCGCAGGTAGTGACGCATAAAAACGCAAATCTCCGTTTTCGAACGTCCACGCACAAATGCAAAAACGGAGTTTTCCAAAATCTCCACTTTGGCCGGAGTTTTAAAAAATGCTGGATTTGAGTGAAAAACCCCTCCGTTTTCATGTGGACAGCAGGCCAAAACGAATAAAAATATATGTGATTTCAAAAGTACCCGGCTACGTGTGGACAGGGCCTGAGGTAAGACGTGTACTTGTGAGGGACCAAGCAGTGAGGCAAAGGACACAGAGTCAATTTAAAAATGGGAATTTTTATTTCCCCCCAGGTATGTAAAAACCAGCTAGTTTGCTAAAAGAGGTCAACTAAAGAGAACAATACCAAAAAGTGTGGATCAAAGAAATAATACTCAATCAAAGGCAAAATTGACCTAAAGTACTAAAGTACACAGAAAGTGAACTTATATATGAAATTGGATAAACTAATTGAGATACACGGGGGGGAAACAAACAGTCAAACAAAGACTTAACTGAACTGAAACCCAAAGAATCCCCCCATTGTCTAGCAGTAAATGGTTCGGTCCGATTACTCAGCGATCCACAGCCACACCCTGTCTAGCCAGGGAGGAAGCGTTCCTCCCCATGATTACATTGTGGGGCTTCAGCCATGACAGTACTACTACTATAGTGAAACGAATCTCGGACATTTGGGCCACAAAACTGCAACCTAGGATATTTGGGCCATGTGGGCCACTTGGGGTGGACTTTTGGGCCACGAACCATTTTTTTTTTCTTTTCTCTTTAAATATATCCCTAACCCTACTTCTGATGTAATGTATCCTGTGAAATTGAATAAAACAGTTGCACTAAACAAAATAAATGCTTTTAGTTAGTTTTATCCCATGGCCCAAATATCCTACGTTGCAGTTTCTTGGCCCAAATGTCCGTGGACGAAATATCCGTTCACGTAGTGGAACTAACCCCACCAGAAAAACAGCATTTTAGAAAAGCCTAAAAATGTCCAAAAGACAAAGAGAGGGCAGGCATGGTCAATGCTAGTGATTGTAATAGTGTGAATATTAACAGAGACCGTAGTGAGAATACCTTTGGTACAAATCTGGGGCCTTATTTATAGAGACTTATAGATCTTAAACTGTAACTCCAAATATAATTATGTCAATGAGGTGATGCAACATGCCATGGTATTATTATATGTCATTGCCGCCTCTCCTTACTCAAGCATAGCTGCAAAAAAACGTGATTTCATAAAAATGGAGGTGGAGATGCTGTTCTTTCAAGAAATGGGACTGTCAGGCTGAACTCCGAGCAGGACTCAGGTGCAGAGATTTAACAACTGTTTATTGTGACAAGGTCCATGGCTTGAACTTAGAGCAACTGGTGAACTCGAAAAGACACACTGCCAAAGGACAAAGGGAGACAGACTATTTAACACATATGGCAGAAAATCTCAGGTGGGAACAATCAGAGAGGATTGGACAACACAGCTGTGGGTGCCACGCCAGGGCAGGAAGGGATGTGCCTGAAATGACAACAACACAGGTGACAGATATGGACAAAAAAAGTGTGCAACATGAGATAAAAGAGAGACGAGACATGACGGGGCATAAAGTACAGTATCTACCCACAAGCTGCCAGTTAAAGACACTGTCTCAGAATTACTCCTAATCAAATTGATGAAGTGATCTCCACAATCACAATCAATAAATAAATAAATAAATTACTCTATTCATCCCTCACCGGGGAAATTTGTTTGCTGCACTCCTTACACCGCAGCAGGCTGCCCTTCGACAGCGCCAATGGTGGGAGAAGCAGGGGTTAGGTGTCTTCTCCAAGGACCCTAGACAGTGGTCTCAATGGGAATCAAACCCGTGACCTTCCGGTCCGCGGGCGAGCGCTCTAGCGCTGATCCACCGTCTCCCACCAAATACTACTATGATCTAACCTACCGTCCTACCAATCGAAAACCAGCGGCACACAATTTTTTTGTTAGAGCACTGAGAGAGAACTTGGTCCAAAGGAGAGCTTTACGGTATCTTAACACATTTTCAAATTCCGTTTCACTCCGTTGTCTTCCGCTTATCTGGGGCATAGTGGCGGGGGCAACAGCCTCAGGCGGTAAGCCCAGGCCTCTCTCTCCCAGGCTGCATCCTCCAGCTCACCCGGAAGGATCTCAAGTCGTTCCCCAGCCAGGGGGACTAGTCTCTCAAGACGATCCGGAGTCTGCCTCTTGGTCTCCTCCCGGTTGGACGTGCCCGAAACACCTCGCCCGCGAGGCGCTTGGAGGGCATCCTGACCAGATGCCCGAACCACTCCAGCAGGCTTCTCTCGATCCAGAGGGGGAGAGGCTCGATACTGGATGGCAGAACTCCTCACCATATCTCTGAGTGAGAGCACAGTCGCCCTGCAGAGGAAGCCCATTTCGGCCGCTTGTATCTGCGATCTCATTCTTTCGGTCACCACCCACAGCTGGTGACAATAGGTGAAGGTGGGAATGTAAATCGACTTGTAAATCGAGAGCCTTGCTTTTCGGCTCAGCTCTTTCTTTACCATGACAAGCCAATGCAGTGTCCGAGTTATTGCTGACGCTGCACCGATCCGCCTGTCGATAGTAGACACCTCGGATCAGCTGGATTCATTCAATTCAATGGCACTACTCCTTTTAAAGCTTAGTGTGAATGAGTGGATTTGGACCATGCAAGAGTCAGATTGCAAAAATCTGGTTTCAGAAAAACTGTGTTTTATTCAGTGATTTGGTCCATCTTCTCTGACCTGCATGACATTTAGACACAGTTTACAGACCACAGGATCCTGAAACTGTTCCCTGTAGCTCGTGTTGTACTGAGACTGAGAGGCTTAAAAAGAGTTCCAACCCACAACCCATCCATCTGCTAAATGGATGGCTTGTTTGAATGAAAAAAAAAAGTCAAGCTGCTCCTGTGTTCCCACTCCAGCTGTGTGAAATTACTCAGCATGATACCTTTCTATCCTTTTTTCTTACACTTTTATTTCCATCCTAACTGTCCATCTCTCTCGCTGGGTCAAACTTGGAGTCTTTTATCTGCTCTAATGATGAGAACAAATTCCATCAACAGGATGATTGCCCGAAACATCAGGCTCAGGTTCATCTCACCTCTGAAATTCAGCTGGTTGTTTGGTGATGATACAAGAGGAAGAAAATCTTCATCTATGTTGATAAACTTTACCAATAAAATGGTGGATAAATAGCAAAAATTGAATTGTAGCACTTGTTAAGTTCATTTGGTAGGTAAAGCCTTTCCTGAAGCTGGATTGACCTGGGAGGACGCGTTGGTTTCAATGGTAGACAGTTCGACATATGTGAAGCTGGCCCCTCTTAAAACATTCCGTTCCGTTCCGTCATCTTCCGCTTGTTCCGGGGTCGGGTCACGGGGGCAACAGCCTCAAACGGGCAGCCCAGGCCTCTCTCTCCCCGGCTGCATCCTCCAGCTCACCCGGAAAGATCCCAAGTCGTTCCCCGGCCAGCTGTGAGACATAGTCCCTCCAGCGGGTCCGGGGTCTGCCTCTTGGTCTCCTCCCGGTGGGACGTGCCCGAAACACCTCGCCTGCGAGGCGCTCGGGGGGGCATCCTGACCAGATGCCTGAACCACCCCATCTGGCTCCTCTCAACCTGGAGGAGGAGCGGCTTGACACCGAGCTCCTCCCGGATGGCAGAGCTCCTCACCCGATCTCTGAGTGAGAGCCCAGCCGCCCTGCGAAGGAAGCTCATTTCGGCCGCTTGTACCCGCAATCTCATTCTTTCGGTCACCATCCACAGCTGGTGGATGGCCACCATCCACAGCTGGTGACCATAGGTGAGGGTTGGAACGTAGATCGACTTGTAAATCGAGAGCTTTGCTTTTCGGCTCAGCTCTTTCTTTACCACGATGGACCGATGCAGCGTCCTAGTTATTGTTGACACCGCACCGATCCGCCTGTCGATCTCCCGCTCCATCCTTCCCCCACTCGTGAACAAGAACCCGAGATACTTAAACTCCTCCACTTGGGGCAGCACCCGCAGGATCCGCAGGGGGCATTCCGCCCTTTTCCGGGCGAGAACCATGGTCTCGGATTTGTTCGCTGTTTTTAAACTGTGATTTTTGTAGATTTAGAGAGTTTTTCTATTTGGAAAATATTATGGTAAAAAAAATGACCATATCGCTTTCTGTAAATGCAGAAAGAACATTGCAAGAAATTTTTTCTCTATTTCTTTTTTCTAACACATCTCTGTTTGTTTATCAGTCCAGCCGAAGTAGAAACTGTTTCGCTTGAGACTGCCTGAGTAATTTGTTTTTACTTTCAGACAATGAAAGTCAGGAAGTTAACAAGAACAGGTTGAACTAAGTTAAATTACTTTTTGTCTTGACTTTCTTTTTGCCATTTATTTTTCTTCTCTGTCATGGTCGATAAAAACCAAAATGACTATCCTGCCATATCATTGGCTAACTAAATAAAAGGAGAATGCTGTCAAGAAGCGGTGTCCAGGTGGAAGGAGGAGATTCCAATTGCAGGACAGAAAACATGGTTTATTTGAAAATGGCAGTCCAGTAATGCTGTGAAAGAAAAACAAATTTTTAGTAGCATGGCAAGAGGTTATTGTCCAGAATGTGTTCCTGGTCATGCAACCAGGGAAACCTGGCTGGACGGGATGGTATAACCCGACGTGGAGGTCCAGGTTGATTGCCCTTAAATAGGCAGCAGGGTCCACAGATGTGTGATATCAAAATAATCACCCTCAGGTGTTTCAATCAGGGTGATGAGGGAAGGTCCAGAACTCCCTATGGTGGCAGGTTTGTTGGTCAGACAACCAGGGAAACCTGGCTGGAAGGGATAATATGACCCAACGTGGAGGTCCAGGTTGATTGCCCTTGAATAGGCAGCAGGGTCCAAGGATGTGTGGTATCAGAATAATCACCCTCCCTCTTCAATCAAGGTGAAGAGGGAATGTCCAGCGCTCCCTCTGGTGGCAGGTTTGTTGGTCAGACAACCAGGGAGACCTGGATGGACGGGATGGTAATGACCCGACATGGAGGTCCAGGGTGATTGCCCTTAAATAGGCAGCTGGGTCCACAGATGTGTGGTATCAGAATAATCACCCTTAGGTGTTTTCAATCAGGGTGATGAGAGAAGGTTCAGGGCTCCCTCTGGTGGCAGGTGAGGGGATCATGACAACTGCCATGTGGCTAGCTTACTAATGATCTGTGTTAACAAAAAACTGATTATTATGCACTTGATAAATATATAGGTTTTGTTTATCAAATTAATCAGTAATTACTAACAGATTAATTTGGATTTTTTTCTATCCTAATTTTTTTTTTTGTTGCAAAACCAACAGCTTACGCTGACTTATGTCTATTAGTTAAAAAGACCAATTAAAAGAAAAATGTTCAACACTTTTACGTTTGAAATTAGCCTTAAAAACGCAATTAACCCGTGAAACCAAATGACATTCATTAAAATGCAAATGATATTCAATGAATGGCTAAATTCATTAAACCTGGATTAGCATGCCTTTCACTACAAGCTGTTTGAACCCTGGCAGGAGCGGGGCGTTATGTTGACACCAAACATACTGACAAGAGTGTATCATCATTTTTTAAAATCTAGTTTGTTGTCCATGTTGCTAGCGTATTCTGTTTTGCGTCGTGAATACCTCACATAAATTTGATTGTCTTGTCTGAGTTCATTTGAGAAGAGATTTTACAAATGACTCAAACATGCATGAATGAAGCGAAAAACCTCCAAAGGTATTGCTGTAATTTCACGACCATTAGGCGCACTGTACGAAAAGGCACAGCCTCAGTCACACACCGCCTTACAACAGCACACACGCAAGCATGCAAATGTGCGTATTAAAAAATAGATCGGGAGCAAAACTGAGTTTTGCTGTGCTTTATTTAAGTAGTAACGATGCTAAACAAGCACATTACCGGTAATAGTCTTTATTCAAATCCGTCAAAGTCCTCATCCTCTGTTTCGGAATCGAACAGCTGTGCAAAATCCAACAGAGCAGGTCCACTTCGCTCCTCGCTGTCAAAGTCACTGTCTGTACTGTGCAGCTCCTCAGAAAGGATACCAGCTTTTGCAAAAGCTCGGATAACAGTACCAGCACACACGTTAGTCCAAACATCTACAATCCATTGGCAAACTGTAGCGTAACTCACCCGGCGCTGCCTTCCACCCTTTGTGAAACTGTGGTCTCTTTCGGTCATCCATCGCTCCCACGCCGCTCGCAGAGCGTTATAAGCGTGTGCTTTGCCATTTTCAGGGTTAAAACAGTAATGTTGTGCATACAGCACATACCTTTTTTATACACAATCCACGCCCACACTTCACTCTTTAACGTTCTCATGCCTTTTCTTTCAGGTCCGCCTCGCCTCACGGGCACCGCTTTTTCTTTTAGGTCCGCCTTTTCTCACGAGCACCGCGTTTTCTTTTAGGTCCGCCTTTTCTCACACACAAGGCGCACCGCACGAAAGGGCGCACCGCTCATTTTGAAGAAAATTTCCAAAATTTTGATTTTGCATTGTGCTCTTTTTGTCTGGCTTTTATGTGGTTTGTAACCAAATAAAAAAAGTCTCCTAGTGTCTAATTTGTCACAAAAGAAGCGTTTTTTTACACCAGTTGGGTCAGCTCAGCTCATCAGCATAAAATGATTCAGATACTAACGTTCTTATTCTTAGTTGCTGAAAGTGTCACAGCTCGTGATCACTGAAATCACACAAAATTAGCCGGCTGTATGAGATAGAAGTGCCATTAGGAGAAAAAAAAACGAGAAAGACGTGTCGCTCCATGAGACTCCAGAAGCAGAGCAAAACCTCAATTTAGAAAATAAATGGATTTTTCTTTCAGAGCGCTTTGAAAGGCCGTAAAGGTCCTGTGGGGCAGTGAGCGGGAAGATTAATGAGGAAGAAAAAAAAAGAGAGAGTAACACAATGCAGATATTAGGCAGATTCCACCGAGCCGTGGATAGAGATGTGACAGGACTTTGATAAATTGATTTTTGAGGGGTGAAGAAACGTGAAATGATGCTAAAGCTGTATCACAGCGGGCGTTTTTTCTACCAGTGTTTACCTTCAGTTATTGACTTTAAACCCATTAAGGCTATAAAAAACACACAATTAGCAACCATAAAGAGTTCAAGGTAAATTCAAATAAACTACCGTATTTTCACGGCTATAAGGTGCATATAAACGTCTTAGATTTTCTTCAAAATGAGCGGTGCGCCGTTTCGTGTGAGGCGCCTTGTGTGTGAGAAAAGGCGGACCTAAAAGAAAAAGCGGTGCCCATGAGGCGAGGCGGACCTGAAAGAAAAGACATGAGAACGTTAAAGAGTGAAGTGTGGGCGTGGATTGTGTATAAAAAAGTTATGTGCTGTATGCACAACATTGCTGTTTTAACCCTGAAAATGGCAAAGAGACACGCTTATGACGCTCAGTTTAAGCTGAAGGCAATCAGCCATGCGGAGGAACATGGGAATGGAGCCTTGAAAGCGTGGAAGGCAGCGCCGGGCGAGTTACGCTACAGTTTGCCAATGGATTGTAGATGCTTGGACTAACGTGTCTGCTGGTACTGTTAAACGAGCTTTCGCAAAAGCTGGTATCCTTTCTGAGGAGCCGCACAGTACAGACAGTGACTTTGACAGCGAGGAGCGAAGTGGATATGCTCTGTTGGATTTTGCGCAGCTGTTCGATTCTGAAACAGAGGATGAGGAGTTTGACGGATTTGAAACAGAGGATGAGGACTTTGACGAATTTGAATAAAGACTATTACCGGTAATGTGCTTGTTTAGTATCGTTACTACTTAAATAAAGTACAACCAAACTCAGTTTTGCTCCCGATCTATTTTTTAATGCGCACATTTGCATGCTTGCGTGTGTGTTGTTGTAAGACGGTGTGTGACTGAGACTGCGCCTTTTCGTACGGTGCGCCTTATGTGTGTGTTAAATACAGCAATGGCGCACATAACTGAGACTGCGCCTTTTTGTACGGTGCGCTTAACGGTCGTGAAATTACAGTATTTGGTTCAAATATGGACGTCATTCTCTTTTGTAATGAACAAAAATGGCTGTCATAAGTGTTTTACTTTTGTTTTTTAAAATTAATAATACCGTTTTGCGGTCAATGACCATTTCTTCCCCCCACGCCCAGAAATAAAAAAGTTATAAATTTCTTGCATGAAGTGTAAAACTTTTATATTTAGAACTTTTTGAATGAATGAACTTTAGAATGAGATCGCGGGTACAAGCGGCCGAAATGAGCTTCCTCTGCAGGGTGGCTGGGTTCCCACTCAGAGATCAGGTGATGAGCTTTGCCATCCGGGAGGGGCTCGGTGTCGAGCCGCTCCTCGTCCAGGTTGAGAGGAGCCAGATGGGGTGGTTTGGGTATCTGGTCAGGATGCCCCCCGAGCATCTCTCAGGCGAGGTGTTTCGGGCACATTTCACCGGGAGGAGACCAAGGGGCAGGACTTGGGATCCTTCCGGGTGAGCTGGAGGATGCAGCCGGGGTGAGAGAGGTCTGCGTTGCCCATTTGAGGCTGTTGCCCCCACGACCCGACCCCGGAACAAGCGGAAGATGATGGAACGGAACAGAACTTTTTTCTCCACAACTTTTCTAGAATGTATTTCTTTATTTAAAACATTTCTTTTTTTTTTTTTAATAATTTGATCTCTTTTCATCACCTGTGTGTGAAGTACTCTTCACCTTAACACACTCTACTCATGTTTTGTGAAGCGCTTAAATCCCTTCTAGTCTCGGTTCATCTGCTCAGAAAATCCGGTTCGTTGGGGTAAAAAGGATTTTCCAACAAATGCAGAAAAAAAATGAACTCTTGTCTGTCTACAAATATTTGTCTTGTTTTGACTGTCGCCATCTTGGTGAAAAAAACCTAGACACCTAACCCCAGTTTCTCCCACCATTGGCACCATCATAGGTGGCAGCCTGCTGCGGTGTGATGCAGCACACGAATTTCCCGGTTAGGGATGAATTAAGTATATTAACCAGACATTTGGTATGTCCAGTTTGTTATACAACTGAATAGAAACCCCCCAAAAAATGTTGTATTCTCCCTAACGAGATATTACTAATTATAATTTTTGGGCTTTTTTTTAAGACAAGCCACTGTGGGTAAAAAAGCATGACTGGTGCTTTTGTGAAACTTAATGTGTACTCTATTCATCCCTCAACGGGAAAATTTGTGTGCTGCATTTCACCGCAGCAGGCTGCCATGACGGCACCAATGGTGGGAGAAACGGGGGGTCCAAGGATACCTATATATATGAGCTCAGTGAGAATCTATTCCGGGAACTTCCGGAGAGCTTCCGGTCCAAGGGCAAACGTTCTACTGCTGAGCTATCGCCTGCCCCTACTCCAAAATGTAGCATTGTTATTTTTCATGATATCAGAGTTTTACTGAAATCGATTGTGTTAAAATCGAATTAGACGAATTAAAAATGCGACCTAAGTGATCTCAACCTTGCATATGTCTAACTAGACATCCAAGGATTGTTTTTGAATGTGTCTACTGTATGTTTATCACACATAAGATCCTAAATTCAATCTTTAACGGTCCAAATACGGCAGAGTTCCATTCCGTTCCGTTATCTTCCGCTTGTTCCGGGGCCGAGTCGTCGGGGGTAACACCCTCAAACGGGCAGCCCAGGCGTCTCTCACCCCGGCTGCATCCTCTAGCTCACCCGGAAGGATCCCAAGTCGTTCCACGGCCAGCCGTGAGACATAGTCTCTCCAGCGGGTCCAAGGTCTGTCTCTTGGTCTCCTTCCGGTGATACGTGCCTGAAAACACCTCGCCTGGGAGGCGCTCGGGGGACATCCTGACCAGATGCCCGAACCACCCCATCTGGCTCCTCTCGACCTGGAGGAGGAGCGGCTCGACACCGAGCTCCTCCCGGATGGCAGAGCTCCTCACCCGATCTCTGAGTGAGAGCCCAGCCACCCTGCGGAGGAAGCTCATTTTGTCCGCTTGTATCCACGATCTCATTCTTTCGGTCACCACCCACAGCTGGGGACAGTGGGTGAGGGTTGGAACGTAGATCGACTTGTAAATCGAGAGCTTTGCTTTTAGGCTCAGCTCTCTCTTTACCACAACGGACCGATGCAGCGTCCTAGTTGTTGCTGATGCCGCACCGATCCGCCTGTCGATCTCCCGCTCCATCCTTCCCCCACTCGTGAACAAGACCCCGAGATACTTAAACTCCTCCACTTGGGCAATTGTTGAAAATTCAACAATTTTCAAGCCAAGGTACATTTTTTCCATTGAAAAAAATCTTGAGACACAACACCAACCAGCGCAGTGGTTAGCACAGTTGCCTCACAGCAAGACGAATTTTTCGGCATTTCTCTTCAGGGGGCGCCACAGCAAGTCAGTTTCTTCCATCTAACCCTATCTCCTGCATCTTCTTCGGTCATGCCAACTATCTTCATGTCTTCCTTCACTGTATCCATGAACCTCCTCTTTGGTCTTCCTCTAGTCCTCTTTCCTGGTGGTTCCAAATCCAGCATCCTTCTTCTGATGTACTCTCTCTCTCTCCTCTGCTCATGTCCAAACCATCTCAGTCTGGCCTCTCTGACTTTATCTCCAAAACCTCTAACATGTGCTGTTCCTCTGATCCTGTCCATCCTGGTCACTCCCAGAGAGATCCTCAGCATCTTCATCTCTGCTTCCTGTCTTTTCATGAGTGCCACTGTCTCTAGACCAATCAGCATGGCTGGTCTCACCACGGTTTTGTACACTTTTTTTTTTCATTTTAGCTGAAACTCTTCTATCACACATCACACTTAATACTTTTCCCCACCTGTTCCAGCCTGTCTGCACACACTTCTTCACCTCTTTTCCACACTGATGAGGATCCTGATCACCGTATGAGGTAAAATCGGATTGTTTCTCTCGAAAAACCTGACAATCTCTCACGGTACACTAGCGTGCTGTTTTTCACTGGTTGGGAAACGCTAAAATATGGTTTTAAGAAAACTAATTACTAATCAAAGATGGAATGATGGGAGAAACTGTTTTTTTGTAGAAAAATAAGGTTGAAATGCTTCACTCGCTGGATGTTGATTACATTTATAAGACATTTGAGTAAATCCAAAACAAAAGCAGAGATATTAAAACAGTTTGTCTTCAGAGATGATTGGTGAACAAGAGAGGATGTTGCAAACGTGCTGACAGATAATGAGACTCTGAGAACGTGTTAGGAGGATTCAATGTGGCCCTGTGGGAGCAGAATGACAAGAAAAGTTGGAACAGACATTTCTTTTCTTTCCAGTCACTGCAGTTAGTCGATAGCCGAGATTAAATTAGAGAGTAACATCAGCTCAGAGTTCTTTAAATTTTCCACCAGCAGAAGTAAAAAACTGAGTCCATTTTTAAAGTCTTTTTGTTCTACTTCTAAGAAGACAAAAGAACTCTGAAAGCTCCTCGTTTTTCTTCCAAAACCAAACAATAAAATAGTTGTACTAGCAACTTTTTTAACTGTTGTTTACTACGGGCCTCAAAATCCACTCATAGGCTAAAAAACTGGTGTCTTTATCGTTACGTTCCGTCGTCTTCTGCTTATCCAGGGTCAGATCGCAGGGGCAACAGCCTCAGGTCTCACCCCAGCTCCTCTGGAAGGATCCCGAGTTGTTCCCCAGCAAGCTGTGAGACATAATCTCTCCAGCGGGTCCGGGGTCTGCCTCTTGGTCTCCCCCTGGTGGAACGTGCCCGAAACACTTCACCAGCGAGGCGCTTGGGGGGCATCCCGACCAGAAGCCCAAACCACCCCATCTCTCGACCTGGAGAAGGAGCGCCCCGACACTGAGCTCCTCCGGAAGGCAGAGCTCCTCACCCGATCTCTGAGTGAGAGCCAAGCCACTTTGCGGAGGAAGCTCATTTTGGCCGCTTGTATCTACAGTCTCATAGTGACCATAGGTGAGGGTTGGAACGTACATCGACTTGTAAATCTAGAGCTTTGCTTTTCGGCTCAGCTCTCTCTTTAGCACAATGGACTGATGCAGCGTCCTAGTTATTGCTGACGCCGCACCGATCCGCCTGTCGATCTCCCGCTTCATCCTTCCCCCACTCATGAACAACACGTATTTTTGGATTAGTTCCTCTGTGTATTAATCAGCTTATAGAAATCACGGGCAGTAGTTTTTATAGCCTGTGCTCTCAGGATTTGCTCCTGGTCTCTGTGCCGAGAGTCCACACCGAGCTGGAAAAACATTGCAGCAGACATTCCGCTGCGCATGGACTTGGCGTCATGGATTGATCTGCAGAAAGATTTTAACCTAAAGGAGATGGTCTCATTGAATTAATTTAAGAGCCATATTAAGAACTGTGAAAGCAAACCCTTCTTTTGCAAATGTTTCAATCAGGATAGTAATTTTTTTTGTTTTCCTCTGTGTGTTTTTTGTATCGAGGCCAAAACGCTCTCGCAAAAGTGATTTCTCAACTCAATAAGTTTTCATCCTGATAGATAAATAAAATACTATTTGCAGCAAAATTATCCAGATTTGCTACAGATTTGTTCACGAGTGGGGGAAGGATGGAGCGGGAGATCGACAGGCGGATCGGTGCGGCATCAGCAATAACTAGGACGCTGCATCGGTCCGTCGTGGTAAAAAAAAGAGCTGAGCCGAAAAGCAAAGCTCTCGATTTACAAGTCAATCTACATTTCCACCCTCCCCAATGGTCACCAGCTGTGGGTGGTGACCGAAGGAATGAGATCGTGGACACAAGCGGCCGAAATGAGCTTCCTCCGCAGGGTGGCTGGGCTCTGACTCAGAGATCAGGTGAGGAGTTCTGCCATCCGGGAGGAGCTCTGTGTCGAGCCCCTCCTCCTCCAAGTCGAGAGGAGCCAGATGGGGTGGTTTGGGCATCTGGTTAGGATGTGAGCGCCTCGCTGGTGAGGTGTTTCGGGCACGTTCCACCGGGAGGAGACCAAGAGACAGACCCCAGACCACCATCACACTGTTTAAATTTAAACAGAGGCTTTCATCCACCATGACCTGCCCGGTTATTTTATTGGTCCGATGTGACCAGGCTAAAAAGATAGCACATACAAAAGTATGTGCACATGTGCACATTAGCTTTTCAATACAATTCAATACAAAAGGCAGGGTATATCCCAAACAGGTCACCAGTCTGTTGCAGTGTGGAAAGAAATCAGGGGTACCCGGAGTAAACCCACGCATACCCAGCTAACAATTATACATTGTGACTGGCAACTGCCAGCGGATATCCAGACAACGTTGTCACAATGTTGTAACAACGTCATACATGACGTGACCAGAATACGACCTGTCCGCAAAGTTGTCAGGAGAGTAGTCTGTTTTCCTTCTGTGTCCTGTTTCCCCCTTCCTCTTGTCTGTGTGTGTGTGCAACAAGTCACACCTGAAACTCATCTACTTATCTTATGGAGCATAAATGGATCAGTTTTTGACACACTCTTCGCCAGATCGTTGTTTATCATGCTTGACTTGTTATCCAGTTTTTGGCTCCAGCTGCTACATCAGAACCTGCCTAGTTTATCTGTTTTTGTCTTCTTTATTTGGACTTTTTATCAATCTAATAAATCGGCTTGTGATTTCTTCATCTAAGCCTGTCTGTTGTGTCAAGGGTATATTTTTGGCCTTAGCTTCACATCATGACAAAGGTTCCGTGGACATTGGGTGTTTGCTGGGCATAGCGGGAGAACATGCAATCTCCACATAGAAAGGCTAGTGTTCCAAGCTTCCTTCTCACCCAGGATTCAAACCCTGACCGTCTTCCTGTGAGACCACTGTGCAACCGCTGCGCCACCGTACTGCCCTTTGACGGTATTAAATATCAAATATTTCCATATGTCTTATTTTTAGTTGGCTCAATGTGTCACGTCCACATTCAGAGACACCAACTCAACGTCATTACTTGAACATGAGAAAAGCAGCTAGAAACACCTGCAAAGGCAAGACAAGCCACACGGGGAAACAAGCTGATTTTAATTATCTTAATTGACCCGATCATTCATCAGCAGACAAAAGCAGTCGTCTCTGAGTCAACGGGACTTGTTTATCTTGCATCATGTTCTTTTATCCACAGAAACAACAAGCGTCTTTGTTCTTGTCTCTGTTCCGTTTTTCACAGGGGAGTAATAATGAAAAAAGCTATCCAAATTTAATTTGACTCTGTTTGATTTACAATCCTTATCTTCGAGATTCTTTTCACTTCTGGTTTCCATAGCACCGAAATAGATTGTGTAAAAAGTTTTTTTTTTAATATTGAAAAGTGATTAATGTGACAATCTGTAGAAATAAAAGAAACAACTCAAAAACATAACTGGTTGGTTTTATGTTGGTTTCTTTGAAAAAAAAAAAAGACATCTTGACAGATGTGACAAGATGTTTTTCTATTCACGTCACATTTTTGTCGATCTCATGCTTGATTTCTAAAAGAAAAGATAACAAAATAAATAAACCAAAAGACTTTATCTTTGTGTATGGTCTTTAGCTCAGCTTCACCTGTGCCGGTGATGAGGGGAAAACCTAAAAAAAAAGCTTGTTTGTTCTCCTAAAGACACGTCACATCAACGGCTGTACACTTTATGGTATATTTTAAAAAATACTTATTTTTTTCTGGAATATTCACTAAGCCTTCAGATTGCTGTAAATGTGAACCTCCGAGTTGTCGGTTGCTGAGGTAACACAATCACTTATAATGGTTTTTATAACGGAGATTGGTCAGAAAAAAAATGTAATATTTATGAGGTTTTTTTTTTTCTCAACTCCAACATTATTCTTGGGGAAAAAATGTGCATTCATGTGATAAAAATAAAATGTTTTTTATATAGACTGTTTCTTGCTTCTTAATCTCTTCATGGCTTTAAAGCTTACGGGTCGATGCCGACCTTTTTATCTCCCCTCAAAAATACTTTTATTGCATTTTGTACAACAAAAGATTGTTTTTTTTCTCTTTTAAACAAATCTGAAGAAAAAACACACCAAGAACAAAATGGCTACACACATCTCATCATTAGTTCTTCAACAAAAATGAACAAGAACAAACGATAAACCACGTTTTTACAAGTGTTCACTCTCTACAAAACACAAACCCAGTTAGCTGTAGAGCAATTTAAAGCTTAGATTCCCAACAGTACGGATATTTACCACTGATGAGGAGGTTACGTACGTGATGAAGAGCGTGTGTGTGTGTTTGTGTTTGTGTGATAGAAGCAATCTAATGTATCGGGCTAGGTGTTTGTGACCATGTAGACACAAAATTACACGTCTAATTCAGAATCAGTGTCAGAATCAGAATATATTTTAATCATCCCACACATGGGAAATTTGTGTGTCACAGCAACAACTTCCTATCTGCTAAGTGAGTCGTTGTAGAGCCCGATCACGTAAGGGAAGAAAGACCTCCGATAACGAGATGTTCTCCAGCGGAGCTGTCTGAGCCTCTTGGAGAAGGAGCTCCGCTGTTCGTCCAGGAGTGGGTAGAGAGGATGGTCATGATTGTCCATGAAGGACAAAAGTTTGTTCAATGACCTCCTCTCTATCACTAATTCAGAGCTTGTTCTAAATTTTGCAAGATGTGGGAAAAAAAAATTCTTCTTCAATGAGACAAATCTTCTTCTTCTTTTGGCATTTCCCTTCAGGGGGCGCCACAGCAAGTCAGTTTCTTCCATCTAACCCTGTCTGCTGCATCCTCTTCGGTCATAGCAACTATCTACATTTTCATCTCGTCTCAGAAACTTGCAAACGTCTCATCACATTTTCGTCACCAAAAAGTCACATTTATTTTGTTATTGTTATGTCATCGTCATGAAAAAAAGCTTCGTCAACAAAATCATTTTGTTGTTGTTATCATTGACGAAAACAACACTGAGGCACAGCACCAACCGGCGCAGTGGTTAGCACAGTGGCCTCACAACAAGAAGAATAGAGAGGAAGATTGGAACACTGGTCTTTCTGTGTGGATTTTTGCATGTTCTCCCTGTGTATGTGTGGGTTTTCTCCGTGGACTCCGGTTTCCTCATTCTTCTTGTACTTTTGGCATTTACCTTCAGGGGGCGCCACAGCAAGTCAGTTTCTTCCATCTAACCCTATCTGCTGCATCCTCTTCGGACACGCCAACTATGTTCATGTCTCCCTTCACTGTATCCATGAACCTCCTCTTTGGTATTTGTAAGATAAACTTAAGCTTGTACTCTTTATAACTTTAGAATGTGTGTTTTTCACATCTTGCAAAGGATACATGGGCGTCAGCCATCTTACCTGTGTCAGCTATTGCTCTCACGTCCCTGAAGGGTTATTCAGCACATATTGCTCCTCATACCTGAAGGGTTACTCAGCATATATTGCTCTCCCATCCCTGAAGGGTTACTCAGCACATACAGAGACCAACTGGTTACCAGAAATATTACTGCCTTGTCAGCTAATCACAGATAGTCGCAGGATATGAAACTCCCTGTTTTGTTGAAACCATTTTACATACGAACACAATGTTAGGCAGATTTTCTGACCTTTTAAATAACACATTCTTCAGACGCCTATGAGTGTCCTCATGTAAACTGTGACCTATTTACTCTAATAAAAGGATGCAGCCGGGGTGAGATGATTTGAGAGAAGCTTGTAGGAGACCTTAGAGCTAAGTCTCTTTTTCCTCTTCATCTCTCCCCCACTGCAGTGTGGAAAAAACGTTTGCTTCCTTATTGTTGGTTATGATACTGGGGTATTAAATTGAAGCCTTTTTTAGATCCTACAGTCTTCCTCTAGGCCTCTTTCCTATTTGTTCCAAACCCAGCATCGTTCTGCCGATAGACAAATTAATCTGAAAAAGTCTTATCATTTCCCATTCTGTGCAAATGTGAGGGTTAAAGATTCATCATAAACTACTTTGTGACTATGAACAGTTAGAAATGCAAGAGTTAACAGAAGCTAACAAATTTACAAAGCTAATGCATGTTAACCCTTTGAAGTCAGAAATGAGATGGTAATTGCTGAAGTTTGATGTCAACCAGAGCGCAAAAGCTTGAAAGCTGTCATTTTGATAAGCGCATTTGGGTTTTATTGTAGTGCAAAAGCCAAAATGAGGTGGGTGGTTATGAGTTAAATATTTAAACAAGTGGGTTTATTTTACAATAATTAACAATTGAATACAATTCCACAATTATAAGACCATTGGTTAATTTGAAACCGCACATCCACAGCTTTCCTTTCTGTTCTTAGCTAGTGTGCTTGTGTTGGGACTAGAAAGTCCCTGTTTCCCACCTTTAGCTGATGCCAAAGTGTCCCTGAGCAAGATACCTAATCCCTAATCGCACACTCCACTGGTGCTCTCGTAGCTGCTTGCTGCTGTGTTCAAAGAAGCATAAAATTTCCCGCAGGGATAAAGTATGTTATTATGAATATCTGTGACCTTTGCCAGACACTCTTCATCATTCCATATTTGGTGGCACAATTGGGATCAAGAAAACTCAACATATTGGTGACTAGAATGGTATTTGCATAGCAGCAGCACCTGGTAAACTTCCATTGGAAAACATAGCAATGCTACACGAGTCTTGGAGTAGGTAACAAATCTTGATCTTGATCAAGGTAACAAATGGCATTCGTATGAACACTGACGCTGGCAAAGTCTCTGTAATCCTGTTGGACCTGAGTGCTGTGTTTAACACTGTAGATCATGAGATCCTTCTAAAGAGGCTAGAGTGCTGGGTTGATATTTCTGGCACTGTACTTAATTGGTTTAAATCTTATTTAGAAGGACGCAAGTATTTTGTAGAAATTGTGTGTCAGATCAAATGCCTTTGACCAGTAGGTTAGATTATTGCAACGGTTTCCTCACTGGTCTGAACAAAAAGGCCTAAAAACAGCTGCAGTTTATTCAAAATGCTGCTCCTCGAGTCCTAACAAGATCTAGAGAATTTGATCACATTAGACCTGTGCTCAAGTCTCTGCACTGGCTTCCTGTGGCTCAGAGAATAGACTTTAAAGCTGCTCTGCTTGGTTTAAGTCTCTCCATGGTCTAGCACCAAAGTACATCTGTGATATGCTGTCTACCATCTAGAAATCTGAGAACTTCCGGGACCGGCCTCTTGCTGGTGCCTAGAGTCAGGACTAAACATGGAGAAGCTGCATTTCAATTTTATGCTGCAAAATTCAGGAACAAACTTCCCGAGGTCGTGAGACAGGCCTCTACTGTGACGATGTTTAAATCTTGGCTGAAAACACTTCCGTTTAACTGTGCTTTTGATTAATAACTCTTTTTTATCTGTTTTAATAATTTTATTTGTTTATTTGTTTAACTTTTTTATTCTATGTTTTGTGATTTTAATACATTCTTTTTTTTCCTTCTTGTGAAACACTTTGAATTACATTTTGTATGAATTTATTCAAATAAACTTGCCTTGCCTTGCCTTACATGGTCATGCAGACATTCTTATGGGCCATAGACCATAGTTTGCCTGGTCTTATTACCATCATTCATTTGTGAGGACATCCTCTTCATTAAAATAATCAAACATTGCTGCTGTGGCCAAAAAAAAAAACCCACCCGTACTTGTCCCAGTTTTAATCATCATTAAATCATTAGATGGTTATTACCTGGCGTCTTCCAATCAGTGTTTTCCTTTTTAAATGAGCAAATTAATGTTCCCTCTGAACATTTTATTTCTCACTACCTTCACTCGTTCTACTTAGAAAAAAAAAACATATTTTTCAACTTGTATGAAATAAAAGTTTTTCTCCCTTTTTATTAAAATTTCATTTCATGTAAAATTCATGTAAAATTTCATGTAAATCTTGTTTTTGTGTTTTTCTTTTCGTAGAGCAGATGGGTGCGAGCTGAAGCAGCAGAAGGACCGAGCAACAGGAAGAGCAGATCTATGGGTGACGACTCGCCTGCTGGTATGGACATGTCGGCTGATGCGTGGGAGAACAGCAGCTTGGCCGGACCCTTGCCCGGGCTCCCTCTGGTTTTTCTCATGCTCAACGACACTGATTTGAATGAGACGTTCTTCAACTCCACCAACTCCACCTTTCCAGATGTCTCCTTTGGCCCCAGTGTTGCTGGAGTCCTCATCCCGCTCATATACATTGTCGTTTGCATCATCGGCTTGGGTGGGAATACTCTGGTGATCCACATTGTGCTGCATTACTCCAAGATAGAGTCGGTGACCAACATCTACATCCTAAACCTAGCGATTGCTGATGAGCTCTTCATGCTTGGGCTGCCTTTCCTGGCAATCCAGAATAGCCTCCTGTCGTGGCCCTTTGGCTCCTTTATGTGCCGACTTGTCATGACAGTGGACTCCATCAACCAGTTCACCAGCATCTTCTGCCTAACCGTGATGAGCATCGATCGCTACCTTGCTGTGGTGCATCCCATCCAGTCCTCCAAATGGCGTCGACCTCAAGTAGCCAAAGTGGTGAACTGCACAGTGTGGGCTCTGTCCTTTCTGGTTGTTTTACCAGTGGTGATCTTTGCGAACATCCAGAAAGCAGGAGGAACCTGTAACATCGCCTGGCCACAGCCGGCCAACATCTGGAGGGCTGCTTTTATCATTTACACTTCCACGGTTGGATTCTTCTGTCCCCTGCTGATCATCTGCCTCTGCTACCTACTCATTGTCTTCAAAATCCGCAGCTCGGGTAAAAAAGTTCACGCTACCTCAACGAAGCGCAGAAAGTCTGAGCGGAAGGTGACCCGCATGGTTGTGATTGTGGTTGCGGTGTTCGTTTTTTGCTGGTTGCCTTTCTACGCTCTGAATATCATCAACCTGCTGGTTTCACTGCCCTCAGACTACCAGGGGCTCTACTACTTTGTCGTGGTGCTGTGTTACGCTAACAGCTGTGCCAATCCCATCATTTATGGATTCTTGTCAGACAACTTCAAAAGAGGTTTTCGGAAAGCTCTTTGCCGGTCTACAAGGAGAGTGGAGAACCATGAGCCAGCGGAGCCTCAGCAGCAGCAAGAGGAAGGGAGGAGAGCTCTGATGCCAAGGGAGAGTCTGAGACGAGCCATCAGGGTTGAGGAGGACGAGGATGAAGAGGACATTTCAGAGATGACTGAGATCTACAGAATCACTCAAAATGAAAACAGCTTGCTTCCTCAGAGCTCTCAGCCGCTATTTTCAGAGAAAGGACCTCCACCAGGGGTAACGGAGGTGGCATCCCCCAACAGGAACGGAGACAATGAGAAAGCAAAAGATAATGGCTCTTCACTGACTGTCCCGCTGCTCGCCAATGGAGCTAAAAATGGCAACTTTAAAGCTTTGCCGGAAGAAAACCCTGACCAGAGTGCTTCATTAGAAATAAGTTATTTGTAGTTTTAAGCAGTTATTGCTAGCATAGCATCATAGCACAGCGCTATGAGCATCCAGGTCACTGTGGTCACAAATAAGTTGAAAGTTGAACAAAGCCCAACAAAGTCCTCAATGGACTTAGAGTTCTCTGATTTGATCAATGAACTTATAAAAATAATTGTAAATATTGTAATTGTTGTAAACACTTGTGTTCTAAGACCTAATTGTATAAATTTCTGCCCATTTTTAATGTAATTTTTCTCTATAAAGACACATTCCTAAAGTGACAATCATCTGCTCAGGTTTGATTTGTCCACTGTGGGACTTGCTGCTCCTTTACTGACTGGTAAGATTTTTTTTAAAAAGTCTACAGGACCTATGGAGGACCTTTCAAGCTGGAAATGTTCTCTGTTTTTATTTGTTAATCTGTGCGTCAGTGTAATTAGTGGGATAATCATAGTTCGACCACATGCTCTTGGCAGGATGGACTGATTGAAAGTATAAGTTTGGTGCTCTTTATTAATACTAAGACCATTGTGTTCTAAATCTACCTGCAAGGGCCATGACCGTCAATGTGACGCTTATGTTATTCATGTTTTGCGCTGCTATATTGCATAAATAAACTTTTACACCACTTGATTACTATCAAGTAATAATAATGCTAAAATGTTAAATAGTTTTAAAACCTACAATAAAAAAGCAAAAACCAAAATAAAATGATCTGATTCGTCAATAGCCTACTACCGCATTTTGCGCTGCTCCTTTAAAAATGTTCTCGTTATAAATTGTCTATAGGCTGTATTCCAATATGTTAACCTGAACTTTAAAGACTTATCTAGACAACATGGCAGACTTTATTCGGTCAACAATTTTCTTACTCTCTTCATGATATCTCTTTGATAATATCTCACTCAACCTTTCGAAAATGTTATAAACACACGCACACACTTACGTGTGGCAATAGCAATGTGTTTGTTGCCATAGCAACATAGCAACAACTTCCAATGCACGCTTCCTCCCAGCTGCTGTGCCCCGGTTAGAGGAGATAAAGTGCTTTTAAATTTTGAAATGTTCATTTTTAGAACAAAAAACTAAATGATAAAATAAAAAACATGTTTGTATTAAAAGTCCTAAAAGGTCATTCTCCTAGGTTGTGTTTTATTTATTCTAATCAGGATAATAAATTGACGTGCGGTCAAAGTGACCGCGGCAGCGGCCCTACTGTTAAAAGGTCTTGATTGTGATCATTAAGAAGAGTCAAATTAAGGAAAAAAGGAACTGAAACAAGTTTTTGTGATAAAACAAATAGGATCAAGAGATATACCATCTGGAGTGTATCGACTGATGAATGGATGGATAGTTGGATCAATGACTGGATGAATGAACGAATCGCAAGTTAAAATTTAAGAATGATGGATGAACATTTAGAAAAAATAAATGGAAGAATAGTTAGATTGATAAAAGGTGAACAAATCCTTAGACGGATGTGTATTCGAATAAAGGAATGAACAGATTGTTTGTTTCTACTTCTTTATACTATACTTGTTTACTGTGTCCATACAGTTTACAAAACTGCTGTACAGGATTTAGTTTGGTCCATCAGACTCAATGGAAATGTGGCACCAAACCGTAGCTTGGTTGCCCTCCATGCGTAGCTACCAAGCTACACACAGACCCAAATGGATGCTTGTGTTTGATGTCATGGTGTCATCTCTGTTCGCTGATTTGACCGTTATTTTTCTGAGGTCTCTTAGATGGAAGCTGGTGCATGGGATCCCTGTCCTAGAAGTTGAAGTAAAATTAAACTGAGCAGAGGCACCAGTCTTGCTAAATCAACATAGTATTGGGAAAAAAATTACCGTATTTTCACGACCAAAAGGTGCACCCTATTTAAAGGCGCAGTCTCTAATACACATATGAGGTGCACCGGATGATAGGGCGCGGGTTTTATATACATATTCTCTACCACGGACCAACATTGTTTCCAACAACACACACACACACACACACACAAGCAGACAAGTGTGTGTATTTAAAAATAAATCGGGAGCAAAACCAAATTTGGTTGGCTTTATTTAAATATTAGTTACAGTCGTCATAAAGTCATTTATCAAATCCATCCAAGTCCTCATCCTCTGTTTCAGAATCTAACAGCTGCGCTAAATCCAACATAGCGGGTTCACATTCCTTACAATCACTTTCTGTACCGTGCGGCTCCTCGGAAATGATGCCGGCTTTTGCGAAAGCTCAGACAATACGGCCAGCAGATACGTTGGCTGGCACTGTAGATTGTCAGTGGAGCATCTACAATCCACTGGCCAACTGTGGCGTAACTCGCCCGGCGCTGCCTTCCACCCTCCGTGAAGTTGTGGTATCCTCTGGTCGTTCATCGATCCCACGTCGCTTGCAGCCTTACTTTGAACCTCCGGTTCACGCCGATGTCCAGCGGTTGGAGTTCCTTTGTCAGACCTCCCGGAATCCCAGCTAGCGTAGAGTTCATCTGCTTTACTAGTTTTTTTCACAACACACATAGGGGGCACTTCACGATAGGGCGCGCCGCTCACTTTGAAGAAAATCTTAGACTTGAAAATAAGGTAGTTCAAGAGATGAATTGAAAAAAAAATCACTCTCTGACTTCATGGTACCCTAAAGGTATCTATGGTTTACATTAGTACAGCTGGGTTTACTTTGACCTAAAAACGATGTTCTTAAGGTATTGGACCCGTCCTGGTATCAAAATAGAGTTCATGATCCATGACACTTAGACGTTAGAGAGAAGCAGAAATTTGATTTTAATTACAAAGGGCAGGGAATCTTTTTATTTACAGCAGTGGATCTCTTCATGGTGGCTGTACATTTTGAAGTACTAAACTTTGACATTAGACAAACCCTGATAAGTTTGTTTCAATAATTTTCTAGGGTTATTTGCTAACTTCGTCTATAAATAGAAGCACAAAAATCAAGTTTTTTTTCCAGATTATGTACTTTGGCGCTCTGTATTACAGTGGTGTACCCTTCCTCTTGACTGAAACCAGCCATGATGTGTTCTACTGGTCGATTCATTGTGTTAGACAAAGGAAGAATGTAAAGATGTAATTTGATCAATTCAGAGACATTTGTTTTATTAAAGTAAACTCTTACTGAAGAAAACTGTACCAAGAAACATAGGCCCCGTCCACACGTAGCCGGGTATTTTTGAAAACGCATATCTGCTGTCCTCCGTTTCCGGAAAACGCTCGCGTCCACACGTAACCGTTTTCAAAATATCCGCGTCCGCATGGAGCCATATAAATACGCTTCTGAGTGTGGTTATTAGCATGCCAGACCAGTAGTCGGCAGTATTGATGTAAACGTAAGTTATGAGCTATCCAATCAGAGCACCTCTGTCGTCATATCCACAAAACTTGAAACATGGCGCCAGGCATCTTGTTTGTGTGGACCGACAAGGAGGTGGAATTGCTTTTAAAAGTTGTCATTGACAATAAAGTTAATAAAACACAGAAAAATATAGATTGGGTCCATGCTGCCCAAACCTTGTTTGCGATCCAAACAAGGACGCACACGAATAACGTATGTGCATTAGCTACTTGTTGCAGGTGGTGACGCATAAAATTCATCTCCGTCTTCGCACGCCCACACACAAACGCAAAAACAGAGTTTCCAAAAAATCCACTTTGGACGGAGTTTTCAAAAACGCTGGTCTTGAGTACTTTGTAAAAAAAAAAATGTTTTTGTGTGGACGGCAGGTCAAAATGGATAAAAATATATGCGTTTTCAAAAATACCCGGCTACGTGTGGACAGGGCCTTCTATTCAACTCTTAAAAATTAAACTGGAGCCTAACAGTGGTCTGATTGTTTGAAATCACATCATGGGCTTCTGAAAATTAGATTTATACCTCATCAATTTTACACCAAAAAAATAAGAAAAGATGACAGACTTTAAAAAAATGAGTTTAAAATGTATGTTTACATCCAATCTTTACTCCTTAACTATTAACTGTGATTCTTCAACACTGAATGTATTTTTTATAATCTGTATAAAGTGACTTTGTCTAATTTTTTAAAAAATTAAAATGTTTTACATTTTTTATTTTATGCATTGTATGATGTTTTATGTATAAAATGTTGCATGTGCGTATTTCATGTGCATATTTTCATGTCACGATTAAACTTGTGTATTAAAAAAGTAACACAAATGTTTTGGGTATTTTGTCAGTCTTTTTTTTTCCCAGTAAACTCACGCTTCTAACAACTGGAAGTTTTTATTTCAAATCAAATGTTGACCAAATCTAAAGATTTCTGTTGATTCTTAACCAGTGGTGGAACGTAACAAAGTACATTTACTTCATTAAATGTGACAAAGTACATTTCGTTACATTAAGAAAAAAAAAATGTGTATCTGTCACTTCTTCTTCTCCTTTCGGCATTTCCCTTCAGGGGGCGCCACAGCACTCACTCGATCTCACTCAGAGATCGGGTGAGTAGCTCTGCCATCCGGAAGGAGCTCGGTGTCGAGCCGCTCCCCCTCCAGGTCGAGAGGAGCCAGATGGGGTGATTCGGGCATCTGGTCAGGATGCCCCCCGAGCGCCTCCCGGGCGAGGTGTTTTGGACACATCCCACCGGGAGGAGACCAAGGGGCAGACCCCGGACCCGCTGGAGAGACTATGTCTCAAAGCTGGCCGGGGAACGACTTGGGATTCTTCCGGGTGAGCTGGAGGATGCAGCCGGCCAAAGAGAGGCCTGGGCTACCCGTTTGAGGCTGTTGCCCCCGCGACCCGACCCCGGACCAAGCGCAAGATGACGGAACGGGGCACCACAGCAAGTCAGTTTTCTCCATCTAACCCTATCTGCTGTATCCTCTTTGGTCACACCAACTATCTTCATGTCTTCCTTCACTGTATCCATGAACCTCCTCTTTGGTCTTCCTCTAGTCCTCTTTCCTGGTGGTTCCAAATCCAGCATCCTACTTCCGATGTACTCTCTCTCTCTCCTCTGCACATGTCCAAACCATCTCAGTCTTGCCTCTCTGACTTTATCTCCAAAACCTCTAACATGTGCTGTTCCTCTGATCCTGTCCATCCTGGTCTCTTCCAGAAAGGTCTTTATATCTATTTTTGGTTTCATGGTATAAAACAATTTGTAACTTTTCTGTAACGTGTCAAAAACAAATGAAGTTATTCTTGTTATTATTTATTGTTAGCTCCATTGAAAAGCGTTGGATTGATCTGTCCCGACATCTAAAGGCATTTTACCCAAGAAATGAATTTGTTTATTGCTATATAAGCGCTATAAAAGTTCAATGCATTATTATTATTATTAATGCTACCAGAAGTTAAAATTCACTTTAAGTTTAAAAAACATAATCAAAACTAGCTGCTGGTTCTCCATCTGACCAAAAACAGCTTCTATACTGTTCTAATTAGCAACCAAAGCCTCAGATGTTACAGATTCTACATCAAATTAAACTTCATTTATAAAGCACTTTTCATACATGAAATGCAATGCAAAGCGCCTGTTGCGGTGTGGAAGGAGGAGGACCCAAATGCAGGACATCAAACAAGATTTATTTAACCAACGATCAGCAAGGCTCTAAGCAAAGGAACAGAAGTCAAAAGGGACCAAAATGGTTTTCAAAGAGTTAATCTCAGTTCCAAAGGACATCCGTTGGGTCGGGAGTCAGCCAAGGCCGGAAGGCATGAAGACCCGAGGAGGAATGCTGGTGAGGCTGCCTTTAAATAGTCAGCAGAGATTAGGCGCAGGTGGTCCAAATCAGGTAGAATTGGGGGAAAGGTGAGATGGTCCCTGGTTCCCTCTGGTGGTGGTTAAGGGAACCACAACAGCGCCTTACAAGTTAAAAACCCCAGAACACAAAAGCAAAATAAGTCCCCCCACTCCCACAGATAAAAAATTCACTCACCCTCCCACACACACACACACACACACACACATTCATACTTGTAAAAATACAAATAGAGCACACACCCTCATATCTGTACACATACACACTCACGTAAAAATGCAATAGACTGGATCCAAGGCCCTGAATAAGAAATGAGGCCGGAGCCAGATCCCCATCAGGGTCCCGGAGCCAAGGACCAGCAGTCACCGATGACCGCAGTCTCCCGCTGCAGAGGCCCCCAGGAGGAAACACATCATGGCATCCTGCGAGTCATTCAGTTTGCAAAAGTAGAGAAAAATAAAACTCCTTCCACAGATAACTTTATTTCTTACTGTACATTTTTGATACTTTATTTACATCTTACTGCTTCTTGCATCATTTTTTAAAGTCTTGGTAGCTTTGACTTCCACTTAAAGATGAAAAAAAGTGAAGATGGGAATCAAAGAAATCGTCTTTGATGTGTTCATGAGAACCATCGAAAGTCAGATGGTGATGACACAAATCAAGTAACACAACCACAGAGTGACTGGATTCTGTTCACAACTTTTTTTTTTTTTTAGGCAGCATGGTGGCGCAGTGGGTAGCACAGTGGCCTCATAGTAAGAAGGTCGTGGGTTCGAGTCCTGAGTGGGGATGAGGCTTGGAACACTGTCCTTTCTGTGTGGAGTTTGCATGCTCTCCCAGTGTTTGCGTGGGTTTCTTCCGGGTACTCCGGTTTCCTCCCACCCTCCAAAGACATGCATGTTAGGTTGATTGGCCGGTGCCAAATTGCCCCTAGGAATGAGTGTGTGTGTGGATGGTTGTATGTGTGTGGCCCCATCACAGACTAGCAACCTGTACAGGGTGTACTCTGCCCTTTGCCTTCAATGGCCGGGTTGGACTCCGGCGACCCCCGAAACGGATAGACGGATACGGATAAGAAGATGACTGATTTATTTTTTTTTATCTTTTATTGCTACAATACATCAAATTAGAATGTCATTTGTAATAAAATGAAAAATCACAAATCTTATTAACCTTCTCAAATATTTTCATCCAAAAAAAATTTAGAATGTGTTTGTGGAACATTTTATTAAAAAAAAAAAAAAAACCTTTTGGGTCATTTTTTTCTGAAAGTCTACCAATAAAAAAAAAAAATTCAACAACATAAGTAATGAAAGTTTCCTTGACTTGACGTAAAAAGTCATTTCATTTTCCAAACTCAACAAAAATGTTTTAGAACATATTTTTGTAGTTTCTGAAAAAAATGACCTTATGTTCAGAGAATAGTTCGTGAAGTCATGATAAAAAAAATGAATCATCACATTAAGATGAAAAGCAAATTAAACAACCTTGATCTGGGTATACCGGTTTGATTTGTTAATTTTGTACCATCTCTAAATGTTCACTGTGAAACAAAACTTCACCATAATGAAGATTTAAATATGTTTTAATATTTTATTTACATTTAAAAACCAAATTTATAGAGCATCAAACTATTTTTGGTTTTAGCATTTGTAGTAAATTCTTTCAGAAAATGGGATCTTTTTACCGTTCAAGTGAATCTCGTTTTCATTCATGAGTGCAAACACTCTCCACACACTCATCCTGAACATGTTATATTTAGCTGCCTATAAATTCCTGGTAAACGTGCTTCTCCTTGGTGTTTGCTCGTTTTTTTTTTTCTCATCCCACACGCCCACACACACCCTTCTAAGAAGATCCATCGAGGAACAGAAACTGTCACTAAATAGACATTAAAACGAAGCTTCGTCTCATATTTGATTTTTTTTTCGACCCTGAAGGCTTTCAGATTGATGAAAAGCAAACACACGCAGAGGCCGAGAAGAAGTTAGAAGGACTCCAATAGGGCTGCAACTAACGATTATTTTGATGATCGATTAATCTGGCGATTATTTGCTCGATTAATCGATTAATCGGGTAAAATTGGCAACTTAATAAATAATAGTTTTTTTGGCATTTTATTGAATGTAGTTATGCAAAACACAACTCATAACCACTTAAACAACACGTTGGGCTCATTCTAATAAGTAAAAATGTTAATCTTTCTGTGAAATGTAGTATATATGTATATAATGGAGTATATTACCATTTCTACAGCAAATATAAAATAATAAATCTACTTACTGTATACAGTAAAGGTAAATCACGAGCACCTGTAAAATGTGTTTTATAGTACTGGCTAAAAAAACATAAAATGTAAACTGTTGACCATCCAGGATCACATTTAAAAACAAGAAATCATTAACAGTTTTAGATTTGAAAATTTAACCTTGTTCAGAGGTATAGTACCAAACAAAAATGGCCTAGGTTAACATGAGTAAAAACACACAAAAAACAATCAAGTTGTGTAATATTAGGTGCAGTTGACAGCAAAAACTTTCTAAACGATTAATCAATGACTAAATTAGTCGACAACTATTTCAATAATCGATTATAATCGATTAATTCGATTAGTTGTTTCAGCCCTAGACTCCAAGTATCTTTGAGGAACTAATTCAATCATTTTTGCATCATGTTCAAGTAGAAGTATCCCTGTGCTTACTGTTTGTGGAGATAATTTACTGGTCAGCTGGTGGTTTTACTCACAGTCCCTCTTCTAAACAGACTCCCACCCACACACAATACGATTCAAGTTAACACCAATGGCTTCTCATTCAGTTTATTCCAGAAAAATATAACGAACAGCTATCAGACTAACAAGATGAACACAACAAGGTCTACAGATTATGTTCATAAACAGATGAATCCGACTTCAACAAGCTTATTATTTCAAATTACCGTAATTTCACGGCTATAAGGCACATATAAACGTCTTAAATTTTCTTCAAAATGAGTGGTGCGCCCTTTCGTGCGGTGCGCCTTGTGTGTGAGAAAAGGCAGACCTAAAAGAAAAAGCGGTGCCCGTGAGGTGAGGTGGACCTGGAAGAAAAGGCATGAGAACGTTAAAGAGTGAAGTGTGGGCGTGGATTGTGTATAAAAAAGGTACGTGCTGTATGCACAACATTGCTGTTTTAAACCTGAAAATGGCAAAGAGACACGCTTATGACGCTCAGTTTAAGCTGAAGGCAATCAGCTACGCGGAGGAACATGGGAATCGAGCCGTGGAAGGGTGGAAGGCAGCGCCGGGCGAGTTACGCTACAGTTTGCCAATGGATTGTAGATGCTTGGACTAACTATGCTTGGACTATGCTTGGGGGAGATGGTGGCCGCGTGGTTAGAGCGTTCGCCCGCGGACCGGAAGGTCGCAGGTTCGCGTCCCACGGAGAGCATGTCTAGGGTCCTTGGAGAAGACACCTAACCCCCGCTTCTCCCACCATTGGCGCCGTTGAAGGGCAGCCTGCTGCGGTGTAAGGAGTGCAGCAAACAAATTTCCCCGGTGAGGGATGAATAGAGTAATTCATTTAATTTAATTTAACGTGTCTGCTGGTACTGTTATCCGAGCTTTCGCAAAAGCTGGTATCCTTTCTGAGGAGCCGCACAGTACAGACAGTGACTTTGACAGCGAGGAGCGAAGTGGACCTGCTCTGTTCGATTTTGCGCAGCTGTTCGATTCTGAAACAGAGGATGAGGACTTTGACGGATTTGAATAAAGACTATTACCGGTAATGTGCTTGTTTAGTATTGTTACTTAAATAAAGTACAACCAAACTCAGTTTTGCTCCCGATCTATTTTTTAAATATGCACATTTGCATGCTTGCGTATGTGTTGTTGTAAGGCTGTGTGTGACTGAGACTGCGCCTTTTCGTACTTAGGTGTGTGTTAAATACAGCAATAGCACACATAACTGAGACTGCGCCTTTTTGTACGGTGCGCCTAATGGTCATGAAATTACGGTATTCTGAATTTAACGCATGATCAATGTTCCCTCTAAGCTGCTCGCCTGCGCATTTGCACACAGCACGCAGGTTAAAAGCGCACAGAAAAACCTATGCAGCGCACAAATTAAAAATCTATTTCAACTAAAAATGGTAAAATGAGACAAAACTCCGGAACATATCTCTTTCTTTCTAAAACAAATTGCTTCGAATCGCTGCCTTGGAGTTTCGCTCGTCACTTCTGCTGACATCACAAAAGAAGAAAAGTTTTAGCTCTGCCCCCTTCTGCTCAGGAAGCTTGTGTTTTTGCTCAGACACATAAAAAATTAGAGGGAACATTGCGCATGGGTTTTACATCTTGGTGCTGATGCACCAAAGCTAAGCTAAATTTTCTAAAGGGGGGCGTGAGGTCGTTGACAAAGCCAGTAGAGGTGGTGCTGGGGGTATTTCCCCCCTTGAACATTTTGAAAAATAAGAGTCATTTTCCTGCATTATGATGGCCAATTTGCTGACCCTGCAAGGGGATAGCTTGACTAGTCCCCTTTCCTTTCTTCTTTTTTTTTTTTCTTTTGTGGACCAAAAAGGGAGGGTGGGGGGCGCAAGCCCCTCCGCCCTCTGGATCCACCCCTGCTTATTTAAACTGATGTGTTGATTGAAGGAAACTGAAGTTTCAGAAGTGTCCCCATTTTACATCTTTTCTCAGCAGGTCGTCTGTGATTGATTTCAATCATTTTTCTGAACATTTTGCAGGTGTCTTTGTATATTTCATGCTGTCTTTTGCTGATTTCCAGCTGCATTTTTTTTTTTTTTTGAGTTCAGATTAAGTCTCTCACTGATTACACTGATTCTCAGAGATGAAAATGTTTCAATGAATTTTTCAATCGCAAAATAAGACTTTTGCTTCTACATAGCGTCTGAATTTTTCAGCTTGTGCATAAAACCTCATCCTTTTTATCATTCATTCATACATCTTCTAAACTGCTTATGCCTGAAAGAGTCATGAGGGTGATAGAGCCCATTCCAGCTGATTACTGGCTAGTTGCAGGGTACGCCCTAAACAGGTCGGCAGTCTGCTGCAGGATCAAATACAGAAAGACAGACTACAATCCACGCATTCATTCCCAGGAGCAATTTCTCAGTGGCCATTCAACTGTTTTTAGAGAGTGGGAGGATACCCAAGTGTGCAGGTCTCTCTGTTTAAAGTAATGATAATGTTGCAAAATGGGGTGACCTGTTCGGGGTGTACCCTGCCCTTCGCCTTAAATCAGCCGGGATGGGCTCCGGCACCCCCCGTAACCGCCGAAAGGGATAGACGGAAGAAGATGACTGACTGACTAACTAATGTTGCAAAATGTGATAAGGTGCTCTTAAAGCAGTGGTGGAACGTGACGAAGTAAATTTACTTTGTTACTGTACTGAAGTAAAAAAATTGTGCATCTGTACTTTACTTAAGTAAAATTTGAGACCTGTACTTTTACTTTGACTTCACTACATTTTTAGAGCAGATATCTGTACTTTTACTTCGATACTTTTTAAAACTGTGTTTTACATTTTTTTGTTTTACATCGCTGGGCTGAGGAGTCTCCCGTGTCTCCTTCAGGATGAAGAACATCTACTCATCCCCGTACTGGACATCTCCGGGCTGAGGAGTCCCCCGTGTTTCCATCAGGATGAAGAACATCTACTCATCCCCGTACTGGACATCTCCGGGCTGAGGAGTCCCCCAGTGTTTCCATCAGGATGAAGAACATCTACTCATCCCCGTACTTGACATCTCCGGGCTGAAGAGCCCCCCGTGTTTCCATCAGGATGAAGAACATTTATTGACTTCTTTAGATATTTAGCTGTAGATTAGAATAAGCTAATATTTAAACAATAATCTTTGACACATTGTTTGCTCGTCCCGGGGGAGGGATCTCTCTTTCACGTGGATCCCCATGAGGTTTCTTATTTTTTCCCCACTGATGGGTTTTTTAGGAGTTTTTCCTCACCGAGAAGGAGAGTCTAAGTGCATTAATGTGCTAGTCTTGTTTAGTTAGCATTTGTTAGTTATTTTTCTTGTTGTGTATTTGTGTTAATACATTCCTCTTTTTCTTGTGAAGCCCATCGAGACGGACATTCTGTGATTTTGGGCTATACAAATAAAATTGAATTGAATTGAATTGTTACATTGCCGTTCAGGAATTTGAAAAATACACTTTTTTTTTTAGCGCATCTTTAAGCCGCATCGCCAAAATCAAAAGGAGCAGTTGATCCGGAGAAGAAGTAATGAATCGAGGACCAATCAGAATCGAGAGTAAACATTTTCCGCATTTATTCACCGCCAAAAAACTAACATCAAATATAAAACAAATTTAAAAAGAGTCAGAAGATCGTCGTTCGTTGTGTTTACTTTTAAATAAAAGTTGAGCCATCGTTACACAGAGCAGCGGCGGATCTAGAATTTTCTAAAGGCGGCGGGGCGTGAGGTCATTGACAAAGCCAATAGAGGGTGACTGGAGGCCTCCCCCCCACAACATTTAAAAAAATAAGTGTCATTTTCCTGCATTTTGTTGCCCAATTTGCTGGCCCTTCTAGGGGATAGCTTGACTTGTCCCCTTTCCTTTCTTCTTTGTTTTTCTTTTTTGTGGACCAAAAGAGACGGGAGAGGGGGGGGTCACGCCCCTGCAGAGTATTTATCCTGGTTACCATGGTGACACCCTATAGCACAACAAATGACATTTGAATTATGATCGATTACTTTTACTTTTTACTTAAAAAGTACAATTTACACCAATTACTTTTGTACTTTTACTTAGGTAGATTTTTTTATTGGTACTTTTACTTTTACTTAAGTATTTTTATTGCCTAATTATTTGTACTTTTACTTAAGTACAAAAAGTGAGTACTTCATCCACCACTATCTTAAAGTGACAGGTGCTTCCAAGCTAACAATTTAACGTTCCCAGAATGTTCTGGGAAAGTTTTTCAAAAGTTAGCAGAACGTTCCTTTAAAGGTCACTTTTGGTTCTCTAAATGTTCAAATGGAAAGTTTTGTGACGGTTGTGAAATGTTATTTTTTGGTTTTCAGAACGTTCCTCTAACCTTAACTATAACCATAACATTTGGAATTTGGTTTAGAGAACATCTGGCTAACGTTCCCTGGAGGTTCTATGTTTTCTGGGTTAAATAAGACCTTGTTATTTCTGGTGTTTGGGCTCAAAAAAAAAAAAGGAGTAATATTTCATAACTGGTAAGGTTTGGACTCCGGTGGTAAAATAATCCTGTCATGAATCTACTCATAAAAAACAGCAAAAAGTTCTAAATGATGTGACATTGGTTCATTAAACTCCTCCACCTGGTCAGAAATTCATCCCTGACCTGTGATCTTACTGTAGGTCAGTACTTCTAAATTATTTCCTGTTCCGCCCCCTCGAGGAAGAAGAAAATATTTCGCGCCCTGCCACTCTCTCCGCCCTCCGCTGTGACTATAATTAGTATCATTTGTCAATGAAATTGTTATAAGTACACCCCCGCATAACATTGCGGGCCACATTGAGTTCCAACAATTGACAAGAGGGCCGGAACAGGATCAAATGGATGGCATGCTTTGGTAACCGCTAGATTAGACCGAAAGAATGGCGCGCTAGATTTTAAACAAGCGCGCTAAATGGTACATGAAGAGTGGCAAATTTCAAATCTAGCGGCGCTAGATCTGAAATCTAGTGCGATAGCACTTAAAAACGTGCATTTAGCGGCACTAGGTTTGAAATCTAAGCACATGATGTAACATTTTGCTTGTTTTAACATCTAACACATCTGTTTACATGCGTGTATTGGCCCTGATGGCTTTCCATATCTGTGCACACTCTTTATTTTGACAGCGTGCCGATCATGAAGACACACACATTTTAATGGGAGCAGTGTTGTTGTTTTCTCAACAAAGTATATACATCTAGAGTGCATCTAGAGTGCGCCATCTAGTGAGGAAACATCAGAATCGCAGGGAAAATAAAACATAAACAAGTTTTATTTATTTAATTTTTTCATGTTCGGCGGGCCGGAATAAAACGTTTAATGGGCCTCATGTGGCCCACGGGCCGTAGTTTGCCCATGCCTGCTCTAAGAACAGGAATATCCTGATGCCTGTGAATTGGTGTTTCTGTCTAAATAAATGTGTAAAAAGCCCTTTCAGACAGTTTTGATATGCTGGTGAAATATATTACAGATATCATGAAGACTAATTAAGTTTCTAAGTGCGATCATGAATCTTTCAAAGACCAGTAGGATAAAGAAAAGAGTCAAGGTTTCTTTCATGTCTGACTGAGGGGGACGCTGTGGGTGTGACCTCATTAGAAGCTCTTATTAAACTCTTCCTGCCAGAACCAGCTGGAGCAAAGCTACTAAATAAGTGTAATGAATGCAGAGCGTGAACTTGGTCATGGGGGCACCACGGTGTGTCAGAGAGATTATTCCTCTCACCAATCTGTTCCCAAACAGCTATGAGAGTTGCTGCTGTTAGATGAAGCCACATGCATTTCTATTACCTAAATCAAGAAGAGATGCTCCTGATAATACCACTGAAAATATGAGAACTCTTGGCCTCACCACTTTAGATTGAAGCGATACTCACCGAAAACCAGTGGTGATGGATGATCATTAATTAAACCTTAAGTGAAAACACTCCTACAAAATTTACTGTTTTTAGGCCAAAAATCAACAGAACATTTCAAAATGTGGTCAGAATATGCAGAGACTTCAGATACAAATTATGGAGCATCTAATTTGGGAGAAAAACAAACATGAGCACCCATCTTTGGAACCATCTAACTCAGGCATGGGCAAACTGCGGCCCATGGGCCACATCCGACCCGTTAAACGTTTTAATCCGGCCTGCCGAACGTAAAAAAAATTAAATAAATAAACCTTGTTAATGTTATATATCCCATGCAATTCTGATGTTTCCCAACTAGATGGCGCACCGTATGATATGGAAAGCCATCGGTCCGAATACACGCACGTAAACAAGCGTGGTAGATGTTAAAACAAGCTAAATGTTACATCATGCGCTTAGATTTCAAATGTAGTGCCGCTAAATTTGAAATTTAACGCTCTTGATTTAACATTTAGCGCAATTGTTTAAAATCTAGCGCACTAGTCTATCGGTCTAATCTAGCGGTTACCAAAGCATGTCATCCATCTGCTCCTGTTCCGGCCCCTTTGTCAAATGTTAGAACTCAATGTGACCAACGAACCAAAAAGTTTGCCCACCTCGATCTAACTGATCTGTAAATCTCTTTATCATCCAACAGGTTTTTCAGGAGGATTCAATTTTGCTCGTTTTGAGTAAAAATGTGAAAGCTTATGTCGCTTGAAATTGAGGATGACTGGTCTGGTGAAATGGACAGCAGACGATAAAAAGAAAAGAACAAAAAACAAATTTCTTTCCTCTTGGTCTTCTCCTGGTGGGACGTGCCCGAAACACCTCACCAGCAAGGCGCTCAGGGGTGGGGAGGTGGCATCCTGACCAGAAGCTCGAACTATCCCACCTGGCTTTTCTCGACCTGGAGGAGCGGCTCAACACCAAGCTCCTCCCGGATGGCAGAGCTCCTCACCCTATCTCTGAGTGAGAGCCCAGCTACCCTGTAGAGGAAGCTCATTTCGGCCGCTTGTATCCACGATCTCATTCTTTCAGTCACCACCCACAGCTGGTGACCATAGGTGAGGGTGAGAACTCAAAGAGAAGTCAAACTCCCCAATTACTGAACCAAGATCGCAAGAAGACAACAAATGTTAAGTTTTCACTTTACCACCGACGGCAAGAGCCGTTTGTCTGAGAAGAAGAAATTATTTGGTGGCATTTGGCTTTTATTTCATAAATATTTTAATTTCACAAAATCCAGTTCTAATTAACTTCCACATTCAGATGTGACAGAGGCTAGTTTAAACAAGAACAAGTCAAACTGTCAGGATTCCCTCTCCTGCCGCCAGAGGGAGCCCTGGATGTTCCTCATCACCCTGATTAGGGTCACCTGAGATTGATTCCTGATTCCACACATCTGTGGACTCATCTATTTCAGGGCAATCACCCCGGACTTCCAGGTCGGGTCATACCATCCCTTCCAGCCAGGTCACCCTGGTTGCCTGACCATGATTGAATGCTAATATTATTTGAACTAGACTTAATCCTGTACCCTTTGTTTAGAGACTTACCAGAATGTCCTGTATTTGGGTCCACCTCCTTCTAAATGACAACACAAACAATATCAACATTTTAGATTAAATGTTTTTCTTTTTATTTAATGTACTCTACGAACTTATTCTTTTAATAAAATTAGCTTTAATAGACTTCAACGAGAGGAGGAAAGAGGTGGAGGAAAAGCTGGAGAGGTGGAGGTTTGCACTAGAAAGAAGAGGAATGAAGATTAGTCAGAGTAAGACAGAGTACATGTGTGTGAATGAGAGGGATCCAAATGGAAAAGTGATGTTACAGGGAGAAGAGATAAAGAAGGTGGAAGATTTTAAGTATCTAGGATCAACAGTCCAGAGCAATGGAGAGTGTGGAAAAGAGGTGAAGAAGCGTATTCAGGCAGGCTGGAACGGGTGGAGGAAAGTATCAGGTGTGATGTGTGATAGAAGAGTTTCAGCTAAAATGAAAGGAAAAGTGTAAAAAAACCGTGGTGAAACCGGCCATGCTGTTTTGTCTAGAGACAGTGGCACTGAGGAAAAGACAGGAAACAGATATGAAGATGCTGAGGATCTCTCTGGGAGTGACCAGGATGGACAGGATTAGAAATGAGTATATCGGAGTAGAGGTATTGAGGATAAAGTTCGAGAGCAAGACTGAGATGGTTTGGACATGTGCAGAGAAGAGAGAGTACATAGGAAGAAGGATGCTGGATTTGGAACCACCAGGAAAGAGGTCTAGAGGAAGACCAAAAAGGAGGTTCGTGGATACAGTGAAAGAAGACATGAAGATAGTTGGTGTGACCAAAGAAGATGCAGCAGATAGGGTTAGATGGAAGAAACTGACTTGCTGTGGCGCCCCCTGAAGGTAAATGCCGAAAGAAGAAGAAGAAGACTTCAACAACCCCCATGTAAGTTCAAATTTGTAAAGCAAAGCTCTTCACTCTTTGACATCCTGTTTTTTTCTTTATTTTCATTTAATCTTTTTATTTCATTGCTTTCAACTCTAATTAAATACAACAACAGGAGCCTGGTAAACAAAGAAATGTTGCTAATAAAACGTCCCTGAGCGAGACACTGAACCCCCTCCCCTTACCGATGTGTCTATTGATGTGTGAATTTACACAATAGGTTGAAAATACAAAGCATATGATTCTGTGCCAGCGTGTGATTGGATGACTTTTCAAAAATGCTCTGAGTCGTCCACGTATGACTAATGCTAAGTTAAATTTGAACAAAAAAATCAACGACAAAAGAAATAATCAGACTGAACCGAAGCGTGTCACAGCTTTTTACATAAAACAGCTTTTACGGCGATGTTTTACCAGCTTTATTTAAACTTGGAAGTAAATAAAAAAACACAATTAGAGTTAAGTTAAATTATTACTGATTTATTACCGGAAATTTGACAAAAATATACAGAGGTGTTCATTTTATTTATAATCAAAATACACTTTATTTATTCCATCATACTATATTCATCCCTCAAAATGGGGAAATTACTTTTTACTGCATTGCACCGTTTCAGGCAGCCTTGATGGTGCCAATGGTGGGAGAAACAGGGAGGATCGGTGTCTTCTCCAGGAACTCTCAGGCATGGGCCTTGTGGGAAACGAACTGGCTTGTCACGGACATTCTAACACTGAGCCAACATCTCCCCTTTAAGCATCTCTATGAGTTTTTCTTCAATTTGCAACCATTTTTATACAGTTATTGATTCAGATTTAATATTTGACCGCGCGAAACAATTTTTTTCTGGTTTGAAAGAGTTACAAAACAAAGAAAACAATTGCATCATGAAGGATTGGGATTGTTAGACCATCTGTAGAGTTACATCAGACCCATCGGCAGCAGGATGAAAACACACCTGTTTTTATCTGTTTGGGAGTGTGGTGTGAGGCCTTTTAGGCCTGCTTGTTTGTTTTTTTTCTCCCCCAAAACTCACAGGTGCTGGATGGCTTCTAACGGGAGGATTGGCTGATTGCTCCCAGCTGCACAGACTTACCGGTGGCTATAAAAGACCTGGTGTCACCCACAGTCTCTGTCAGGTCCCCTCAGGGCAGAGTCTCGCAAGCTTTCACCCCGCTTCATTGGCCCTTTCCGGATCCTGCGGCTGGTCAACCCGGTCTCGGTAAAGCTCGCCCTGCCCTCTTCCATGAAGGTACATCCTGTGTTCCACGTCTCTCAGATCAAACCGGTTTCTACCAGTCCCCTCCAGCCTCCTTCTGCTTCCCCTCCACCTCCTCGCCTTGTCGACGGCTCGGATGCGTACACGGTCAACCGTCTTTTGGATGTTCGTCGTCGGGGTCTACAGTACCTCGTAGACTGGGAGGGTTATGGCCCGGAGGAACGGTGCTGGGTGCCCCGTTCAGCGATCCTGGACCCTGGCTTGGTCCGGGACTTTCACCGCCGCTTTCCAGACAGGCCTGGTGGTCCGCCAGGTGGCGTCCATAGAGGGGGGGGGTACTGTGGTGTGAGGCCTTTTAGGCCTGCTTGTTTGTTTTTTTTTCTCCCCCAAAACTCACAGGTGCTGGATGGCTTCTAACGGGAGGATTGGCTGATTGCTCCCAGCTGCACAGACTTACCGGTGGCTATAAAAGACCTGGTGTCACCCACAGTCTCTGTCAGGTCTTCAACGATTCTAGTGGTAAACTGACCACCTCTAAGCTGAGTCAAATTTTGATATCAGATTAATTTTCTTATTCTCCTCACAGGAACCATCAGCCCTTCCTCTTGGCCATCCAGCACTGCCTGAAGCCGTTATCTCTCTGCTGTGGATTCCTTTGTTCAACACTTAATAAACTGTTAAACCTGCATTTGGATCCTCCTCATTCCCTCTCCTACACAACAGGGAGTGTGTTTTGTGTGCTATTGTACATGTAATGACGCTGCAGAGGTAATTTTCTCTTATTTTGTGGAACAATAAAGAAACTTGAACTTATTTCCAAACTGAAACAATCCGTCACTGTCGAGGTGTCATTAGGGTTCTTAATAAAGATCCCTGATGACATGCTGGGATGGCCATCTGCTTCAGAAATCTATGAAAGACCAACAGATGACTCGGCTAAGCTGTCAGGTGATGATGCAACACAGATGGATTCAATTCAATTTTATTTGTTTAGCCCAAAATCACAGAATTTCCGTCTCAATGGGCTTCACAAGAAAAAGAGGAATGTATTAACACAAATACACATCAAGAAAAATAACAAATGCTAATTAAACAAGACTAGCACATTTATGCCCTTAAACTTTCCTTCATGGTGAGGAAAAACTCTGAAAAAACCCATCAGTGGGGAAAAAATAAGAAACCTCGTGGGGATCCACATGAAAGAGAGATCCCTCCCCCGGGACGAGCAACTAATGTGTCACTACTTTTATTTTGTCAACAAGAAATATAAAACTAAACCCAAATAATGATCAGTTGTTTCCATAACTGTCGACATGAATGCGGAGGACTGTTAACGCCGCCTTTGACTCCACAACAAATAAATAGAGAGCAGGAAAATAACAACAATAACAGAGGCGATGAAGAACGAAGTGTCGAGGATTTTGGCCGCCAGTCGGTAGCGTCCTGGTTTATTCTCTCCTTCACGGTGAGGAAAAACTCCTAAAAAAAAACATCAGTGGGGAAAAAATAAGAAACCTCATGGGGATCCACATGAAAGAGAGATCCCTCCCCCGGGACGAGCAACCAATGTATCAAAGATTATTGTTTAAATATTAGCTTATTCTACTCTACAGCTAAATATCTAAAGAAGTCAATAGATGTTCTTCATCCTGATGGAAACACGACGACTCCTTAGCCCAGCGATGCCCTGAATGGGGATGAGTAGATGGATTTCATCCTGATGGAGCGGGGATGATGAAGCGCAGAGGTCTCCTCGGTGTGGCCATGCCCAGGACAGGAACGCAGAGTCCTGAATGGGGCTCTCTCCCAGAGAGGAGGGAGAGAGGTGGACAACATGTGAATTGTACTGTAACAACTAGCAAATCTGTAAAACTGTAATTCTAAATAAACAGACAATAGAGAACAATGAATGAGATAGAAAGCCAGGGTTTAGGGAGGGGGGAAGGGGATACAGACCCTGGTTAGGGTAGGGGGTAAAGGGAAAGGGATACAGAATTTCTTTAATATAAAATCTGAATCTTTGGTTCGCTTTCCTTAGAACAAAATCAAAATTTCTGAATACAAATGTAAAGAAAAGAAGATCCTTCATTTACTGACAAAGGTGACCGCTTCACTCTCTCTGTCTCACACACACTGTTAAATGTATTTTAGATATCAATGTCAAATTTAGTAATAATTAATTTTAATTTAACTTCTCTTTGTAATTTAAATGTTTCATTCTTTTGTTAACAGACATGAAATTACTTTAATCTATTTTTGGGATTAAAAAAAAAAAAACACCAAAAGAAATACATTTAAAACTTTTAATTCTCATTTGAGTTTTTTTTTTTACTGTGTGACACATTTTTAAAATTAATGACAGTTGAAATATTGTGTGAAAAAGACAAAGATCAATAAAAGTAATCAGAGCTCAGAATTAAGAAGAAAATATTTGCAGAGTTTTGTGCTTGTGAGTAATAGAGAGTCAAATATTAATCAACTGTAAATCTCAGAAACATCAAGGACTAATTTAGTTATTTAAGTAGTTTTTTTTAAGTCGATGCATGCACCATCATTAAAAAAAAAAAGTTCTTAAATTAGTAAAACTGTTCTTGGAAATTAATGTGATTGTCAGAATTTTGTGAATGTGGAAGGAGGAGGACCCAAATGTAGGACCTCAAACAAATTTACTAACTCAATTCAGGAAAGTCTGTAAAGCAAGAAGCACAGGATTAACTTAAGGTTTCAAAAGTCCAAATAATTACAAAGTTCAAACATGGTCAGGCAACCAGGGTGAGCTGCCTGGAAGGGAGGGTAAGACCCAACATGGAAGTCCGGGGTGATTCCACTTACATAGATGGCAGGGTGCACAGATGAGCGGAATCAGGAATCATTCACAGGTGATCCTAATCAGGTTGATGTGGAATATCTAGGGCTCCCTCTGGCGGCAGGTGAGGGATTCCGACAATGAGTCTAATACTAAAGAACTTTTTTAAGGACTTCTTTCAAAATTTGACAGTGGATTACTTTTAATGTGTTTTTAGCACTTGCAACATTAGATGAGTTTTGTTCCTACACATCCAAAACAAAAAAAAAATCTGTTTTTCACAGTTACAATGTAATTGACAGAATACAGTTTTTAATCAATTTAATTGTGCTTGATTTATACTCTTGATTTATAAACACTCCAAACATACAGTAGTTTTCAAAAACTGAAACTGGCAGTAACTATTATTTTATTGCCGTTGTCTCTTGCTGTCCTCCAATGGACAATTTTATGAACTACAAAAATGCTCAAGTGAATTCTAAATATTTTTTATAAAGATATGCCCCTATTAAGATGGGTTTATTTACATTTATGTGTGTGTTAAAATGTCTTTGCCACAAAATAAGACAAATATCTCCCAAAGAAAACTTATATGACAATTATTTTAGGTGTAAGTTTCAGCATTTGAAACGCTCGCTCTGTATTTATTACGGAATATTTGTTGTATATGTATTTATATTTGAATACATATTCTTCAATTGTAACAATGACCAATTTTTGTTGACTGTTTTCATTCAAATATTCCACAGTAGAGTAACTACAAGAATAGGGATAATTATGCTCTTCAAATTTCATCAATTCATACAAAACTATCAAAACCCAGTGAGATATGTAGATTGTCTTGTATTGTATTTCTACGAAACGCAGCACAGTAGTTTTTTTTTTTTTTTTTTCATTTGTAGGGTTAACCCTAGCCCTAGGGGTTGGGTGGTTGGGGTTAGGGTTAGACCTTGACCCTAACTTTTTGTTTTGAAGCATAATGACTTTATTTTTGTGATTTGGTTCAAACACTTTTATTCAATTTAAAAAAATTAGGTCCCTTTCTTGATTGTGAGATTAGAACGTTTTGAACTCGTTGCAAATTTTCTTGCACAAATTAACCGGGACAAGCTGATCAGAAGGACTAGCTCTGTCCATGGCTGTTCTTCAGATTGAATGAACTCCGTGGGTCAAAGGAGGATGCTGATCAAGCTGCACAACACTTCCCACCCTCTAAATGACCGCTTGTTCAGCCATGGACTGCTGTACCAACCGTGTAAAAGGTTAGGGTTTTTTTAATTTAGTTGTCAAAAAAGTCGGTTGGCCTGTAATGGCTACTCAGCGGCTGATACGCAGGCACAGATTTTATTACAAATGGCTTATTGATCTTCTCCCGATATAGCTAAGTGTGCAGAGAGCTTTAAAGCTTCAGTCACCTGTATTTATTATTCATTTTAACTCCCTTATGGAATACTTTTATTGATTATTTTTTACACTATTTTCAGAAATGTCTTTAAATGGGCAGTGTTAGTAGTTTTAGAGGTAGGCCTGTGACCGGGACTCCTTTGGAAAAGAGTTCTTCAGATCTCAATGGGATAAATTCCTGGTTAAATCAAGGCTTGAAACACTATTCTCTCTGTGTGGAGTTTGCATGTTCTCTGCAGTATGCGTGCGTTTTCTCTGGGTACTCCGGTTTCCTCCAGAAACATGCATGTTAGGTTAGTTGGCTGCTACAAAATTGTCTCTAGGAATGATTGTGTATGTGGATGGTTGTGTGTGTGTGGCCCTGTGACAGACTGGCGACCTGTTCAAGGTGTACCTTGCCTTTCGCCTGAAATCAGGTGGGATAGGCTCTGGCACCCCATATGACCCTTACAGAGATAAGCGGTTCAGAAGATTAAACTAAACATATAGTTAATATATTTCTGAAATTTAACATTTTTAAGATTTTCTAATTGACCTACAATGACAAATCAATTTCCCAAGATAAATGATGTCAATTTGAAGGATACGTTTTTAACAGTCTTAGACGCATTGGCTGCTCAAAGCGGGGGAGAGATCTCTCTTTCATGTGGATCTCCATTAGGTTTCTTCTTTTTTTTTCCCACTGAAGTTTTTCTTCAGCTCAAGGAAGGGTGTAAAGGACAGGAATTTGCTAAAATTGTTTAGCTAGCTTTTGTTTAGTTAGGTTTTAACTGTGTATTTGTGTATACAGGTATACGTTTTTTAGGGGACTGTTTGTCAGCTGCAATGTGGAGTCATGTTGAGACTATTGTTTTATGATATTGGGCTGAACAAATATAATTGAATTGAATATTTTCTTATGATATAGTCTGTACCCTCTATATATTCTCTGTTTGAATATTTTGTAAAAATTTTATTTGAGGTATTTAATCTTTTAATTTAGTTGTTAATGGAACTGTTAACCATTTAGTTTTTATTGCTTGAATTTACAACCAGAACATTATTGAATATAAAATTATAATCTTCACCTACATGGCGAGGAAAGATAATGGGAAAATAAAAGTTTTTATTTTTATTTTTTTAAAATAAATATTGTTTTTATTTTTATGTGGAAAAGGAAGTACTGCAAGTAGTGCTTCCGGGTCACGTATGGCGTCACTTCCTTTCGACCGGCGATCCGCCTGCATTTTCTTTGCTGTCTGTCCGTGTGGAGGAAAAAAATCCAAATAAAGAACCATATAGTTAACGGTAAGTCCAGGAGGAAGTATGATCAGGTGTTTGAAATATATTTTACTTGTACTTAATAGTAAAAAAGTCTTTTTAAAAAGTAAAACGTGTGTTTTTTCTTTTTCTGCTAGTTAGCTTAGCATCAAGCATGGCGGCATGACTGGACCATCTGAACAGGGCCAAAACTAATAAAAACTAATCCTGATTCTTAATCCACATTATTAAAATCTGAGAGGTTTTAAAATATGTAATCATACTTTAAATGAGGCTAAACGTCTCTGAAGCAGCTGGTTTACATTTGATTTATTAAAAAATTGCAGTTAAATTAACTTTAAAGTAATTGAAATCTAGGTTTTAACTAATATGATATTTTTAGTAACTTGTGTTGATGTTTTGATTTTTTTTATTCATTGGAAAATTAAAATCTCTTCTAAATTCATCAAAAATAAATTAGTTCAAAAGTTTTTAAAACGTTATAACGTTTGATCTTTTTAAAAAACATGTATTCATCTATCAGAAAGTCAAAAATCAAACTGTTATTCAATGAATGAATGAATGAATGAAGTGTCATCAAAGGTTTAAAAAATTAGGAAAAACATTGATTCACATCTTTTCAGATCAAATACAGGATTTAAAATGCTACATGATCTCATTTCATTTTTATTTTGCGTGTAATATTAATTTACAGAACTGTCTTGTACCAAGTAGTAACAGTAAAGAGTTGTTTTTGGAGCAGACTTCAATGGCCACACAGAGATGATGAGGAGGTAATGGTCAGGTTTGGTATCCAGAACAGGAATGCAGAAGGTGATCGACTTTGCAAAAAGGAGCAGTAAAGACGCTTAACCTACGGGTCGTGAGAATCCAGATGGGGTAGTTCGGGTATGATGAACTACCCGAACTACTGGATGAACTGGAAGGGTTAGTATGCCTTCCAAACGTCTCGCTGGTGAAGTATTTTGGGCACGACCCAGAGACAGACCAGCTGAAGAGACTATGTCTCAGGATCCTTCCATGTGGGCTGGAAGATGCAGCCAGGTTGGGAGAAGCCTGGGTTTCCCGTCTGAGGTGGTTACCCTCCTAGCTTGGCCCAGGATAAGCGTAAGATAACGAAATGAATGGAACTTGAATCTTTGGGTACACCAGCTTGTCAATGCCTGATCCCGTCAGACCTCAGAAGCTAAGCAGGTTGGGTCTGTACTTGGATGGGAGACCGCCAGAACTTTTGGTACCATGTTGGGACAGCTGTTGAGGCAGAGGTGTCAAGTAGTGAAGTAGAAATACTTCGTTACTTTACTCAAGTAGAAAATCTCGTTATCTTTACTTTAACGAAGTAATTATTTTTTTGTCTACTTCTTACTTTTACTCACTACTTTTTTATGCAATTATCTGTACTTTTACTTCGTTATTTTTATAAAAAGTAGTCGCTACTTTCGCCATTTTGTCACCTGCAACCCCCCGTCCCCCTCCGCATGTCCCCTGCTGTGTTCTAGGTGTCACGCAGGCTGTATGTGGCACTCCCAACCTTAGCAACTTGTGAAAGACTATTCAGTATTGCCTCAAAGAACTTTGAGAACTACAAGTACCTGCCTTCAAGGCTTGAAAACACCTTTTGGTAAAAAAATTTTTTACATTGAGTGTGTTTGTGTCTGCTGAAGTTGGTTAAATTAGGTGATGCAGAGTGAAGCTTGGTAGCTGAAGGAACGTTACATAATGCCCTGCTTATGTTAATACATTTGATTGTGTTCATTAATCGATTTCCAATGAAGATTATTAAGAAATAAATGTTTCTGATTCATAAAGTTTCACATCAAAACACTTTCGTTTATTATCATATTTTCTGCTCCTTAAAGCATGTGATAATAGTTAAAAAATATGTTCATACGCTTTTGTTAATAATATTTATTTTTCCTGAAAATTACTTTTACTTTTTTTACTTTAAGTAGTTTTAAAATAGGTTACTTTTTACTTTTACTTGAGTAGAAAACTTGAGTTGATACTTCTACTTTTATTAAAGTAGTTTTTTAACTCGGTATTTATACTTCTACTTGAGTAGGAAATGTTGGTACTTTTGACACCTCTGTGTTGAGGTAAATTGTCGTTGTGTCCCTGGGCAAGACACTTCACCTGTGTGACCTAGTCTGGATCTGATGTGTGTGAGATTGGTTAGAGATGGTCAGAGGGCCGATGGCATCTGTCCGCCTGCCCCAGGGCAGCTGTGGCAGTAGCTTACCATCATCTGGTATGAAGTGAATGAATTATGAAGCGCGATATACGTACAATGTATTATTATTATTAAAAAAACAGTGGTATAAATATGAATTTCATCCAGCGCTGTATTTTTTCTGGTGGTTTTCGCTTGTTTCTAATATTGATTTTTGGGATTTTCTTATTTTGATTCTGAAACAAATTAGTAGAAAAACCCCTGTTAGAATTAAAGCTTTAAAGTAATCATTTGACTTTCTGTTCAACCTCAGCAGGAGGGGTCTGTGATGATTAGCCCACTGCGCAATCTGATCAACGCCTGCTTTTCAGTGCGTTGTTGGAGAAATCAGTGCTGCTTGTTCCTGAGACCCTCCCACATTGTTCCACTGGGAGATAAAACCATTCCAGCAGGTTCTAAATGTTTTAACTCTGCTTCTCTGTAGGTCATGGCCAAGTTTCATGCCCCTGTGATCCAGGACAACCCGTCCGGATGGGGTCCATGTGCAGTCCCGGAGAAGTTTAAGGACATGCCGTATCAGCCTTTCAGCAAAGGAGACAGACTTGGAAAGGTGGGTTCAAGTAAAGATAAAACCAAGTAAAACAGGCAGAAGAAGTTTGATACGTCGTGCAGCCATACCAGGTTGCTGCCATGCCGATGGTGGCGTTCACTTGACTCTGAGTTCTTATCTTCGTATGTGATTGTATTTCAGGTCGCTGACTGGACTGGAGCAACCTACCAGGACAAGAGATACACAAGTGAGTATTCGGTGACTATAAATCTCTAAAATGAAGCTTCTAAATAAATCCTCATCATTTTTTCACTTGCTTATGTTACCGTCTTGGTGTCCAGATAAATACTCTTCTCAGTTCGGAGGCGGCAGTCAGTATGCCTACTTCCACGAGGAGGATGAGACCAGCTTCCAGCTGGTGGACACGGCTAAGACTCAGAAGACAGCGTATCAGAGGAACCGGATGAGGTTTGCTCAGGTCAGAGCAGAAAGGCGAGCAGGTTAAGATTCCACAGCGCAGTCGCTTCACACACATTTTCTCTCCACAGAGGAACCTAAGGCGGGACAAAGACCGCAGGAACCTGACCCAGTTCAACATGCAGACGCTGCCGAAGAGCGCTAAGCAGAAGGAGAGGTGAGCTGTTCATCTGCTGCTGCCAGAGACAATGGTGACTTTATGATGATCTTTTTTTTTTTTTCTCAGGGATCGCATGCGTTTACAGAAAAAGTTCCAGAAGCAGTTTGGTGTTCGCCAGAAGTGGGACCAGAAATCTCAGGTAATTGTGTGGATGGTCTGCTCTTCACGATTAGAGACGTGTATTCTTTCAGTTACACCACACACTACCAGCACTCCTGGATTTTTTTTTGTTTTTACTTGAACTCAGTCAATTTTTTTCTTTTCATTTTAAGCTTCCTCGTTTAACCGACAGGAAATAATAACTTAAAGATTAACTTGTTACCAAAGAATAGCGAGATTTCCTCAAACGACCACACTCGACCGATACCACCAATAAGCTTAGTCTATTAGAAGCTGATTAAAACAATCCAATCAGATCCTACTCATTATTTTCTAGCATTTTTTTAAATGATAGAAAATATTAATGCAATAGTTTTATTTTCCTTTCAAGATCACATCATTACATTTTAAAGTTCAAACAAGAGCAAATTTCCTCAAATTGTTTTACTCTGAAATGAAACAAAACTTTAATCATGTCCTACCTACCAGGAAGTTTTATTTTGAAAGAATTGGTAAGTCTTTATTTGCACAGCACTTTTCACGCAGTGCAAAACAAATAGTTTTTTAAATGTTTTCCTAAAAACTAGTGCTGTCAGTTGATTAAAAAAAGTAATTGAATTAATTACAAGATTTTGTAATTAATTGATGGAATTAATCACATTTTAACGTCATATCTGCTAAAAGTCTCCTGATAAAGAATTTGAATTCTAGGATATTAAAAAATTGTACTGTATGACTAATCAATTAAATACAGTAAGAAGAGAAGATTTTAAATCCAATTTATTATTGATGAACTGTGCCTCATGAGGCCAGATGCATTATTAAAAAAGTAAACAAGGGTTAGAGTTCGTTAGGGTTCATTTTTATCTTCAACATTAGAAATTTGCCTGCAATCTGCAGCAACCCACTTTGTGATAGTATTTGTTAATTTCTCTGTTGTGGATTTGCCCATTCACTTGCCAAATTCAGCTAGTTTGGTTCGGCGGAGCGAGCTTCCAGTAGCCACACTCGCAACCGAGGAACTTGCCTGAACATGTTTTGCGTTTAGATGGTATGTCAGGCTGGAGTTGCTCCGGTGGTAGGAGAACTCTTTTTTTGGAAAAACTACAAATTACTATGTTTTTATTTATTGTCCCGTCTTTATTATTATTGTATAAAAAACTTGCCCTTCAGTGTCCTGACTCAGGAGCAAATCCATAATTTTCTAAAGGGGGGGCGTGAGGAGGCATCCTCCTCTCACGCCCCCGTTATGACGTCATAATTAATTGCCTTAATTTTTTTTAACGCGTTAAAATTCAGCGTAATTAATTAATCGAGTTAAGGCGTTAAAATGACAATACTACTAAAAACACAACCCGTTTTTTTCCCTAATATTTTCTGACGTCTTTATAAAGTTATTTATGTTTGAACCTTGGCATGAGAGTGTGTGTAGATGGTTGTGTGTGTCCCATATCAGACTGGCGACCTAGTGTGTACCCTGCCTCTCCCCTTAACTCAGTCAGGATAGGCCCGGCATCCCCTTAACTCCGCTGAGAAAAGCGGTTCAGAAGACATAATGGTTTATTGCTAAATAATTAATTTTTTTTTAAATCTGGTCTTTAATATTTTAAGTATTTAAAAGCTCTTCCAGATTTTGTTGCATCATCGGTCCTCAGATAAAAGTCCCCCCTATTCTTTTCTTCTTTGAGTTTTTTAAATGTTCGATTTGAATCTTAAAAGTTGTAAAACACGCTTTATGTTTAGACGTGGCGTTTCCTTACAGGCGCAGCTGAAGCCCAGAGACTCCTCAGTGGAGGTGCGCAGTGACTGGGAGGTCAAGGAGGAGATGGATTTCCCCAGACTGATGAAGATGAGATACATGGAGGTGTCGGAGCCGGTGGACATGTGGGTGGAGCTTCAGTGTTTCATGTGGACCTTTAAAAGCCAGCAGCTGAAGTCTGAATTTTCTTTTTTTTTTTTTTTCAGCGAGTGCTGCGGAGCGTTGGAGTATTACGACAAGGCCTTCGACCGAATCACCACTCGTAACGAGAAGCAGCTGAAGAGCATCAAGAGGATTTTCCACACCGTCACCACCACCGATGATCCCGTTATACGGAAGGTAGGAGAAACTCCCAGCGGCCATTGGGCCCAGCATCACTGTAACTCTGTCTGTGTTTCCAGCTCGCAAAGACTCAGGGTAACGTGTTCGCCACCGACGCCATCCTGGCCACTCTGATGTGCTGCACGCGCTCAGTAAACTCCTGGGACATCATCGTGCAGAGAGTAGGAAACAAGCTCTTCTTTGACAAGAGAGACAACTCTGATTTCGGTGAGTTTGGGACACGTTTTAATCTGAACGTCTGAAATGAATCGAATATTTTTAAGACTTTAACTCACATCGTTCCAACATAAACAGTTTTTTTTTTCTTTTTTAAACTTCCTGTTCAAATAGGAAATTCGTCAGGCATATTTTTGCGCGATTCAAATGAAACAAACCTATTATTTTATTTGTTTTTGAAATTGTATTTTTAAAACAATGTATATAAAATATTAATGAAACATTAACTCCACAAAAAAAATCTGATTATTATTTAATAATAAATAATAACTATTATTTCTTGTTTAATAATAAATAATAATAATTATAATTTCTTATTTAATAATAAATAATAAGTATTATTTATTATTTAATAATAAATAATAATAATTATTGTTATTATTTATTAAATAAATAATTATTATTGTTAATTTTGCCCTGAAGAAAGTTATTAAAATATTTTTGGTGATTTTTATTATGTTTCTCCAGCCAAAAAAAAAAATAGGCAAACAGACTCTTTTTTCCTTTTTATTCATATTTATTTACAGTTTGAAACAGAATAAAGGTTGTTTTTCTTTTCGTTCCGTCGTCTTTCGCTCATCCGGGGCCGGGTCCTGGGGGCAACAGCCTCAAACGGGAAGCCCAGGCCTCTGTCACCCCGGCTGCATCCTCCAGCTCACCCGGAAGGATCCCAAGTTGTTCCCCAGCCAGCTGTGAGACATAGTCTCCTCTTGGTCTCCTCCCGGTGGGACGTGCCCGAAACACCTCACCAGTGAGGCCTCGGGGGCATGCCCGAACCACCCCATCTGGCTCCTCTCGACCTGGAGGAGGAGCGTCTCGACACCGAGCTCCTCCCGGATAGTAGAGCTCCTCACCCGATCTCTGAGTGAGAGCCCAGCCACCCCGCGGTGGAAGCTCATTTCGGCCGCTTGTATCCGCGATCTCATTCTTTCGGTCACCACCCACAGCTGGTGATCATAGGAACGTAGATCGACTTGTAAATCAAGAGCTTTGCTTTTTGGTTGTTTTTCTTCATAAGTTTTAAAAAAAGTTTACTTTAAAGTCAACCAGCTGTGGAAGAATGTTCCTGATGTTTTGGGGGGTTTTTGTATTTGTTAGTTTAAAAAATATTTCTTGAAAATAAGAAAAAAAAAAAAAAGACAATGGCTAAACAATAATAATAATAATTTTATTTGTAACACACTATATCTCCAGTGGAGATCTCAAAGTGCTACAATGACCAAAAGGAACAACAAACAGCAAAATTATATAAAACCACAACAAAAACAACACTAAAAACTTTGTTGAAAAGCCTTTAGAAATAAAAATGTCTTCAGTCTTTTTTTAAAAACCTCAACACTCTGTGGAGCCCTCAAGCTCTCGGGAAGAGCGTTCCAGAGCCGTGGGGCAGTTGCCTGGAAGGCCCTGTGCCCCATAGTGGAGAATTTGGTCCTTGGTTGGTGCAGGAAGTAGGAGGAGGAGGAGTATCGCAGGTCTCGGACAGTGGTGTGGAGGGTTAGGAGTTCTCGGACAGTGGTGTGGAGGGTTAGGAGTTCTCGAACAGTGGTGTGGAGGGTTAGGAGTTCTCGGACAGTGGTGTGGAGGGTTAGGAGTTCTCGGACAGTGGTGTGGAGGATTAGGAGTTCTCGAACAGTGGTGTGGAGGGTTAGGAGTTCTCGGACAGTGGTGTGGAGGGTTAGGAGTTCTTGGGGAATAATGGGGTTAAAATGGGGATAATGGTGGTGTCACATGATTTCTGATAAGTTTAGCTCTTAGAGACTAAATTTAATCTTTTAAACATTTTTCGGTGATGAGTTTGCATAGTTTCTATTGTCATTTTGGGGTAGTTTTCTCTGTGGGCCACTAGAGGGCGATCTGATCCAAGCCATAGAGAAGAAAGAGGATGTGAAAATATGAACATGAAAAAGTATCTGAGGTCGTAGTTTTTTTCTTGAGAGAAACTTTTCGAAGCACTTAAAAGATGTTTAATGCTCTTACAAAACTATTTCTGGGTGCATCCTTGAAGTTTTCTGTGAAACCACAGTAAAAAAAATACAATAAATCAAATAATAAAAGCTCCGATCTGGTATTTTTTCTACCTTTAGATCTACTGACTGTGAGCGAGACGGCCAACGAGCCGCCGCAGGACGAAGGAAACTCTTTCAACTCTCCTCGAAACCTCGCAATGGAAGCAACTTACATCAACCATAACTTCAGCCAGCAGTGTTTACGCATGGTGACCACACACACACACCTACTCTAATCTGCTGGTTCTCCTGCTTCCATCATATAAAAACTCTACCTCTGATCCGCAGGGTGGAGAGAGACACAAGTTTCCCAACTCCAACCCGTTTGTGGAAGAGGACATGGATAAGAGCGAGGTGGCGTCTGTGGCGTACAGGTTGGTGTTTGATCCCTAGTTGGACGTTTCTACCTCTCAGGTAGTGCCAGGCGGTCTTTCACATACAGACCACCCGGTCGTAATTCGCCAAATTACGTTTTGGGGAACTCTTTATACTGCATCTTGTGCGTCGTTAAAAGACTGTTGCTTCTGCAAAGTCTATTTATTTTGGATAAAGAAGACTTTGAATTGAAAGAAATAATAAAAGGATTAAAAATACTCCATTTTATTTACAATATACTAGTAATTTGTTTTTTATTAGAAGAAGAAATGGCGAAGTTTTTGTTGGGCTTTGTTGCCATGGTGACAGCCACAGTTCCTGCAGCTGATATTTAACTGAAACATCTTTTAAAGGTGGACATTATCAGAAAATAACAGAAAATTAGAATAGATGGTGGAACCAGAGGTTCATGTTAAAAAAGAAGGCGTGTCTTCTGTCTGGAAGTAGTTCAGATTTAAAAGGTTAGACCATAGATGGTCAAACTACGGCCAGCTGGCCATATGTGGCCCGTTTAACGTTTTTATTCGGCCCACCGGGAAAAATTTAAATAAATAAAACCTTGTAAATGTTTTATTTCCCCTGCAATTCCGATGTTTCCTCACTAGATGGCACTCTAGGTGTATTGGCTTTGTTGAAAAAAACCAACAACACTGCTCCCAATAAAATTAGTGCGTGTCCGTGATGTGCACGTTGTCAAAATATGCGCAGATATGGAAAGCCATCAGGGCCAATACAGCACATAAACAAGCACAATAGATTTCAAAACCTAGCAAATTAAAGCATATATTTTCTCCAGATCCCAAAATGTGTTTCTTTTTCCCAATGAGGTGAGGTTACCAAAGCATGATAGCCATCTGCTCCTATTCCGGCCCCTATAGAACTCAATGTGGCCCGCGAATCAAAAAGTTTGCCCACTTTTCTGAATAATAGGGTGATATTATTTTGGTCGTACCTCTTCTCTCAGTCTCAGTGTTTCTGATTCAGGTACCGCCACTGGAAGCTCGGCGAAGACATCGACCTGATTGTTCGCTGTGAGCATGACGGCGTGATGACCGGAGCCAACGGAGAAGTTTCTTTCATCAACATTAAAACCCTCAACGAGTGGGACTCCAGGGTAAGGATGGAAAACCGGTTTACTTCATTTAAGTCACATTTTAATGTACTTTAGGTTTTTAATCCTCTAGCTTTTTTTTTTGTTCAAGCTGCCTCAGTTCCTTGTTTCTTCTCCACAGTACTGTAACGGGGTGGACTGGCGTCAGAAGCTGGACTCTCAGCGAGGCGCCGTGTTGGCCACCGAGCTGAAGAACAACAGCTACAAACTTGCCCGCTGGACCTGCTGCGCCATGCTGGCCGGATCAGAGTACCTCAAATTGGGGTGAGTGCTAACACATGTTAGCTGGTCCGAATACCGCTCACTGATTGCTCTTTAGGTACGTGTCTCGCTACCACGGGAAGGACTCTGCTCGCCACGTCATCCTTGGGACCCAGCAGTTCAAACCCAACGAGTTCGCCAGCCAGATCAACCTGAGCATGGAGAACGCTTGGGGGATCCTGCGCTGCGTCATCGACATCTGCCGCAAGCTGGATGAGGGCAAATACCTGATCCTGAAGGACCCCAACAAGGTGAGACATCTGGCAGAACCAGAAACAGCTGTCCACATGTTCACATTTTAATTATTACCGTTTATTTAACAGCAAGTGATCCGGGTCTACAGCCTGCCCGATGGCACCTTCAGCTCTGATGAAGAAGAGGAGGAAGAAGAAGATGAAGAGGATGAAGAAGAAGAAGGTACGTTTCAGTTTTCAGCAGGGAAATTATTATAAAGGTTACAAATGATTTGATTTTGATGGTGACCAAAAGAACATCGCGGATACAAGCGGCCGAAATAAGCTTCCTCCGCAGGGTGGCTGGGCTCTCACTCAGAGATAGAGTGAGGAGCTCTGCCATCCGGGAGGAGCTCGGTGTCGAGCCGCTCCTCCTCCAGGTCGAGAGGAGCCAGATGGGGTCGTTCGGGCATCTGGTCAGGATGCCCCGCGAGCGCCTCGTTGGTGAGGTGTTTCGGGCACATCCCACTAAGAGGAGACCAAGGGGAAGATCCTGGACCCGCTGGAGAGACTATGTCTCACAGCTGGCTGGGGAACGACTTGGGATCCTTCCGGGTGAGCTGGAGGATGCAGTTGGGGTGAGAGAAGCCTGGGCTTCCCGTTTGAGGCTGTTGCCTCTGCGACCCAGCCCTGGGTGAGCGGAAGATGATGGAACGGAATGGAAACAACTTAAAGAAACACAGCATGAACTCGTCAAAGACCGTCCTTTTTGAAAATGTGAAATAATTCAGTCATGCTATCCCTATTTTCCAGTTGTTAAAGGTGCAAATAAACTGCTGGTTTCATGCTGTTCAATTTACTTGATTTTTCTTTTTTCTTTATTTTAGACGAAGAGAATTAAAGGTGAAGCAGGACTGAAGACCAATGGAACGTCACAGAGAAACAGTAGAAATCTTTCTAAAGTCTAATAAAATAACTAATTGGAAATTAAAGTTTAATGACTCTTTATTTCTGATCATTCACTTCTGTCATGACTGAGATGTGACGCTTCAAATCCTAACCTACAGATAAGGTCACAAATCTGTCAAGTTAGTGATAGTGAGGATTTCTCCTTTGCCGAGATAATTCATCCCTCCTCACGGGTGTGTCATATCCAGATGCCATAATTGAGGATGAGGAGGAAAAAGTGCGCACTCTCACAGATTGTGAACAATGTCTGATAACAAATCGCTGGGTTAAGGAGGCCCCCGTGCTTGCTTAACCATCCTGTTTCCATCTGGATGAAGAACTTCTATTGACTTCTTTAGATATTTAGCTGGAGAGTAGAATATGCTAATATTTAAATGATAGCCTTCGGCCATGTCCACACATATCCAAGTATTTTTGAAAACGTATATATGCTGTCCTCTGTTTTAGAAAAACCCTCGTGCACACACGTAACGATTTTCAATATAACCGCATCCACACGAACTTGTATACAGTGATGGCCGAAAGTATTGGCACCCCTGCAATTCTGTCCTATAAAACTCAATTTCTTCCAGAAAATGATTGCAATCACAAATGCTTTGGCATTAACGTCTTCATTTATTTTTCTTGCAATGAAAAACACAAAAGAGAATGGGGGAAAAAAAAAGTCAAATCAAATATTATTTTACACAAAACTCAAAAAATGGGCTGGACAAAAGTATTGGCACCCTCAGCCTAATACTTGGTTGCACAACCTTTAGACAAAATACCTGTGAACAACCGCTTCCGGTAACCATCAGTGAGTTTCTTACAACGATCTGCTGAAATTTTAGACCATTCCTCTTTGGCAAACTGCTCCAAGTCCCTGAGATTTGAAGGGTGCCTTTTCCAAACTGCCATTTTGAGCTCTCGCCACAGGTTTTTTTATGGGAATCAGGTCTGGACTCATTGCTGGCCACTTTAGAAGTCTCCAGTGCTTTCTCTCAAACCATTTTCTGGTGCTTTTTGAAGTGTGCTTGGGGTCATTATCCTACTGAAGACCCATGACCTCTGAGAGAGACCCAGCTTTCTCGCACTGGGCCCTACATTATGCTGCAAAATCTGTTGATAGTCGTCTGACTTCATAATTCCATGCACGCGGTCAAGCAGTCCAGTGCCAGAGGGAGCAAAACAACCCCAAAACATCAGGGAACCTCCACCATGTTTGACTGTGGTGACTGTGTTCTTCTCTTTGAAGGCCTCATTTTTTTTCCCCTGAAAACTCTGTGTTGATGCCCTTTCCAAAAAGCTCTACCTTTGTCTCATCTGACCAGAGAACATTCTTCCAAAATGTTTGTGGCTTTCTCAGGTAGGTTTTGGCAAACTCCAGCCTGGCTTTTTTGTAGGGAAGGCTCGAGCTGGCCAGAAAGCCTTTCTGCTCGAGCTGAGCCCAACAGAGTGACACAAAAGTATCGTGAGAATTGCTCCGATTCCGTGCGTCGGAATGTCAAACATCGCGCGACCCAAAATCCGAGCTACTGTCACGTGGAGCAAGGTGTCGAAGAGCTCGGAAAGTTTGAAGGGGCGGGTCGGTCAATCAGTCAGAAGATATAAAAGGGTTTCATTCATTCAGGAAGTCGTGGGTTTTTGTGAGGAGGAGATTTTCTAGCGATTTTTGCGACATCACAGCTTTGGATTCTACAGTGATTTTATCACAGTAGGTTTTGTACACAATAAGATCACTTTGATCTTGTTAGACCTTTAGTAGGTGTCACTTAAAACACACACATTCAACCAACACACAGTCACCCACACACACACACACAGATTTATTAGATTAATTTTTAGGATTCACCAACATAAATATACTGTTTGGAATTGAGAGGTTAAAAGAGTTTTTGCGTGAATTGTATGAGAGTGAAAGGTGAGTGTGTGTTTCTGTGTGTAAGTTGTAAATGGAGGGAGAATCAATTCTGTTTTAATAGTCACAACCGGGAGCGTCATCTTCAGTGGAGAATGACTATTTGTGGGACCCGCTGGACAGCCGGGTTGGTACGTATTTTCATCTGATCTTCGATGTCCTCATGTTACATGGTTTTACTAACTTCTATTTTCTTGGTGAAACCCAGAGCAGTCAGTGCGCGACGGCGAACGCCACCGTGGAGGTTCAGAGATACCTATCGGAGAAAACCGAAAAAACTTCAGGGGAGAAAACCCGATCGCAATCTGGGCATCGAGGACAACAGTTTACCCAAAACCTGTACGAACTGGTGAAGCATTATCTCCTCATGCCAGCGACCCCGGTGCCTTGTGAGCGGGTCTTACCCAAAGCGGGAGAGGTAGTCAATCTGAAGAGGAGCAGACTAAAGCCAACCACCGTAGAAAAGATTTTATTTTTAAATAAAAATCTTCGACAAAAACATTTACAATTGTCCTGTTTCAGTTTTTTGCGCTGTTTTAGAGCCGCAGAGACTCTCTTACGTCTTCCCTAAATGTTGCTGCTTGTGTCACAGATTGTTGATTCAAATCAAATTCAAAGCATTACAAAGTGCTTAAGATTAAAAGAACATCAAAACAGACTTATTTATACTTTGATTTGGAGAAAATCCAATTGGACACAAGTCACACACTCTCCCAAAACCAAACTATTTTTATGAAATCTTCCACTGCGCGCTCGCACAAAAACATCTGTTTAATAGTATCAGTGTGTTCATTTTCCATTCCGTAAGATTCAATCAGCCGGTCCTCTGGAGTTATTAAAGTGACAACCAGTGTGTCAGTGTGTGCTTTATTGAACATTTAATTACATTGTCAGTAACGGAGTGAAATTTGATTGTTTAAATAACTGTTACTATGGCAACCGATTAACGCAATCTCATTTCATAATAAAAAAATATTTTAAAAAAACCCTACAAGTTATTGCCCAACAACAACCCACATTTCATCTTCTAGTAAAACAGAATTTAAGGCGTAGATTTTCTTTTTTCTTGAAGTTTGTTTTTCATCTACGCATGCGCAGCCTGCAGATGTGCCGACTCCTCGTGTCGACTTTTCGCAGTTGCTTGAAGTTGCTCGATGAGTCGCGAGGCGTCGGATTTCCCATCCCTACTTTTCTGTGTCTCTGGGTCATAAATGAGGTTTTCCTGGGTCTTCTACCATAGAGTCCTTTTTCATTCAGACGTCGGCGGATAGTACGGGTTGATAATGTTGTACCGTCGGACTGCAGGGCAGCCTGAATTTGTTTGGATGTTAGTCTAGGATTTTTTTCCCACCATCTGCACAATCTTACGCTGAAATCTGTCATCAACTTTTCAGGGGAGGTTGGCCACAGTGCCATGCTCTTTAAACTTCTTGATGACACTGCGCACAGTAGACACAGGAACTTCAAGATCTTTGGAGATGGACTTGTAGCCTTGACGTTGCTCATGCTTCTTCACAATTTTGTTTTTCAAGTCCTCAGAGAGTTCTTTGGTCTTCTTACTTTTCTCTATGGTCACTGTGGTGTGTGTGTGGCACAGGACAGAGGTTGAGTCAACTTCAATCCATTTTAACTGGCTGTTGGTGTGATTTAGTTATTGCCACCACCTGTTGTGTGCCACAGGTGAGTACCAGGTGCCGTTAATTATTCAAATTAGAGAAGCAGCACATGATCTTTCAAAGGGTGCAAATACTTTTGTCCACCCCCTTTTTATGTTCGGTGCAGAATTATATTCAATTTGGCTTTTTGACAATTCCTTTTTGTGATTTTTCATTGAAGATAAATTAAATGAACATTTTAATGTCAAAGCAGTTGTGATTGTATTCATTTTTTGGGAGAAATTGGGCCTTTTCTGACAGAATTGCAGGGGTGCCAATACTTTCAGCCATCACTGTAACTATGCTTCGGAAGACGTTATAAGCAGGTCAGACCAGTAGTGGGCAGTATTTATCTAAACATAAGCTCTGAGCCAGGAAGGCCTATGTGATGAATAATAGCCAACGGCAACTTATTTTTCCTCCTTTGCTCCTTGACAAGAAGAAAGAGCAATTTTCACCTTCCAGACAAATTCTTATAACTCTTTGAGTTTTTATCCCACAAACATAAATTTTAGCTCAATACGGAGGAATTTTTGTCCTCTTTCATCCAAGGTGACTCTTGAGTCAGAAGGACACAAAGTCACAAAAAGTGACATTTTTTTTACATTAAAATGGCTGCCAATTCATTTCTATTTGAGGTACAGAAATAAAATTACATCCCCAAGTAGATTTTATTGTCCTGCTTCTAAAACTGAAAGAATTTTTTTCTATCTAGTACGGTTTTCTCGCAATAAGCATTTGTTTGCAGATTCAAGTTTTGTCTCCCACATGAACAGGTGTGTTTTCCCGCCCAAAGGGTGAGCACTCACAGACAATTTATCTCCTTATCTCCTGGAAAAAGTGGGTCTGATGTCGCAGATATCTCCTTTTTAGGAACTATTAGTTGGCTGTTTCTGTGGTCTTGTGACCTGCAACAGGTGTGTTTTGAGGCGCAATTAAGGAGCTCTGATGAGAAGACAGCTCATTAGAACTTTTGAGTTGTTGTGTTTTCTTAACTTTAAAGCATAATTACACAACTTTAACGACATTTTCACGATAAAAGATGTAAAATAATAAAAAATTATTGTCTTTCACACATTTTTACATTAACATTGTTTTTTAGTGTGTAACAGAAAATATTTAAAGTGCATCAATTAACTTGAATTAAAAAAACTCATTCTTATTTAAACTATAAACTACGACTACTGTAGTGGATGTACAATTACACTTTATTCTCGTATGGCAAAAAAGAAAAACGTGTTCCACAGGATCAGCCGCGCCCCCCCAGGGGGCAACTTTTGAGTTGTTTTGTTTTCTTAAGTTTAAAGCACAATTAGCCAACTTTAACGAGATTTTCACAATAAAAGACACAAATTAATAAAAAATGATCATCTTTTACACATTTTTACATTGAAATTAATATTTTTTTAACCCTCTTATTATGTTAGGGTCGCCAGTGACCCGTTTTAAATTTCAAATGCCTAAAACAATTACATAAATTGTTTATTGTATCAAGACTTTTTTACTTTGTCAGGAACCTCTATTGCAACCTAATAAAACAAAAAAAAAAAGTGTTTTCATTAAATTTTAAAATGCTCCGGTTAAAATTATAGCATTTCCGGTGTTAGGGTCAGTTTTGACCTGGTTCTATTAGTAAGACTATAAAGCAAAAATTAGAGCCTAAAATAAAATCTTAGGGCATTGTTCTGGGCAATAATGTCATTTCAAACATTTCAAATGATATCAAGAGTCCTCAGATTTGACAAAAGAGAGACCAGAGTGAGAGCTGACGAGCTTGCTCCCATCCGGGATGTCTGGGAGAGATGGTTGCAGCTCCTTCTGCTGATGTTCAAACCAGGGTCAGAGGTGACAGTGGATGAACGTCTTCAGTGGATGAAGACAGTGGATGAACGTCTTCATCCACTGTCACCTTTGTATTGTTCTTTCTGGCTATACATATTCAGTAAGCCACAGAAATACGGCATAAAAATCTGGGCAGCCAGTGATGCAAAGACCAGCTATGCCTGGAATCTACAGATTTACAAAGCTGCGAGAGGCACCCCTGAGAAAAACCAAGGAAAACATGTGGTCCTTGATATGACCACTGGACTGCAGGTTCACAATATTACTTGTGACCATTTTTTCACCAGCTATGAGAAGAGGGAACTGACCATGGTGGGAACAGTGAAGAAAAATCAACCTGAGTTTCCTGCTGAAATCTTACAGGTGAAGGGCAGGGCTCAATTTTCTTCAAAGTTTGCTTTTACAGACACCACCACTGTTGTCTCATTCTGTCCAAAAAGAAACCATAATGTGACACTGATGTCTGCTCTTCTCAAAGACAGAGCTGTATCCTCAGGAAGTGACGAAAACCCCATAGTTATCAAAGACAACAACAAAAACAAAGGGGTGGACAACCTGGACAAACTGACAGCCACTTACACATGCCAGTGAATGACCAGAAGATGGCCAATGGTTGTGTTTTACAACATCCTTGATGTGTCTGCATGTAATGCATTTGTGTTGTGGAGCCACATCCACCAAGGGTGGAACTCAACCAAAAAAACAAGAGGAGAATGTTTCTTGAGGAGTTGGAAAATTCCCTTGTCAAGCCACATATTGAGCAAAAAGAATGGAAGCCCCAAGACCCGGAAGCTGCAGCCTTTGTCAGACAGCTGCAGAGTTCACCCATCACTCCATACACATCATCAGCTACACCGAGTGAATCTGCATCAGCATCCTCCTGAACCAGCCCTACCTCAACACCAAGCAAAACAGCCCCGACCCCAGACAGGCCACCTGATTCGAAAAGGAAGAGGTGTCAGGTCTGCCCAAAAAGTAAGGACAGAAAGACCAGTGTTTGTGTTTCAACTGCAAGAAATATCTTTGCAAAGAAACAAACAAGTATGTTCCTGTACACAAAAGGCTTTTCCTCTGACTTTTTTTTCTCTGGCTTTGGATGAGAGCTGCGATGTACGTGACACTGCCCAGCTGCTCATCTTCTTACGTGGGATAACCGCAGACTTTCAAATCACGGAGGAGTTGGCAGCCATGCAGTCAATTAAAGGGACAACCACCGGTAATGACTTGTTCAGAGAGTTAAATGCATGTATGGACATTTTAGAACTGAAATGGGACAAGCTTGCAGGTGTGACAACAGATGGTTGTCCAAATCTGACAGGGAAAAATGTTGGACTTTTAAAGAGAATGCAGGATAAAGTGACAGAAATTAACCCTGATCAGAAATTGACATTTTTGCATTGTGTCATACATCAGGAAGTGTTGTGTAAGACAGTGTTAAAAATGAAACATGTCGTTGATGCTGTCACTAAAATAGTTAATTTCATCAGAGCAAGAGCTTTAAATCACAGTTTGTTGCTTTGTTGGAGGAAACTGAGGCTGAACATGGTGACATAAGCTATCACTGCACTGTTAGGTGGCTCAGCCTTGGCAAGGTTCTGAAAAGTGTCTGGGACCTGAAAGACCAGATTCAGGAATTCTGTATTCAGAAAAGTCATGACATCCCAGAACTTTTAGATAACAACTGGTTGGCAGACCTCGGATTTGCTGTGGATGTGACTGCACTAATGAACGAACTAAATGTCAAAATGCAGCGCAAGGGCCTTTTTGTGAATGAGATGTACAGTGCAGTGAAGGCTTTCATGAGAAAACTGCAGCTTCTCTCAAGCCAAGTGAAGGACAACATTCTGACCCACTTGCCAACACTTAAGGAAGCCAAAAGATCTGGTGATCACCTCCAAAAGTACTCAACCATGTTAGAAGCATTGCATGCAGAGTTTTCAAGGTGATTTCAAAACTCTTGAGAGTGAAATGCACATGGTTTGTTCTCCCTTCAACTGCAGTGTGGATGATACACCAAGTGAAGTTCAGATGGAACTCACTGATCTACAGTCTGACACACATCTGGCAGATCACTTCAAGTCAGTCTCACTGCTGGACTTTTACTCCGCCCTCAAAGTGGAGAACTTTCCACACCTGAGGAGGCATGCTCAGAGGATCCTAGTCCTCTTTGGATCTACCTATCAATGTGAACAGACATTCTCAGTTATGAAGTTCAACAAATCCAAACACAGATCCTCTATGACTGATGACCACCTCTCAGCTGTCCTTCGCATAGCCACTTCAGACATTCAGCCAGATTTCAATGCCCCAGAACAGACTGGATTATTCTCACTGAAGAGGTAACATGAGGTGGAAAGCATTACAAGTTATTGTTTGTGGAGATTAACAAGTTAAAAAATAAATTGCACTGGTCCAATAATTGTTTTTCTTATTTAACCAATAGACCACAGTTTCACATAACCTAATATACATATTTACAGAGTGCTTTATTCTTCTGATTATCAGTACCAGCTATTCAAAATATTTAATTCAAGTATTTTACAATGAAAGAAAGTTGGTGGCCCTCTGACACAATTCAGGCTTCTCATGCGGCCCCTGATAAAGATTAATTGCCCACCCCTGCTTTAGAAGAAGGTAAAACTTGTTTTTAGAGTCAAGGTGGACTCTGACTCACAGAAACCTTGAACTTGTTGAACCTGTCCTGTCACTAAGATTTTAGAAAACTGCTTTAAACTCAAAATTAATCGTTCTTAAATTTGAAAAGCTTTTAATGAATAAAAACAGCAAGCTAGTTTTAGTTGTTTATTCTTCAAAATGAGTTTGCACTGACTACTTCACTACAAATCATAGATGCCAAGTTTTTGGCATCTTTGGCAATTTTTAAGAGGCGCACCAAAAGAAGGAGGAGCTTGACGTCACATCCGCCAATGGACAACACCCGCCATGACAGTTGGTGTAAAACAAACCATTCAAAACATGAAACATTTTTAGCTCAAAACGGAGGAATTTTTGTCCTCTTTCATCTAAGGTGACTCTTGAATCTTTCAGACCAACACATTTTTCTCTACGGTCCTCAGAAGGACACAGTCACAAAAAGTGACTTTTTTTTTTTTTTACATTAAAATGGCTGCCAATTCATTTCTATTTGAGATACAGAAATAAAATTACACCCCCAAGTAGATTTTATCATCCTGCTTCTAAAACTGAAAGAATTTTTTTCCTATCTAGTACAGTTTTCTCGCAATAAGCATTTGTTTGCGGATTCAGGTTTTGTCTCCCACATGGAAAGGTGTGTTTTCCCGCCCAAAGAGTGAGCACTCACAGACAGTTTATCTCCTTAACACTAGCAGCCTCCCGATTGGGTCAGTTGACCTTTCTACCTGAAAGCTTCTTCTAGACCCCAGGCCTTCTGCTTTGTTATTAAAACAAGGCACTTAATAGTTGTTTGGAAGGCACTTCACACAAGCAAGACGGAAATTTTGTTTACTCCTTTTAGGACTATATGGATCTTTTGACCTACTGCCCCGGAATGCGATGGTTGAATAGTCCCTGTCGTTATTCTAATGTGCCACTACTGGCAGGCATCCACATGCCGGGAGTACAATGCAAAGTATGAAATCTTAGAAATGCCTTGGTCTTTTTGTGATATGATTCTGAAGCTGAGCTGATTCTGAATGTCCATTGTGTTTGATTCATTTGTATGATTTCAAAAGACTGAATGACTGAAAATTCAATTGCACAAACTACTAGGTCATCATTTCCTGGAGAACTCTCCAAAAATGCAGGATAGATTCACTACTGAGAAGTTCTGGCTGAGTCAAACCAGTTTGACAAGATGTAGAGCTTCAGCCAGGAGCTTACATACTGCATGCAGCCTTCCTCACTGGGTGTGTTTTATCAAAAGAATTCAGGATAGATCTCACTTGTGCTATCTGAGGGCGCGGACCAATAAACTGAAAAGCAGATTTCATCCATCAAATCACAGTCTTTGTGCATTTTTTTAGAGCCATTAGGCCTTGAGACGCCTCGGATTTGTTAACTTTGTGCCCCAATAGATCTGAAGCTGGTTGGGGTTTCTAATAGTATGTCCTATGCCTATACTGAGATGTTTTCAAGACAATAAATATTCCAAAAATATGATTCCAAACGCCACTAAGAGTTGATAACATTTTTATATTTCATGCTATTTCATGCTGTGTTTTTCTAAACATTTTTGGTGTTACATTCTTACGGAGTCGACTAACTGTGAACGTTTCTACACAGACACACACACATTATTAACTTATTTCTTTGCCTTATTTATGTATAGCTTGATACAGATTCTATCCCATGTTTTATGTTGAAGTATGACAAAGTTATAGGGAGATATCACAGAATACAGAGTGCACAATGCTTGTTTTTTCCTCCTGCTTTTTGGCACTGTTGGCCAACATTGGGTCATTGGAAAACAAAGATCTATATTGCAATGCAAAGATCTGTAGTGGGGGTTGGTAGAGCAATGCATTTTCCTCTTGTGCCAAGCGGGCTTAGAAAGCTCAGATACACCAAAATGTTTAAAAAAAAAACAGCATGGGAAATAGCATCAAATCTGAAAATTGTCATCAACTCTAGGTGGCGCTAAGTCCATAATAGGAATCATATTTTTGTAATATTCACCGACTTATAAACATCTCTGCATAGGCACAGGACATACTATTTGAAGCCAAATTCAGATACATTGGGACACAAAGTTAACAAATCCTAGGCTTGTCAAGGCCTGATGGCTCTAGTAAATTGCTCATAAACTGTGAGTTGATGGATGAAATTTGCTTTTCAGTCTATAAGTTTGTGCCTTGAGACAGCTGAAGTGAGATCTGATTCCCAAAAGTTAAATCCTGTGTTGAGAGAACACATGCACAAAAGACCAAAATGAGAAAGGCAGCAGAGTGCTAGCGAGCTAACGACTCTTATTGAATAACAAAAACCTTTGAACAACACTGCTCCTCAGGATGCCGGCCAGGTAGAGAGGGTCAGATGATGTGGGTCGGAGGTTGAAAAATGCTGGGGCTTTTAGCGTTAAAAGGAGTGGAAAAAGTGGGTCTGATGTCGCAGATATCTCCTTATTAGGAACTATTAGTTGGCTGTATGGGGATTCTGTTTCTGTGGTCTTGTGACCTGCCACAGGTGTGTTTTGAGGCGCAATTAAGGAGCTCTGATGAGAAGACAACTCCTTAGAACTTTTGAGTTGTTGTGTTTTCTTAACTTTAAAGCATAATTGCACAACTTTAACGACATTTTCACAATAAAAGACGTAAAATAATAAAAAATTGTCTTTCACACATTTTTACATTAATTTTTTTTTAATACCGTAATTTCACGACTATAAGGCATATGTAAACGTCTTAGATTTTCTTCAAAATGAGTTGTGCGCCCTTTTGTGCAGTGTGCCTTGTGTGTGAGAAAAGGCGGACCTAAAAGAAAAAGCGGTGCCTGTGAGGCGAGGCGGACCTGAAAGAAAAGGCATGGGGACATTAAAGAGTGAAGTGTGGGCGTGGATTGTGTATAAAAATGTACGTGCTGTATGCACAACATTGCTGTTTTAACCCTGAAAATGGCAAAGAGACACGCTTATGACGCTCAGTTTAAGCTGAAGGCAATCAGCTACGTAGAGGAACATGGGAATCGAGCCGCCACGAGAAATTTCAGCATAAACGAGTCAATGAATTGCAGATGCTTGGACTAACGCAGTGGTTCTCAATTATTTCCTGTTGCGCCCCCGCCTAGAAAGAAGAAAATATTTCGCGCCCCCTAATTTCTTTATGAAATTATTATAAGCAGTGGTTCCCAACCACCAAGTGGACCACCCCTGGTGTGAGGGGCCTAACTAGTATTTTTATTCACTTTGGTTTTGTGTTGTCTTTTATTTTGAAGGTATGTTTACCGTTACCATGGCAACCAGAGTGCGTTCGAGCAGAGAGAATGTTTCCACGTTATAAAAATGCTGCTAATAAATTTTCTCGTGAAGACAACGTGGATTTAAATGTATTATTTTTGATTAAAAAAGCCAGTTTTTCAGGCTGGTCTTATCACCTGTAGACCGGTCCGTGAAAATATTATCAGACACTAAACCGGTTCGTGGCGCAGAAAAGGTTGGGGACCCCTAGTTCTAAGTACACTTTTGCATAACATTGTATCCTCATTAACATTAAAGAAAAAAAAAGAAAAAGAACAGCTTTATTAACATTGTTTTTTAATGTGTAACAGAAAATATTTAAAGTGCATCAATTAACTTGAATAAAAAAAAACCTCATTCTTATTTAAACTATAAACTACAACTACTGTAGTGGATGTACAATTACACTTTAGTCTCGTACGGCAAAAAAGAAAAACGTGTTCCACAGGATCAGCCGCGCCCCCCCCCGCCCCCCCCCCCCCCCCCCCCCCGCGGGGGCAACTTTTGAGTTGTTTTGTTTTCTTAAGTTTAAAGCACAATTAGCCAACTTTAACGAGATTTTCACAATAAAAGACACAAATTAATAAAAAAATATCATCTTTTACACATTTTTTAATATTTTTTTTCTTTTTTTTTAAATTAAACTTTAAAGCATTTAAACAGCTTTAACGAGATTTTCACATTAAAAGCAGAGGTGTCAAGTAGCGAAGTAGAACTGCTTTGTTACCTTACTCAAGTAGAAAATCTCGTTATCTTTACTTTAACAAAGTAATTATTTTTTTGTCTACTTTTTACTTTTACTCACTACTTTTTTATGCAATTATCTGTACTTTTACTCCGTTATATTTATAAAAAGTAGTCGCTACTTTCGCCATTTTGTCACCATTAAAAAGCCGCGACTGTTTGTCTGAGTTTTCTTTTTTTTTTTATGAACTCTGAATGCATCAAACAAAGAAACAGATGAATGATTGGCTGAAAGGTCCAGTCTATCATTCTGGCTAGTGTTTGCTTACTTTGGGGCGAGTAGCACCGCCCACAAAATTATAAAGAGCAGGAACGTCAATTTCCGTGTTTGAGACTTGTTGCGGGCTCGGAAATCAAAGTGTATTCTGATGCTGCAACACTGAACTTTGATTGAATTATCAGTTTTTAAAAAAAACGACAGCAAAGAAATGTTTTATTATTATTATTATTTTCAGTCTGCGGTTATTGTAAATGTCTTTGCTGAAAATGTTGTAGATGGTATTTTTATAAAAATAACTTTGATCTGTGGTGCACTATTTTATCTTTAGAAACAAAGCTAATTGAACTGATTCATCCATAAATAGTAGTGGATGAAGTATATGTGCTTAAAAGCATCCAGAATGTTATAGATTAGTTTGAGGAGATTAAAACTACATATCGCTTAGATTTTGTATAATGTAGATGTTCGGGTTAACATTAAAAAAAAAAAAAAAAACTTTTATGTACACATATATATGTAGATATGTAGATATATAAATTTATATATAGCGTCTCCTAAGTCCCGCCCCTACTGGTTTCTTTCTGGGTTTCTTAAACTCTTATTTCCCTGGTTATTTTTTTATTTGTACAGTTCTTAAAATTTTAGAAAAAGAATCCAAGGATTGCCTCCTGTGTGTTTCCTTCACTCCCACTGCCTTACGAGTGCATGTAAAGGGTGTTATTTTGTCAATGGGCGTAGTTTTACTGTGTGTACAATAATTTTTGTAAAATACAATAATTTTATGTCATTAGTACGATAATCCAGCTCCTCCCACCTGGCAACGCTGGTTTCAGGTGTCACGCAGGCTGTATGTGGCATGCTCAAACTTGTTAAAGACTATTCAGAATTGCCTCAAAGAACTTTGAAAACTACCTGCCTTCAAGGCTTAAAAAAGCCTTTTGGTCATTTTTTTTATTTATTAATTTTTTTACATTGAGTGTGTTTGTGTCTGCTGAAGTTGGTTAAATTAGGTGATGCAGAGTAAAGCTTGGTAGCTGAAGGGACGTTACATAATGCCCTGCTTATGTTAATTAATCCAACCGTCGGGTGGAGACGGTGGCCGCGTGGTTAGAGCGTTCGCCCGCGGACCGGAAGGTCGTGGGTTCGCGTCCCACGGAGAGCATGTCTAGGGTCCTTGGAGAAGACACCTAACCCCTGCTTCTCCCACCATTGGTGCCGTTGAAGGGCAGCCTGCTGCGGTGTAAGGAGTGCAGCACACAAATTTCCCCGGTGAGGGATGAATAGAGTAATTCATTTATTTATTTTTTTTTAAATATTTTTGATTGTGTTCGTTAATCGATTTCCAATAAAGATTATTAAGAAATAAATGTTTCTGATTCATAAAGTTTCACACCACAACACTTTCATTTATTATCATATTTTCTGCTACTTAAAATATGTGATAATGGTTAAAAATATGTTCATACACTTTTGTTAACAATATTCCTTTTTTTCTGAAAATTACTTTTACTTTTCTACTTTAAATAGTTTTGAAAATAGGTTACTTTTTACTTTTACTTAAGTAAAAACTTGAGTTGATACTTCTACTTTTTTTAAAGTAGTTTTTTAACTCGGTATCTATACTTCTACTTGAGTAGAAAATGTTGGTACTTTTGACACCTCTGATTAAAAGACAAAACTTTATAAAAATTTTATGTGTTTGAAATACTTTTCCAGCATATATATACATTCACGTTTTTTTAGTCAGCTTTCATGTCATTTTCAGCATCAGAGGATAAAAAAACGGGCTTCGGGGTCCCCTTTCCCCCGTCACCCGGGAGCGGGCATTCAACGCGCTGTTTCTCCCGAAACAGCATTCTCTAGTTGTGTATTTGTGTTTATGAATTCCTCTTTTTTCTTCTTTCTGAATCTGCAACGTAAAGCCCATTGAGACAGAAACTCTGTGGTTTTGGGCTATACAAATAAAACTGAATTGAATTAAATATGGATATTTTGTGTATACAGAAAATGTTTAAGCTATTTAAAGGTTTGATTATAATTGTACCTCGAGTCCAGCAAGTTTGCAGATAGACATGCTCAAACCTTTTGGCAACTAAAGCTCATCTATCCCATTAACATGCATTGTTTCACCTTTTGTCTAAAGTTTATTTTTCTCTTTTTCAAAAGGTTAATTTTCTATCTGAGTGGAAGAAAGTCAACTGAAAAGATGAACAAGAGTTGCTCTTTACTTTCACTACTGTAATCTCTCATTGCAAATGGAAGCAGTAAGTTGAATAACTTTAGAAGAAGATAAAACTTGCTTTTAGAGTAAAGGTGGACTCTGACTCACAGAGTCCTGTCACTAAGATTTTAGAAAATTGCTTTGAACTCAAAATTAATCGTTCTTAAATTTGAAAAGCTTCTAATGAATAAATACAGCAAGCTAGTTTTAGTTGTTTATTCTTCAAAATGAGTTTGCTCTGTCTACTTCACTACAAATCATAGATGCCAAGTTTTTGGCATCTTTGGCAATTTTTAAGAGGCGCACCAAAAGGAGGAGCTTGACGTCACATCCGCCAATGGACAACACCCACCATGACAGTTGGTGTAAAACAAACCATTCAAAATATGAGAAAGCAGCTGGAAAATTGTGCGTCTTATGTGTGTTACCACTGAAAGAATCCGGGGGTTTACTTCTTCTCAGATTTGGTTAAATCTAATATTTGCTTCAACTATTGTTCATTAAATAATCTCACCACCCGGTCTTCCTTGCGTGTGCAGACTGAAGAGAGAAGGCTGGTGATCAAAACTACTAAATATTAAGCATACCAAGCATTTGAAATGCTACCAGGATTCAATCATTTTCTCAATTTCCGATAGTTACTCCTCAACATTAAAATCTAAACAGATGCATCTGGGTTTCATTGTCCTCACAGAGCACACCTATGTCTCTCTGTGAGATTACAACAAAGAACACCCTTAAAACTGATATTGACATCTTTATAGAAAAAACATAGTTCATGAATATTCATTAATTAAGGACATCCTTTTTCTGTTTCCATTGGTTGTTCCTTCTCCTCTTCTCAAGTTCTCTTCCTGCAACCAGATATTTTCCGCTATCTCCTGAAAAACAAACAGAGCAACCACACTTTTCTTCCTGACTACCATTCACTCTGGCCCAAACTGGATCATACTGGTGTTTGCTGTAAAATGACCTCGAAAATCTTCTCCTCAGACAACCTTCCGTTTAACACACAGCAAGCATTTATTATCAATGCACAGCCTTAGCTAAATAAAACATTCAAAAACATATCTTTATTGAATAAAAGTAAAATGCTAATCTTCTTAAAATATAAAAAGGTAAAGAGTAAAATATCAACTTTCTTCACCACCTAGCGTAATGAATACACCACCACCATCAGTACGAAGAGGAATTATCACCAGGATCACACCCCTGTACTGCGTCTTCAAGCTGTGTTTTGCGGCTTATGCACATAAGCTGTCACATGACCAAAGTTCCCGGATGTCCGACTTCTTCCATACTTTCACCAAAACCAATACTGACAGTAGACCACGCAAATAGCTACTAGAGGCTTTCAGAAGCACATCTGCAGCAGCAGGAGAAGCTATGTGCTTAGCCTTATTATACCAAATCATGTTCATAGAATGCACTAGAGCACAGCGGCCCGTTTCAAGAAGGAAGTTCAAGAAACTTTGAGTTTAAATCTAAACCTTGAGTTGGTCAACTCTGAGATTGAAAACTCTGAGTTTTCGGTTTCAGATCAGCTGAAAACAGTTGGATTAATCAACTTCAAGTTGATTGACTCAGAGTTTAGAAACTGCACCTTGAGAATAAAAAGCCCTGATCAATGGAGTGCAGACATTAGGAGTCACCATGGAAACAGGAGCAAACAAAGAGGTCTTCATATTTCTAACAGACAGAGCTGGATGTCCTACTGCAGACATACAGGCAGGATGTCTGGAGGCATCTTCCTCCAAAGAAAGAGAAAAAGTCTGAAAGAGCTCCTAGAAGAAATACACAAGTTTACATTTAATCTTGGTGTTCGGTGTAACTAATTACTGAATAATAGTAGCACTGGGGGCAGGCGGTACATCTGCGGTAGAACGTTCGCCTGTGGACCGGAAGTTCGAGGGATCGAATCCCACTGAGCTCATGGCAGCACTTAAATTTTACCGTTGAGGGATGAATAATATAAAAATGTATATATATATATATATATACTTGTATATATATATACATTTTTACATTATTTATATTATATATATATATTATCGTACTCATATTCCAGTAAAATAGGAAATCATTCTTAATTTTTCAATCATTTAAGGAATTACTTTAGTAATTAAATAAAAGACCAATATTTATATGAATTAAAGTACTCTCTAAACTTCCCATTGTGGATGAGTTGGGATTTTTACAGTTACAATAATCCTATGATGAAACACATTTTATGGAGAGTAATAAATACATAAATCTAACTAATTAAGTCTATCAGTGAAAACTATCAGTGAAACTGTGGCTGCACTAACGTGCTCAGCATCTCCAACTTTATCAAGACAAAAAAAAAAAAACGTGATGCAACACACGCTACAAGAGTGTGTGATGTGTCTGATGTACGGATGGATAAGATTATTAATGTATGTTATGGAGTCTCAAGAAAAACGGTACCGCTCAAATAAACATGAATGAAAATATGAAAGAAAATTAACTCGTGGTCTCCAAATTATTTTGTGGCATAAATTCAATTCCCTGTGAATTAATCCAGCGTCCTCATCTACGTATATTATGATCTAGAAAAGGACATGTTATTTTAGTCTCTGCGTGAAGGAAACAGGTGTTTCTTTATTTTTAAATACTTTATTTTTCCCTCATCGGAGAAATTTTTGCAATTTATCCATCAATTTACAAACAGATTGAACGAGGAAGGCGTATTTAAACCCTGTTCACTTTAAAAAGGAGCGGAGACCGTGAGAAACTCTGGGTTTCCTCAAGTAAACCTGCTACCGACCAGGTTTGGTTTGCTGAGTCAGTTGCCCTAGTAACCGACTCTGAGTTTTGATTAACTCTCTTCTTGAAACCGGCTTAACTAACCCAGAGTTTACTGGTTTAAGTTATCTCCCTTTCTGAAACCAAAAAGTCTGAGTTTTCCACATTCTGGGGTTAACAAACTTTGAGTTTCCACTAATCCTCCTTCTTGAAACGGGCCCCAGGTGTCAAACTCAGTTCCTGGAGGGCCGGTGTGCCTGCAGGTTTTCCATGTGTTCTTGCATCTACACACCTGATTCAGGTTAACGAGTCATTGTGCCAAATTTGATTGGCTGTTGATTTCACTGTATGCGAATCAGCTGTATTGAACCAGGAACACATGGAAAACCTGCAGGGACACCGGCCCTCCAGGAACTACAGTAAGTTTGACACCCCTGCACTGGAGTGTTCATCATGCGGGAGTTTTAGGTGGGTGAGCGTGAGATAGGTTCTAATTGCAGGTGTCTCCTGTTCAATGCGGGAGACTTAGCATGTCTGTGATTCACTGCTATCTATTCTAATGTGGAAAGAGGACTAGACAATATCTCTTCCGCAAAAAAGGGAAATTTATTCACACTATAAAATTAAACACTGTCAAACAATCCTGTAAAAAATCTAAAAAAAAAAAAACAAGAAAGAACATAGATTGCTTACCCGTGGACAGATGGGCTGATAAATGTGAGTGACACGAAGACACCCCAAGCACACATGAAAAACACACAGGTGGATAAATCTGGCATATGTTGTACGCATTTTAGAAATTTACACAATTAGCAAATTGCTTGCAAGCAATTCCATCCTCACTAACCCCTAACCGTAATACCTCTCTCTTGTCGTTGAAGGTAGGTGAAAGTATCACAGTCTACTGTTCAAAGAAACTCAGAGAGCAGAAATATAGAGGCTGTACCACAAGATGCAAACCACTCATCAGCAGTGACAATCAGAAGGCTAGATTTATATTTTTAAAGAAGTACAGATGTGAGCTGCAAAAATTCTGAAACATAATTGTAAGGACCAGTGACACAAAAATGAATATCTACCAAAGTAACGGAAAGGCCTAAGTGTGGAGAAAGAAAGAAACTGCTCATGATCTGAGTACACAAGCTTATGTGTGAAACATGGCGGTGTTAATATCATGGCCTGGGCACTTCTGGAACATGCTCATTAATTTTAATTGATGATGGAAGCAGTCAAATCCATTTTGAGGTGTAGAGAAACATTTTTTTTTGCCAATTTATGGAGAAATGCAGCAGGACAAAATACGCTACCAACAAAATAAAGGACTTCATCGTAGAAAAAAGTGGAAGGTTTTAGATTGACCAAGTCAATCCCCTGTCCTCAATCTCATAGTGCATGCATTTTATCTTCTGAAGAGGAGATTGATCGGAGGACCCCTTACCCTCCCACCCCCCAAACAAACAAGAACTGGAAGAAGCTGAAGTAAAATCCTGGAATAGCATTAAAAAATTGGTGGAATATCTAATTCAAGTTAATATGAACTGTGAAGCAGTTAAGAATTTTGTTATGAATGAGGTGATGATTTAAAAGGAAATAAACAGGTAAACAAGTGCATTGGTAAATTCTTCATCTTGACAGTTTTATGCAGGTTTCTGCGGATGCCGAGGGCAGTAAGAAAGGGCTATTTAATGTAAGACTTTTACATAAAACATTTTTTGTACACACATGGTTACATAAAACTAATACATTTCATAGGATGTAGGGCAATAACTTCACAAAAATATGTCCTTACATGACATTGTTTTTAAAATTACTTATGTATTTCCTTATTAAAACAAAAGTGTCTTCAACTGAAGCATGCAGGGTTTAAAGTCAACAAAACAGTTCTATTTTCTCTTTCTCCTTTACTCATTTGTTGTAGATTGTTTAACCATATTGTTTCACAAAGCAGCTTCACAGGCAGAAAGCTCCACCCATGCAAAGTAGAGATACAACAGGTTTTTCCTTCCTGCACCTGTGAGACTACAATTATTAACTTTAAACACATGCAATATCCGTAACTCTCTGTACAACATCTATTTATTTCCTTTGATAATCATCCACTTAAAAATTGTTCAATAGCTGTATTTGTAATGCATACATTTCTCTTTAAAAAAACAAACAAAAAAACCTACTTTAGCTCTTTTTATAAGGTATGTTCTTGAATTTCTTTTTTCTTCACTTACGCTAAAAAAAACGACTTAATGACTTAATACTTTTGTGGTTAAAACAGTGAGGTTCTACAGTAAATACACTTAATTAATCTGTGGCCCATTATTTGGTCCTGAGATGAAAAAAGCTGGAGCAAACCCTCTGATCTCCTTTCTGGAATGATATTGAACTGTACCAGGCAATATTTAATGCAAAACTTAATGTCAGTGGATCAGAAGCTTATTGGTTCATAATTACCTCTTCCTGGTTCCAGGTGACCAGTGTCCCATTTTGCAGCCAGACCTGGATCAGTGACAGAGACCCAAGTGCCTTAAAAATAGGCGTGGTTGGTTAACTGGCCGGATATAGAGAAAGCAGCACGAGTATCTTTCATTAGCACGTGGCAGAAGAGTCCCGACACACAGCACTTACCACTTCAACTTGAATTTGAAAAAAGACAGTGAAGGCAGCAAGATGACTTCGGGGAGGTAAAAATGACTTATTAACAACATCACAATTTATCTTTCCAAACAATGACTTTGAGAGAGAAACTATTTTTTTTTAAAGATATCTATTATTTCTCATGTTGACTCAATCTTTTGAGAACAAATTGATTGAGCTGTTGGATTGAAGTTCTCTGAGTGTTTGTTTTGCATTGCTTTGTGACAAAAAAGTAGGAAGTTTTTCATTTACTATAAAAAAAGAAGAGTTTGCATACCAAAATGTAATTTACAGTGGCAGCTGACTTAATGTGTTACTGAGATGAAACTTGAATTTTTTTTTATTTCGTACTCAGTCTCCTATTACATGACTATATACATTAACAAAACAAATCCTCATACTCAAATATTACAGGTGACCAAGAACAGTCTGAAGCAAAAAAAATGCTTGTGTGCCCAATAAAGCTTAGCCTTTACAACATAGGTTACCTTGAAATAAATTTACAGAGAGGATGGAAAAAAGAAAAAAAAGACATAAAATCACAAAGTTTGGTAACTTTCAAAAATAAATTGTGACATGCAGACAGGCCTATCTCTTTAAGCAATGTATTTCGCTTTAGTTTTGAACTATCAACAAAATTATCCGTGCTGTTGTACAAATCAGACAGGATCATCTCCAATTTAAAACTGCAGTTTGAATTTGATCTATTAGTGTCATTTTTAGTTAAGTAAGAGTTTCAGCTGAAATGAAACTCAAAACCGTAGTGAAACCGGCCACGCTGTTTGGTCTAGAAACTGTAGTACTGAGAAAAAGACAGGAAACAGAGATGGAGGTTGCAGAGATGAAGATGCTGAGGATCTCTCTGGGAGTGACCTGGATGGACAGGATCAGAGGAACAGCACATGTTAGAGGTTTTGGGGATAAAGTCCGAGAGGCCAGACTGAGATGGTTTGGACATGTGCAGAGGAGAGAGAAAGAGTACATCGGAAGAAGGATGCTGGATTTGGAACCACCAGGAAAGAGGACTAGAGGAAGCCCAAAGAGGAGGTTCATGGATACAGTGAAGGAAGACATGAAAATAGTTGGCGTGACCAAAGAGGATACAGCAGATAGGGTTAGATGGATTAGATGACAATTCTTTCATTTTAGAATTTTAACAGCAAATACAGCCGCTACTGGACAGGAGAGTACTGTCCAAATTGGTCTGTGATTGATGAAATTCAACTGCTGCTTCACAATTGTTTAGATGATGATTTTTTTGTGTGTTGCAATAAATAAAAGGTCTCAGTCTAGAAAATTTAATAGACAAATCTGATAAAGTTTCTGTCTTTGCAATCCAGACACCTTGAGTTATGTAAATTTCTCTACTGACTGTTATTAGTTATGAGACAATAAGAAATAGTCATGTATCACTACACTTTGAAATTTAATCAAAAAAAGAACTTTGATTGATGATTGTTTCTCCAACAGATAAAATAATGATTTTCTGCAACAACATTCATACAAACGTAATAAAAATGTATCCAGTGTATCATGAGCACATGAAACTTAGTGACGAATAGGGAAAAGGAAATGATTGGGTTTAGGTTTACTTCTTTGGACTCTTGCTGCCACATAGTGGTCACATTCATCAAAGTGTACCTACCAATGAAGCATCAGGAAAACTGCTTCAACATTTACTCAATCTACTTTCACTCCCTCTCAATCAAGGATCTACCCCAGAAAGAATCTAGTAGACTGATGGAACTTACCCTTCTCTGTCTTAACATGAGTACACGTCTTCCAGTATATATTCTAGAGCCTGACAAACATAGCTAACGTGTTGGGCTCAAGACTGAGAATGATTGATGAGAATGTTCTCAATGTGAGCAACAACAAATTTGTCCAACATGTACCAGAAAATGGAGGCTGCACTGGCTAACTCAAATGGCTTTACACAGTGTTTAAGTGTCCAGCATGGGAGCTAAAAGTATTTTATTATTCATCCCTGTTCCAGATGTGTACTTCTTCTTCTTTCGGCATTTCCCCTCAGGGGTCGCCACAGCAAGTCAGTTCTTTCAATCTAACACTATCTGCTGCATATTTTTCGGTCACGCCAATTATCTTCATGTCTTCACTATATCCATGGAACTGCTCTTTGGTCTTCCTCTAGGCCTCTTGCCTGGTGGTTCCAGATGTGTACAAGGTTCAGCTTTGTGAAGATGAAACTGACCCATAGCGCTAGGCACCAGAGGAAGGGGGTAGCAGTACTTGACTGTGACGCTATTCAAACCTTGGTAGTTGATGATAGGTCTGAAGTTAAATGAATAGAAAATTACACTGTAATCAAAATATTTAAAGGAGGAGAAAAATTTATTAATTATTTTGCAGAAAAAGGGTAGTCATTTGTGTACAAGAAAAATTTGTTTTTGAACTTTGTTCATTGTATGTATAATTGAATACAGTATATGTATAAATGTATTGATTAGTATACGTACAATCGAACAGCAGCTGATCCGTCTCACCCTGGCCACAGACTTTTTGAGCTGCTCTCCTCAGACAGAATGCTACAGTCCATTCGGACCAAGACCTCTCGCCACAGAGACAGTTTTTCCCATCAGCCATCTGACTTATGAACACTACCTGACCTGTCTCCTCAAAAATCTGAATTTGTGAAAACTTTCACTCATCTATCCGTCGCTGCCACTCTTTGCACTACATTTTATTTTTCTTCATGTTACATGCAGAGTATTTTTATTTTATAGTATATTTTTTATTATATCTATTTTTATTCAATGTAGACAGACTTTTCTGTTTTATGTTGTACACAATGATGATGCAAGTTCCTAGTCTGTAAATTTTTATTGACAATGGCAATAAATAGTTCTTGATTCCAATTCTTTGCTGATGATCTTTTTTTTTTCTTACAGACATGAACTGCAGAAGTTGTTGAACTATTACTTCGTGGACACTTTTACTATTATAAATGCAGTAATAATATTCTGCAAAAACCTTGGTGAATGGTCAGAGAGGAGAGAGAAAGAGATAGTAAAAATGAGAGATATTAAAGAAAGAGTAGACAAAATTTATGTAAAAATTAGTGACGTTAAGCAGTCCGATAAAAAAGGAAGGGCCTTTCTGGAATATGTTAGGAGGAAGCTTACTCCAACATCTGCAAATAAGAAGCTCACTGAGCTGGAGAAAGAGCTCTTTGAAATTTTAAGCAACACTCTGGAAGGCCTGAAGGAGCTCCATCACTTCTTGGATGCTGTAGAGAAACTTGCTGTCACCTCACGGCATGTGTTTGCTGAGAACCAGGCAATAGTCCTGCCTGAGCAGATACAACTCAACAATGTTCAGGATGTGATTAGATCTGCCAGAGATGCTTGTCCTCATCTCCTGAATTTCAAAAGAGATCCAGAAAGTTTCTTTCTTCCTAAACTTCAGAATGTGGAGGTGTTGGCTCTCTACCTGGAAAGTTACTTGAAGAGCACAAAAATTATTTGTGAGGACATGGAGATGAGGTACTGTACATACACTTACACAATATTCGGTGTTAAATAAATTTTATAATGTTCATGTAAATTTAAAAAAATACATATGACTTAAGACTTTTGGGGTGTTTTTTTTTTTTTCTTTTTTTTTACAGCTGCAAAAAATTGTGTTTGAATCTACCGGTAACCAGAATTGTCCTGAATGAAAAGCTATCTGAACCAGACATTGAAACAATGGTTAATCACATAAAGCAGCTTGATAAAATCAAGTAAGTGTTGACCATATTTATTTGCCTATGGTTAAAATTCATGTTTGCCCAAGTCTACACCTTTAAGTGTTGTGATCACGTCAGTTGTGACCAATAGGTAAACTCAGTTATGACACAAAACTCCCTGTGCCGCCTTCCCACTGTTACAGTGCCAAGATAAAAGAAAAAAAAAATGCTCGTTTCAGGTCCTATGTGTAACCCCTTGAGTGACCTTCTTGATGAGCCCAATTTCTATTCCAAATCGTAGTTCATAATAGTACTAACAATTAAATATGGTCTAATTCCATCAGGACCGATCTGAACTTCCGGATGGTGTTCCTGTTCCCGGCAGAGTTGTGTGACGGCTTCATCAAGGAGTTCAGTGAGCGACAACCCCGGATGGTCAAGTTTCTGGAGACTTTGAAGGGGAACGCTGTTCAGCTTGATAACATGAATAAAGGTGCAAAAATCTCCAGTGTAGCAGGAAGTTCAGTGAGCGCAGTAGGAGGAATACTTTCTATTGTTGGTTTGGTCTTAACTCCTGTTACAGCAGGCGTGTCTCTGAGTCTGACACTCGCTAGTGTAGGGCTGGGCGTTACTAGTGGAGTGAACAGCATAGTCACTAATGCCACAGAGCTTTTAGTAAATTGTAGAGAGAAGAAGAAAGCCAATAGAGCCTTCCAAAGTTTTATGGAAGATGTAATGAGTATTCAGAAATATCTGGGTGATGCAGCCAATTGGACAGGCACTAAGGTGGAATCTGATATTGTAGATAATATTGTAAAAGTTGGCAAAATTTTTGTAAAATTTTGCTGTAAAGCAATTACTATTGGAAAAAGAACAAATTCCTTAGGAGATGCTGCTTCTGCTGTAAAGCAATTACAAACTAAGGGGGCCAGAGCTGGTTTTATTGCATTCAATGCTCTGTTCCTTGGTATGGATGTCTTCTTTATCTGCAAGGACAGCATTAGTCTTTCCAAAGGCAGCGAGACAGACGTCTCCAAGTTTATCCGAGCCAGAAGTGCTCTCTTGAACTCGGAGATGAAAGCATGGGAGAAAATCTACAATTCGTTGATTGAAGGCAAGTTGACAGCTGATGAAAGCAAAGCGATTCTTGAGAAATCATTTTACCCAAAGAGAAAGGTGTAAGGCTACTTTCAGAAAAAAAAGAAGTCAGAGACGATCACACAGTTATGTATACTCATTTGTGGTAGGCAAAAGAGATTGAGCGCTGACATCTCTTTCTTTCTCAAACAAATTGCTTTAAACTGCTGCTTCAGAGCTCATTTCGCAGAAACCATTTTGTTTTAGGGTATCAAATTGTTTCATTGTCTCAGCAAATGTTTTGCATTGCGATTGGTTCATATTCCTTCAGGGTTTCAGCACACTTCCATGTTTTAAGAAGCCTTAACTGAACTGAAAATACCCCTGAATTGAAAACAAATAATAAAAAAAAAATAAACGCTAAACTGCTAACATATAAAAATTAAGACAAAACTACATAAAATTGTTTGGTAGTGAGGAGCATTGTGAGGCAATGATGACTCTGTTAACTTTTGGAACTTGTTTCATCTTCAATGGCTTCTACAATTGGAAAAAGCAAACACACTATTGGGCTAATTAAAAGGTTAATAATCAGAAAACTGGGTTCAAACAAACCTGAGGTATGAACAACCATAAACAGGAAATTGACATCTGTTGAACAGACACTGTCTCGATGATGAAATGTTTGGATGCTATTCTGTTTTGCCTATACAGTATATTAAAATACTCTGCTTTGCTTATCTATCTAAATGCTTTGCTTATGTATGACATACTTTGCTTATATATTAAAATACTTTGTTTTGCTTTTCTGCTTTTTATTCTGATTTCTGTTCTATGATGAAATGTTTGAATGTTCTTTTTGAGATATCAAATGTTTCTACTATTTTTTTATTGTGCGTAAACGTGTGTAGCCACATCTTTTGTAAGGGAAGGTTTGAATTGACAGCTTGCAGAATGTGAGATCAAACTGAGGGTAACTGTTCTTTTTATCAGCTAGTAGAACAGGCTGTAAATTGTCACAGGATGAAGAAAGGAAGGAGAGAGAGGGGAAATAGAGCCAGAAGCGTTGCCTTTTACATGATGCAGAGACCTCAGTATAAAAACTGTGATGTGACACAACGGAACCCTCTTTAAAAACTGAGGGATTCAGACTGCTCTAGGAGTTGGGGAAGGATAAGTTGCCAGCCTGGTCATTAAGGTCAGGGGAAAGGCTACTGGTCGAAATATCATAAAATCTTAGTTTCTCACACCTTGTCTAAGCTTTTGCCATTTTAAAACTTGTAACCTGCTTAGCATACAAAAATAAATGAGCACAGGTCTCTGTGTTTGATTAAAAAAATCTGTGTCAAGGTTTTTCTCTTATTCCTTATTACCTTACCCCAGGCCCAACACAGTGTTTATTTTACTATATCATGTTTAAATTAGCAACGCAGTACTTTGACCTGGTTAATGGTAAGTCACTGAGTTCTAGTTTTAGATTAGAATAAACTTATTTAAATGTTCAAATGTGGGTAATGGGTGATTGATCTCCAGGTTGATTTGTTTCAATTTTGAGTCATAGACCTGCGCTGTAGTTTCTGTCCTTGGTAAAAGGGATGCAGAGAAAGTAATAAAGAAATCGCAAATAGAACGAACAGTGAGATTTACGTAAAAAATGCACATACTCAGTTCTTCAATTCAAAATGTACATATTTTTAAAACAAAAACACTAGACACTCCTCCCAAGGGACGACTAAGAGGCAGACCCCGGATCTACTGGAGAGACTACATCTCACAGCTGGCTGGGGAACGACTCAGTATCCTTTCGGGTGAGCTGGAGGAGGCAGCTGGGGTGAGAGAAGCCTAGGCTTTCCGTCTGAGACTGTTGCCCCCGCGACCCGGCCCTGGATATGCGGAAGACGACGGAATGGAACACCAGACAAACAAACATACAGTTTAAAACACAATTGATAAAAAAAAAAAAAAAAAAATCCACTAGAAACGTTTTTTAAGAAATCCTATAACCCAACATTAGGGTGGACAGAAAAATCCACTTTCACATTGAAAAATACAAAGTTATTGTTTTCTTTGTTTGTTTTTTAATGATCAAGGTACAATTTAAACTGTTTATCTGTTCAATAAACTAGAAAATTGAGTTTTGGATTCCTGTAACATGGGAATGTGTGTAATAGTTAAAATTATCCACTAGAGATCAGCGTTTTTCTCAGGCACTTTGAAACCGTTTGAGACAATTTTGTTATTGATGTGTCGTTGTTTCAGAAAAATTTGTTTTCCCATTACTAATGCTTTCTAGGTCTGTTGTGCAATCAGAAAATTGATTTTCTAAATTGGTTAGCGATAAATAACAAAACATTCATACCAATTGTTCATTTGTGTGTTTCAAGTATCAATAGCAGTTACAGTGTTGTATATACACAACATTTTTGTGTCTGATTTTTTTTTAAATCAGTGTTAGTACATGACAAAGACAAAACAGGAAGATTTTAGAAACTTAGGATCTTCGGGTACTCAGGATCTACTGATCTGCAGCAATGCCGCCTGGCTCAAACGTGTGGAGCTGGAATTAGCGAAAATGAAGTTGATGGGGTTCTTTTTGGGAGAAGCCTGGACAGGATTAGGAGTGAGGAAGTGGAACAGCACATGCTAGAGGTTTTGGCGATAAAGTCAGAGAGGACAGAAAGAGACGGTTTGGACGTGTTCAAAGGAGAGTATCAGCAGAAGGTTGAGTTTTAAACAACCAGGCAGGAGGCCTCGAGGAACAATAAAGAGATGGACGGACGGAAAAAATTATTATGTCATTTAAACATTTTTGTACTTTTAAACAAACTAATATTCATTATCTTTGCATAGATTGAATTCATTACAGACTTTCAAAATCAATCCATCAGAAAATGAAAAATTGAACTTTTGAAAAATTGCAGATTTTTCTTGACTACAAATGAAGTTTTAAAAACACTTTCTTTGTTCTGCCTTTTTTAAACAAGCTTCATTTTCTAATTCTTCCAAGTAAAGAATCTGATATACTGTACATTACCACACTTATTTTGTGTATGTTGTTCTAACTTTGTTAATAAAAAAACAGTAATGTCTAATGTCTGTTTAATGCTAAATCTTTATTTGATTATTGACGTTAAAGGATGCAGCAGATATGGTTAGATGGAAGAAACTGACTAGCTGTCACCTGGATAGTTCAATTGTCTGCCATGACCTGAGCAAATTATAATCTAATAAAAGCAGAGAACTATATAAAAGTGATTGAAGCATGTTGTGATGTAAACAAAAGAATAGATTTTGTGGAAGTCGGACTAACACTGTTTTGTAAATGTGTGAACAAAACGTTGTGAGAAATGCATCAAAGTGACAGTAAAACTTTGTTCAAAAAGTTCAAAAGTTCAACCACAAAAGTTTTCATATGGCACAGCTGAATTCTAACCCTGTAGAAATATTGCATCAGTCTACATCTGACTCCAGTTGAAACTTGTCCATCCGGTATTAGGAGTTCTCGGACAGTGGTGTGGCGGGTTAGGAGTTCTCGGACAGTGGTGTGGAGGGTTAGGAGTTCTCGGACAGTGGTGTGGAGGGTTAGTTCTTGGGGGAAAATAGGGGTGATAATGGGGATAATGGTGGTGTCACATGATGTCTGATGAGTTTAGCACTTAGAGACTAAATTTATTCTTTTAAAACACTTTGGTGATGAGTTTGCTTCGTTTCTGTCATCTCAGGGTAGTTTTCTCTGTGGGCCACTAGAGGGCGATCTGATCCAAGGCACAGAGATGAGGGTGTAAAAATGTGAAGATGTAAAAGTATCTGTGGTCGTTTAGAAACTTCACGCACAGCAAGTGGATGAACGGAGAAGCTTGGTCTGTATCATTTAAAATGTCGTATGGAAAAATTTGGGTTTCTTCCTCCAAAACCTCGTTTTAGAGCGGTGTTTAACCCTCTCCTTGCTGCACAATCGGTCCGTTTATGAGTGTGTTTATAAGGTGCAAACACGAGCTCATATTTAGTTGTGCTGAATAAGAGTTTTAAACACAAAGTCTAAGTATTTTAACCACATTACAACATCTCGTTTTACAACAAATTTGTTTTAGAATAAATGTAAAACAGCATCGTATTTCAGATGTGGGTGTAAATTTTTGGAATAATCTGGATAAAGATTTAAAAGAATGTAAAACATTTAAACAGTTCAGCCATTTATACAAGAAAAATATTATAAAATCGTATGTAAAAAAAGCGCTCTAAGGAAAGATATACAGTATCCGGTCCACCGTAAAGATTGTGCCAAATTTTTATAAGCAGTTGTGTTTGTGACTCTGATCTGAGGAATGTTGAACAGTTGAAGCCACCATGTAGTTTTTTTTTTCTTGAGAGAAACTTTTTGAAGCACTTAGATGATGTTTAATGCTCTTACGAAAATATTTCTGTGTACATCCATGAAGTTTTCTGTTAAACCACAGTAAAAAAAAAAAAAAAACACAATAAATCAAATAATAAAAGCTGCTATCCGGTATTTTTTTTTTCTCTAGATCTACTGACTGTGAGCGAGACGGCCAACGAGCCGCCGCAGGACGAAGGAAACTCTTTCAACTCTCCTCGAAACCTCGCAATGGAAGCAACTTACATCAACCATAACTTCAGCCAGCAGTGTTTACGCATGGTGACCACACACACACACACACCTACTCTAATCTGCCGGTTCTCCTGCTTCCATCATATAAAAACTCTACCTCTGATCCGCAGGGTGGAGAGAGACACAAGTTTCCCAACTCCAACCCGTTTGTGGAAGAGGACATGGATAAGAGCGAGGTGGCGTCTGTGGCGTACAGGTTGGTGTTTGATCCCTAGTTGGACGTTTCTACGTCTCAGGTAGTGCTGGGCGGTCTTTCACATACAGACCGCCTGGTCATAATTCCCCAAATTACGTTTTGGGGAACTCTTTATACTGCTACTTGTGCATCGTTAAAAGACAGTTGCTTCTGCAAAGTCTATTTATTTTGGATAAAGAAGACTTTGAATTGAAAGAAATAATAAAAGAATCAAAAATACTCCATTTTGTTTATACTAGTAATTTGTTTGTTTTTAGAAGAAGAAATGGCAATTTTTTTGTTGGGATTTGTTGCCATGGAGACAGCCACAGCTCCTGCAGCTGATATTTAACCGAAACATCTTTTAAAGGTGGACATTATCAGAAAATAACAGACAATTAGAATAAATGGTGAAACCAGAGGTTCATGTTAAAAAAAGGAGGCGTGTCTTCTGTCTGGAAGTAGTTCAGATTTTAAAGGTTAGACCATGGATGGTCAAACTAGGGCCAGCTGGCCATATGTGGCTCGTTTAACGTTTTTATTCGGCCCACCGGGACTTGGAAAAATTTTAATACCGTATTTTCCGCACTATAAGGCGCACGTTCACTAAATGACATTTTTAAAAACTTTTTCCATATATAAGACGCACCGCATTATAAGGCGCTACAGTAAAGGCTGGAGTTACGTTATGCATTCACTACATGGTACTGCGCTAAAGGGAATGTAAAAAAAAAAAAATAGGTCAGATAGGTCAGATAGGTCAGTCAAACTTTATTAACAATTACAAAACGGCTTTCTGTTTTTACTCCCAAAATGAATAAACAGCTGTTTTATTATTTTCTCCGAGATAAAGTATTAGTATTTTTGTGACACAGTTTATCTTCCATTGGATATAAACTCTCTTTAGTCTTGCTTACTTGGCGCAGTGCATCCTCTTGCTTCCTCCACTTCCTCACCATTGATTCATTGATGTTAAACTCTCTCACTGCGACTCTATTCCCGTGTTCTACTGCGTGACCGATCGCCTTGAGTTTAAACTCTGCGGTGTAACAGTGTCTATTGGTAGGAGCCATTTCCGGGTCTTTACACAAACACACAAATGGAAATAGGTGCGTTCGAGATGACACAGGCGGCGCAGTTCTGATCGGTGCGCAACGCATGCCGGTCAGAACTGTGTCCGCCTGCGACACCTGTTATAGCTCAATATTAATCCATATATAAGGCGCTCCAGGTTAAAAGGGGCATCGTGGACTTTAGAGAAAATTTAAAGTTTTTAGGTGCGCCTTATAGTGCGGAAAATAAATAAACCTTGTAAATGTTTTATTTCCCCTGCAATTCCGATGTTTCCTCACTAGATGGCACTCTAGATGTATTGGCTTTGTTGAAAAAAAACAACAACACTGCTCCCAATAAAATTAGTGCGTGTCCGTGATGTGCACGTTGTCAAAATATGCGCAGATATGGAAAGCCATCAGGGCCAATACAGCACATAAACAAGCACAATAGATTTCAAAACCTAGCAAATTAAAGCATATATTTTCTCCAGATCCCAAAATGTGTTTCTTTTTCCCAATGAGGTGAGGTTACCAAAGCATGATAGCCATCTGCTACTATTCCGGCCCTATAGAACTCAATGTGGCCCGCGAATCAAAAAGTTTGCCCACTTTTCTGAATAATAGGGTGATATTATTTTGGTCGTACCTCTTCTCTGAGTCTCACACTGTTTCTGATGCAGGTACCGCCACTGGAAGCTCGGCGAAGACATCGACCTGATTGTTCGCTGTGAGCATGACGGCGTGATGACCGGAGCCAACGGAGAAGTTTCTTTCATCAACATTAAAACCCTCAACGAGTGGGACTCTAGGGTAAGGATGGAAAACCGGTTAACTTCATTTAAGTCACATTTTAATGTACTTTAGGTTTTTAATCCTCTAGATTTTTTTTTGTTCAAGCTGCCTCAGTTCCTTGTTTCTTCTCCACAGTACTGTAACGGGGTGGACTGGCGTCAGAAGCTGGACTCTCAGCGAGGCGCCGTGTTGGCCACCGAGCTGAAGAACAACAGCTACAAACTTGCCCGCTGGACCTGCTGCGCCATGCTGGCCGGATCAGAGTACCTCAAATTGGGGTGAGTGCTAACACATGTTAGCTGGTCCGAATACCGCTCACTGATTGCTCTTTAGGTACGTGTCTCGCTACCACGGGAAGGACTCTGCTCGCCACGTCATCCTTGGGACCCAGCAGTTCAAACCCAACGAGTTCGCCAGCCAGATCAACCTGAGCATGGAGAACGCTTGGGGGATCCTGCGCTGCGTCATTGACATCTGCCGCAAGCTGGATGAGGGCAAATACCTGATCCTGAAGGACCCCAACAAGGTGAGACATCTGGCAGAAACAGAAACAGCTGTCCACATGTTCACGTTTTAATTATTACCGTTTATTTAACAGCAAGTGATCCGGGTCTACAGCCTGCCGGATGGCACCTTCAGCTCTGATGAAGAAGAGGAGGAAGAAGAAGATGAAGAAGACGAAGAAGAAGAAGGTACGTTTCAGTTTTCAGCAGGAAAATTATTATAAAGGTTACAAATGATTTGATTTTGATGGTGACCAAAAGAACATCGCGGATACAAGCGGCCGAAATAAGCTTCCTCCGTAGGGTGGCTGGGCTCTCACTCAGAGATCGGGTGAGGAGCTCTGCCATCCAGGAGGAGCTCGGTGTCGAGCTGCTCCTCCTCCATGTCAAGAGGAGCCAGATGGGGTGGTTTGGGCATCTGGTCAGGATGCCCCCCAAGCGCCTCACTGGCAATGTTCCCTCTAATTTTTTGTGTCTGAGCAAACACAAGCTTCCTGAGCACAAGGGGGCGGAGCAAAAACTTTTACCCCTTTGTGACGTCACCAGCAGTGACGAGCCAAACACTGAAGCAGCGCTTTGAAGCAATTTGTTTCATAAAGACAGAAGAAAGAGATATGCGCTGGAGCTCTGTCTCATTTTACCATCTTTACTTTAAATTGAGTTTTATTTCATGCGCTGCATTGGTTTTCTTGTGCGCTATTAATCTGCGAGCAGTGCGCAATTGCACAGGCACGCAGCTTAGAGGGAACATTGCTCGCTGGTGAGGTGTTTCGGGCACGTCACACCAGGAAGAGACAAAGAGGCAGAGACCCCGGACCTGCTGGAGAGACTATGTCTCACAGCTGGCCGGGGAACAACTTGGGATCCTTCCGGGTGAGCTGGAGGATGCAGCCAGGGTGAGAGAAGCCTGGGCTTCCCGTTTGAGGCTGTTGCCCCCGCGACCCGACCCCGGATGAGCGGAAGACAACGGAACGGAAACAACTTACAGAAACAAAGCATGGACTTGTCAAAGATCGTCCTTTTTGAAAATGTGAAATAATTCAGTCGTGCTATCCCTAGTTTCCAGTTATTAAAGGTGCAAATAAACTGCTGGTTTCATGCTGTTCAATTTACTTGATTTTTTTTTATTTTAGACGAAGAGAATTAAAGGTGAAGCAGGACTGAAGACCAATGGAACGTCACAGAGAAACAGTGGAAATCTTTCTAAAGTCTAATAAAAGAACTAATTGGAAATCAAAGTTTAATGACTCTTATTTCTGATCATTCACTTCTGTCATGACCGAGATGTCACGCTTCAAATCCTAACCAACAGTTTAGTTAAAAAAATCTGTCAAATTAGTGATAGGGAGGATTTCTCCTTTGCCGAGATAATTCATCCCTCTTCACAGGTGTGTCATATCCAGATGCCATAATTGAGGATGAGGAGGAAAAAGTGCTTACTCTCACAGATTTGTGAACAATGTCTGATAACAAATCGCCGGGTTAAGGAGGCCCCCGTGCTTGCTTAACCATCTTGTTTCCATCTGGATGAAGAACTTCTATTAACTTCTTTAGATACGTATTTAGCTGTAGAGTAGAATATGCTAATATTTAAACGATAGCCTTCGGCCATGTCCACACGTATCCAGGTATTTTTGAAAATGTATATCCGCTGTCCTCTGTTTTAGAAAAACCCTTGTGTACACACGTAACCATTTTCAATATAACCGCATCCACACGAACTACGCTTCTGAAGACGGTTATAAGCATGCCAGACCAGTAGTGGGCAGTATTTATCTAAACCTAAGCTCGGAGCCAGAAAAGCTTATGTGAATAACAGCCAACGGCGACTTATTTCTCCTCCTTTGCTCCTCGACAAGAAGCAAGAGCAGTTCAGTGTGAAAAAAAAGCAAGAAAAGAGTGTTTATTTTCTAGACACTCCATGCTGTCTATTGTCTAATATTAAAAACTAGTACGTACACAAATGATCTTTATGCATTATGTTTACAGGTTGTGACGTTTAAAAACGCAAAATGTTGGTTATGCATGTCCTCACGCAAACTCAAAACCAGTTTTTCCAAAATCTTCATTTTGGTCGGCGTTTTCAAAAACGACGGTTTGTAGTGAAAAAAATTATGGGTTCGTGTGGATGACAGGCCGAAACAGATAAAATATATTTATTTACAAGATACCCGGCTACGTGTGGACAGGTCCTTCGACTCATTGAATGCTCGTCCCAGGGGAGGAATCTCCCCTCTTTCGTGGGGATCCCCATGAGGTTTCTTATTTTTTCCCCACTGATGAGTTTTCTTGAAGTTTTTCCTCACCATGAAGGAGAGTCTAAGGGCAGGATTGTGCTAATATTTTCTAGCTAGCATTTGTTAGTTTTCTTGCTGTGTATATGTGTTTATAAATTCCTCTTTTTTCTTCTTTCTGAATCTGCAACGTAAAGCCCATTGAGACAGAAATTCTGTGATTTGGGGCTATACAAATAAAACTGAATTGAATTAAATAGAGATATTTTGTGTGGCTGGTGATCAAAACTACTAAATATTAAAGCATATCAAGCATTTGAAATACTACCAGGATTAAATTGTTTTCTCAATTTCCGATATTTATTCCTCAACATTAAAATCTAAACAGATGCATCTGGGATTTCAATGTCCCAGATGCAATGAAACCCACAGAGCACACCTATGTCTCTCTGGGTGAACGGTCTTTTTAGCCACGGATATTTCAGCCGCGGACATTTGAGCCAAAAAACTGCAACCTAGGATTTTTGAGCCATGTGCGCCTTTGAATTTAGGACATTTCAGCCGCGGACATTTGGGCCAAAAACCAATTTTATGTAGAAACTTCTGATATTTTGTGTAAAAATTTTATCGTAAATAAACAGTTGCACTACAGAGAATAATTGCTTTTAGTAATTTTTATCCCATGGCTCAAATAAAAAATTCTGATATTTTTAAAAATGTTTTGATATTTTATGTAAAAATTTTATATTTTATGTAAAATTTTTTAGCGTAAATAAACAGTTGCAATACAGAAAATAATTGCTTTTAGTCTTAAAAATTTTTATCGTGCAAAAATTTTTATTGTGCTTTTAGTAATTTAAAAATGTTTTATTGTAAATAAACAGTTGCGCCCAGGTTGCAGTTCTTCAAATGTCCGTGGCTGAAATCTCCGAGTCACTATGGCACTGTCACTGTCACTGCTATTTTTTGGCTCAAATGTCCGTGGCTGAAATATCCTAGAACCGTCTCTCTGTGAGGTCACAACAAAGAACACCCTAAATGCTGATATTGACATCTTTATAGAAAAAACATAGTTCATGAATATTCATTAATTAACGACATCCTTTTTCTGTTTCCATTGGTTGTTTGTTCTCCTCTTCTCAACTTCTCTTCCTGCAACCAGATATTTTCCGCTATCTCCTGAAAAACAAACAGAGCAACCACACTTTTCTTCCTGACTATCATTCACTCTGGCCCAAACTGGATCATACTGGTGTTTGCTGTAATATGGCCTTGAAAATCTTCTCCTCAGACAACCTTCTGTTTAACACACAGCAAGCATTTATTATCAATGCACAGCCTTAGCAAAATAAAACATTCAAAAACATATCTTTATTGAATAAAAGTAAAATGTTAATCTTCTTAAAAGATAAAAAGGTAAAGAGTAAAATATCAACTTTCTTCACCACCTAGCGTGATGAATACACCACCACCATCAGTACGAAGAGGAATTACCACCAGGATCACACCCCTGTACTGCGTCTTCAAGCTGTGTTTTGCGGCTTATGCACATAAGCTGTCACATGACCAATGTTCCCGGATGTCCAACTTCTTCTATACTTTCACCAAAACCAACACTGACAATAGACCACGTGAATAGCTACTAGCGGCTTTCAGAAGCCCATCTGCAGCAGCAGGAGAAGCCATATGCTTAGCCTCACTATACCAAATCATGTTCATAGAATGCACTAGAGCACAGGTGTAAAAGTCAGTTCCCTGGAGGGCCGGTGTCCCTGCAGGTTTTTTATGTGTTCTTGCATCTACACACCTGATTCAGGTTAACGAGTCATTGTGCCAAATTTGATCGGCCGTTTATTTCACTGTATGCGAATCAGCTTTATTAAACCAGGAACACATGGAAAACCTGCAGGGACACCGGCCCTCCAGGAATTAAGTTTGACACCCCTGCACTGGAGTGTTCATCATGCGGGAGTTTTTAGGTGGGTGAGCGTGAGATGGGTCCTAATTGCAGGTGTCTCCTGTTCAATGCGGGAGACTTGGCATGTCTGTGATTCACTGCTGTCTATTCTAATGTGGAAAGAGGACTAGACAATATTTCTTAGAAAGAAGAACAATGCCACCTTTGGACTTTTACCCAAAGATTCAAGAGTAAAATTTGCATAGATTCAAATCACTGAGGTCTGAAACACAGTTCCGCAAAAAAGGGAAATTTATTCACACTATAGAATTACACACTGTCAAACAATCATGTAAAAAAACAAGAAAGAAAAAAGAACGCTTACCCGTGATCCAATGGGCTAATACATGTGAGTGACACGAAGACACCCCAGGCACATGTGAAAAAAACACGGCACAACACAGGTGAATAAATCTAGCATGTGTTGTACGCATTTTACAAATCTACGCAATTTGCAAATTGCTTGCAAGCAATTCCATCCTCTCTAACCCCTAACCGTAACACCTCTCTCTTGTCGATAAATTGTTGTGGCATTTTACTTCATGCCACGCATTTGCAAATTGCGTAGACTCGTTACAAAGTCATGGTCACTCTTCTCTCTCTCTCCATGGTTCAAATCATAATTGCTGCTAAAATTGCCAAAAAAGTTTGGCTACTGTTGCATTGCGGGGAATGTAGTGTTGGTAATTGCAAAATACCAGCGGATGTCTGTGGCCTGCGAGTTGGTTCTAATAGTAATTATACTGTATATCCTTCAGGAGGCAATTGATAACTCATTCCTGGGCTGGTTCTGGCCCGCAGGCATTGACTTTATTATACAGTAGGTGGTTTAAATGGTGGTGGAGAAAACCAATCTCAGCTGGTAGGCCAAAAAAACCCCCACAAGCCTGGTCGAGGATCAGATTGGGAACTATCCTAGACTGTAATTAAAGAAGCAGCTTTTTGTCCTCTTCAGGGTCCTAGATGGGTCAAGAGAGTGTACTCAATAGGTCTACGTGTGTTTTGTGGATCTGGGAAAGACATTTTAACTATGCCCCTCGGGAACTTCTGTGAGGGTTTCTCCATGAGCATTTAAGTGCTGTCTGGCTGTAGATTTTAGGTACTTTGAAAGAAAAATTGGCTGAAATGCGATTGTCAAATGCTTTTCAAGTAAATGCACACATTTGAAAGTAGCACAGCCATCAGAAGAGGCCTGAAAGATAACAGACAGACCATTTGAAAATATTTAGTTATTAATGACCTAAATATATTTGACATTGGTCTGTGATTCAGAAATTCTTAGTTCAGGCAAAGCAGGCTATGAAGGCTTTCAAGCATACACGCTGATTTACAGTCCCCTCCAAAAGTATTGGAACAGCAAGTCACGTTCCTTTTTTTTGGTTATTCACTGAAGACGTTTTAGGTTTACGATCCAAAGATGAGAAAGAGAAAAGAATGTCAGCTTTCACTTCCTGGTATTTACATCTACATTTGTTCAACAACTTAGGATACATTGCTCTTTGTATTACACCATATCATTTTTTGGTGAGCAAAAGTACTGGAACATGTGACTGACAGGTCTTTCTTGTTGACCAGATGTAGCCGTTATGGTTTAGTGTTCAAATATTAAATAGCTCTGTGTGCCTAGACTACTTTTTGTCCTGTGTTTAAACCTTTAAAGGCTGCAATTGTTGTTAAAGAGGATGAACCAACATGAACAGCAGAGAGCTATTCATTGGAGATAAGCAAGCCATTTTGAAACTGAAAAAAAAAGGAAATCAGTCAGATCCATTGGACAAACGCTGGGCACAACACTTTTGTATGTCTTGGAAAAGTAAAAACTAATGGTGTTCTCAGCAATAGATGTCAAACAGGTTGGCCAAGAAAAAACACAGTAGTTGATGATAGAGATATTGCAAAGAAAACCCCAAAACATCAATAAGTCAAATCACCAACGATCTCCACAGTGCAAATCTAGTGAAAATTATAATGTACTGTGAAGGAGTTAAGATGACATTGTGATTTGTAGTGAGAGGAGGGAAGAGGTGCAGGAAAAGCTGGAGAGGTGGAGGTTTGCACTAGAAAGAAGAGGAATGAAGATTAGTCAGAGTAAAACAGAGTACATGTGTATGAATGAGAGGGATCCAAATGGAAAAGTGAGGTTACAGGGAGAAGAGATAAAGAAGGTGGAAGATTTTAAGTACTTAGGATCAACAGTTCAGAGCAATGGAGAGTGTGGAAAAAAGGTGATGAAGTGTGTTCAGGCAGGCTGGAACAGGTGGAGGAAAGTATCAGGTGTGATGTGCGACAGAAGAGTTTCAGCAAGAATGAAAGGGAAAGTGTACTAAACCGTGGTGAAACCTGCCATGCTGTTTGGTCTAGAAACAGTAGCACTGAAGAAAAGACAGGAAACAGAGATGGAGGTAGCAGAGATGAAGATGCTGAGGATCTCTCTGGGAGTGACCAGGATGGACAGGATTAGAAATGAGTACATCAGGGGAACAGCACATGTTAAGGGTTTTGGGGATAAAGTCCAAGAGGCCAGACTGAGATGGTTTGGACATGTACAGAGGAGAGAGAGAGAGTACATAGGAAGAAGGATGCTGGATTTGGAACCACCAGGAAAGAGGACTAGAGGAAGACCAAAGAGGAGGTTCGTGGACGCAGTGAAGGAAGACATGAAGATAGTTGGTGTGACCATAGAGGATACAGCAGATAGGATTAGACGGAAGAAACTGACTTGCTGTGGCGACCCCTGAAGGGAAATGCTGAAAGAAGAAGAAGAAGAAGTGAAGGAGTTAAAAATTTTGCTATGAATGAGGTGATGATTTAAAAGGAAATAAACAGGTAAACAAGTGCATTGGTAAATTCTTCATCTTGACAGTTTTATACAGGTTTCTGCAGATGCCGAGAGCAGCAAGAAAGGTGTATTTAATGTAAGACTTTTACATAAAACATTTTTTGTACACACATGGTTACATAAAACTAATACATTTCATATGATGTAGGGCAATAACCTCACAAAAATATGTCCTTACATGACATTGTTTTTACAATTACTTTTTTCCTTGTTAAAACGAAAGTGTCTTCAACTGAAGCATGCAGTGTTTAAAGTCAACAAAACAGTTCTACTGTATTTTCTCTTTCTCCTTTACTGTTTTGTCTTAGACTGTTTAACCACATTGTTTACTTAGCACCTTCACTGACACACTGCTCCACCTTTGCTGTGCAAACATTCAGGTCTTTCCTTCCTGCTGCAGTGAGACTCTATAGTTAATAACTCTAATCACATGCAATATCTGTAACTCTCTGTACAGCACCTATTTATTTCCTTTGATTATCATCCACTTGATAATTGTTCGATAGCTCTATTTGTAATGCGTATTTTTATCTTTAAAAAAAATCTATTTTAGCTCTTTTTTTATAATGTATGTTCTTGACTTTCTTTTTTGTTCAATCACAACAAACAAAGAGTTAATGACTCAATACTTTTGTAGTTAAAACACTGAGGTTCTGCAGAAAATACACTTAATTCAGTTGTGGCGCATCATTTGTTTTGGAACTAAAAAAACTGGAGCTAACCCTCTGATCTCCTTTCTGGAATGATATTGAACTGTAGCAGGCAATATTTAATGCAAAACTTAATGTCAGTGGATCAGAAGCATATTGATTCATAATTCCTTCTTCCTGGTTCCAGGTGACCAGTGTCCCATTTTGCAGCCAGACCTGGATCAGTGACAGAGACCCAAGTGTCTTGTGACTGTACTTGTGTTAAATGGATTTTTTTTAAGTAAATAAAAAAGTTTTATTTTTATATATTTTTAGAAAGTATCAAATTTTTGATGATTATTAAAAATGACTGGCATTGTAGACTATGGTTTACCAAGAGACAAAAGTCAGGCAGCTTAGAAACTAGAATGAATAGTCAAATCAGCCCATCCTACATACAATCACCTTACCTTCCACATTGGCCGTAACTACAACCTTATAGATTGAAACTGAATTTTTCTCCTCAGAATTACATTGGGCAAATATATTACATGTAGGAATTGCTGAATAATCTAGAATATTTGTTATTTGTTTCAAAATGTTGCCACCCCTTAAAAATAGGCGTGGTTGGTTAACTGGCCGGATATAAAGAAGGCTGCACAACCAGTATCTTTTATTAACCTTTGGCAGAAGAGTCCCGACTCACAGCACTTACCACTTCAACTTGAATTTGAAAAAAGACAGTGAAGGCAGCAAGATGACTTCGGGGAGGTAAAATGACTTATTAACAAGATCAGAATTTATCTTTCCAAACAATGACTTTGAAAGAGAAAATGTTTTTTTTTTTAAAAAAAGATATCTATTATTTCTGATGTTTACTTTATGTTTTGAGAACAAATTGATTGAGATGTTGGATTGAAGTTTTCTGAGGGTTTGTTTTGCATTGCTTTGTGACAAAAAAGTAGGAAGTTTTTCAGTTACTATAAAAAAAAAAGAAGAGTTTGCATACCAAATGTAATTTACAGTGGCAGCTGACTTAATGTGTTACTGAGATGCAGACAGGCCTGTCTCTTTAAACAATGTATTTTGCTTTAGTTTTGAACTATCGATAAAATTTTCCGTGCCGTTGCACAAATCAGAAATGATCATTTCCCATTTAAAACCCTTCAGTTTAAATTTGATCTATTGGGGTCATTTTTAGTTTGGCAAACAGTTCTTTCATTTTAGAATTTTGACAGCAAATACAGCCATGGAAGAGTATATGTTGTTGGGCAGGAGACTAATGTCCAAATTTATCTGTGATCGATGAAATTCAGCTTCTGATTCACAATTGTTTTGGTGATAATATTTTTGTGTATTGCAATAAATAAAAGGTCTCATTCTAGAAAATTTAACAGATATATCTGATAAAGTTTCAGTCTTTGCAATCCAGACACCTTGAGCTATGTAAATTTCTGTACTGACTGTTATTAGTTATGAGACAATAAGAAATAGTCATGTATCACATTGACTTACTACACTTTGATGGAAATTTTAATAAAAAAAAATAATTTTAATTGATAATTATTTCTCCAACAGATAAAATGATGATTCCCTGCAACAACATTCATACAAACGTAATAAAAAATGTATCCAGTGTATCATGAGCACATGAAACTTAGTGATGAATAGGGAAAAGGAAATGATTGGGTTTAGGTTTACTTCTTTGGACTCTTGCTGCAACCTGGTAGCCAGATTCATCATCAAACAACAGGAGGACTGCTTCAACATTTACTGAATCATCTTTCACTTTCAAGGATCTACCCCAGAAAGAATCTAGTAGACTGATGGAACTTGCACTTCTCTGTCTTAACACGAGTACACGTCTTCCAGTATATATTCTAGAGCCTGACAAACATAGCTAACGTGTTGGGTTCGAGACTGAGAATGATTGAAGAGAATGTTCTCAATGTGAGCAACAACAAATTTGTCCAACATGTCCCAGAAAATGGAGGCTGCACTGGCTAACTTGAATGGCTTTGCGCAGTATTTTAAGTGTCCAGCATGGGAGCTGAAAGTATTTTATTATTCATCCCTGTTCCAGATGTGTACCTCTTCGTCATTCAGCATTTCCCCTCAGGGGTTGCCACAGCAAGTCAGTTTCTTCCATCTAACCCTATCTGCTGCATCCTCTTTGGTCACGCCAACTATTTTCATGTCTCCCTTCACTGTATCCATGAAACTCCTCTTTGGTCTTCCACCTAGGCCTCTTGCCTAGTGGTTCCAGATGTGTAAACGGTTCAGCTTTGTGAAGATAAAAACTTTGTGAAGATAAAACTGACCCATAGCGTTTGGCACCAGAGGAAGGGGGTAGCAGTACTTGACTGTGACGCTATTCAAATCAAAATATTTAAAGGAGGGGAAAAAATTGATGAATAATTCTGCAGAAAAAGGTACTTATTCGGGTACTAGAAATTTTTTTTTTTATAATTTGTTCATTTTAATGTATGTATAATTAAATATATGTATATACGTATTGTTTAATACCGTAATTTCACGGCCATAAGGCGCACCTAAAAGTCTCAAATTTTCTTCAAAATGAGCGGTGCACCCTGTCGTGCAGTGCGCCCTATCTGATTTGTGATTTGCGGACGTATTAGAGAACCATCAGGCGGACGCAGTTGAAAACATGAGAATGTTAAAGGGGGAAGTGTGGGCATGGATTATGTATAAAACAACAGGTGTGTGCTTTATGCAGAACATTGCTGTTTTTACAACACTGAAAATGGAAAAGAGACACGCTTATGAAGCTCAGTTTAAACTGATGGCAATCAGCTGCGCCGGGCGAGTTACGCCACAGTTTGCCAGTGGATTGTATATGCTTGGGCTAACGTGTCTGCTGGCACTGTTGTCCTGAGCTTTCCCAAAAGCAGGCATCATTTCCGAGGAGCTGCACAATTCAGAAAGTGACTCTGACAGCGTGGAAAGTGAACCTGGGAGGTTGAATTTAGCACAGCTGTTAGATTCTGAAACAGGATGAGGACTTGGATGGATTTGATAAATGACTTAATGACGACTGTAACTAATATTTAAATAAAGTTAACCAAACTCAGTTTTACTCTCGATCTATTTTTAAATACGCACGTGTGTGTGCGTATGCGCACGCGCGTCTATGTGAATGTGTGTGTGTGTTGTTGTAAGGTGGACTTACGTAGTAGAGGATATGTATATAAAACCCGCGCCCTATCATCAGGTGCGCCTTATGTGTGTGTTAAATACAGAGCACGCAAAATTTGGACTGCGCCTTTTAATACGGTGCGCCCTTATGGTCGTGAAAATACGGTATACGTATAATCGAACAGCGGCTGATCCTTCTCACCCTGGCCACAGACTTTTTGAGTTGCTCTCCTCAGACAGAAGGCTATGGTCCATTCGGACCAAGACCGCTCGCCACAGAGACAGTTTTTCACATCAATCTCCTCAATAATCTGTATTTGTGAAAACTTTCATTCATCTACCCGTCGCTGCCACTCTTTGCACGACATTTTATTTTTTCTTCATATTACATGCAGACTGATTTTTATTTTACAGTATATTTTTTTACATCTATTTTTCTTACTGTTTAGACAGACTTTATGTTTGATGTTGCACACTATGCCGAAGCAAGTTCTTATTTTGTGAATTTTTATTGAAAACGACGATAAATTGTTCTTGATTCCACTTCCTTGCTGATGGTCTTTTTTTTTTCTTACAGACATGAACTGCAGAAGTTGTTGACCCATTACATCTTGGACACCTTTACTAACATAAGTACAGTGAGAAAATTCTGTACAAACCTTGATGAATGGTCAGAGAGGAGAGAGAAAGAGATAGTAAAAATGACTGATATTAAAGAAAGAGTTGACAAAATTGATATAAAATTTAGTGACGTTAAGCAGTCCGATGAAAAAGGAAGGGCCTATCTGGAATATGTTAAGAGTAAGTTTACGCAAACATCTGCAAATAAGAAGCGCACAGAGCTGGAGAAAGAGCTTTCTGAAGTTTTAAGCAACACTCTAGAAGGCCTGGAGAAGCTCCATCACTTCTTGGATGCTGTAGAGAAACTTGCTGTCACCTCACTGCATGTGTTTGCTGAGAACAAGGTATTAAACCTGCCTGAGGAGATACAACTCAACAATGTTCAGGATGTGATTAGATCTGCCAGAGATGCTTGTCCTCGTCTCCTGAATTTCAAAAGAGATCCAGAAAGTTTCTTCCTTCCTAAACTTCAGAATGTGGAGGTGTTGGCTGTCAAAGCTGGAAAGTTACTTGCAGAGCACAAAAATGATTTGTGAGGACATGGAGATGAGGTAGATACACTTACAGAATATCCAGTGTTAAATCAATTTATAATGTTAATGTAAGTTTTAAAAAAAGACATAAAACTAAAGACTTTTGAGTTTTTTTTTTTTTTTTTTCTTTTTACAGCTGCAGAAAATTGTGTTTGAATCTACCAGTAACCAGAATTGTCCTGAATGAAAAGCTATCTGAAACAGACATTGAAACAATGGTTAATCACATAAAGCAGCTTGATGAAATCAAGTAAGTGTTGATCATGTTTATTTGCCCTAGGTTAAAATTCACGTTTTCCAAGTCGACACCTAAGTCTTGTGATCAGTTGTATCCAATAGGTAAACTCGATTATGACACAAAACTTCCTATGCCACCTTCCCACTGTGACGGTCATGGTTGTGGAAGGATGGTGGAAAGAGGAGAGAACACAATTGCAGGACTTCAAACAAGGTTTATTAACAAAATTCAGGAAAGTCTGTAAAGCAAGAAACACAGGATTAACTTAAGGTCTCAAAAGTCCATTGAAAACCAAAGTTCAGTTGGTCAGGCAACCAGGGTGACCTGGCTGGAAGGGATGGTAAGACCCGACAGGGAAGTCCAGGGTGATTCCCCTTAAATAGATGGCAGGGTGCACAGATGTTGGGAATCAGTAATCATCACAGGTGTCACCCAATCAGGGTGATTAGGACCTTTCATGACTCCCTCTGGCAGCAGGTGAGGAATCCTGACAGTGACAGTGCCAAGATAAAAGAAAATACATTTTAGTTTCAGGTTCTATGTGTAACCCACTGAGCGACCTTCTTGCCAAGCCCAATTTCTATTCCAAATTGTTATTAAAAATGGTATTAACATTTAAATATGGTCTAATTCCATCAGGAAGGATCTGGACTTCCGGATGGTGTTCCTGTTCCAGGCAGAGTTGTGTGACGGCTTCGTCAAGGAGTTCAGTGAGCGACGACCCCAAATGCTCAAGTTTCTGGAGACTCTGGAGGGGAATGCTGTTCAGCTTGATAACATGAATAAAGGTGCAAAAATCTCCAGTGTAGCAGGAAGTTCAGTGGGAGCAGTAGGAGGTGTACTTTCTATTGTTGGTTTGGCCTTAATTCCTGTTACAGCAGGCGTGTCTCTGAGTCTGACACTCACTGGTGTAGGGCTGGGCGTTACTAGTGGAGTGAACAGCATAGTCACTACTATCACAGAGCTTGGAGTTAATCGTAGAGAGCAGGGGAAAGCCAATGAAGCCTTCCAAAGTTTTATGGAAGATGTAATGAGTGTTCAGAAATATCTGGATGATGCAGCCAATCGGACAGGCTCCGAGGTGGAATCTGATATTGTAGATGATGTTGTACAAGTTGGCAAAATCCTTGGAAAAGCAGGTGCTATTGGAAAAGGAATAGATTCCTTAGTTGATGCTTCTTCTGCTGTAAAGCTGTTACAAACTGAAGAAGTTATTGCTGGAGCAAGTAAAGCAATTGCTCAGGATTTACAGTCATTGCGTAATGTACCCAGGGTTGCTTCAGATATCCCAGACATTGGTCAGGCAGCAGTGAAAGGGCCTCTTGCCCTGACTAAGGGGGCCAGAGCTGGTTTTATTGTACTCAATGCTCTGTTCCTTGGTATGGATGTCTTCTTTATCTGCAAGGACAGCATCAGTCTTTCCAAAGGCAGTGAGACGGACGTCTCCAAGTTCATCCGAGCCAGAAGTGCTCTCTGGAACTCGGAGATGAAAGCATGGGAGAAAATCTACAATTCTTTGATTGAAAGCAAGGTGACAGCTGATGAAAGCAAAGCGATGCTTGAGAAATCATTTTACCCAAAGACAAAGGTATAAGGCTGCTTTCAGAAAATAGGGGTCAAAGACGATCACACAGTTATGTATACTCATTTGTGGTAGGCAAAAGAGATGGAGTGCCAGAGCACGTCTCTTTCTTTCTCAAACAAATTGCTTTAAACTGCTGCTTCAGAGCTCATTTCACAGAAGCCATTTTGCTTCAGTGTATTAAACTGTTTTATTGTCTCAGCAAATGTTTCGCATTGCGCTCAGTTCACATTCCTTCAGGGTTTCAGCGCACTTCCATGTTTTAAGAAGCCTTAACTGAACGGAAAATACCCCTGAACTGAAAACAAATAAAAAAAAAAGCGCTAAACTGCTAACGTACAAAAGTTGCGACAAAACTACCTAAAAATGTTTGGTAGTGAGGAGCATTGTGAGGCAGTGATGACTCTGTTAACTTTTGGAACTTGTTTAATCTTCAATAGCTTCTACAATTGGAAAAAGCAATCACACTGTTGGGCTAATTAAAAGGTTTATAATCAGAAAACTGAGTTCAAACAAACCTGGCGAATGAATAACCATAAACACGAAATTGAAATCTGTTGAACAGGCATGGCCTGTCTCGATGATGAAATGCTTGGATGCTATTATGTTTTGCTTATACAGTACATTAAAATACTCTGCTTTGGTTACATATTAAAATACTCTACTTTACTTACTTATCTAAATGCTTTGCTTATGTATGACATACTTTGCCAAGATTATAAAATACTTTGTTTTACTTATATATGAAATGCTATGTCTTGCTTATATATTGAAATACTTTGTATTGCTTTTCAGCTTTTTATTCTGATTTGTGTTCTATGATGAAATGTTGGAATGTTCTTTTTGAGATGTCAAATGTTTCTATTATTTTAAATGTGTGTAAACGTGTGTAGCCACATCTTTTGTAAGGGAGGGTTTGAACTGACAGCTTGCAGAATGTGAGATCAAACTGAGGGTAACTGTTCTTTTTATCAGCTAGTGCAACAATCTGTAAATTGTCACAGAATGAAGAAGAAAGGAAGGAGAGAGAGGGGAAATAGAGCCAGAAACCTTGCCGTTTACGTGATGCACAGACCACAGTATAAAACTGGGATGTGACACAACAGAACCCTCTTTAAAAACTGAGGGATTCAGACTGCGCTAGGAGTTGGGGAAAGACAAGTTGCCAGCCTGGTCATTAAGGTCAGGGGAAAGGCTACTGGTCGAAAGACCATAAAATCTTAGTTTCTCACACCTTGTCTAAGCTTTTGCCATTTTAAAACTTGTAACCTGCTTGGCATACAAAAATAAATAAGCACAGGTCTCTGTGTTTGATTAAAAAAAATCTGTGTCAAGGTTTTTCTCTTATTCCTCATTACCTTACCCCAGGCTCAGCACAGTGTTTATTTTACTATATCATGGTTAGATTAGCACTGCTAGATCGAGGCTCCTTTGACCTGACTAATGGTAAGTAACTGAGTTCTAGTTTTAGATTCGAATAAACTTATTTAAGTGTTCAATGAGTGATTGATCTCCAGGTTGATTTGTTTCAATTTTGAGTCATAGACCTGCGCTGTAGTTTCTGTCCTTGGTAAAAGGGATGCAGAGAAAGTAATAAAGAAATCGCAAATAGAACTAATAGTGAGATTTACGTAAAAAACACACATACCCAGTTTGTCAATTCAAAACGTAGATATTTTTAAAACAAACACACCAGACACTCCTCCCACCAGGAGGAGACAAAGATGCAGACCCCGGACCCGCTGGAGAGACTATGTCTCACAGCTGGCCGGGGAACGACTTGGGATCCTTCCGGTTGAGCTGGAGGATGCAGCTGGGAAGAGAAGCCTGGGCTTTCCGTCTGAGACTGTTGCCCCTGCGACCTGGCCCCGGATATGCGGAAGACGACGGAATGGAACACCAGACAAACAAACATACAGTTTAAAACACAATTGATAAAAAAAAAAAAACATTTTCCACCAGAAACGTTTTATTAAGAAATCCTATAACCCAACATTAGGGTGGACAGAATAATCCACTTTCATGTTGAAAAATACAAATTTAGTGTTTTCTTGTTTGTTTTTAATGTTCAAGGTACAATTTAAACTGTTTATCTGTTCAATAAACTAGAAAATAGAGTTTTGGATTCCTGAATCATGGAAGGTGCACTGGTGTGTAATAGTTAAAATGATCCACTGGAGATCAGCGTTTTTCTCAGGCACTTTGAAACTGTTTGAGACAATTTTGTTATTGATGCGTCGATGTTTCAGAAAAAATTATTTTCCCATTACTAACGCTGTCTTGGTCTTCTATTGTGCAATCAGAAAATTGTTTTTCTAAATTGGTTAACTATAAAATAACAAAACATCCATATCACTTGTTCATTTGTGTGTTTCAAGTATCAATAGCAGATTTTTTTAAAATCAGTGTTAGTACATGACAAAGACAAAACAAGAAGATTTTAGAAACTTAAAATCTTCGGATAATCAGGATCTACTGATCCTGAGTATCCAATGAGTATCCAACCCTAACCAGAACAACAGAAAGAGTGGAAAAGAGGTAAAGCAGCAATGCCGCCTGGCTCAAACGTGTGGAGCTGGAATTAGCGAAGATGAAGTTGATGGGGTTCTTTTTGGGAGAAGCCTGGACAGGATTAGGAATGAGGAAGTGGAACAGCACATGCTAGAGGTTTTGGCGATAAAGTCACAGAGGACAGAAAGAGACGGTTTGCACATGTTCAAAGGAGAATGAGTATCAGCAGAAGGTGTTGAGTTTAAAAAAAACAGGCAGGAGGCCTCGAGGAACAATAAAGAGATGGACGGACAGAAGAAATTATTGTTATTTAAACTGTTTTGTACATTTAAACAAACTAATAGTTATCATTTTTGTATAGATTGAACTTATTACAGACGTTCAAAATCAATGCATCAAAAAATGTAAAATTGTACTTTTTTGAAAAATTGCAGTTTTCTTGACTTAGAATGAAGTTTTAACTAAATCCTTTTTTTTCTATCTTTTTAAACAAGCTTCATCTTTCTAATTCTTCCAAGTAAAGGATGTGACATACATTACAAAATAAAGTAAGTAAGAAACACACTTATTTGTTCTTACTTTGTTAATAAAAAAAGAACAGAAAATGTCTAATGTCTGTTTAATACTAAATCTTTATTTGATTATTGATGTTATAAGTCAGACTTTTCTTCTTTAGTATATATTGCTTGAACTGAAAAATTTCATAATTCTCCTCTCATCTGGATCACTCCTTCCCTCCAAATTTGCCCTCAGCTCTACTTTGGCACACCTGGTCCCACACTCCCCAGGTGTGTCTACCTTTCCATCACTTTCCATATTTAAGCCCTGGTGTCCCTATATTCCCTGTCGGAGCATTCATCTGCATTCCCTTTGGCTCTTGGTGCACCTTGCCTTCCTGTTGCACTGCATAGCTCTGATCCTTATTCTGCTGAGCTCTTACCCCTTGCTCCTGGTGCACCTTGCCTTCCAGCTGAGCCCTCTGGTTCCCCATCATCCTGCTGAGTTTGTACAACTGGTCCCCTTTGTCACTTAGTCGAGCTCCATCTCTCTGGTACCATTGACGTCCAGCTGGGGTCTCTTCCTGGTTATTCATCTGATCAATCTTCTTTTGTTATGGTGTGATGGGTTTTTATTTACCACTCTTTTTTTTTTTGTAAATCAGATCAAATGAAGAATTTTGATCTTCCATTTGGTCTTGTCATTCATTAAATCAAACTACTGACAGATTTCGTTCTTCAACACAGTTAAATAAAGTTAGAATAATAAGTACAACTTTCTTTTTGAAAAAAAAAAGAAAAAAAAAAAAACGACATTCAGGAGGAGAGTGGTGGTGATAGTGTGAAGTATAAAAGAACTTTCTGTGATTAAAAAAATGGTTATTCATTTGATTTTCAGTATTTAAAGACGGCTTTCAAAATCAGAGATTTTGTTATGTTTTTCTTCATTTATTGGAAATTAAAGCACGTGTTTTCTCCCCATTCCAAGATGTGTATTTTTTTTTCTCCAATGAGGTGGGGTTACCAAAGCATGCCATTCATCTGCTCCCTTTGTCAAATGTTAGAGCTCAATGTGGCCCACGAATCAAAAAGTTGGCCCACCCCTGGCATTAACCCCACCCCAAAAAGGTTTGTTCGTAGCTGATGTTTTTCACTTTGTTTCCCCAATGCTTCCTGGTATCGATACATGGCTGTTTTTTCTACAGCGAAATCCACAAAAAAGGTAACTCACGTCCGTTTTATTTTAATGACACCGACAACTTTGCTGTTTGCAAGTAGAAACAGAGAATGGAGTTGTACAGAGGGGTATTTTAACTATGTAGAACTTGTGAAATTATGAAGCTGAACATGTTTCTGCATGCCTGTCAACATTCGTCAACATTTCTCTATGCTCCCATTTAAGGATCTACTATCGTTTTTAAACCTTTCAATTTTTACAGGGTCTTTTTCAACTTTAATTTTGTGGAATGTTTCTTCATATGGCTCATCGAAAACTCATAAAAAGGGATCAAATGAAAGTAGAAAAGGGGACAACACGAAACTGAAACCACATCTGATTTCCTGTCATTGAAACGAGTTGCTCTCTTTCTTCAGTCATGTAAAACATTTCGTCACCTTTATATCAGATCAAGCTTGTAAAAATCCGGTTTCAGTCCAATCCTAAGTAACCATACTCCCTTCTTCAACCTGGTTCGTTAGCTGCATAGAAATGATGGATGTTCTGGAGGAGGAATATCCTTCTACTTCTCTGTGTGGAGAAAAAGAGAGCCAGAGCAGTGATCAGAGGTGAGATGAACATTCTTTTTTTCTCTGGAAATATACCCAAGAGTCATACTGCCTTGTTATTTGTCTCACAGGAACCCAACTGGAGCTGAGTCTGAACCTGAACCCAGTTGTGTGTCTTTTCGATCTGACAACTCTAAGGTTTTGGGCATTGACTTTAAATCAGAACAACATTTAGCTGAGAGAAGGTGAGCTGTTTAGCAATGTTTTAACTAGGATTCATTGGCATGGTTTAGTTGATGGAAAAACTAGCATTAGCATTTCTTCCATGTTTCACATTAGCGTAGTGGCACACACTACTACTCATCATCAAATTGATTTAATTTGGAGTTACAGTCCTGGTCATTAGATACTGGAAAGAAACCTCTGAAAGGTTGGTCATAAGAGTTAGCAAACAAGAAATAGAGTACAAGTTGGATCAGTTTAAGACTAGAAAACTATAGCAGTTCAACTGTTACTCACTCCCCATTTTACCACTAACAAAGTTTTCCCGCCAGAAAAACAGTACGGTCATTTTTAAAAAAAGTTTCAAAATACTTACACAAAATTTTACAGCACTAAATAAATCTGTATTATCCTTCAATCGTCCCAAAGTGATCTATTGGAGAAAAGGCTTCAAAGTTGTCGTCTGGACCATCAAATACACAGTCCAGACGACAACTTTGAAACCTTTTCAATGACAACTTAAGAAAGCAAAACAGAGAGAGCTCAGCAACATAAAAATTAGACATTGATAATGACAATATTAAAATAAACCTGGATTCACAATCATGTTAGTCAAAGTCATTTTGGCCTGAGTGATTCAAAAATTTGTATGGAAGCCAGTGAAAATGTACAAAATGAGACTAAATTTTATGGAGTGGTGGAGGTGGAGACGGCAGCTCAGTGGTTAGAGTGTTCGCGCGTGGACTGTACGTTCGCGAGTTTGCGTCCCACGGAGAGCACGTCTAGGGTCCTTGGAGAAGACACCTAAACCCCGCTTCTCCCACCATTGGCGCCGTCAAAGGGCAGCCTGCTGCGATGTAAGGAGTGCAGCACACAAATTTCCCCGGTGAGGGATGAATAGCGTAATTTATTTATTTTTATTTATTTATTTAGAATGTAACTCCTAATGAATGTTAAGGTAGGAAGAGTTACTGCTTTGCTCAACAAATAATAACTGCTCCAAACTTCTCTGGTGAAGAATGAAATTAATTAAGAAAACGTTTTAGACAGATACAACCTTTAATGTTGCTTCACCTTTTTTTTTTTTCCTTGGGAGAGGGGGGAGTCGTCTTCATGTGATAGGTAACATCAAAAAAAAAAAAAATTAAATCCTGAAATGACCCAAAGTAAAAAACTCTCAGAAATTAGATATTGAAGATCCTTGCAGAATTAGTACCATCATTTTAAGTCAGCATGCTCAAAATTCTAAAAAGCATTTCAGAAAAATCCTAAAAAAGCAAAAAAACAAAAAAAAAAAACAAAAACTAGTTTTATCAAAGTTCTTTTGAAAGACAGGCTGCATGTGTTAAAATAAGTCATCAAGCAGACCACACCCCAAAAAGTTTTATTTTTAGCTAATGTTTTTTCACTTTGTTTTCTCTTGCCATTATACATGCTGTTTTTTCTTTTGTGAATTTCCACAAAAAGGTAACACAAATTCTTTTAATTTTAATGGCACCTACAACCCTGCTGTTTACAAGTAGAAACTGAGAATCGAGTCATGCAGTATGACTGAGAATTGAGCCATACTGAGAACTATGCAGAACTTGTTTCTGCATGCCTGTCAGTGTTCATCAAAATGTCCCTGTGTGCCCATTTTAAGGATCTATTGTCGTTTTTAAACCTTTCAATTTAACAGGGTCCTATTTAACTTTAATTTCTTGGCAAGTTTTTTTCATACGGCACATTACAAACTGTGATAGAAAGCAATTAAATGACATTAAAAAGAAACAATAACATGAAACTGAAACCACATCTGATTTCTTCTCTTTGAAACGAGTTGCTCTGTTTCATTAATCTGTCAAACATTGTTAGTCACCTCCATATCAGATCTAGCTTGTAAAGCTCCGACTTCAATCGAATTCTAAGTAACCATACTTCCTCCTTCAATCCGGTCCGTTAGCTTCATAAAAAATATGGAGGATTCCGAGGAGTAAAGTCCATCTACTACCACTCTGTGTGGAGAAAATGAGAGCCTGAGCAGTGATCAGAGAGATGAACATTCTTTTTTTTCTGTAGAAATGCAGGCTGCAACGGGTGGGGAAAAGTATCAGGTGTGATGTGTGACAGAAGAGTTTCAGCTAAAATGAAAGGGAAAGTGTACAAAACTGGGGTGAGACCGGCCATGTTGTTTGGTCTAGAAACAGTAGCACTGAGAAAAAGACAGGAAACAGAGATGGAGGTAGCAGAGAGGTAGATGCTGAAGATCTCTCTGGCAGTGACCAGGATGGACAGGATCAGATATGAGTATATCAAGGGAACAGCACATGTTAGAGGTTTTGGGGATAAAGTCAGAGAGGCTAGACTGAGATGGTTTGGACATGTGCAGAGGAGGGAGAGAGTACATGGGAAGAAGGATGCTGGATTTGGAACCACCAGGAAAGAGGACTGGAGGAATGCCAAAGAGGAGGTTCATGGACGCAGGGAAGAAAGACATGAAGATAGTCGTTGTGACTGAAGACAATGCAGCAGATAGGGTTAGATGGAAGAAACTGACTTGCTGTGGCGACCCCTGAAGGGAAATGCCGAAAGAAGAAGAAGAAGATAAATATATACATCCAATAGTCATACTGCCATGCTCTCTGTCTAACAGGAACTCACCTGAGTCTGAGCCTGAACCTGGACCCAGTTGTGTGTCTTTTCGATCTGACAACTCTAAGGTTTTGGGCATTGACTTTAAATCATATCAACATTCAGCTGAAAAAAGGTGAGCTGTTTAGCGATGTTTTAACCGGGATTTGACAACTCTCAACATTAGTTCTGAGAGAAGTCATAACATTGTGTTTGCCCTTTTCATTTTTAAAAAGTCTCACAGAAATATTAATTACTTTTGTGTTCAGGCAGTTACACTTCAATAGACAAAAACTCGTTTGAAGATGTTTGCCTAAAAAGTCTGAGACATTTTTTTTTGGCAGAAAATAAATTCAGAGTTTGTAAAATATCTGCTTCAACAAACTTTAGCTACATGAATAGCTTTTTTTTCCACTTAATCCATATTTGCTCAAGGAGGCGTAACCTGTATCCCAAAACAGTTATAGGTACAAATCCCAGCTGGATGGAAAATAGAATTATGTGCTTTTTTTCATGCTGTTTTCTAATATCTGTGTCACTGGAACCCATCTAGATCTGAATCTGAACCTGGACCCAGTTATGTGTCTTTTCGATCTGACAACTCTCAGGATTTGGACATTGATTTTAAATCAGATCAACGTTCAGCTGAAAAAAGGTGAGAGATGTTTTTTCCACGGTTGGTCAATTCTTTAATTTTTTACCTTATCATACATTTTGTTTTGATGTTTCGTTTGCTTTGTGTTCTGTTAGTTTTCAGTCTGGAAAAAACATGCTCTTCTATTTGTTCAGAAAAATAATATTTCTAAGGAAAAATAGATATATTAAATATTACTGAACAGATAGACAATATTATTTTTTCCGAGTTGGGTCTTTAAAAGAACTTGCCAAAGTTAACAAATCAAATCACATCAAATTTTACTGGTAAAGCACTTTTCCAACACAAAGTTACACAAAGTGCTGTAAAAAAAAATTGTTCATAGTCTTTCACTTCATCTGAGGTCCTCAATTGCCATACAGTATGTTGCAACAGAATTTTTTTCATGACCATCCATGGATCTGGACCATCCAAGCTTAGGTTTTGTCTCAGCCACTGCTGTGGCTGCATTGTGCTTTGCCTGTAAAACCAGTGATTTCCACCAGCAAGTATGAGAGTTTTTGCCACGTTGGTAACCAACTACCCCATAGGTGAGCAAAAGACCATCTTTCAGAGGAAACTCATTTTGGCTGCTTGTATTTGGAGTCTTGTTATTTTGGTCACCATCAACAGCTGGTGACTATATGTGAGAGTCCAAACGTAGAGTGACTGATAAATAAAGAGTTTTGAGTTTTTGCTCAGCGCTCTCTGATAAAGAGAAAGCCTGTTGTGGTTGCATTTGTTGATCTTCCACTCGATTCCTCCCTTACTCATGACCAAGACCCCAGATTTTTAATCTCTTTCACTTGGGACGGAATGCTGTCCTGGCTGTGTACAAGTACCACTACAAGTGAAGTACCACTGTTTTGGATCAAGAGGCACAATTCCCATCCCAGCCATTAAACACTCAACAGCAAATTCATTCAGTGAGAGTTGGAGATCACCATTGAAGTTTTCATTTGCTCATTCTTCTCAACCACTTATATCCTGATGGGGTTGCGTGCTGTGCCACATCCCATCCCGCCTGAGGTTATGTACTCAGTTTCATATTGAAGGCTATAAAATGTTTTCTGTAAGTAGAACTGGTCAGAAAGGTGGTGGTGTAGCTCTCTATGTGGATCAGAACTTGAAAAGTACATTAGTAAAACAAATGTGTTCCGTTGTTGACAAAATTATGGAATGCGTTACTGTAGAAGTTGGTACTGAAAAGTAAAAAAATATTCTATTAAGTTGCATATACAGAAAACCTGGATCATGCATTGAAACATTTAGAGAAAAAATGTTGGACTTGTATGAAAATTTAAATGACAGAAAAAAGATTTTTGTTTGTTGGGACATGAATATTGATTTGATGAACTCTCGGGAACAATCTACAATCACAGACTTTATAAACAAATTGTACAGCCTGTGTTTATATCCATCTATAACAAAACCAACTTGAATAACACGAAATAGTGCAACGTTGATTGATAATATATTTACTAATGTTATAGAGAACAAAATAACAAGTGGACTTTTAATTAATGACGTATCAGATCATCTGCCAATCTTTACAGTAGCAAAAAACATCACAAACACAAAAACTGAACAGAAAATAAGCAAAATTCAGAGAAAAATAACTCCTGTAACTTTGAACCAGTTTAAACGTGAATTAACTAAACAAAACTGGGACAATGTGTATGTGGAAAATGAAAACATAGCTTAAGAAGAGTTCCTAAAACTATTTTGCTCTCTACGAAAAACATTGTCCTTCATTAACAAAAGCGTCCATTAAATTTTCTGGGAAACCTTGGATGAGAAAAGGTATTCAAAAAGCATGTAAGAAAAAAAATAAGTTGTGCAAAGACTTTTTAAAAAAAACAAACAATTGAGGCAGAAATTGTCTATAAAACATATAAAAATAAACTAATACGCATCATTAGATTAAGTAAAAAAGAATATTATTGCTCACTTTTGGAAAAAAAAAATTATATTAAAAATACATGAAGTGTCTTAAATAAATTAATCAAGAAAAGCAATAGTAATGCTAACTTTCCCACTCAGATACTAACAAGCAATAACAGAGGAAGGAAGAAATGACAAACAAATTCAACAATTATTTTAGTAACATTGGATCTAAATTGGAAAAAGCAATTCCGGAATCTGACCAAGAGAATGATATACTTAGTCGAATACGCCAGCAAGATCAAACAATTTTCTTACAAGGAACAGATGAAAACGAAACACATGCAATTATCAAACAAAGTAAAAGCAAAACCTCAACAGACTGGAATGGACTACATATGTGTCTGTTGAAAGAAGTTGCAGAATATATCATTAAACCAATCACATACGTATATCTTTAATTTATCTTTACAGTCTGGTGTTTTTCCAGAGGGGATGAAGACAGCAAAGATTATCCCTATTTTCAAGTCTGATGATCCACTGGATCTCACAAATTACAGACCCATTTCATTACTGTCTCAGTTTGCAAAAATTCTGGAGAAATTATTTCATAAAAGATTATACAGCTACCTGAAAAAGCATAAGATACTTTCAGAACAGCAATATGGCTTCAGACCAAATAGAACCACTGCATAGAAATTAGTACTGCATCATTAGATCTAGTTGAAACCATATCAAATGCAATAGACAATAAGCAATTTGCGGTACGAGTTTTTCTGGATCTAACCAAAGCTTTTGACACAGTTAATCATAACCTACTACTCAAAAAGTTACTCAGATACGGAATTAGGGGTGTGGCCTTCTCTTGGATCAAAAGTTATATTGAAAATAGATCACAATATGCTCACATAAATGGAATTGATTTAGACCGTGTAACAGTGTCATGTGGCCTCCCTCAAGGTTCAGTGTTGAGCCGGTTGTTTTTTATTCTTTACATTAATGATATTTGCCTGGTGTCAAAAATTTTACACTTTGTATTATTTGCTGATGACACAAATATAATTTGCTGTGGCAATAACTTGGAAGTATTACTTGATGAGGTCGAAAAAGAACTAAAACTTCTAAAAAACTGGTTTGACTCAAACAAATTAACTCTAAATTTAAAGAAAACAAAATGATAATATTTACAAATTGTAGTATAAATGTGAATAAAAAAGTCTTTATTCAAGATACAGAAATGGAGCAAATAAATGAAATCAAATTTCTAGGAATAATAATCCAAAACAAATAAAGTTGGAAAAGTCACATAAAATTTGTAAAAACAAAACTAAGTAAATCATTAGCCATTATTTCAAAGGTTAAACATTGTCTGAATGAAAAGGCATTATATATTTTATACAACTCATTAATTTTACCGTATATGACTTACTGTGTGGAGGTGTGGCGAAACACGTACAAAACAATAAAGCCCTGTACAGGTCACATACAAACCAACTCTTCATCCATACAAACACATTGAAATTCAAAGACCAAATAGATTACAAAACCGCACAACTCAGGTATATTATCAAAATTAAACAAGTACCAAATCAGATCCAATGTTTTTTTCAAAATCGAGAAAGTACCCATAACCTGAGGGGATCCAATGTTTTCAAAAAGCTTAGGGTCAGAACTAATACAAAACAACACTGTATCTCTACTGTTGGGGTGGGTCTATGGAACAGATTAGAACAGGACATCAAAGACTGCAGAAGACTGACTCGATTTAAAAGTTTATATAAAAAGAAAATTGTAAAATCATACATAGAAACAAACTGTTAAGCTAACTGATCATGTATTTGTAGCAGCACTTTATATTCATGTTTAGGGTAAAGGGGGTAGGCGCTTATAAGCACTTTGCTTCTGCCTATTCCTTTTCAGACTGTGTATTTTTTATTGTATCGTTAGTTAATTTTTTTTGTTATTTTATGTCTGAATAAATTGAATTGAATTGAATTGAATGTGAAAAAAGCTGCTGAACAGTATTGTTTACTAAAATATTTTTTTGCTTTAAGAACCCATTGGAGACTGGATACTGAACCAAATCCTGAAACTGACTCAATGAAAGACCAATCAAACAAGTACCCAATGAACTCCAAACGAAGACGTGAATCTGGTGAAAAGTGAGTCAATTGTCTGTATGAAAAACCAAAATGAAGTGTTTTAGTAAGAATTTTTTTCTATAAAGCAGCAAACTTTTGTTGGTAGCATAATTGTATTAAATTGATAAGCAACTATTGAGCTTATTCTATTTCTATTCCTGGAAATAAAAAAAGCTTCTCTGAACAGAAAGTGTAAAAAGAAACAATGATTTGTAGTTTGAAAATTAAGGAGCAAAATTTCCCAAAAAGTGTTGTTTTCTCTTATTAATTTACAAGGGTACTAAATGTAGTAATCTAAAGCTTTTCATTTTTTTCTTATCAAAGATACAAAATCTTTATCTTTGCCCTGCTGTGTTTAACAGGCCGTTGTGTAAATAGAAGAGGTATTAATGTGGTTCTGCTAACTAGGCTCAGCAGGAGGTTTAACTTATTTATTTTATTTATTTATTTTATTTATTGTTTCATTTCATTCAAAACAAAAGAACAAACGCATCTTAAAAAAAAGGTCTTCAGTAAAAAAAAATTATAAATGAAAGGGTACAGAAAGAAGCAAAGCTTACAATTTCTGCCCCTTAGCAACAGCAATTATATACTGTACAATCAGGGTGATGCACGACAAAAAAAAAAAACATCAAACAACATCAACAACAACAACAAAAGAGAGTTTTCTGCTACACATATTTATCAATTAATAGTTGTTTCACACAACTATCTAAACTCATCTAAACATGGTAGTTAAAAATGCTTAGAACTATTCTTCGTGTAACCAAATTCAAGCTTGTTCTTTCAATTCCTCTACAGTGTAAACCGGGAATGCTCACATATTCCCATTGGCTTGTGTACTCAACAATCCAAAACTAATCTGGATTCCGTATTAACGGTTTGTAAATATAATACAATTTTTCTCATCTTCTCTTATTTGATTTCTTCTACTGTGTTGACCATTGGCTTGTTGTTTCAGGTATGAATCCGTTTGATTCTTTCTTTAAATGTTTCCTCTTTCAGCATCTGCGGACAAAAATACACGAGTTTGTAGATGATGAGCTGGAGAAACTACAAATGCTTTTGAGTCCAGATTTGCCACAATGCTTAGTGTTGGAGGGTGAAGACGAACAACAGAGAAAAAGCCGGGAGGCGTTTGTGAAAATTGTTGCTCAAGTTCTGAGGGAAATGAAGCACACAGAGCTGTCTGAACTTCTGGAGAGCAGTAAGAGGATTCTTTTATGAGACTATTTACGATTAATAATGTAGAGTGACATAAACTTTGTGAAAAACTTACTTAATCCCGCTTTTTCTTTCTTTACTTCAGAGTTATTTCGTGTTGTTTGTGGATGTAAACATAAATCAGCACTAAAAACGAAGTTCAGGTGCTTGTTTGAAGGATTTTCTATGGAAGGAAACCCAGTGCTTCTCAATCAGATCTACACTGAGCTCTATATCACTGAGGGATGGAGTGCAGAACTCAATGTTGAACATGAGGTCAGACAGATCGAAACAACATTTATTAAATCAGACAAATTCGAAAAAACTGTAAGACATGAAGACATTTTCAAAGTCAAATCTGATATTGATCAACCAATCAGAACAGTGATGACAAAAGGCATAGCTGGCATTGGAAAAACTGTCCTTACACAGAAGTTCACTCTGGACTGGGCTGAAGACAAAGCCAACCAGGACATTCAATTCATATTTCCATTCACATTCAGGGAGCTGAATGTGTTGAAAGACAGAAAGTTCAGCTTAGTGGAACTTGTTCATCACTTCTTCAGTGAAACCAAAAAGGCAGGAATTCAGAACTTTGAAGAAATCCAGGTTATCTTCATCTTTGATGGTCTGGATGAGTGCAGACTTCCTCTAAACTTCCATAAGAATGAGATCCTTACTGATGTCACAGAGTCCACCACAATGGATGTTCTGCTAACAAACCTCATCTGTAGACATTTGTGTCCGTCTGCTCGTCTCTGGATCACCACACGACCTGCAGCAGCCAATAAGATCCCTCCTAAATATGTAGACATGATGACAGAGGTTAGAGGCTTTACTGGATCAAATAAGGAGGAATATTTTGGGCGGAGGTTCAGAGATAAGAAGAAAACCTTGAAAGTTGTCTCTCACATCAAGACATCACGTAGCCTTTTAATCATGTGTCACATCCCAGTCTTCTGCTGGATCATTGCTGCAGTTCTAGAGAAAATTCTGGCAAACAAAGAGTGGGGGAAGCTGCCCAGTACCCTGACTGAGATGTACATTCACTTCTTACTGTTTCAGACCAAAGTGAAGAAGGTGAAATATGATGGAGGGTCTGAAACAGATCCCTTGTGGAGTCCAGAGAACAGGAAGATGATTGAGGATTTGGGAAGACTGGCTTTTGAGCAGCTCCAGCAAGGAAATTTTATCTTCTATGAATCAGACCTGAAGGATTGTGGAATCAACATCACAGAAGCCTCAGTGTATTCAGGAGTGTTCACACGGATCTTTAGAGAGGAGAAAGGAATGCACCATGAGAAGATGTTCAGCTTTGTCCATCTGAGTGTTCAAGAGTTTCTTGCTGCTCTTCATGTCCGTCTGACTTTCATCACAACTGGAGTCAATCTGATGGGGGAGAGGGATTCATCAGACATGCGTCAGGTACCTGATCTACTACATGTAGATCAGTGGGCCATTTACAAGGCAATACAGAGTCCAAATGGACACCTGGACTTGTTCCTCCGCTTCTTACTGGGGCTTTCTCAGCCTACCAATCAGAGTCTCCTTCAAGGCCTGATAAGACGGACAGAAAGTAACTCACAAAGAATTGAAGAAACACTCAAATACATCAAGAAGATGATTAGTGAAAGAATCTCCACAGAGCAAAGCATCAACCTTTTTCATTGTCTGAATGAAATGAATGATCGCTCTCTAGTAGACGAGATCCAACAGTACCTCAGTTCAGGCAATCTCTCCACAAACACACTGTCTTCTGGTCAGTGGTCAGCGCTGGTCTTCATTTTACTGTCATCAGAAACAAATTTGGATGTGTTTGACCTGAAGAAATACATATCTTCTGAGGATACGCTGCTGAGGCTCCTGCTTGTGGTGAAAGCCTCCAACAAAGCTTTGTAAGTAAAGATGAAAATGGCTGTGTGTTAGATGAGATTAATAAATATTTGTCTAGATGCAGAATGTACCATCTGGAGAGAAAGCTCAGTCAGCCTCAAAATATACAGAATATTTGAACATTTGTTCATGCTGACCGTTCATGATTTGAAAACAAGATTAATTCTAAATGGTTTGCAACCACAACTAAAAAAGTTTTTTAAATGTTTTGTGGTATTGCATATCTGTGAGACAAATTCATCTGTGGTGCTTTGTGTGTGAGAGATGTTTCCCAGAATGAATGCTGCACTGTCTATATGTTTTATTGCCTTTAAGTATCGTTTCAGGTTGCCACAGTGCCATAGTGTATCATATTGTATCATATTGTATCTTTTCTCCAACACCAACTACCTCCAAGTGCTTTTTTACAATATCCATGAAACAAACCTCTTCTTTAGTCCTACTCTATGCTACATACAGTACATCTGTTAAATGTGTCTCTTTGTCATTGTATGTGTGAGAGTTTGTGTTGATGACAGTCCTAAATGATCTGATTGAGGGTTAACAATAAATAATAATCTTCTTCTTCTTTCGACGTTTTCCTTCAGCATTTTCAGGGGGCGCCACAGCAAGTCAGTTTCTTCGATCTAACCCTATCTGCTGCATCTTCTTCAGTCACGCCAACTTTCTTCACGTCTTCCTTCACTGTATCCATGAACCTCCTCTTCGGTCTTCCTCTAGTCCTCTTTCCTGGTGGTTCCAAACCCAACATCCTTCTGCCGATAGACTCTCTTTCTCCTCTGCACATGCCCAAACCATCTCAGTCTGGCCTCTCTGAATTTATCTCCAAAACCTCTAACATGTGCTGTTCCTCTGATCCTGTCCATCCTGGTCACTCAGAGAGATCCTCAGCATCTTCATCTTTGCTACCTTCATCTCTTTTTCCTGTCTTTTCCTCCGTGCCACTGTCTCTAGACTAAGCAGCATGGCGGGTCTCACCAGGGTTTTGTACACTTTCCCTTTCATTTTAGCTGAAAGTCTTCCATCACACAGCACATCTCATACTTTCTTCAATCTGTTCCAGCCTGCCTGCACACGCTTCTTTACCTAACAATAAATAATAATAATAATAATAAATACTACATTTGGAAAATAGGGGTTGTAATTTGATACTAAACTTATTGAGCTAAACTAAAAATGGTATTTACCACATTATCAATGTGGGCCATATTGTCACTTTTCATTGCTTTATTTCCCCTTTACATAACTCAAGTGACTTTACCTCCTTATGCACATTCAGTTCTGCTTGTTAATAGTTTTTTCTTAAAATTACATTACTTGGTTTATTCCTTACAAAAGAAAAAGTATTTTTTCAACATTATTTCTTCTATTTTTTTTCTTACTATTTTATCATTTTTTAATATCCTTTTTGTATATAAAAGGAAAAAAGAAAAAAAAAATCTTTCATGCTTACTGTGCTGCTGCAATACACAAATTTCCCACATGTGGGATCAGTGAAGTGATTCTGAATGTAAACTGTGCTTTTCCTTGTTGTGTGTTTAGGTTGAGCGAATGTGGCCTCTCAGAGAAGAGCTGTGAAGCTTTGACCCCAATTCTTAGCTGCCAGTCTTCCATTCTGACAGATTTAGATCTGAGTAACAATGACCTAATGGATTCAGGGCTGAAGCAGCTTTGTGAAGGACTGAAGAGTTCAAACTGCAAACTGGAAAAACTTAGGTGAGCATTTGAGTGATGATGACCCTGCTTTTTGAGTTCCTTCAAATTATTTTGGGTGTATGATGTTGAGATACGGAGTACAGAATCAGTTGTTCAAACAAATGGAACTTTAAACAAGGAATTAATCTTCTGAGACACATTTCCTCTTTTTGTGAGATGTTCTGTGCTGCTTATCCAAATTGGGATTGTGGGATTACTAGACTGACTTCAGGCAAGAAAGAAGAGAAATTTACTTTATTCCTCAACGGGAAAATTTATTTGTTGCATTACACCACAGCAGGCAGCCATGACGGCACCAATGGTGAGAGAAACGGAGGGTTAGGTGTCTTCCCCAAAGACACCTAGACATGAGCTAAGTTGGATTCGATCTCGCGAACTTCCGGTCTAAGGGTAAACGTTCTACCACTGAGCTATCAACTCCCCCTAAACACCCATATACCTCTTGCAGGGTATACACAGCAAGAGACAGGAATGCTGTGTATTCACAACAATCGAGCTGGGTATACTCAGGCTGTGTACACTCTGTGTATACCCTGAAAAAGTCATCAATCTATTTTTTTATTATTATATTCTTAATTCAGTGGTGAGTTCCCTCACAAGGAAATTTGTGTGTTGCATTACATCGCAGCAGACTGCCACTTATGACAGCGCCAATGGTTGGAGAAACAGGGGTTAGGTGTCTTCTCCAAGGACCCCAGAAGTAAACTCAGTGGGATGTGAACCCGCAAACTTCCGGTCTACTTCCGGTTAACTTCCGGTCCACAGGCGAACGCTATAACCACTGAGCCACCATCTATTGTGGGAGCGCAAGGAGACAGGCTTTGAGGTTACAGTGAACTGTGCCCAGATCTTAATATAAGATCTGACAATGATAACATAATTTTAATGCCTTGTCTGTGTTTATTCCAAATACATTGTTTTTCGCAGACTGTCAGGCTGTCTGATCACAAAGAAAGGTTGTGATTCTCTGGCCACAGCTCTCACTGCTAACCCCTCCGAACTGAAAGAGCTGGACCTGAGCTACAACCATCCAGAAGGTGCAAGAGTTGACCTGCTGGCGACTGCAATGAAGAACCCACTCAACCTCAGGTATGGGAAAGCCATTGTCATTGGCTGCCTGTTGCGGTGCAATGCAGCACAGACATTTCTCCATAAGGGATTAATAAATTATGATAAAAAAAAAAACATCCTCTTCATCCTTTTTTTCTTCTCTTTGTAACTTCATTCTCCCGTTTGCGTCTTTTTCAACGAAACACCTGTACTCCGTCTTATTCCAGCCAACCTTAATTCCTCTCATTGCAATGACAAACCTACTAGTTTTCAGCTTTTCATCCACCATCCTCTCAAAGCATTTCACAATGTCACCTGCAGGCATCATAGTCTATTGAAATTCCTGTCTAACATAATCTATTAGCCTGTCCGTTGCCATAGAAGCTAGCAGGAACTCTGAGCAGATCTCCTATGCACTCATTTGCTCATCTTCCTTGTTCTTGTAAATGGGAACCAGCACACATCACCATTCATCAGGCATATTCTCACTAGTTTGGATCCTGTTAAACAACCCAGTGAGAAATTCTAAGGACCTCCTCACCGAGGTACTTCCAAATCTCTACAAGAATATCATCACGACCAAAGTTATTTCCAGTCTTCATCCTTCTAAATGCTCTTCTCACTTCTTCCTTACTAATTTTAGCTACTTCCCGGTTCACAACAATAATCTCATTCTTTATTTGATTTTTTTATTCATCAATACTTCAAAGTACTGGATATCATTGTGTTATTAAAACAAAAGTTTCTTGATTCCAAAGACAAGTGTCAGAAGACTGTTTTACAAGGATTGTGCAGCTTTTTACATGAGCTTATAAATGTTTGTGTCATCTGCATATTTGTGTAGCTTCAAAACTTTCCACACAATATTGGCTAAAAGTGTGGAGACATTTTTTTTAATATCTTTCAGTTCATAAAAATAAAAAGGTTAAAAAATAAATGTATGGGGTCCACAAGCAAACAACCTTTTAAATCGGTTGTTTCCAATTAAAGTATTTTTTATTTTGTTGAATGGACATCCAGAGGTTGAAAATTTGTAGGGTCTGGATGAAAGCAATGTAACATTCATGTTCGTATGACTCTCATTCCAGATTGGAGCCTGCAGGACAAAAATGGCTGAAACCAGGTCTGAAGAAGTGTAAGTTTGTTTTCCAATATTTAACTACCCTCACACAGAAACATCACTCAGGAATCAGTTTTCAGTCATGCATGAGAAGATTAATAATTCCATCTGAATTTTGTTTCTTTTCATCATCCAGATTCCTGTGAACTCATCATCGACACAAACACAGTGAACAAAAACTTGAAACTGTCTGATGGCGGTAGGATGATCACGTACGAGGATCAGAATCAGACGTATGCGGATCATCCAGACAGATTTGATGAAAGGCCTCAGCTGATGTGTGCAAACGTTTTAACTGGTCGCTGTTACTGGGAGCTGGAGTGGAATGGGGATGTTTACATATCAGTGAGCTGTAAGGGAATAGGGAGGAAAGGAAAAACCAGTGGCTGTTTGTTTGGCCACAATGACCAGTCCTGGAGTCTGTTTTGCTCTGAGGATGATGGTTATTCGGTCTGTCACAATTACAAAAAAACACTGATTTCCTCCTCCTGCTCCTCCAACAGGGTGGCTGTGTATGTGGACTGTCCCGCTGGGACTTTGTCCTTCTATAAAGTCTCTTCTGATGGTGTGATCCACCTCCACACCTTTAACACCACATTTACTCAGCCTGTGCTTCCAGGGCTTGGTTTTTGGTCAGGGTCTGTTGGGTCCTCAGTATGTCTTTGTAGAGTGTGAACACTGCAATCCTGTTAGAGAAAACTTACTGAACAGATATCTGAGTCTTTATATACAGTATAGTCCATTCCATTATCTTCCACTTCATTCAAGATGGGGACATGGAGCAAACAACCTCAACCAGGAAGCAAGGCTTCCCTCACCCCGGAACATCCTTCTCCTCTCTTGGGAGGACCCTGAGACATTCCCTGGCCAGCTGTGAGACAGAGTTACTCCAGCAGGTCCTGTGTCTGCCTCTGGGTCTCTCCCTAGTATGACACACCCGGAATGCCTCATTGAGGTGTCCAGGAGGCGGGGCCTGCCTCTGGATTTCCTGCTGGAGGGATGTACCTGAAATACCTCTCCAACGAGGCACTTGCGAAGCATCCTAACCAGATGCCCGAACCACCTCATCTGACCCAAAGATTCAATGGCTCTACTCTGAGCTGCTCCTGGATGTAAATATTATGTAAATATATCTTCCAAATTCATTTGGAGACAATACAGTATTGTCTCTAGTAATAATCTTATTTTCAATTGGATGTTTCCGAGTACAGTTTTTCTTTGTTCACAAAGTTCAACCACAAAAGTTTTTATATGACACAGCTGAATTCAAACCCTGCAGAAATATTGCATCAGACTACGTCTGACTCCAGTTGAAACTTGTCCATCTGGCATTCTATACCTCAGACAGAGCAGATGTCTCTCTACTTGCAAACCAAACAAAAAGGTACTTCCCATCTAAACGTTCAATTTTTCAAATGTTTCTTCATTGTGGAGAGGGCTGGGTCTATCCTCACTAAGTTAGCATGTGAGGGTTTAAGCATACCCTGGGCAGGTCACATGGGGAAAACCAGACATGCACATGGGTGGATAATTTAAATAGACCAATAAGAAAATGATTTACTCGGAGTGCCTGTGGAAAAGCCACAAAAACCTTATTGTGTTTTACACAAATTGTAGTCACCAATGTTTGGCGAGGACTTTTAATGTTTTTTATTGATTCATTTTTTCAAAGTTTGCATTTGCATTTAAGATTGTAAAATTTGCTATTTTTGTAAAAATAATCTTTTTCCGGAGTCTCAGTACTAAATGTACTTTCAAATACATTATGTGGCTGTGTTGTTTTTTTCTGTTGTTGTTTTTACTTGTAGCGGCATTTTTTGCTATTTCTATGACCAAATAAAATTTTAAACAATATCTCCCTCTGTTTCTTATCTAGAGTGTTTTTTAAAAATAGTTCCAAAAGAGAGGCACGCTCCAAAAAGTTGTTGATGTGATATAGTTAATATTTAATATGTAATGAAAAGAAACCCAATAAGGTTAAATAAGTCAATTTTGTGCGTGGTCTCACGTTGGTTCTCTCAGATCAATGAATAAATGGAAAAAAAAAATCTTTTTAGGGTCATGAAGACTCAAACCTCTCAGATTTCTAGTTCTGGCCATCTCTTTCTGCCTTGCTTGTTACATAAAAGAGGTGGCTCTGGCAGGCTGGTCTGCTAAAGAGGAGAAAAGTAGAAGACAAAGTCCACCAGCAGCTTGTTCTAAAACAAACTTACTGTTTCTTTTCTTAGGTAATCTTGTGATATTTTATGTTTGTAGCCTCATAAGTCTTTAGCCATAGAACCTAATCATAAAGTTGATGATGCTTTGGTCAGATGCTTAGCCAGTTGAGTTGATAATTAAGAGCAAAATTTTAGGTTGAGTCACCTGTTTGACCGTCACTGATGATGACTGTTCATACAAATATTTTTGTCAAGCTTTCAGAACAGTTTATTCTGATACACGGTCTATGGTTTTGTCAAGGAGCAGCTAGTGAATACAAAATACACCCTGGGACAGGACAAGAGGAAGCACAACCATTTGAACATAAAATAAATGATTTCAATTGTTCAATAATTGTTTTAAAAAAGTGTGTTTGTTTACCTGTAATAACTTTTAATATTGTGGGGGTTTCTTTCTTTTTTGATATCCCAACAAATCATTATAACATTTCATTTCTGGTCTATTTCATGACTTAAAGAAAGCACTTTAACACTTTTCTCCTCTATGTGTTTGACGTCCACATAAAGTACTTTGAATTATTTTCTTAAAAATGTGCTTAAAACATTGACTAAATTGGTCTCAGAAACCTTTGACCTGAACCATTACTTGCAATACGAGACCTTCCTTTATTATGTTTTTGTTCAAACGTACTTTCTGTTTTCAGATGAGAGGTAGGAAAGACGTTCAAACTTTTATGATTTTTTCATGGGTGGTGTTTAGCTGAGAAAGAAACTAAGCTAACATTGAGCCAGGTAGATAAACCTGATTATGACTTTGTCCACAAAACTCTGAGCTAAAATAAGGCACAGCTGAATTACCAGTCAAACTACATTTTAACCAAGGAAGCTATCACGTAAGAGAAACATTCCCCTACACCAGTACAGCTGAACCTGCGACACGAACTGACAATTTCACCGTCTTCTGAGATAATCAACAGCAAACTGTAAGTCAGAACTTTTATTTGTTCTTATTTTGACACATAAATTTGCTGATGCAGAACATTTTGAGCTCTAATGACACTCGTTTTTTGTATATAAGAAAAAAAAATTATAATTGACACATGAATCTAAATCAAAAACTTGGTGTATTTGTATTAACTCTTAGTTTTATATTTGGTTTCTTTTTTGTTATCATTCGGAATCATTTTGACTTTTTTTTTTGGCTGAACTGTAGACTTTTAATAATTTCCCCCTCTATCTATTTGATATCTATGGAAAGTACTTTGAATTGTTTTATAAAAGAATTATGCTTTACAAATAAACTGGCTTTGACTTCATTTCCCCAAAATATTTCAACTGAACCACTGCTGTTTTTGTAGAGTTTCATTTCTTTTTCAGATGAGAAATAGGAATGTAGTTTAACCTGAAGGGAACAGTTTAACTGTAACTTTAACTTTAACACTTTAACATTCAACTGTAAGTCAGAAGTTTTACTGTATGTGATTTGATTTTGATGCACAAATTTATTCCACAGAACATTTTGAACTCTAGTAACATTTCTGTGTTTAGAATAAAAATATTTTAAACTAACTCTCATTTACTCACTCTCATTCTCACTCTCTTTTATTTCTAGTTTAAATAGAATCTTATTTGTGACTTTCTGCCATATATTTCACAACTAGTTTCAAATACTGATTTTTCAAGATTGTCTTGATATTCAACCCATCTTCATTGTGTTTCTTTTTTCTTGTTTTAAAAAGTCAGTGTAAGTTACAGTTTTCCTTGTGCCGTGATCATCTTTCCAACAAGAATTTGATAAAATAGAAATTATTTTTTTGTATTATGAGATAACAACGGTGCTCTGTTGGGTGATCCCTGTTCTGCACCTCCATCTCTCTGTTTGTGGTTTACTGGACAAATTTCAGGGCATGAAATGAACCTGCAACCCATGTAGTCCTACAGTCCTCTCCAAAAGTACTGGATCAGCAAGTCACCATACCTTGTTTTTGTTGTTCACCGAAGACATTTGAGATTAAGATCAAAATAATAGTATGAGACAGGAGTTCAGAATGTCAGCTTTACTTCCTGGAATTTACATCTAGATGTTATAAACGACTTAGAATACATCACCGTTTGGATTACGTCACTGCATTTTTAGATGAGCAAAACTATTGTAATGTGACTGACAGATTTTGACCAGACGTTGCCTTTAAGGTTTAGTGTTTTTAAACATTAAATAGCTCTGCATGCCTAGACTACTTTTTGTCCAAGGTATAAACCTCAAAGACTACTTGTTAAAAGACTTGTTAAAAAGGATAAACCAACATGAAGACCAGAGAGACCAGAAGTTGTTTGAGACATGGTAATATAAATACTATGAAGAACAGTAAAGCTGACACTCTGAATTCTTGTTCTTACTCACCTTTAGAAGACCTCTTTACCCAAATGTCTTCAGTGAACAACGTAAACAAAGGAATGTGACTAGCTGTTCCACTATTGTAGGGGACTGTTTAAGATTCATTACATACCGTATATGCTGATTTAACACTTGTTTGTTTTTTCAGTGTGTGTGGTCTGATATGAACTGAGCAGCATGGACATGGAGGACGAGGACATGGAGCAGTCTGTGCCTCCCTCTGAAAAAACTCAAACTGCAGAAAATGAAAGAAAAAGCAAACCTCTAATGTGAGTTTTTGATTCAAAATGAGGGAATTAGGGATTCAGATTTAACCTCTGAAGTTTCATCACCAAACATTTTCATTTCAGAAATCTGTGTCAATTTGAATCTAAAACATCATCTGAATCTGGTCCTGACCCTAGCTGCTTGTCTCTTAGGAGCAATTGCTCAATGGATGTACCTATCGAGTTCAAATCAGAGCGGCCTTTGGCAGTCAAAAGGTGAGTTACATTCGAGGTGAAGTTTGTTACAATATAAACTTCAAGTTTAGGATTAAAGAGGGGTAATTGTTTCCAAGAAGTGTTTTTGGAGAGAAAGGTTTAGAGAGTTTGCTTACAAGAAGGGGTGACTAGAGAAGGCTGGAGATTTTTTGGGGATACATTGGCCACCGTGTTGAAGGTTAGTAGCAGAATTGGATGTCTTGGGCCCTGTTCATTGCAGGCTAAGTACTTTTCTGATGGTGTACCAGCTTGGAGTCTTTAACTTCAGCTTGGGTTCTTTGTAGTGAATGTTATGCTCTCTTCTGCATTGGTCTTTTATTCATAGAACTGCAGGAGTTTGGGGTCGTGGTGCTTTGCTCTAACCCTCCAGGCTCCACCCCTAGTCTCCTCAGGAATTCAGCGTACATCAGACCATTTTAAAGACTTTTGCACTTACGGTTTATCAGGAAAAGAAATCCCACAACCTGCTGATCATTTGTAAATCCCAGAACAGTTAGGATCCTTCCAATATCTTTTACATCTTGTTTTCTCTTGCTTTTTATTACTATTTTTATTTAGAATGGTCAAGTTCACCAGTAAGATGTTAGAGAGCAGCAAAGCAACTGTGAAAAATGACAAATATGTTAAAGATAAAATTATTAAAAAATACTAAAGAGCAAATTTATGAAAGTGCAGAGTTGCCTGCCATCTTCATCAAAATTAATCCTGTCATGATCGAACAAACAAACAAACAGAACCTACACTCTTCCCCCCCCAACACATCCATTAGCTCACCCCAGCCACATCTTATCCAGGACAATCCTGGGGTGTTCCCAGGCCAGCTGTGGAATAAAGTTCCTCTAGTGAGTCTTTGATCTTCTTTGGGGGATTCTAACTACGTACATGCAGAGCTTTGTTTTATGGCTTTAGCTTATTCTTTACTAAGATGAATCAATACAACATTCTTATTGCTGAAGATGTTGCACCCATTCGACTGTCAATCTCCCATCGTGTCTTTCCCTCTGTAGTGAACAAGACCTTGAAATACTGCAAAAAATGCTGCAAGGGGTTGCAGTTGGTTAGCACCGTGGCTCCACAGCAGGAGGGTTGAGAAGAAGATTGAATTATTTTGTGTATGAAATGTGTTTTAAAATTAAAATGTCTTCTTTTTAGGCCTCACAAAGTCAACAACAATATACCTTTTTGGAACAAAACAATTAACAAAACCTACAAAAATAATGTAAAAATCATCAGGAACAGACTTTGAAGAAGTTTGCTCCTACGACTGGTCTTTTTAGAATCTGCTCAGCACAAATTTTTTATGTACATATGAAAATGTCAGAATTTCTGCAGCAAATCTGTTCAAGTTGTACACAGCCTCTCTCCTACTACCTATCCAGACCGGTGTCAATAACATCTGAAGAGTTAAAAAACCCATGCAATTGTAGTTGGGGTTTTTTTTTGTACCTAACTTTGGCCTAATTCTGGTGTCACAAGCACATAATTTTTTCCAGACAATCCCTGGGTTTAGCAAAGCAACATTTTGAAAATTACAATGCAGCAGTTGAATTATCTTTTGAACTGCTTGTTCCTCATGAGGTTGTGGGGTGTTTGGTGCCTATTCCGGCCGATTGCAGGCGAGCGGCAGGTTATACTCCGAACAGGTCACCAGTCTGCTGCGGGGCCAACAGACTGCAGTATTAACCAGCTGCAGCATTTTAAAATATGTTCTCTTCTCTAAGATCCCATCGGTATGATGAACCTTATCCCAGCTGTGTGTCTTACACAAGTAACCGGTCCATGGACCAGCATATGGTGTTTAAATCTGAACAACAATCAGAGGAGATGAGGTGAGTTATGCTTTATGTAAATCTTGTGATGGTAAAAAGGTAAGACTTAGGATCTAAAGGAACGACTGATTCAAAATTTTCAAGACGTTCTTGCCGTTTTCTTTTCTATTGCTTCTTCTTCTTTCGTAATTTCCCTTTCAGGGGTCGCCACAGCAAGTCAGTTTCTTCCATCTAACCTTATCTGCCGCATCTTCATCGGTCATGCCAAATACCTTCATGTCTTCCTTCACTGTATCCATTAACCACCTCTTTGGTCTTTCACTAGGCCTCTTTCCTGGTGGTTCCAAACTCAGCATCCTTCTTCCAATATACTCTCTCTCTCCTCTGCACACGTCCAAACCATCTCAGTCAGGACTCTCTGACTTTGTCTTCAAAACCTCTAACATATGATGTTCCTCTGATCCGGTCCCAGAGACATCCTCGGCATCGTCATCTCTGCTACCTCCATCTCTGCTTCCTGTCTTTTCCTCAGTGCCCCTGTCTCCAAACCAAACAGCATGGCTGGTCTCACCACGGTTTTGTACACTTTACTTTTCATTTTAGCTGAAACTCCTCCATCATACATCCCATCAAAAACTTTTCTCCACCCATTGCAGCCTGCCTGCTCACGCTTCTTCACCTCTTTTCCACACTCTCCATTGCTCTGGACTGTTGATCCTAAGTACTGTACTTAAAATCTCCCACCTTCTTTATCTCTTCTCCCTGTAACCTCACTTTTCCATTTGGATCCCTCTCATTCACACACATGTACTCTGTCTTACTCTGACTAATCTTCATTCCTCTTCTTTCTAGTGCAAACCTCCACCTCTCCAGCTTTTCCTCCACCTCTTCCCTCCTCTCACAACAGATCACAATGGCATCTGCAAACATCATTGTCCATGGAGAATCCTGTCTAAGCTCGTCTGTCAGCCTTTCCATCACCATGGCTCAGAGCAGACCCCTGGTGCAGTCCCACCCCCACAATGAACTCCTCTGTCTCACTTGCAGCACTCCTCACCACTGTCTTACAGCCCTCATACATGTCCCGCACCATTCTAACATACTTTTCTGTCACACCAGACTTCCTTCGTTTAATACCATAGTTCTTCTCTGGGTACCTTGTCATACGCTTTCAAAGACACAGTGCAGCTCCCTCTGACCTTCCCTGTACTTCTCAATCAGCATCCTCAAGGCAAATACTACATTGTAGTGTTCTTCTTTGGCATAAAACCATACTGCTGCTCACAAATTCTTACTTCAGACCTGAGTCTAACTTCGACAAGTTTTTCCCATAACTTCATCTAACTAATTAGTTTCATTCCTCTGTAGTTACCACGACTCTGCACATCTCCCTTGTTCTTAAAATTAGGAACCAGCACACTTCTCCTCCTCCCTCATCAGGCATCTTCTCACTTTTCAATATCCTGTTAAACAGCCCAGTCAGAAACTCGACTTCTACCTCACCTAAACACTATTAGCTTACAATTTAGAGCCCCTGGTAATGGTAAATGGACTCTTACTTGTATAGCGGTTTTAATACCTACATTGGTACTCAAAGTGCTTTACATTATAGCTCCCATTCACCCATTCACACACGAACATTCATACCTTTTGATGGGAGATGCCAGATGCGTACCACTATCATCAGGAGCAATTAGGGGTTCAGTGTCTTGCTCAAGAACACCTCGGCATGAACACCAGATGGGGGATCGAACCAGCAACCATCTGGTCTGGTCGCCCTACACACTGAGCCATCCTTCCCCATCATCCCCAAAATGATCAGCTAGTCAGTGAAAACAGGTGATATCATGAAGTCAAACACAACATCAGCATCCATCTTCATTGTGTTTCTTTTTTCTTGTTTTAAAAATTCAGTGTAAGTTACAGTTTTCCTTGTGCCGTGGGATCCATCTGCATCTGTTTGTAGCTGCATCACTAACTAAGTATGGAGATTGACAGAGCATATTGTCTGTGTTTGCAACAATATCGGAAATTTGAGAATTTAAAGTCAGAACAAAAACAACCTTCAGAAAGTTTTATTTAGGGGAAAGACATTGTTGCCCCACTGCTGATGGGATATGGACAAAGTTAGATTTTTTATCTCACCCTGTTAGCATACTACACATGTCATGTGTAGTCCAAACCAGAAATCAGCAATTGGTTAAAGCAAAAAACTACCCACTCCCTGATGTGAACTGTTTCCACAGAGTCAGACTGTTACCATTAAAGTCAAAGAAACAGTTCAAGCTAGTGTGTTATAACTTTCTGTAAACATTGAATGGAGTTTTACTGAGTACATGGGATAATTCTTGACAATTTATTCACAGAATAAAGCTACAAAGCGTAGACCACCGATCACAACTGGATTCTATATTTCTGGTCTGTATATTTCTTTGTTTTTTTTCATGCTTCACTTTGATAAGCACACATTATCAGCATGTCCAATATGAAAGATAAATTTTGCTTGATTGTATCAGTTTTGTGATTTTATTTTTATCCCTGAGTGCTGGAAAAAAACATCAACTGTTTTGTGAAGGAAGAGCTAAAGAAGATGCAAAGGTTTTTTAATCCAGATTTTTCAGAATATTTGGTATTTTAGGGACAGGATGAGGAGCAGAGGAACGGCAAGGAGGCATTTGTCAAGAACACAAAAGGTTTGCAGGAAAGGATGACGCAGGAGACTCTGGCAGAGAGCCAACAGAACTGTGAGAGGAGTTGAATTTGTATTAAGAACATGTGGTTCAATTTAGTTTGGAAATTTTGGAAACAAAATGCATTACTTTTTCTCTTCTAGATCAATTTCTCACTATGTGTAAACAAAGACACAAATCCACTCTAAAGAGGACGTGTCATAAAGTGTTTGAGGGGATTAGAAGAGCAGGAGATCCAACCCTTAGGAAGCACATCTACACCGATCATTACATCACAAAAGGAGACACTACAACTATTAACAATGAGCATGAGATAATTCAGATTGAAAAAGCCTCAAGAAAATCAGATAAAGCTGAAAATACAGTTAGACATGAAGACATCTTCAAACTCAACTCTGACAGTGATCAGCCAATCAGAACAGTGATGACAAAGGGTGTGGCTGGCATTGGAAAAACTGTCCTGACACAGAAGTTCACTCAGGACTGGGCTGACGACAAAGCCAACAAGGAGATCCATTTCCTTTTTCCATTCACATTTTGGGAGCTGAACACGCTGAAAGAGAGAAAATTCAGCTTGGTGGAGCTTGTTCATCACTTTTTCAATGAAACCAAAAAAGCAAGAATCCAGAACTTTGAAGAATTCCAAGTTATCTTCATCTTTGATGGTCTGGATGAGTGCAGGCTTCCTCTAAACTTCAACAAAAATGAGATCCTTACTGATGTTACAGAGCCAACCTCGATGGATGTTCTGCTAACAAACCTAATCAGTGGTCGTTTGTTTCCATCTGCTCGCCTCTGGATCACCACACGACCTGCAGCAGCCAATAAAATCCCTCGCAAGCATGTAGACATGATGACAGAGGTCAGAGGCTTCACTGAAGAACAAAAAAAAAGGTACTTCGAGACAAAAATCAAAGATGAGGAACATGCCAAAAAAATCATCACCCACATCAAGACATCACGTAGCATTCACATCATGTGTCACATCCCACTTTTTTGCTGGATCACTGCTACAGTTCTGGAGGAAGTTTCGAAAACCGAAGCGTGGGGGAAACTGCCCAGTACCCTAACAGAGATGTATGTCCACTTCCTACTGTTCCAAACCAAACAAAAAGAGGTCAAGTATGATGAAGATTCACACTGGAGTCCAGATAACAGAAAGATGATTGAGGATTTGGGAAGATTGGCTTTTGAGCAGCTCCTGAACGGAAATATAATCTTCTATGAAACAGACCTGAAGGATTGTGCAATCGACATAACAGCAGCCTCATTGTACTCAGGAGTGTTCACAGAGATCTTTAAAGAGGAGAAAGGAATGCACCAGGAGAAGATGTTCAGGTTTGTTCATCTGAGTGTTCAGGAGTTTCTGGCTGCTCTTTATGTTCACCAGACTTTTGTCAAAACTGGAGTCAATCTGATGGAAGAGAGTGAAAGTTCAGAGAACTCTGAAACTCGTGATCTACAGCCTTTACATCAGTGGGCTGTGTACAAGGCCATACAGAGTCCAAATGGACACCTGGACTTGTTCCTTCGCTTCCTTCTGGGTCTTTCAATGCCATCTAATCAGAAACTCCTACAAGGTCTGATGGAACAGACAGAAAGTAACTCACAGTGTAAGCAAGATACGCTGAACTACATAAGACGCAAACTCGATGAGAATCTCTCCACAGAGACAAGCATCAACCTGTTCCACTGCTTGACAGAACTGAATGATCCCTCTGTGAAGAAGGAGATCCTCTTCTACCAAAGATCAGATAAATTGTCCCCTGCTCAGTGGTCAGCTCTGGCTTTCATTTTACTCTCATCAGAAAATTACTTGAATGTATTTGACCTAAAGAATTTCTCATCTTCAGAGGAGGTTCTGCTTAGGCTGCTCCCTGTAGTGAAAGTTTCCCACAAAGCTGTGTAAGTATTAAACCACATTAAGTGTCAAAACACTTGCTGTTACCCTTTTTCATAAACCACAATGTGACGTGTTTTTCTTGTTCAGACTGAGTATCTGCACCTTGTCAGAAGAAGGATGTTCAGCTTTGTCGGCAGTTCTGGATTCCCAGTCTTCTAGGCTGACAGATCTGGAACTAAGTACCTCCACCTCAGGACTTAAGAAGCTATCTGATGGATTTCTGAGTCCAAATTGTAAATTGGGTGCACTCAGGTCAGTGTTCTTTCTATGCAGTGTGTTAAGATGATCAGTAAATAATCTAGAATTTTAAAACATTTTGGTTTCAACTTAGAAAAACTGTAATTGTGCCAAATCAATTCTAGTTTATAGTTGCCATACCATTCTCTTCTGCTTTTCTGAGGTTGGACAGGGACTTAAAGAAAGAAGTACAAACTTCTTGGCTCATCAGGGAGAATCATGTGCCATTTCTTGGCCAGCTGTAAGAAATAATCGCTCCAGCATGTCCCGGGTCCATCTTTGGTATTGCGAGCTCATCCTGGATGGCTTAGACATTCAGAAAATCTTTGAGAGGAAGTCCAGCTGCTGTGCGGCAGAAAATTACATTGCCCACTTGTAGTCATGATCTTGTTTTCTTTTAGTCATTCCACACAGCTCTTGACCTTTTAATTGGAGGTGTGGATGGGGGTTTCGAAATGTAGACAGACTGGTAAATTGAGACGTCTGCCTTCAGGCTTAGCTCTCTCTTCACCACGTTACTCCGATACAGTGTCCAGTTATTTGTGCATGATGCAACAGTATGCTTGTTGATCTTGCTCAACATAGTTTTTCCACCCGTGCACAAGACTCTGAGCTACTTAAACTCCTTCTATAGGGAAAAACCCTGTCCTTGACCTTTACAAGCCATTCCACCATTTTCTGGTCAAGGACCATGATTGTACATTTGAAGGTACTGATCCCTAGCCCAGCCTTATTTGGCTTTGAATCAGTTCAGTGTGAGTTGGAGTTCACAAGCTAATGAAGCAAATAGAACTACATCCTCTGCAGAAGCACAATCCTAAGGTCACCAAACCGGATTCTCCCGCTGTCTCAGCTTTGTCCAGAATACCTGAAATAATCATTACCATAGAGCAACTCACCCACCCCCAAAAACCCTGCCACTAAGAATATCACACTGTCATTTAGAAACATCAGCCCATGATTATTCTTGTCTAACCCTGTTAATCTGTCCATCATAATACCGAACAAGACGAGGCTCAAAGCTCAACCTGATGCCTCTGTCACACTTATACCACCACTCACTGTCTTACAGTCCTTAGAGATGGCCTGAATCGCTCTAACATACATCTCTGCCACTTCAGACTTTCTCATACAACAATAATAATAAATTTGATTTAAAAAGCATCTTTCAAGACGTCCAAGGACACTGAACAGTATACCCTTAAAGCCAATGTTGCATCTGCAGTACTATTTGTACTGCAGATGGGGGCATTTAACCACATTAAGCTCAGAAGTTCTCGTTTTGTTCTTAGCCGGATTTCAACAACTCTTCCCTATAATTTTGTTTTGTGATTTATTAACTTATGTATTTGCCAAAACTCTGCAAACCTACCAGATTCTTAAAAATAACTATCCTCAGATTTCTTCTCCCTTCCTTTGAGGTCTTCTCACTATCTGCAATACAGTTTTTAAAAACCCAGTCAAAAACTCTACAGCCAACTCTTCTAGACACAGGTATGCAGGTATACAGTTTCACCTGGCCTTTCTGCTCTTCGTCCCCTTCAATGCTTTGCTCACTTACTCATGACTGGTCGAGACTTCCCACTTATAATGGTCACTTCTTTTACTCTTTATTTATCTCATTTTACTCTTTCAGTAATGATTCAAAGAAGTCTTTCCATCTTCTCATTATACCAGAGACACATGTCAATAACCACTACACATTGCCTTTCTCTCAAGTAGTCTTTTATTCTATATCTAAGTTTATTATGATTCTTTAAAGTTTTTATTATTATTTCTTTGTTCATCCAGACTGAAGATCTCTGAGCCCTCAAAGGAAAGTTGTGAAGTCCTGTCCCCAGTTCTCAGCTCTCCGTCAACCTGTTTGAAAAAACTATTTTTGGGTCACAACTACCTGGAAGAATCAGGATTGAAGCACCTGTCTGATGGATTGAAAAGTCCAAACAGCAAACTGGAGACACTCTGGTTAGAATGAATTAAAATATATCATGTACTGTAAAGTCCTCTTTCAATTTGTGGGAATAGAAATGTCGGGCTGATTCCTGACAAATGAGAAAGTTTGATTCAATGTTGAAAGTTAACTAAGCCTGTAACACTTTCATAAAACTTAACTATGTTTAATAATTTCATAAATAAATAAATAGATTATTTTACAATCATATCTTACAGTGTGAGTACATTTGTAGAGTTAGAACCCTATGGAATTTATACAAATTACCATCCAGTTTTGTACTCAATTCTTACCTCTTACTAGACTTAAAATGATTATTGTGGTATCAGAAGTTTGAAAGTGGAAATATGATGTCAAACGTCAGGAAAACAAATGCATCGTCATACAACATGTCATTCAAAACAACTTCAATCATAAACCAAACTGTTACCACATTCATTAGTTGCATTGATCTTTTTTTCTAAGTAGTTTTTGATTACACCAGCAAAACTCATGCAGACAATCCCCATTTAAGTAGAATAAAATATTTGTTTGTCTATTAGTCTGTATCCTGTAGCCAGCAAAATATGTACTTAAAATAAAAATTATGTTCAAAATAGAATGCATTTTAGATTAGATTAGAATCATTTTAGCTAGCACAAAGCAAATTAATACACTGGGTAAATGTTATGTATGCTTTCACATTTATTCATTTTTGGTGGGGTTTTTTTTTTCCTGCATTTTTTTTTCAGGCTGAATGCATGTGAACTCTCACAGAAAAGTTGCATTGCCTTGTCAGCAGTTCTCAGCTCTCAGACCTCTCTCATTGAACTAGACCTGAGTAACAACGATCTACAGGATTCAGGACTAAAGGAGCTCTCCAATGGATTTAGCACTTCAAACTGCAAACTGGAAAGTCTAAGGTAAAAACCACTGTTGTAAAATTTATTGACTGCCAGGCATTCATACCTTCATTCTTTCTAAGAAGTCAATGTAGGACTGATCATGAGGAGAACATTCAGTCCCAAAGGAAAAACTGTTGTTGACTTTAAAAAACTAGGTTTAGTACTTTAATTTTATAAGATCTAGATTAACCTGCCTAGAATATTTTGTTGAATGATATTTTTTGCACAACTCAGTATTTAAATACTTTCTGCTTTATTTAGTGACAACATTTCTTAATTTTAAAAAAAAAAAAAATAATAATAATAATATTTTTTTTTTCTACAGCTTGTCAGGCTGTTTGATCACAGAAGATGGATGCACTTTTCTTGCCACTGCTCTAAAGTCTAACTCCTCCCACCTGAAAATGTTGGACATTAGCTATAATCACCCAAGAGATTCAGGAGTAAAACAGCTGATGGATGTACTGGAGGATCCACACAAACTCAGGTATGGAGAAAGTACCTTCTGGCAAACAGTTTATATGAGAGGAGAAAGTGCAAATCTCATTTTCCTCATCTCTCTCTCAGCCCTGTTCATCTGGTTTAAACTGTAGATGAATAATGTTTACCTGAACCTAAAAGAATATAACAGCAGTGCAGGACATGTATAAAGACTGTAAGACAGAGGTGAGCAGAACCGTGTAGGGAGTCTTGCCAACTGCTGTTGTGGCCACCATTTTGTTGCCTAAGCTTGATTTAAGATGACATTTGTTCACATAATCATGGTTTTGACCGATTGATGAAAATTTCAGAACCATATGCTCTCTTTTTAAGCATTTCAGTGGTGGGTGATCGTTGACAAATATGCAGTATTCGGTATTGTGTTTTTCGAATAGGTTTTAAGGGTTTGTCGTTTCACACCACGAGTTGGGGACATGTTTCTGAAGAAGAAGTAGGATTGTTCTAATCAGGACTAAATGTGCTCAAAACATAATGCAGTCAAATCTCTCTGTAATGAACTTCAGAAGGCAAAAGTCCGTAATTCTAGAGCAGGGGTCACCAACCTTTTGGAAACTTAGAGCTACTTCAAGGGTACTGAGTAATGCAAAGGGCTACAACTTTGATAATACACTTCTGAAATAACAAAGTTACACAGTGTACCTTTAATTTGATATTAATATTAATGATATTCTATGTGAAGACACTGATTGTTAATGATTCGTCACAATAATTATTTCAGTATGATTAAACAAGGTAGGATACAGATATATTTCAATATGCAATATCCAAGTGTTTCATTTTCAAATGATCACTTTCACAACATTTTGCAGGAAATCCCTTTCAATTTTTACAAGCCACCAACAGTTATCAAATTATAAACTCTGAACCATGTTTGTATAAATGATCAATTATGTAAGATTTAACAAAAATCTACACCTTTTAAAATAAGGACGACTGTGGCGACGCACAGTCGCACCGCAGATGAGACACACACAGTTTTCTTTCACGTCAGTAATAAAGAACTCTTCCTTCCATTCACTGTGAAAATGAAAAGTTTTCTTCCTTTTTTCTGCCATATTTTTGTGGGTAGAAAACGCATTCGTAACCTCATCTTTGCAGCGCTAACATTTACAGTACGTTTTTATGTATTCGTTTTTAAATTTACATCACTGTAAATGAAATTCAAAACGAATAGCAACATAAGTAAATTAATTTTTTAGACAGAGCTAATTTGGGATTAGTGCTATTTTTAGAACTGGTCTGCGGACGACTGATGCGGTCGCTGTGGGTGGCCTGGTGCCCGTGGGATCCTGGTTGGTGACCCCTGTTCTAGAGACTCTTATCAAAGGAAAAAAATACATTGAGATCAAATTAGGAATTAAAAATGAGCCCATCATGAGTAAGGTGAGATACAGAGCAACTTGACTGTAGTTAGATTTTTTTCATCAAAACACCCGAAAAGGCACATCAACCACATTTATATCAAAGTAATAGAACAATAAAATGCAAATTTCTTCACCATCAGTCACTTCAAATGAGCTGATCTACTCTATAAAAAAATGAAACTGGTGCACATGTAACACACACTGAATAAAATGAAAGAAGGTTAATTATACTCACACCCCAAGGAAATATTTTTTTTTTTGGTGACCAATCCAATCGTTTCACTTTTTGTATGCAGATATTCTGCCTGTTCTCATCTTTTGGGAAACAATGCATGCAAAATATTACATTGAACGCTCAGTAATCAAGGAAACGAATGCATACATGCTGCATACGTTCCCTAGGTAACAAAATGACCACTTGACACTGCATGACTTAATTGACCAATCATAAATGAGACATGGGTTGGCCAGACTCTCTTTACAGGCAACTATTGTGGTGAGGTGTGCTACATGTGTGACAGAGGAAATTAAAGTGGAGGTAGGACTGCATCAGGGTTTGGCTGTGAGTGTGAGTTTTTGGTTTGCTGGTAAACAGATTGACAGTCTAGATCAGATAGGAAGTGAGAGATGAAAACAGATGGAAGAAAAGCTGAAGAGATGAAGGTTTACCCTGGAAAGGAGAAGTATGAAGGAAGGGTTAGGGTTAGTGAGACAGGGTACATGTGTTTGAATTAGAAGAACCCAAAAGGAAGAATGATGTATCAGTGAAGAAAAAAGATATGGAGGGTTTTAAGATCTTAAAATAAACAGTAAAGAGCTCCTTTTTTCTAGATGAGAATGATGCCCAGGTTTGCTTGCAGAGTAACAGCACAGCTTTGAATACTTTTGTCTTCTCAGGTTTGAACCTGCTGGAGAAAAATGGTTGAGACCAGGTCTGAGGAAGTGTAAGTACCTTTCCATTGGTTTCTACAAAGAGCTTATCGATCAATTAGTGAGACAGACAACAAAATAGAAATTCTCTGTTCCTGCTTTCTTTGTTCTTCCACCATATCAGAGCACACACGGTTGCCTGCACAGAGCGGGCACAGTGCATGGGGATGTGTTTTCGGTGACTTTCAAACAGGAGTCCATTCCTTCCAACAACCAACATTTATAAATTACCAATGTCTCATAAAAAAAAGTAAAATTGGCCAAATTAGTCGGCCAAATAAAAAAAATGGCCTGGCCCTAGTTTTTATCTAGTCCACCATGTACACACATTGGCACAACTCATAGATGCCTGTTTATATTCCAATCACATGTGCGTTGTTTGTTCGTTCTCTACTTCAGATTACCTGTGATCTCACTATCGAAACAAATACAGTGAACAACAATTTGAAACTGTCCGACAACAACAGGAAAGTGACACTTGTGGAGGAGAGGCAGACATATCCTGATCATCCAAAGAGATTTAACTGGACTCAGGTTGTGTGTGAAAATGTTCTGACTGGCCGGTGTTACTGGGAGGTGGAGTGGAGAGGGGATGTTTGTATCTCTGTGAGTTCCAAAGAAATCAAAAGGAGAGGAAAAACCAATGATTGTGTGTTTGGACGCAATGATCAGTCCTGGAGTCTGAACTGCTGTGACCAGGGTTTTTCAGTCTGTCACAATAACAGATTTACACAAATCTCCTCCTCTCCCAGTAACAGAGTAGCAGTGTATGTGGATTGTCCTGCAGGGAGTTTGTCCTTTTACAGAGTTTCCTCTGGTAATCTGATCCACCTTCACACCTTCAACACCGCATTCACACAGCCTCTGCTGCCTGGATTCTTGTTTGGAGTATTTGGTTCCTCAGTGTACTTGTGTTAAAGTTACTGCATATTACAAATCAAATCTCAAGAAAAAAAAAAACTGGACTATGTTATATTTCCATAATTATTTTGTAAAAAATGACTGTCTTTGGCATAGCCTGATGTTAAATTATATTTATTAAGATCTTCTGGGTTAGCCAAAAAAAGACACTTGCAGTTTGTACTCTGGCTTCAAGAGTGCTTTATTGATGTTTATAACCAGCCTTGTCTGGCTGTGTGTAACTGTGTGTAAGCAGAAATAGAACGACACACACATATACAGACACACACTCATACAGGAACAAAAACACAGACCGACAGAGAGACAGACACACACACTCCTACAGACACACACAGACAGTAGTTAGGGTTAGGGTTGTTCAATGCTGTATATAATGTGAGACACTTGGAGCAGGTCATTTTTCTCATGCAATATTAAATGTAATATTTTATTTCTGAGTTGAAAAATATGTTAAAATGTCTTATAATTATTTTAAAAGTTCTTTTTGACTATTGGTAGACTCACACTCAGTTGAAAATTGTCTGACACTAACAAAGCAAAGTGTTCATTGTGTTAAGAAGACAAGCAGATTGCACTTAAATTTCTCATGGGAAACAAGGAAAAGATTAACTCTGAATGTGGTATTGCCCTCAAATGAGACCTAACTTTATTTTAGATTATGTTGATTCACATTATTATTGTTTTCTTATTTTCTATCAAAACTTTCTAATATATACAGTATTCTATGAAAGTGACATATATTTCTTTATTTTGTTTCAATAGGATTCATGTCATTGTAGTCAAACAGCACTTATAGCTTCAGGAAAGATTTTAAATGTTTACTTCTGCCTTATCATATGAATAAAGCAAATTTTGTGCAATACCACTGTGTGCATCTCCTTCTTTCTTTCAGCGGTTCAAAATTGATAGCGCAAAAATATCATCAGACCCCTGAACTAAAGCTATTCCAACAAGAAGTAACTCAGGTGACCAAAAACGAATGAATACATGTTTTAATACGATAACAATAGAAGTGTTTTGATGTAATAAACAGGAGGAAGGCACCCATGAGGAGAACTGACAAACGTAGACGTTCCTCCTTGTTTAGACCTGGTGGAATGCTGGATCTAAGTTTTTACCCAAGCTGACACTGGATGGATAAGTCCCATGACATTCCCAAATTTACTGAGAAAAAACTCTAAAATGGCCATACCAGTTGATGCCAAAAAACCTCAGTAGGGATGAAAAACTGCTAAAACAAACAAACAAAATAAAAAACAGTTACAGAAGGAAATAGAAGAAACCTGATGGGGACCTGGATGAAGGAGAGATCACCTTCTGGGACAGACAGGCAATAATAGAGGTGAGCCTCTCTAGTTTTATGTCTAAATGTTTTTAGAATAGACCAGAAAAGTGGTCCATTTATTTTATTTTAATATACTTTATTAATCCCTTACTGGGAAATTTATGTGTTGCATTTCACCACAGCAGGCTGCCACCTATTACAGCGCCAATGGTAGGGGAAACGATGGGTGAGGTGTCTCCCTGCGCTCCTACGGCAGCAGACTCTTGGCAATTCCTAAAGTCAGAACACCACCATATCCCCAACTCAGCACAGTTGAGAGTTCAATAAAAAATGCTGGATTTCCTGGACACTGTCGTCCTGAAATGAAAGAGGGAGAGAGCGAGCATAGAGAATCAAAGATCCAAGGGTCAAGCTGACAAGAGACGAGTAGTGGAAAGAAGTTGTTGGTGTTGTCTGAAAAATAGCTGTCTGACAGATGACAGGTTTTTAAAATGACTGCTTTGTTTTAATAGGCTGAGAATTAATGTCATTTGAACCATGTTCGAGTGCATTTCACCACCAAAGTGCAGTTTGATTGACTTGTGTACGCACTCCAATAACGATCTGATCTGTTGATGTGCCAGGGCACGATTCCCTCTGACTCCTTTTGCACAAGAAATTGCTGAAGAAATTGTTCTTCAGCATGGAACAGGACAAAGAACGTCATATATTTGCAACGCTCCAAAATTATTTCCTTTACAAGTAATATACTGTGCCTTCTTAACAACAGCTTGTTAGAAGGCTATGGTCCACTGTGGACAAATTATTTAAAATTATTACACACAAAGTGATGGACTTTAGTATGATCAACCGTATGTAATTTAGGGCCGGTTGAGGACTGGTGTGGGAGACAATTGCACTTGGATCTGATTCACAGCAACCAGGCATAGTGTGAGTACACCATGAGCCAGTGCTTCTCAAATAGTGTGACCTTGTGGAACATGTTGGGGGTTTTTTTGTTTTTTTTGCCGTACTAGAATAAAGTGTAATTGCACATCCACTACAGTAGATGGCGTGCTCATGGTCAGAGTGTGCGCAAGGAGTAAATAACTCTATGGTGCAGAGTAGGGGTCCCCAACCTTTTCTGCGCCACGGACCGGTTAAGTGCTTGACAATATTTTCATGGACCGTCTTAAGGTGATGAGACCAGCCTGAAAAAATGTTTTTTTTAAAATCAATAATAATAAACCTAAATCCACTTTGTCTTCACGAGAAAATTATTAGCAGCGTCTTTATAATATGAAAACATTCTCTTTGCTCAAATGTACTCTTGTTGCCACGGTAACGGTAAACATGTACCTTCAAAATAAAAGACATCACAAAAACAAAGTGAATAAAAATTACAGTTTTGTGCGGCCCGGTACCACATGACCCGCGGCCCGGTGGTTGGGGACCACTGGTTTAGAGTTTTATTTGCACTGAACATTCTCGAACACAGCACGGCACAAGTTATAGGCTTCGAAAAGCTGTGCATTGCAAAACGTACTCATTGCAGCCACTAATTGACACTAATTGACTTCTGACTTCCTTATTTTCATAAAAAAAAAAAAAAAAAAAAAAAAAAACAGCACAAATTGTTTTATTCATGTTTGTTTTGTAGATTAAAGTGTTTTATAGATTGTGCTCCTGAGGTAATGTTGCTGATCAATTTAAATTGATTGATTCTATTTATTTTTATTTCGGTATCAAATGGTTCAATTAGTCAAAAATGTTTATAGTTTAAATAAGAATTTTTTTTTTTTTTTTTTTCTTAATTTCAAGTTATTTGTCATCAGTCAGTCAGTCATCTTCTTATCCGTCAGTCCCTTTCGGCGTTGCAGGGGGTGCCGGAGCCCATCCCGGCTGAATTAAGGCGAAGGGCAGGGTACACCCCGAACATGTCGCCAGTCTGTCGCGGGGCCACACACATACAACCATCCACACACACACACTCATTCTTAGGGGCAATTTGGCACCGGCCAATTAACCTAGCATGCATGTCTTTGGAGGGTGGGAGGAAAATGGGGTAACCAGAGGAAACCCACGCAAACACGGAGAGAACATGCAAACTCCACACAGAAAGGACAGTGTTTCAAGCCTCGTCCACACCCGGGACTCGAACCCATGACCTTCTTGATGTGAGGCCAATGTGCTACCCACTGCGCCACCGTGCTGCCCCTCAAGTTATTTGATGCACTTTAAATCTTTTCTGTTACAGACTAAAAAACTATTTTAATAAAGCTGTTCTTTTTCCTTTTTTTTTGTTTTGTTTAATGTTAATTAGGATACAATGTTATTCAGAGGTGTACTTCGAACAATTTCATAGACAAATGATATTAATTATAGTCACGACAAAGAGTCTATGTGTGTGTGTGGGGGGGGGCGCGAAATATTTTCTTCTTCCTTTTGGGGGAGGGGAGGTGGGTGTGCTGGGGGCAACAGGAAATAATTGAGAAGCACTGCCCTAAGCAAACAAAAAGAGCATTGCTCATTGGTGAAGGAGGAGTTCTCGAGATTCAAGATTCAATTCAAGATTCTTTGTCACCATTCTCGCAGTACAGACCAAAAGTTTGAACACACCTTCTCATTCACGGTTACCTTTATTTTCACAACATTGAAAATGTTAGATTCACATTAATAAGTTCACCCTTTTTTGTTAAAATTATAATTCTACATGTGTTCCTTCATAGTTTTCATGCCTTCAGGGTGAATCTAACATTTTCATTGCTGTGAAAATAAAGGAAAACTGTGAATGAGAAGCTGCGTCCAAACTTTTGGTCTGTACTGCGTATATACAGTAAATAAAAAGTAGAAATAAAAGTAAATTGACCAAAACAATATAAAAAACACAAAAACTCAATTGTGTCACTAAGATGTTTTGAGATATTTAGGGAGTGGAGAAGAAAAGGACAGGAGAGATGTGGGACGAATGAATGGCTAAATGGAAAAGAAGCAAAAAATGCTATTGAATGAAAATAAAAAGGAATGGTCTTTCCAATTAAACTTAGTCTAATTGCTTCATTTCTGTCATACCATGACTGAAAATTTAAAATTGTACAAATCCACAGGAGCTTTAATTTGTAATAATTTCTACTGTCTGTAGTTAAAGTTGCAAAACATTGGGCTGTGAGAAAGCTCTGATATGGAGTGATATCATAACCTTGCTCAGTTAGAAGCTCCTTGTTTAAAGTGGACAATTTTTAAAGATCTTATATTCCCTTTAGGAAGTCTATGAGGTTTATAATTACCCAGAAACTCTGAATTTAATCCATAAAGTGACAGCAAAGATATCTTTATATAATCTTTGACACTTTTCTGTTTCTGGTCAGATGCCTCATTTTGGTTCAATTCGATCTGTCAAGTTTTTTCCACTATTAGATCATAGCTTTCAGACGGAATCACAATATAAGGAGAAACAATGATTGACATAAAGAGTAGACACCTCACTGACTGCTGTTGTGAGAGAAATGGGACCGCCATCTTGAACTAGTCATCCTATCTGCAGACAAATAAAAACTGTGGTGGTAAATAGAATGTTTGGGCATGTGTGATGTATTCTTGTTCCAATTGGCGCACTGTTGAAAGCAGGGCTCTGGGATTGTTTTTCAAAAACAAGACTGAACTTATTTGGTAATATTTTGTGAATATAATTTAATTGTTGAACATTCATGTCCTCATCTGAAATCTAAGCCAGCTATTAGGTCCAACCTTACTGTAAAGTAGTCACCTGTCTGCAAAGCATAGCGGAGACTTTATAAGTAATATTCAACCATCACAAAGATGTTACTGAAGAAATAAAACCACTGAAGTTGGGATAAAACATGCAGACAACAAACATCTGACAGATGAATTGTTAGAAAAGTTCCAAAGTCTTGTGTGTTTATCATCGTCGTAAACTTTATTGCAGACTTAAGGTCCAATATACGAAGACACAACTAACTAACAACAACAAAACAGAAAGAGAGAGAGAAAATAAATACATAAATCAAACCACAATTTACATCAAATGATTGTACCAATGGTTCTACAGTTCAGACTGGTACTTTGTGGTACTGAGTTTCACATCAACCAAGCTCCTATTAATAGAGTTCTCAGAGCTTTTAAGTAGAGTCCATTACTTTGTGTTTGACGTCCACATAAAGAACTTTGAATTGTTTTGTTAAAAATGTGCTTAAAGAATTGACTAAATTAGTCTCAGAAACCTTAAATTGAACCATTTCTTGTCACATGAGACACTCTTTCATTGTATGGTATGTTTTGCACAAATTTACTTTCTGTTTTGATATCAGTGGTACGATGAAGATAAAGCCATTTATCATGTTTTTATGAGTGGTGTTTTGCTGAGAATGAAACTAAGCTCGATTGAGCCAAGTAGATAACTTTGTCTACATAACTCTGAGCTAAAATGAGATACAGCTTATCTACCAGTCAAACTACATTTTAACCAAGGAAGAAGAAGTAAAAGAAACACTTCCCCTTCTAACTGTAAAGCTGAAGTTGTGAGAAAACTGATAATCTCTCCGTCTTCTGAGATGATCAACAGCAAACTGTAAGTTAGAACTTTTATTTGTTTTTGTGTTTTACGCACACATTTTGTGCCAGAGAACATTTTGAACTCTAACATCACTAGTTTTATGTTCAAAATAAAAGACTCACAACTAACTTGTGAATCTAAGTGAAAAAGTTGATGTGTTTATATTAACTCTTAGTTTTATTTTTGTTATTATTAGGAATCATTTTGACCGTTAATGACTAAACTCATTCAAGAATTTTAACGAATGCTTTCCTCCACAATGCGTTTGATGTCTATGGAAAGCACTTTGAATTGTTTTATAAAATAATTATGCTTCACAAGTAAACTGGCTTTGACTTCATTTCTCAAAAAAAATTTCAACTGAACCACTGCTGGTTTTGTGAAGAGTTTCATTTCTGTTTTCAGATGAGAAGTAGGAATGTAGTTTAAGCTGAAGGGAGAACTCTAACATCAACATTAAACTGTAAGTCAGAAGTTTCACGTTATTTTATTTTGATAAACAAATTTATTCCACAGAACATTTTGAACTCTAGTAACACTTCTATGCTTACAATAAAAAGATTTTAAACTAACTCTCATGATAGTTTTATTCCTAGTTTCAATAGAATCTTTTTTGTGACTTTCTGCACAGTATTTTTTGATTGGTTACAAATGTTGGTTTTTCAGATTTGCTTGATCTTTAGACTCATCTTCACTGTATTTTTTTTTCCTTACTGTAAAAAGTCAATAAGTTACAGTTTGCCTTGTGCAATGATTGTCTATCAAACAGGAACTTGATAAAAATGTTAATCATTTGTTATTATAAGGAGATAACAATGTTGCTTTGTTGGGTGAGTCATATAAATCATGTTCTGTACCTCCATCTCTCTGTTTGTGGTTTACTAGACAAATTTTTAAGACCTGAAATGGATCTACAACCTAGTATGTGGTCCTATATGATTCATTACAGTGCGGGCAATACATCCTGACATAAAACTTGTTTTTTTTTTTCAGTGGTTGTTGTCTGACATGAACTGAGCAGCATGGATCCAGACGACAACATGGAGGAGTCCGTTCCCCTAACTAAAACAACTCAAATGGCAGAACATGAAGGAAAAAGCAAAACCCTAGCGTGAGATTTTGATCCCTAATTTAGCACATTATTCTCCACTTATCCTCAGAAGGGTAATCGAAAAACATTTTCATTTCAGAAATCCAACTCAACTTGAATCTGAACCTGATCCTGACCCGAGCTGCGTGTCTTTTGGAAGCAATCGCTCAATGTCTCAACCTATCATGTTCAGATCAGTGCAGCGTTTGACAGTCAGAAGGTGGGTTTCATTTGAGGTCAATTTTGTGACAATATTAAGTTCAAAGATTAAAGGTGAATAAGACCCTGAAATACTTTCACTCCTGCTCTTGTGCCTGACCTGTAGAAAACAATTCACCCTTTTCCAGCTTTTGACCAATAGATATTTAGTATTTGTATGACTGATTAAGTTCAGTTCAGAGGGCAGTTTCTGAAAAATATGTCACGTATGTCACAGGTCGAAAGAAAATTTATACAACAGAGTTAAACATGACCTTGACAGGTGAGTTCTATTCTAAAAAAAAACTCAGAAGGAAGAAGCGGTATATCATCTAAAAACCACCACCAAAAAAAGAGCACACTGTATTCTGAAATTCACCTGCAGCGAAGAGGGGGACACCAGGTGCTTAAATAGTCCAAAGCAAAATAAGGCACACCTGGGAACTGGGACCAGGTGTGTCAATTAGAGCTGAGAGCAGAATAGGAGAGAAGGAGTGATCCAGATGAATGGGAGATCATGACAGGAAAGAGTTAGGGCAGCCATGGCCAAACTACGGCCCGTGAGCCACATGCGGTCCATTAAACGATTTGATCCGGCCTACCTAACTTGAAAAATTTAAATAAATAAATCTAGTTATTTTTTTTATTTCCCCTGCAATTCTGACGTTTCGTTACTAGATGGTGCTCTATAAATGTATTAGCTTTGTTGAGAAAACAACAAAGCTTTAATGGGTCTTTGTGAGTGTGCATCACAAAGACCCATTAAAATGTGTGGGTCTTTGTGATGCACACTCTGTCAAAATAAACAGAGTGCACTGATATGGAAAGCCATCGGGCCGAATTCACGCACATAAACAAGCGTATTTGATGTTAAAACAAGCAAAATGTTACGTCAAGAGCTTAGATTTAAGACCTAGCGTTGCTAAATGCACGTTTTTAAGCACTATCGCACTAGATTACAGACCTAGCGACGCTAGATATGAAGTTTAACACTCTTGATGTAACATTTAGCGTGCTTGTTTAAAATCTAGCGCACCATTCTATCGGTCTAATCAGGGGATTACCAAAACATACCATCCAACTACTCCTGTTCTGCCCCCGAGCCCCTTACAAAATCTACAAAATTTACCTCCTCACCTACCAATGTGTCCATGGGATTGCCCCAACTTACCTCACTGAGCTCCTCTACCCACTTATCAACACAAGACACCGTTGCTCTAATTCCACCCACTGCCTCCACCAGCCCAGGACAAGGCTGACCACAATGGGGGACAGAGCCTTCCAGGCGGTTGTGCAACGACTCTGGAATGATCTCCCAGAAATCCTCAGGGCTCTGCAGAGTGTGGCCAAGTTCAAAAAAGGCCTAAAGGCATTCATTTTTAATAAAGCTTTTACGTAATTTTTTATTTTGTGGTTCTTTGTTTTGTGAATGTAGATTTTGGTTTTTAAATTGTTTTTATAGTTTTTACCTTGCCTAGATTTTTATGTAGCATTTTGGGATTTTTTTTTTTCTTAAAATGTAAAACGCATTATAAATAAAATGTATTATACTATTATCTGAGCCATGAAGAAGGACCTAACTGCAGCCATGTGTCGTTTAGGAGTGATCACTCAATGGACAAACCTACGATGTTTCACTCAAAACAACGCTCAGCAGTAAAAAGGTGAGTTACAATTAAAATAAATCTTGTGACTGTTCAAAGTGGTGATGCAGTTGATGAGGATGACAATTTTTATTGTCACTGCATATTATAACATTGTGCAATGAGATTAAAATGAAATGTCCAACATTCAGCACAATACATAAAATAAATAAAATAAAAATACTAAAATCCCGTTCCGTCATCTTCCCCTTGTTCCGGGATCGGGTCGCGGAGGCAACAGCCTCAAACGGGTAGCCCAGGCCTCTCTCACCCCGGCTGCATCCTCCAGCTCACCCGGAAGGAACCCAAGTCGATCCCCGGCCAGCTGTGAGACATAGTCTCTCAGCTCCATCACATTCGATCACTTCTTATCAATGTCGATATCAATATATCTGTTTACACCAGAACAATTAGCAAAATTAAATACAAAGTAATAGTAATTCATTACCCTCAAATGACGATATAGAATTGTGCATTTTGAATCAAACAGTCACCGACTTCAAAGAAGTTTATTTCCTACAACTGGTCTTTTCAGAATCTGTTTAGTGCAATTCTTTTATCGACACATGAAAGTGTCGGAATTTCTGAGCCAAACTTTTCCAAGTTGTCTCTCCTCCTACGTAGGCTCTGGAAATTTCTGAGGAATTAAAAAATGTGAGAATTTTTTTTTCCAACTTCGGTCTGGTTTTGGTTTTCACTTACATATAAATATTTCCAGATCCTCTCAGAGATTAGCAAAGCAACATTTGATAAAACTGAGCTGCAGTAATGAAAAATGTTTTTTTTTTCCCCAAAGACTCCATCAGAATGATGAACCTGACCCGAGCTGTGTGTCTTACACAAGCAATCGCTCCATGGACACACCTACAATGTTTAACATGGAACAACATCCAGAACAAAAGAGGTGAGTAATATTTTATGTAAATTTTCAAAACTACCAATCTTTATTACATTTCTATTTTTTTTTTTTACTCAAATAGTCTGTGTTGATGAGTTTTTTAAAGGTAAACAACAAAAAAACTTTTTTTAAACAAAACATGGGCTCCGGCACCCCCCGCAACCCCAAAAAGGACAGACGGGGTCCCAAAAAGGACAATTCTATAGTTTCTTCTAGAATTGAGACAAACTGAACATACTCAGGGTTCTTCCTGCTAGAGAGATTATGTCTCACAGACATTTTAAAACATGTTGCAAGCATTTCAAGTTCACTTCCTACAAGTGTATCGAAGGTATTAGCTTACAATTGAGATCCCCTGAAAATCGCCGGCCAGTAGGTAAATAGATGTGATACCATGACGGCAAATGCAAAGGCGTCCATCTGCGTTTGTTTGTAGCTTTTTGACTAGTTAAGCATGGAGACTGACAGAGCATACTGTCTGTGTTTGCAACAATTTCTGAAATTTGAGAATTTAAAGTCAGAACAAAAAACAACGTTCAGAGAGTTTTATTTATGGGAAAGACACGGTTGTGTCCTACCACTGATGGGATTTGGACAAAGTTAGATTTTTCATCTACACTTGTTAGCATATTATGCATGTCATGTTTTGTCCAAACCAGAAATCAGCAATCAGTTAAAACAAAAGAGTATCCACTCCCTGGAAAGTGAACTGTTTCCAAAGAGTCAGACTGTGTCCACAAAGTGAAAAACAAACCTAACAGTTTGATGGATCAAACAGGCAGGCAGAGAAAAAGGAAAGACTATATTTTTAAAAAGCTCTGTCCATTCAGGGAAAGCCAGTGGAACAAGTGGAGTGTTTCAAGTATTTTGGAACAAAGGTGGACACTCACCTGTCCTTCAAGACACACTCAGACTTTCTTTACTACAAAGCCCTACAATGCCTTCATTTGCTCAGAAAACTAAAGCATTTTAATGTCAGTAACAAAATTCCAATCATGCCTTACCATTACTAATACAATCCATCCTCACTTTCGTGATCACATGCTGATACAACTTTCTCTCCGACAAGCAGAAAACAAAAGTCTCAAAAATTACAAACCAAGCTGGGAAAACATTTCGTTCACCACAACCACCACTGTTACTTCTTTAGGAACGAGCTGGAATCAGGAAAGCCGCCCTGATCACAGAAGATTCGTCACACCCTGCATCACTTCTTTACCCTTCCCCCTTCAGGCCAGCGGTACAAAATTCCATTTAGCTACAAGATAAGCAGATAGGAAAGTTTTTGTTCCAATGGCAATCAAAGTATTGATTGCCGCAATAAACAATGGCCTTTCCTAAGCTTGTAGCATGTGGTTTTAGCATGTTGGGGGGGGGGGACCCAGTGACCCAAGTCCGGGCAAGGGCAATTTGGCCAGTCTTGGTTTTTGAGCCGTTCTTGGTCTGGCCCCTCACCTACGATCTTGGGTGACCATACCAGGGGCATTAACCCCCAGACAACATAGCTCTCAGAATTATTAGGGTACACAAAACCCTCCATCATGATAAGGTGGAGGCTCAAGGAAGAAAAGCTCTCGATTTACAAGTCGATCTACATTACCATCCTCACCTATCATCACCAGCTGTGGGTGGTGACCAAAAGAATGAGATCTCGGATACAAACGGCCAACATGAGCTTTCTCCGCAAGGTAGCCGGGCCCTCACTCAGCCATCCGGGATTTGCTCCTCCTCCAGGTCGAGAGAAGCCAGATGGGTTGGCTCCCAAGCGCTGCACTAGTGAAGTGTTTTGGGTACGTCCTGCCCGGAGGACACCAAGGGGCAGAATCCGGACCCGCTGGAGAGATTATGTCTCACAGCTGGCCGGGGAACGACTCGGGATCCTTCCGGGTGAGCTTGAGGTTGCAACTGGGGTGAGAAAAGCCTGAGTTTCCTGACTAAGGCTGTTGCCCCTGCGACCAGGCCAGATGACGACGGATTGGGATAAAGCAGTGCTGATCAGAGAACAAACGAGAGACTCTCTTTTTACTTGTACAAGGATAGAACACCCCAGCCGACTGACTAAAGTGACCATGAGAGAATATATGTCTTGTCTGCTTTAATTGTTCAGTTTTTGGATTAAAGAAAGGTGTGTCCTGACAGATTAGTACGGGAGAAAAAATAGTTACAGACTCCCACGAATGGTCGAGTAACATTGGTGAAATGAAGGTGAATAATGGCTGTTAACTCATTCATTAGTTTAACATAACAGATACCACTGTCATCCAGCTACAGCTCACAAACTGACCTTGGGGATCAGTGGAATTCAGAGTTCCTCAATAAAAAAAATAGTAAAGGAGACTTTTGAATGATGAAATAAAATGAGTATATAAAGACATACATTTTCTGCCTAACATACGTATACTGTTTGAGCCCTGTTAAAGGAAAGTTTTTGAGCCATTGTGTCAGAAAAATGAAGCTTTTTAATTCTATTCTATTCTGTAAAACTTGAATGCAGTTTTCTGAACACATGGTATAATTCTCAACAATTTATTCACAGAATAAAACTAAAGAGCGTAGAACATCAAACGCAGCTGGACTCTATATTTATGGTCTGTACATTTCTTTGTTACTTTCATGCTTCAATTTGATAAGCAGCACATTGTCTGCATGTCTAATAAGAAACATAAATTTTGCTTGATCTCATCAGTTGTGTGATTTTTTTTTTTTCCCAGGTGCTGGAAGAAAACATAATCTCTTTTGTGAAGGAACAGCTGCAGAAGATCCAGAGGTTTTTGAATCCATATTCTTCAGAATATATGGTGTTTGAGGGAGAGGACGACAAGCAGAGGGGCAGCAAGGAGGCATTCGTTAAGATCACAAAAGATTTTCTGAGACAAATGAAGCAGGACACTCTGGCAGAAAGCCTACAGAACTGTAAGAGGAGTTGAATTTTTTTTTCAAATTTTTAAAGTTTAAAGTTTTACTAAAGTTACATCCTCAAAGAACATGTGAACGTGTGAAGCAATTAAATTAGTAAATTTTGAAAACAAAATGCATTCATTTTTTTTCTTCTAGACTCCTTTCTCGCAATGTGCAGACAGAAACATAAATCTTCTCTAAAGAAAAGATTCGAGCTTCTGTTTGAGGGAATTCCTAAAGAAGGGAAACCAACTCTTTTGAATCAAATCTTCACGCCGCTTTGTATCACTGAGGGAGGAACTGCAGAGATTCACAATGAGCATGAGGTCATTCAGATTGAAAAAGCCCTTTGGAGATCAGATAAAGCAGTTAAAGCTGTTAGACATGAAGACATCTTTAAACTCAAATCTGATAGGGATCAACCAATCAGAACAGTGATGACAAAGGGTGTGGCTGGCATTGGAAAAACTGTCTTGACACACAAGTTCACTCTGGACTGGGCTGAAGACAAAGCCAACCAGGACATTCAATTCATGTTTCCATTCACGTTCAGAAAGCTGAATGTCCTGAAAGAGAGAAAGTTCTCCTTGGTGGAACTTATTCATCACTTTTTCACAGACACCAGAAAAGCAGGAATCCGGAACTTTGAAGACTACCAGGTTTTTTTTATCTTTAATGATCTGGATGAGTGCAGACTTCCTCTAAACTTCCACAAGAATGAGATTCATACTGATGTTACAAAATCCACATCGATGGATGTGCTGCTAACAAACCTCATCAGTGGACATTTGTTCCCATCTGCTCGCCTCTGGATCACCACACGACCTGCAGCAGCCAATAAGATTCCTCCCAAGTATGTAGCCATCATGACAGAAGTCAGAGGCTTCACTGGCCACAATAAAGAAGAGTATTTCAGGAAGAGGTTTAGAAATGTGGAGCGGGCTGACAAAATCCTGTCCCACATTAAGACAACACACGGTCTTTACATCATGTGTCACATCCCAGTCTTCTGCTGGATCACTGCTACGGTTCTAGAGGAAGTTTTGGAGAATAGGAAGAGTGAGGAGCTGCCCCGTACACTAACAGAGATGTATATTCAGTTTCTGCTTTATCAGGCCAAAGTGAAGAAGGTCAAGTACGACATAAGTTTGGTTGAAGATTCACATTGGAGTCCAGATAACAGAAAGATGATTGAGGATTTGGGAAGATTGGCTTTTGAGCAGCTCCAGAAAGGAAATATAATCTTCTATGAAACAGACCTGAAGGACTGTGCAATCGACATAACAGCAGCCTCAGTGTACTCTGGGGTGTTCACACAGATCTTTAAAGAAGAGAAAGGAATGCACCAGGAGAAGATGTTCAGGTTTGTTCATCTGAGTGTTCAGGAGTTTCTGGCTGCTCTTTATGTTCACCAGACTTTTGTCAAAACTGGAGTCAATCTGATGGAAGAGAGTGAAAGTTCAGAGAACTCTGAAACTCGTGATCTACAGTCTTTACATCAGTGGGCTGTGTACAAGGCCATACAGAGTCCAAATGGACACCTGGACTTGTTCCTTCGCTTCCTTCTGGGTCTTTCAATGCCATCTAATCAGAAACTCCTACAAGGTCTGATGGAACAGACAGAAAGTAACACACAGTCCAAACAAGATACACTGAACTACATAAGACGCAAACTCGATGAGAATCTCTCCACAGAGACAAGCATCAACCTGTTCCACTGTTTGACAGAACTGAATGATCCCTCTGTGAAGAAGGAGATCCTTTTGTACCAAAGATCAGATAAATTGTCCCCTGCTCAGTGGTCAGCTCTGGCTTTCATTTTACTCTCATCAGAAAATTATGTGGACGTATTTGACCTGAAGAATTTCTCATCTTCAGAGGAGGCTCTGCTTAGGCTGCTTCCTGTAGTGAAAGTTTCCCACAAAGCTGTGTAAGTATTAAACCACATTAATTGCCTAAACACTTGCTGTTACTCTTTTTCATAAATCACAATGTGACGTGTTTTTCTTTCTCAGACTGAGTATCTGCACCTTGTCAGAAGAAGGATGTTCGGCTTTCTCGGCAGTTCTGGGTTCTCAGTCTTCAAGGCTGACAGATCTGGAACTAAGTACCTCCACCTCAGGATTTAAGAAGCTATCTGATGGCTTTCTGAGTCCAAATTGTAAATTGGATGCACTCAGGTCTGTATTCTTTCTATGCAGTATGTTGAGAGTATCAGTAAATAATCCAGAATTTTAAAACATTTTGGTTTCAACTTAGAAAAAGTGCAATTGTGCCAAGTCACTTCTCGTTTATAGTTGCTGTACCATTGTCTTCTGCTTTTCTGAGGTTGGCCAGGGACTTAAAGAAGGAAGTACAAACTTCTTGGCTCATCAGGGAGAATCATGTGCCATTTCTAGGCCAGCTGTAAGACATAATCCCTCCAGCAGGTCCAGGTCCATCTCTGGTATTGCAAGCTCATCCTGGATGGCAGAGACACTCAGTAAATCTTTGAGAGGAAGTCCAGCTGCAGTGTGGCAGAAAATTACTTTGCCCACTTGTAGTCATGATCTTGTTTTCTTTTAGGCACCCCACACAGCTCTTGACCTTTTAATGGGGGTTCCAAATGTAGACAAACTGGTAAATTGAGACGTCTGCCTTTAGGCTCAGCTCTCTCTTCACCACGTTACTCCGATACAGTGTCCAGTTATTTGTGGATGATGCAACAGTATACTTGTTGATCTCGTTCAATGCAGATTTTCCACCAGTGAACAAGACTCTGAGCTACTTAAACTCCTTCTTAGGGAAAGACCCTGTCCTTGACCTGTACAAGCCATTCCACCATTTTCTGGTCGAGGACCATGATTGTACATCTGAAGGTACTGATCCCTACCCCAGCCTTATTTGGCTTTGAATCACTTCAGTGTGAGTTGGAGTTCACAAGCTAATGAAGCAAATAGAACCACATCCTCTGCATAAGCACAATCCTAAGGTCACCAAACCGGATTCTTCCGCTGTCTCAGCTTTGTCCAGAATACCTGAAATAATCATTACCATAGAGCAACTCCGTGAACATCTCACCCACCCCCAAAAACCCTGCCACTAAGAATATCACACTGTCATTTGGAAACATCAGCCTATGAAGATTCTTGTCTAATCCTTATTAATCTGTCCATGATCATACCGAGGCTCAATACCGAGGAACAAGAAGAGGCTCAAAGCTCTTCCTGTTGCCATCCCATCTCTGCTCTGTCATACTTATACCACAACTCACTGTCTTAGAGTCCTTAGAGATGGCCTGAATCGCTCTAACATACCTCTCTTCCGCTGCAGACTTCCTCATGCAATAATAATAATAAATATAATAAATTTGCTTTAAAAAGCACCTTTCAAGATACCCTAGGGACACATCTGCAGTACTCTTTGTACTGCAGATGTGGGCATTTAACCACATTAAGCTCAGAAGTTCTCGTTTTGTTCTTAGCCGGATTTCAACAACTCTTCCCTATAATTTTGTTTTGTGATTTATTAACTTATGTACTTGCCAAAACTCTGCACACCTACCAGATTCTTAAAAATAACTATCCTCAGATTTCTTCTCCCTTCCTTTGAGGTCTTCTCACTATCTGCAATACAGTTTTTAAAAACCCAGTCAAAAACTCTACAGCCAACTCTTCTAGACACAGGTATGCAGGTATACAGTTTCACGTGGCCTTTCTGCTCTTCATCCCCTTCAATGCTTTGCTCACTTACTCATGACTGGTCGAGACTTCCCACTTATAATGGTCACTTCTTTTACTCTTTATTTATCTCATTTTACTCTTTCAGTAATGATTCAAAGAAGTCTTTCCATCTTCTCATTATACCAGAGACACATGTCAATAACCACTACACATTGCCTTTCTCTCAAGTAGTCTTTTATTCTACAATATCTAAGTTTATTATGATTCTTTAAAGTTTTTATTATTATTTCTTTGTTCATCCAGACTGAAGATCTCTGAGCCCTCAAAGGAAAGTTGTGAAGTCCTGTCCCCAGTTCTCAGCTCTCCGTCAACCTGTTTGAAAAAACTATTTTTGGGTCACAACTACCTGGAAGAATCAGGATTGAAGCACCTGTCTGATGGATTGAAAAGTCCAAACAGCAAACTGGAGACACTCTGGTTAGAATGAATTAAAATATATCATGTACTGTAAAGTCCTCTTTCAATTTGTGGGAATAGAAATGTCGGGCTGATTCCAGACAAATGAGAAAGTTTGATTCAATGTTGAAAGTTAACTAAGCCTGTAACACTTTCATAAAACTTAACTATGTTTAATAATTTCATAAATAAATAAATAGATTATTTTACAATCATATCTTACAGTGTGAGTACATTTGTAGAGTTAGAACCCTATGGAATTTATACAAATTACCATCCAGTTTTGTACTCAATTCTTACCTCTTACTAGACTTAAAATGATTATTGTGGTATCAGAAGTTTGAAAGTGGAAATATGATGTCAAACGTCAGGAAAACAAATGCATCGTCATACAATATGTCATTCAAAACAACTTCAATCATAAACTAAACTGTTACCACATTCATTAGTTGCATTGATCTTTTTTTCTAAGTAGTTTTTGATTACACCAGCAAAACTCATGCAGACAATCCCCATTTAAGTAGAATAAAATATTTGTTTGTCTATTAGTCTGTATCCTGTAGCCAGCAAAATATGTACTTAAAATAAAAATTATGTTCAAAATAGAATGCATTTTAGATTAGATTAGAATCACTTTAGCTAGCACAAAGCAAATTAATACACTGGGTAAATGTTATGTATGCTTTCACATTTATTCATTTTTGGTGGGGTTTTTTTTTTCTGCATTTTTTGTCAGGCTGAATGCATGTGAACTCTCACAGAAAAGTTGCATTGCCTTGTCAGCAGTTCTCAGCTCTCAGACCTCTCTCATTGAACTAGACCTGAGTAACAACGATCTACAGGATTCAGGACTAAAGGAGCTCTCCCATGGATTTAGCAGTTCAAACTGCAAACTGGAAAGTCTAAGGTAAAAACCACTGTTGTAAAATGTATTGACTGCCAGGCATTCATACCTTCATTCTTTCTAAGAAGTCAATGTAGGACTGATCATGAGGAGAACATTCAGGCCCAAAGGAAAAACTGTTGTTGACTTTAAAAAACTAGGTTTAGTACTTTAATTTTATAAGATCTAGATTAACCTCCCTAGAATATTTTGTTGAATGATATTTTTTGCACAACTCAGTATTTAAATACTTTCTGCTTTATTTAGTGACAACATTTCTTAATTTTAAAAAATAATAATAATAATTATTTTTTTTTTTTCTACAGCTTGTCAGGCTGTTTGATCACAGAAGATGGATGCACTTTTCTTGCCACTGCTCTAAAGTCTAACTCCTCCCACCTGAAAATGTTGGACATTAGCTATAATCACCCAAGAGATTCAGGAGTAAAACAGCTGATGGATGTACTGGAGGATCCACACAAACTCAGGTATGGAGAAAGTATCTTCTGGCAAACAGTTTATATGAGAGGAGAAAGTGCAAATCTCATTTTCCTCATCTCTCTCTCTCAGCCCTGTTCATCTGGTTTAAACTGTAGATGAATAATGTTTACCTGAACCTAAAAGAATATAACAGCAGTGCAGGACATGTATAAAGACTGTAAGACAGAGGTGAGCAGAACCGTGTAGGGAGTCTTGCCAACTGCTGTTGTGGCCACCATTTTGTTGCCTAAGCTTGATTTAAGATGACATTTGTTCACATAATCATGGTTTTGACCGATTGATGAAAATTTCAGAACCATATGCTCTCTTTTTAAGCATTTCAGTGGTGGGTGATCGTTGACAAATATGCAGTATTCGGTATTGTGTTTTTCGAATAGGTTTTAAGGGTTTGTCGTTTCACACCACGAGTTGGGGACATGTTTCTGAAGAAGAAGTAGGATTGTTCTAATCAGGACTAAATGTGCTCAAAACATAATGCAGTCAAATCTCTCTGTAATGAACTTCAGAAGGCAAAAGTCCGTAATTCTAGAGCAGGGGTCACCAACCTTTTGGAAACTGAGAGCTACTTCAAGGGTACTGAGTAATGCAAAGGGCTACAACTTTGATAATACACTTCTGAAATAACAAAGTTACACAGTGTACCTTTAATTTGATATTAATATTAATGATATTCTATGTGAAGACACTGATTGTTAATGATTCGTCACAATAATTATTTCAGTATGATTAAACAAGGTAGGATACAGATATATTTCAATATGCAATATCCAAGTGTTTCATTTTCAAATGATCACTTTCACAACATTTTGCAGGAAATCCCTTTCAATTTTTACAAGCCACCAACAGTTATCAAATTATAAACTCTGAACCATGTTTGTATAAATGATCAATTATGTAAGATTTAACAAAAATCTACACCTTTTAAAATAAGGACGACTGTGGCAACGCACAGTCGCACCGCAGATGAGACACACACAGTTTTCTTTCACGTCAGTAAAAAAGAACTCTTCCTTCCATTCACTGTGAAAATGAAAAGTTTTCTTCCTTTTTTCTGCCATATTTTTGTGGGTAGAAAACGCATTCGTAACCTCATCTTTGCAGCGCTAACATTTACAGTACGTTTTTATGTATTCGTTTTTAAATTTACATCACTGTAAATGAAATTCAAAACGAATAGCAACATAAGTAAATTAATTTTTTAGACAGAGCTAATTTGGGATTAGTGCTATTTTTAGAACTGGTCTGCGGACGACTGATGCGGTCGCTGTGGGTGGCCTGGTGCCCGTGGGATCCTGGTTGGTGACCCCTGTTCTAGAGACTCTTATCAAAGGAAAAAAATACATTGAGATCAAATTAGGAATTAAAAATGAGCCCATCATGAGTAAGGTGAGATACAGAACAACTTGACTGTAGTTAGATTTTTTTCATCAAAACACCCGAAAAGGCACATCAACCACATTTATATCAAAGTAATAGAACAATAAAATGCAAATTTCTTTACCATCAGTCACTTCAAATGAGCTGATCTACTCTATAAAAAAATGAAACTGGTGCACATGTAACACACACTGAATAAAATGAAAGAAGGTTAATTATACTCACACCCCAAGGAAATATTTTTTTTTTTGGTGACCAATCCAATCGTTTCACTTTTTGTATGCGGATTTTCTGCCTTTTCTCATCTTTTGGGAAACAATGCATGCAAAATATTACATTGGACGCTCAGTAATCAAGGAAACGAATGCATACATGCTGCATACGTTCCCTAGGTAACAAAATGACCACTTGACACTGCATGACTTAATTGACCAATCATAAATGAGACATGGGTTGGCCAGACTTTCTTTACAGGCAACTATTGTGGTGAGGTGTGCTACATGTGTGACAGAGGAAATTAAAGTGGAGGTAGGACTGCATCAGGGTTTGGCTGTGAGTGTGAGTTTTTGGTTTGCTGGTAAACAGATTGACAGTCTAGATCAGATAGGAAGTGAGAGATGAAAACAGATGGAAGAAAAGCTGAAGAGATGAAGGTTTACCCTGGAAAGGAGAAGTATGAAGGAAAGGTTAGGGTTAGTGAGACAGGGTACATGTGTTTGAATTAGAAGAACCCAAAAGGAAGAATGATGTATCAGTGAGGAAAAAAGATATGGAGGGTTTTAAGATCTTAAAATAAACAGTAAAGAGCTCCTTTTTTCTAGATGAGAATGATGCCCAGGTTTGCTTGCAGAGTAACAGCACAGCTTTGAATACTTTTGTCTTCTCAGGTTTGAACCTGCTGGAGAAAAATGGTTGAGACCAGGTCTGAGGAAGTGTAAGTACCTTTCCATTGGTTTCTACAAAGAGCTTATCGATCAATTAGTGAGACAGACAACAAAATAGAAATTCTCTGTTCCTGCTTTCTTTGTTCTTCCACCATATCAGAGCACACACGGTTGCCTGCACAGAGCGGGCACAGTGCATGGGGATGTGTTTTCGGTGACTTTCAAACAGGAGTCCATTCCTTCCAACAACCAACATTTATAAATTACCAATGTCTCATAAAAAAAAGTAAAATTGGCCAAATTAGTCGGCCAAATAAAAAAAATGGCCTGGCCCTAGTTTTTATCTAGTCCACCATGTACACACATTGGCACAACTCATAGATGCCTGTTTATATTCCAATCACATGTGCGTTGTTTGTTCGTTCTCTACTTCAGATTCCCGTGATCTCACTATCGAAACAAATACAGTGAACAACAATTTGAAACTGTCCGACAACAACAGGAAAGTGACACTTGTGGAGGAGAGGCAGACATATCCTGATCATCCAAAGAGATTTAACTGGACTCAGGTAGTGTGTGAAAATGTTCTGACTGGCCGGTGTTACTGGGAGGTGGAGTGGAGAGGGGATGTTTGTATCTCTGTGAGTTCCAAAGAAATCAAAAGGAAAGGAAAAACCAATGATTGTGTGTTTGGACGCAATGATCAGTCCTGGAGTCTGAACTGCTGCGACAAGGGTTTTTCAGTCTGTCACAATAACAGATTTACACACATCTCCTCCTCTCCCAGTAACAGAGTAGCAGTGTATGTGGATTGTCCTGCAGGGACTTTGTCCTTTTACAGAGTTTCCTCTGGTAATCTGATCCACCTTCACACCTTCAACACCGCATTCACACAGCCTCTGCTGCCTGGATTCTTGTTTGGAGTATTTGGTTCCTCAGTGTACTTGTGTTAAAGGTATTGAATGAACTTGAAACTATGTACATCCCTGCAGCACACAGTGGCAAAGCCACCAAGCACTCTAGTAAACAGTGCAGAAAAGCCATCTCCAAAGAAAAAAAACATCATGTATGTGTCTAAAGTCTTACATGGTGTATCTGACAATCACAATACCACCACCTCTTCCCACCCTGCACTTCATTTACATTACACATCATTTAAATTATTTTATTGGGTTTTACATTCAAGATTCTTTATTGCCACCATTCTCGTAGTAAAATTTAGACAGACTTCACACACACACACACACACACACACACACACACACACACACACACACACACACACACACACACACACACACACACACACACACACACACACACACACACACACACACACATATTTATACAATAGCATCACAGAAAGGGAGAGGAAGAAGCTGAACAGAATCACCAAGAAGTCCAGCTCTGTCCTGGGCTGCTCCCTGGACTCAATGCAGGAGGTGGGTGACAGAAGGGTCCTGAAGAGACTGACATCCATGCTGGACAACAAGTCCCATCCCCTGTAGGACACTCTGTCTGCACTAAAAAGCAGCTTCAGTGGCAAGCTGCTCCACCCTCGCTGTGTGAAGGAGAGATTCAGGAGGTCTTTCCTTCCTTCTGCTGTGAGACTCCACAATGAGCAATTTTAACCATGTGCTCTTTTTGCTATTTCTTGCCAGAGCTATGCAGTAGTTCACTCACTTTGAATGCATGTTTTTTTCCATTGTCTATTTTCCCTTTTTTGTTTTTGTATTGTTTGTGCATACTTGTCGTGACCTTTTTTTTCTTCCTGTCCCTGTACTGTTGCAAACTGCAATTTCCCCAGTGTGGGACAAATAAAAGTTTTCTTTGTATCTCAAATATATATACAGTATACGTATATATATAAAAAAAGTATAAAAATCCCCAAAAACAGTATGCATAGTACAAGTAACAGTACAAACAGTATAAATATCTTGTGTATTTTGTTTAATCTTTATGTAAAGCGACCATGAGAGCGTTTAAATGGGGTTCAAAATAAAATTTATTATCATTTATTATCATCACAGTTGGGGTGAAAATATTCACATCTTTGTATTTTCTGGTTTTGGTTTTGTTTTGTTTTAAATACTTTTTAAAAGTCAAACTTTAATTAAAAAAGTGTGAACCATAACAAGTAATAAAAATAGTTTAATCAAAAATTGCTATGTTTTGTGCCAAAATATTAAAAAAAAAAACAACTCATGTCTTGATCATGTTGAACATTGTTCTTATATTTGTAAAACTTTTAATCTTTTAAATGCCAATGTATTTTATGTTGATGAGTAATGTATATTTTGTTATTATATCACAGTTTTGATTGTTAATCAAATCAGTATAAATCTGAAAATAAACAGGTGGCACATTTTTTTTGTTTTATTTGTAACAACAATTTGAAAAAAAAACCCTCTTGATTTGACCTTTTGTACATTTTTCTTCTGTTTAATTAAATAAATCACATATTGGACCATTAACACATTGTGTGCTTTTCCTTTACTAACAGTAAACACAGTAAACACTTTGCTAACAGTAAACAAAGGTTTTGAAAGTCAGGCCTTTGACACATGAAAGAAAATAATTGATTGCATTAGAAACCCAAAGGTTCTCACTCACAAAGTAAAACTACAGTCAACTTGCTCTTTCAGATTTTATTACTGTCGTAAAACCTCAAAAAAATAAGATTAGTGTCATTTTATAGCAAAAACAATAGTTACAAAAAATCTTTTTGTAACTAAGAAAACATTACAAAAAACTTCTAATGTTCTTTTAGTTGTTCTTTGTACTTTTATTTTTGATAACAATTTCAAAATTATTATTCTGAAAGAAACTAAAATAGAAATTTGGATCCCATCAAGATTCTGGCTAGTTCAATTTTGTCCTATGTTTCTTAATATCCCAATAAATTGATGACTGGGTGTTTCTACGGTTCTCAGGTGCTAATTGAATGGTAAACATTTGAAATAAACAATATACAGTTTGACTGAAGAATTGACAAATTAAAAAGTTACAAGATCTAAATAAAAGGGCAGGGGTTTGTGCAAAATTCAACTTTTTGGAGGTTTCTTTGTTAACATTAGGTTTCTATGTTCGTTCTCTCCACCCCTTTTCTATCCAGTATTCTGTCTCCTCTGCTTATCTTGTCACTATGGGGAGCAGAACATTCAGCCGCTCTGCTCCTGGACTGTGGAATTCACTCTCTCCCGACCTCCTGACTTCCAAAACACTGACACACTTTCACATTTCAAATTCAGATCAAAAACTCATCTCTTTCTATAGGACGTCACTGTCGCTCCCAGGCCACCGCCTGGACCGGCAGGTATTCACAGCAGACACATAAATGACAACACACGTACAGTTCATGGAAATGGTTCATTTTGAAGATTTCTCGAGTTTTGATTTTAATTAAATCTGTTCAGTCTTGTATTCTGAATGCTCTGGATGACATTGCACCAATGAAGGTGAAAACAGTTAAAAATAAGCAGAAAACACCTTGGAGAAACGATGAGTCAGTCAAAGCACAAAAACGGGAGTGCAGGAAAGCTGAGCGTAAATGGCGCAAATTTGAGCTTCAGATTCACTACAAGATTTATAGAGAAATGTTACATGTCTACAATCAGATCTCACTTAAAACCAGAGAGATGTATTTCTCTGAAATAATTCGGAACTGTAATAATAAGTCACGTTTGCAACAATAAATGGATTAACAAATCCCCCAACTCAAATCGTCGGTGAATTGGTTTCGACTTCAAAATGTAATGAGTTCGCTGTATTTTTTAATGACAAGGTTCAGAACATCAAAAATTCCATCAAAGCCACAGTTCAAATAACAATCTTACCAGATTGTTCAAGCTAAATGACTTCACCTCAGTAACAGAAACAACTGTCAAAGAAATTATCACTAGTCTGAGTTCATCTACTTGCTCTCTTGATATATTACCCACCAGATTTCTAAAATCTGTGTTAACCAGCATGTTGGCACCAATCACTCAAATAGTCAATGTGTCACTTCAAACCGGATATTTCCAAGTGCCTTGAAAACTGCGGTCATCAAGCAATTCCTTGAGAAGAGTAGTCTTGATGCCACAATACTTAAAAACTATCGGCCTATTTCAAACTTACCATTTACAGGAAAAATTCTTGAGAAAGTTGTTTACCAACAACTGACAAAATTTATTTTTGTTAACAACTCATTCGACGTTTCCAGTCAGGTTTTAGACCTCATCACAGCACAGAGACAGCTCTGATCAAGGTAAATACTAACTAACTGATAGTGCTTCAAAATAGTGTGAAGACAAAAGCAATCAACAAAAAGCTCAAAAACACAATGAGGTTTGTTTTATTGTGCAGCATTTAGTTTGTGATTGCAAGTTTTTTTTAATCTCTGCTTTTCAATAGAAGTTGTGTACCGACACCCTACGGAGGCCCGAACATGAACCTCAATACAATGAGTTCAAATGACAAGTTAATTGCAGAAAAAAATGCTACCATGATTCTAAGGAATAGAGTCTCTTTTATTTACCATAAAAAAGAACTCAGAGCAGTAATACGCTTACCAAATTGTTTTTGTTGGCATCAACTCTTAAGACATGGCACAAACTCTTTGTGGTTGCCTTAAAAAAAACGCACTATTATCGAGTGTGCTGCATTCAAAAGACTTACCCAGCCAAACCAGAAGACATCTGATAGTTTGCGTCTCTCGGCCGTTGGAGATAAATGCATCATGAGAGAAAAGAGTGGGAATGTGGGTTTGGAAGGATAATTTGTGATGGAATACGAGTATATCATCTTTTAAAAGAAGCACAACTATTTTCTGTCCAAGTGGGTTTTTGAGAACCAACATAACAGCTTGTAACACTGAAAGCAAACAGGTGTTAAAATACTTGCATTTTGTCTTCTAAACTGCTTATTCCTAATTGGGTCGTGGGGGTGTCGGTGCCTGTTGTGGCTGATTTCAGGCGAGAGGCAGAGAAACCTTGAACAGGTTGCCAGTCGGTTGCAGGGCCACACACACAGACAACCATACACACACACACACACACACACACACACACACACACACTCATTCCTAGCGGCAATTTCATAGCAGCCAAACAACCTAACCTTAGATAATGAACTTAGCGTGCATGTTTTTGGTGGATGGGAAGAAACAGGGGTACCCAAAAAAAACTCCTGCATACACAGGGAGAAGATGTAAACTCCACACAGAAAGGCAGGTGTTTCAAGCCTCGTCCCCACCCCGGACTCAAACACCTAGCCTTCTTGCCATGAGGCCACTGTCCCACCGTGCAGCCCCTGTTTAAACACTGAATAAACCAAATATTTTAAGAAATGAGTCCCAATCACTGGACAGGGCATTTTCGGAGGCTATTCTTCATAATTATTTTTATGCTTTTTTGTTGGCCCTTGAAAATACGTATTCTTACAATTTTCTTCAAAGTGGGATTTGTACTTGATTATATTGTGCTTTTTTTGGAATCTGAAGCCCCTTGTTATGAGTGTTAACTCTCGCCGGTTAGACGTCACATTTAAATGTAATATTTGTATTCTGGATAGAGGTGTTTGGTAGACACTGACAATTAATTAATATTCATAATGGGACCAAAGACACTGATACGGGATCACGCAAAGAAAACCCCACAAATGCCTTTTAACTGTAACACAATTAAAATTTCTTTAAAAGATTTATTTTCTTTGCACAGTAGTTTTTGCAGTGTAACCTCACTGCTAGCCGGCCAGGGTTGCTCGATTGGGTGAGGTTCGTAATGCTAGCCTTTTCTGGTGGAGTTTGGATGCTCTTCCTCTGTCTTGTCTATCTAAAACATATCTTACTAAATGCTTATCTTTTTTTTTTGGTCTGTCCTGTATGTTTCCTTTTCTAAACAGCCAGATTTCTGACGTGTTAAATAGTTTCTCTAGAAAAAATGAACTTTGTTTTCATTGTTGAAAAACACAGGAATCAAAATTAAAAGTAACATTTAATTTATTGAGGCATTTTATACAAAACACATAAATATTTTTGACTTAACAAACACTGGAAACAAAATAATTTACATTCATACAAAATAGTACTTCTGACATTTATTTAACAAACTAAAAAGGAAAAAGTTGTTTTCAATTGTCATAGTTATTCAAAAAATGTAGTTTTCAGTGACGTATTGGGGTGCCCTCATACTTCTTAATGACATTCTGAAAAATAATTCTCAGCTGCCTTGGAGCACTGGCGAGACGGCTTCTTCAGCAGTTCCCTGAAAAAATGAGGAAAATAGTTTAAACCAAAATTTTAAACAAAAAAGAATGCATTTTTAAAAACTGGGATGTCAGCAATTGTACATGCTAATCAACCACTTTATCATTTGATCTTTGCCAACAAGGACTTACCTCCAGTAGCCACTCTCCACAAAGCAAGCCACATCATCAGTTATGTCATCATCTGTGAAGGCTGCAAGAAAAAAATTCATCAGTAAATCATACCGTGATAAACCTTTTTTAATAGTTCGTACTGCTGTAGCTTACCTGAGCAGGATGACTGGCATTCATTTCTGGACCAACTGTTTCCAGAGTCACAAGAGAAGTCAGAAAACTGAAAGATCCCGTAATAGCCAAAGGGACTACTCTCCTCCTTAGACTTGGACTCATTAGATTCTTTCGACTCTTTGGACTTCCTGGACCCATTGGATTTTTTTGACTCGCGACTTGACGAACGTCGTTGACGACCTTTGCCGTTTTGCTTCTGCTTTTCATGGGATCCCTCCATCGAGTGGTCTTCATCATCTTCCATCATGTCTTCATCTGAAAATGAGGTGGCTGTGGAGTTGGAGAGTTTAGAGTTCTTGTGCATTTTAGAGTGGCTTCTTTGTGAACGACGATGACGTCTTTTGCCCTTCTGCTTTTGCTTTTCATAGGATCCCTCTGTCGAGTGGGCCTCATCATCTTCCATGTGGCTGTCATCTTGCATTACATCTTCACCAGAAAATGAGGTGGCTGTAGAGTTGGAGTTTTCGGAATTGTGCATTTTGGAGCGGCTTGGTGAACGACGATGACGTCCCTTGCCCTTTTGCTTCCGCTTTTCATGGGATCCCTCCATTGAGTGGTCTTCATCATCTTCCATGTGGCTGTCGTCTTCAGTCATGTCTTCATCTGAAAATGAGGTGGCTGTAGAGTTGGAGTTTTCGTAATTGTGCATTTTGGAGTGGCTTCTTGGTGAACGACGTTGACGTCCCTTACCCTTTTCCTTCTGCTTTTCATGGAATCCCTCCATCGAGTGGTCTTCATCATCTTCCATGTGGCTGTCATCTTCCATCATGTTTTCATCAGAAAATGAGGCGGCTGTAGAGTTGGAGTTTTCAGAGCTGTTGTGCATTTTGGAGTGGCTTCTTGGTGAACGACGATGACGACCTTTGCCTTTTTGTTTCTTGTTTTTATGTGATCTCTCTTCAGAGTGGTCTTCCATGTGGCTGTCATCTTCCATCATCTCGTCTTCGTAGAATGAGGGTTCTTCCTCGTCCAGAGATTCCGTGGAGTTGAACTCGTCAGAATGTGACTCCTTGTGGGACTTTCTCCGAGCATCTCGCTTCTTTCTGACCAGGAGTTGGGTGGTGGATTCAAAGCCAGAGTTTGTACTTCTATCTAATGGTTGAGTTGTGGTTTTTGCTCCAACGACTCCATTGCCACTTGTTGTGGAATGCATAGGATTGCCTGTTGTAGGATTTTTTGGTCCGACTGTTGTTTTTTGATTCCCTTCCTCACCACCCAGGCTGGTGTCAAAGTTTGACCTCCTCTCCACCTCACAAGCAACTGCAATTAAGAATCACACAAAGAAAACAAAAAGAAAAGGATGTTACTTAAAAGATTTTTACTGGTTTTGAGGCTGCCAAGAAATATTTTCTTTTTCTGCTTGGTTATGTAATAGTTTTAATGTGTCTTTAACAAATTAGTCACCGAACAAAAAGCCGTCGGTCGTTTTATTGCAACTGACATGATACTTTATTCGTGTTCCTATTTTTTACGAATAAACTGGTTAATTTAGGCTTTGGTATGACATTTAGAATTTCTTTTAGAATATTTCAGTCCCTAAATTGCCCTCAAAGCATCTGAAGCTCATCTTCATAACTAATTTCTACAACTTTACGAAAACATAATAAAAGAGAAAAAAAAAAAAACCTCACCAATTGCCAGGATTCGTTCCTTTCGTGATCCAAGCTTTTTAGGCAGGGTGAGAGCATTATCAAGTGCATCTCTCAGCTCACACTTGGAGACGATTCGGCTCTCAGAGAGGGTGCAGACCAGAGTCACCACAGCCAGTGGCAGCAAAAACCTCATGATTATTCTGAGAGGAAAGATCAAATGTTACCTTGTTGCTCCTGATGAGAAAAGGTGAAATTGTGTCTGTGCCGAGCGTAAATCCAGCTTTAATTCAATTCAATTCAATTCAATTTTATTTGTATAGCCCAAAATCACAGAATGTCCGTCTCAATGGGCTTCACAAGAAAAAGAGGAATGTATTAACACAAATACACAACAAGAAAAATAACTAACAAATGCTAACTAAACAAGACTAGCACATTAATGCACTTAGACTCTCCTTCTCGGTGAGGAAAAACTCCTAAAAAACCCATCAGTGGGGAAAAAATAAGAAACCTCATGGGGATCCAATGCTTTATAAAGCATGAGAATGGCATCTGGTTTTTCTACATTCAAAGTTTTTTGCTGAGATCATTGGTGACTAGGCAAATTTTTCCGAGAATTAAAAATTGTACAAACACGCACCATAATTGACTATTCATCATATGTAATCTACATTTTGTGCAAATGATGAAAGATTCTCTTATATTTGAGTTTATTGACTTTTCGATGACTGAAATTATAGTTAGATTTTTAAAGTTTTTCACTTCTTTTTACTTTCTGCTTTGTGTCAGAGATAAAACACACTTGACAAAAAACTTGACAAAACACTAAAAAATAAACTACCAGTGAACAAAAAAATATAGATCTGATGACCGAATTCATCAAATCTATGAATGAATGAGTGATTTGTTGTTAGAAAAGATCAACAATGAGAATTGATATACGAAGCAAAGTGTTTTTTTACAGTTGCAAATCTCGACGACAGAAGAAAAAGAAAAACACATCTTTAATTATTTCTATCCTATTTACAAACATTATGCATATCTAAAAGCAAACCAATATTTAGATCAAGTTTGTGCTTAGATTTTTATCAAGACAAATTCACAGGAAACGTGACGCAAATGAGTTCATGTTTTGTTTTTTGTTTTTTTTTTCCGTTTTTTGCAGTGTCACTCACATACATGTAGACGTGCGGATGACTATAAGATTATTAGCAAACTATGGATGTTTCTTAAACTCTAGATAAACTGGTTTGGATTCTTCACGTGAAGACAATGCTGCCAAAACATTCAATGATAACTACTGAAATACTAATTAACATTTTTAGTTATTCTGAGCAGCATTGGAACAGGTTCTACTTACTAAAAGTCTTGTTTGTAAACAGTGAAATGTTGTTATATTCTTATGTGTTAATAAAGTTTATGAAGTTTTTGTGGATTGTTTGCATGTCAAAGCCATTTGAACAATAGTTTACCTATAGTAGTTACCTGCAATAGTTTACAGCACAAATTTGAAATGTTAATACCATATCAAAATTCTCAGATCGTGAGAAGCTCCGGCACTGTCCTTTTACTGGTTCACAGAATCAGGACTACACTCAGTGAGTCAGATAAAAATTGGAAAAGAGAGCATTTGAAACCGGCCTCTGTAGAAATGATGAATGTTTCTACAGAAACAATAAATGAACCCTATTTCTTCATTCATTAAGCAGGCACAGTTTAAAGCAAGTTTAGATTTTCTTCATTTCCTTTAGGAATGATTAAATGTGAAGCCAACTTGAATGTTTTTTTTTGTTTTGTTTTGTTTTTTTTTGCTGTGTCACCCACGCACAGTCATGCTCATGATGAAAAGTTGATTCTGCTGACAATGCAAAATACGTCACTACCAGAAAAACTGGTTTACGTGCTGGTAAAATGTTTCCCAATCAGTACTAAAAATAGAAAAATAATCCCCAGTTTTTGGAAGAAAATCTGAAGAATTTGACGCATCTTTTCAGAATTTCTGCTCAAAAAATTATAATTTTTTTTATTTCAAAAAAGTTAGCAGCCAATTTCTGTATGCATGATTAACACCTACCAATTTCATGTCAACGTTAATAATTATTGATGTTTGGAAAATTAATAAATAAAACTTTGTAAAAAAAATGAATAAAAAGGCACCGTTTGTTGATAACACATTTACTCTAAGATTTTTCTTTTCTTTTTTTTTTTAACAATGGACTCATTCATCTTAAAATTATTTACACTGACAAACATAAATGTCATACATAATGATTTCCTGGATCAATGGGAACTTTAACGATAAAAAAAAATAATAATAATAATAACAAATGCCGCACAAATAAATGGTATTTTTTATGTGCAAATCAAGATTACAACTTATTTATAAATAAAGTCCTAGTTAACAGGTGCGGCCGTGTTTAATGGATTACTTTAAAAACTCTCAACATAATAAAAAATATCTTTAAAAGTTTCTATAAATAGGAAGCCAAAATACTTTGAAATGATCCCATGTAATGAATGATCAAGCTGATTATTAAATATATAGATAATTAATTTGTTATGCTTTGTTTTATTTTGCCGTGTCACACATGCACACACGCACATGCTCATGACAATAAGATGATTTTGCTGACAATGCTAAATATTTTAAGCTCCTGCGTTACTGCTTCATTTTAGGAAAAAAAAAAGACAATGATGTTAAAGCATTTTGTAATTGAAACTGACAAAAAATAAATAAAAAACAGTTAGTAAATTAAATAAACAATGCAACTTTAATTTCAGAAAGTTTTTTAGTCAAAACGATTTGATTTATAATTTAAAGTAGTGTAGCAATAAAAGCTTAAAATATCTTTAAAGTACCTTTAACATTTAGAAGATTTACTATTTACTACTTAAGATTTAAACCAAACTACATTGTGTGGCTTTCGATTGCAGGGATTTCTTTTTCACAAAATTAAATTTTCTCTTTCTCTACGGGGACTATTGCATAATAGGTAGCATATAAATACACACGTACGCCTATACACACACCGACACACACTATTCTGGGGAAAGTGTTCATGAATCTGGTTTTATCTTCTCAATAAGACTCTTGAATAGTTTACCTCCACAGTTCTCACACAAAGGGAGTAATGAACATTTATGCACGTCTGTGATTTCCCGATTTCTTAAAACCCAAATATGAGCATCCCACTGAGACAATGAGATAATTGCCCAATGATTGTTTTAATTATTTATTGATTACATGCAAAACAAACCATGTACTATACATCTACTGTATTTTCACAGAGAACTCAGATTTCTTCTCTAGCTCTGTGGATGTAACTACAACTTCCAAATGTACAACTCTTCATTATAACCTAAATAGGTTTTATTTCTGCTGCCATGGTAGCTCTCTTCCTTTCTACTGTTGCTACCTCCATATGTCTGCTTCTTTCTGTGTCTTACAATCTTTGTTTTTTAGCCTACTCCCTCGACCTCTTTGTGGTTTTCCTCCAACTCTATGGTAACTAACTCCATGTTGAGGCTTCTGCTTCCCAACAAGCATTATTGAACCGCAATAGGCTTTTATTTACAGTCAAATGTCTCAAAGACTAAAAAGGTGGTTCCTAGGTCACCTTGTTTGTTGCTTTTTAAATGTGACGAGAGACGTCACATTTAAACGTGATGTTGATATTCTTGACCGAGATATTTGAGTGATTCTGACAATAAATCTGAAAGTGTCATTAATATTTGTTATGGGACCAAGGACACTGATACAGGATCACACAAAATTAACCCAACAAACACCTTTTAAATGTAACATAATTAAAATTTCTTCAAAAGATTTAGTTTCTTCGCGCATGATAGGCACCACTGTGCTGCACAGTGGTGCTTTTGGTTTGCACTGTATCCTAACAGCTAGAAGGTCAGAGTTGTTCAATTGAGTGAGGATTGTAATGCTAGCCTTTTCTGGTGGAGTTTGCAAGTTCTTCCTCTGTCTTATCTATCTAAAACACACTATCTTAATAAATGCTTATCTTTTTTTTTTGGTCTGTACTGTATGTTTCCTTTTCTAAACAGCCAGATTTCTAACGTGTTAAATAGTTTCTCTGGAAGAAATTAACTTTGTTTTCATTGTTGAAAAACAAAGGAATCAAAATTAAAGTAACATTTAATTTATTGAAGCATTTTATACAAAATACATAAATATTTTTTGACTTAACAAACCCAGGAAAAAAATTAATTTACATTCATACAAAACAATACTTCTGACATTTACTGTATTTAACAAACTAAAAAGGAAAAAGTTGTTTAAAATTGTCATAGTTATTCAAAAAATGTAGTTTTCAGAGCCGTAACGGGGTGCCCTCGTACTTCTTAATGACATTCAGAAAAATAGTTCTCAGCTGCCTTAGAGCACTGGCGAGAAGGCTTTTTCAGCAGTTCCCTGGAAAATGAGGAAAATAGTTTGAACCAAAATTTTAAACAAAAAAAAAATGCATTTTTAAAAACTGGGATGTCACCATTTGTACATGCTAATCAACCACTTTATCATTTGATCTTTGTCAACAAGTACTTACCTCCAGTAGCCACTCTCCACAAAGCAAGCCACATCATCAGTTATATCTTCATCTGTGAAGGCTGCAAGAAAAAAATTCATCAGTAAATCATATATTGGTAAACCTTTTTTAATAGTTCGTACTGCTGTAGCTTACCTGAGCAGGATGACTGGCATTCATTTCTGGACCAACTGTTTCCAGAGTCACAAAAGAAGTCAGAAAACTGAAAGATCCCATAGTAGCCAAAGGGACTACTCTCCTCCTTAGACTTGGACTCATTAGATTCTTTCGACTCTTTGGACTTCCTGGACCCATGGGATTTTTTTGACTCGCGACTTGATGAACGTCGGTGACGACCTGTGCCATTTTGCTTTTGCTTTTCATGGGATCCCTCTGTCGAGTGGTCCTCATCCTTTCCCATGTGGCTGTCATCTTGCATCACATCTTCATCAGAAAATGAGGTGGCTGTAGAGTTGGAGTTTTCGGAATTGTGCATTTTGGAGTGGCTTCTTGGTGAACGACGATGACGTCCCTTGCCCTTTTGCTTTTGCTTTTCATTGGATCCCTCCATCGAGTGGTCTTCATCATTTTCCATGTGGCTGTCATCTTCCATCATGTTTTCATCAGAAAATGAGGTGGCTGTGGAGTTGGAGTTTTCAGCGCTGTCATGCATTTTGGAGTGGCTTCTTCGTGAACGACGATGACGTCCCTTGCCCTTTTGCTTTTGCTTTTCATGGGATCCCTCTATCGAGTGGTCTTCATCATCTTCCATGTCGCTGTCATCTTCCATCATGTCTTCATCTGAAAATGAGGTGGCTGTAGAGTTGGAGTGTTTAGAGTTCTTGTGCAATTTAGAGTGGCTTCTTTGTGAACGACGATGACGTCCTTTGCCCTTCTGCTGTTGCTTTTCATGGGATCCCTCTGTCGAGTGGTCCTCATCATCTTCCATGTGGCTGTCATCTTGCATTACATCTTCATCAGAAAATAAGGTGGCTGTGGAGTTGGAGTTTTCGTAATTGTGCATTTTGGAGTGGCTTCTTGGTGAACGACGATGACGTCCCTTACCCTTTTGCTTCTTCTTTTCATGGGATCCCTCCATCGAGTGGTCTTCATCATCTTCCATGTGGCTGTCGTCTTCAGTCATGTCTTCATCTGAAAATGAGGTGGCTGTAGAGTTGGAGTTTTCAGAGTTCTTGCGCATTTTGGAGTGGCTTCTTGGTGAACGACGATGACGTCCCTTGCCCTTTTGCTTCTTCTTTTCATGGGATCCCTCCATCGAGTGGTCTTCATCATCTTCCATGTGGCTGTCATCTTCCATCATGTTTTCATCAGAAAATGAGGTGGCTGTAGAGTTGGAGTTTTCAGAGCTGTTGTGCATTTTGGAGTGGCTTCTTGGTGAACGACGATGACGACCTTTGCCTTTTTGTTTCTTGTTTTTATGTGATCTCTCTTCAGAATTGTCTTCCATGTGGCTGTCATCTTCCATTATCTCGTCTTCGTAGAATGAGGGTTCTTCCTCGTCCAGAGATTCCGTGGAGTTGAACTCGTCAGAATGTGACTCCTTGTGGGACTTTCTCCGAGCATCTCGTTTCTTTCTGACCAGGAGTTGGGTGGTAGATTCAAAGCCAGAGTTTGTAATTCTATCTAATGGTTGAGTTGTGGTTTTTGCTCCAACGACTCCATTGCCACTTGTTGTGGAATGCATAGGATTGCCTGTTGTAGGATTTTTTGGTCCGACTGTTGTTTTTTCAATCCCTTCCTCACCACCCAGGCTGGTGTCAAAGTTTGATCTCCTCTCCAACTCACAGGCAACTGCAATTAAGAATCACACAAAGAAAACAAACAAAAAAAGGATGTTACTTAATTTTTTTTTACTGGTTTTGTGGCTGCCAAGGAATAGCTTGGTTATGTAATAGTTTTAATGTGTCTTTAACAAATTAGTCACCAAACAAAAAGCCGTGGGTCATTTTATTGCAACTGACATGATACTTTATTCCTGTTCCTATTTTTCACGAATAAACTGGTTAGATTAGGCTTTGGTATGGATCCTTCATCTTCACCATTACATGACATTAGTGTGTGTGTTAACATAATTCTATGTTCATATTTAGAATTTCTTTTAGAATATTTCAGTCCCTAAATTGCCCTCAAAGCATCTGAAGCTCATCTTCATAAGTAATTTCTACAACTTTATGAAAACGTAATAAAAGAGAAAAAAACCCTCACCAATTGCCAGCATTCGTTCCTTTCGTGATCCAAGCTTTTTAGGCAGGGAGAGAGCATTATCCAGTGCATCTCTCAGCTCACATTTGGAGACAATTCGGCTCTCAGAGAGGCTGCAGACCAGAGTCACCACAGCCAGCGGCAGCAAAAACTTCATGATTATTCTGAGAGGAAAGATCAAATTTTACCTTGTTGCTCCTGATGAGAAAAGGTGAAATTGTGTCTGTGCCGAGCCTGAATCCAGCTTTATAAAGCATGAGAATGGCATCTGGTTTTTCTACATTCAAAGTTTTTTGCTTAGATCATTGATGACTAGGCATTTTTTTCAGAGAATTAAAAATCATACAAACATACACCATCCCAGACTCATCATCATATTTAATCTACATTTTGTGCAAGTGACAAAAGAATATTCAATATTTGAGTTTATTTACTCACTGATTACTGAAAATTATAGTTAGATTTTTAATGTTTTTCACTGTTTTCTGTCTGATTTTTGTCAGAGATAAAACACACTTGACAAAAAAAATGACAAAACAGACAAAAAAAAAACTACCATTGAATAGAAAAATATAGATTTGACGACCAAATTCACTGAATAATTTTTTTCGGTAAAGATCAACATTAAAAACAAACAAACAAACAAAAAATCTAGACGACAGAAGAAAAAGAAAAACACATTTAAATATATTTCCATCCTACTTACAAACATTATGCATATCTAAAAGCAAACTATTATTTAGATAAAGATTGTGTTTAGATTTGTATCAAAACAAAATCACAGGAAACCTGAAGCAAATCAGTTCATGATGTTTGTGTCTTTTCTTTGCTGTGTCACTCACATGCATGTACACATGCAGATGACTATTAGATCATTAGCAAACTATGGATGTGTATTAAATTCTAGATAAACTGGTTTGGATTCTTCACGTGAAGACAATGCTGCCAAAACATTTAGTGATAACTACTGAAATACTAATAAACATTTTTAGTTAATCCGAGCAGCATTGGGACAGGTTCTACTTACTAAAAGTCTTGTTTGTAAACAGTGAAATGTTGTTGTATTCTTATGTATTAATAAAGTTTATGAAGTTTTTGTGGATTGTTTGTATGTTAAAGCCATTTGAACGATATTTATCTCCACTGGATTGTTTAAAACACCATGGCTAGTACAAGTCCCTTTATTTTTTAGAACCACAGTACAAATTTGAAATGTTAATATACCATATAAAAATTCTCAGATAGTGAGAAGTTCCGGCACTGTCCTTTTACTGGTTCCCAGAATCAGGACTACACTCAGTGAGTCAGATAAAAATTGGAAGTGAGAGAATATGAAACAGACCTCTGTAGAAATGATGAATGTTTCTACAGAAACAATAAATAAATCATATTTCTTCATTTATTAAGCAGGCACTGTAAAAAACAATTTTAGATTTTTCTTCATTTCCTTGGAGATGATTAAATGTGAAGCCAACTTGTTTTGTTTTTGTGTTTTTTTTTTTTTTTTGCTGTGTCACCCACACACGGTCATGCTAATTATGAAAAGCTGATTCTGCTGACAATGCAAAATACGTCACTACCAGAAAAACTGGTTTACGTGCTGGTAAAATGTTTCCTAATAAGTATTAAAAATAATAAATAAATCCCCTAGTGTTTGAAAGAAAATCTGAACAATTTTATTGCATCCTTTCAGAATTTCTGCTAAACAAATTATAATTTTTCATTTTAAAAAGTTAGCAGCCACATTTCTGTATGCATGATTAACACCTACCAATTTCATATCAATGTAAATAATTATTAATGTTTGGAAAATTAATAAATGAAACGTTGAAAAAAAGTAAAAAGTCACAGTTTGTTGACAACACACTTACTCTAAGATTTTTCTTTTCTTTTTTTTAACAATGGACTTATTCATCTTAAAATTATTTACACTGACAAACATAAATGCCACACATAATAATTTCCTGGATCAATGGGAACTTTAATGATAAAAAATAATATTAATAAATGCCGCACAAATAAATGGTCTTTTTTTATATGCAAGTAGGGATTACAACTTATTGGTAAGTAAAGTAATTTACAGGTGAGGTTTTGTTTAATGGATTACTTTAAAAACTCTCAATGTAATAAAAAAATATCTTTAACTGTTTATATAAATAGGAAGCCAAAATACATTGAAATGATCCTATGTAATGAATAATCAAGTTGATAATTAAATATGTAGATAATTAATTTGTTATGGTTTGCTCTATTTTTGCTGTGTCACACACACGCACATGCTCATGACAATAAGATGATTCTGCTGACAAATATGTAAAGTTCTTGAGAAACCTGAGATTCCTGAGATTAAAGCATTTTGTAATTGAAACTGACATAAAACTGACAACTGACAAAAAATAAATAAATAAAAACAGTAAATTAAATAAATAATACAACTTTAATTTCAGTAAGTTTTTTTGTTCAAAACCATTTGATATAAAATTTAAAGTGGTGTAACAATAAAAGCTTAAAATATCTTTTAAATACCTTTAACATTTAGAGGCTAGTATATTTACTATTATAGGTTTAAACTAAACTACATTGTGTGCCTCTTTGATTGCAGGGATTTCGTTTTCACATAATTAATTTTTCTCAATTTCTAGTTCTACGAGGACTATTGCCAAATAGGTAACACATACTGTATATATGCACGTACACTTATACACACACACCGCCACACACTATTCTGGGAAAAGTGTTCGTGAATCTGATTTTGTCTTCTCAATAAGACTCTTGAATAGTTTCCCTCCACAGTTCTCACACAGGAAGTAATCAACATTTATGCGCGTCTGTGATTCCTCAATTTCTTAAAACCCAAAAAATGAGTATCCAACTGAGAAAATGAGATAATTGCCCAATGATTGTTTTAATTATTTAATGATTACATGCAAAAAAAAAAAACATATACAATACATCTACTGTATTTTCTGTAGCTCTGTGGATAAAACTACAACTAAAACTACAACTTCCAAATGTATGACTTTTCATTATTATCTAAATAGGCTTTATTTCTGCTGCAGTCAGGTATCTTTTCGTTTCTACAGTTCCTACTTCCATATGTTTACTTCTTTCTGTGTCTTACAATCTTTGCTTTTAGCTTACGCCCTCGACCTCTTTGTGGTTTTCCCCCAACTCTATGGTAAGTAGGGCAGAAATGTGCCAGTCATGTTTAGTTAGCATTTGGTATTTAGTTTTCTTGCTGTGTATTTGTGATAATACATTCCTCATTTTCTTGTTTTTTTTTTTTTCCCCCCTGAATCTTTCACGTGAAGCCCATTGAGACAGAAATTCTGTGGTTTTGGGCTATACAAATAAAATTCAATTGAATTAAACTAACTCCATGTTGAACCTTCTGCTTTCCAACAAGCTTTATTTATAGAATTGCAACAGGTTTTTATTTACAGTCAAGTGTCTCAAAGACTAAAAATGTGGTTCCTGGGTGACATAGTTTGTTGCTGTTTAAATGTGACAAGAGACGTGACATTTAAATGTGATGTTTGTATTCTGGATGGAGATTTTTGGTAGACACTGACAATAAATCTGAAAGTGTTGTTTCTGAGTAAATGTGGGACCAAGGACATCGACACAGGATCACACAATGAAAACCCCACAAACGCCATTTAAATGTAACATAATTAAAATGTCTTTAAATGATTTTTTTTTTTTTGCGCAGTAGTTTTTGGTCTGCACAGTGGTGCTTTTGTGTTTGCACTGTATCCTCACAGCTAGAAGGTCAGAGTTGTACAATTGGGTAAGGTTTATAACGCTAGCCTTTTTGTAGTAGAGTTTGCATGCTCTTTTCTGTGTTATCTATCTCAAACATATCTTACTGAATGCTTCTCTTTTCTTTTTTGGTCTGTATGTTTCAATTTCTTTACAGCCAGACTTCTAACGTGTTAAAAAGTTTTTCTAGAAGAAGTTAACTTTCTTTTCATTTTTGAAAAACACAGGAATCAAAATTAAAAGTAACATTTAATTTATTGAAGCATTTTATAAAAAAATACATAAATATTTTTGACTTAACAAACCCTGGAAACAAAATAATTTACATTCATACAAAACAGTATTTCTGAAATTTATTTTGCAAACTAAATAACAAAAAGTTGTTTTCAACGGTCATAGTTATTCAAAAAATGTAGTTTTCAGAGCCGGAAAGGTGTGCCCTCGTACTTCTTAATGACATTCTGAAAAATAATTCTTGGCTGCCTTGGAGCACTGGCGAGATGGCTTCTTCAGCAGTTCCCTGGAGAATGAGGAAAATAGTTTGAACAAAAATTTTAAACAAAAAAAGTGGACTTTTAAAAAATGGGATGTCACCAATGGTAAATGCTAATCAACCTCTTTATCATTTGATCTTTGTCAACAAGGACTTACCTCCAGTAGCCACTCTCCACAAAGCAAGCCACATCATCAGTTATGTCATCATCTGTGAAGGCTGCAAGAAAAATAATTCATCAGTAAATCATACCGTGATAAACCTTTTTTAATAGTTCGTACTGCTGTAGCTTACCTGAGCAGGATGACTGGCATTCATTTCTGGACCAACTGTTTCCAGAGTCACAAGAGAAGTCAGAAAACTGAAAGATCCCGTAATAGCCAAAGGGACTACTCTCCTCCTTAGACTTGGACTCATTAGATTCTTTAGACTCTTTGGACATCCTGGACCCATTGTATTTTTTTGACTCGCGACTTGACGAACGTCGATGACGACCTTTGCCTTTTTGCTTCTGCTTTTCATAGGATCCCTCCATCGAGTGGTCTTCATCATCTTCCATGTGGCTGTCATGTTCCATCATGTCTTCATCTGAAAATGAGGTGGCTGTAGAGTTGGAGTGTTTAGAGGTCTTGGGCATTTTGGAGTGGCTTCTTTGTGAACGACGATGACGTCCTTTGCCCTTCTGCTTTTGCTTTTCATGGGATCCCTCTGTCGAGTGGTCCTCATCATCTTCCATGTGGCTGTCATCTTGCATTACATCTTCACCAGAAAATGAGGTGGCTGTAGAGTTGGAGTTTTCGTAATTGTGCATTTTGGAGTGGCTTCTTGGTGAACGACGATGACGTCCCTTACCCTTTTGCTTCCGCTTTTCATGGGATCCCTCCATCGAGTGGTCTTCATCATCTTCCATGTGGCTGTCATCGTCCATCATGTTTTCATCTGAAAATGAGGTGGCTGTAGAGTTGGAGTGTTTAGAGTTCTTGTGCAATTTAGAGTGGCTACTTTGTGAACGACGATGACGTCCCTTGCCCTTTTGCTTCTTCTTTTCATGGGATCCCTCCATTGAGTGGTCTTCATCATCTTCCATGTGGCTGTCATCTTCCATCATGTTTTCATCTGAAAATGAGGCGGCTGTAGAGTTGGAGTTTTCAGAGCTGTTGTGCATTTTGGAGTGGCTTCTTCGTGACCGACGATGACGACCTTTGCCTTTTTGTTTCTGCTTTTCATGTGATCTCTCTTCAGAGTGGTCTTCCATGTGGCTGTCATCTTCCATTATCTCGTCTTCGTAGAACGAGGTTTCTTCCTCGTCAAGAGATTCCGTGGAGTTGAACTCGTCAGAATGTGACTCCTTGCGGGACTTTCTCCGAGCATCTCGCTTTTTTCTGACCAGGAGTTGGGTGGTAGATTCAAAACCAGAGTTTGTACTTCTAACTAATGGTTCAGTTGTGGTTTTTGCTCCAACCACTCCATTGCCACTGGTGGAATGCATAGGATTGCCTGTTGTAGGATTTTTTGGTCCGACTGTTGTTTTTTCATTCCCTTCCTCACCACCCAGGCTGGTGTCAAAGTTTGATCTCCTCTCCACCTCACAGGCAACTGCAATTAAGATCACACAAAGAAAAAAAAAATGGATGTTACTTAAATTTTTTTTACTGGTTTTGAGGCTGCCAAGTAACATTTTCTTTAGCAGGTTAGTTATGTAATAAATAAAATAATACATAAATATGTTATTTAATAAATAAATATATTATTCATAAATAGTTATGTGTCTTATACAAATTAGTCACCAAACAAAAAGCCGCCGGTCATTTTATTGCAACTGACATGATACTTTATTCATTTCCTATTTTTCACGAATAAACTGGTTAATTTAGGCTTTGGTATGACATTAGTGTGTGTGTTAACATAATTCTATGTTCATATTTAGAATTTCTTTTAGAATATTTCAGTCCCTAAATTGCCCTCAAAGCATCTGAAGCACATCTTCATAACTAATTTCTAAAACTTTATGAAAACGTAATAAAAGACAAAAAAAGGAAACCTCACCAATTGCCAGCATTCGTTCCTTTCGTGATCCAAGCTTTTTAGGCAGGGTGAGAGCATTATCCAGTGCATCTCTCAGCTCACATTTGGAGACGATTCGGCTCTCAGAGAGGCTGCAGACCAGAGTCACCACAGCCAGCGGCAGCAAAAACTTCATGATTATTCTAAGAGGAAAGATCAAATGTTACCTTGTTGCTCCTGATGAGAAAAGGTGAAATTGTGTCTGTGCCGAGCTTGAATCCAGCTTTATAAAGCATGAGAATGGCATCTGGTTTTTCTACATTCAAAGTTTTTTGCTTAGATCATTGATGACTAGGCATTTTTTCCCGAGAATTAAAAATCGTACAAACATACACCATCCCAGACTCATCATCATATTTAATCTACATTTTGTGCAAGTGACAAAAGAATATTCAATATTTGAGTTTATTCACTTTTTGATTACTCAAAATTATAGTTAGATTTTTAATGTTTTTCACTGTTTTCTGTCTGCTTTGTGTCAGAGATAAAACACACTTGACAAAAAAAATGGCAAAACAGACAAAAAAAAAAGTACCATTGAATAGAAAAATATATATTTGATGACCAAATTTACTGAATAATTTTTTTCGGTAAAGATCAACATTAAAAACAAACAAACAAAAAATCTAGACGACAGAAGAAAAAGAAAAAACACATTTAAATATATTTCCATCCTACTTACAAACATTATGCATATCTAAAAGCAAACTATCATTTAGATAAAGATTGTGTTTAGATTTGTATCAAAACAAAATCACAGGAAACGTGGAGCAAATCAGTTCATGATGTTTTTTTACTTTTCTTTGCTGTGTCACTCACATGCATGTACACATGCGGATGACTATTAGATCATTAGCAAACTATGGATGTGTATTAAATTCTAGATAAACTGGTTTGGATTCTTCACGTGAAGACAATGCTGCCAAAACATCCAGTTTATAATCACAGTACATCTCAACTTTGACACATCACTTTCTCGCCATCACCTATCATACGTAATCTTGGGATCTTTTTTGACACCAACCTCACTATTGAACACCATGTTAACCAATTAACCCCGTCTGCTTTCTTCCATCTCAAAAATACTGGACGTCTCTGCACATCCCTGTCTTTCTCTGCTGCTGAAACACTAATTTTATACTCAATTTAAAATGTGTTTTTTAAAATGTCTTTGTTACATCCCGCTTAGATTATTGCAACAGCATTCTGTATAGAACACCTTCCAAAACACTCCATAAACTTCAATACATTCAGAACTCTGCTGCCTGTCATGAGCACATCACCCCCGTGCTCAAGAAGTGGATGGGTGGAGACGGTGGCCGCGTGGTTAGCGCGTTCGCCCGCGGACCGGAAGGTCGCGGGTTCGCGTCCCACGGAGAGCACGTCTAGGGTCTTTGGAGAAGACACCTAGCCCCCCACTTCTCCCACCATTGGCGCCGTTGAAGGGCAGCCTGCTGCGGTGTAAGGAGTGCAGCAAACAAATTTCCCCGATGAGGGATGAATAGAGTAATTCAAAATAAAAAAAAAAAAATAAAAAAAAAAGAACCTTCACTGGATCCCCATTAATCAGCGCATCACCTTCAAAATCCTTCTCCTCACCTTCAAAGCCCTACATAACCTGTCTCCATCTTGTGTTATTGATCTGCCCAACTGGTACACCCCGTCTCGCTATCTTCGCTCCTCAGACGCAAATCTCCTGTCCCTACCATGCTGGACTAAGCGCTGAACTTGTGGAAATGGAGCCTTTTCCACTGCTGCTCCCACCTTCTGGAACAAGCTACCCCAGCACATTTGAGACTGCACTGAACCCTCCACATTTAAGAGGCTTCTTAAAACTCATTGCTTTAAAACTTCTTTTAATGTTTAAATATTTTAATTGCCCTATATTTTGCCAAATTTCTTTCTGCAGTTTTATATTTTTGTTGCTGTTTCATTTTTAATTTTGAAAGGATCTTTGATTGTCCATAAAAACACTATATAAATAAAATGTATTATTATTATCTCTGATACGTTGGCATCATGTGAAGCATCTTAGATTGTGAGAAGCTAGCAAAGTGGTCTTTTACTGGTTCCCAGAGTCAGGACTACTACTCAGCAAATCAGATCAAAACGGGAAAAGTGGGAATATGGAAGAGACCTTTGTAGAAATTATGAATGTTTCTACAGAAACAATAAATAAACCATATTTCTTCATTTATTAAGCAGGCATAGTATAAAACAAGTTTAGATTTTCATAATTTACTTTAAAGATGATCAAATATAAAGCCGACTTGTGATGTTTTTCTTTTCTTTTTTTTGCTGTGTCACCCACTCATACTCATGATGACAAGCGGATTTTGCTGACAATGCAAAATACGTCATTACTGGAGCAACTGGTTTACATGCTGTAAAAATATTTCAGAATAAAAACTAAAAGAAGAAACAAAAATACCACCAGAGTTTGAAGAAAATCTGGAGAATTTAACATGTCCTTTCATAATTTCTACTGTGGTTACTCTTCTTAAAAAAAAGTGGCTGAAAACCAATTTTTTAAATAAAGTCAGTTTATTGATTGCACCAGTTTTTTTCTTTCCTTTCGGCATTTCCCTTCAGGTGGTGCCACAGGAAGTCAGTTTCTTACACCTAACCCTGTCTGCTGTTATTTCTTCGGTCACGCCAACTATCTTCATATCTTCCTTAACTGTATCCATGAACCTCCTCTTTGGTCTTCCTATTGACCTCTTTCCTGGTGGTTCCAAACCCAGCATCCTTCTACCGATGTACACTATCTCTCTCCTCTGCACATGTCCAAATCCTCTCTGTCTGGCCTCTTCATCTTTCTGCATTTCTTTTCAGGGGTCGCCACATTCTAACCCTATCTGCTGCATCCTCTGCAGTCACGCCAACTATCTTCATGTCTTCCTTAACTGTGCCAGAATATCCTGAGCTTAAAAAAAAGTCCAAATATTTAATCTTTTTATTTATTTTTTTTATTTTTTAACATTGGGCTTATTCATGTTAAAATAGCTTCCACTGATCAAAATGGATTCCATTGATAATGATTTTCTGGATAAAGAGTACTCGGAGAAAACCCTCAGATACAGTACATGATGTGACTATGTAAAGTCCCCACAAAAAGGCCAGTGTTCCAAGCCTCATCCCACTCAGGACTCAAACCCCAACCATCTTGCTCTGAGGCCATTGTGCTAACCAATGCACCGTTGTGCCGCCCTGGCACTAGCTTGTAAAACTATTTTTCTAGCTGCTCAACATTGCTGGAGTTTAACATATTTTATGTAAAAGTGATGCTGAAAAAACAATTTATGTAGTTATGACATCAAGGTTGTATTATTTTAATGCTTTGTGAGCAGCACATCCTAAATCTTCTATAAAAAAGTACTCAACTTCTTCAAAATGCAGCAGCAAGACTATTAGCAGGAACTAATAGAAGAGAACATATTACTCCCATGCAAGCGTCTCTCCACCATCTCCCAATTGAGTTCAAAATCATCTTACAAACCTACAACCAAGCAGAACACTTTGCTCACAAATGCTTGTTAGTGGTTCCTAGAATTTCTCAAAGTACAGTTGGAGGTAGAATCTGTATTTTTTTTAAATAAGCCTAAAACAAAGAGGCAGACACAGTTTTTACAGTTAAGACTAGGATCAAAAGATTCCTCTTTGAACAAGCAGCAGACCAGCTACAAAAGAGATTTTTTACTTAAATAGTTTTTAGTTGGTTGCTAGATTCTAGATGCTTGGGAAAGTATGACATATTGGGTTTTGTCCTTTAATTCCACCTACTTTTCTTCTATCTTCTATTCTCTGCCAGAATATGAGGCCAAGGTGCTTGATGGGTTTGCATTCTTTGCCTTCTCTGGCCTTTGTGGAAGGTGACTGCTTTCTCTGTGCTCTCCACCACCTTCCTGTTTTTTTGTCCTGCTTTGTCCATCTGCCCCTAAAGTTCAGCTGTATTGTCTCTGAAATCCAAAGAAATTTTCTATCAATATGCTTTTGGCCATTGACAAGACGTTTTTGACCTGTAGAGCGGCTGCAGGAGTGCCATTGTGTATGGACAGATAATTTAAGGGTACATAATTTACCCGTTTGATAAGGACTGGAAGCTATCATGCCCCACGGGATGTTTGTCGAGGGTGTTGAAGAGTCATAAATATTTGGATGATCAACTATCGGGTTTCTACTGATTGGAGTGTCCTTGATACATTGCAAAAATCCGAAGATTCTGGTAATGTCTGACAACCTGCCAGATCTGCTCATTGGATTGATACAAAAGCCCTTTTACCCAGATAATTTCAGATTTTACCGGTAGTCTCAAAACCATATTGGAGGCCATTTAGGTTTTAAATATCAGAGTGGTTGTGTTTTATAAACTTCTCTGTAAAATGGACACAAACACGAAGTGGACACAGACGGAATTGATTTGACTGAGACAAGTCTGTTGTGATATTGCACCGTATAAAAAAGGGATTAAATTTAACTTGTACAGATCAGGATTAAACAAACAAAACCCCTCAGATACTAAATGTATAAATTGTAAATGGAATCTACTTGTATAGTGCTTTTCTACCAGCGTTGGTCCTCAAAGTGCTTTATATTGTAGCTCACATTCACCTAGTCATACATACATTTATACCTGATGGTGGAAGCTGCTGTGCAAGCCACAAACCGCCATCAGGAGACTTTAGAGTTTAGTTGTCTTGCTCAAGGACACTTTGGCATGCAAGACACTTCGGCATAAACTTGGGGTGAGGGGTTGCACCTCAACCCCACTCTCACGGAGCTATCCTTCCCTATCAGTCATCTGTATGATTGTTACAGTATATGTTTTAAATGTGTTTTTCATTCTTCTTTTTTCAACCAATCTTCTTGTTTTCCACAAGGAGTTGCTGTTGGCCAATAAAACACACAGTGAGCTTTGGGAGGAGTTTAAAACACCACGTAATAGTTCCAAAAAAGAATGTACAGACAACATTAGCAGGATCCATTCAAATTAGTGAGATTAATACAAAAAACTTGATTTTCATTTGCAGCCCCTTGGGAGGTTATTAACAATGTTGAAAGTGTTGATGTTTATTCAAATGAATCTAAATACACCTTCATGTCATAATGGCTGCAGGATATTGTATCAGCAAATTCCTGATAAATACATCAAAAAAATCTCAAGATGAAGGTTTTTACGCTCAAACTAACAATCACATTTTAAAAAGTTGCATTTTTTGTATTTTTTTTATTATTTTTTTATTTTTTATTTCTTGATGTAAATATTTAAGTTGCATCTTATTTTCTAAAATAAATGTTTTGATGCCTCAGAGCAAGAAGGTAGGGGGTTCGAGTCCTGGAATGGGGGCGAGGCTTGAAACACTGGTTTGTCTGTGTGGAGTTTGCATGCCCTTCATGTGTATGAATGAGTTTTCTCCAGGTACACTGTTTTCCTCCCACTCACCCCTAGGAATAATTGTGTGTGCGAATGGTTGTCTCTGTGTGTGTGGCTCTGCAACAGACAGACGACCTGTTCGGGGTGACCTGCTTCTTGCCTGAATTCAATCAGAATAGGCTCCTGGACCTCTCTGACTCCATTTAGAATAAGCCATTCAAAAGACAAAATGTTCTGATTTTTTTTAAACCTTATTTTTCCTCTAAAACACACATCTTTTGACCACAAGGGATGGTGCAGGTAAACTATTAAATTTCTATGTAGCCACTAAACTCACAAATTCATGCCTGGTAGAAGATGGCTCAAACACAGTGTGTCTTTTTTTAAAGAGATTTTTTAATTTATTTAAAACCTTATCTACTTCCAGAATTTAAATTCTGGGTCACTCTTGATCCAACATTTAGGATTTTATTTGTTACATCACAAATGCAATAAATTAAAAAAAAAACTTGCATTTGTATTTACATAGAGAAATGCAAGTGGGGTATCGTCAAATGTTGTATTTGGAGACAACTGTTCATGTTGTGTTGTAATATAAAAAAAATCCTGATCTCACTCAGTCATTTGTCTTCTTTTTTAATGTAAAAAAACACAAGTTTTTTTTTTTTTTAAATACAAGTGTATTTATTAAGCGATTCCACACATGCCATTCATTGTATAGTTTTGTTAAAATAAATCATTCCCAATCCCAAAGCTTTAGAAATAGTTACTAAGGTGCTCAACCGTCATAAGTGAGTAATAGTTAATATGCAAGAGTTAATATGCAAAAAGGGTGCCATCTTGCTGCTCTAACAATCATCAAAATAGGTCTTGATGGCTCGTTTGCACTGGATAGAAGCTGTAGTCAGCACATACCTGATGAAACAGAAAACAGTAGTTAAGCAAACACACAACATTATATGATCAACAATCTCGAGCGATACAGTGTGGGGATGAAAGACGATGAATTGTGTGCAGGCGGGCTGGAATGGATGTAGAAAAGTGTCTGGTGTGATGTGGTTTGAAGAGTTTCATCTCAAATGAGAGGATGATACTGTTGTTGTTGATGATGTAGTGGTTGACATTACTGGTCAAAGATACTTTTTGGTGAAGGATACTAATTATGGAGGATACCGGTTAGTGAAAACAATAACCAATGGTCAATATGCTATTGCCTGACCGATAGTCACTCCGACTGTAATCTACTGGGATATATTGGTATTGCAGGGTAAAAAAAAAAGAGCTAATTTATGTAATTCTTTTAGATTTGGGGGCAGATTTTGGGGCTTGAGGGATTGTAAATGGCCCTTGGCTCATAGATTGCCTACCTCTAGGTCTAGAGACAATGAGGAAAAGACAGAAATCAGATGGGGAGGTAGAAGAAATGAAAAGGCTGAGACCCTCTATGAGAGTGACCCGGATGGACAGGATCAGGAATGAGGACATCAGATGAACTGCACATTAGAGATTTTGGAAATAAAGGTAGAGAGCTCAAAATGAATTATGGAAAAACGGTCAGAAGGAAACTTAGTTTGGAACTGGACAGCTGGAGGTCTAAATGAAGTTGAAAGAGAAAGTTTATGAATGTAATAAATCAGGATATAACAGGGTCAGGCACTCCACGGAGGATTAACCTTTCCATTTTAATCATTTAATTGTTGCCAACAGGGACTTACCTCCAGTACCCACTCTTCACAAAGCAAGCCAGATCATCCATGATATCATCATCAGTGAACGCTGCAAAAAATAAAGTAATCAGTAAAAAAAAAAAAAAAAAAGAATATATCTAGGAAATGAGATTTTTAGGTTTATCTTTACCTGTGCAGGAGGATTTGCAAACATTTCTGGACCAACGGTAACCAGAATCACAAAAGTGGCTGTCAGAGAGCTGAAAGATGCCATAGTAACCAACAGACCATGGCACAAATTCCTGCTTGGACTCATTAGACTCATTGGACTCCTCAGACTTCTCAGAGCTCTTGGACTTTCTTCGTGAAGAACGCCGAGCACGGATTTTACCTTTGTGGTCTTGATCAAATTCTATATGGTTGTCGTCGTCCATCAACTCCTCTTCATTAAACTTAAGTTCTTCATCGACCAGAATATCTGCCAAGGACTCTTTCAGTTCGGCCTTCGCGGGCTCTTCTGGCATTTCTGACCTTCGGCCACGCCTTTTGCCTTTGCGCTTGTCGCGTGATGCTTCCATCGAGTGGTCTTTACGATACTCCAGATAGCTGTCATCTGGCGTCATCCCCTCTTCAACGGATGGCATTGCTGTGGAGTTCGACTTTTCAGAATGATACTCCATAGAGTTGGACTCTTCCGAGTCGGCCTCCATAGAGTTAGACTCGTCAGACCCCTTTCTGTGAGTGTCGCGCCTCCTTCTCATTGGAACAACAGAACTGGCATCCATGCCTGAGCTTGTGCTCATTGGTTGGCTGGGCTTGGCTGTGGTTTTTGCTTCAACAACTGTTTCATTGCTTTTGGCGGTTGTAAGAAGGATTTGTTCTCCGGGTTTGGCTGTTGTTGTGGTGACGCGATATCCGTCCACATTGATCACGCTGGTATCGAGCTTAGATCTCCTCTCCACCTCACAGGCAACTACAAAAACCAGTCGCACCAGTGCAGAATAGAATGAGAGAAAAGAGAAGAAAGGATGATTTCTGTCAGTATAGGATCATATTTTGAGATATAGTGAGCTCTAAAAATTTATTTGTAATTTATTTTGCACAAATTTTGGGAAAGACATTAAGCACTGAGGCTGCCAATGCAGTTTTCCATGCGTCTGTGCTTCCATAACACTTTTGTAAACGTCATATTTTTCAAACCACAGAAAGGATTTTAATCAAACTACATACATTTACTCAGTACCAAATATAGACAAATGTGACAAAAAGTCAAGGTCACAAAAGTCCAGGTAAAAAATTCTTGTGGGTATAAGCATCTTTGCCTTAGATTTATTGTGGTAGGTATGAAAAGGATTTTTGTGAGTTCCACAACGTAATTCAATTTTTTTTTTTTCTTATGGCTCTTAAAGCAACACGTGCGAAGAAGGAAGAACACTATTTGTGGCCTGTTCCTTAAATACTCATCATATTGATCGGATTCAACCAGTAGCTCCAAGACTATAATTTGGTAGATGTTATGGCGTCAAAAAATATACGTTATCTTTTTTGTTCATCGTGTATATAAAATTTTGTCGTTTTATGCTGATGAAGGTAGCGCTGTCAGGTGAGAAGAGTTGTTTGTTGCTCTGGTACTAATAGCCACCTTCCACTCAGCATCAATAAAAGTACAGCAAAGTTCTCGTTCACTTGTTTAACAAATAAATAAAAAGCCTCACCAATCGCAAATATTTGCTCCTTGTATTTCACCAGGCTTCTGGGCAGAGGGATGGAATTTTCAAACTTTGCCTTCAGCTCACATTTGGACACAATTCGGCTCTCAGAGAGGCCACAGATCAGAGCCACTACAACCAGCGGCAGCAAAAACTTCATGGTTATTCTGAGAGGAAAGACAAAACAGGAAATACAGATGGAAAATTATGGAAGAGTATTAAAACTCTGAAGTGTACTTAAAAGATCTGAAAATTTGAATGAAAAGATCAGGAATGAAAATATTAGATGAATGAAAAATTATAGTATTGTGATCATTATAATTATCAGATTATAATAATATACTGTATATTATAAGTTATAATATATATTATAGTAATATGTTATTAAATAAATGATCATGTTGATTGTGAACAAAAGTCCTTTTTCAGTTTTATGACGAAAACCTTTAATCAGCTCAATAATAAAGGTAATTATCACAAAGAAGCTAAATGTGGTTCAGTTCAAACATTAAAAAAACGAACAAAAGAGAAATCAGAAAAATTATGAGTCTTTTTTTACTTTCAGAAAATAATAAATGCAAGCAGTTTTTTTTAGATTGGTAAATGTTAAGTAATTTATGATCAATTAGACATTTTGTATGCACATATAAATTGAAAAATAAAAATTTGGACAAAATTGACAAATTGTATTAAATACTTCTCGATTGAACTATGGGTTTTTGTTAAAAATGTGGTAAAAAGTATCAAAGGAAAGGTATCAAAAGTATCAAAGGAAAGGTATCAAAAGTATCAAAGGAATAAATGGCATTATGAAATAATCATAAGACTCCTACCTTGTTGTCCAGAAAGAGAAATCAAAAGTGTCTGTGCAGAGCAGCAGCTGGGCTATTAAAAGCATATGGGTGGCAACCAGTTATTCTACCCTCATTGTTTTCTGCATGGTTTCCAATAAGGAAGGAGGAAACTTTCAAGAAACAATAGAATGATGACAGACATCTGGACTCAATGTCTTTGGCCTTGTGGAGCAAAACTTCCCGGACTCTCTAGTTACTATCCTGGGGTATTTTAACAAAGGAAATCTGAGCCAGGAACTCCCAAAGTACAGACAGTTTGTAAACTGCCCAACCAGGGAAAAGAACACATTGGATCACTGCTACACTACAGCCAGTAACAGTACACCTTTTATGCCAGGTTTGATGTCTCACTCTCCTCCACCCTCACTGATCAAGAACCTTCAGTCACGTCTGTAGTCATGAAGTCATTAGAACCCCTGGTCCTCATCTCAAGTGCTGCCGTTGGACTAATGAATGCTTTATAACCTGGATCCCAACATTACTTAGTCACTCCCCTCTTGTCACTTTACTATCTTTATTATTTTCTATTTTTTTCTATGACATTGCACTACTTTTCTTTTTCATTCTGAGCACTCTTAGTTTTGTTAAAATTATTTTTATTTATTTTATTTTTTATTATTTTTATTTTTGCACACCTATATCAAAGCAAGTTCCTAGTCTCTGATATTCTTCATTGACATGGCAATAAAAGCATTCTGATTTTGATTCTTTCATACATAACCACCCACTCCACGCCATGTTTCACGTACCGTAAACATAAAACACGTTTTATGTACCATACTGTAAACACTTAATGTCCTCTCTGGTTTAAGAAAATTTGCTTCTTTAACGACTTAAGATTACCTTCAAAATTTAAAGCTTTGTTTTTTCTTTTATTGTAAAATTAAAGCAAATATTACACATTCACAACAGGTTTCATGTGATTTCTTTGTTTTTAAAAGCTTTACTTTGCTGTCATGTTATTAACATATCCCATTGAATAAGTTTTCAAAAGCAGATTAGTAGTTAGGGTTGGGGTGATACTCGAAGGTGGGCCCCTCGGTTCATCTATAGAGGATACAGAATAACTGTGGTCAGTTTTATTAAAATCCCCCAAGTGGTTTGGGAAATATTTCATTCACGGGAATTTGTGACCTCAACCTTTCGGACCTCCACTCTTGGTCTCTTGTAATGTATAGGTAATTTGTAGTTCCTTGTTAAGTACGGCCCATCACAGACCCTAAGGTCCTCTGGTACCGACCTTTTAGTAATACCAAGTGTTAGAACAAAAACTCACGGTGAGGCATCACTCCAGCAGTATGGTTATCGTCTGTGGAACAGCCTAGCAAATGACCTAAGAGCCAGAGAGTTTGTTCATGTTTTTAAATAGAGGTTGAAAACCCCTGTGCTTTTGGCCTTTGCAGTCACGGGCAGGCCGACTGCTGGTGTGGATCGATCCCCAATTATTATTTCCTCACAGCACTGGGCCTCACAGCACTGGGCCAGATGTTTATTTTATTTACCGTTCAATTAAAGAAAAAGTAGCTGGCGGTTCAAGGGAAAAGGTGTTGTGTGAATGTTGTTGCATGAGTGCCATGTTTTGTGTGCGTGATTTTTAATGTACGCTTGTGTTTTACTTCCTATTTTTAATGATCTGGATTTTAATTCTGTTAAAGGTTTTATTGTTCTGTTCAGCACTTTCTATAACTTTGTTTGAAAAGTTCTTTAAATTAAAATAAATACAATTTTATTTCATTAGGTTATTTTAAAATTTTGATTTGATTTGATTATAACTGATACTGCATAACTGTGGATAGTTTGATTAAAATCACTTCACTAGTTTATGAGATATCGCATTCAGAAAAATCTGTGGCTACCACAAAAAACAAAACGGGAGGCAGAAAACTTTAAGTAGTTCTTCTTTTAATGTCAAATTATCATTATGTAATTCCAATGAGTTTCACCGAGCAAGTGATTTATACGCGCGTGCATGCACGTACGCACGTACAAGTGCTGGTAGTGATTGTATCATCATCTCACAATGGAAAATTTCTTAAAACAATGCTAGTCAAACCGGTTTGGATTTCCCAGATAAAGACAATAAAAGTATAGAAACACTTCTTGGAAAATTGTTTGTCCTTTTTAAATTTCCAAACAATTTAAAGTGTGAAAATAGATATGGTAGAAAGAATATAGATGAAAAAAATTATGCTTGATAGAGATTTGTGGTGCCATGCTTCTCCAAAAAACAAAATATCAATCAGTTGAAGTGAACCTGAAAACAAAACATGTTCACTGCTTACAGCTCTGAAATTGAACTATGATAAGATCAAATTTCTTTATTTTCAACCAAAAACAGACTCTGAATGTCTACTTTTTGTAAAATAGAAATACTGAATCACTGCACTTTATCACACCTGAACACAAACAAGGATGGAGAATAAAATCACAAAAATCAGAACAATATAACCAAAATATAAACTCAGATGGGAAACTCTCAATAGTCTATTATGAATAGTAGGAGTATGTATTACCAATTTCAATTCTATCAAAGAGTATTTACAACAATTCAGTCACCCTTTTACTATTATTTATGTCACAGAAAACTGATTTGCTCATGAAAACAAGTACAATTTAGTCTAGACAATTATGATCTAAAGCAGGGGTGTCAACCATACGACCCCCGTGGCGCATGTGGCCCACAAGAGGGTCTTGTACGGGCTATGAGATAAACATCCATTATTTTAAAAGATTGATTAATTTACTGTAAGTTGTTTTACACTTGTTCACTAGGGGCACTGTGTTTTAGTACGCACACGACATAAAAGCAATACCCCGGTGGAACTAACGCCAAGAGGTGGAAGTATTTACGTCTGTTGTTGTCATTTACATTTGCCATTTTTCTTTCAGGCTTGTCTTCACTCAATCGATATCTCAAAACTTCATTGGTTCTGAGCATGTGCAGAACATCTTACTTCGACAAATATTAAACAAGAGAAATTATTGTGAAATGTATGATTTGTTCAAATTACTTTCCAGATATTTAAAAAATAATGTTTTTAAAATTCAACAAAACTGAGACTAAATGTTTCGCAACTCTGTTCTGATCATGTGATCAATTAACTATAACAAACTTAAACAAATGATAAACTGAGAGAAAGGGTTGCTAAAATTACACAAACTTTTAAAAGGTTTTAGGTCAATGACGTCCAAAAAAAAGTAATAATTTGCACCAATTATTAGTTTTTGTAACTATACAAAGTAAAAATGCACTTCTTTTTAGTTCAAAGTAACTTTACAACAAATTTACTGACCTGGCCCGCTTGAGATCAGAAGAAGGTGGATTCGGCCCCCAGACCAAAATGAATTTGACACCCCTGATCTAAAGTATATAAACAGAGAAAGTAAAATGGGTGGTGGAGTTGCTTTATTCATTTAAAAATCTGTATCATTCACTGTGTTATCTTATTTGTCACTTTCCATCCATGGCGTAATGAATGCTTAACGGTTGAGATCCAAAATGACAAGAAGTATATAGTGAGAATGTAAGCTGTGTGTATCGTTCACCTAGTTCTAGCACTCAAGTTTTTACTGAATCGATGGAGAAGTTGTTTTCTATTTTAACTCACAAACCATTATTTATCTGTGGTGACTTAAATATGGATCTCCTAATCCCATCTAGACATACTGTAAGTCTATAGATGAGTTCTTGGATACTATGTACAGTCTGTCCCTCTATTCTATCAATAACCAAACCAAGCAGAATAACATCAGACAGCGCAACTATAATTGATAATATCTGTACTAATATTATGGATAACCAAATAACAAGTAGCTTGTTAATATGTGACATACCCTATACCAATGTCAATTCCCAAAGCTTGAAGATGATAAGAAAGTGTCTTATAAACGTATTCAAAATGAAGGAACCATTAATTCATTTGCCAATAGCTTAAAAGAACAGGACTTGCACTCAGTCCACACAGAAACTAATGCAAATCATTTGTTTAAATTTATTTGTCAAATAATGTTCCTGGTCAGTACAGTGGTGCAGTGGTTGGTACAGTGGCCTCACAGCAAGTAGTTCAGGGATTTTAGTTTCAGCTGGGGACGAGGGTTGTAAGACTGTGCTTTCTGTGGGCAGTTTGCTTGTTCTTCCCGTGCATGCGGGTATGAATGTACAATGTTCCTGCCACAATAAAATGCAGGCTGAAATGTGATCGGTCAAACAAACTGAAACATTTTATAAGTTTGAAAGGTCCAAATACAACACCACCTTCTCATTCAGATATTTTTAGGTCAGCAGAGAGCAATGCAAAGGCATTCAGTGTTCTGCACTGTTTAGTAGGCTGAAGCCCAAGAGGAACAGTATTCCTGAGTTTATAGAAAGTCTTTGGGACTTTCAGAATCTTTGGCCACAATTTCAGGAATGTGGGTAAAAAAAAATCAGTGATTCGTTGTTGGTTTTGTCCTTTGGAAGCTTCATCAGTTAGAACTGGTCTTCCTGCTAAAGTTGTTGTTCTTGGAACTCCATGTCAGATGAAGACAAAGATATCATACTGTACGTACACTGTAAGTTCAAACTAAACATGAAGTTTCATTTTTAGAAGGACGGCGAATTAATTTTTTAACAGGTCCGCCTCTTTAAATTTATTCCAAGAAATAGAAACAATCAATGGCAGACAATTGAACTAAGAGTAGTTCACTGTTCCTCTATGACGTATTTTTTTTTTCCTTCCTTGTATGGTTTAATTCCCTGCTCTCATGTCATCAACTTGTTCCTCATTCACTTTGTCTTCCTGCTCTGTCCTCAGGTGAACCACTCATGACTCAATCTGCTCATTTGTAGGTTTAACATTTTCTATACCAGGTGATTCCTTTTTATCCTTTAATTATCATTGTTCCTCTACAGTTCAGATGAGATTTTCTGTTTTTATTATGAATAAATTCAGTAGTTTCTTCACCTGCTAGTATCTGGTTTTTCAATCCATTTGTATCTTTACGCTAAACAAAAGCTTAATTCAGTGAAAATGAATTTCTCATGTGACTCACATGTAATGAGATAGGAATCTGAACCAACTGGTGTTGTGACTGCAGGCTGTGTTTTCTGTTAAAACATTCAAATGAAATCTTAAACACTCAGCAATTTGCTTTGTCACTCTACCTCTCTAACATCCAGAGGCACAAAGAAGGAGATTTCACTGCTTTCATTTGGAATTTTTGTAAGAAATTGATAGCAGTCTTCTCGGAAATATGAGCTTTTTCTTTATTTTTACCTGTCCTGTCCAGCGTTGTGACAAGCAGAATGATGATCTGTATGTCAAGTATTGCTGAACAGTTTTGCTCTACCAGAGTCAGCACCATATGGCAACCCTGGCAAGCTCTTTTAGTTTATTTTAAATGCATAACAACCAAAATGTCTGTGCTTCTTTTTGCTCAACCTGACAGGGAATAATGAGGAGAGACGGAGAGGTGGAAGGGAAGGAAGAAGTAAAAAAAAAAGGGGTATAGGGTACAGATGAAGAAGAGAGAGGGATAAAGTGAAGAGAAAATCTGAAGTTACAGACCAACCAACCTGCGGGATTATCTAAGAAAAAAAGAAGTACAAACAAGAGTTTAAGGCAGAGATAAAGCTGACACACAACAAAATCTTCCATAGCAAATGATGTAGAACACAAACATGTTACTAAAGCTAAAATAGTATTGGTTGGGAGCAAGGAACGTAATGGACAGTAAACAGTGTGATACAATGTGCGAATGTAAGTGAAAGTACATGCATCAACCATATGCTTATTAGGACCAACAGTTCCTCACCAGCCCCAAAAGACTGGAACGAGGAGGGCAGACACACACACAACCCGCCCGCGCCCATCCAGATCCCGGGACCCCAAGGCCGGGCCGAGGAGCCACCTCAGGGAGTTTTGGAAGCTACGGCCCAAACCGAGAGGGGAGTACTCATCCCAAGGGCCCAGGGGCTACACTCTGCCAAGCCAGCGCTCAATTGGAGGCCCAGCAGGGCCAGGCCACCCTATATGCAATCACTACAGCCCAACACAAAGCCAGGTGCCCAATCCAGGCAGCCCAAACAACATCACTGCACATCTAATGTTCATCTACTACCTTCACCCTTCATCTGTAGCCCTGCCAACTCTCCCATGTTGCTCAGCCCCATGCACCTCTTAACTCCAACTAGTGACGAGGGGTGATGGCTGGCTCAAGCGAGACTGCTCCCAAGCCTGTCTCCAAAAAGAAACACACAACCGCATGTATGGGTGCCTCTCGCCCCCCGGCAGCGGGCAACACAGAAGTGACTGGCCTCCAAGTCCGGCAAACCCAGCCCCTCTCCATGCAGCAGAGCTCCATGAGCCCGGCCGCTACGAAGTGACACATTTGGGTGAAGATCGGCTGCCCTCCCCAGGTCTCACCTGTGTATAGTTGTGCTGCAAATAAGGCATGGCATGGCACTTAGGCATGGGCTCAGTTGGAATCAAACTGGCTTCTCCCAGTCCAAAGACGGACATTCTACCACTGACCTAACACTTCTCAGTAAATGTATATGTATAAAAATAAACTGAATTTGCTCCAAATGTTAATATAATAAGGGAATGAATAAAAAGGTTTCCTTGGGTAGAATGTTTTGTTATATCTTGTTCACTTTTCTGTCACTGTTTGCATGTTATCCTCATTAAAAATATGAAATCCATATAGGTTTGAGTTGTTTTACTTACTACTGAAAATTACCAAAGCCGTCAATTTGACAATTGGCGGAAGTCAATGTCTAGTTGCTTTAGTTATGTTGATCATTGGTGTACCTGGGCTTTTGACTTTTTCTACTTTTTTTTTGTATGTTGTTCCTATGTTGTAATTTAACTGAAATAAAACACTAAAAACAAGTTCTAAGTACTTCTTCCTCTAACTTCCACACCTGTCATTTTAGATTTCCTATTAAATGCACTGTAAATTTTCCCCGTGCCTGACCATGGCATGATTACTGTTGCATTGTAACTGTTGTGGCGAAAGGTGAAATGCAGGTGAGCAAAAATGGATTTGAGAAGAAGTTTGTCAGTCACTGAGTCACTTTAGTGTATGACAGTATTGCCATAGTGCTAATTGTCAAATTGACGGCGGTGGGAATTTTTGTAGTTCTAAATATAATCAGTTTTGGAAAATCCCTTGATACGACACTTTTGATTTGCTTTAAAGTAATTTAAAGCTGTGTGACTAAGTTACTGAAACTACTAAGTATAATGTCTTAGAGTTTTAGAGTAATTTACTAAACCAGCACTGGCTACAAAGCAAAAAACAGCAGTTTTAAGGGAAGTGCAGGAAATTCTTTTGTAAAATGTAATTACTTGAATGAACCAGTTCTTTTATCATTTTAGGTCTCTTTTCAGACACCTACATTTTTGTATGGTGGGTCTGTTTTGTTTCTTTACATATTTTTTAGATGTTCCTGCTGATTTCTAATGGAATTAATAGAAGTTTCAGTTTTATCTGTAAATGTCAACCAGAAGTAGCCTTGTTTGATGAATCACCAGTAATTGTGTAGTTTTCTGCTATGTGAAGAGCTGGTATGCAGGAACTAAGCTGGAAGACCATACTTCCTCATATCAGATCTTTTTACTATCCCAAAGAAATGTGTTCAGCATGTTTTTTAAATTTAGTCATTTATTATCTGAATCATTATAGATTTTATTTTTTAATCATTATTCCTTCATTGTAAATCTCTTTGTTTTTACATAAAACATGCTTTCAAAAAGTTTGCTTTCCCACCTGTTGCTTTTCTTGCATATTAATGAAAAAAGAGAGAGAGAGAGAAATGGTGAAAAAAAATTGCAGTCAAACTGTACTCATGTTGGTTAAAAAATGTTGGAACATAGAAATAAATGTGATAAACATTCATGCCAGTGAGCGCTTGCATAATATCTTTCTATTCTTTCATTAATCATTATGTATACATATTTTTTAAATTTTCTGCAATGGTTGTGATATTTTTATGTAAAACAGTTTGTATTGTTTTGTTCATAAAATGTAATTTAATAAAAAAAAAAAAGCAAGAAAAATGGTACTAAGTCTAAAAGAAAGAAAAATGTATTTATGTTGTTTGGTTGACAGGTTTCAGAATAGAACAGAATTCAGAATTATGACAACTATTTAATTTTTTTCATTTAATCCTCTCATTTTATTTGTCATACCATGTTTTATTTTTCTTTAATCTATGTCTTGATTGAATGGCTTAAAGAAAAAGCAAAGTACAACCAGTGTTACATCTTTTTGGGAAAAAAATGATGGTAAATGTTGTGCTCATTGAACATGTTCTTCTGCACTGATTCACAATCATTCTTCCGTCAAACTTTGTACTCTGTTCTTCCTTTAACTCTGATTTTTTTTTATCTGGATTTCCCCTGTTCTTACTGAAACATCATGTATGCAAACTGACTGGTTTTTCTTTACTTCCTGATGGCACAAGTTTTCTTTGTGTCTAAAACCATGTTGTCCAATCTTCAAGAATGAATCGTCATCTCAGACATTCTTTATGATTTACATGTGAGTAGTGACAAAGTGAATTTCACTTACAGTCTTGCATATTTTTATTTGGCGTAGTTTTATGTTAGATGCCCTTCCTGACACAACCACTGTGATTATCTGAACTAATGCTCATTGCACAAATATTTGGATGGTTAACAGATGTTTCACAGAGGAGTACAACATCTAAACATGCAATGAATCAAAATGGTAAATTGACTACTTATATACTACTTTTCCACCTGTATAGGCACTCAAAGTGCTTTACAGTGTCGCTTACATTCACTCATTCATACACACATGATGGTTTTATGCCTAAAATCGTCACAGTAGAAGCATGTCTTGCGACCTCAGGAAGTTTTTTACAGACTTTTGCAGCATAAAATTGAAATGCAGCTTCTTCATGTTGAGTCTTGACTCTAGGCACCAGCAGGAGGCTGGTCCCAGAGGTCGTCAGAGTTCTAGATGGTTCATAAGATACTAACATTTAGCAGCTATACTTTCGTACTAGACCATGGAGAGACTTGAACACAAGCAGAGCAGCTTTAAACTAACAGGACTACTACTGGGGATTTTGAGACATATGACGAGAAGACCTAAAACTACAAAATTTTTCGGCCACACATCCTGCATAAAGCCCCCGCGAACCAATGGCAGCTCATCAACATGCATTTTAATGTGAATATCTGTCTGATTACCCCATCCCTTCGCTTGGATTCAGAAGAGTTGAAGGAGTATTCAAAATTTCAGTCTTGCTTATGTTAAAGTCTATACTCTGAGCCACAGAAAGCCAGTGCAGAGACATGAGCACAGGACCACTGTGATCATACTTTCTAGTTCTTGTTAGGACTCGAGCAGCAGCGTTTTGAATAAACTGCAGCTGTTTTAAGGCCTTTTTGTTCAGACCAGTGAGTAGACCATTGCAATAGTCTAACCTATTGGAAACGTTTCTACAAAGGAAAGAACCTATAAGTCTGTTTTGGACACCAAACTTGGAGTCTTATTTTGGCAATGTTTCAAGACACCACCTTAAAAACATTGGATGTAATGCTGCGGATGTAATTGATTTGATGTGACCATTGAAGGTAAAGTCTGAGTCCATTATTGCTCCCAAATTTCTAACTTGGTTTGCTGGTTCTAGAGAGAGAGACTGAAGGTAACTGATGACACTTTCTCTTAGTTTCTGTGGGCCAAAGACAATGATTTTAGTTTTGTCTGAGTTCAATTGGAGAAAGTTGTTTTGTATCCAGACATTGATTTGTTGAATGCAGTGACAGAATGAATCCACAGGGCCATGTTCACCTGCTGTCAGTGACAGATAGATTTGAGTATCGTCTGCATAATTGTGATAGGACATGTTATCACTGGCTATCAATTGCCCTACTGACAGCATGTAGAGAATAAACAACAGGGGTCCAAGAATTGACCCTTTGGGAACCCCACAGGTCAAAATCATGTGATTTGGCACACAATTTCTACAAAATAACTGCATCCTTCTAAATAAGATTTGAACCAATTAGGTGCAGTACCAGAAAGTTCAATCCAGTTCTCTAGCCTCTGTAGAAGAATCTCATGATCTACAGTGTCAAATGCAGCAAACATGTCCAAAAAGTTTGCCAGCCTCAGTGTTCATACGAATGTCATTTGTTCCCTTGATAAGAGCCGTCTCTGTGCTGTGATGAGGTAAAAAATCCTGGCCAATAGACATCAGATGAGTTGTTTACTAAAAATTGACTAAAATTTAGTCAATTGTTGGTAAACAACTTTCTCAAGAATTTTTTCTGTAAACGGTAAGGTTGAATTAGGCCGATAGTTTTTAGGTACTGTACCATCAAGACTACTTTTCTTTAGAAGAGGCTTGATGACAGCAGTGACACATTGACTATTTGAGTAAATGGTGCCAACACGCTGGTTAAAACAGATTTTAAAAATTTGGTGGGCAATACATCAAGAGAGCAAGTAGATGAACTCAGATTAATGATAATTTCTTCAACAGTTATTTTTGTTACTGGGGTGAGGTTATTTAGCTTTAACAAGACTGATGGTGGTAAGCATGTCAGTTGAACTGTGGCGTAGATGTTCTGAACCTTGTCATTAAAAATACATGAAAACAAACACATTACATTTTGAAGTTGAAACCAATTCAGCAACAATTTGAGTTGAGTAATTGTCGTTGAAGAAAAGAACTGTTATTATTGCAGTTCCCGTCTTTGTGACATTTTCTATATGTGAAATGAAATTCAGCTCAGAGTCTGAAGGAACGCCCAAGTTTACACAATAAGAAGGTTTAAAAGCGTGTAAATTGGGTAATCATGGACATAAGCACTTTTTATGTCTGTCTATTACATATTCCAGGAAATAGAATGTTAGGTCATTATAAAACAGTTTATCGCATGAAACTTTGTTACACTCTTCCGTTAAAAATTTTGTACAACCTGTACAACTCATTAAATTATTTCAGAGACACTTACATTTATTCTGAAGATTATCCATAAAACACAGCAAGTAGCCGAAGTTTATTTTTGTAAATGTCTTTTCATTCAACAGTCTGATTTTAATAGAGATTAAATTGAATTATTTTTGTTTTTCTTTCATGTTTTTTAAAATATTTTTCTTTGATCAGAATCAGTTTTGCATGCTGAGATGAGGAAGTGTGGCATAAATTTTTTAAATAACAATTTTTTTGTATACAGCAAGGTAAATCACCTTGGTTTAAAGTTGTGATCTAGTTATAAAAAAAAAGGGATATGTGGAGAAAAAAACGTCCTTCTTGTTTATATTTTAAGGCCTATACTTATATCAGGATGAAAAGAGCTGAAAAATCTATTTTGTCCAATTTTCTACTAAATACACATCCAATTACAGTATCTTCTTTGTCATCTTTTAATGATTGGTATTTGTAGACAGTAAAATATGACTCATACAACACATAGAATAAAAAAAATGTTTATTTTCACTAAATCTTTTAGTTTCATTCATCTTTTTTCAACAGTTTCTGCGGTCGCCAACACATTTGAACCTGTTCCACCATCTGGTGGTTCATCACCGAATCTAATACTTTGCTGCACTCATCATGTTTTTCTCTGAACAGAACCTGTTGAGTTATGAGAATTAATTTTATAAGTAGAGTGCATATCTGATTGTTTATGTTTTGACTTTTTTTTAACCTGTCCTGTCCGGCGTTGTGACAAGCAGAATGACGATCTGTATGTGAAGCAATGCTGGACAGTTTTGTTCTACCAGGATCAGCACCAGGTGCCGACCCTGGCAAGCTTTATTTGTTTTTTTTTTTAAATGCTTTACAAACAAAGTGTTCGTGCTTTATGTGTTTCTTTTTGCTGGACCTGACAGAAAATACAGAGGCGATGGGTAGGCAGAGGGGCACTGGGTTGCGGAGGCAGGGTGAAAAAGAAGAGTAACAGGGTACAGAAGAAGAAGAGAGAGGGATAAAGTGAAGATAAAGTCTGAAGTTACAGTATTCAGCATCACGACCAACCTGCTGGATTATCTAAGGAGAAAAAAAAGTACAAACACGAGTTTAAACCAGAGATAAAGCTGACACAACAAAACCTTCCATAGCAAATGATGTACAACACAAACACATGTTACTAGAGCAACAATAATATTGGTTGGGAGCAAGAAACATAGCGGACAGTAAACAGAGTGATATAGTGTGCGAGTGAAAGTACATGCATGCTGCCGATGTGAACAATGTGCTTATTAGGACCAACAGATCCTCACCAGCCCCAAAAGACTAGAACGAGGGAGGCAGACACACACGCAACCCGGCCCGCACCTATCCAGATCCCGGGACCCCGAGGCCGGGCCAAGGAGGCACCCACCCAGCCAGGCGCATAAGAGAAACCCCTGGCGGGGCCACCCCAGCATCAAGGGGCACGGGCTTCCCCAATGTCAGGACTCTACGGGGCAGACGCGGCAACCGTACCTCACAGCCCTAGGCGAGCCCAGGGGGTGTCAGAAGCCAAGGCCCGGACCGAGAGGGAAGCACTCACCCTAAGGGCCTAGAGACCCATATTCCTCAAGCCAGGGCTCAACTGGAGGCCCAGCAGGGCCAATTCACCTGATATGCAGCCACCACAGCCCAAAACACAGCCAGGTGCCTGGCCCAGGCAGCCCAAAGACCCCCTCTACTCACCTAATGTCCCTCTTCACTACCCTAGCCCCTCACCTGTAGCTTTACCAACTCTCTAATGTTGCTCACCCCAGTGCACCTCTTAACCCCAACTGGTGACGAGGGGCCCCAGAAGGGTCAGGCGAGACCACCTCCGGGCCCGTCTCCCAAAAAAACAAATACACAACTACATCTCTGGGGGCGGCGGAAAACAGAAGCGACTGACCTCCAAGTCCCGCAAACTCAGTCCATCTCCAGGCAGCAGAGCCCCATGAGTCTGAAAGAACGCCTAAGTTTACCCAATAAGGTTTAAAAGGGTGTAAATTGGCTAATCATGGACTTGAGCACTTTTTATGTCTATCTATTACATATTCCAGGAAATAGAATATTAGATCATTATTAAACAGTTCATCACATTTAACTCTGTTACACTCATCCGTTAAAAATTCTGTATACACCCACACCATTTCAATCATTTCAAAGACACTTAAAATTTTTGTAAATGTCTTTTCATTCAACAATATGATTTTAATACAGATTAAATTAGAATTTTTTTTTTCTTTTTCTTCTGTGTTCTTTTGAAATATTTTCCTTTGATCAGAATCAGTTTTGTTTGCTGAGATGAGGAAGTGTGGCATAGATTTTATAAATAGCAGATTTTTTTTAAACAGCAGGGTAAATCCCCTTGGTTTAAAGTTGTTATCTAGTAAAAAAAAAAGTGATTTGGAGAAAAAAACATCCTTCTTGTTTATGTTTTTAAGGTCTATAAAAAGAGCTGGAAAATTTATTTTGTCCAATTTTTTACTAAATACACATCCAATTACAGTATCTCCTGTTGTGATGTGGAAGGAGGAGGACCCAAATGCAGGACATCAAACAAGATTTATTAACTTAATTCAGGAAAGTCTGTAAATCAAGAAGCACAGGATTAACTCAAGGGTTCAAAAGTCCAAATAATAAAGTTCAAAACATGATCAGGCAACCATGGTGACCTGGCTGAAAGGGATCGTAAGACCCAACAGGGAGGTCTGGGGTGATTCCCGTTAAATAGATTGCAGGGAGTACAGGTGTGGGGAATCAGGAATTATCCACAGTTGTCCCCCAATCAGGTTGATTAGGGCCATCAAGGGCCCCCTCCGGCGGCAGGCGAGGGGATCACAACAATCTTCTTTGTCATCTTCTAACTAATGATTGATATTTGTAGACAGTAGAATATGACTCATTAAACATGTAGAATAAAACATATTTATTTTTACTAAATTTTTTGGTTTCATTCATCCTTTTTCAACAGTTTCTGTGGCCACCAGCAGATTTTATAGACATATTTGAACCTGTTTCCCCACCTGCTGGTTCATCACAGTATTTAATACTTCGCTGCACTCACCTTTTTTTTTTTTCTCTGAACAGAACCGGTTGAGTTACAAGAATTAATTTTATAAGTAGAGTGCATTTTTAAAAACAAACACTGAAAGAAATAGGAAAAGAAAACTTGATAAAAGGTAGCTGAATATTCACAATTAATATTATTTACTTTTTGTGTTTCTTGGTTCTAAAATACACAAGATTTTATTAGAATTTCATCCAGACTGGACACATTTTTTTAAAAAAGATTTTAAGATTTTGATAAAAAAGTTTGTTAATGTTTTAAACTTCTTAGATGTTAATCAACTGGCAAGATCATTCAATCAATCTTTATTTGAAAAAAAAAAGAATAATATTACTGAGGAGCTCAGATTATTTCTGCATACCGTGCATAATCCTGTCAAACTGTCTGGTATATACAAACAAGTTGCCTTTAAAAAAAAAACATTGCATAACATGCATGTTAGGTTAATTGGCTGCGACAAAGTTGTCCATAGCAATGAGTGTGTCTATGGATGGTTGTGTGTATGTGTAGTCCATGACAGACCGGCGTCCTGTCCGGGGTTTACCATGCCTCTCGCCGGAAAGAAGTACGAAAGTAAAATTGCATTTTAGTAAGTCTATTTGTTGGCGGCGGTATCATGATTCGGGCAGAATTTCTCCAGCAGGAGATTAATAACGTTTTTATCTTTCTATCTATCATAACATTTAAACAGTTTTAGTACTGGTAATTTCAATTTGACTTTTGGTGGTAACAAAATAATTAAAAAGGAAAAAATATCATTCATACCTCTTCCATACATCTGCTCATAAAAATTGGCATTTATGATTTGAGTTGTAGGCTAACTACCTTGTTTTTCCAAGTGTGGAAAATTGTCTGTAAGGAACAAAAATTTGACTTTATAAAGCTTGCAAGCAGCACTTGCTTTTTTCCCAGTTTTCCATACAGTTTCCACAAAAGATGAAGTTTGTCTTTTAGGATCAGTAAGTTGTAAGAATATGTTTGTTCTCATGCTCTTATTGTAAGACGGTGTTTTCTCAGATCTAAGATGATCTCTGCGTAATGTTTCAGCCACATACATAATAGAGACAGACATGTCTTTGGTTTAAAAATAATTTTATTCACTTTTCTAATGAATAAAAACTTATGTAGATTTTTAGGTCAGCCATTGATTCTGTTTATTTATTTTTGTTCTAAACGTCAAGGTACTATTAATAGAAAGTCTGCTTTAAGGAAAGAATTAAAATCATCGTTCCTGAGCTAAAGATAGAATCACATAGTGAAACAATGAGTCGGCCGACTGGTCTGTCAGAGATTTTTTTTTTTTTTGTGGTGTCACACATTGGTGACGCAGGAAAATGATGAAAGGATGCTTCTGGATAATCAAATTATTCTGACAATGGAAAATATGTCAAGTTTTATGTACTGGTTTTTACCCTCTGCATGTAGATAATATCATCAAAAGAAACACATTGAGCAGTAAAAATAATTATAAATATCCAACATAAAAATGAACATGTCTGAGGAAACTTTTTTGATGTGTCACAACGACCTTTAACACCAAACCTATAAAAATATTTTTCTAAAGACTTGTTGGCATATTTTGTTTGAACATGCCATAGTATTTGTTCCGTTCCGTTATCTTCCGCTTGTTCCGGGGTCAGGTCGCGGGGGCAACAGCCTCAAATGGGCAGCCCAGGCCTCGCACCCCGGCTGCATCCTCCAGCTCAGCCGGAAGGATCCCAAGTCGTTCCCCGGCCAGCAGTGAGACATAGTGTCTCCAGCGGGTCTGGGGTCTGCCCCTGGGTCTCCTCCCGGTGAGTCGTGCCCAAAACACCTCGCCCACCAGGCGCTCAGGACTACCCAATCTGGCTCCTCTCAACCTAGAGGAGGATCAGCTCGAGACCGAGCTCCTCCCGGATGGCAGAGCTCCTCACCCGATCTCTGAAATAATAATATAATAATAATAATAATATGAAGAGGGGCCATATTATTTGTCAAAGCTCAAAATGAACGTCATTGATCAACCAACTATTTTTTAAATTTGTACTAAGAATTATTTTCACTTTTCTTTAAAAAAAAAACGACTTGTGAAAACATTAGTGCATCTTTATCTTTCTGGCTTTTAGTTTCACCATGTAGGTCTATCTGTATTACTCAGAAAATCAGAAACATTTCAGGAAATCTTATTCCGGGGAAGTTCTTTGTTCAAATTGGCAACATCTGACGTGTCTCATGTGACTGACTAAAACCACCCTTTTGTCCTGATATGATGTTTTTTTGTATGAAGTACATAGAACATTTTCCTGCAGTTCAGGTACTCTCTGGAACCAGCTTCAGAGATTGAGATTTTAAAAAAGAGATTAAATTATTTGCGTAAGAGAATACGAGCTTCATAAAAGCTTCCAGGATTACACTTCACACACACATCAAGACTATCTTTCTATTGTTATATGATGATGTTCCCTGATGATAGTACAGAATTTTACTCAGACAGAACCTTAGTTTTGAAACATTTTTCGTCTGAATCCTAATTATTTTACCAGTTTCTGATGCTCCTTAACATAGCTTAAAATGTATCTCTTTATTTGGAACGGAAACCTGAGGCTATCCAGTCTTTTACCCTTAAACTTATCAAGGTATCATGACCTGCTTTCTGGAATAGACCCCAGGTCTCGACCAGATGATAGCAGAGTATACATCTTTAGATATCAATATATTTATGTTGTTGTTCTTTCGTAACAGAACATCGTACAGATAAATATCCTTGTGGCAAAAATGAAACAGAAACTTTCATTTATTTATCAGAAGATTTATGGGTTTTTTTTTTCACTGAATCACAACCACATTTCAGCAATTTTGACACAATGCATTTTAAATCGACCAACTTTAAAATGACCAATGTATTCAGGTAAAAGTAGTTTGTTAGAATTATCACACTGAAAGTAAACTTTCTTTCCAGACTGAAGATTGTTGCTTACATGTATAAATCTGTTCATACATTCTTTCCACCGAAAAAAAAATTGTACCAAACTCCCTATTCTTTTGTAAAATTTTACTTTAAATCATGTTTGCTTCAAGAAATTTAGCTTTTTTGTAAGTTTACTTTACCTTCTACTAAAATGGAATCCTGCATCATGAGTGAACTTTTTTTCTTGTTTCTCTTAGCAGAAAGCAATTGTTATTTTGCTAAATTTGAGGTTCAATATTTCTTGAAACTCAATTTCTTGAAACCCAATTTTTCTGGCCGAAACGCAATGATAAGTTCCATCAACTCAGTATTAGTATAGTCCATGGCTATTATTCCTAATCTATTGTTTTTTTGTGTCACTTTTCTCAGGTAGTCTTTCAGCCATGGGTTTATGTAGTATGAAATCATCCCTGGATTTGTCCCCCTGCCATATCCACTGGTGTAGGTGAGAAACATATCATTTATGTCTCCAGACATAGCCTTTTTAATGTGTTTTTCAATTTTATTCCATTTCCACATCACGTAGTATAGACTTGTTACCTGTGGAATACAGCAAATGACATGTTCATTTCAAATAAAAGAATCATACAGAACACCACTCATTATGGCTGCAAGAAAAGCAAAATAACTGCTTAAAAAATTTTGTTCTGAAGCAACAGAAATGCAGGCAGTTCGGTGATCCGCTACCAGAAGAAGAAAAAAAGAATTACCAATAAATGCTAAAAAAAAAAAGCCAACTTTGTAACCTTTTTTTTTAAAAAAAAAAAAGAAAGAAAGAAACTGAGGGCTGAATAGCTCTAAATAGAAATTGTTTTGTTGCATGAAGAAACTTTTCCACTTGATCCACTTTTATTCTGAATACAACTATTTTGATTTTAGAGTGTTTTGAGTCATCACATTTTGAAAAATCCATAGTATATTCTCAGAGCAGAGCAGTGAAGATGTGTTATACAAAGTAGTTTGGTTTGTTTTAGGGCCACAAAACCTGACCACTTTGCAGGCATCATTCTGATAGCTAATCATCTGAATATTAAATAAGATGTTGTTACATAAAATAAACCTACTTCTGGAAACAAAACCCGATTAAGAAAAATGTTTGATTTTGTTCAACCATCTCTGTGCTATCAAGAGGTTTAAAAAGATGAAGGAAAAACTATAGCTCTTTTGGGTTTTTAAATGATTTTCTGTTTTCTTATTGTAGTTTGAGTATAAAAAATAGTCTGTTAATTAAAAGTGTCTCTAAACAGTATGAAAATTGTCTGTTCAGTTTTTTGTCTTTTTTTGCTGGTGTTTACCTTAAGTTATAAACCCTCAGCATTTCTTAGTAAGTTATTACTTTTTTTTTTTTCAATGGAATGTTTTTAAATTTCCACTGAGCAAAAGGTCCGTTTTTCACTTTGTATAAAAAATCTATCTTTATCAAATAAACCCAGCGTAGTTCCATTTTTCGGTGAGTGCAACAGAAAAAAAAATGGTCAAAACCATCTTAATCGAACATGAAAAACCCTAGAAAATTTTCATACTTGATGATCATCTGCTATATCCAGTGAATAGTAGGGAACACCAATGGGCACTTCATGATTGACTCGCAGCACAATGAGCTTCCCTCTTGCCTCGCCCAATGTAGGCAAATATGTTTTCTTCCACACTGAATCCGGGCCCATAGTGTGATCAAGAATATTAAACATTTTCTCGTAGAAATTCTTTGTTAAAGCCCATCTACGCTTCAATTGTTTTAGTCGCATCAGTATGGTCTCTGATGGATTTGTGTTCAAAAATGTTTTCACAACCTTAATTACAGTTAAAAGAGTTTCTTCTTGGGGTTGATTATAATAACTGACATAGAATATTCCTTTAGATTCTTGCACAGTGATATCTGTGTAACGAGTTCCACCATTCAGCTGCTGATCCAGGTTCAAGAACTGACAACGTTTCATTACACCACCATAAAGGCTCAGACTGTTATGGGTTCCAGGGATGCTTAGTGCAGACAAAGGGTGTTCATCAGGGATTTGAGCCATCCAATTTGGATAGGACTTTCTTGTAGATACTCTACTGGAACCAAGAATTCTAGAAAAGTAAAATAAAATGAAGCACTCAGAATGTGATCGTAAGGCAGTCTATGTTTATAAATAATTTGAATGAAAAAAAAAAATTATAAATGCAGATTGTCATTATTTTTGCTCTAGACTGAAAAAATCCACATCTTAATTCTGAGTTGAGACTTTTACAAAAGATAATACATTTTTTGCTCAGTACCTGAGTTTCTGCACTTTTCTAAGTATCTAATAATAATCATTAGTGCTGTCATTTTAACGTGTTAATTCAATTAACTAATTACGCTGCATTTTAACGCATTAAAATAATTAACGCAATTAATTATGATGTCATAATGGTGGCGAGCCGATGCTTGCGCATTTGGATTTTGGCCCATTGAAGAACCCGTAGTCTTCTCGGCCGTCCTACATTGCCTACACCGGCAAATTAACAAGGCAGCAGTGGTCAAACACAATAGACATGAACACGACTCAGGATGGTGACACAGTTGCAGGGGTGTCCAGGGTGAGGAGGGTGTTTGGTCCACACAAAAAAAAGTGTTCTTACTACTTTAATTATTATAAACTTTGGGCAAAATATGCATCAAAATGCAGAAATATCACTTATTTTTCAACATGTTCTGGGGGGATGCCTTCATAAGCTCCCCTCCCCTTTAGAAAATCCTGGATTTGCCCCTGAGTCAAGCCACTGAACGGCAGGGTTTTTTTTACAAAAATAATAGAGACGGGACAATAAATAAAAACGTATTAATTTGTAGTTTTTGAAAAAAGGAGTTCTCCTACCACCGGAGCAACTCCAGCCTGACATACCATCTAAACGTAAAACCTGTTCAGGCAAGTTCCTCTGTTGCAAGTGTGGCTACTGGGAGCTCGCTCCGCCGAACCGAGCTAGCTGAATTTGACAAGCGAATAAGCAAATCCACAACAGAGAAATTAACAAATACTATCGCAAAGTGAGTTGCTGCTGATTGCAGGCCAATTTCTATTGTTGAAGATAAGAATGAACCCCAACCCTTGTTTTACTTTTTTAATGCACCTGGCCTCATGAGGCACAGTTCACCAATAATAAATTGGATTTAAAATCTTCTCTTCTTACCGTATTCGGTTGATTAGACATTAAGTACATTTTTTAATATATTAGAATTAAAATTCTTCAATAGGAGACCTTTAGCAAATATGATGTTAAAATGTGATTAATTTGAGTAATTAATTACAAAATCCAGTAATTGATTCGATTAACTTTTTTTATTCGACTGACACTAGTACTAATAATAATACATTTAATTTAAAAGTGTCTTTCAAGATACCCAATATCGTTGTACAGTTCGCAATTATCAATAAGCCATAGATTAGAAATAAAATAACAATAAAAATAATAGAATAACAATAAAACAAAACTAGAAACATATCAAAACAAAGCAGAGCAAAATGAATCAATATATAAATCTGATTATATTTATACATACATAAAATTACTCACCCCAGCAGGCTCACCAGCTTCATAAACAACTCATTCATTTTATTGTCGTTCTTTTGATTTCTTTTTGAGTCACGAAAACATCAGAATTAAGGAAAAGAAAAAAGTAACATAATTAGTACAACACTGGATAAAAGCTCTAAGTGTCTTGTTGGTGTACTTTTAAAGGTTACAATAAGGAGGAGGTACTACTTTATAGAGAAGTTTAAACACGGATATTTGATTATCAGAGAGAAACATATTTTGAATTGTGTGTGTAATTTCATTTACTAACTAATGTTTTGTGCTCTGTCTGAATTAGCAGAAGCATGCCAACCAGCTGCATTTGTATTTCTTATTTCTTTTCTTGATCCAATGATATTTTTAAGTGTCTGAATAATTTTAACAAAACTAAGAGTGTTCTGAAAGAAAAGGGGATGTGAAAAAAGTAGTGCAATGGCATAGAAAATAATAGATAAAGACAGAAAAATGACAAGAGCGAAGTGACTAATTGATGAGCTGATCCAGGTTATAAAGTATTCATTAGTTCAACGGCAGAAGGGACGAAACTGTCTTTTTTTGGCATACGTTCTGGTTCGAATGGACCGGAGCCTTCTGCCTGAGGGGAGTCGCTCAAAAAGTCCATGTCCAGGGTGGGACGGGTCAGCTGCTATCCGACCTGCACGCCCCCGAATCCTGGAGACTTACAGGTCACGGAGAGATGGAAGGCTGCAGCCGATCACCTTCTCCTTGGAGCGTGCAATGCACTGCAGCCTATGTTTGTCCCTGGCTGTGGCTCCATCACCTGCAGTGACCCACCTGCAAGTGGAGACAGGCACGTTGAGCTGAGCTTGTCCTGAAGCTGGGCAGGGAGGATTGTGTTGAATGCAGAGCTGAAGTCCACAAACAGGATCCTAGCATAGGTTCCCGGGGAGTCCAGGTGCTGCAGGATGAAGTGGAGGGCCAGGTTGATGGTGTCGTCTACAGACCTGTTGGCTCTGTAGGCAAACCGCAGAGGGTCCAGAGAGGGAGAGGTGAAGCGCATGAGATGAGGGAGGACCAGGCGTTCGAATGACTTCATGACTAGAGACGTAAGCACCACAGGCCTGTAGTCATGAAGTCCAGTGATACGGGGCTTCTTACGGTGCAATCCCTCCAGCTGGTGCACGCAGTCAGGGATCTGCTCGTTGAACCATGTCTCTGTGAAGCATACGACACAGGAGGAAGAAAATTCCCTGTTTTGTCGCATCAGCATAGCTCGTCCATCTTGTTGCTAAGTGAGTGGACATTAAAGAGAAAAAGGCTCAGTAAAGGTGCACGCAAGCCACGTCTCTGGAGATGCGCGAGGACTCTGGCACCCTTTCCTCTCTTCCGGCGTCTCGTTTTTTTAGCTAATAAGTGGACTAAATCTGCCGCAACCACTAAAAAAACTGGTGGTAGGTCTATAGGGGTCAATGTTCTGAGGTTTAAGAGCTCTTCACGAGTGTAAGAGCACGCTGATACACTATTTACAAACAAAAACAGACAAAAGAGGTCGCACAGAATTACCGAGGCAGCCATCTGCAGCGCCATCTTGGATTGAAAACTCCAAAAATTTTGTTCCCAGTCCTGCATAACGTCGAATGTCCCATACTAGACTTGTTAGGTACAACTACAACTAAACCCAGTTTTATTAGACACATGTATTAACGGCTTAACACGTGTGAGTTTTTGGGATTCGTATTTTACTTTTTCCTCAAACTTGCTTAATTCATAATGACGAAATATTGAGTAACAAACTGAACATTACAAAGAAAAATTGAAAATTATCTAAAAAGTTGTAATTTTATAAATGCACAGTCAAATGTCTTAATAGGAATGTGATTGAAGCATGAAGAAACGTGATTAAAAAATCAACTTAATTTATTAACTTGTTTAACTTTATACTTTGTATTATTCTCAACAATTCTCTCCAAAAAATGCAAAAATATATCCATTATGTTTTTCCTTCATGACTGGAAATAAAATAGCAGTTGTGTGATGAAAAATAACAAATAAACATCTTAGAAAACAATGCAAGAAAAACTCACCACGTTGCTCTAATCAACAAATGTAAGTGTTAAACTATTTTGTCACAGTGAACTGGCTTAGTTGTTGTTGCAAATGAACGACAAGCTAAACGTGTTTGTCCTTAATAAAAGAACCAAAAGTGTTTTGAAGTAGAAACATTTGTTACATTGTTAATATGAAGAAACATATTTCCATAAAAGCAATAAGATATGCCAAAAACTGTGCTTCTGTAAAGCGGTGACAAACAATTGTCAAGCTTGTGAATAATAAAATTGTTACATGGCTTAGAAAGTCTTAGAAATTGTTTAACGTTTTACTGAAATTTTAATGTTAATGCAAATACTTTCATATGTGAAACTGTGACTGAACTTATACTTAAAAAAAAAAAAAAGCTTGAGCACTGAATTTAAACAAAAACAGCAGTAAAAAACTCTTTTTTTGAGACTTTACATTGTTTTTTTGAGGTTTTGATTTAAATCTTTTCCTTAATGTTGCTTTGAGTTATGAAAAAGATCCATTTTTAATAAAAAGCTAAATGAAATTCTTTAACAAAATGGCATTTTTTTATGAAAACAGAGGCTTCCAGAGGTGAATGTTTTGCCAAAAATGTTCTCCAACAAGCTCAAATCTGTAGAATCCAAATAAGTGTTTATTTAGATTGGTATTTTCAAAGGATTACAAATAAATTGGCTGGAGACTTTTTTAGCTCGAGTTTGAACAACACAAACTCAAATGATGAAAATTTACCAATCGACAGTCTAACGTGGTTTTACATTATTTCTGAGGAATGCACACACTCTTCCACATCTGATGTTTTTTCTATAATTCTAGTTTTGAAATTAAAGTTAGGTAAAACTGCCTTTGTTAGAACTGCAATAATTGTGTTCTTAGCAAGCCAAGTCTCAGTTAAAAATGTTTTGGTGTGAGATTTTTATGTTGTTTAGTTTAGTTTACAATGTAAAAATAACCCCAGATGTTCTGATCGCAATATTTGGTTGATTGGAACAAACCCAGAAACACTCAGTTCGCCAAGCCATCATGCTTGAAATGGTTACAGCCAAAAGGATTATCCTGAGAGAGTGGATGGCCGCTACACCCCCCAGTTTTTGTTATTGGCTAATGGACATGATGAGCTGTTTGTACCTCAAAGATATTCGTTTCAAACTGACAGATCAACAGGACAACCTCATAAAGATCTGGGACTCTTTATGAATCATTTTAAAAAGCTTCAAACCCAGCCTCTCTTCTGGAGACCTCTATTCAGTTTCTTTTGGATTCACTGGTCAAATTCTCTTTCTCTGTAAATTATATGTGGGCATTCATCTTGTATTTGTCTAATGTACCCTGGCAGTGTTTGCATTGTGTGTGTTTGTAAAATTTGAATATATATATATATATATATATATATATTTATATATATATAAAATCAAGTTTGTCAAGAGACAAAAAAAAGTCTTGTTTGCCAGGGGTCTAACATTTAGCAGACATTTCAAGTTGAGGGGATTATGATGACGCTGTGTTTGCATCATGGTCACTGGCTGCCTAAAGCCCTAACTGCTTAATGGTTTGCACCTTGCATGGCAAATTCCACTGTCAGGCATGAATTTGTGTGGGAATAGGTGAATGTGAGCTATAATGTAGAGCGCTTTGAGTACAAACACAGATAGAAAAGCGCTACGTAAGTAGAATCCATTTACTATTCATCACCGGCCAAACTTTTCCCTAGTTACCTTGCCTAATCACCTCCTGAAGCCACCATCTTTCAGGCCTAGGATGCAGTGGGCCTCTGCTGTCTCAGGACACATAGTCATGATAAAGATCAACCCAGATTGACCCAGTCTGATATCCAATGATAATGGCAAAAGTATTTAAATCACTTCCAAACAATTAACTTAAAGATTTACTTAAATCTCACTCAATCAGGCTTATATAAAAAAAAAAAACACAGCCCAACAATCGCAGCTCTAAAGGTTTTAAACTGAACGGTTAGTTTGATCTAGATTGATCAAACTAAATGACTTCATGCCAGTAACACACTAATCTGTTGAAGAAATAATTACCATTCTGAGTTCATCTGTTGATGTCTTGATTTATTGCGCCAGATTTCAAAAATCTGGGTTAACGAGCATGTTGGCACCAATCACTCAAAAAGTCAATGTGTCACTTCAATCTGGAACTTTTCCATGTGCCTTGTGTTGATCAAGCCTCTCCTAGAGAAGTGCAGTCTTGATGCTACAGTATTCAAAAACTATCGACCCATTTCAAATTTACCATTTACAAGAAGAATTCTTGAAAAGCTGTTTATCAACAACTAACAGAATTAATTTTAGTAAACAACTTATTTTATGTCTTCCAGTCAGGTTTTAAACCTCATCAGAGCACAGAGACAGCGCTTATTAAGGTGGCAAATGACATTTGTATGAACACTGACGCTGAAATAGTCTATGTCTTGAACCTGTCGGACCTGAGTGCTGCGTTTGACACTGCGGATCATGCGATCTTTCTACAGGTCTGACATTGTAAAGAACTGGTTTGGAATTTTTGGTTGTGCACTTAACTGATTTAAATCTTAGACACAGGTATTTTGTAGAAATTGGATATGGTGTGTAAGATCACATTACTTTGACCTGTGGTGTTCTTAAGGGTCAATTTTGGGACCACTGATGTTTAATTTCTGCATGCTGCTGTTAGGACAGTTGATAGCCAGTAATGTGTTCTATCACAATCAAGCAGATTACTCTCAGATCTGCACCTCAGTTCTATGTATCACTGACAGCAAGTATATGGACCTGTGGATTAACTCGGTTTCTGCATTCGCCAAATCAGTGTCTGGATGACAATGATTGTTATTGAACACTGTTTGAAACAGGTAGAACACTCCTGGAGGACGAGGTGTGATGTGCTTGGCCTCCCACTGCTTTTTTATGAAGATAAAACCAACCCACACTAGGGTGAAGCCTTTAAAGTACCGTAGTCTTTCAATATGGAAAATTTGAAGAATATTTTCTTGTCCATCATTCTTAGATAAGCCCCCAATATTTCTTTCATTTTTTTTATGGCTTCTAAGTAGTGCAAGTAAAGGAAAAAGGAGAAGAAGAAGTAGCGCAAGTAAATTTCTTGTGTGTAAGTGTAAATTCCACCTGTGTTTCTGAACTACGCAAGTAAGAGAAAATATTAGCTACAGTATAATCTCTATTCATTTAAAAGCTGCAAAATATGGTAAGAGAGTTTTAAGAGAAACATTGTCTTTCTCCAAATGGCAATTGGCTCTTTTCCCGTTTTTCACCAGAAACATAGAGAATGAACCAAATGTTTAGCGTATCTTCTGTCACAGCCTCTTGCCTTTGTCAAATAAAAAAAAAGCAGACACTTTAATTCACACACATAGGGCAGTTTATTGAAAAGTGTGACAAGAAAAGAACTATTTGGTACAAATGAGTCATATAAACAGAATTGTTTCTGTGGCTGATTTGTCCAACAATTTGTAAGTTTTTCTTTTTGTGATCTACCACAGATAAGGTAATGAGAATTGATAACTAAAGATGCTTAAGCCTGAAGAAAAAAGTGCTCTCCCACTGGAAGAAGTGATATCTTTATGCTGCTGCTCCACATTCAGCAAAGTAGGTCTCTGCTTCTTTGTAGCACTGGCGAGAAGGCCTGCTCAGCACATGCCTGGTGAAAGAAAAAGTTTTGTATTTTAAATGACAGCTTGCACAAAAGAAGGAATAATTTGGTTGTACGTGTTAGTGATACCAAGACAGAAATGAAATGGAGGAGGACAAGTGTCCTAGGGTCTTTTTTAAGACAGAAGAAAGAATGGAATGGGAGATTTACATGCGGATCATTGATGATGGCCACTGCATCTGATCATGATGAAATCATGGTGATCATGATCATGGTGGAATGAGAGCTATTCCAAAAATTGAAGCCCCATATTTACCAGTTTATCCATATTCCCACTCTCATCTTAAATCACCGGTTGTGGTTGGTGACCGAACAACCAAATCCCTAAAACATGGAGTTCTCTTTCTTCAAGGGAAAATGGATAGGCTCCTCTCAAAAAATATCCTAGGAGCTCTAGAAAGGGCTCAGAGTAGAGCCAACATTCCTCTATGTTGTTCCTCAATGTAGAGAGAAACAACATTGAGTTCCTCTCAATGTTGGAGGAACTCAATCCTACAACTACTAGGGACCTACTAATAGTTCCTAGTAGGAGTAACTATTCAATTAATAAATTAATTGGCTAATTAGTTAATAATTTCTAAAAATGTTCCTCGGAATTAATAAAGTATTTATCTATCGCTTTCTATCCATCAGTTAGGATGTACCCGCCGAGGCAGTTGCCCCCACAAATCATCTCCAAGCATCAAGAAGAGGGTGCGACACACATAAATAAGTAAATAGGTAAGCTTAGTACTTGGTATACAATTAACTTTCAACTTTGCCAACTGTCACTTACCTCCAGTACCCACTCTCCACAAAGCAGGCCACATCATCTGTGATGTCATCGTCAAGAAAGTCTGCAGGAAACAAAACAATTATTAAGATCTTCCAAATATTTTTTGTAAATGAGATTATGTTCATCTTTACCTGAGCAGAAAGCCTGGCACATATTTCTGGACCATTGGTAACCAGAATCACAAGCGTAGCCATCAGAAAGCTGGAAGATCCCGTAATAGCCTACGGATTCCATCTTCTCCTTTGACATGGATTCATTGGACTCATTAGACTCCTCAGACTCTTCAGACTTTTTGGACGTTTTTATCTGACGGCGAGGAGAGCGTTGGCCACGTCTTTTACCTTTGTGGTTTTCCTCTGATTGGTCTTCATCATCTTCGAGATAACCATTATCCAGTATCATCCCATCCTCATCAAACATAATGTCGTCTCCATTAAGCATCTCAATCAGTGACTCTGTGGAGTTTAAACCAAACTCATTGGATTCGATGGATTCGTCAGATTCGTCAGATTCCTCAGACTCCTTGGACTTTTTGGACTTGTGTGTTGACGATCGTCTACCACGTCTTTTCCCCTTCTGCTTCTCCTCTGATGGTCTCGCAGTGTGGTCTTCATCCTCTTCCATCTGGCTGTCCTGATGCATCATCTCTCCTGTCAATGGGATTGCTGTAGAGTTGGAGATTTTGAATTCGTGCTTTAGCGAACGTTGGCCTCGTCTTTTACTTTGCTTTCTTTCCTGAGATTGTTCCCCCGAGTGGTCTTCATTGCTTTTCACATCACTATTATTTCGCATCATCTCCTCCCTGCGAAGTGGAATTGCGGTAGAGTTGGACTGTTTTTGGAACCTTCCTTGAGCGTGACGTTTCTTTCTTAATGGAGCAGTTGATTCAGAGCCTGAGTTTGTGCTCATATCTATGGGCTGAGCTGTGGTTGTGGTCTCGTCGACTGGTTGACCGCCCCCTCCTGTTACAGGATTCATTGGGTTGACTGTGGTTGTGCGATCTCCGTCTACATTGTTCAAGTTAGTGTCGAAGTTGGATTTCCTCTCCACCTCACAGGCAACTATAAATAAACAGTTACACCAATATGAAACAGCACACACACAGGGAAGAAGGCTTTTTAGATCAGGGGTGTCCAACTACGATACGAAGTTTCTGAAATTCATCCAAGCCATCTGGTTTAAACTCTGGTAAAGAATAGTTCATTTACAAAAAAGTCAAAAGAAATACAGAAACCAAACTGGGTTTAGATTTATTTGGCAAAGCCATCAAGAACCATCAAGAAGAAAATTTATGATGTGCCAAACTTTCTGTTTGATGGGAAGTTATAAGTGCATTTGGAAGAAAGATTAGCATGACGTGAAAAATTTTAATGACGTTTTAAAATCACTTCAATTTTTAATAATTAGCTTCCCTTGGGATTCATAAGAATCAACCTTAGTTGGATCAATTTAAAAGTGTTCCTATGTTTTCCCCTAAATTTTTCAACATCCACCCGCGTGTTTCCCTGAAACATTAAAACAAAATATAAGATTATCAAACTCACCAATTGCCAGTATTTTCTGCTTGTACGCTCCAAGCTTTTCCGGCAGGGTGAGAGCATTATCAAGTGCGTCTCTCAGCTCACATTTGGAGACAATTCGGCTCTCAGAGTGGCTGCAAACCACAGCCACCACAACCAGCGGCAGCAGAAACTTCATGTTTATTCTGAGAGGAATGAACAGATACAGGCAACATAGGTTTGAAAATGTCTGAAGACAAATAAATTACAAACACGCAAAGAATGAAATTATAAGCAGTATCTAAACTGTTTTATTCACAACTTAAATATTGGATAAAATGATATGTATTTTTAAGAAAAAGGTATGTATAAAAATGCTTTATATATTTAAATGTTTTTATATTACTCTGTGTCTTTTCTTATCTGATGAAAGATTTCTTTAAACTGTTTCTTATATCAGTTTATCACAAATCAGTATAAAGAAAAAATGCACCATTTGGGGTAAATGATCAAATAATTTACCTTATTTGTTTGTTTCCACATGCAACAACATTTTTTTTATTTTAAATTAGAAAACACATTAGATTTTAAAAAGTCCATTCATTTCTTGGTAAAACTACATTCTAGAACATGCGGCTGAAATAGAGAAATAATTAGGAAATTCTCACCTTGTTTTTCTAGATGATGAAAATTATAAAATGGTGAGTGTGAAGGAGAAACTCTGCTCTTATAAAGCATGGCAGCACAAAAAGAAGAAAGAAATCCTGTAGGGGACAAACATCCTCACAATGATGGCCGTGACCATTGTTAAAGGACGTATTCAGTCCACCATGGACAATCAGAGACTCCTGGATCAGATTTCATGTAGGTATATTGTAAACGCACAAATGTCAACTCTCGTCAGTTCATTTGCTTCTCCGATAACAGAAAATTTCCCGCAGATTTAAAAGTTAAAATTGTTTTGTCTCTGCACTTCGTTTAAATCCTGATATCTAAACTATCAATGCGATAAAGTCTGTTTTTGGAGAACTATTAAGTGCATCATCCTTAAAACATATATATAATTGCAAAAAAAGTAAGGAGACCAAGCTGGTTAAATAGTTGTTTGATTTTAATGCATAGTCACACTAAGTTGTGCACAGCAATTAAAAGTATCCTGCATGCAACAGAAAATATGTCAAGTCATAGAAAAACCGGTTTACATTGCTTTAATAAAGATAATACTGTCAAAATATTTTATGTTCATTACCAAAACAAAGTTAAATCTGTCAGAGTTTAAAATGCTTTTGGGGAAATTTGGCATACCTGTTCAACTTTTTTTTTTCAACTTAAATTAAATATAAAAGCATAGGTTTTAGAACTAACAAAAGCATAAAAATAAAGCATGGACAAAGAAAGTTTTGCTCCGGGGAGCTTCAAATACCACACCTTCCTGCCAATAAAGAAAACAACTGCAGGTGCTCGGTTAGAACATTTTGTGCAAGTTTGCTTGACTCTCTGTCACGCACACTATTGTTCTCATTTTCAAGATGAGAAATGTTATATATAATATCAGTCCACTACATAAAACCCTGTAATTTTACAAACTGTTTAACAGTTTTTTATTTAGCGAAAATAAAACATAAAGTTTTAATTTATGGATCAGATTACAGCACGATTGAAACTTGTAGGGTTTTATTCTGCAGATGCAAAAGCAAAACAAGCAATAGGTTGGAGAAAAGTACCAATGCATCAAATTTGTATCTTTTAAATTCTTAAACAGTGAGCATTAAGAGTAAACAAAATCCACAAATGTTAGCATTTTCATGTCGCAAAAGTTATGTCGGGATGAAAAAGTTTTTGTTCACACTCTGCAAATCTTGGTTGCAGATCACAGACGTCAGTTTCATTCAATTGAGAATTTGGTTTGTCTCTAATTAAAATAAATCGCAACATAAACATATGATGAGGAATGTAAATTAGTAAAATTTCATTGATATTACCTCTTCCTGATATTGCTTCACGATACAGAATCTAATCAGTACTCTTTAAATTAAACCTCATTTATAAAGCACTTTTCAAACAAAGTTACACAAAGTGCTTAACAGAACAAATAAAAACTCAAAGCAGAATTAAATTTGATATACAACAGTAACAAATTAAAAGCAAATATACAAAAATGAGCATGCACTTGCACAAAACACTGCACACATGCATCAACATTAATACGCACACTCTCTATATAAGGAAGGAGTTTATAAATAAGCACTCTGCAAAAACACATTTGATTTTAAAACCATTTGAAACATAATAGTTCAATGTTAATGTCCCATGTCACTGTTTTACTCTGTCCTGTGATATTCTGCTGCTGCAGGGGTGCAAGAATTTCTACCAAAACCCACTGTTGATGATGAGTGTTGAACAAAGTAGTGTATGGTGTGTCCACGATCATATATGGGTGTAGGAGCCAATCTTTCCCAGATCAGAATGATAAAACAATGACCCATTTCTAATCCTAGAAGACCCCATTACCACAAACTCTGGAAGACATGGAAAAAATTTAATCAACAGGAGAAGTGTCCAATCAAAAGTTAACAGTCAACACAAAAAAGCCCCTCTAAAATAGACCCAAAAACACTTGCATTACACACTTCCAAACTTGTTGTCAGGAAGCGGAGTGCAGGTGGAAAGGAGGAGGACCCAAATGCAGGACATCAAACAAGATTTATCAACTTAATTCAGGAAAGTCTTTAAATTAAGAAGCACAGGATTAACTCAACGTTCACAACATGGTCAGGCAACCAGGGTGACCTGGCTGGAAGGGATGGTAAGACCCGACCAGGAAGTCTGGGATGATTCCCCTTAAATAGTTGGCAGGGTGCACAGGTGAGTAAAATCAGGAATCACCCCAGGTGATCCTAATCAGATTGTTGAGAAACATCCTCTGGCTGCAGAAGAGGGGATCATGACACTTGTCTTCACATAGAAAATCCCAAAAATACACAAATGGTGAAAGGTACATGAACTGTACACATTACTTTGTAGAGAATTAGTTCTGTTCTGTTATCTTCTGCTTAGCTGGGGCCGGGCTTCGGAATGAAAACCCAGACTTCCCTCACACGGCTGCGTCCTCCAACTCATCCGGGATGACCTTGAGGCATTCCCCAACCAGCTATGAGACATGGTCTCTCCCAGCAGGACGTGCCTGAAATACCTCAACAGCGAAGCGTTCGGTAGGCAGCCTAACCAGAAGCCCAAACCACCCCATCTGGCTTCTCTCAACCCGGAGGAGAAACGTCTCTACTCCAAGGTCCTTCCAGATGGCAGAGCTACTCACTGCATCTCTAAGTGAGAGCCACGCTGCAGAGGAAGCTCTTTTCCACCGTTCATACCCACGATCTTGTTCTTTCGGTCATCACCCACAGCGGGTGACCATAGGTGAGGGTAGGAACATACTGTAGGTTGACTGGTAAATCGAGAGCTTTGCTTTTTGATTCACTCTTTACTCACCACAAGGGACCAATGCATTTGTGAATGCATGTGAAGTTGTATTCATATTTAAATCGTACTGCAAAAAAGTTAGTCTAGAAATATTCTTATACAACTTTTAAAATACTTCTGAATTTAAATTGCACCTTACAATTTTTTTTTTTTTTTTGGAGTGTACTAACACTGCCGCCCATTCACCAGTCGTCTTCTACAACCATCACTTGCTCATTGTCAGTAACCATTGGGCAAGCAGCCAGAGACATTACTTGTGCTTTCAGTACTTTCTTTGTGTTTTTCTTAGAACCAGTTCCATTCTTCAACAATTGTCTCCTGTGCACTTTGAAGAATGCTTAGTCATTTAGTCAAACCTGTGATTAAAGTTTCAAACATGACCTGGTGGAAATGTAAAGCATTTGCAGAATCCTGCACCGTCAGGGTTTGTGGTTACATCGCACAGCTATTTAAAAGACTTGGAAAGTTTTCTGTTAACACACAATAAAAAATTTTTAAAACAACTAAAATCTGCACATGGTTATAATTTACGCTGACTCAATTCAGTGCAACCACCTGATAAAAAAAAAAAAAAAAAGTTTAAAATATGAGCATATTTCACTAAAATCTTTCTTAGTGTAAAATTATTTGATTCTTTTCGTCCAGCTCTATAAGGTTAGATTAAAAATAGTTTATCATTGTGTAAAGACTCTGAGGGTTAATGATTCTTGTATCTTTGTTTTACTGATCATTTTAATGTAGTCGTATCCTTTTTGACTACAAAAAGTATACCATTTACTGTATGTAAAAAGTAATTTTATGTTACCTTTTCGAACTATCGGCCTTTGAATTTGATCCAAGTTTTTTTAACAGGTGTTCCATTGCGTCATTGCTCCATCTCATGTTGTTTGGATCCTTTCACTATTGTTTAATTTGTTAAACATATAAAAATCAAATTTCTTAAACTTTCAGCTCAGACTTCAGCAGTAAATAAGCAATTATTTCAACATTTTTAAAAGGAAAAAAAAACACAGCAATGTAGAAAACAATTAATCGGAACTTAATGAAAAATTGTGAAAATAATATTTTTCCAAACTATATTTATTCGTCAACAGGGAAATTACATTTGCTGCATTGCACCACCGCAGGCAGCCACGATGGCACCAATGCTGGGCGTAACAAGGGGATAAGTTGTCTGCTCCAGGGACATTTAGGCATGGTCTCATTGGGAATTGAACCAACTTCTTAAGGGGAGATGTTGGCTCAGTGGTTAAATTGTTTGCCCGCGGACTGGAAGTCAACCGGAAGTTCGGAGGTTTGCATCCCACTGAGTGCCCGTCTAGGGTCCTTGGAGAAAACACCTAACCCCCCGTTTCTCCCACCACTGGTGCCATCATGAGCAGCCACATGTGGTGTAAGGAGTGCAACACACAAATTTCGCCGGTGAGGGAAGAATAGAGTGAGTAAAAATTTTTTAAAAATCTTCCTGTCCAAGAACAGACATTCTACAGCTGAGCCAGAAAATAAGATGATAATTTTCATTCTTTAATTCGCTGACAGAGAAATGTGGGCTATTTCACAGCTTCAAAAAACAGGTTTTATTGACGACTGTACAGAGATAGTTTTGCAAAGTCCATGTTTATCTTGAGACAAGCTGTTCATCACACCAAAAGATTTGATGCTAACTATAATTTTCTTAGCGTTGTCCGCAATTACCTGCCTATCCAATGCAATAGAAAAACAAAAGAAGTGTCAAGTACATTTTAAGTAGAACATTTCCAATCAGTGCTGACGAAGAGATGATGTTTTATCTGCCAAAAAATTCATCTGACTCAGGTGGAGTTCACCAAATTGAAAATGAAGTTTATCTAAGCATCACAAAGTATTTGAGATGTTATTAGATTTGAGATGGATGGTACATATTTGTCTTCAGGCGACATGTTCATCATGTTTCTCGAGTCACGTTTGACAAAACAATGTGTGATGTTTTTTTTTTTTTTTCCATTAGTCATGTTTTCCTGCTCGGTGACAAGAATATTTTCTAACTTTTTTCTAAAAATTTTCTAACTAACTTTTTTCCCCACTGATAGGTTTTTTAGGAGTTTTTCCTCACCGAGAAGGAGAGTCTAAGTGCATTAATGTGCTAGTCTTGTTTAGTTAGCATTTGTTAGTTATTTTTCTTGTTGTGTATTTGTGTTAATACATTCCTCTTTTTCTTGTGAAGCCCATTGAGACGGACATTCTGTGATTTTGGGCTATACAAATAAAATTGAATTGAATTGAATTGAACACACATCCATTTGTGCAATGCCAATTCCAGCTGATAAAAACGTGCTTATAAATAATAATAAAAATATATGTCGTTATAAAGCTTCCCTGTAAGTTAAAACAATGGACTTAAATTTGTGTAAGTGAACTTTCTAAAAGCTTGAAATGTCTCTGATATTCCCAATGACTCTTCAGTGGATTCATTGAATCAAAACATCTTTAATGGTGTTGAAATATCTGAAAAATGTTTTTTCGTTATTAAAAAAAAAAAACGTACAAATCTTCAAAAACTCCCTTCACTTCCTACGTATCTGTTTTGACTTATAAGCTCCCTCCCTAGCCAGGTATGTCACAAAGTTTTATTATATTTTTTTTATATACTATTATACAAACATAAAATAAAAGAAATAATATTTGCTTGATCCCGTCAGACCTCAGAAGCTAAGCAGGCCAGGCCTAGGCTGTACTTGGATGGGGGACCGCCGGAACCCCAGGTGCCACGATTGGACAGCCGTAGAGATTAACTTGCCGTAATGTCCCTGAGCAAGACACTTAATCCACGTTGCCTAGTCTGACTGGTGTGTGTGCGATTGGTTGGTGATGGTCAGAAGGGCCAATGGCGCAAAATGGCAGCCTCGCTTCTGTCAGTTTGCCCCAGGGCCGCTGTGGCTACATCTGTAGCTTACCATTACTTGGTATGGAGTGGATGAATAATGCACATGTGAAGCGTCTTTAAGAGTCCTGAAAAGTGCTGTATAAATTCAATGCATTATTATTATTATTATTCATTATTCTTGTTATGTCAGACAAATCAGAGATATTCATTACCTTGAACCATGAGAGAACAACAAAATTACAGTTCCACCGACTCAAGATGAAGGAAATTAAAACAATTTTAGAGAGCCAGCCAATGTTTAAATCTCATAAAAACAAGTTCCAGAAAAGATGAGTTTAAGATTAAAAAACATGCAAAAAAGATGTAAAAACAAAAAGTTCTTTAGTCTACAATTGCGATATATTTCTTTTTCAAACAATCCCATAAAAAGGAGCTTGCGTCTCGTTTAATCATAATAATAATCATACATCACTAATCCCTCATTGAGAAAATCTTCTGACCTTGACAATTCCGAACAATCGTCAATGTCTCTAAAGCCATTTTTCTATGGTTTTACATTTTAAAAATACGTTATGGTATTGCATTATTTTGGTAGAGAGTTCATCGATCAATTATTACTCAGTGGATACAACTGATGTCGTCGGTTTCACCAGTGGTATGAATTACATAAATACTGAAGGCCAAATGAGAGGAGTTTGAAAAAGTTTGGAACCTTATATTTATTTAAAGTACCATCATAAATGGGACCCTGCGTTCCCATTCATGGACTTTTGAGCAATCATGATTGTAGTTTTAAAAACTGAAACAAAAATAGGTCAAAATTTTTGTCATATTTGCACTATTTTACCAACTCTTTTGTGTTGTTTGTTTGTATGTTTTATTTCCATAAAAAAGTCAAAATTCTCAATAAATTAATTTAAAAAAAAGAAAGTTAATGCAATTGTTTAGAGGCATGTTTGCTGAGTCACCTGGCTCCACCCAAATGGCCTGATTATTCAGTTGGCCAATCAGCATGCACTCAGAGGCATGGCGTGAGAAAAGTTGCGAAATGAAAGAGATGAAGCAAAAAATAAAAACAAAGAGAGTTATTCCACTTCACAGATGTCCACGTCATTGTATCAATCTGATAAATGCTGAAGCTCTGAAGTTCTGTCTGGCTCCAGAACACTAAGCAGACCATTTTTAACATGCAATAAATTGTCCGGCTGTTTTTCGGTTTAAATCTACAAACTGCTTTATTTGTTTCTGGGTCCAAATTAAAATTATTACATGTTTAAGCCAAATACATATACAGCATTGGCATCTTAAGAAGCTTCAGGTAACATAAGAATTAGGGGAGGCATAGCTCAGTGATAAAATTGCCACCTTTGTACTTAAGAATTGCTAGTTCGAATCCTACTGAACTCATGCCGAGATGTCTCAGGAGAACAACTACCCTCAGTTTATCTCTCCAGTGGCTGCCTGATTAATATAGTATGGTTATTAAAATAAAAAATCGGGAGTGTTCAATCATTGGACTGTTTCTTTAAAATAGATTTAAAACCTTTTTATTCTAAAACTCTCATTTAAAAAGTTAAATGTATGGATTAAGCGTCATAAAATTATTTTAACATACATTCTATACATTTCTTCTTTTTTAATTGACCAATGTGTAATTAATTTTTTTTAATGATCTTAAGCCCTTTGAAGTGTCACTTGTGAGAAAAATATTTGGCAAATAATTTTTTTTTATCAAATCCCTAATTTGTATAATCGTGTTATGTTTTATAAACATTATAACAAGAAAAAGAATTTTATAATTATTTAATATAAAACCTCTGTTTGTTGTCTAGCGTAGCTCTTTTGACGGTGTGATGTTGTCAAAGATGACTAAGCAGGTTTTATTTGTACGTCAGGATGGTGGAAAGTATTTGAGATTCATGTTTGGGTACAAGTTTGTCCTCGGGACACAGTTTTGACAAGGCTGTGTCAGAAGGTTTAATCTTTTCTATCAGTTTCACTTGCTGGGTGTTACGCCAGACTTTTTGCACGCTAATTTGGATCACTGTAAGTCGTTCCAGTTGATGTGGTGTATTTTTCCATAAACAAACTGAGCAGAATCAGAAAAGATTCTAGGCAGTGATTACGACCATTCTCAGAGGATTAAACACCCACTGTGAGTCAGCAAAAACGAGCCTTTGCATACAGAGAAATCCAGATTTTTTTTTTTTTAAAAAAGCCAGTTTCTAGCATCATAGAAACTCATTCACATAATCTTTTTTGCCTTTCATGATATCGCCTTTATTTATTTCAGTAGGAAACATTATCTAACCAAAGAAGTTCGGTTTGTATTGTGTCCATGAAATGTAACCATAGAGGTTTTTATTATGAAACTTGATCTCTTCTTAAAGAGGCTTAAACCTCGTTTTTTTTCTTTAGGCTTGTTCACATCTAAACAAGGTCGATTACTGTGGTAATCAAACTCTGACGTCAAAGGGATCAAATCTCAATGAAAATGTCCTGACCTAGTTTTATACAGTACCTCTTGTTTGAGATCCTAAATCAGTAAAGAGAAACTGGGACAGATCAATGAGATCTTTTACATTAATAATGAAAGCTAGTCAGTTAGTCTATGATTGGTACCGAGTAATTTTGTGGAATTTATTCAAAAGTCCTCTATATATTAGGGAGATGTTGTAGTCACAAGAATTTGTGACCTCAACCTTTGTGACTTTGGCTTATGGTTGCATGATCCTGAAAACCTAATGAGTTCATCTATAGTTGGTACTGTGTATAGGAAAATGCTGTGTTCACAAAAATGTTACAGAAGCACGGACAGATGCATAGACTGACACATGAACAGTCAGAGTGCTTAATGCCTCTTTCACATTCCATGTGCGGAGGCACCGAAAACATGAGACATGGAGAATCTGAGGTCATTACTAAGAGAACAAAGAAGTTTTAAGTCTGTCACTCCACAGTCTAGTTTTTGTCTGTCATCAGACTGAGCGACGTGAATCAAAGCTTTCATGCAGGGTGTGGTTTAGATTTCCCATAACACCACAGACTTTTCTAACCCCCTTTCCTGGTACACAGCAGGCATTGTGGAATACTTATTAACAAGACGGCCAGTTTCCCTTCCTGCCACTTATCGTTTTTTGATTTCAAACATAAAAAAGACTAAAATAAAAGTAAATTACCGTGTTTTCAGGACCAAAAGACGTACCGTGGTAAAAGGCACAGTCCCAGTTTTGTCTGCTCTGTATTTAACACACACATAAGGCGGATCTGTTGATAGGGCGCAGGTTTTTTATACACATTCTCGACTACGTCTGCCTTACAATAACACACACACAAGGAGACAAGTGTGTATTTAAAAGCAGATCGGGAGAAAAACTGAGTAGCGGGATCACTTTCATCGCTGTCAGAGTCAATTTCTGTACCGTTCGGTTCGTCGGAAATGATGCCTGCTTTTGCGAAAGCTCGGACAACAGTGCCAGCAGACACGTTAGCCCAAGCATCTACAATCCACTGGCAAACTGTGGCATAACTCGCCCGGCGCTGCCTTCCACCCTTCGTGAAGCTGTTGTCTCCTCTGGTCGTCAATCGCTCCCACGCCGCTCGCAGCCTTACTTTGAACGGCCGGTTCACAACGATGTCCAGCGGTTGGAGTTTCTTTGTCAGACCTCCCGGAATCACAGCAAGCGTAGCGTTGATCTGCTTCACTTGTTTGTTTTTTTTACGTCGGCGGAGAGATGAGCACGCATAGAGTCATAAATCAGAAGCGATGGTGATGCGTGGAAAAAACATCTGGTCTCCAAAACACACAACACACATAGGGTGCACTACACAAAAGGGCGTGCCGCTCATTTTGAAGAAAATCTAAGACTTTTACGTGTAAGCGCCTTATGGTTGTGAAAATACGGTAAAGTTTTGCATTCAACTCAATGCGTTTAAAAACGTTTAACCCTGACAAATACTGTATGTGTGAGACATCACTGCACACGTATCGTACATGTCAAAATGACCAACCAAAACAATGAGATTAAACTGTTTTGGCTTGAAAATACCTTGGGCAGTTCACTCTTCCATTTGTGAGCTCTCTTATTCAGTAGGGTATTAAACTAACACTGTGGCATGGAATTTGTTTTCCTTCAGGGCCACATTCTGCTGTAAGCAGGAATGTTATAAGGCATGTACAGTGCTCAAATTCAGTCCGAACAACGTGTACCATTTTCACCATATGTAAATGTAGCCAAATAAGAATGTAAAGATAACGCGCTAGAATTGCAAAAATGAATGGCTTCATGGCCTCAAGTAAGATTCATGCTGGGTTGTGCATGCACCATGAGGGTGGAGTTAACCAGGACACAAAAACAATTAGTCGAAAACTGAATTAAGCTGAATAAATATATTTGTAGACTTTTTTCTGCAAATTTTGTATTTCTGAGCAAACAAAATGTGCCATACTTACATATATTAGCTTTACATAAGAATTAATACCCAATGGAAGCACAACCACCGCTTTAAATAAGTCACCATCAGTTATAAAACTTTGAAGGATGTGTATATATATATATATTTCTTTTTTTAGAAATACTGGTGTGTATCACAACTGCCTTCCTGAGTGTTTTACTTTAGTATCTCAAGCATGAAACAGCCTTCTGATAAGATTCAGTCTTCCTGCAATCTGATACATGAATTTAACCTTTTAGTGTCTTTATTATATTACCTAAATGCACTTTAGTAAAAATTACAAGTTTTACACAAAAAAAAATGTGTTTTTATTTGTACAGTTTACAGCAGAAAATGCTGTGGGCCTGGATTAAACTCAACAATTCTAAACTCGTAGCCTGAAACAAAGACATGCATGACAGAGAAACAAGCACATTTGAACAGAATGTTCCAATCGAGCAACGACCTTTAGATAGTTGTTTGTTCGTTTTTTGTAGGAAGGTGTGACACGCAAGTTCTTTGGAATACATTCGTTCAATAACGAATTTTTATAATAACATTATTTTAAAAAATGCTATTGTTGTATTTACTTTTATGAATGAACTAGTTTTTAAATTAATATTTATGTACATGCTTCTTTTAATTAGTAATTCAATTAGTAGTAATTAGTCATTAGTGTTTAGCAGATTGTTGTTTGTCAGTTTATCAGGCATAAGTTTTCGTTTATGTTGAAATCAAATAACATTCGAATAACAATAACATTTGTGTTACAATCGAATAATAATTTAAATCTTTGAATTGTTTTTCTGAGGTTTGGATTGTTGGTTGGTTGAGTGTTTCGAACGTTCGAATAACGATTTGAATCTTCAAATTGCATTTTAAAGTTTCAAATTGTCAGTTAGTACGAAAGTTTCAAGATTTTGAATCTTCAAACTATTCAGGAGTCGATTTTAAATTTTCGCAGTTTTTTATGGAGGAAGATTGCGGACGCTCTGTAGCCAGAGGGTTGCTGGTTTGAGTTCGATCCCCTGCCCGGAGTTCCTGCTGATGTGTCCTTGAGCAACACACCAAATGTCCAATTGCTCCAGATGGTGGCTTGCACCCTACATGGCAGCTTCCACCATCACGTATGAATGTGTGTGTGAATGGGTGAATGTAAGCTTCACTGTGGAGCACTTCGAGTGCCTACACAGGTGGACAGGCGCTTTATCAATGACGTCCATCTACCATTTTCATTTTATTGCATGTTTAGATGTTGTACTCCTCAGTGAAACATCTAAATGCTAACCATTCAAATGGTTGTGCAGTGGGCATCAGCCCAGATAATCACAGAAGTTGTGTCAGGAAGGGTATCTGACATAAGACTATGCCAAATACAAATATGCAAGTCAGTTTGAAATATTCATGGAAACAGTGAAAGGAAGACATGAATACAGTTGGCGTGACCAAAGAAGATGCAGCAGACAGGGTTAGATGTAAGAAACTGACTTGCTGTGGCGACCCCTGAAGGAAGAAGAATATGTATAAACATGCTTATTCAGTACATGTTAGTTTTTCTGTTCCAGTCCAACTTAGAATCCATGCATTTTGTTTTTAATTTTGCAAATTGAATGAAAATATTGAATTAATCCTGCACAAAAATTTGAATGTTAATATATTACCATAGATTAAAAAATAGATCACACATTAAATTATGGAACATATTATTTACATCGGTACATGGAAATCTGCAGTGGTTGTGTGATATGGTAGTTACAGCATGGAGGATGAACAGTTAAATTAAATGAGGCTGGCAGAAATGATTTCTGTAGAGCTCCGTTGAGCATTAGGGTTGCAGGAGTCAGTTACTGAAGCTGCTGCTCAGGTGGTTCACAGATTCATGAAGGGGTGCAAAGGACTCAACATAATTGAGAAAAGTTTTGCCATCGTTCTGTCCCTCGCCACCTCGTCCACGCAGGTGAAGAGTAAGCCAGCCACAGATGGATCTTCCCATACCCCATAACAAAGTTCTTCAAAAGGTCCCTGTACTCTTCCTCGTGTCTTTTCTCCAGACACCTAACAATGACTGTGTTAGCTGAGTACCCCTGAAGATGCAGTTCTAGATTTCAGCTATGCCTAGGTGGTAAAAAGGAAGGGGACCTGGACAGTTCTTCGTGCCACACCAGTGTTGCCGGGGTCAAGACGTGAGGTACATTGTACATACCAGGGAACTTGAGGGTTCTGCACAGTATCCTTGCTGTTCATAGGACTGCACTCTGAGATATCTGATGTTCCTCCAGCTGGGTGAAAACTTTTTCTGACAGAGCCACTCCTTTGGTTTGGGGGTTTTACAGTATATACATATTAAGATATACAGTATATATATGATTATTATTATCATTTAACATTGTATTTCATTGTATTTCTTTTTTTGGTAAATGATGTAAGATGTGTTTGACAGAGTCGTCTTTGTGTCCTTTATGTATACCAGTTTCCCCAGATTTGGATATTTTTTTATTGTCATCAGGATTACTCATGAACACACCTGTGATGAGTCAGCAAGGGGAAAAAACCCTGAAAAACCTGGTCTTAAACTCTCTGAGACCCTTTACAAGTAAGAAGATACTTTAATGATTAAAATATATACATACTGTATGTAACTCACTAGTCGCTTAAATATAAAGACAAAAACTGTGACTGAAGTGGCCAAAAAATTCAAGCAACTAGCTTGACTCAGCATAATATAAGAATGATTTTACAATCACGGAATCTAAAAATGAAATGACTTAAATATGATACCTTTGTTTTGTGATTTGTAGAGCACATTTTTGTGCATTGTCTAATCCTCTAAAAGTTTTACTTACACATCAATGGAAACTATGCAGAAAACTTTCAAAGTAGAAGAACCGGTTACCACCTTGATGATATAAAAAGACGGCCTGTCTTCTGTACAGACAGACTTTTATTTTTCTCCATCTGTGCAACAAAAAGGTAGGAATCAATTCAATTTTCGTCTTCATTTTTCTTCTATAAAATTTAAACTTTTTTTGCTTTCTTGGGCTCTTCAAAGTGGTTCTTAAAACTCGTTCATGTGCATCCATGAGCAAATTGAAAAAGGGATATATATAGGCTAATCAAAAAATGTTTATTGCAAAATTGTAATTTTTTTGTGAAGTTTCACCAATTTTAATTTATTATAAACTGCTTTGATTTACCAAGATGGCTGCCACTTCTGCATTTTTTTTTCTTTTGCTCATGGCTATTTTAAAGCAAAAAAATCATTTATGACACAATTGCTGATTTTGCTAATAATCAAAAATTGAAAGTATTTTCTTTTTTTCTCCATGTTTAATCAGCATATTTGACTTTGTTATTAAAAACAATCAACCATGAAGCTTCTGCTGCCGCTGGCTGTTGTGGTTCTGGTCTGCAGCCTCTCTGAGAGCCGAATTGTCTCCAAATGTGAGCTGAAAGACGCACTGTACAATGCTCTTACCTTGCGTGGGAAGAGTGAATCATGGAAAGAACGAATACTGGCGATTGGTAAGGTTTCTTGTCTTTTTTTAACTCAATGTGCCAGCAAAATAAGTGGTCTCATTTCAGAAAATTCTTTAAATGAGCAATAGAAATTGTATGCATGTGACCATTTTGCAAAAAAGTCAAGAAGATGCCTGTAAATTAACTTCCAACATTAAATATTCAAGGTTATCCAGCCTGATATTCTTAAACTTGAAACAAATATGCCCATGCAAGGAAAAGAACTGAATCACATTTTAAAAGCTGCATACAGTTTTTTTTCATAATGTTTACACTAAAATTATTATTAGAAAACACTTTTTTTTTGGCTAAAAGTTTCTGTTGATTCATGCTAAACAAATCATTTGTTGTGCATTGCAACTTTTTTATTAGAGTATGTGAATCTTGAGATTGGAAGACGCTATGTCGTCTTCACCTTTTACAATTCTTTTTCTTCTTTTGGCATTTCCATTCAGGGGTTGCTACAGCAAGTCAGTTTCTTCCATCTGACCCTATCTGCTACATCTTCTTTGGCCATGCCAACTATCTTCTATGTCTGCCGTCGCTGTTTCCATGAACCTCCTCTTTGGTTTTCCTCTGGGCCTCTTTCCTGGTGGTTCCAAACCCAGCATTCATCTTCCAATGTACTCTCTCTCTCTCCTCTGCAAATGTCCAAACCTCATTCTGGCCTCTCTGACTTTATCTCCAAAACCTCTAACATGTGCTGTTCCTCTCACATACTCATTTCTAATCCTGTCCATTCTGGTCACTCCCAGAGGGATCCTCAGCATCTTCATCTCTGCTACCTCCATCTCTGTTTCCTGACTTTTCCTGAGTGTCACTGTCTCTAGACCAAACAGTATGGCGGGTCTCACCATGATTTTGTACACTTTCCCATTCATTTTAGCTGAAACTCTTCTATCACACATCACACCTGATACTTTTTTCCACCTGTTCCAGCCTGTCTGCCTGCAGAAGTTTCTTCACCTCTTTTCCATACACTCCATTGCTCTGGACTGTTGGTCCTAAGAACTTAAAATCTTCCACCTTCTTTATCTCTTCTCCCTGTAACCTCACTTTTCCATTTGGATCCCTCTCATTCACACACATACTGTCTTACTCTGACTAATCTTCATTCCTCTTCTTCCTAGTGCAAACCTCCACCTCTACCCTCATCTACTAACTCAAAAAACTAGTAATTAGTAACCCGGAAGTGATGACATGCAGAGCGACCCGGAAGTGATGGTGCAATACAGTGTGACCCCGCCTCCCATAATACTCGAACTCACTCCATTACACGTAAACTATTCCCGTTGGGATTATTCTCAACTAAAAAGCCAAAATAAACAAATAAATAAAAATAGGAGAAATAAAGAAAACAAAGAAGATAAGAGACGACGATTGAAAAAAAGACTACGGGAGCTGCTAGAATAGGTGCAGTTCTCGGCCGCCATCTTGGATTTAATTATTCAACCTTTTACAATTATTCAATGTTTGTCATTTCACTTTAATTAGTTTAGTCAGTGTGAGAAATATGAAAGGCAATTACAATCTTTTCCTCAATTTGCAAAATGATTTGAGCTTAGAAGTTGAGTAAAAGAGAAGAAGGAGAATTCAAGCTTAAAAATAACTGAAGTCATCTACAGGACCGAAAACATTTTTAATTCTGACCTACTTTTTCCTCTTGTCTTCTTTGTGTGACCTTTAATTGCAGTTGCCTGTGAGGTGGAGAGGAGATCCAACTTTGAAACCAGCCTGGGTGGTGAGGAAGGAAATCAAAAGCCAACAACAACAGTCGGACCACAAAATCCTGCAACGGGCAACCCCATGCATTCCACAACAAGTAGCAAAGGAGTCGTTGAGGTGGAAACCACAGTTCAACCAATGGATAGAAGCACAAATTCTGGTTTTGAATCCACCACCCAAATCCTGGTCAGAAAGAAGCGAGATGCTCGGAGAAAGTCCCACAAGGAGTCACATTCTGACGAATTCAACTCCACAGAATCACTGGACGAGGAAGAAACCTCGTTCTACGAAGACGAGATGATGGAAGATGACAGCCACATGGAAGATGATGTAGATCACTCAATGCAGGGATCAAATGAAAAGCAGAAACAAAAGGGCAAGAGAGTCACCGTCGTTCACCAAGAAGCCACTCCAAAATGCACGACAGCTCTGAAAACTCCAACTCTACAGCCACCTCATTTTCTGATGAAAACATGATGGAAGACGACAGCCACATGGAAGATGATGAAGACCACTCGATGGAGGGATCCCATGAAAAGCGAAAACAAAAGGGCAAAGGACGTCACCGTCGTTCACCAAGAAGCCGCTCCAAAATGCACGACAGCTCTGAAAACTCCAACTCTACAGCCACCTCATTTTCTGATGAAAACATGATGGAAGACGACAGCCACATGGAAGATGATGAAGACCACTCGATGGAGGGATCCCATGAAAAGCGAAAACAAAAGGGCAAAGGACGTCACCGTCGTTCACCAAGAAGCCACTCCAAAATGCACGACAGCTCTGAAAACTCCAACTCTACAGCCACCTCATTTTCTGATGAGGACATGATGGAAGATGACAGCCACATGGAAGATGATGAAGACCACTCAGTAGAGGGATCCCATGAAAAGCAGAAGCAAAAGGGCAAAGGACGTCACCGTCGTTCACCAAGAAGCCACTCCAAAAAGCGCAATTACTCGGAAAACTCCAACTCTACAGCCACCTCATTTTCTGACGAAGACATGATGGAAGATGACAGCCACATGGAAGATGATGAGGACCACTCAGTGGAGGGATCCCATGAAAAGCAGAAGCAAAAGGGCAAAGGACGTCACCAACGTTCAGCACGTCGCAAGTCTAAAAAATCTAAGGGGTCTAACAAGTCCAAAGGATCCAGTGAATCTAGTGAGTCCAATGAGTCCATGTCTCAGGAGAACAACACGCCCTTTGGCTACTATGGGATCTTCCAGTTTTCTGACCACTCCTGTGATTCTGGAAACAGTTTGTCTAGAAATAAATGCCAGTCCTCCTGTTCAGGTAAGCTACTGTAATACAGACTAAAACAAACTTATATCACTGTGTGATTTACCGATTAATTTATTTCTTGCAGCCTTTACTGATGATGACATCACTGATGATGTGGCTTGCTTTGTGGAGAGTGGCTACTGGAGGTAAGTCCTTGTTGGCAAATATCAATTGATTAAAGGGTTGTCTAACATGTATAATTGCCAAATCAATGAAAGGTATCATAAATTTTTTTACAAATTTTCATACGATTTAGCTGAGGTCTGAGGTCTGAATTTGTGGCACGTAAAGCCCATAAGCTTTTGTTTCACAAGATTTTTGTATCATTCTCCAGGAAACTGCTGGAGAAGCCTTCTCGCCAGTGCTACCGATCAGCGATGAGCTATTTTGCTGAATGTCAATAAAAAGCAAGATGTCACCATCTCTGCCTGTGGAGACAACAAATCTAAGCATTTTAAATGTTTTCGTAACTTTTCCTATTAATTGCTGAAGATGTGTCCTCATAAACCATATAACTGATTGCTTGTGGGGTAAAGGTAACATGATTTACAAAAATTTGAAGTTACGTGGACATCTAACAATAATAAAAATATGGTTTAGATCGCTACTTTAAATCAAACTTTATCAAAACATGTCTATACATATGATGTTGTTTGGGATCTTTCAATAAACTTTGTTTTATGTGGGAATTTAATTGTGTGTGTGTTTTTTTTTTTTTTTACAAAACAGACAGCTTAGTCGGATTTTGATTTTCATAATATCAACTCAAACTTTTTTCTAGCACTTTTTGAACAAAAGCTACTTTAAAAGTAAAACAAAAATATCTAAGACAAATAAATATCACTTCACCTTTCATTCACCTGATTGTAGACACACGTGCAATAGCACACACACTGTCACTGTCTCAAACATTCCATTGCACACACCCACACTCCCACACTACTTCCCCGTTAGCTTCATTTTTCCCATTGATTGAGTGTTAACTCATCTGACTCAATGCTGCAGCAGCCTGAGGGAGCCATATTTGGGGGTTGTGTTCATCCAGCCAACCCACTCCGAGTAGTAGAGCCCAGAGCTACAGTGGACCTCTCAGAACCAGGCCACAAGACTGCGGTTCAGGATCTCCAACTAACAAGTCACCCAATGGCAACAACCCTGGAACCAATGGCAGCACTCATTGAGGATGGCTCCCCAGGAGGAAACTCTAGAGCTTGGTAAATAAATCAAGGTAAAAAATTAAAAATAATTTTAACAAAGTAAAAATACCAATTAAACAATAAATTAAAGCCTTCATAAAGACATCAAAAGTCTTCACAGCCCAGGGATCATCTGGCAGGCTTTTCCACAGGTGCTCATGGTTAGCTCAAAAACACCTCTGGATCCCTTCAGTGAGCCGAAAGATGTGGCCGAGATCAGAAAAGTCTGAAGTACGTACTTTGGTTAGGCTTTGTCCCAACAACCTGACCACAGATAAGTAGAATGGCAGGGTCTCTCATTAAATCCTTTTGAATTAAATAAATTTAGCTTTGTAGATGGCATTCAGATTCTGAACATTGTTTTTGGCAAGGTGTCACTTCCCTGAATTGAAAATACTTTATTTCTCCCTGAATGGAAATTTGAGTGTTGCAGTGCTACAATCATACAACGTGATTACTGTTTTTTTTTTTTTTTTTTTACTGTTCTGAATGGCAAGTAATTCCAAGTAATTAATGGGAATCATTCTATGAAAAACCAGTCTCGAAGAAGGAGCAAGGGGGATGTGGGGGTGGGTGAACAAACAGAGTGAGAGACATTGTCTCCTTCTTTCTCTCTTTACCTATCTTCTGCCACTCCCTAAGCAGATTTTTATTTCTAAAGCGATACTCTCACCATTGTCATTTGGACTGAATGCATTGAGGTTCATGTTTTGGCCTCCAGAGGATGTTACAACAAAACACCCAATCTTCTGGATGGAAGCAAAAACCCACCTCTAAGACTAAAGAGATTATCCAAGAGTTCAGAAGACACGAGTCTAACGCATCACCTCTAGACAGTGGCAGTGTGAAGAGGAGCAAAGGTTTACCTTCTTTTTAAACACCATCTCAGTTGCCCTCACAAGCTCACAAAAAATTAAACCTTCCGTAAACAAAAATCCAAAGTTTAACAGATTATTTGCCTTTTATAAGATAATTGGATGTCATTGAAAAGTTCTATAAAAGTTTGAACAAATTAAATGTCAAAGACACAAGTCTGTAGTTCCTCATTTTTAACTTTTAAATTTGCATAAAGTATTTACAGAAAGATTGGTGCGCAGTATGGCTTTATTTCCTTTTTCCTAGTTGATAATCATCATGTCATTATTATATTAATAAAAAATTTTGGATATATATATTGTGAGTAGTTTAATGTGTTCATATGTATGCTCTTTGTGAGAGTCCTTCAATGCATTCTCTTTATTACTTTGTATTCACAGGGTGGCTGTGTTTCTGTTTGCAGATGACATTGTGATCTGTAGTGAGAGGAGGGAAGAGGTGGAGGAAAAGCTGGAGAGGTGGAGGTTTGCACTAGAAAGAAGAGGAATGAAGATTAGTCAGAGTAAAACAGAGTACATGTGTGTGAATGAGAGGGATCAAATGGAAAAGTGCGATAAAGAAGGTTGAAGATTTTAAGAACTTAGGATCAACAGTCCAGAGCAATGGAGAGTGTAGAAAAGAGGTGAAGAAGCGTGTTCAAGCAGGCTAGAACGGGTGAAGAAAAGTATCAGGTGTGATGTGTGATAGAAGAGTTTCAGCTAAAATGAAAGGAAAAGTGTACAAAACCATGGTGAGACCGGCCATGCTGTTTGGTCTAGAGACAGTGGCACTGACGAAAAGACAGGAAGCTGAGATGGAGGTAGCAGAGATGAAGATGCTGAGGATCTCTCTGGGAGTGACCAGGATGGACAGGATCAGAAATGAGTATGTGAGAGGAACAGCACATCAGAATCAGAATCAGAATCAGAATCAGAATGCTTTTATTGCCATGTCAATGAGAATATCAGAGACTAGGAACTTGCTTTGATACAGGTGTGCAATAATATAATATAAGATAAAAATAATAAAATAAATAAAAATAATTTTAACAAAACAGAGTGCTCAGAAAGAAAAAGAAAAGTAGTGCAATGTCATAGAAAATAATAAAAAATAATAAAGATAGTAAAGTGACAAGAGGGATGTGACTAAGAGATGTGGGGTTCAGGTTATAAAGTATTAATTAGACTAACGGCAGAAGGGAAGAAGCTGTTTTTGTGGCGGGACGTTCTGGTCCGAATGGACCGGAGCCTCCTGCCCGAGGGGAGTCGCTCAAAAAGTCCATGTCCAGGGTGGGAAGGGTCAGCTGCTATCCGACCTGCACGCCCCCGAGTCCTGGAGACGTACAGGTCTTCGAGAGATGGAAGGCTGCAGCCGATCACCTTCTCTGCGGAGCGCACAATGCGCTGCAGTCTGTGTTTGTCCCTGGCTGTGGCTCCAGCGTACCACACGGTGATGGAGGAGGTGAGGACAGACTCGATGATGGCTCTGTAAAACTGCATCAACATCTGGGCGGGCAGCTTGGCTTTCTTCAACTGCCGCAGAAAGTACATCCTCTGCTGGGCCTTTTTGATCAGGGAGCTGATGGACGGCTCCCACTTTAGGTCCTGTGTGATGGTAGTGCCGAGGAAGCGGAAAGAGTCTACAGTGGTGATGGGGGAGTCTGTCAGTGCAAGGGGGGTAATGGGTGCTATAGCTTTCCTAAAGTCCACGATCATCTCCACTGTCTTCTGAGCGTTGAGCTCCAGGTTGTTGTTGCTGCACCAGGACACCAGCCGGTCTACCTCCATCCTGTAGGCCGACTCATCACCATCAGAGATGAGCCCGATGAGAGTGGTGTCGTCCGCAAACTTGATCAGTTTGACAGAGTCATGGCTGGAGGTGCAGCAGTTGGTGTACAGGGAGAAGAGCAGGGGAGAGAGGACACAGCCCTGTGGAGATCCTGTGTTGATAGTCCGAGAGGTGGAGACATTCTTCCCCAGCCGCACGCACTGCCTCCGGTCTGTTAGGGGTTAGAGGTTAGAGGTTAGAGGTTAGAGGTTTTGGAGATAAAGTCAGAGAGGCCAGACTGAGATGGTTTGGACATGTACAGAGAAGAGAGACCGAGTACATCGGCAGAAGGATGCTGGGTTTTGAACCACCAGCAGAGAGGGCTAGAGGAAGACCAAAGAGGAGGTTCATGGATACAGTGAATGAAGACATGAATATAGTTGGCATGACCGAAGAGGATGCAGCAGATAGGGTTAGATGGAAGAAACTGACTTGCTGTGGCAACCCCTGAAGGGAAATGCCGAAAGGAGAAGAAGAAGAAGCTGTGTTTCTATTTGCACATCTTTTCATGAACTTGAATGCCTGTGTCTAATCTAATTGAGGTGGTCTACCCGACAGTAAAAAATGTACAGTATTCACCTGTATCTGTTGTAATAGCCAAACATAAGACTTTAGTAATGGTATTTCTACAGGCACATATTGTACCAGAATTTAAATTACCGTATTTTCCGCACTATAAGGCGCACTCCATTATAAGGCGCACCTTCAATAAATGACATTTTAAAAAACTTTTTCCACATATACGGCACACCGTACTATAAGGCGCTACAGTAAAGACTCGGGTTACTTTATGCATTCACTAAATGGTGCTGCACTAAAGGGGATGTCGGAAAAAAAAAACAGTCAGATATGTCAGTCTAACTTTATTAACAATTACAAAACAGCTTTCTGTTTTTACTCCCAAAATGAATAAACAGCTGTTTTATTATTTTCTCCAAGATAAAGTATTAGTATTTTCGTGACACAGTTTATCTTCCATTGGAGATAAACTTTCTTTAGTCTTACTCACTTGGTGCAGCGCATCCTCTTGCTTCCTCCACTTCCTCATCAAACTGATTCATTAATGTTAAACTCTCTCGCTGCGGCTCTATTCCCGTGTTCTACTGCGTGACTGATCGCCTTGAGTTTAAACACTGCGGTGTAACAGTGTCTCTTGGTAGGAGCCATTTCTGGGTCTTTACACAAACGCACAAATGGAAATGAGACACCCTTTCATATATCCCAACATGCACCGCGCACTACTTCTTCTACGGGGGAGATGGTGTCGGCGGCTGCTTAGAGCAGTTGCAACAGCTATTGTAGCTCATTATTAATCCATATATAAGGCGCTCCAGGTTAAAAGGCGCTTCGTGGACTTTAGAGAAAATTTAAGGTTTTTAGGTGCGCCTTATGGTGCGGAAAATATGGTATCTTAATTATTCATTTTTTGTTAAACTATTTCATGTAATAGTTGGTTGTGCTAATATTTGTACTATAAAATATTAGTTGTCACAGAAAAAGGAGGCTGTACCTTTAAAAGGACTTATCCTAGCCTAATGCATCCGACTGTTTATTTTACTTCGTGGAAACAGTCTGACCTCATAGCACTGTGGTTCACTTGTTTTACGGTTTGCAGGTTTCTTTTGTTTCCTTTTTGTTTTTATTTAATCAATTATTTCTTTCTGGTTGGGATTAGACATGGCGTATGTAACGCACCCAAGCAATCAGTATGGTCCAGAAATAGACTATAAAAACAAACTTTTTTGTCGGCAGCAGGGTAAGCACATCTTTCTCTGGAAAAAACTTTCTGAAAAATGTCCTAGAATTCTCAACCTCAGGAATTATTGCCAACACTGATTTTATAGCATTGTTTACCTGTTTTTTTTTCCAGCTGATATACTACCAACAAGGCCAAGACAGAAGCTTGTCCTCATGACACGTCGTCATCTCCGTTTGTTGATTGGCAGGACGTTTCCCGATTGCTGCAATCGGGACTACTTGTTCAAGTAAAATAAGGTTGAGCATTGGTATTAAGTGGCGTCGTTCTAGCCTAGCTAGATTGCTTCTGAATGCAAATGGAAATTTTTTTCAAAATTTAAAATCTGTGAGTTTAAGACAGCTGTAAGTTTTTCTGATCCCTTATATTTTTGCACGCAAGTAAAACACTTTAGTGAAACCAAAAAGAATATTCATACTTAGGATGTCGATACATTCTTCTTTATTTTCCTCTCATTTTTGTGAATGCAACATCTCCCAAAACCTGAATAGATTTGAATGAGATTGTCCCGTTGGTCAGTACCAAGTAGAGATTAACTGATTCGGTTTTTAGAAAAATATGACCCAAGGTCGCAAAATCTTGTAAACGTGATATCTCCCAAACTTTAGCGCCGACTTATTCTTGTTTTTCTTTCAGATTATCATCAAGTAACATTATCTACCATTGAAGAGAGGTTGTGTGCATTGTGTTCATGAGGTGTGATCCCAGAGGCATTTATCACAGATTGCCATCGCTTTTAAACGTAACCAAATCCTTTTCTCACCCTGAGAAACTAGTTGATCATGGTTGATAACCATGGGAGTCAAATAATGAGGTCAAACAGTTTTCGAACTTCAGACAAATGTCATTGCCGTGACTTTACACATGGTTGAGCTATACATACGCTGAGCATGGTCACAAAACTATCAGTCATGTATTCAGAAAGAAGAAATATTGTAGTCCTGCTCCCAACCTGTTCAGGTAAAGATGAAGGGGCATCATTGAAACCCAAACAGAACTGCGTGTTAGACCATGTTTGATCTGTAACTTTACACTTCTAATAATAGCTTGCACCAGATGAATAGAACCTGTTGAACAAGGATGTCTGCCCTGCATTTCTTTGAAAGTGTTCATTGCAAACAAAGCTGATTTTATAAACAGAAAAGACTTTCCAGAAAACCCAAGCTCATACGTCAAATTCAGGCCCACAGGTCAAATTTATCTAATTTGCTGACGTTAATGTCCATAAATGTAGGTTTGAATGCTCAGTAATCACCTTGCAGTTGATGAGGAAACCCCCCAAAAGAAGCTTAATGATACGCTGAAGTAAAATATGATGCTGTGAGTAACTTTTTTCGTCAGTGAAGATGATCAAAACATTTCACAGATAATACCTGATGGATGAACACCTTTGCTAAATTCTAGGAATTCCTCAGCTCGGAGCCTGAGCCCCAACTTTGATGAGCCAGCATCTAAGAGGAGATGCAAGTGTCTGAATTGGGTTCATCAGATTCGATCAGTGTCCAGCAAACTGAGCAAAAATTTAAGTTTCTTTAAGCACTTTAATTGCTACAAAAACTAGAAAGTATGATCAAATTAGTCCTGTGCTCAAGTCTCTGCACTGGCTTCCCGTGGCTCAGAGAATAGACTTTATAGCTGTTCTGCTTGTGTTTAAGTCTCTCCATGGTCTAGCACCAAAGTACATCTGTGATATGTTAGTACCTTATGAACCATCTAGAACTCTGAGGACCTCTGGGGCCTACCTACCTGCTGGAGCCTAGACTCAGGACTAAACAAGGACCATCTAGAACTCTGAGGACCTCTGGGACCGGCCTCCTGCTGGAGCCTAGAGTCAGGACTAAACATGAACCATCTAGAACTCTGAGGACCTCTGAGACCGGCCTCCTGCTGGTGCCTACAGTCAGGACTAAACATAAATCATCTAGAACTCTGAGGACCTCTGAGACCGGCCTCCTGCTGGTGTCTAGAGTCAGGACTAAACATGGAGAAGCTGCATTTCAATTTTATGCTGCAAAAGTCTGGAACAAACTTCCTGAGGCCATGAGACAGGCCTCTACTGAGACGATGTTTAAATCTAGGCTGAAAACAGTTCTCTTTAACTGTGCATTGATAAATTACTCTTTTTATCTATATTATCTATTATTTTATTTATTTTATCTTTTTTAAAAATTTTGATTCTATGTTTTGTGATTTTAATGCATTTTTTTCTTCTTGTGAAGCACTACTTGTGAAGAATTACTTTTTGTATGAATTGTGCTATACAAATAAACTTGCCTTGCCTTACACAAAGTTATTATTGACAATTTATTTAAAAGTGTTAGCGTATGGAAAAAACATTTCAATGATCTAAATAAAACTTCAAATAGAAATAAGGCACACAATTTTATTTAAATTCTTCATAATCCTAAAAATGACAGCTATTTTTATTAAATTTTGCCTGTCGGTTTTATTAAGTCAGTTATTGGTCATATTTTTGTTTTTATTTTTTTTATTTTGAATTACTCTATTCATCCGTCATCGGGGAAATTTGTTTGCTGCACTCCTTACACCGCAGCAGGCTGCCCTTCAACGGCGCCAATGGTGGGAGAAGTGGGGGTTAGGTGTCTTCTCCAAGGACCCTAGACGTGCTCTCCGTGGGACGCGAACCCGCGATCTTCCGGTCCACGGGCGAACGCGCTAACCACGCAGCCACCGTCTCCACCCCACAATGCTTTGCTTGTTCCATATTTAATGTTAAAGTAAAACTTGTTCGAGTTTTATATTAAAATGTTCGGTTGTTTATGTTGGCTCATGTCTTTGGCCCTATATACTTAAGTTTGAAACCCCTACCCTAGCTGAAACTACAAACAATGTGCTCTAATGAAGCTAAAATTAGCCATTTGCATGCTGACTACTTGTCATGGTGTGGAATGGAACGGGAACCACATTCCATAAATGCAAAGTTCAAAGTATTTATTAAGAAAAATTAGTGATGGTTGGCAGAATGCAAGATGTGAAAAAAGGTCAAACTTGAAAGCAGGAACAGTCTGGGTGGTGTGACTGGGAGTAGGAAACCGACCCTGGTGGCGGAGCAGGACCAGAGCGGGTGGCAGAGTAGGACCAGACAAGGGGGCGCCAGAGGCGATTAGATTCCAGAGGGGATGCTTAAAACAAAGCGAGGCTTGAGAGTCGTGTGCAGAGAAGGAGAGGCTTGGCAAGACTGGTGCAGAGACGGGGGGCACGTCTAGGTAAGACAACAGACAGACATACAATGAGCAGAAGAGGAACAGGGCTGATAAACAGGGGAAAACAAGACAAAGGTGTGACAGATGAGGACAAGATTATAGAAAGCAAGTGGGGAAAATCAAGATGACTGGGGGAGATTCTGACATTATTAATACAAGCCCTGTAGATCCCTCTAACCAGAAGGAAAGTGCATTCCTTCTGGGATCATTAGGCCTGTTGGTCTGTATGGTTTGTTAGGCTGTTGATGCTAACGGTTTTCCTGGGCGTGCCAGCAGGGCCTGCAGGGTGGTTGGATTGGGTTGCACCTTGTTACTCTTCCATCTTAAATGCCCCAACACAATGCAAACAAAGTACATGTTGCGAGCAATACATGGGATGCAGTGAGGAGAAGTCAAAGCATTGTGTTGTTACTTATTCCACCACTTTATAGTCACCATAGCCTTTTTCCTACTTCAACTTTCAGCACTTTTAACTTGTAGAAAATGAGAGCTCAGGTTAAATTAATGCACTGGGATATTAATCCAAGACTCTCTTTTTATCAGCTTTTTTAATTTAATTTAATTTTTTTTTTTTTAATTTTTAATTTTTTCAACAAGAAATGGAATTAATTATTAATAAAGCTCCTCTGATGTCTGGTTTGAATCTTTCTCTCATCTCGAAAATAGCAGAAAAAGACCCAAACCCAGACCAAATGACAAGACCTGTGTAAACTGTAATGTAAATACCAAAAATACTGTATGTTGTGAGATCTGAGACAGAATGTATTAGGGCAAAGCAAAAGTGCTGTTTCTTTTTTTCCAATTTTCCTCTTAACACAAAGTTTTTCTTTCAGTTTTGAAAAGTGCAACAGAAATATAGTTAATTAAAAATATATTGTTTTCCTAGGGCCAGTAAATTCCAAAGCTTTCCTGATTTTAGTTCATCTGAAATTTCTCCAAACCAAAAAGATGTGAAAGGATTTTAAATCTCAAAACTCAAAAGGACAAATAAGTTGGATTTTTCCAGTGGTGGATAAAGTACTCGCTTTTTGTACTTAAGTAAAAGTACAGATAATTAGTCAAAACTTAAGTAAAAGTACCAATGAAAAAATCCACTTAAGTAAAAGTAAAAAAGTAATTTGTGAAAATTTGATTTTTTAAGTAAAAAGTAAAAGTATTCAACCATAATTCAAGTGTTTTATTTTGTGCTGTTGGGTTACGGATACATACCCTTGTAATGATGGCTCAACTTTTTATTTAAAAGTAAACACAACGAACAACGATCTTCTGACTCTTTTTCAATTTGTGCTATATTTGATGTTAGTTTTTTTGGTGAATGACTGCAGAAATTGTTTACTCTCGATTCTGATTGGTCCTTGATTAATTACTTCTTCTCCCTCTGGAGACCACAGAAGATCAACTGCTCCCTCTACAGGTTGATTTTGGCGATGCAGCTTCAAGACGCACTAAAAAATCTTGTATATTTTTCAAATTCCTGACCGAAAATGTAACTAAAAATACAAAACACACCTTTAAAAAATAGCGGAGTAAAAGTACAGATATTTGCTCAAAAATGTTGTGAAGTAAAAGTAAAAAGTACATGTCGCAAATTTTACTTAAGTAAAGTACAGATATGCAATTTTTTACTTAAGTACAGTGACATAGTACATTTAATTTGTTACGTTCCACCACTGGATTTTTCACTACTAAAATGGATTAAAAGTCATGTGCCAAGTTGGCATTGAGAACCAACCGATCTACATTGTTAGCTGTAGAAATAAAAACAAGTGTAGTATGAAAACAGAGTTGAATGGGAGTGTCTTGTTGTGTATTTTGTGGAGCGTAACCAAACATTCAAAAAGTGGGTTGAAAACTTTTCTCATCGTGTGATGATGCTGCTGTTACTTTTGGTTAAAGATTTTTCTCAGATCACAGACTTCTTAACGATTTCACCAGGTCGTCCAGGTGGCATCCAGAGGTGTCAAAAGTACCAACATTTTCTACTTAAGTAGAAGTATAAATACCGAGTTAAAAAACTACAAAGTACTTTAGTAAAAGTAGAAGTATCAACTCAAGTTTTCTACTTAAGTAAAAGTAAAAAGTAACCTATTTTAAAACTACTTAAAGTAAAAAAAGTAAAAGTAATTTTCAGAAAAAAAGGAATATTGTTAACAAAAGCGTATGAACATATTTTTAAACTATTATCACATGCTTTAAGGAGCAGAAAATATGATAATAAATGAAAGTGTTTTGGTGTTAAACTTTATGAATCAGAAACATTTATTTCTTAATCTTTATTGGAAATCGATTAATTAACACAATCAAATGTATTAACATAAGCAGGGCATTATGTAACGTCCCTTCAGCTATCAAGCTTCACTCTGCATCACCTAATTTAACCAACTTTAAGACACAAACACACTCAATGTTAAAAAAAAATAAATAAATGAAAAAAAAATGACCAAAAGGCTTTTTCAAGCCTTGAAGGCAGCTAGTTTTCAAAGTTCTTTGAGGCAATACTGAATAGTCTTTAACAAGTTAGTAAGTATGGGAGTGCCACATACAGCCTGGGCAGCGTTGCCAGGTGGGAGGTGCTGGATTATCGTACTAATGACGTAAAATTATCGTATTTCACAAAAAATATCGTACACCCAGTAAAACCACGCCCATTGACAAAATAACACCCTTTACATGCACTCGTAAGGCAGTGGGAGTGAAGGAAACACACAGGAGGCAAAATCCTTGGATTCTTTTTCTAAAATTTTAAGAACTGTAAAAATGAAAAAATAACCAGGGAAACAAGATTTAAAAAAAACCAGTAGGGGCGGGACCTAGGAGACGGTATACCGTAATTTCACGGCCATAAGGCGCACCTAAAAGTCTAAAATTTTCTTCAAAATGAGCGGTGCGCCCTTTCGTGCGGTGCGCCTTGTGTGTGACCTAAAAAAAAAAAGCGGTGCCCGTGAGGCGAGGCGGACCTGAAAGAAAAGCATGAGAACGTTAAAGAGTGAAGTGTGAGCGTGGATTGTGTATAAAAAAGGTATGTTCTGTATGCACAACATTGCTGTTTTAACCCTGAAAATGGAAAAGAGACACGCTTATGACGCTCAGTTTAAGCCGAAGGCAATCAGCTACGCGGAGGAACATTGGAATCGAGCCGCCGCGAGTAATTTCAGCATAAACGAGTCAATGGATTGTAGAGTGCTTCTCAATTATATCCTGTTGGGCCCCCCCTAGAAAGAAGAAAATATTTCGCCCCCCGCTCTCCCCCACTCTCCGCCATGACCATAATTAGTATGATTTGTCTATGAAATTGTTATAAGCAGTGGTCCCCAACCACCAGGTGGACCACCCCTGGTGTGAGGGGCCTAACTAGTATTTTTATTCACTTTGTTTTTGTGATGTCTTTATTTTGAAGGTATGTTTACCGTTACCAAGGCAACCAGAGTGCGTTCGAGCAGAGAGAATGTTTCCACGTTATAAAGACGCTGCTAATAAATTTTCTCGTGAAGACAACGTGGGTTTAAATGTATTATTATTGATTAAAAAAGCCAGTTTTTCCGGCTGGTCTTATCACCTGTAGACCGGTCCATGAAAACATTATCAGACACTAAACCGGTCCGTGGCGCAGAAAAGGTTGGGGACCCCTGGTTCTAAGTACACTTCTATATAACATTGTATCCTCGTTAACATTAAAGAAAAAAAAAAAAGAACATCTTTATTAACATTGTTTTTTAGTGTGTAAAAGAAAATATTTAAAGTGCATCAATTAACTTGAATTTAAAAAAAAAAAAATACTTATTTAAACTATAAACTACAACTACTGTAGTGGATGTACAATTACACTTTATTCTAGTACGGCAAAAAAGAAAAACGTGTTCCACAGGATCACACGCGCCCCACTATTTGAGAAGCACTGGACTATTTTTTTAATACGCACATTTGCATGCTTGCGTGTGTGTTGTTGTAAAGCGGTGTGTGACTGAGACTGCGCCTTTTCGTACGGTGCGCCCTATGTGTGTGTTAAATCCTGCTACGGCGCACAAAACTGAGGCTGCGCCTTTTCGTACGGTGCGCCTAATAGCCGTGAAATTACGGTATATAAATTTACATAAATACTTATCTACACATATATGTGTACATATAAGGTTTTTTGTTTTATGTTAACCCAAACATCTACATGATACAAAATCTAAGCGATGTGTAGTTTTAATCTCCTTAGTCAGTCTTTATAAACTAATCAATAACATTTTGGATGCTTTTAAGCACAAATACTTCATCCACTACTATTTATGGATGAATCAGTTCAATTAGCTTTGTTTCTAAAGATAAAATAGTGCGTCACAGATCAAAGTTATTTTTATAAAAATACCATCTACAATATTTTCAGCAAAGACGCTTACAATAACCGCAGACTGAAAATAATAATAATAATAAAAAACATTTCTTTGCTGTTGTTTTTTTAAAAAATTGATAATTCAATCAAAGTTCAGTGTTGCAGCATCAGAAACACTTTGATTTCCGAGCCCGAGTCTCAAACACGGGAATTGACGTCCGTGCTCTTTAAAAGTTTGTGGGCGGGGCTACTCGCCCCAAAGTAAGGATTGACTGGACCTTTCAGCCAATCATTCATCTGTTCCTTTGTTTGATGCATTCAGGGTTCATAAAAAAAAAAAAAAACTCCGACAAACAGTCGCGGCATTTTAACGGTGACAAAATGGCGAAAGTAGCGACTACTTTTTATCAAATGAACGAAGTAAAAGTACAGATAATTGCATAAAAAAGTAGTGAGTAAAAGTAAAAAGTAGACAAAAAAATAATTACTTCGTTAAAGTAAAGATAACGAGATTTTCTACTTGAGTAAGGTAACGAAGTAGACTTACATCGTTACTTGACACCTCTGGTGGCATCCCAAAGGTACTGACGACATTTAATTAGTTAAGCACGTTACATTTCAGTGAAATCTTAAAGTGCTTCCAAAACAAAAGCAATAAAGCAATTTTATATTTTCTGACTATAAAACATTATTGAAAGGCCTGCTGAGATTCCATGTGAAATGATTCAATGTGAAAATAAATGTGCTTGTGTTGACATCTGCTGGACAAAAATTGTCATGTTGAGCATTTGAGTTTTGGTGCCTTAGAGTTGAAGTTTATCCTTGTTGATAAAAGAGCGGCAAACATCCACCATTTGGTGCGAGTCCTCGTTTGTGCCCACGTTCCAAATAGCAGTATGTATTGCTCAAACATTTTGGAGCGGACAATGTCTTCCTGGGAAGCTTCAATGTGACAGTGAGACTATGATTGGGAGCGATCCAAGTCTTCACAGTCTTCAGTTATTGGACTTCTGGTACTCTCCTCAGATTGTCAGAAATAATCACCATGCTCAGACAAAGCATGGTGATTATGCTACATACACAGACGATACCAGGACACTATACACTGTAGTTCCGCTTCGTTATCACTCAGGTGATAAGAGAGGCAGAGCTGTAAACTGAGGTTATGCGTTGGCTCAGATGGTAGACGAGGAAGCTGGTAAGGCCTGGCATCTCGGGCTGCAACTAACGATTATTTTGATAATCGATTAATCGGTCAGTTATTGGACCGATTAATCGATTAATTGTATAAAATGACAACTTAATCAATATAATGTTTTTGGCATTTTTTATTGAATGTAATTGTGTAAAATACAACTCATAACCACATAAACAGCACTTTGGGCTTATTCAAGTAAATACAAATGTTAATCTCTCTGTAAAATAAAGAGGTAGAATATTGTAATTTCAAGTATAAAATAATAAATCTTGTAAATCATAAGCGCCCATCAAATGTGCTTTAGTAGGACTGGCTAATTAAACATAAAATTTAAGCTGTTAACCATCCAGGATCACATTTGAAAACAAGAAATCAGGAGGACTTTTAGATATGCAAATTTGACCTAGTTCAGAGGTACCAAACAAAAATGGCCACAGGTAAAATATAAAAATATTCAAGTTGTGTGGTTTTAGTGCAAGAAAAAAAAAAAACACCACCTCGACTGTAAAAATAGTAACTTCAATAAATTTAATTACCTGAGTACATTTTTACCACTTATAATAATAATAAGTTATACTAATTGGTAAATGAGTGCCCAACTAACAACACTCTTTTGTTGTGCTAAAAAATGTGCATTACATTGCAGAGGAGGGTATCTTGTATCCTGGATTGAATTTCGCCATTTTATTTTTAAACCCCCCGTCTTCCTCCATTAACAGCGTCCTCGTATCGGACACAATCTTTTCCAAAATAGGAGTCAGTTAGTGAAACGCTCTGCTGCGGAGTGCAACCGTTTTTTCACAGAAAAAAGTTTCTGTTGTTTTGTTTTTTGCAGACAGTAAAAAGTGTATTTAACGACCTGTGAAATTGTTTTTGTTAGAAATAACGTCATGTTAATTACGGCTCCGGTTTGCCGTCTCCCGATTTGAGTCCGACATGTTGTTGTTTTTTTTTTTTTTTCAAATGTTCGTGCAGCGACGTTATGCTTCCGTGCTAGAACGTGTCCGTTTTACAAACTTTGCATATTAACGCGAGTGTTTTTCACATTTAGTGGAAAATGATCACATGATTTTGATCGTGTTTTTCTTTCCATCTTGTTGAATCTACCGGATCACGCGAAGCAGGGCGAAATGAAGACCAATGATTGGCTGTTTTCTACTTCTTCTCCTAATTTGGTAGCTCGCATCGTCAATTTGCTCTCTACTGGCACACTTGGAGACCAATTTAAGTGCAGTTAACAGTAAAAACTTTTTAGACGACTAATTGAAACCAAATTCGTCGACAACTATTTCAATAATCAATTTTAATAGATTTGATCGAAAAGTTGTTTCAGCCTTACTGGCATCCCAAATGATCTGTTGATTGGAAACGTCTGATTGATCCCCACATTTACAGCAGAGCTTTGCCCAGACGGGAGATATTAATCTGTACCTCTACTAGAGAATGCTGTTTCGGAGACACAGCGGTTAAATGCCTGGCCTGGACCGCAAAGCCCATTTTGCTAGAGCCATCTTGTTCCTCCGCTCAATTTAATTTGCATCATGTCAAGATCAAAAGCAGCAGACTTCAAATCAGGACCTCACAACTGTATTTAGGGATGAAAAGTAGTGTAACTTATTATTTTAAAGAAGAAAAAAATACAGCTAATGTGGCTAACTGGCCCTGTGTAAAAATGACATGAGAAAATTTAACTTTGGAATTTTCTAATGAGAACAAAGCTGTTTTGGTTCTCAAGACATATGTTGTGTGATCCAGGTTTGTTTTTTTTTTTTTCAAGACAGTCAAACCGCACCATCAGAAAAAAATATTAGAATATCTTTAGCATTTAGAAAAATGAGATCTTGGTCAGTTCCCATCAACTGCAAGAAGTTACTATTAGATGCATCGAGAAAAGCCAAGAGTTAAACAGTTAAATGTCCACACCTCAGTAAAATATTTGATCAATTTTATTGTACACTTATTAAAATACATTTTTTACATAAATTTTACAGAGTGGTAAATTCACTGTACAACAATAGAGCATTTTATAAATTGTGTTTAATAAAAGAACAACAGTCATCAAAGTTTGGAAGCCCCTTCTCATTGCATTAAGAGATACATTTAAATCCTGTTATTCTAACAAGTGGTCGAATCTTTCTGACCCTAAACCCCAAAGTAATTTTTGGTCTTCTTGTGTACTCTATAATTTAATTCTTATATTTAATGACGCTGAAGAACAGTTTTCTCAAAAGAAATGGTGCAATAAGCTGCTGGTTTGTCAAATGGAACCATTGCCTTTCATTTCCTACTCTTCACTTTGTGGAACAGCCTGAGCAAGAGAACCAGAACTTCCTTCTTCGTGGACACTACTTTGTACTTGATAAAAGGGTGTTTCCAGTACTATCATCTTTTTCCCTGATCCCTGCAGACCTGCGGTCAGTGAGTGATGGATCTTTTCCCATGAATCCATCTCCGAGTTCCAGAGAGCACTTCTGGCTCGTATGAATTTGGAGACGTCCGTCTCGCTGCCTTTGGAAAGACCGATGCTATCTTTGCAGATAAAGAAGACGTCCATACCAAGGAACAGAGCATTGAGTGCAATAAAACCAGCTCTGATCCCCTTAGTCATTGCAAGAGGCCCTTTTACTACTGCTTGACCAATGTCCGGGATATCTGAAACAACCTTGGGTACATTATGCAATGACTGTGCTTCTTGAACTACAACTTTACTTGCTCCAGCAAGAACTTCGTCAGGGCGTAACAGCTTTACAGCAGAAGCCATATCAACCATAGAGTCAATGCTCTTCCCAACACTACTAGCTGTATAAACAACCCTACCTATCCCCACTGCCATAGGTAGGGCCAATGCTTTCATTCTTGACTCCGCCTTTTTGGTCACCTCATCGAAACACTCTTGGAGTTTTGCCACATCTTCCATAAAGCTTTGGAATACTTTCCCAGCCTTCTTCTGTTGTGTACAATTAACTCCGAGCTCTGTAGCAGTAGTGACTATGCTGTTCACTCCACTAGTAACGCCCAGTCCTATACCAGCGAGTGTCAGACCCAGAGACACTCCTGCTGTAACGGGAATTAAGGCCAAACCAACAATAGAAAGTACACCTCCTACTGCTCCCACTGAACTTCCCGCTACACTGGAGATTTTTGCACCTTTATTCATGTTATCAAGCTGAACAGCGTTCCCCTCTAGAGACTTCAGGAACTCGACCATCCGGGGTTGTCGCTCACTGAACTCTTTGATGAAACTGTCACTTGACTCTTCCTGGAACAGGTACACCATCCGGAAGTCTAGGTCCTCCCTGAAAAATGTTTTAAAAATGACAGCTTAAATTCCTTCACAGTTTTGAAATTACAGTATGTTCGTTTTCTTTCATCAGATATACATCGTTGGATCAGTGGTGGATGAAGTACTCACTTTTTGTACAAAAGTAAAAGTACAAATAATTAGGCAAAAACTTTACTTAAGTAAAAGTAAAAGAACCAATAAAAAATCTACTTAAGTAAAAGTACAAAAGTAGTTGGTGTAAATTGTACTTTTTAAGTAAAAAGTAAAAGTATTCAATCATAATTCAAATGTTATTTTTTGTGCTAGAGGGTGTCACCATGGTAACCTGGATAAATACTCTGCAGGGGTGTGACCCCCCTCTCCCGCCTCTTTTGGTCCACAAAAAAAAATAAAATAAAAGGAAAGGGGACAAGTCAAGCTATCCCCTAGAAGGGCCAGTGAATAGGCCGCCAAAATGGAGGAAAATGACACTTATTTTTTAAAATGTTTTGGGGGGGGGGCCCCAGTCACTATGTATTGGCTTTGTCAAAGCCCCACCCCCCTTTGGAAAATTCTAGATCCGCCCCTGCTCTGTAATGATGGCTCAACTTTTTTTTTAGACATAAACACAACGAACGACGATCTTCTGACTCTTTTTAATTTGTTCTATATTTGATGTTAGGTTTTTGGCGCTGAATGAATGCAGAAAATGTTTCTCGATTCATTACTTCTTCTCCCAATCAACTGCTTCTTTTGATTTTGGCATTGCGGCTTGTAGATGCGCTAGAAAAACCTGTGTATTTTTTAAATTCCTGAACGAAAATGTAACGAAAAATGTTAAACACACTTTTAAAAAGTAGCGGAGTAAAAGTACAGATATTTGCTCTAAAAATGTAGTGAAGTAAAAGTAAAAGTACCGGTCTTAAATTTTACTTAAGTAAAGTACAGATACACAATTTTTTTACTTAAGTACAGGAACGAAGTACATTTACTTCGTTACGTTCCACCACTGTATTGGATATTGTGGGTGGATGGATGAAAGTGAGGGGAAGTGTGATTTTGTAACACGCTTATGAGTGAGGAACCACTGAGCGGTGTCACGACCATTAAAGTCCCCTCCGAGAAATCCACTAAACAATGAACACATGAATGATCCTCTATATACAAAAGCCAGTGTTAAGGACCAAAAAACGAGGGAGAGCAGTGGTCCCCAACCACTGGGCCGCGGACCAGTACTGGTTCGTGGTTTATGTGGTACCAGGCCGCACAGAAAAAAGAAATAACTTCAATTAGTTCCATTTGGTTTATTATTCAAGCCATAATGATATTTTAATTTGAAAAGTCCCCGGAAACTAGTAAAATGAGAAAAAAAACAAAGATCTACCGAAAGCTTCTTTGCTAAGGAGAATAACAGAGTTACGAAGCAGACGCTTCAGGTTTCAGGTCAAGATGGGACTGTCTGGTTCCAGCAAAACAAACTGATAACTCTGATTGATTGAGTCTTACTGTGAAGAATCTAAATAGTATTTTTATTCACTTTGTTTCTTGTGAAACCCTTTATTTTGAAGGTATGTTTACCGTTACCATAGCAACCAGTGTGCGTTCGAGCAGAAAGAATGTTTCCACGTTATAAAGACGCAGCTAATAAATTTTCTCGTGAAGAAAATGTGGTTTTAAGTTTGTTATTATTGATTTAAAAAGCCATTTTTTCAGGCTGGTCTTGTTTAGTTTTTCTGCTCCACCTTTAGACCGGTCCGTGTAAATATTGTCAGACACTAAACCGGTCCGTGGCCCAGAAAAGGTTGGGGACCAATGAGGTAGAAGACACAAAGAGCCTTTTAAAACAATGGAATCTTTTATTTACTCCCAAAGGATTTAAAAACTGTAACAACAAACAAGCTGGTTCGCTAAAAGAACTCAACTAAAAAGAACAGTATCCAAAAAGTGTAACATACTTCCAGTGGTGGAACGTAACAAAGTAATGTACTTTGTTGCTGTACTTAAGTAAAAAGATTGTGTATCTGTACTTTACTTAAGTAAAATTTTAGACCTTTACTTTTACTTCACTACATTTTTAGAACAAAAATATCTGTACTTTTACTCCGCTACTTTTTAAAAGTCTGTTTTACATTTTTTGGTACATTTTTGTTCAGGAATTTGAAAAATATAGTTTTTTTTAGCGCATCTTGAAGCCGTATCGCCAAAATCAAAAGGAGCAGTTGATCGGAAGAAGAAGTAATGAATCGAGGACCAATCAGAATCAAGAGTAAACATTTTCCGCATTTATTCAGTGCCAAAAAAACTATCATCAACTATGGCACAAATTAAAAAGAGTCAGAGGATCGTTGTGTTTACTTCTAAATAGAAAGTTGATCCATCGTTACACGGAGCAGGGGCGGATCCAAGGATTATCTAAAGGGGGCGATGGGGGGGCGTGAGGTCATTGACAAAGCCAATATAGGGTGACTGGGGGCATCCCCCCAGAACATTTTTAAAAAAGTTCAAAAGTAATTGGCGTAAATTTTACTTTTTCAGTGAAAAGTAAAAGTATTCGACCATAATTCAAATGTTATTTTTTGTGCTGTAGGTTCACAAATAAATACTCTGCAGGGGTGTGACCCCCGTCTCCCGCCTCTTTTGGTCCACAAAAAAAAAGAAGAAAAGAAAGGGAACAAGTCAAGCTATCCCCTTGCAGGGCCAGCAAATGGGCACCAAAATGCAGAAAAATGACTCTTATTTTTTTTAAATGTTCTGGGGGGGAGGCCCCCAGTCACCCTATATTGGCTTTGTCAATGACCTCACGCCACCCCCATCTTTAGAAAATCCTGGATCCGCCCCTGCTCTGTGTAATGATGGCTCAACTTTTTATTTAGAAGTAAACACAACAATCTTCTGACTCTTGATATGGGTTTATTTGGCGCTGAATAAATGCGGAAAATGTTTACTCTCGATTATGATTGGTCCTCGATTCATTACTTCTTCTCCCGCTTAATTTCTCCTTTTGATTTTGGCGATGCGGCTTTAAGATGCGCTAAAAAAAACTGTGTATTTTTCAAATTCCAGATGTATCGGAAAAATGTAAAACACACTTTTAAAAAGTAGCGGAATAATAGTACAAATATTTGCTCTAAAAATGTAGTGAAGTAAAAGTAAAAGTACAGGTCTCAAATTTTACTTAAGTACAGATACACAATTTTTTTTACTTAAGAACAGTAACGAAGTACATTTACTTCGTTACGTTCCACCACTGTCTCTGTCACACCTACTCTGTCCTCATCCTATGCCACGCTAACTCTCCGATCACCTTGTTTAAAAAGATGGTTGAAAAGTATGTCTGTTAAAAGCAATAATATGGTAAAAAAAAAAAAAAAACAAACCTGATATTATGAAGCTGATTGATGTGATCAAGCATCCTCTGGATTTCTTCATCGGACCAATCCTCTCCAAGCTCAATCACAGGTTCTTCTGTCATCGTCAGAGAAATGTCACTGAAACAGCTGAGAAGGAGTTTCGCTTTTACATGACACGTTATAATAACAATGCTGCTTTATTTTTGTTCATCTAACATCATTTTACCTTTTCTTCAGTTTTTCACAGATATTTTTAGAAGTCAAAATGTATGCCTCCAGCTGGTAAGCCAACACCTCCAAATTTTGAAGTTTGGGCAGGAAGAAAGATTTTGCTTCTCGTTTAAACACAATGAGAAAAGGACAGATTCGCTGTGCCGTGCTGATGACTGCCTGTAAATGGTTCAGACTGATCTCAGGTAGCTGAAACGCCTGGTTCTCTGCGAACACGTGCTTCGAGGTAACAGCCAGCTTTTCCACTGCATCCAAAAAACAGTCAAGTTCCTCTAAAGCTTCCAGGGTGTCGTTCAGTACTTCACCAAGCTCTTTCTCCAGCTCTTCACAAATGCTCTCTGCACTGGGCTTGGTGAAGACATTCTTCATTTTTACAAAAAACGATTCCCCTTTGATTTTATCCACTCGATTTTTGATGTCCTTCATCATGTCCAACTCCATCTCCCTCCAGATCAGCCATTTGGAGAATATCTCAGAAAATCCTTTTACTGTGTGGGTGCAGGTGAGGGTGTCTGAGATGTAGCGACCCAAGGCTTTCTGCAGTTCCTTCCTGTAAGACAGCAGAAGAATCTTGTTTTTTTCAATGTACTGTATTCATTCCTCAAATAGGGACATTACTTTGCTGCATTGCATCAGAGCATGCAGCCACGACGTCACCAATGGTGGGAGAAACAGGGGGTTAGGTGTCTTTCCCAATGGCACTTGGGCATGGGCCTAATTGGAATCAAACCTGCTTCTCCTGGTTTAAGGAGAGAACACTCTACCACTGAGCCAATGCCTCCTCAAAAAAACTATAGCTATCTGAGGAAGACATTGCTACCTCAGTAATTGGTATATTAAATGTTTTTATGTGAGTTAAAATAGTTTTTTATTCAAATAATTGAAAAAACATTTTTATTGCAATATAACAAATTTCCCAATGACCCAATTACTCAAATTAAAAATATTGGATAAGAAAAAGGTTGCTTTTTTATTTCAAGTATTGACTATCATACATTCCAAAAAAATAGGTGCCCTAAGGTGTAAAAAAAAATAAGCACAACCTGTTCATTTAAAGTTTAAACTGATGCTTGTACGAGAGTGTAAGATAGCTTATTGACTGCCTACTTTCATTATGTGTGTGTTTTTTTAATTCCCCAAAAAACACAAAATTGTAATAAAACAGGAAATGAATAGCAGTTGCCAAGGGGACGTGTTTCCAAAGCGGTATTAAGACACACGAAGACATTAAAACTGACAGATCAACATTTTTTATCGTTCAAATATTTGATCGTTTTTATGTACTAATTGACATAAAAGTGTTGTTTTTGGTTTGCATATTTAGATTTAAGAATGTTTTCTTTGCATGGTGACATGAAGAGATTAATGGTATAAAATGGGGCATCATGGTGGCGCAGTGGCCTCACAGCAAGAAGGTTGTGGGTTCAAGTTCCGGGTGGGGACGAGGCTTGGAACACTGTCCTTTCTGTGTGGAGTTTGCACGTTCTCCCCGTGTTCGCGTGGGTTTCCTCCAGGTACTCTGGTTTCCTAATACCCTCCAAAGACATGCATGCTCGGTTGATTGGCCGGTGCCGAAATTGCCCCTAGGAATGAGTGAGTGTGTGGATGGTTGTATGTGTGTGGCCCCGCGACAGACTGGCGGGGTGTATTCTGCCCTTTGCCTTAAATTGGCCGGGATGGGCTCCGGAATCCTGACAGGGATAGACGGATACGAAGATGACTGACTGATGACTGATTCCATGTAAGTAGAAAAGAAGTTGCAAACATAAAATCCAGAGCATGACCAAATAAACACGGCATCTTCAGGATGTTCATAACAAAAGAAGAGCTAGTCACATCTAATACTTTTTTTAAAGAAAGCTTTCAAACAGCAGAGAAGATGGGTAAAATTTTGCGGAGAGTGATGGAACCCATCCCGACTGATTAAAGGCGAAGGGAAGGCTACACTCCACACAGGTCACCAGTCCGTTGCGGGGCCACACACATACAACCATCCACACACACACTCATTCCTAGGGGCAATTTGGCACGGGCCAATCAACCTAGAATGGATGTCTTTGGAGGGTGGAAGGAAACCGGAGTACCTGGAGGAAACCCACGGGGAGAACATGCAAACTCCATACAGAAAGGACAGTGTTCCAAGCCTCGTCCCCACACGGAATTCGAACCCACGAGTTGAACCCGCTGAAAGTCCACTATGCTATACACTGCGCCACGGTGCCGCCCAATTACATTTCAATCTTTTTAATTATCAAAAAAAAAGTGAGGATAACAAAAATGTGCATGCCAAATATAATAAAAATTGCAATTTGTCTATATGGGTCCACCTATTATGATGAAAGCTAAAAAAAAAAGTTTGATAATAGTACACAGAATCCTCCCCAAGTGAAGGAGTTTAAATATCTCGGGGTCTTGTTCACGAGTGGGGGAAGGATGGAGCGGGAGATCGACAGGCGGATCGGTGCGGCATCAACAATAACAAGGACGCTGCATCGGTCCGTCGTAGTAAAGAGAGAGCTGAGCCGAAAAGCAAAGTTCTCGATTTACAAGTCGATCTACGTTCCAACCCTCACCTATGGTCACCAGCTGTGGGTGGTGACCGAAAGAATGAGATCGCAGATACAAGCGGCCGAAATGAGCGTCCTCCGCACTCAGAAATCGGGTGAGGAGCTCTGCCATCTGGGAAGAGCTCAGTGTCGAGCCGCTCCTCCAGGTCGAGAGGAGCCAGATGGGGTGGTTCGGGGATCTTGTCAGGATGCCCCCTGAGCGCCTCGGAACAAAAGGAAGATGACGGAACGGAAATTGATTAAAAGAAGAAGCTCATTTTTCAAGTAAAAGAAACATTTATAAATATATTTTTTAAAATGTTAATTTAATGTAAAAAGACTCCATGTTTTTATTTGCAGTTTTTAGTGTGTTTTTTTGTACTCAATCAGTTAAACTGAATCTGTCCTGACAAAAAAAAAGGTTTTCATTCAAATGAAAAAAAAAATTAAAAATGTTTTCATTTAAATCACATCCTAAAAAAAATTACCCAGTTGCTTAACAGCTTTTTTTTAATGATTTACTAACTTTAGCCACATGTCTCACATAAAAATTTCAAGAAGGCAGATACAATCTCCCTAAACAGATCAGAATCAGTTTTAGTTCATTCTTTTGTTCATTTACCAAAACTATTCAGACATTTGTGAACACAAGAACAACAACAAAAAAATAACTACAAATAAAACACAAAAAGTCTGAAAAGGGATAGACAGAAGCAAGGGCTTATACGCGCCTATCCCCTCCACCTTAAACATAAAGCACTGCTACATTTACAATAAAATTCAACAGTTTATTTCGCTGTATGATTTCACAAATTTTTTTTATATATAAACTTTTAAAGCAACTCAGTGTCCTTGGTCTAACCCAGACATGGGCAAACTAGGGCCCGCAGGCCACATGCGGCCCATTAAACGTTTTAATCCGGCCCGCCGAACTAGAAAAAAAAAATAATAATAATAAACCATGTTAGTTTGATTTTTCTTGATTTTTAAAAATATTAGCACTAGGTGGCGCCAAAAATACAACAACACCGCTCCCATTGAAGTATGTGCGTCTCTGTGATGCGCACACTTTCAAACTAAACAGTGTGCACAGATAAGGAAAGCCATCGGACCCAATACACGCACGTAAACAAGCGTGTTAGATGTTAAAACAAGCAAATTGCTACATAAGGCGCTTAGATTTTAAACCTAGCGCCACTAGATTTGAAATTTAACGCTCTTTATGTAACATTTAACGCACTTGTTTAAAATCTAGCGCCATTCTATCGGTCTAATCTAGCGGTTACCAAAGCATGTCATCCATCTGCTCCTGTTCCCAGGGGTGAATACAGAATTTTCTAAAGGAGGGGGGAGGCGGGGCACAAAACCAGCACCTATGTTGCTCGCCAGTATAGAGGAGTCTGGGGGCAGCCCCCCGTCCCAGAACCTTTTTGAAAAATAAGTAATTTTTCTGCATTTTGGTGCATATTTTAACTAAAGTTTACAATAATTAACGTAGTGACAACATTTTTTTTTTCGTCAACCTAGAGTGGGGGGGCACCCCTGACCCCCCCGGGTCCGGCTCGCTTGTCAAATGTTAGAACTTAATGTGGCCTGCGAGTCAAAAAGTTTGCCTACCCTTGGTCTAAAATGTTCCATAAATTTACTCCAACAGCAGAAATACAGCGTTGTTTTACATTTGTTCTAACTTTAGGCTTTTTGAAAACATCGTATCATCTGAGATTATAAGTACTTTCTCAATTTTGAAAGAAAATTTAAATCTTATTTGGAACTTGTTTGTTCCGTTCCGTCACCTTCCGCTTGTTCCGAGGTCGGGTCGCGGGGGCAACAGCCTCAAACGAGCAGCCCAGGTCTTTCTTTCCCCGGCTGCATCCTCTAGCTCACCTGGAAGGATCCCAAGTCGTTCCCCGGCCAGCTGTGAGACATAGTCTGTCCAGCGGGTCCGGGGTCTGCCCCTTGGTCTCCTCCCGGTGGGACGTGCCCAAAACACCTCGCCCGCAAGGCGCTCGGGGGTCATCCTGACCAGATGCCCGACCACCCCATCTGGCTCCTCTCGACCTGGAGGAGGAGCGGCTCGACACCGAGCTCCTCCCGGATGGCAGAGCTCCTCACCCGATCTCTGAGTGAGAGCCCAGCCACCCTGCGGAGGAAGCTCATTTCGGCCGCTTGTACCCGCGATCTCATTCTTTCGGTCACCACCCACAGCTGGTGACCATAGGTGAGGGTGGGAACGTAGATCGACTTGTAAATCGAGAGCTTTGTTTTTCGGCTCAGCTCTCTCTTTACAACGACGGACCAATACAGCGTCCTACTTATTGCTGATGCCGCACCGATCCGCCTGTCGATCTCCCGCTCCATCCTTCCCCCACTCGTGAACAAGACCCCGAGATACTTAAACTCCTCCACTTGGGGCAGGACCCTGCCCCTGACCGGCAGGAGGTATTCCACCCTTTTCCGGGCGAGGACCATGGTCTCGGATTTGGAGGCGCTAATTCTCATCCCGGCCGCTTCACACTCGGCAGCAAATGTTATTCTACTTGTCTATTTCATTACCTTTGTATTTTTACATTATTTTTTTTTTCACTTTTAATCACCTTATGTGTGAAATGTGCTGTACAAATAAATCCAGCAGTTAACAATAAAAGTACATTATATTAGACTTTATCAAATTTTATGATAAATTATGTTATTCAGTTCTACATATTTACGATAAATAAGAATTAAACAAAATATGAAACTGAAATCAAAATGATTCCTAAATAGGTGAGTGTAGATGTGAACATATGGAAACAGAAGAAAGAAGATTTTTTGTAAATCTGCTAAGATTTTTTTTTTTTTTTACCTGGATGTCATTTCTCCAGCGGAACTTTTCCAACAGCTCCAGAGCCGGAATGAAAGACGATCTGTTGTTCAAGAAGAACGTTAAAGTTTTAACGTCTAAACTACAGTTTAGTTTCGTTTTCTTTAGTAATCACACACCCCACCCCATGTGAAATCTCGTCATAGTTTTTCAGATAGCGCAGCTTGTTTTGCGTTTGCAGCTAGACATGAACAAAGCCTGCTTGTTCAGCCCAAGCTGATAACAATCAGATGTTTTGTCTTCTTTTCGTAACTAGCCCATGTAGTTTTATTCGCTCAATATTAAGTTTGGAATTAAATTGATTGTAACTTTTAATAAATCGTGTAAATAATTTATTGTCTGCGTTTCAGTTTAATGAAGTCTAAAAACATAAAAACTGAAAATAACTCAAGTTTTGATTTGATGCGTTTCGTTCCACAAATGGATACGTTTATTGTGTAAACATTTTAAACCGGATGTAAACAACTGTTACTTCCGGTTGTCGTTTTTTCTAAATTAAGAAAAAAACTGCCGCCCCGTGCTGCGACCGCCTGCTCGTGTCTGAAATCCAGGCAAGGCGCAAATCATCTCAAACGCACCTAAAGTCGAGCACTTTTATTTTTGTTTAGATAGAGGAGAACAGGAAGTAGCAGTTGTTTACATCCGGTCGTAAATTTTTACGCAGTAAAGTCATTCATTTGCGGAAATAGCAACACCATATCAAAACTTGTGACAATTATTTTTAGTTTTCATCTTTTTAGATTCCGTAAAAAAACAGAAATACAGACAGTAATTTACTTACATAATTCATTAAAAGTTACAATCAATCATTTTTAATAAGTTATTCTGCATAACTTTTGTACAACTACCTAAAAGTACTAACATAAAAGTTCAACCTCCATATTTAGCACCTAAATATGTTAACCTATCTACCTTTTTTTCTTATTTTCTGATTTGAGAAGTTGTAACCTTTCTGATCGAATTTTTTTTTTATTGTTTTATGATACAGTTTTATTGTTCAGATACAAAATGATCCAGTCTGTGAAATCTAGAGAAACATTAGGTCAGGAATAGGCAAAGTACGGCCCGCGGGCCACATACGGCCCAATAAACGTTTTAATCCGGCCTGCGGAACTTAAAAAATGTAAATAAATAAACCTTGTTAGTTTTATTTCCCCTGCAATCCTGATGTTTTGTCACTTCACGGTGCACTCTGGATATTTTGGCTTTGTTGAAAATACAACAACACTGCTCATATTAAAATAGTACATCAAGGGCTAGATGTCAAACCTAGCGCCGCTAAATGCACGTTTTTAAGCGCTATCGCACTAGATTTCAGACCTAGTGCCACTAGATTTGAAATTTAAAACTTTTGATGTAACATTTAGCATGTTTCTTTAAAATGTAGGACACCATTCTATTGGTGTAGCGGTTACCAAAGCATGCCATCCATTTGCTCCTATTCCGACCCCTTTGTAAAATGTTAGAACTCAATGTGGCCCACGAACTAAAAAGTTAGCCCACCCCTGATTCAGACACATATTTAAATTAATATATGATTAACTAATTTTACAACATTCACACAGAATATTATGTAAGGACATGCAGAAGGTTTTCTGTGAGTTGTGAAAAATATAAATACACAAATATGTGCTGTAGTTGGCTGATGTTTATTAATGTGTATCATGGTAACATCAAAACAAGTGGGTGGCATCTCAAATGCAAAAGCTAACAGGCATGCTTTGCGCACCAATCTGCACCAATAAGAACTCCGTCCACCTCGGTCATCTCAAACACACCTATTGGGTGGACGTGAAACCTTGCTGCAAGCACGGGCTAAGTTTTGTATTAGTCTACGTCATAATTTCCATTAATGTCGTTAATGGTCTTTACATTAATCTGTAGCCTCTGTTTAAAGTCCTTACCAGTTTTAATCATGATTAAAAACATAATCTGTTTTGGTTTTTATGCTAGTCTCGGTTAACCAATTCTATTTTATGATAGTAAAGAATTTGTTCATTTCTAATTGAAAAATACTGGCAATCACGATTTTGATAAAAAAGAGAAGGAGATTTTTCTATATTAGAACTTTGCCTTCGTCCCTTTCGTCATCTTATTCATTTAAACTGATTTAATAGAATCAAATTTAAATTCCTAATTTTTAAATTTTTAGAAAGTGTGTTTATTAAAGTTTTCCTCATTGTACTGGCTGCACAGAAGGCCGGGAAACTTTCTTTAATTTTTTCCAAAAAGTATAATTTTAGATTGCCCATATTGGTGGAATTGGTAAAAAATAAAACGTTTTTCTACTTAATTGAAGCGGCAAATAAAAGAAAGGAATGTAAAATGGTGACAAGTTAGTACCATTATTTAAATTATTAGACAAATAAAGAGTCTTATCATCAACCTAAAAATGCAGCAGAATCTGAGGTCAGGTGAGCTGGAAACGAGGAGCTGTTACCTGTGTGGATGAGCTGGAGTGTGTGTGTGTGTGTGTGTGTGTGTGTGTGTGTGTGTGTGTGTGTGTGTGTGTGTGTGTGTGTGTGTGTGTGTGTGTGTGTGTGTGTGTGTGTTAGCGGCACTGGGACATTCATGTCAAAATGCTCGCTCAGCTCAAACATGGCGCCATCAGAGCTAAAACTCTGCTGACATAGCAGCGCACTCACACACCAGTCACAGTGTAAGAACATAACCCAAGAAATACTCACATCATCAGTTTTTACTTGCAACAGTCTGTGCCATCCATCAACACCAGATTCGTTCAGGATTTATTGCGATAATTTAAATAAACTTGAATGGTGTTTTCTAACTAACTCATTTAACGAGGAGATTTTGTACTTTTATGAGGTACTAATTCTTTTCACACAGCATAAAACATGGTGCATTTGTAGTTCAGAAATAATAATGGATAATTGCCACAAAATAAGAGTTAATAAATACATTATTTAGTTTTACTATTACTTTGTATTTTGACACTTTGAATTCCTCTTTTGCTACCTGGTTAGTCCAGTCTCTAAGACGGTGAGACGGTGGCTCAGTGGTTAGAGCGTTCGTCCGTGGACTGGAAGTCAACCAGAAGTTCGCGGGTTTGCAGCCCACTGAGTGCACTTCTAGGGTCCTTGGAGAAGATACATAACCCCCTGTTTCTCCCACCATTGGCGCTGTCGTGGCAGCCTGCTGCAGTGTAGGAGTGTAGCACACAAATTTCTCAAGTGAAGGATAAATAAAGTGAGTAAAAAAAATTTTTTTTTACTTTGTTTGAGGCTGCAAATACAACGTAAAACACATCATGTTAGCAAAACTAGTGTATAATCTTATTTCACGGCATTATAGATAAAAATAAACTTTTATACACAATTCTAGAGCTGAGATTTGTGCGGACCATACACTCACACATTGGGTCCCATGTCAGCAATACGGCCAAATTTTGCTGAATGCAACTTTGATAAATGAGTGCAAATCTGTTCTGAATCTGTACCAAATATCTTTATAAGACATTGATGTCAACTACATCTTTTAGAAATATTGAAGGTTTTTTTTCATTCCGTCGTCTTTTGCTTATCCGGGGTTGGGTCGCGGGGGGAAACAGCCTTAGATGGGAAGCCCAGGCTTCTCTCACCCCAGCTGCATCATCCAGCTCACCCGAAAGGATTCCGAGGCATTCTACGGCCAAATGTAAGAAATAGTCTCTTCAGCGCGTCCAGACTCTGCCTCTTGGTCTCCTCCCGGTGGGACGTGCCCGAAACACCACACCAGCAAGGCGTTCGGGAGGCATCCCATCTGGCTTATGTCGACCCGGAGGAGCAGCGAATCTACTCCGAGCTCCTCCCGGATGACAGACCTCCTCACCCGATCTCTGAGTGAGAGTCCAGCCATCCTGCGGTGGAAGCTCATTTCGGTTACTTGTATCCACGATCTCGTTCTTTTGGTCACCACCCACAGCTGGTGACCATAGGTGAGATTAAGAATGTATATCGACTGGTGAATCAAGAGCTTTGCTTTTCGGCTTAGCTCTTTCTTTTCCTTGACGGATTGATGCGGTATCCTGATTATTGCGGACGCCGCACAGATCCATCTATCGATCTGCCACTCCATCCTTTCCCCACTAGTGAATACGACCCCAAGATACTTAAACTCCTCCACTTGGGGCACGATCTTGTCCCTGACCTGCAGGGGGCATACCACCTTTTTCCGGGCAAGGACTATAGTCTCCGATTTAGTGGTCTTGATTTCCATTTCAGTCGCTTCACACTCGGCAGCAAATCGGTTCAGTGACGGCTGGAGCCCACCGCCTGACGGAGCCTACAGGACTACGGTACATTAGCTGCAAAAAGCAGGGTTTTTTATACCATAAAATATTACTAAGGCCAGCCTAAGCAGGCTGGAAAAGTTTCAGTCGGAGAAAAAAAGTTTGAAAGCAGAAGTTTCCAAGCAAGTCAGCCGATATGTAATAGAATATCAATTGTATGAAAAGAAGATGAACAAATGCTTAAGAAAAAGAAGAGAACCCAATCTACAAAGTAACTCTCTAACCAGCTATACTTTTTTTTCTCATTTGGACTGACCCTCGTCTTTCTGAAGCTCTCTAAGATCAAAGAAACCTAATTTCCTAATAACAAGAGCTTCATTCTGAGAATCTTGTGTTATTGCCTTTTCTTTAGCTGCGAAAGAAGTATCAATAAGCTGAAGTGGCCATTTTTTTTGTCACTGAGACTCTCAACAAAATGAAATTCACTCAACAACAACCAGAAGAAGATCTGAAGATGTGGGCTGAAGGAGAAGCCGGTTCATTGGAGATGATTAGAAATGAATATTATTTTTATGAGATGCACAAGTTCAAATGATTTTTATTTGTTAGAAGACGTCAAACAAAGCTTGTTGATGAAATGAAGCGGTAGAAGACGTCAATGAATCTCACTTACGCAAATGATGTTAACAGCCACCTGTCTCTGCTTTACCGGTACATTTATCTAAATTAAAAAAGTTTGGCTGGTTTCAAAACTTAAACCATACTTTTCTCGGTATCAGATGAACCATGCAACTTAGTTGAGAGAATGCAGCTGTAATGGGACTTCTTCTTTCGGCATTTCCCTTCAGGGGTCGCCACAGCAAGTCAGTTTCTTCCATCTAACCCTATCTCCTGCATCTTCTTCCATCACGCCAACTATCTTCATGTCTTCCTTCACTGTATCCATGAACCTCCTCTTTGGTCTTCCTCTAGCCCTCTTTCCTGGTGGTTCCGAATCCAGCATCCTTCTTCCGATGTACTCTCTCTCTCTCCTCTGTACATGTCCAAACCATCTCAGTCTGGTTCTCTGACTTTATCTCCAAAACCTCTAACATGTGCTGTTCCTCTGATCCTGTCCATCCTGGTCACACCCAGAGAGATCCTCAGCATCTTCATCTCTGCTACCTACATCTCTGCTTCCTGTCTTTTTCTCAGTGCTACTGTTTCTAGATCAAACAGCATCGCTGGTCTCACCACGGTTTTGTACACTTTTCCTTTCATTTCAGCTGAAACTCTTCTGTCACACATCACATCTGATACTTTTCTCCACTCATTCCAGCCTTCCTGCATACACTTCTTCACCTCTTTTCCACACTCTCCATTGCTCTGGGCTGTTGATCCTAAGTACTTAAAATCTTCCACCTTCTTTATCTCTTCTCCCTGTAACCTCACTTTTCCATTTGGATCCCTCTCATTCACACACATGTACTCTGTCTTACTCTGACTAATCTTCATTCCTCTTCTTTCTAGTGCAAACCTCCACCTCTCCACCTTTTCCTCCACCTCTTCCCTCCTCTCACTACAGATCACAATGTCATCTGCAATGTAGCTGTAATGGGACTAAATTTGAATATTCAAACATTTATTGATGTTTTCTCAGTTCAGATAAAGATGTCCCTTTTACTCCTCTCGACCACGCTTTGTGGTGGAGTTTTTGTGAAGCCTAGCCTAGTTTGGGAGAACAAGACAGGTCGCTGGCTTTGGGTTACCTGGAGGATGTGTTTAAGGATGGTGCCCGGTCATTGACTTAGACAAGGTGGGCCTAGTGTCATGTCGCTCATACTGATCGACCTCAACTTAGTTGCCAATATGAACTACGCCATGTTGTATCGGGGTGCCAAAAAAATGCAATCAGTGGTCCAAGTCAATTTTTTATTGTATCGTCACGGAATCGCCAGTTCCGGTTAACACTAGAAGACTCACCTGAAAGCTCTGAGGAGGTGTCTCGATGCCCCAGGCCTTCTGCTTGAGTTATTGGGGCTTCTAGTGTTAAAACCAAAAGTATGTTTGACTTAAAATTCCAATCATTTCGAACAGCACTGGATATTTTCCTCTGTGTTCTTGACAGTATTTTGACCAGCAGATGGTAGCAGCGTACAGGCCTCCTTTTAGCTTCACTTTGGCCTTGTCCACGCTAACAACACATCAATTACATCGATATAAAGCTAAGAGCTTCAATCTCAAACCCATTTCAAACTTAAAACTTGATTAAAACTAAAAGATTAATCAAACTAGTGTGCTAAGCTTTTGTTGCTAATTATTGTTTATTAATGATCTAATCAGGACAGAGATTTGTCCCTAATATGAAGCATTAAAATACTGATTCTGAGGATCTAAAGACAGATGAATAGAAGTTGAAATTTAGTGGGAAGACAAAACCAAAAGCGAAGCAATAATAATAATCTAGGCTACTCGGGAAGTGAGAATGTGAGGGAAAGCTACCAGGCAGGGAGTTGAAGACCTTCCCAGATCTGCTGAGAAGGCCAGTCGTTAGTTGGGGATCAAGAGGAAAGACTTCACCACGGCCTATAATGCCCGATGGACTGAACTAGGTTGGTGGGATTCATGGTGGAACTCTCGGGGGTGTCGCGGGCCTGTCAGCGAAACCTCTAAGAAGGAAGACGCCTTCTGGAAAAACCAAAAGATGCCATCAGCTATTTGCCTGCCACAATAAATCATTGGTGCAATTTCAAGAACGACAACTTAATAAGTCACAAAATGTGTCAAATCTCAGTAAGCTGAGGTCTTGGTGCTTGATATATCCACCACACCTTTGGATGATTTGAAGCTTTCCTATCCTGAGACTCTCATCTTTGGGTCACCCCACATTTCCATCAGGATGAAGCCCATCTAACGATTTCTTTTTACTCATTCGTCCATCTCTAATGGGGTAGTACAGGTGCCAGAGCCTATCCCGGCTGATTCAAGACGAGAGGCAGGGCACACCTTGAATTGGTCGCCAGTCTGTCGCAGGGCCCCTCACACACAGACAACAATCCACACACACTTATTCCTAGGGGCAAATTTTTTTGTGGCCAATCAACCTAACACAGTTGGTTTTTGGAGAGTGGGAGAATACCCGGAGAAAACCCACGTATACACAGGGAGAACATGCAAACTTCACACAAGCCTCGTCCCACCCGGACTCGAACCCCTGACCTTCTTGCTGTGAAATAACTTGGCTTCTGCTGATTTTTTTCAAATATATAAATTTTTTGCCAGTGATAGATACATACACTGCCTGTCCGTTCAAAAGGGAGGGGAATCTCTCCTTCATGTGGTTGCCTCCCCCCATCCATTGCTGCAAAGCGGACACAACACACACACACACACTATTGGGCTTTTAAAAATGTGTCCAATGATGGAAAGACTAACCTGCTGGAAAAATAAAAAAATAAAAAGTAGATTTTTCACATAGACATCTATCAGGGAGGTGGATCTCTGCTCCCACTGACATCGTGACAACGCCACAGCTCTCCGTGGGTCTGTGCTACTCTCTCCCCTGATTGTGTAATATAGATTTCTCTCTCTCTCTCCTTCCTGCAAAGCGGACAGAGCCGCATCCACAGCGCGCAGGGTGAGGAAGGAAGAGGAGAGAACAGGAACATCACTGCCTTCATTTCATTCTCTCCTCTTCTTACATGGCGAAAGGGCTACAACCCACGCGGGACCGTCCACGGTGATTTTGGACCACAGCTCCTCACACCGATTCCTCATACTCCTCTTGGCCGCATCACACTGAGTGATGCTCGGCTTGCCTTCCTGGATGCCCCCTCCTCTCTCCGGATCCACCGACCCTCCTCTGACCGCAGAGCCCCATTTTCGTCGGAAACCTGCCCAGAGCTCCAGGGCTACTTATGGAAACTGGGGATCAGAATTTTAGGAAAAAAGGAACCAATAACCGGTTGATTTATTAATATTATTTATTCATTACTTCCCTCCTCTTTTTTTCTAGAGATTATTTCTGCCTTGCTAATTAATTAATTTAATTGCTAAGCTTTGATATTTTTTTTTTCTCGTTCGAAGAAAAGCCTGCATTTGAAATCTTTTCTGAGTCTCTCCGGACTTGTTTTAAAAACGAATTACTATCTAATCTATTAGAATGATAGATTTAATATCTCACTTTCATTTTTATCTGAGCTTTAGTGTCAATTCGGTATTTTAATTAAGAAAGTTTCTAGTTGAATAACTTCAAATTAAATCTCCTTCTAGCCTTTTGAATTTATTGAACTGTAGAGCTGTCATTATTTTGACATAGCTACTCATAAGGCATCTTGTTACTCCTTTGGAGATCGAAACATTATTAAAAAGCTTGTTTTAGAGAGTATAATCAAGTGTATTTTGTCTGTAATTAACCCTAGTGTCCATTTTGGGTCACATCTGGAGGCTTCTGGAGGAGAAACTTTCCCCACGTCTCTAGTTTTCTAAAGAGGAAAAAGTAAAAGTTAAACCAAGAGGAGAGACAATCTTTCCTCTTTCTCCTTTTCCATAAAAACTCCTCTCGCAGGGAGTTTTTTTCTCTTGTTGAGGTCCTCACCCAAACGCAACCATAAGGTTCCCACCGCATCCTCGCCCTCCTTCCTCCCTTTCCTTCCGATCCAGCTTGGCCAGCTTTTTCGGTTTGGTTTGGTCCCGAAAATTTTCAAATATTTACTTCCTGTACATCAAGAGGAAAGGGGGTCCCCCTTTCATGGAATGCGGAAACATGGGTCTGTTCGACCGCGGAGTCCAGATGCTGCTGACCACGGTGGGTGCCTTCGCGGCCTTCAGCCTCATGACCATCGCGGTTGGCACGGACTACTGGCTGTACTCACGCGGGGTCTGCAGGAGCAAGTCCATGAACGACAACGAGACTAGCAAGAAGAATGAGGAGGTGATGACCCACTCGGGCCTTTGGAGGACGTGCTGCTTAGAAGGTAAGACGAGGAAACATCCAAGTGTGAAAAGGTCTGAAAGTATCACATCATGCTTCCGTAGAAAAATTAAACATGATTATTTACTTTGCGCCATTCCCTTAAAGAATACGTATACTCAAATGGCACGAAACAAACAGTCACGAAGATTCATTTACTGGAAGTCCAAGTGCAAGCGCCCAAGAATATTGTTGTACATGTATAGATATATTGAGTTTGTCCAGGCTAGTAACAGAGATCCTCAAAAACGTTGTGTATCTGTCTGAAATTTCAAATTTCCGCAGATCACACTTTGATTGCATGAACTTCTAATGCTGCAAAATTTCCAGTTTGTTTTATTACGTTTGATACTTTCACAAAAGACCTATGACAAACTTTGATGGTAGTATGGACGATTTGTGAAGCAACTCTTTGTGAATACTGATTCTGTGCCAAAACCTGCCCTGGTCTTTTCTGGTTTTTCTTGGCTCTAAGTCAAGAACCAATAGAAATGCTTACTTGTTGCTAAAAGCAGGAAGTTGGATTAATTGACAGCCTGTGGACTGATGAGACCAATGAGACCAATGGTCTCTGAGGAAGAAGGTTGGGGGGGGTCGAGTGGGACTTGAATTGCTGGCTTCCCTATGTGGAGTTTATATGTTCTTCCCATGTATGCGTGAGTTATCTTTGTGTTCTCTGGTTTCCTCCCACCCTCCAAAATCATGCATGTTAGGTTGATTGTCACCTGTGAATTTGGCCATAGCTATATGGCCAAGGTTGGCGACTTGTCCAGGGTGTACCTTGCGTCTAATATGGAATAAGCACTGGCATGTCCCTGACATGGTTGAGCGGTTCGGAGAAAGAATAACAGAAAATTATTTTTTCTCCTTTAAAGCTTTTCAAAATCCTTACAAAACCCTTTATTTTGCATCTTTTAAAGGATCTTTTTGTAAATCAATTAAAAAGAACCCACTTCACTGCAAAACAATGACACTTCCAAGATTTCTGCTTTTTCTGACTCACTGATTTTCTCGTGAAGATAAGTAGCATCTTGAGTAGCTCGTGTTTCTCTGATCTTCCCAGTATTATCTTTGGTTTTGTTTAGCACTCTGGTTTATTTGTTTTGCTTCTAATGAATATGTTTGACAAGGTATGTTCTGCTTATTGTTATGATTAGTTTGCAGAAGAGAGACCAGATTGTTTCCTAAGACTCAGAACTCTTAGATGTAGTCGTATTAAAGAAAAGCAAGTACATCATGAGTCAGTAGAAAAAAAATTCTCTTTAATTTGTACAAACTTTGGCTTGTTTTATTGTAATATTTGATCCTTTTATACATAAAAAAACAACTGGACTGCACGGTGGTGCACACAGTGATTAACGCGGTGGCGTCACAGCAAAAGGGTCCAAGTTTGAGTCCCAGAGTGGGTATGGGGCATGGAACGCTGGCCTTTCCGTGTGAGGTTGCATGTTCTCCTTGTGTATGCAGGGTTTATATCTGGGTACTTTAGTTTCCTCCCACCCTCCAAAAACATGTATGTTATGTTAATTGGACGCTTTAAAATTGTCCCTAGGAATGAGTGTGTGTATGTGGCCCCGCAACAAACTTGCGACCTGTTAGAGGTGTATCTTGCTTCTCGCCTGAAATAAGCCGGGATAGGCTCTGGCACCCCCGCGACTCCATTAGGGATAAACAGCTCAGAAGGCAAAACGAAATAAAACACACGTAACGACAGGGTGTAAGCATATTTTCCAGTTAGCCCCATTTGTACATTACACAGATTACATCCAGTTCCGACAACGAAGCAGCGATTTAAAATAAATAAATAAAAAAAAATACCCACGCCAAATGATGCAAGCACACCCCAATGCCGCTAGATCAGACCTTTCCATGGAGTTAAAGAAAGCTCTTGGCTATCTTGGCCGCTTTATGTTCAGCAGCAATTTGGTCCAATGAGATTTGAAGATCACAACCTGATGAAGCTAATAGCAGCACATCATCTGCAAAAACGAGAAACCCAATCTAATAAAGTAACCAGAAACAATGACTCTACGTATATAAACTAAAACTTTTTATTTATATCTATTTAAACAGCAAATGTTAGTCATTTACAAGTTAAAAAAAACCTGTGAAACATGTTTAATATTCCCCAAAAAGTTTTTATGAAGACATGCAGTTTAACGGATGTCCAAAAAGCCAGGCAGAATGACTCCTTGACCTGTTGGTGCTCTCATTCTGAGTCCAGGTCTACAGTCTGTCTTAAGTGTCTGCTTCACCCTCCGGTGGAGACGCAAGAAGCAGCGTTGTAACCTTGTAGGGTGACGCAGCGTTACAAATCTGCTCATCTTCTTAGCTGTGAGATCCTAAAAGGCTGCGGTGTGACTTTGTGCTGCTGAAGGTTGTGATAAGCAGCAGCTCTTCGTTCTGCTCACAGCCCGATAACTTTAAACAGAATTGTTTAAAAAAACATTCATCAATATTTCTTTTTAAACTTAATTTTAAAAAGAATATGAGTCAGTGGAGCAGCAAATAAATAACAGACGGCTGAAAATTTATTTCTTCTCAACTTTGAAAGTCATTTTTACATTTTATTTTCAAGCCTCTTCTACAGAATGTGGAGGAGAAATGAAGAGTCAGTTGTGCATTCTGTTTGTCTCCGATGTCTCCAAAACCGCTGAAGGGATTTAAAAAAAAACAGCCCACAGTTACTCAGTACCAACCGTATAACTGTACGTAACAGTATAGTTCAAAACTGGGATTTCCAGGACATCTAAGGCTACACTAGCCGAGGACATCGACTATAGAGAGGCTACCAAAAAAAAAAAAAAGGAGAAGAACTCTAACCACCTAGTTCCATTCAAACGTCTTGGTTACAATTAAAAAAAAAATTAGTAAATCAAAATTAAATTGAACTGTTTATTTGTTCAGAAGTACACTTTTTTTGATGGTTTTGTTCATGATGTATCAGGTTATTTTTGTCATATCAGATCTGATCCAAAGGAAAAAAAATTAAGATCAAGAAAACAAATCGTCCTCCGGAACGTTTATAAATCTCTCTTTTTTTTTGTCCTACCACCTTCCTGGAAAACCAATGGCCATTTAATTTAGGAATCTTGACCATTCTTCGAGCAGCAAGCTCAGGTCTTCAAGCTCTCTGCTCGGAAAAAAGAATTAAAAAAATTAAAAAAAAAAAAAACGGCCTGCACAAAAGGAGTCACTCAACATGCAACACAAAACATCTGTGTATCTCTGTCATCTTTTGTTCCGTTTCGTTCCGTCATCTTCCGCTTGTTCCGGGGTCGGGTCACGGGGGCAACAGCCTCAAACGGGCAGCCCAGGCTTCTCTCACCCTGGCTACATCCTCCAGCTCACCCGGAAGGATCCCGAGTCGTTCCCCGGCCAGCTATGAGATATAGTCTCTCCAGCGGGTGCGGGGTCTGCCCCTTGGTCTCCTCCCGGTGGGACATGCCCAAAACACCTCGCCCGCAAGGCACTCGGGGCATCCAGACCACTCCATCTGGCTCCTCTCGACTGGAGGAGGAGCGGCTCGACACCGAGCTCCTCCCGGATGGCAGAGCTGCTCACCTGATCTCTGCGTGAGAGCCCGGCCACCCTGCGGAGGAAGCTCATTTCGGCCGCTTGTATCCGCAATCTCATTGTTTCGGTCACCACCCACAGCTGATGACCAAAGGTGAGGGTTGGAACGTAGATCGACTTGTAAGTTTAGAGCTTTGCTTTTCGGCTCAGCTCTCTCTTTACCGATGCAGCGTCCTAGTTATTGCTGATGCTGCACCAATCCGCCTGTCCATCTCCCGCTCCATCCTTCCCCCACTCGTGAACAAGACCCCGAGATACCTAAACTATATTCAATTCATATAGAATTGAAAATACTTTAATAATCCCCAAAAGGAACTTTGATGCTGCAGCGCAAACATTTCAAAGCCCTCGTCCTTCAAGTGGACCTTCCCAGCCCACTTACGCGATGAAAATAGATTGATGAGAAAACTCGTCATGACCTAGCCTTCCACGTAGTTGGCAGACTGGAAACACACGTAAATTTTGCAAAATCGTTTGCGCACATCCCTGCAGCGAACCGAATGCCCCATACCACAACGATTCAGTACAATTGCCCGCCCAGTATCCCATCAAAGCCTAATGCCCCTCTTTCTTTAGTTTTAAGACCGCCAACATCAAACACTGTCGTCAGCGCTAGAGCGCTCACCCGCGGACCGGAAGGTCGCGGGTTCAATTCCCGCTGAGACCACCGTCTAGGGTCCTTGGAAAAGACACCTAACCCCCGCTTCTCCCACCATTGGCACCGTCAAAGGGCAGCCTGCTGTGGTGTAAGGAGTGCAGCACACAGGTTTCCCCGGTGAGGGATGAATAGAGTAATTAATTTTATTTATTTATTTTTTATAACATCTACAATATAAAAAATTTAACCATATCAGATTATTTGTTTAAAATGTTTCTTGATCATTAGATTTTCCGTTTATAGTGGCGGTGGAACCAGGCTGTGGGACACGTCGGTGCGGTACCAAGAACTGGCTTGAAACGCTTCCTCTCAGTTCCCATCCCCTACAGATAATCGATAGTTCTCTCTGCAGTGAGCAGCAAGCTGATGAATGAAGTCCTCAGTTGACATCATCACTGCCAGCTGTTGATGTGCAGTGATTTACACGTGCTAAAATTATGCAAGGGCTGATTTAAGAAAAACTAACAGGGTGATGCTTGTACTGGTGCACAAAGCTGGTGCGCTGGCGTAAAAATACACTCTGTTCTACACATCAAAACGCAAAACCAAAAAAACTTCTTTTCATACAGACAACTAAACATTTTACCTGCATACATCCAAAAACATCTGGGTTTTGTAAATGAGCATCCTCAATCGTAATAATTAGAGAGTAAAAAAAGACACTAAAATTACACAACGCGGTACTATGACCATGTCCGCATGTAGCCGGGTATTTTTGAAAACGAATATCTGCTGTCCTTCTTTTAGGAAAATGCTCGCGTCCACACGCAACCGTTTTCAAAATCCACACGGAGCCGTATAAATACGCTTCTGTGTGCGGTTATACGCATGCCAGACCAGTAGAGGGCAGTATTGAGTGGAGGAAGAGGAAGGCTAATGTGATTAATGATCACCGATTGCAACGCATTTCTCCTCTTTTGCTCCTCAACAAGACACAAGAGCAGTTGAGAGTGGACAAAAAGGCATGAAAAGAGGGTCTGCAACAGGGTCCGTGGATCCATGCTGCCCACTGTCTGCTTTTGTAAACAAGGACGCACACGAATGACGTAGCCGGATGTGCATTACTTGTCGCAGGAAGTGACGCATAAAAACGCAAATCTCCGTTTTTGCACGTCCACACGCAAACAAAATAACAGAGTTTTCCAAAATCTCCACTTTGGTCGGAGTTTTCAAAAACTTTTTGAGAAAAAAAAACTCCATTTTTGTGTGGACGGCAGGCCAAAACGGATAAAAATATATTCGTTTTCAAAAATACCCGGCTACGCATGGACAGGGCCTATGTTTCAAAGTTTATTGCATACATATCTTCACTGTTTATTAGACAGACTGATCATATTTTGTTTTGCAGATGTTACGTTACAATGTAATTACAATGTCATTGTTCCTATAAAAAAAAATCAGTTCCATTTTTGATCGTTGTTGTATCTTTAGCCCAGGTTTATAGTTCCATGTGTACATTTTTTTGGGGGTGCGTGTGCTCTGGCAGATTGATTAGACGGTTTCACAAACAAAACATATCAATTTTATTTTCTGAACTAGTGATTTTTACCCTGCTTCACTCTCTGTAGATCATTTTGGGGTGAATTTAGGCACATATTTTAAACACCCTTGTAGCCCAACTGGAAAAGATGAAAACAAGATGAAACTCTTTAATCTGACATACTGTACCTACCTCGCAGAATAGAATTGAACCAACCAAAAAATTATTTTAATAAAGATAATTAAAAGCCAAATCTGGGATGTTCTTTATTTTGCACACCAGAGAACATAGACTACTCCACTGAAGAATGAATCAAAACTTTGTTCTTTCTTCAAGCATTCTTAAAGACACCTAACCCTCACTTCTCCCACCATTGACGCTGTCAAAGGGCAGCCTGCTGCGGTGTAAGGAGTGCAGCACCCAAATTTTCCCGATGAGGGATGATTAGATCATTTTTATTTTTTAACTTGTTTCAACTAGAGAGAAAGCACCATAACTAAATTATACCGTACTTCTTGGTACATGTTTTCTTTTAAAATGCATGATTTGTGTTTTATATTTGTTTAACGAACGTCTCCATTTCCAGAAAAATATTTTCGCTACAAGTTATTTGAAACTAAAAGTGTTATATTCAGAAATGACATGGACATCATTATCATTTCATAATCTAGGTTTACACCTCAGCTGTTCCTGAGAAGCTCCTCAGGTGTGAAGTACAGAGAACTTGCTGTTTTATCCTCTGGTGGATAAACGAACAGCACTGCATGCTGATGGAGGGCTGCTGTTATTAAACAGCAAATGGGATTAATCACCGCCGAGCTTGGAGCTTCTACCAGGAGCGAGTCAAAATGACATGAAACCATTTGCAGCCTCGGCTAGGTTCATGTGTCCGCCAGTGGTGGAACGTAACGAAGTAAATGTACTTCGTTACTGTACTTAAGTAAAAAATTGTATATCTGTACTTTACTTAAGTAAAATTTGAGACCTGTACTTTTTACTTTTACTTCGCTACTTTTTAAAAGTGTGTTTTACATTTTTTGTTACATTTTTGGTCAGGACTTTGAAAAATACAAGTTTTTTTTTTTTTTTTTTTTTAGCGCATCTTGAAGCCGCATCGCCAAAATCAAAAGGAGCAGTTGATTGGGAGAAGAAGTAATGAATTGAGGACCAATCAGAATAGAGACTAAACATTTTCCGCATTTATTCAGCACCAGAAAAACTATCATCAACTATAGCACAAACTAAAAAGAGTCAGAAGATTGTTGTTCGTTGTGTTTACTTCTGAATAAAAAGTTGAGCCATCGTTACACAGAGCAGGGGCGGATCTAAAATTTTCTATGGGGGGGTGCGAGGTCATTGACAAAGCCAATGTAGGTGGACGGGGGGCCTCCACCCCCCAGAACATTTTTTTTAAAAAATGTGTCATTTTTCTGCATTTTGGTGCCCATTTGCTGGCCGTGCAAGGGGATAGCTTGACTTGTCCCCTTTCTTTTTTTTTTTTTTTTTTTTGTGGACCAAAAGAGGCGGGAGAGGGGGGTCACGAACCCAGAGTATTTATTTGTGACCCTACAGCAGAAAAAATAACATTTGAATTATGGTCGAATACTTTTACTTTTTACTTAAAAAGTAAAATTTACGCCAATTACTTTGTACTTTTACTTAAGTAGATTTTTTAAGTATTTTTTTGCCTAATTGTCTGTACTTTTACTTAAGTATAAAAAGTGAGTACTTCATCCACCACTGGTGTCCGCTGCATTTATATCAGCACAATAAAGAACAGATGCAAACAGCTGGACATAAACTCAGATTGATCATTTGTGATTCATGACTGATCAAAATTTCTTATCTTCATTTTCTCTTTTGAACAAACGGTTACTTGTCAAAAAATCTTTTGTTTTGTCTTCTGAACCGCCATGTGTCACCAGTGTCTATCCCGGCTGATTTCAGACAAGAGCCAGGATACACCAGAACAGGTAGCCAGTCTGTTGTGGGGCAACACATACACAACCATCCACACACACTCATTCCTAGGGGCAATTTTGTAGCAGCCGGTCAACCTAACATGCATGTTTTTGGAGGGTGAAAAGAAACTGGAGTACCTTTAGAAAATATACACATACGAGGGAGAACATGCAAACTCCACACAGGACTCAAACCCCCAACTTTCTTTCTGTAAGGCCACCGTGCTCCTCCCAATTTCCTAATACAAGAATAAATAAATAAATAATCAGAACCGGAAATACTTCATGACTTGTTTCCAAAACTTTCAACTCAAGAACAGACAGACAAACAATTTAACACAAGTTACAGAGTTGAGAGAATTAAGGATGCCGCAGAACAACGTTGCGCTACTTTTGTAAAAGTGATAGAGACACAAAAGGGAGGGAGAGTTTGTGTGGTGTTCAAAAAAATAAGTCACCCGGCTTCACCATCACAGGTCGATGCAGCTGGGCAAGTTTAAAAAAAAAAAAAAAAAAAAAACACACTTAGCAAAACATTTATAGACAAAAACAGAAACATGCTGAGGGAAAGCGTTGAGTTAAGGGAAGAGGTTGACAACATAAGTGAGACAAAGACCGAATGAGCCCAACTCGGAACAAAGCAAAGCTGACAAAACAAGAGACGTAGTTTAGAAATGTACCTTTTTTAATTGTCAGGACACCTATTTACAAACACATGTCTGACCAGTGATGATGAATTTCAGTAATATTTCAAAGAAGAGTAAGTTGAGCCTACAAGTTGAAATATGACTCCACTCCCCCTTCAAATTTTGACTTCAACCTTTGCGACTTTTACCATTGGTTGCATTACCCTGAAAATCTAACAAATTCATCTGTAGGTGGTACTGAGTTTCATTAAAATCCCTTTAGTAGTTTGGGAGATATTTTGTTTATAAGAATTTGTTCCCTTGACTTTTGTAACCTTGTACTGAAATTCTGATCAGTTTATATGTAGTTAGTACTGAATAACCAGGAGAATGCTGGTTGCTCCTCACCAATCTTTCACGTATAGTATTTAAGCAAAATGAAATTTTCCCTCGACGTCAATTTGATCTTTGGCCTTGAATTTGTATATCGAACCAAAATAAATCCTTTGAAGACCAGTGCACAGGATTCAATTCAATTTTATTTGTATAGCCAAAAATCAAAGAATTTCGGTCTCAATGGGCTTCACAAGAAAAAGAGGAATGTATTAACACAAATACACAGCAAGAAAAATAACTAACAAATGCTAACTAAACAAGACTAGCACATTTATGCACTTAGAACTCCTAAAACTCCTAAGAAACCCATCAGTGGGGAAAAAATAAGAAACCTCGTGGGGATCCACATGAAAGAGCGATTTAATGGTAAATTTAGAATTAGTTTTTTTTTTTTTTTTTTGGTGGTTTCCGGTATAACACAAAGTAAATATTTTACCATTAGAACAGTTGAAACATTATTAACAGAAATAGCTCAACAAAGACGACGTAAGAAAATGTTAGCTACGATTATTGTTAAAGAAGACAGAAAAAGACGGGGAAACGTTTCACAAATATCTTGCTATAGTCGACAGAGGAACAAGGTTGGTAATTGCTTATCATTGCGTATACTACTGTAAGCTAATTGTGGTGTTTAATTAAGTTTTATCAAAAAGCTTTAAAACATTGTGCCAATGTATAGAGCAATGACAAACGCAACCAAACAACATGGTAATGTGATATTTTTGTTCTTGTTTAGCTCTTACGTTGGTTTATGACAAGGCACGGAAACGATAAAGTCATGACCTACTCAGTTCGACTGGATGCTACAATTGACACTGAACAAGTCCCTGCAATAGCAATGACGCTTTTTACGTAGTTGGAAAGAATTCACATGCTCCTCTTACCCCAAACTCTTCTTGCTCCTCCCCTTTTATGAGTTTGGTGATTCACTCAGGTCAAATTTCAGAGTGCTTTCTCAGAATGAGTGAGGCGATGAGCATTAGTTAGGCGTTCACTCTTCCTGGTATGCGATGAAGCTATTGTGTAATTGATATTCAAAAACCCATATTTTGATTGTTTATGTGCATAAAATACAATAAAAAAATTTTTGTTGTTTTTTGCTTTTTTGTTAAATCAAACGCTTAGTCTTTTATTTACTAAATGTGGTTTTAAGTTTTTTTTTCCGCACATGCTTCAATGGTGCTGGGGCGTTCTGCAGGAGTTGCAGCGAGCGTGTGCACTACTGATAAATGGCTCCCCTGAGTTTGTTGCCCCTTAGTCCAATCTCAGCCCTCCCTCCCACCCAGGTGTGCTAAGCTGAGACATTCATCTTCATTACCGCCTAAACTTCAGGCTGGAGCGCAGAAGAGGAGGCGTTGGTGAGAAACGACTAGCCTGATGTTTTATCTTTTGTTAATCATTAACAAAACTATGCGTCCACAAAAGGCCTATTGTGCTCGTGATGTTTGATTCCAGCATGTGGATGCTTTACGGTAATTTATAGCTGCAAGCAACACATTCAGCCATTGATTATCCATCGGCCTATATTTTTATTTTTTTTATTTTGAATTACTCTATTCATCCTTCATCGGGGAAATTTGTTTGCTGCACTCCTTACACCGCAGCAGGCTGCCCTTCAACGGCGCCAATGGTGGGAGAAGTGGGGGCTAGGTGTCTTCTCCAAAGACCCTAGACGTGCTCTCCGTGGGACGCGAACCCGCGACCTTCCGGTCCGCGGGCGAACGCGCTAACCACGCGGCCACCGTCTCCACCCCATATGTAGCCTTTAGGACGCAAATTCCAGGGCAAGCAGCATCCTCAAAGTGTGTGTTTCTACTCATGAAATTACAGTGGTGGAACGTAACAAAGTAAATCTAATTCGTTACTGTACTTAAGTAAATAAATTGTGTATCTGTACTTTACTTAAGTAAAATTTAAGACCGGTACTTTTACTTTTACTTCACTACATTTTTAGAGCAAATATCTGTACTTTTACTTCGCTATTTTTTAAAAGTGTGTTTTACATTTTTCGTTACATTTTCGTTCAGGAATTTGAAAAATACACAGTTTTTTTTAGCGCATCTTGAAGCCGCATCGCCAAAATCAAAGGAAGCAGTTGATCGGGAAAAGAAGTAATGAATCGAGAAACATTTTCCGCATTCATTCAGCGCCAAAAACCAAACATCAAATATAGTACAAATTAAAAAGAGTCAGAAGATTGTTGTTCGTTGTGTTTACTTCTAAACAAAAAGTTGAGCCATCATTACACAGAGCAGGGGCGGATCTAGAATTTTCCAAAGGGGGGTGGGGCTTTGACAAAGCCAATATATAGTGACTGGGCCCCCCCCAAAACATTTTAAAAAATAAGTGTCATTTTCCTCCATTTTGGCGGACCATTCACTGGCCCTTCTAGAGGATAGCTTGACTTGTCCCCTTTCCTTTCCTTTTATTTATTTTTTTGTGGACCAAAAGAGGCGGGAGAGGGGGGGGGTCACACCCCTGCAGAGTATTTATCCTGGTTACCATGGTGACACCCTATAGCACAACAAATAACATTTGAATTATGGTCGAATACTTTTACTTTTTACTTAAAAAGTACAATTTACACCAACTACTTTTGTACTTTTACTTAAGTAGATTTTTTTATTGGTACTTTTACTTTTACTTAAGTAAATTTTTTTATTGGTACTTTTACTTAAGTAAATGTTTTGCCTAATTATCTGTACTTTTACTTAAGTACAAAAAGTGTCATCCACCACTGTGAAATTATTTCTTTTAACAGACAAATGATTCAATTTTTTGAAATTTTAAAGACTAAACTTTAAAATGTAAAAAAAAAAAGTGTCCTGATCAATGTCTTTATTTCTTCTTTTTCTTTGACAGGAAGTCTTTTTCTAACTTAGATCTAAAAATGAACTTTCTTCCGGTTAAAGTTGAATTTATTACAGCCTCCCACGACTGTGCCAATCACTGCGCATCACACCTGATGCATCCTGCCTGATGAGGGGAAGCATGTGGGAGCAGAGCTGCAATTTATATTCACGCATCAGAAAATACATGTGGGAGTTTGTCGTGTGGAGGTTTAAAAGATGAGGGAGGCCGGATGAGATAAATGCAGACAGATAACAGAAAAGAGAAAGATTGGACCAGTAAACCAAACAAATATGGTCTACCCAAATGGATGTTGCTCGGTCAAACTGACACCCTCACCCTAAAGTGGCATTACATCGCATCAAACCTAAATATTAATTGGTTATAGGTCTGACCAGATTAATGGCGTTGATTTTTGGAAATTTGATCCCTCTTTGTATCAACCATCTTAAATTTGATGGGCCAATATTTCAGATCAAATAAAGCCCTGCATTTCTTCTGTTTTTGCTCCGCCTCCTCCAACTGATTAAGCACAAAGGGGCGGAGCTTCACATAAACACTCAGAGAATAAAAAAAAAAAAAAAAAAAAAACAACTTAGAGATACTTAAACTCCTCCACTCACTCAGAGATCGAGTGAGGAGCTCTACCATTCATGAGGAGCTCGGTGTCGAGCCGCTGCTCCTCCAAGTCGAGAGAAGCCAGATGGGGTGGTTCGGGCATCTGGTCAGGATGCCCCCCCAAGCGTCTTGCTGGTGAGGAGTTTCGGGCATGTCCCATCGGTAGGAGACCAAGAAGGCAGACCCAGGACCCACTGGAGAGACTATGTCTCACAGCTGGCCGAGGAAGGACTCAGGATCCTTCCGCGTGAGCTGGAGGACGCAGCTGGGGCGAGAGAAGCCTGGGCTTTCCGTCTGAGGTTGTTGCCCCTGCGACCCGACCCCGGATGAGTTAGAGAGCTCGTACAAATTAACTGATAATTAAAAACCCATGTTGGTCAATCTTCGAACATACTACCTTTTTTTTTCTCACAGTCTAAACGATGCTGCCTAATTACCCGATAATAAAAACCCAAGTCAGTAGATCCTTTCTCATATTTTCCATCCACAGTCACAGCATTACAGTACAATTTAACGGCAGTAAGAAAACAGATTTAAAGCCACTTGTTGGAGGAGAAACTACAGCTTGTCTCTTGTGTCAGTATCATTCCTCGGGGCGGCTCTTCCTTTCTCTGATAACAGTCTGTGTAAAGTGACTGAGCTCCATTACGCTGCACTGTCACTCTGCCCCGCAGACCGCGATGGATGGGATTCATTTTGCCCTCGCCTGCCTCCACCGGAGCTCCACTGAGACCTCACACCGTCACCGCCCAACACAACGGCTTTATTGCTCTCCACTTTGCCCTCTACACCCAGTGAGGTTGAATTAGACAGACTCCTGCCTCCATCCACTGCACACACACTCTAGTATCAGCGTGGAGCTCATTGATTCTATCTGAACGCAGCCTCAGGTTTGTTTTATCGTTCATTAGACGCACACTGTTTGTTTGCTTACTTTTGTTTTTGTTCTAAAGTATCTGGCTTGTTGGAAATTTTCCTCGATGCTCTTGGGAATGCATCACAAAAATCTGTTAACACTTGTTCAGAAATTGAAACTGTGAGCCAAAAATGGACTTGGACTAAAAATTATTGATGAGGATATCATGTTTTGGTGGTGATGATGGAATGAAAATGAAACCAAAGTAATTCTACTAACATTTGGAGAAATTCTTGGAAGCAGCTCTGATTAGCTGGGGAGTTTTCTGGTTGGTACCAGGCTGTCCCGCTCCAGAACATGTGGCATTAGTGACCCAGCACAAAACGTTTCATTCGTTTTTCAAGTTTTTCTTTTAAGTTTTATTCGGTATTAGTATAAAGTACATCGGTTTACCAACAATAGCACATTCTTTTTTTTGGGATACTCTCATTTGGTACACTTATTTACTTTATGGCACTCTGACACTTTGTTCGAAAACCTTTTACGTACGATTTTCCCATCTGACACCAAAGCTAAAATTTTTTGGCACACAAGAAAGCACTGAAGCAGTTTAAAGATGCATTCATTTGGTATGAAGAGCGACTGATCGTGAGCAGAGCATGTGCACTGCTACGAAAACACATTGGTATCAGCAATTAATAATGATAATAATAATGCATTGTATTTATATAGCGCTTTTCAGGACGCTCAAAGACACTTCACATATGCATTACTCATACACTCCATACCAGGTAATGGTGAGCTACTGTTGTAGCCACAGCTGCCCTGGGGTAAACTGACAAAAGCGAGGCTGCCATTTTGCACCATCAGCCCTTCTGACCATCACCAACCAATCCCACACATGCCATTCAGACTAGGCAACGTGGGTGAAGTGTCTTGCCCAGGGACACAACGGCAATTTTAATCTAAATGGCCATCCCACCGTGTCACGTGGGGTTCCGGCGGTCTCCCATCCAAGTAGAGCCCAGGCCTAGTATGCTTAGCTTCTGAGGTCTGACGGGATCAGGCATTGACAGGCTGGTATGGCCACAAATTGTTGGCATCCTTCTGTGTCTAGAGACAATAGTGTCTGCTCCTAGATACCTATCTGTTGAAGCAGCATCAGCTGTGGCTGAATAAGTCGATAAAATCTCATGCACCCGAAAGCAAGCAAGTTGTGGTGGAGTGGTACCTTATTGCCCAGGGGCTGCCTAGGTTGAGGCAGGCAGCAACTTCCCAATACAGTCATAGGACTTCTCCTGCCATCGAGAAAAACCTCTAGCGCTCAGCTCTACGCCAAATGAGCCATTCTTCTAACTGGTATTCGTTAATTCCCCGTTGAGTTTTCACCAAAACAACAACGCTGGGGTGACCTCCCCAGGGGCAGGCCTGGACAAGTAGTATGGAGATCCTGGAGTGCCCAGTGCCAGAATCTCTTCTTGGCTTTACTGATAGAGTCCAACAGAAAGGCAAGCGATACAGCCGGTGTTAGCGCCGCAGGAGGAGCCAGAAAGCATCGCAGAGCTCAGCCTACTGCCTTTGGGTCTCCATACCAGAACCAAAGGCTATACTCTCATAACTTTTGACCAGCCAAGGCCACCCTGCAAGACAGCAGTAACCCTAAAAACTAATGAAAGCATATTGGCAAATGGACTTACAAGTTGATTTTCCAAATAAAAATAGGTACTCGCAGATTTTTAATAAAACAGAAGCTAAAACATACTACGAAAAAATCAATTTTAGAAACAATCAGAGCAGTATTTAAATATTGGTATCAGCAATACCAGCCATATTTAAACAGTATCAGTCAAACATCGATATATAGAATATAGCCACTACTGTTTCATATGATTTTGATTCAAAAGTTTTGAAACACTGCAAATTTGCATGAAACTTTACTTTATAACATTTATTACTATTATTAAACTGAATTCATTCTAAAACACCAGCTTTACACATTCTAAGTTTATGCAACACACGGTGACAATAAGGTCCACATTGAAACAATTACAAAAACCACAACAATAGTCTGTTCAGGAAAAAAAACTCCAGGAATTATTGAGCAACATTCAACGTGAACTACAACAGCTTAAAGTTTGGTTTGATTTAAATAAGTTATCACTTAATACAGCAAAAACAAAATATATGATTTTTGGTAATAAAAAGGATATTGATACTGATACAAAACTCAAAATAGATTATGTTGAAATTGAAAGAGTATATGAAACAAAATTTTTAGAAATTATAATCGATGCTAAATTAACATGGAAACAACATCTAAAATATATAAAGACAAAAATCTCAAAAACTCTAGGAATACTATATAAAACTAAAGACTTATTCAGTTTTAAGGCTTTATCTGTTATTTAGTACTCTTTAATTCTTCCTTATATGACGTATTGTGTTGAACTGTGGGGTGGAACATGTAAAAATTTAATTAATGAGATCTTTTTATTACAGAAACGTGCAATAAGATTAATAAATAAAGTTGGGTATTTTGAACAAACACATCCTTTATTTATTAAATCTAGATTGATTAAATTTAAAGATTTACATAATTTCAAAGTACTTAAATTTATGTTTAAAGCTAAGTTCAATCTTTTACCAGTAAATATACAAAAATACTTTAAACTTCAACAAACTGTTTATGATTTCAGAGATGACTGTAAATTTATTTGACCCCAAACCAGAAAAGGGTTCAGACAAAGGTGTTTATCTTATGTTGGACCTCATTTATGGAATAATTTTCTAACTAAAGACAAAAGAATGTGTTTCGTTTCAAATTTTTAAAAAGAAAGTGTCACAATTAATTTTTGAAAGTTACTAAACTTTGTGATTTGTGTCATTTTTTCCATCTTTTCTGTAAATTTGTTTCAAGGTAACCTATGTTGTTAAAGCTAGTTTTTTTGGGCACACAAGCATTTTTTGCTTCAGCCTGTTCTTGATCACCTGTATTATTTGAGTAAGAGGTTTGGTTTTGTTAATGTATATAGTCATTTAATAGGAGACTGAGTATGAAATAAAAAAGTTTCAAGGTTCAAACAATATTTTACATAGTTTGTTTTAGCTATCAAGCTCCTCAATTGTGTGTATCAGAAATGTGATGTCCTACTATGGGGTGAAACAACTATTAGTAATATTGAGGAAAAATATGTTTAAAATACTTTAAAAAATGTTTGTAGTCCTTTAATGCCCCTCTCTGCCGAGCAAAAAAAAAAAAACAACATACTAATAACCATGGCAATAAGACAATGTCAAGGTTTTGAGGGATGGTGGAAAGAGGAGGACCCAAATGTAGGACATCAAACAAGGTTTATTAACACAACTCAGGAAAGAAGCAAGAAGCACAGTGTTAACTCAAGATTTCAAAATTCCAACTAATATCAAAGTTCAAAACATGGTCAGGCAACCAGGGTGACCTAGCTGGAAGAGGTAGTAAGACCTGACAGTGAAGTCAGGGATGGTTCCCCTTAAATAGTTAGCAGGGTGCACAGGTGAGTAAAATCAGGAATCACCCCAGGTGATCCTGATCATATTGTTGAGAAACATCCATGGCTCCCTCTTGGCTGCAGAAAAGGGGATCATGACAGACAACGGGTTCTTACTGTCTAAAAACCGTATTAAGGGTTTTTCCTGGCTTCTTTTGGATTTGCATCCCCAAACAAAGAGAAATACTTCTCACCAAAACCAGGAAGCTGGAGGGATTGATAGGTTGTGGGCCAACGTTTTTCGCTAACCATTCGAAAATAATAGACTAAAGTATTCAAAGTGCCACAACGTTTTTATCTGTTAGTGCAGTTCTCTGTTGGTGCAGAATCAGCTGTGGCCAAATAAGTCATAAATGAAATACATATTTAATTTTTGGAGCATCTTTTTTTAAAGACCAACCAGTGATGGCAGATTTAAGTACCATTCCGAAAAAAATGTTTTTAAAAATTCCAATAAAAATGTATTAAAATCTTCAAGACTATCTGTGAGGCATAAACTTGATTCACTCAATAATATATATATATATATAAAAAAAAAAAAAAACGTAACTAAACGGTAGACATATTTTATTTTGGGACCAAAGACTGATGCCATTTAACTCACAATTGTTGAGTTTCCGATTGTTTAATTGGAATACTTCAAGTAATCTATCAGTTTTTAAGTGAAGCATGTGATTCTTGATCAGGTTCAGTTTATTCTGGTTTGACGTCAACCCTGGAAGTATATTAGTTTTAATTTTTTTTTTCATTTTTACTCACTCTATTCTTCTCTTACCGGGGATATTTGTGTGCTGCACTCCTACACCGCAGCAGGCTGCCACAATGGCGCCAATGGTGGGAGAAAGTTAGGTGTCTTCTCCAAAGACCCTAGACCTGCACTCATTGGGATGCAAACCCGCGAACTTCGGGTTAATTTCCAGTCCGCAGGTGAGCGCTCTAACCACTGAGTCATCGCCTACCCCCAAAGTTGAAGTCATTAATATTCTTTCAGCACACATTGCGTCTACGTCCTAATAGTTTGACGTCCAGACGCCTCGATTGTCTGAGATTACACACACTGCATACCATTTCTTTTGTACCATATTTTCCGCACGATAAGGTGCACCCAAAACCCTTAAATTTTCTCTAAAGTCCACGATGCGCCTTTTAACCCGGAGCGCCTTATATATGGATTAATATTGAGCTACAACAGGTGTCGCAACTGCTGTAAACTGCCGCCGACTCCATTTCCCCCGTAGAAGAAGTAGTGCGCGCTGCATGCTGGGATATATGAAACGGCATCTCATTTCCATTTGTGTGTTTGTGTAAAGACCCTGAAATGGCTCCTACCAAGAGACACTGTTACAACGCAGAGTTTAAACTCAAGGCGTTCGGTCACTCAGTAGAACCAGGAATAGAGCCGCAGCGAGAGAGTTTACATTAACGAATCAATGGTGAGGAAGTGGAGGAAGCAAGAGGATGCGCTGCGCCAATTAAACAAGACTAAACAGAGTTTCCGTGGGAACAAAGCAAGATGGCCACAGTTAGAGGACAAAGTTGAACAGCCTTTACTGTAGCGCCTTATAATGCGGTGCGCCATATAGTGCGGAAAATACGGTATATGATTAATGTTTCAAATGGCTTTAAATTAGTTGAAAAGAATATCAAATTTTTCCAAACGCTATCACACATTTTAATTGGAAGATCCCCAACGTACTCAGAAAGTGAGATTCCAAAACTACATGAAGACAATAAAAGTGAGACATACATCTGGCAGACATGTCATGGTTCCAATATAATAATTGCTTGTTCTGAACTTTGAACTTTGTTTTCATCACAGCCTGTAGACAGCATGTGTGGGGCCTTCATGTGTGTATCTGTGCCACTCCAGTCTTGATTTATTTGTGTTATTTTTAGCAGTAGTGGCTCCTGTTGGGTGGGGTCTATCTTTATCCTACATGACCAGAGAACAAATCAATACGAAACATACCCAGAGCCAATATCTGTGAAAGCGCACGATGTGGCACCACAACTCACCAGAGCATAACAGAGGAAAAAAATGCAGCGAAAATTTTCAGAAGGATGTTATTACTAAAATAACATTAAAAAAACAGCAGAAGCCTAAAAAGATATTTTACCCTGAATAAAATGGACTGTGAATGATATTAAAATTAAACCATGAAAATATACAGTAAATTATATGAATATATAAATGTTTAGCTTTGAACTTTTCCCATGGTGTGTTTCCTAGTTTTGTACTAACATTTTAAAATTATTTGTTGACTTTCATGCAGTAATTTTTATTTCTTACATTTTCACAAACTAAAAACGATTTTCTGCCATAGTTGTTTTTTATGATTTTTTTTATAACAATACTTTTACTGAAACTAGAAATTTCAAATAACTCAGAGACATGAAAAAAATGAGTACCAATAACAACAATGTATTAAGACAATATTTAAGACCATTTTGACGCAGTATCTGGTTTACAAAACAACACAAAGTGCATTCGTTCACTTAATCCAATCGGAGCCCATCTTATATATGACGCCACCAAAGTATGTCTCCGTCTCAGCATCTTGCGGTAAAAAAATCAAATTAACACAAAATTGGCTCATAAGTTTGTATTTTTTTTGCATCGAAAAGTTGTTATTTTGTTCTTTCTTTGTGTTCAGGCGGATTTCAGGGCTTAAAAACAAGTTACGCGTCTCCCAGAACCAAAAAAGGGCTAAAATTATTGTTCCAAAAAAAACTTTTTAGTCATTATTTGTATAAAAAAACACGTCCAATAATGTGTAGGACACTTCAAAGATTAATACCATGCTATGAAACCCCCTTGTTTTAATATCTGTACGTATTTAGAAGGCTTTTCGGAAGTCGTATTTGGGCATGTAGTCCTTTTTGAGCATAACGTCGGTTTCCTATTGGTTCAAAAGCGTGTTAGCCCATTCAGAGAAAGGTGAAAACGTTTTGCCCTTTAAAGGGTTAAAGAGTTATACTATGGTGTTTAGGATACTTTCAGATTTTCAGATTTCAGATTTATTCATTTGGTCATACAAGTACTTTACAAAATCTTAACATAATACTGTACATAACGAAGAAACAAATAGACCAAAGAAAAAGGAATAGGCTGAAGCCTAGCTTGTCCTATCCTTATAGGACATCGCTATCCTTATGGGATCGCTATCCTTATAGGATAAGGATAGGACATCGCATGCCTATCCTTATACATTAACATGTACGTATAAGGATAGGCATATGGATAGATTAAAAATGCCGTTGTGTCTCTGGGCAAGACACTTCACCCACGTTGCCTAGTCTGAATGGTGTGTGTGTGATTGGTTGGTGATGGTCAGAAGGGCCGATGCCGCAAAAATGGCAGCCTCGTTTCAGTCAGTTTGCCCCAGGGCAGCTGTGGCTACAACTGTAGCTCACCATTACCTGGTATGGAGAGAATGAATAATGCATATGTGAAGCGTCTTTGACAGTCCTGAAAAGCGCAATATTAATACAATGCATAATCATTATTATTATATACGCACATTTAACTTTCAATGTAGTAACAAATTTACAAAACAGCAAATAGCCCAAAAATAGCTTAAAGCTAATTCGTTTTTAAATTCTTTGATTTTAAAAATATTTTTGAGTTAGAATAATAAACACTGTTTTTCTGTTCCTATTTATTCTTTTGGAAATAAAATTTATATATGATAAGATTTGTATCGTGTGCAATTTAATGCTAATTAAATTATGCACACAAAAAAACAATGCAACTTATTTTAGTTCATTTATTCCAGTCTTTTTCAATTTTTTTTCTGTTTAAATGCAAACTATAGAAAATGTGTATTTTTAAAGAAACCGCCATATGTCTGATTAGCAGAAGGAAAGCGATAGCGACAGTAGTTCTAACCAATATTCTTTAACTGTACTAACTGTACAGCTTATTAGTCTGCCGTGGTTGTTTGCTCGGTTTCGTTTTGTATTACAGTAAATAAGAATAAGCGTAACGTTGACTTTCACAATTTTTATTTTTTGGGCAATCCGAATTTTGTTTGCTCTTTATGGGCACTTGTGCATTTTAACACCAGTCACAACAAACTCTTACCAAAACACACATATGCTCTGTACGGAAAATGTAAAGTTTCTGTGTTGATGTTTGCTGTGCATGTGATTACACCAAATTGATCCCCTCACAATGGAAGTGTAATTACCAGCGGGCCCATCTCTGACTCTATCGCAGCAGAGGTCCTCTCCGTTCTACCTCACTGCTTGTATCCTTAAGCTGTGGAAACATCCCAAAGAGCCCCTGTGGTAAATGATAATTAACTGCAGATACAATCCATTCATTTTAAGGAGGTGCGATTCACTCCTCTTTTTTCTGCAATAGCACAGAGAAAGCACGGCAATCTGCCTTTTGATTAATTGGTGGTGTCCATGGCGCAGTTCATTTGCAATCTATTACCGTGTATTTGCTTTGTGTCAGAAAGCAGCCCAAACACACTGCATCATCTCTGAGTTAGAGGAAGGTACGAAGCAGAGTTGGAGCTAGTTTGCTAGCTGTACTGCAGGGAGCTCCATTTACTTCTGCCCGCTGCTACCAATACTAACGCAAAACTATTATGATAATAGTAACGACTGGGAAATGAATGTACAACATGAGTGCAGTTACAGTTCCACTTATGGACTCATTTGTACTCCCTGAGCATATGTTTAACGATTAAATTCACCTTTATTTCAAAGACAAACGGTTAAATTCTTATCTGGACTCAAATTCACTGGTATTTTTTTATGGCAATTAGGAAGGATTATAATTTATAATACAAAGTAAGACAAAATTAGTTTTTCTCATCTTTATTTCTTTTGGGGTATTTTCTATAAAATACCCTCAAAAAAAGCTCATTTTTTTTCATTAGCGTTAGGGTTAGGATCCGGGGGCTGCCCCCTCTAGAAGGCAGGTGGCGCACGGGCCCTCCCCAAGCCACCGGTTCTGTCGGTCCTAGGTGTGGCATCTGGTTCCATCTTCCATGTTGTGTGTCGTCCATGGCTCTCTTCCTTTTTTTTTATACGGTTAGGATTAGGGTTAGGATTAGGTTAGGGCTAGGGTTAGGGTTAGGATTAGGGTTAGGGTTAGGATTAGGGTTTGAAGACATTTCCCATCGTCTTAAGTGAGAAATAGAGTATGTCTTGTTCAGAGATGCACATACACAACAGTGCATGCATTATCAAAACACAGGAAGTAAACAGGAAGTTAATTGAAAAACTCAGAAGTTAATGTTGAAATAATATTTTTGCCCAAAAAGGGAGCAAAAATGTTCTTTTCAAATAAAAAATTATTTTATCACCAAAACAGATGCAAAAATTTTTTTGTGTTTTTCCATGCCGTAAAAAGAAGACTCATTACAATGCGTGCAAAAAAGATTGCGATCATCTTCTGTTTGTTTGGTTTTAGTTCTCATATGAACTTGCTCTGGGTTTTTTTTGTCACACTAACAGCAGCAGTAAGAATCCTTATCACTGGTAATGATGTGGGAACTGGTTTCAGGGTTTTTATACACCCAGCATTTTGCGAATCTCTACATGTGGTCGTGTTGACTGGTCATACCGTTTTCTCTTTCTATGAATGTTTTAATTCCTAGCAGCTAACTTAATATTATCAACCTGCATGCTAGCCCAAACTCCTTCCAGCATGAATGACGTATTTCTTTGTTTTTCCATGTAAAAGTTTTGAAATTTCCGATTTGTCCTTCACCATTTTAGTTTCACCTGGGTTCCTCATCAATCTCCATGTCTACATAATTAGTCCTAGTTCACATTTTTATTTTGTTAATTTATTATTTTTCCTGTATTTGATTAATCGACATCAACGCAGAGTTTAAGCCCGAGAAACAAGTGTATAATTTTGATCCCTGATTAGCTTCAGCTTGTACTTTAATTTCAGATTGAAAACAAGAATAAAATGATGCCAATCCTTTTAAAAAGTGTGCCTCAGCCTGCATTATGTCAGAAACTTTATAGTTCATCTATAGTTGATACTGAGCAGCTGTGGTCAGTTTTGTTGATATCTCTTCAGTGGTTTGGGAGATATTGCATTCGCAAAAATTTGTGCCCTCGCCTGTTGATGCCTTGACTTTTTTACGTATAATCCTGAAAACCTAAGTTCCTTTCTTTGGCATAAAACTAGAATTCACTGTTTTTCACAATCTCACTATTTCTTTTTTTAAAGTGTTTTATGTTTTTTATGCTCAGTACCAACCAATTCTTTCTATGGTTGGTACTGAGTGATAGTTGGTATCTCTTCAGTGGTTTGAGAGAAGTCACATTTATTACAGGTTGTCCGTGCAAAAGTACAGACGTACAGAGAGCCCAAATGCTTCATGCTTCTTTCACATTCTACGAGAGGAGGCACAAGAACTCCTGATCTACGTTAAACTTGCGTTTAAGAACAACTGAAGATACATTCCATTTAAGTAGACTTTTGAACCCTCTTAGAACCCCGACTTGTTTAGAAAAAAACAGCTGCAGTGATGTTAAAAATTGATTGAATGATTGGTTTATCATTGGAATGCCCCTCAAAGATGTAGTCAGCAAGTCCATTTCTTCCATCTAACCCTATCTCCTGCATCTTCTTCGGTTACGCCAACTATCGTCATGTCTTCCTTCACTGTATCCATGAACCTCCTCTTTGGTCTTCCTCTAGGCCTCTTTCCTGGTGGTTCCAAACTCAGCATCCCTCTCCCGATGTATTCTCTCTCCTCTGCACATGTCCAAACCATCTCAGTCTGGCCTCTCGGACTTTATCTCCAAAACCTCTAACATGTGCTGTTCCTCTGATCCTGTCCATCCTGGTCACTCCCAGAGAGATCCTCAGCATCTTCATCTCTGCTACCTCCATCTCTGTTTCCTGTCTTTTCCTCAGTGCCACTATCTCTAGACCAAACAGCATGGCCGGTCTCACCACTGTTTTGCACACTTTCCCTTTCATTTTAACTGAAACTCTTTTATCACACTAATACTTTTCTACACCCGTTCCAGCCTGCCTGCACACGCTTCTTCACCTATTTTCCACACTCTCCATTGCTCTGATCTGTTGATCCTAAGTACTTAAAATCTTCCACCTTCTTTATCTCTCCTTCCTGTAACCTCACTTTTCCATTTGGATCCCTCTCATTCACACACATGTACTCTGTCTTACTCTGACTAATCTTCATTCCTCTTCTTTAATACCAAACAAAAGTATGTAAACAGAGCTGACTTAAATAAACTAAATGACGTGGATCTGAAGAACGTGGGCGACGTACACCAATCTGAGGCTTTGTTATGAAATGCTCCACGTCTAACTTACTTATGAATAAGTGGAGCAGAAAAAGTCATATGCTGAGTGTTTCTTAGTGAAAATGAATAACGTATTGAAACTATAAATTGTTTTCGATACACTGTGGGATAATAAATGGATCCATCGGTGCTTAAAAATAAACATTTTCTGCCTTTTTTATTGCTTTAATGCGGACATGTGTTTCTTTTCTGTTCAGCTTTAATGGGAATTAAATGTTAAAATGTTTCTAATTTTGTTTTTCTTTCCATTACAATATGCACATAATAAATAGATTTAAAGAATTTAAAACTTTTTACAAACAGAACATTAGAAATAACTTTGGATTACTCAACTGTAATTTAGTCATTGTTTGAAATAAGTTAGAACAAAATTTGGACGCAAATGTTCATTTCCTACCTAATTTATTGCAACAAGCTCATGAATAAACAACCATAAAGGTGCTGAATAGATGCGAATGAGATGTTCCCACCTCTGCAATGTCCTCTTAGCACCTAGTGGGAGAGCCACTCGCAGCTCTGCAACCGTCATGAAGGCCAAAAGGAGGTCCAGACTGGAGGCGAGCATGCAGCTGGAGGTAACTCCTGCAGGGCAGTCTCAATGTGACAGATGGAGGAGCAAGCAAGTGGCAAAAAGAAGGGAGGAGACTGTGTGATGTAGCTCTACAGAGATGTTAGGGATGATCAGAGGATGAAGGTGATCTGGTCCAGATGGCAAACGCTAGCATATGTCGCTATATTTAAAATGCAAAAGCAAGACTTTGAATGGAAGGTTTTACGACATAAGGTTTTGTGTTTTGCACATCAATGAATATGAACAAATAAACAGAAAGCAGACAACAGGGACATCGTTTTGCAGTTAGTTCGAGTCAGTAAAAAAGAAAACTGTTTTGATTTTTACTGTATTTTTTATAGAAATTCTTTGGTAATCATAGCTGCCAGCGTTTTCCAGTGAAAACTACCGTTTTTGTTGCAGTGTATTCACACAAGGACTCTTTGCCCCTTTGTACTATTTTTTTTTCTTCTTCTTCTTTCGGCATTTCCCTTCAGGGGTCGCAACAGCAAGTCAGTTTCTTCCATCTAACCCTATCTGCTGCATCTACTTCGGTCACGCCAACTAATTTCATGTCCTCCTTCACTGTATCCATGAACCTCCTCTTTGGTCTTCCTCTAGGCCTCTTGACTGGTGGTTCCAAATCCAGCATCCTTCTGCTGATGTACTCTCTCCTCTGCACATGTCCAAACCATCTCAGTCTGGCCTCTCTGACTTTATTTCCAAAAACTCTAACATGTGCTGTTCCTCTGATCCTGTCCATCCTGGTCACTCCCAGAGAGATCCTCAGCATCTTCATCTTCGGTACCTCCATCTCTGTTTCCTGTGTTTTTCTCAATACCACTGTTTCTAGACCAAACAGCATGGCCGCTCTCACCACGGTTTTGTAAACTTTTCCTTTCATTTTTGCTGAAACTCTTCTATCACACATCACACCTGATACTTTTCTCCACCTGTTCCAACCTGCCTGCACACGCTTCTTCACCTCTTTTCCACACTCTCCATTGCTCTGGACTGTTGATCCTAAGTACTTAAAATCTTCCGCCTTCTTTATCTCTTCTCCCTGTAACCTCAGTATGTGTTACTAGTTTTTTTTCAACGTACTATATTCATCCCTCAAATGGGAAAATTTCTGTCCTGCATTGCCCCGCAGTAGTAGGCGGCAATAGACACACAGGATTGGGCATCTTCTCCAACGGCACTTAGGTATGGACTCAGTAGAAAACAAACTGGCTTCTTCCGGTCCGAGTCTACTGAAGCCAACACCTCCAAATTACTGTGTTGTTTACATGTTGTAACATCTATAATCCAATTGGAGCTGTTTAAGCTCCAATGTAATTACATTTTGTATCAATTCAAAATGTATAAATTTTACATTTTTAATTACTCAATTTATTTTTCTATGAAAATTTTTGTTTAAGTTCTGTTTTTAAAATAACAGTTCATTTTAAATGAGCTTTGCAATGTCATAGTTTCATAAAGTAATCTGTAATCAAGTGTAAATGTAATTGGAATTAGTACTGTATATTTTTTCTAATATAATACCTGTGTAATTAGCTAAAAGTAACTAAGTAGTAATGTAATAGATAGATAGTAATAGATTATATTCTTAGAGGAAGTCACCCAAGAGTGGTCAGGATTTATTAGATACATTTAAGATTGATTCAGTCAGGAATTGTTTTGGTTGGTGTCTCTGTGTCCTTTAGTCGCCATGTTGTAGCTGAAGCCCTGAGGCGCCTTATTGGCCTTTGTGCCTCCGAGGACGTCAGAGCTGTCTGTCAGTATGACGCTCAGATGGCCATGTTCACTGCTCTCCAGAGTGAGTATTTACTGCAGTCGACAGGCTTGGCAGACCCCACTGTCACAGCAAATGGTGCTGTTGAGAAAACAAACTGTTGTAATCAGATTATATCAGTCAATGAGACTACTTCAGACTAAAACAAGGGGAGATGAAAAAAAAAGGTTTGGTTAACCTCCAACATGTGCTGTTCCTCTGATATACTCATTTCTAATCCTGTCCATTCTGGTCACTCCCAGAGAGATCATCAGCATCTTCATCTCTGCTACCTCCATCTCTGTTTCCTGTCTTTTTCTCAGTGCTACTGTTTCTAGACCAAACAACATGGCCGGTCTCACCGCAGTTTTGTACACTTTCCCTTTTATTTTAGCTGAAACTCTTTTGTCACACATCACACCTGATACTTTACTCCACCTGTTCCAGCCTGCCTGCACACGCTTCTTCACCTCTTTTCCACACTCTCCAGTGCTCTGGACTGTCAGAGGATGGTCAGTTTCAGAAAAGCACAGTTACTGTCAGGTTTTAGTAAAGAAATAATAATAATAGAGGGTGGAAGATTTTAAGTATGTAGGATCAACAGTCCAGAGCAATGGAGAGTGTGGAAAAGAGGTGAAGAAGCGTGTTCAGGCAGGCTGGAACGGGTGGAGGAAAGTATCAGGTTTGATGTGTGACGGAAGAGTTTCAGCTAGAATGAAAGGGAAAGTGTACAAAACCGTGGTGAGACCGGCCATGCTGTTTGGGCTAGAAACAGTAGCACTGAAGAAAAGACCGGAAGCAGAGATGGAGGTAGCAGAGATGAAGATGCTGAGGATCTCTCTGGGAGTGACCAGGATGGACAGGATTAGAAATGAGCACATCAGGGGAAAAGCACATGTTAGAGGTGGTGGGGATAAAGTTCGAGAGGCAAGACTGAGATGGTTTGGACATGTGCAGAGGAGAGAGAGAGAGTACATAGAAAGAAAGATGCTGGATTTGGAACCACCAGGAAAGAGGCCTAGAGGAAGACCAAAGAGGAGGTCCATGGATACAGTGAAGGAAGACATGAAGATAGTTGGTCTGACCAAAGAGGATACAGCAGATAGGGCTAGATGGAAGAAACTGACTTGCTGTGGCGAACTCTGAAGGGAAATGCCGAAAGAAGAAGTATCAGGTTTTAGTAAATTTTAAGTGAGGGCTGTTGTGTTTCCACCACTTGCATGTCTTCTTGATGGAGTGACTTGTGTGTGCAACAAGAAGTCTGATGATTTAATAGTCTTTCTAGAAGAAATGATGTAAAACCTGGTGTCAGGGAAAGGCTGACACACAATAACTCATGTCTATAGCAGTTTGTACTCTGAGACAAAACGCTGACGGTGCTGCTGATTTTGTAAGGATAAAACCACAAAGAGGACGCCTTGCTAATCTGCAGAGTTTGTTCAAATGAAGCTGTTTCTGTTATTACACGATGTGGGCGAGGGTAAGGTGTTGCTAAGTCCACTGAGGAGGATGATGTAATTTCCAGTGGAGCATGCTGCTTCTTTCCTCCCCCTCTCTCTCTCTGTCTCTTTCTCATTCTCTCTCTTCTACGGTGTTTTAGGAGCGTGTGTGAGAACGAGTGTGCAGGCATGTATGCGAGCGCTCACCTTCATGTCTCTGCATCCCTGAGAGCAGTGAGGAACAGGATGAATTTTTAATGAATAGCAGCGTGGCTTCTCTTTGCTCTCTCAGATCGCTTTCCAGGACAGGGTGTCTCTCATGATCATAGCAGCATGCACGCAGGCGAGAGAGTCTCACACACACTCACAGCTGCACACTTTCACCAGGAAATGATTGCAGATGTTGACTGCACGTACATGCTTTTTAACTTTTTTTTTTTTGCTGCAGTGCTACCAGTTGTGTGTCATGCTCTGTGTGTGTGTGTAGAATTGTGTGTCCTATTATTACATCATCACAAGAGCATGCGCTGCCGGTCTTTTTGGATGACAGCATAGACAAGTTGTGAAAATGGATCTTTTATTTATCCATGATGTTTTTTTGATACCGCTTTGCTCCAGGGCGGAAAGTCATAACGTGAGGTTAAAGATGAAGAAAAAAACAGCTTTATGTCCAAATTATCAGTGAAAAATATTTCTTGACATTATTTATGTGATTAATTAACACAATTAAGTCACTAATTCTAAAACTTACCATGTTGATGTCTACCTCAGAGGGGCTAGTCCGCCATATTCCTCACATGGCGGACCATGAATGCCTTCAAAACTTTCTTTGCTGGCCTAAAAATATATCCGGAAGACAAGTAGATAAAAATTATTTTTTGGCCATTAGTATTTATAAAATATTCTCAAACACGCTGTTTCTTTTCCTTTATGGTTTTATGGTTTTGATTTGCTGCTGAGTGTGAAGCGGCTGGGATGGGAATTAACGCCTCCAAATCCGCCTCCAAATCCGAGACCATGGAAAAGGGTGGAATGCCCCCTGCCGGTCAGGGACAGGGTCCTGCCCCAAATGGAGGAGTTTAAGTATCTCTGGGTCTTGTTCACGAGTGGGGGAAGGATGGAGCGGGAGATCGACAGGCGGATCGGTGCGGCAGCAGCAATAAATAGGATGCTGCATCAGTCCGTCGTGGTAAAGAGAGAGCTGAGCCGAAAAGCAAAGCTCTCAATTTACAAGACGGTCTACGTTCCTACCCTCACCTATGGTCACCAGCTGTGGGTGGTGACCGAAAGAATGAGATCACGGATACAAGCGGCCGAAATGAGCTTCCTCCGCAGGGTGGCTGGGCTCTCACTCAGAGATTGGGTGAGGAGCTCTGCCATCCGGGAGGAGCTTGGTGTTGAGCCACTCCTCCTCCAGGTCGAGAGGAGCCAGATGGGGTGGTTCGGGCATCTGGTCAGGATGCCCCCGAGCGCCTCGCGGGCGAGGTGTTTTGGGCACGTACCACCTCTGACCAAGGGGCAGACCTTGGACCCGCTGGAGAGACTATGTCTCACAGCTGGCCGGGGAACGACTTAGGATCCTCCCAGGTGAGCTGGAGGATGCAGCCGGGGAGAGAGAGGCCTGGGCTGCCCGTTTGAGGCTGTTGCCCCCGTGACCCGACCCCGGAACAAGCGGAAGATGACGGAACGGAACAGTTTTATGCTTTGAAAAGTATGTTTTTCCTTTAAAGCATTTGACCAATAGCATATCGGCCAGCATTTGTTGCCAGGTAGACTAAAATCAGCAGAACTTCCGTAAAGGCCTTTAGAGTTCGTTCTGCTGGCTCTCTGTTTTAAAAGAGAATAACATAAAACTTTTGCTCCAAAAAAAATGGTATATTTGGTGGTTGATTTTGTAGTTTTTGAAGGTCGTTTTCAAGACGGACAAACTAAAGGAATCCGTATGTCACATCAGTAATGACCTAGGCAAAAATCTGACGGATCATGTAGGGCTTTAGGAATTACTAAGAAGATATCATTTGTCTTTAGATAATCAAAATTTTTGATGAGTAAAATGTTGTTGTATTCTTAAATTTGATTAAACTTCATGAGGTTTTTATGGATGCTTTTGTGCACAAAAGGAGTCTTTTTTTCCACCTGGATTGTTTATTGTGTGAAGGCATTCGTTAGGTTTTTACATCAGTGATGCCAGAGATGTTCTATCATGTATTCATTTAGTACAATAAGATGTTTTTTGAATCATAAAACTTTTACTAAGAGAAGTAGATGCCGGTCTAGATGTGAAAATGCTTTCTACAAAATATTTCCCAGTAAATTATAAGTCATTTAAAAGCCGACATTCCCGACTGTACAGTTCATTAAACGTCATGCAACGTTTTATCTCCGCAATAATACATAGTAAAAAATTGTCTTTAGTTTTTTTTTCTACTAATAATCTGTAAAAAAACAAACAAAAAAAAAACAAGCGCACTGTAACTCCTCACCAAAAATCCAGGTGAGTAACGCTGACAACCTAATCAGTCTGTTCAAACCAGTTTTTAAAATGTCAGTAGATTTCAAAAATAAATAATTGGAAAAAGATTATTAATTAAAATCTCAATTTATGGGTGATGACCGAAAGAACAAGATCGCAGATTCAAGTGGCCGAAATGAGCTTACCCCGCAGGGTGAGTGGGCTCTCACTCAGAGATAAAGTTCGGAGTTCTGCCATTCGGGAGGTGTTTGGAGTAGAGCTGTTGCACCTTCAAGTCGAGAGAAGCCAGATGGGTTGGCTTGGGCATCTGGTAAGAATGCTTCCGAAGGCCTCACTGGTGAGGTGTTTCGGGCACGTCACACCGGGAGGAGACCCAGAAGTAGACCCCAGATGTACTGGACAGACTATGTTTCATAGCTGGAAAGGGAACACTTCAAGATCCTCCCGGATGAGCTGGGCGGTGCAGCCAGGGTGAAAGAAGCCTGGACCTCTTGACTGAGGCTGTTGCCCCCATCACTTGAGCCTGGATAAACGGAACACAACGGGATAAAACAGTCCCAATTTTTTTTGGCTATTAAGATAGTGTTTACCTAAAAATTCTGTTTAAAATAAGAAAAGATGACAACGTAAGAGACTCTAGCAATTTTTGTGCTAGAGTCGTTTGGCGTGTGTGTCGTTTTACTAGAAACTGTTAATGAAGCTTCCATGTTGCGTCCTGACTCTTCTCCTAGTTCTCTTGAGGTGATAAAAGTCACTCCAAATTAGAATGATGTTTAACTCCCAATTGCTCTGCATCTTTTTAAATTTTTCTCTTTGTTTGTTCTGTTTTCTTCAGGTCTATTTGATAAGTAATTTCTTTGCCTGAGAAATTATGTGAGAAGTACATCATTTTAAGGTTAAAAGATCGGAGTTTTTTTGTCCTGTTCAGACTGTACACTGATTTTTACTTGATGGTTGTCAGAGTAATCCAACACCCCAACATTGAGTTGGATTTAGCAGTTTCAAAAAATGATGGATAGTTCACAGTCTGCTTCCATGGTGAATGTTTTCACAAGGCTTAAACAATCCATAGTAATTTAAAATGGTAGCAGAAAGTGTTTAAAATTTTGCTCGGAAAAATGTTACTGTGCAATCTTAAAGACTGTATCATACAAAATACATTTTTTGGAAGAGTGTATTATGTTTAAACGCTATTAATAACAATAAGCTTTCTTTACTGCAAGCTCTCCCATCTACGCAGTATCTAAATATTGTTTGAATAGCGCGTTGTTTTTGGTCACAGATTTTGTTCTCGACTAAGCACATATTCCAATGTGGTTAAGTTCACTTGCTCTACTCATGGTCTGTTCCAACGGGAGTGCTGTTTTGATGCAAATGTGTCAAAATAAGAGCATAGAAGAATGTGCGCTAGCTTTGCTGACTTGATTACATACTATATTTGTGGCCTCAAACGAGATTTATTTTGTCGTCCACACTTCCAGGTGGCTAACTAAGTCAGCTGAGAGAGTAGGAGGGAATTCCGTTTTACAAAAACGGAAGTAAAACTAAAAATGTTTTGTGAGATTTATCGACAAATATTGCATTTCTGACCAAGCACACGTGCCATGTTTAGCTATATTTGTTAACCCACAAAGCACCTTACCACCTCTTTTATTTTGTCTGCTAAGCGGATTTTGGTTTCCATATAAAGAAAAATCCGGCATGTTGACACAAGTTTATTTTGTTTAAATTGCCACATTGTGGGTTTTTTTTTCTGCTCTGGTCTGTGTTGGGAAGTAAGCCCTCATCCTCTAATTGAAAGGCCGCTGGTTCAATCGCTGGCTTTCCCGATCAACATGTCAAAGTGCCTCCCGGCTGGATATCAGACCCGCATCGTTCCCAATGTGCTGAACACTTTGTGAGTGTGTGGTACAGATACAGTATGTGCTCAATACATGGTGCTGGTGTCGATGTAAAATCGTAACACATGGGAGAATGAAGCAAAATTACAATGAATTTTATTTTTATGCCCACAGAATGATGGGGAGGCATAAAGCATACCCTTCTATGCTTCTGTAACATTTTGTGAACGTGACATCCTCCAAATAACTGAAGATGTTTTAATGAAACTGTTTGCTGTCGCTTAGTACCACTTATAGATGAAGTGATTACGTTTTCAGGGTTACGCAACCATGAACGAGATCAAAAAGGTTGAAGTCTCAAATGTATGGGCAGCTGGAGGCACATTGTTCAACAACTTGGTTTCAACTTCAAAGTTTGCTGACAAAACCAAACATGAACAAACTCTAAACTAGAAAACAATAAATCCAAAGTAATTGAAGAAATGCTTCCATTTATCTTTTTTCTGGTTAGCTTGACTAGTAAGCAGCAAGAGCGAGGGTACACTCTGGACAGGCTACCAGTCTTTTGGATGAAGTAAAACAGAGAGACAAACAGGTATTCTTAAAGACAAAGAGCTGAAAAATTGCTAAAACAGAGACACAGTGATCCCTCGCTATAACGCGTTTTACTTGTCGCGGTTTCGCTACTTCGCGGATTTGCATCGTACATTGTGTTCTGCATTCTGATTGGCTAAAAAGTCACTCTGCTTCTTCTCCACCTGTGCGTCAATAACGTTGCAGTTTAATATGTACACGTACGTAAAACAGCTTGCCAAATTTGCATTACGTACGTAGAAATTCTCTCGCAATTTCGAATTTCAAAAGGCTTGAAAAGAAGAAAACACTGCATAGCGAAGTCAGGATGCAGCGGCTCAGTCTGAAGAGCAATGAAATACACCTGCGTCACTATTTGTCCGACTGTAATTTCTATTTTTTTCATAATCATTTTAATTTTTTTTCCATTTAATCCAACTACTCGGGTCGCGCTGGGCGGTGCTAATCTCCTAAATTTGAAGCCTTCTGTTCACATTGATGATTAAAATTATTATTTGACAGTACAGAAGTTATTGGTTGAAAAAAACATTTCTAAACTACTTTTATTTGTGAAACAAATGCTTGAGCATGTAAAACTTTGCGGATTTTGACTATCGCGGGTGATTTTTGGAACGTAACGACCGCAAAAAACAAGGGTTTACTGTACAAGAAAACTAGAGAACTAATACTAGTGCTAGATACCAGTTGTATGTATGCTATTCTTTCTATATTGCTTGATACCAGTCCGTGTATCTTTTACTAGGTGAAAGAATCTGACCGTGCAACTTTTAGGTTCATTCGCTCCACGGGGGTGGGAACATTTTTGCTTTAACCAGCCTGCTTTCCGGCCAGACGTGTTGCGACAATGGTGTGTCCCGTGTTGTAATAACAAAAAGGATATGAACAAACCTGTTTCCTCTGGAGGAAAATGAGTGAAGGAGACGGCTTAATACAATAAATTGAGTCAATGTTCATAAAAAAAATTTTTTTTTAAAGTAGTCTAATGCCCATGCAACTAACATTAACTTCATTTTACAAGATTAAAGTAATTGTTCACAAGATTAAAGTTATTAACACATGCTAAATCATTATTTACACAAATCAAATGACTGTTTACAAGATTTAAGTCCCAATTTTTGATAATTGTCATCACCGTATTTTCACAACCATAAGGCGCACATACTGTAAAAGTCTTAGATTTTCTTCAAAAGAGTGGCGCACTGCTGACGTAAAAAAATAGGTGAAGCTGATGAATACTACCCTTGCTGTGGTTCCGGGAGGTCTGACAAAGAAACTCCAACCGCTGGACAACAGCGTGAAGCGGCTGTTCAATTAACGCTGCGAGCAGCGTGGGAGCGATGGATGACCAGAATTAACCACAGCTTCACGAAGGGTGGAAGGCAGTGCCTGGGGAGTTACGCCACAGTTTGCCAGTGGATTGTAGATGCTTGGGCGAACGTGTCTACTGGCACTGTTGTCCAAGCTTTCGCAAAAGCAGGCATCATTTCCAAGGAGCCGCACGGTACAGAACGTGACTCTGACAGCGAGGAAAGTGAACCTGCTATGTTGGATTTGGCGCATTGTTAGATTCAGAAACAGAGGATGAGGACTTGGATGGATTTGATAAATGACTTCATGACGACTGTAACTAAAATTTGAATAAAGCCAACCAAACTCAGTTTTGCCCCCGATCTTTTTTTAAATACGCACACTTGTCTGCTTGTGTGTGTGTTGTTGTAAGGCGAACGTACGTAGCAGAGAATATGTATATAAAACCTGCGCCCTGTCATCGGGTGCGCCTTATGTGTGTGTTAAACACAGAGCACGTGAAACTGGGGCTGCGCCTTTTAATACGGTGCGCCTTTTGGTCGTGAAAATACGGTATCTATCAAAGTTGTTACTTATGAGTCATGACTTGCTTAATTTTGCTAACTCATGGGGAAAGAGCGGCACAAATTAGCGGGCCGTTCAATTTGACTTATTCTAACAAAAACAATCAATCGATAGTGAACTTTTTTTACATTAAATAGCGACAGTAGCGTTAGCTTGATGAACGTTTTGTTTGCCAGCTACTCCCTCAAACCTCGTTAACCTAATTTTTCATCAGCATGTACTTTCCCCTTCAGCATGCTAACATTTACTACTTTGTTTGAGTTGCAGGAGTTCAGATCCTTTTTTTACTGACTTTGGGAAGATGACAAAATAAATTGTCACAGTGATAAACCCGTCCAGTTTCTTAGCAACAGGCATAGCGTTTACATTTAGGTGCAGTGGGTTGGACACGGAAGCATGTCATTACGTCACACTATCCATCCCCATAGAATCACCACCGACATCATTTTGTAACTTGGCAACAAGCCGAAGCAACAAGCGTCAAACTTGGGCTTTTCCCCCCACAACTTTAAATAACCTCTCACACAACTTCTGCTGCTTCTCTTCCTTCACACCTGCAGAGCCTGAGATCTGTAGCTCTCTAAATGTTCCTCTCTATGTTCCACCGGCCTCCACTGTCCAACATCCTCCTCCCTCAGCCTGCCGGTGCATGGCAGAATGATTAATTTGTGGCTATTGATTTCTCCTCCTGCGAGGGAGACAGAGATGGAGAGGGCGGGAGAGGGTGAGGTTGTGTGAGAGAGGGTCAGAGAAGCAAGAGGGTGAGGAGGGGGCGACTCAGAGAGTGAAGCAGCAGAGAGGTGGATGAGGATGGGGGGCATCGTGTATTCAGTGTGGTGCCTCTCTGCAGTTCTTTTTTTCTAATCTTTCATGTAGGAAAAAAGGCAATGGTTGCAGTGTGGATGCGTCAAACACGGTCCTTCTCGTTCTCTAGCGTTCTCAACGGCGATTGGCAATTCACTGAGTGTCCACATGTCATCTCATGCCCTGCTGCGGCGCAGAGTGGCGCGGCATGGTGGTAGGAGGAAGGGAGGGATGGTGAGATGGATGAAGACAGGGGTTCATTCGTATCTTTCTAAATGCTGCTATGTATGCAGACCCTTCATCTAACAAGCTGATATAAAACAAACATTTACTTGCTCATCATTTTCCTTCCCTCCATTCTTTACTGCTTCCTCTGAAACCTCCTCTCATCCTTCTCTGAGTCTTCAGTTAAATCCCATGAAGCTGCCAGTGACCCTAGAAAAGCAGTCAAACTGGGTCGGCGTGGAGAAGATGACAGGCTGTTTGATCGGTCGGTAATTCTGTTGGGTAATCATTTTAATTAAGCCTGCATGTGGCCTGTGTTGGGTTAGCATTAGCACCGAGGAGCCTGTCTATGAGCACGATGAGCACATTTCTGACAGAACGTGTTTGAAGAAGAGTGTGACCTACATTTAGCTGTTTGAGAATCACACACACAGCATGTCCGACTCTTTAAAGCCAATTAGACCAACGAAACGTGTACGACAATCACCAAATGTCAGTTTTTAGTGCGTGACATTTAAAGGACGTGAATGCAGAAAGAGAAAATCAAACAAACAAAACATACACTTTAGAAAGGTCAATGTCCATATAAATATTTGCTTTGTGTTAACTACGGAACGACACGTGGAAGTAATAAAAATGTAATAATAAGCATTAAGAAGTCAAGAATGTATATTTTAAGTACAGCATAGCAAACGTGATAGGTTTGACAACATGGCAACTCTCAGGGAACGCTGGTCACGTGAAACGACCACCTTTGTCTTGTTTGAATTCTTCGGCGTTTCTGTCTCCAACCCATTGTTGTTTTTGGCAGCCATCTAAGTTTTTGTTTTAGTCTTCGTCTTTGGACGAAGATTAATTTAAGTTTTAATTTACATTTTCGTCTCGTCACATTTTCGTCACCAAAATTTCGCATTTTTTTCGTTATGTCATCGTCATGAAAAAATGTCAACAAAATCATTTAGTTTTTGTCATCGTTGACGATAACAACACTGCTCCAACCAATAGAAATACTTAGTTGTTACTGAGTTACAGAAACCAGGAAGTTGGAGTAACTGACAGGATGTAGGCCAATGGTTTTTGTTTATCATCCAAAAGGTCTGAAAGGCGTTCGAAGTCTGCCGTTTTGTCAACATTGCATTTTGAGAACACCATTTACAACCACCAATTCAACCAGAAAAGTTTAAGAATTTTCATAAGATAAATAGAGAAAAATACTACCTTGAAATAAATATGAACATAAGCAAATCTGATCCTGTCAAACTGAATCCATGGTCCTCAACTGGATGAGGGTGGAGTGCCTCTACAAGTCAGGCACAGGGTACAGCCCTATGTGGAGGAGCTTTAGGGAGGAGCCTTGGGGTCCAACCCTCACCTACAGTCACCAACTGGGGAGGTGACAAAAATATCCCAACAAGATTCCGAATACCCACAGACTGAAATGAGTTTCTTTTGCAAGAACGCCAGGTTCTTGCTAAGAGATAAGACTGAGCCCTACCACCTGGGTGAGGCTCAAAGTAGAGCTGTTGTACTTCGACATTGAGGTGCCAGGTATGGTGTTTGGGGGATCTAGTTAAAATGTCTCCCAGTCGCCTCTCTGTTGAGTTTTTCCAGGTACATCCCACTCGGACAGATCCAGAGACAGATCCATGACCCACTGAGAAACTATGGGATTCTACAAGTCTTTCCAAATGACCCCGTTAGAAACAGCAGAAGACGTCAAATTACGACAGTACCTTGACGTATGGTTAGGTGACCATTTCACTGTTCCGTTCCATTGTCTTCCGATTATCCGGGGCCGGATCGCGGGCAACAGCCTCTGACGAAAAGCCCAGGCAACTCTCACCCTGGCTGCATCCTCCAACTCACCCGGAAGAATCCGGAGTCGTTCCCCAGGCAGCTGTGAGACATAGTCTCTCCAGCGGATTCTGATGTCTCAGAGCATCCATTTCATAGCGATGCTCAAAAAACGGTTTAATGTGTCAGGTTCTGAGGTCAATCGTTCTGCTGGTTTTCGATGTTCCCCTGCTCTAACTCAGCTGATTCATCTAGTAAGATAGAGAGGTACTTATGATTTTAATGTCTTCATGTGAGGCAGTGTGAATTGTCTTGTACACAAAATGTGCTTTGTAAATTTGCCTTTCCTTGTCCAACGGCGATAATAAGCAACAGTAGAACTTTGTCTCGCGCTATGGTGTGAAATGTATTTCCCTTTCTTCTATTTCCTTTGCTTCTCAAGATCTGTGTAAAGTCTTGCTAAATGTGGGTTATACAGTATAGTAATGATTGGTTGTCAGTGTTTACTACTGGCACAGTTGGTACATCATTTACTCCAAAGGGGGGCTAACTAGAACATTATAGCTTCTAAGAACTCCTCATTTCATCACAAACTGACTGAAATAAAACTCAGATTATGGACTCATGCAGGGCTATATCGTAGCAGTCTTATTTAACCAGACCATTCATACTCGGGGTAAAAATATTTGTTTTACACTAGTACAGGCCATCATAGAGAGTTTGCATAAGTAGACATATCCACTTCATTCAGGAGTTGCATTACCTCTCTAGTTTGAGTGTTGGTCTCTTGTTCAGGCTTATATGTAAGCATGGTACAGAAAAATGAAGGGATTCAGGCCCTGTACACACATAGCCGGGTATTTTTGAAAACTTATATCTGCTGTCCTCCATTTTAGGAAAGCGCTCGCGTCCACACGTAACCGTTTTCAAAATATCCGCGTCCAGACGGAGCCGTATAAGTATGCTTCTGAGTGCGATTATGACCATGCCAGACCAGTAGTCTGCAGTATTGAGTGACGGAGGAAGGAGGCTTATGTGATTAATAATCGCCGATTGCAACGCATTTCTCCTCCTTTGCTCCTCGACAAGAAGCAAGAGCAGCTGAGAAAAGAGGGTCCGCAACAGGGTAAAAAGTAATGCCTGTTTTCTTGTGTCCATGCTGCCCACTGTCTGCTTTTATAAACAAGGACGCACACGAATGACGCGTATGCATTAATTGTCGGAGGTAGTGTAGCATAAAAATGCAAATCTTCGTTTTCGCACGTCCACACACAAATGCAAAAACAGAGTTTTCCAAAATCTCTACTTTGGCCGGAGTTTTCAAAAACGCTGGTTTTGAGTTTAAAAAAAACTCTGTTTTTGTGTGGACGGCAGGTCAAAACGAATAAAAATATATGCGTTTTCAAAAATACACGGCTACGTGTGGACAGGGCGTCAGTCTATTTGGGTACACATCGGGGTATGTTCCCACTGCAAGTTTCTTTGTTCACATGAGTATCTATAAACGTTTGCCAAGGGTTTTTCTAGTTAAATGTTCCAGTTCACTTTAACGGCACCCCACTTATCAAGTGCCATAAGAATTCACAAGTAATCTAGATAACTTTTAATCGGAGTCGTTCAAGGGAATTGCCTTGTTTGAGGGGGAGCCGATAGCTCAGTGGCCCTTCCCAGAATTGGAAATTCTCACGAAGTTTGTGTCCTTGGAGAAGACACCTAGCCCTTCTTTACTTGTGGCAGCCTTCACAGTGTAATGCAGCACACAAGTTTTCTCATTGAGGGATAAATTAAGTATGTAAAAATTAAATAAATGGACGTCTCAACCAATGTTCCCTCTAAGCTGCGCGCCTGCGCAATTGCGCACTGCTCGCAGGTTAATAGCGCACAGGAAAACCTATGCAGCGCACAAAATAAAAATCCATTTCAATTAAAGATGGAAAAATGAGACAAAACTCCGAATCTTATCTCTTTCTTCCTTCTTTCTGAAACAAATTGCTTCAAAGCGCTGCTTCGGAGTTTGGCTCGTCACTTCTGCTGACGTCACAAGAGAAAAAGTTTTAGCTCCGCCCCCTTCTGCTCAGGTACCTTGTGTGTTTGCTCAGACACATAAAAAATTAGAGGGAACATTGGTCTCAACATGAGAAAGTGCTTTTTTTATGTTTGTTCTTAAACGCTGCTTTTCTTTAAGGTTTTTTAGTAATAAAACTGTCTTTTTACATAAAGGAAATAGTGTTGGGGTTTTTTTCCCCCCTTTTTTACGTCAACATGTCTTTTTATTCCTATATTTCTTTGGCTCTCAACATTGATGCACGGAGTTGCCTCACCACTTTTGATGTGCAGTGCAGCATGCAATTTGACGACGCATGCGCGCTGTTTATGTCCTCCTGCACATGTTCAACTTCTCACATACAAACCAAATTTGATTGCTTTAAAATGGTAAAAGATGGATTTTTTCACTTTTAAAATGGATGGATGTACATAATTCCCTTTTCAATTTTCCCAAAGCACTTCCATTTTATGGCAGAACGTTTGATGTTTCTTAAAACGAGGGCTGAGGCTTCATAAAACAAAAGTGAACAAGTCTGCATTTTAGTGCACAGATATATTGTCAGACAATTCAATTTGTTATCCAAGGCAGAAAGCAGCTGTCTGGTGGAGCTGGAATTTGTCTCTCCTGCTGATGTGTGATGTCGGGCTGAGCTACCTCAGAGAACTTACAGTAATTGGCAGAGATGGGAAAGGTGACTTTGACTGTGTGAGCGTGCGTTTTCCCGTTCCCAACCGTTATCTCAGCTTTTTAAATTGGAGTTTGGCTTCAGAGAAAAAGCTCAGATATCCTTTGGAGAAATCATCAAAGTCAGCGCGCCGCTTGCTGAGCAGCTCCACCAAGATGACATCAGACTCTCTGGTTCATGATCACATTTATTGATCAGCCTTTCTAAAAGCAGTGCCAGTCATGTGAATGCGTAAACTCAATAGTGTTCCCACTACAGAGACATCCAAGATGAAGCATGTACCGTGGGTGTTAACCGTAAACCCACATTAGTCACTCATCTCATTTACTGCTCCTCACATGGAGCCGTTACCTCACCTAACCTTACTGGAAATTACTGCTTTAATTTGAAATATTTCTGCAGAGACTTTATCCTCCCTAAATACCTTTTCCTACAAGGTGCCGCTGAGGTCTGCAGTCTGAGGAACAAGATGATGCGGATTTAAATCCTGACAAAATCTTTTCAAATCCTTCTCTGACGAGGAAAAAAATCTGAGGAGATTAAAGCTGCTGAATGGATTTATGGAGATATCAGCTGATTAAGATATCATACAAGCTGAGTTACTTATAAATAAATATTGGTCGTGAAACGATTAGGCATGCAGGATGGGTGGTTACTGTAGGAAACCCCTCTGACTGCTGGCAAAGTCTTGTGCATGTTTTTTTTTTTTTTAATAAAGGAAGTATGCTCCCCATCTGCCAGTTCTCACTCCATTTAAAACGACAAGTACTTTGTTTGCCTGAAGAAAAGACCTCGCTCTTCTGCTCACACTCTCCGTGGTGTAAATTTTGCGCTGACACTTTCAAAAGGAGAGAAAACAAACATGTTCCGAATATTTTTATATACCGTATTTTCCGCACTATAAGGCGCACCGCATTATAAGGCACTACAGTTAAAGGCTGATAGTTTTCTTATTTTTTATGCAGAGTTTTTTTGACCGAATTCCTGTTTCTCAATTTTCTTATTCTCATAACTCCTACATTTAGCTGAAAAAAGCCAATTTTTAAACAATTAAATGTTCCGTCATCTTCCGCTTGTATAAATTAAAAGTACCGTATTTTCTGCACTATAAGGCGCACTGCATTATAAGGTGCACCTTCAATAAATGATATTTTTTCAAACTTTTTCCATATATGAGGCGCACCGCATTATAAGGCGCTACAGTAAAGGCTGGGGTTACGTTATGCATTCACTAAATGGTGCTGCGCTAAAGGGAATGTAAAAAAAAACAGTCAGATAGTCAGTCAAATTTTATTAACAATTACAAAACAGCTTTCTGTTTTTACTCCCAAAATGAATAAACAGCTGTTTTATTATTTTCTCCGAGTTGAAGTTTTAATATTTTCGTGACACGGTTTATCTTCCATTGGAGATAAACTCTGTTTAGTCTTACTTACTTGGCGCAGCGCATCCTCTTGCTTCCTCCACTACCTCACCATTGATTCGTTAATGTTAAACTCTCTCACTGCGGCTCTATTCCCGTGTTCTACTGCGTGACCGATCGCCTTGAGTTTAAACTCTGCGGTGTAACAGTGTCTCTTGGTAGGAACTGTTTCCGGGTCTTTACACAAACACACAAATGGAAATGAGACACCCTTTCATATATCCCAGCATGCACCGCGCTCTACTTCTTCTACGGGGGAAATGGAGTCGGCGGCTGCTTACCGCAGTTGCGACACCTGTTGTAGCTCAATATTAATCCATATATAAGACGCTACGGGTTAAAAGGCGCATTGTGGACTTTAGAGAAAATTTAAGGTTTTTAGGTGCGGCTTATGGTGTGGAAAATACGGTATAAATACAAGTGCAAAGAACAGTTCAAATGTCAGGATGGAAGGAGTTTTAAAGTTTGGTCAAATCATAAGAAAGTTTTGTTTCGTCTTCTGAACCACTTATCCCTAATGTTGTGGCGGGGATGCCGGAGCCTATCCCATCTGATTCAAAGAGAGATTTTAGGTTGACTTTGTGTTACAGAGAAAGAAAAAATGGCTTAAGTTGACACAGGCTTTTTGACTCTTGAGAAGAATACATTTAAAGTCCATTGAGTTCTTTTGGTTTGTTTTGTTTTTTTTACACTAGTCATCTTCAGTAGGAAGACACAAACTTTTGCAATCCCGACTTGATCTTGTTGCTGGGGGTGACGTTCTGCGAGACTCTGTTTAGTCCTCTCCACAGTTTCAGTACGTCTTGAACAAACGTAGTTGCATACAGCACATTAATTGGAAGATAGGAGTTCGCTTTTTAAATATTTTTGGCATTTATTTAATTGAAATAAATGATATTTTGAAACTATTGTCTAGTTTTTGTCTTAGTCCTCATTATCAACCTACTCAGTCTGAGATGTGTGTGTCCTTGAGACTCTTGTACACTAAAGTATTCATTCATAATATTAAACTACCCGCCAGAAAGACATTCTTTAGTTATTAGAAATTCTCATGATAGTGAAACATTTACAGATCTTGTTCAGGGTTGATAGCATCAGAGGCTTTGTGTTGCTTTGACTTTGGTTTCTCTTGGTCAAACCTGCGTGTTTGATAAAACTAAAACCTTCTTTTAACTTAGGCTTGTTTTAAATGGCATCTTAAAGCTGTGAATTGTCATCTGCTGGAACCAACAGCTCAATCTGGACCGATCTCATAAAACTGCTTTCTGTCAAGTAGTTATGTCAAATTAAACATAATCTCTTTCTCAAAGTGAGGTTACAGGGAGAAGAGATAAAGAAGGTAGAAGATTTTAGGTACTTAGGATCAACAGTCCAGAGCAATGGAGAGTGTGGAAAAGAGGTGAAGAAGTGTTTTCAAGCAGGCTGGAACGGGTGGAGAAAAGTATCAGGTGTGATGTGTGACAGAAGAGTTTCAGCTAAAATGAAAGGAAAAGTGTACAAAACCGTGCCATGCTGTTTGGTCTAGAGACAGTGGCACTGAGGAAAAGACAGGAAACAGAGATGGAGGTAGCAGAGATGAAGATGCTGAGGATCTCTCGGGGAGTAAACAGGATAGACAGGATCAGAGGAACAGCTCATATCAGAGGTTTTGGAGATAAAGTCAAAGAAGCCAGACTGAGATGGTTTGGACATGTGCAGAGGAGGGAGAGAGAGAGAGAGAGAGAGTACATTGGAAGAAGGATGCTGGGTTTGGAACCACCAGGAAAGAGGCCTTGTGGAAGACCAAAGAGGAGGTTCATGGATACAGTGAAGGAAGACATGAAGATAGTTCGTGTGACCGAAGAAGTTACAGCAGATAGGGTTAGATGGAAGAAATGGACTTGCTGTGGTGACCCCTGAAGGTAAAAGCCGAAAGAAGAAGAAGAAGATTTATTCCCAAACAGAGTAGCATTTGAAAACTAAGATTTAAAGACAACTGTCGCTTTGAGTGATCAGATTTCTCATGGAAGCTATTTAAAGCTGACAGCAGGAATCTGGCTATGAGCGTCATAAAACAATCATAGCAGAAGGGACATATGGAGAAAACATGTTACGTTGCTGATCAATTATGCCAATGTTCATTATTAAAGCATGAGAAAAGTTAACATGAAGAATTTACATTCTTTTACAAATCGAATGAGTTACAATAAGCAGTTTCATTTAGTAGCTATTTTTAAAGGTAGAGATGGGTTTGTCAGCGCTGAATTTTAAACAGTATTTAATTTAACATTCCAAACACGCAGAATTGGACACCGTTGTTGGTACTAAGTTGCTTTGACAACAATCGTCAAAGGATAACGTGTGAATGTGGAGTATTGATTGAGAACACCAGTATTCTATCATTTGTGGTCGTTGTCTTCCAAAATTACCTGAAAAAGACTCCAAAAATTATTTTGTGGGTCTGATGTCATTTTACCATGGGCCACATTTGGCCTGCCAGCCAGAGTTTGACACCAATAGATTTGGGGGATAAAAAAATGTTGAACCCACAAACTGAATCTCATAGTTTCTTGTTCCTCACATTTAGGAAAGTCACAGCCCCCATTCCCCGCCTTGCACTGACAGACTCCCCCATCACCACTGTAGACTCTTTCTGCCTCCTCGGCACTACCATCACACAGGACCTAAAGTGGGAGCCGTCCATCAGCTCCCTGATCAAAAAGGCCCAGCAGAGGATGTACTTTCTGCGGCAGTTGAAGAAAGCCAAGCTGCCTGCCCAGATGTTGGTGCAGTTTTACACAGCCATCGTCGAGTCCATCCTCACCTCCTCCATCACCGTGTGGTACGATGGAGCCACAGCCAGGGACAAACATAGACTGCAGCGCATTGTGCGCTCCGTGGAGAAGGTGATTGGCTGCAGCCTTCCATCTCTCCATGACCTGTATGTCTTCAGGACTCGAGGGCATGCAGGTCGGATAGCAGCTGAACCCTTCCCAACCTGAACATGGACTTTTTGAGCGACTCCTCTCGGGCAGGAGGCTCCGGTCCATTCGTACCAGAACGTCCCGCCACAAAAACAGCTTCTTCCCTTCTGCCTTTGGATTTATGAACACTTTATAACTCACACACCACTTAGTGTGTGAGCCGATTTACTATCTTTATTATTTTCTATTGTTTTTTACGCCATTGCACTACTTTTCTTTTTCTTTCTGAGCACCCTTAGTTTTGTTAAAATTATTTTTTTTTTAATTTTATTTTTATTTTTTGCACAATAGTCCCACAGCAAGTTCCTGTCCATTGCTGGGCTGAGGAGTCTCCCGTGTTTCCATCAGGATGAAGAACATCTATTGACTTCTTTAGATATTTAGCTGTAGAGTAGAACAAGCTAATATTTAAACAATAATCTTTGACACATTAGTTGCTCGTCCCGGGTGAGGGATCTCTCTTTCATGTGGATCCCCACAAGGTTCCTTATTTTTTTCCCCACTGATGGGTTTTTTTTTAGGAGTTTTTCCTCACCGTGAATGAGAGTCTAAGGACATAACTGTGCTAGTCTTGTTTCGTTAGCATTTGTTGGTTATTTTTCTTTCTGTGTATTTGTGTTAATACATTCCTCTTTTTCTTGTGAAGCCCATTGAGACGGACATTCTGTGATTTTGGGCTAAACAAATAAAATTGAATTGAATTGAATAGTCTCTGATATTCTTCATTGACCATGGCAATAAAAGCATTTCTGATTCTGATTTACTTGTTTGAGTTCAACTACAACTCAACAAGAGTGTCGGTTCACTTTCAATTGGCAAGAGAGATGGACCAAGTGACGTTTATGAGTTTCAATGACTCTCAAGTACAACAGTTATCAGTTTTGAGGATGTAATACACCAACAAGCACGTTCAGAAAAAAATCCTCTGGTTAATCTTCAAAAACATTACATAAGATCACTTTTCAGCCACATCTTTGTTAAAGAGGAACGCGGTCTAATTTATGGCTTTCTCGGATACCGGTGACTTACTTTGCCATTAGAGGTAGAACACAATGAATTCTGTTTCCACTGCTGAGGGAGACTGACATATGAACACAGAGTGAGTCATAACCACCGCAGCCAACTGTAAAAACGATCCCTCACTCCCACTCTTATTGAATATGATTATGGCTCTGATATTTAAGCTAGATGGAGGGATGCTCAGACACAGCAGTACACAGCATTTACATCTCACAGAGGGCGGTGTGTTGTACCCCTACTGGTGCAACTGGTGTTTGTGTTGCAGAACATAACTGTGTGTGTTTACTGGTTGGGAATGAAGCAGAAAGCAATGAACTGGAGGAGAGACGTTATAGAAGCAAAACTCATGAATCTGGTGCTTATCATGCTGATGTAGTGAGATGAGGGAAAGTGTGTGTGTGTCTGTGCATGTGTGTGTGTGTTGCTGAGAGCCCTTTTGAAGTGTGTTTAGCCGGCTGGGGAGGGCAATCATAGCCCCTAACTCTGCAAACACAAGTGAGTCAGCCCACACTACCAGCCTGCAGTCCTGCTCCTTTCAGCTCAGAACACAGAGGCCAGCAGCTGGATAATATACCGTAAACACAACACACACTCACATGCATCATTCATAGAACAGAATCAGCCTCAGAATGTGTGTGAGATCTTTTAAAATGTCTGTAAAAATACCAAAAGGGATTGACTTCAAATATTAACAACCATGGAAGTGATTGGAACGCCTGAATCACGTTTTTTTTTTTACTCAGATATTCAAACATTTTTGGGAAAAAAGTGGATTAACATTGATGTCTTATTTTCATGGCTATGTTGGCACAGTGGTGCAGTGGTTAGCACATTGGCCTCACAGCTAGAAGGTCAGGGATCAAAACTTGGGTGGGACAAGGCTTGGAACACTGTCCTTTCTGTGTGGAGTTTGCATGTTCTCCCTGTGTATGTGTGAGTTTTCTCCGGTTTTCTCTCATCCTCCTAAAACATGCATGCTAGGATAATTGGCGCTATGAAATTGCCCCTTGGAATGAGTGTGTTTGTGGATGGTTGTCTGTGTGTGTGGCTTTGCAACAGACTGGTGACCTGTTCGGGGTGTACCCTGCCTCTCACTTGAATAAGCACCTGTTTGCACCAACCCTCCAAAAGCATACATGCTAGGTTGGTTGGCCGCCATGAATTTGGAATGAGTGTGTGTGTAGATGGTTGTCTGTGTGTGTGGCTTTGCAACAAACTGGCGACCTGTTCAGGGTGTACCCTGCCACTTGCCTGAAATCAGCCAGGACAATTTCAGTTTCCACCCACCCTCCAAAAGCTTACATGCTAGGATGATTAGCCGCTATGAAATTGCCCATTGGAATGAGTGTGGGATGATTGTGTGTGTGCCTTTGCAACAGACTGGTGACCTGTTCGGGGTGTACCCCGCCTCTCACCTGAAATCAGCCAGGATAAGCACCAGTTTCCACCAACCTTCCAAAAGCGTGCATGCTAAGTTGATTGGCCGCTATGAAAATGCCCCTTGGAATGAGTTTGTGTGTGGATGGTTGTCTGTGTGTGTTGCCTTGCAACAGACTGACAATCTATTCGGGGTGTACCCTGCCCCTCACCTGAAATCAGCCAGGTTAAGCACAGTTTCCTCCCACCCTACAAAAGCATACATGCTCGGTTGATTGGCCGCTATGAAAATGCTCCTTGGAATGAGTGTGTGTGTGAGACCTTGCAACAGACTGGTGACCTGCTTGGGGTGTACCCTGCCTCTCACCTAAAATCAGCCAGGATAAGTACCAGTTTCCTCCCACCCTCCAAAAGAGTACACGTTGGGCTTATTGGCTGCTATGAAAATGTCCCTTGGAATGAGTTTGTGTGGATACTTGTCTTTGTGTGTGGCTTTGCAACAGATTGGTGACCTGTTTGGGGTGTCCCCTGCCTCTCACCTGAAATCAGTCAGGATAAGCGGTTCAGAAGACGAACATATTCATGGTTTATTGGGTTTCATTTGAGGACCCGATTTTTCTGTGAGCTAATGTTTCCCATGGATGCAGTTTTGATAAAACAGTAACAAAGAGACATTAAATCAGAAATACAAAAATCAAGGGTTTTTGTCAGGGTTTTAAGGATGTGGAAAGAGGACAACATCAAACAAGATTTATCAACTTAATTCAGAAAAGTCTGCAAAGCAAGAAACACAGTGTTAACTCAAGGTTTCAAAAGTCCCAATAATAACACCGTTCAAAACATGGTCAGGCAACCAGGGTGACCTGGCTGGAAGGGATGGCAAGACCTGACAGGGAAGTCTGGGGTGATTCCTCTTAAATAGATGGCAGGGTACACAGATGTTGGGAATTGGTAATGATCACAGGTGTCACCCAATTAGGGTGATTACAGGGCTCCCTCTGGCAGAAGGTGAGGAATCCAGACAGTTTTGGGCGCATGTTTGGATGAAACAGACTTTGGATGAAAGAAGAGGAATGAAGATTAGTCAGAGTAAAACAGAGTACATGTGTGTGAATGAGAGGGATCCAAATGGAAAAGTGAGGTTACAGGGAGAAGAGATAAAGAAGGTGGAAGATTTTAAGTACATAGGATCAACAGTCCAGAACAATGGAGAGTGTGGAAAAGAGGTGAAGAAGCGTGTGCCGGCAGGCTTGAACGGGTGGAGAAAAGTATCAGGTGTGATGTGCGACAGAAGAGTTTCAGCTAGAATGAAAGGAAAAGTGTACAAAATCGTGGTGAGAGCGGCCATGCTGTTTGGTCTAGAGACAGTAACACTGAAGAAAAGACAGGAAGCAGAGATGGAGGTAGCAGAGATGAAGATGCTGAGGATCTCTCTGGGAGTGACCAGGATGGACAGGATCAGAGGAACAGCACATGTTAGAGGTTTTAAAGTCAGAGAGGCAAGACTGAGATGGTTTGGACATGTACAGAAGAGAGAGAGAGAGTACATCAGAAGAAGGATGCCGGATTTGGAACCACCAGGAAAGAGGACTAGAGGAAGACCAAAGAGGAGGTTCATGGATACAGTGAAGGAAGACATGAAGATAGTTGGTGTGACTGTAGAGGATGCAGCAGATAGGGTTAGATGGAAGAGGCTGAGTTGCTGTGGCGACCCGTGAAGGGAAATGCCGAAAGAAGAAGAAGACTCTATTCAGAATAGGTGAATTCTATTAACTTTGGATCAGACCGTTATTGAACTGATTGGGTTTTTTACTGCTGTTTTGAAGAAGAATACTTTTATTAGTCCCACAATAGGGAAACTCATATGCTGCATTGCACCACAACAGCAGCCATGACAACCCCAATGGTGGGAAAAACGGGGGGTGTTAGGTGTCTACTCCAGGAACACCTTCTCAGTGGGATGAAATCCATCTACTCATCCCCGTCCTGGGCAACGTCAGGCTGAGGAGTCTCCCGTGTTTCCATCAGGATGAAGAACATCTATTGACTTCTTTAGATACTTAGCTGTAGATTAGAGTAAGCTTAATATTTAAACAATAATCTTTGACACATTGGATGCTCATCCCGGGGGAGGGATCTCTCTTTCATGTGGATCCCCATAAGGTTTCTTATTTTTTCCCCACTGATGGGTTTTTTAGGAGTTTTTTCTCATCGTGAAGGAGATGTCCTAATATTGTCTAGCTAACATTTATTAGTTATTTTTCTTGCTGTGTATTTATTTGTGTTTATACCTACCTCTTTTTTCTTGTGAAGTCGATTGACACAAAAATTCTGGGATTTCAGGCGATACAAATAAAATTGAAAAATTGAAATATGAACCGACTTTTCCTGGTCCAAGAATGGATATTCGGACCACTGAACCAACCCCCACCTGTTAACATTTGCCTGACCTCCACTGTTAGAAATTATTTCAAGTTTTCAATAGACCTGGACCTTTGTAATCGTTTAAAAATATGAAGAAATGCTCTCAATTTACAAGTCGATCTACGTTCCCACTCTCACCTATGGTCACCAGCTGTGGGTGGTGACCAAAAGAATGAGATCATGGATACAAGCGGCCAAAATGAGCTTCCTCCGTGGGGTAGCTGGGGCTCTTACTCAGAGATCAGATGAGGAGCTCTACCATCTGGTAGGAGCTCGGTGTTGAGCCACTGCTCCTCCATTGCGAGAGGAGCCAGATGGGGTGGTTCGGGCATCTGGTCAGGATGCCCCCGAGCGCCTCGCTGGTGAGGTGTTATATGATCCCTCTTCGTATCAACCATCAAAAATTTGATGGGACAATATTTTGGGTCAAATAAAGCCCAACACTTCTTCTGTTTTTACTCCACCTCCTTCAACTGGTTAAGTACAAGGGGCGGAGCTTCACATGAACGCTCAGAGAGATAAAAACAAAAAAAAAAAAAACAACTTAGAGATACTGTACTTAAACTCCTCCACTCACTCAGAGATCGGGTGAGGAATTCTGCCATCTGGGAGGAGCTCGGTGTCGAGCTGCTGTTCCTCCAGTGCGAGAGGAGCCAGATGGGGTGGTTCGGGCATCTGGTCAGGATGCCCCCCGAGCGCCTTGCTGGTGAGGTGTTATATGATCCCTCTTCGTATCAACCATCAAAAATTTGATGGGACAATATTTTGGGTCAAATAAAGCCCAGCACTTCTTCTGTTTTTACTCCGCCTCCTTCAACTGGTTAAGTACAAGGGGCGGAGCTTCACATGAACGCTCAGAGAGATAAAAACAAAAAAAAAAAAAACTTAGAGATACTGTACTTAAACTCCTCCACTCACTCAGAGATCGGGTGAGGAATTCTGCCATCTGGGAGGAGCTCGGTGTCGAGCTGCTGTTCCTCCAGTGCGAGAGGAGCCAGATGGGGTGGTTCGGGAATCTGGTCAGGATGCCCCCGAGCGCCTCGCTGGTGAAGTGTTTCAGGCATGTCTCACCGGTAGGATACCAAGAGGCCGACCCCAGACCTACTGGAGAGACTATGTCTCACAGCTGGCCGGGGAACAACTTGGAATCCTTCCGGGTGACCAGGAGGATGCAGCTGGGGTGAGAGAAGCCTGGGCTTCCCACTTGAGGCTGTTGCCCCTGCGACCCGACCCCGGATGAGCGGAAGATGATGGAACAGAAGAAATCTTTTTTGAAATAATGAACCCATTTTTTGAATTTGGAGTTTTGTAATCCCGGCTTCATATCTTTACAGATATTTGTAGATGTATAAATATACATATAATTTTTTTCACATATGTATTTTTATCATCCTCTCCGTACGAAGCAGCAGTGTTTTATTTTTATTTTTCAGTGTGAGGTTCACTACTCATACAATAATCATCATAAACGGCTGCATTGACTGCCTCTGATTTGTGATCTTTTATGGTGCACCATAAACACTCTTCCTTTCCTCCCAGACCCATCCCATACTGTCCCCGCTGTTATTGATGGCAGTCTGGAATCCAGTTGATTTAAATAAAACTGCCGCATGTTTGTCAGATCAATAGGCAGCTGTTTTAGGAGAGAATTTACACCCGGCATCCTGCTGTTCTTGCCGTGCACATTTTGCGCTGATACCACAAACTCATTTTGCCGGTGACGTAAATCATGGGGGAAAGGGCAGCAGTGAGGTCAAATCATTTAGGATTTTATCACAAAGCTGCAGCTACAATGTGATTATCATCAGCATCCACACCTACCAGTTTATTAAACACCACTAAATCAACTCTGATGTTTTCCAGATGAGGTGGAAAAGTTTGAAGGACGTTTTGTTCTTCGGTGTAGTTGTTAGCTGCTCTGCAGACGTAAAAAAAAGAGGGTTGCATCATGTTTGTAGTGGGTCAGCACAATCATTCACAGACTCTCTGATTTCTTCTAACGAGAAAACGACAGATAAACGTCCAGATGTGCAGAACCAGACGTTTCTGAGCAAAGATGCATGTTGATCACCAGGTACGGATCATTCAGACCTAATAGAGGAGCCAAGATTTGGCAAAATCCGTAAATTTATTCATGGGTAATGGATCAAGAATAAGATCGCGGATACAAGTGGCCGAAATGAGCTTCCTCCGCAGGGTGGCTGAGCTCTCACTCAGAGATTAGGGGAGGAGCTCTGCCATCCAGGAGGAGCTCGGTGTGGACCTGCTGCTCCTCCAGGTTGAGAGAAGCCAGATGGGGTGTTTCAAGCATCTGGTCATGATGCCCCCGAGCACCTCGTGGGTGAGGTGTTTCGGGCACGTCCCACCGGGAGGAGACCAAGAGGCAGACCCCGGACCTGCTGGAGAGACTATTTCTCACAGCTGTCTAGGGAACGACTCGGGATCCTTCCTGGTGAGCTGGAGGATGCAGCCGGGGTGTTAGAAGCCCGGGCTTCCCGTCCGAGGCTGTTGCCCCGGTGACCCAGCCTGAAATAGTTGGAAGACGATGGAACGGAACAGTAAATTGATCCTATCAAGGCAAAGATAACAAGTTTGAAAGGCAATCTCTAAATTATGATACAGTAACCATTGAGAATAAACGCTGGACGGCTCACTATAGATGGCAAGACAATCTGGCATAGAGGGAATAGAAGGCACCGTGTTTATGGACAAACAAAATTAAAAAAGAAAAGTAAAAAGTAAAGACTTTCTTTTATCATCAAATCTCTTTTTTTTCATTATCACGATTGGTTTGTGGGTTAAATTGTTTTTTAGCTCGATGTCGAGTTACCATGGACGCGGTTTACAAACGTGTGCCAGTTTATTAATTCCAATCTGAGGGATTAGGTGACGGTTTGCAGGCAGGACTCAGCTCAGTCCTGCAGAGAAGACGGTTTAGGTCCTACAGCGGCATGGCCAGCTCTCCTGATGGTGAGTTTAGCTTTGCAACCTGTTCAAACTAAACCTTCAGAGTCGGTAATGTTACCCTAACGGGCCTGCTGCTGTCTCGATATTAGCTCATAAAATTAAATAGAAGTGTGACTTTTTTACGAACAATTGCGCTGAGTTTTTCTTGAGATTTAACAAGAATTGTCTTCAAAGAAAATGTGTACAAATAATATTTCATTCAATTTTTTTTTTGACTAAGTACTATTTTTTTTAATCACATATTGTTACTTTGCATGGTTTTTCGGATCATTTTTCTTTCCGAGTGTTTACATGTTCCTACAGTATTACTATGTGCACGGTCTTCTGAACAGTCATGATATGTGTTACCATGGTGATGTGGAAAATATCTGCAGTGCTTTCCACAAAAAAAAAAAAAAAAAAAAAAAAGATTTTGATGCCAAACTTTAACCAAAAAATGTGGAAGGAATATTTTGCACTGTTCAATTTTTGGTTCCAACCAACGAGGAGAAATTGATTGGCCAAATTTTTTAATATATATAAATATTTATATAGATCTCACCAAAAATCCAATGTGGCTTTTTTGTTTAAAAAAAATTGCTTATAGGATTTGAAATAAATTTTATTTGTGTGTATAAGTGAGTGTGTATTTGCATGTTTTTGTGTGTGTGTATTGGTCCGTGCATTTGTGTGTGCCTATGTGTGTGTGTGTGTGTGTGTGTGTGTGTGTAAGAACAGCCACAGTTTAACCGGTTCATTCTCTTGCGTGTGATCAAGAAAATCACACAAAAAAAACCACAGTCTTTGTTTCTATTATAATTAGCTCGTTTTTTTTCTGCTTTCAGTCTATAAATTAGCTTCCGTGGACAGATTGAGAACATCCATCCTAATTTTCACTCTCATAATGAATTTTCATCATTTTACCATCGGCGGTGCAGAAATGCTTTGAATAAGAAACACCTGATCATGTTTACCCATCTGCTGCTTTCGACTTCGCAGAATTTAGAAGAACTGATTTTCTCAACGTTGAAACGTTGATAGGCAGTGATCACAATTTGGAGGTGGTGAAGAGGGGCCGAGAAAAAAGCAGTTAGGTTCAGCCTGATAACAAACCTGGACAGAGTTGGTGTTCTGAGCAGGATTAGTGTGCTGGGTAGGCTCGGTGCCCTGGGCAGGCTTGGTGTCCTGGGCAGGCTCGGTATGTGAGCAGACTAGGTGTCCTGGGCAGGTTCGGTATGTGAGCACACTTGGTTTCCTGGGCAGGCTCAGTGACCTGAGCAGGCTTGGTATGTGAGCAGGCTCAGTGTCCTGGGCAGGCTCAGTATGTGAACAGACTTGGTGTTCTGGGCAGGCTCAGTGACCTGAGTAGGCTCGGTGTACTGGGCAGGCTCAGTGTAATGGGCAAGCTCAGTGTCCTGGGCAGTCTTGGTATGTGAGCAGGCTCAGTGTCCTGGGCAGGCTCAGTGACCTGAGCAGGCTTGGTATGTAAGCAGGCTCGGTGACCTGGGCAGGCTCAGTATGTGAGCAGACTTGGTGTCCTGGGCAGGCTCAGTGACCTGAGCAGGCTTGGTATGTGAGCAGGCTCGGTATGTGAGCAGACTCTGTGTCCTAGGCAGACTTGGTATATGAGCAGGCTTTGTATCCTGGGCAGGCTCAGTGACCTGAGCAGGCTCGGAGTCCTGGGCAGGCTCAGTGTCCTGGGCAGGCTCGGTATGTGAGCAGGCTCGGTGTGCTGGGCAGGCTTGGTATCTGGTATATGAGCAGACTTGTTGTCCTGGGCTGACTCGATTTCCTGTGCAGGCTCGGTGTCCTGGGCAGGTTTGGTTTCCTAGCAAGCATTTTTGCTCAGCTCATAAATATTGTTTACAGCCCACAAACTCTGGTTTTATAAAATTCATTGTTATTCTCTTTTATACAACACAGGCTTCATAAATCACACCAAACAGAATTGACAAGCACAAGCAAACTCAAAATCAATCTCGCCTCAACCACGTTGCCAGAACTCCATATATCATGCAAATGATGTGACACATATGCAATGATCCTCAAATGAACCGGTGCTGCCTGTGACTACTCATGAACAATGGTGGCATGTTGTTAATGGGCAGTCATGGTGATGTTGCCAACAAGCGAAAGACAGTGGGAGGAAGTCACTACGTCGATCTGTCTGTCGTAGCGGTGACAAAAACAGAAACTAAACACACACCAGGATTCTTGTAGGAAAGAACCAGAAGGCTGTGATGCACTCCGCTGTGGTGCCGGTGACTCAAATGCTCATGCTCTGGGATCTGTGAAATGTCATCCTTTCCTTTCTGTGATCTCTGCACTGCTGCGTGACCTCACACATCTCGGAGTTTCCTGACCAAGACATCTAGGCTGAGATACACAGATGGAACGAAAGCCAAAAGAAAGCCCTCCCACAATAAAACATCTTTATTTCCTTATTTAGGTTTATTTGATGGGAACAAGTGTGTTTTATGAGCTTAGATCACACAACAACCTTTTAGCCAAGGACAATTCTCAATATTGGACCTACTTGGGTTTCAAATAAAAACATTACAATACAATACTGAGAGTAGTATACAGTGAAACACGATCCACACGATAAATGTAACAGGTCAGTCATGGTTACACATCTGCCCAGTGATTGAAAAGTCGTTGAGCGCTCACTTAAAAAAAGACCCAGTTTTCTCTCTTTTCGATTCTGCAGGTGAAAGAGTTCCATTTTTTGCTACTCTATGTTGGGGTTGTCAAACTCAAACATTCAGTGGGTCGAAATTCCATATTTGGACAAAGTTGCAGGACAACATGGGAAATTAAAAAAAAAAATTCTTCATGTTTTACAATACCCGTTTTTTTAGAACCAAGACAAGTTTTGAACATGTAACAAACATAAAAAAAAAAAATAAAGAAAGAATTACTCTATTCATCCTTCACCGGGAAATTTGTGTGCTGCACTCCTTACACCGCAGCAGGCTGCCCTTCGACGGCGCCAATGGTGGGAGAAATGGGAGTTAGGTGTTTTCTCCAAGGACCCTAGACGTCATTGGACGGGATGCACTTCTGGTTGCATCCCGGTCGCGGGATGAACTTCCGGTTGCATCCCGGTCGTAGGATGAACTTCCGGTTGCATCCCGGTCGTAGGATGAACTTCCGGTTGCATCCCGCGACCGAAAGTTCGCGAAATGCAAACCCGCGAACTTCCGGTCCGCGGGCAAACGCTCTAATCACTGAGCTGCCGTCTCCCCAAAGAAAAGCTATAGTAATGCTAACTATAATAACATCATAAGAGCACAAAGTAGTATGGTGACAGCATTGGGTTGCTATGACAACTGTCAATAAATGAGAGATTATTTATGTATCCTCCTAATAAACATGCTAGATACCAAAAGAGTATTCTGGGCTATATTTAATGGTGAAAAAATATCAGTTTGGTATGGCTTGTCGTTCAAGAGTTTGACAACTATGCCATGTATGGTGAAAGTTGATGTTCATTTACAATCAGGGATTTAACATTTTCTACTGTAACCCAGCTGCTCTGAAAAGAATTATTAATTCACTAAGAACCCGCAGAGCCTGCTGCTATAAGCAGTTATACACTTAAACAGGCTTCAACTGTGCAAACTGAATGTGTTTTTTAAAAGCAAGCATATTTAAAGAAGTCTTATTGTGCTTTTGTACGGTAATAATTTTTATATCAAAGCAAATAAAAACATTTTACTTTTAGTTAGAATAGAAATGAAATATTTATTGAAGAAAACTTCTGTATTAGTGGTGTCAGTCGATTAAAAAAATTAATAAAATCAATTACAGGATTTTGTGATTAATTAATCAATTTATCGTATTTTAACGTCTTATTTGCTAAAGATTTCCTGATAAAAAAAATTAATTCTAGGATATTAAAAAAATGTATGACTAATCAATTGAATACAGTAAGAAGAGAAGATTTAAATCCAATTTATTATTGGTGAACTGTGCCTCATGAGGCCAAGTGCATCATTAAAAAAAGTGAAACAAGGTTCAGGGTTCGTTAGGGTTCGTTCTTATCTTCAACTAGAGCAATTGGCCTGCAATCAGCAGCAACCCACTTTGCGATAGTAATGGTTAATTTCTCTGTTGTGGATTTTCTCATTCGCTTGCCAAATTCAGCTAGCTTGTTTTGCTGAAACGAGCTCCCGGTAGCCACACTTGCAACAGAGGAACTTCCCTGAACATGTTTTAGGTTTAGATGGTATGTCAGGCTGGAGTTGCGCCGGTGGTAGGAGAACCCCCTTTTGAAAAAACTATAAATTACTATGTTTTTATTTACTGTCCCGTTTCTATTATTTTTTATATAAAACTTGCAAATTTAGGGGTTATGGGAATAAGAAAATTGAGAAGCAGGAATTCAGTCCAAGTCAAAAAAATGTTGCATCAAAAATAAGAAAACTGTCTTTATCAGGACTTACATCAGATTTGGAGACTTTTTTTTTTCTACTGCGTGGCTTCAGTGGATATGTTGTAGCTTACAGATTTTACTGTTTCTCCCAATTATGTCCGAACAAGAAGTTTAGGCAATAAAAAAGTTTATTGAATCCTTCTATTCTATTCATGTTATTGAAATAAATAAATAAATAAAAAAAAACTTGCCAGAAAACATCAGATTTTAGGTTCAGATGAGATGTTTTCTCCTCTGAAGATTGCAGTAGAACAAGTAAAATTTTGATTGTTGCCATTTCAGGCGCCCCTACCCTGGTTTGAGAACTCCAAAAAGTAATTTAAAGGAGAAATATTAATCTGACCTGCCCATGGTTTGCACTATTTTCATGTCTGTTGGGTTTTTCGGTTCTTTCCATCTCGGGGACAAACAGTCCCACATAGAGCAGCTTCTCCTAGACGAACTCAGACGTCACGTTCAAGATCAGAAATGTTACTCATCCCTCCATTCCAAGGAGTGAAAAATGTCTTTGTCGGATAAGTGCTCAGAGTCAAGTCGTGGGAGGTCAAATGACTATCTAACGTCTGCCAGTCATCCTCCAACGAGTCGAAACCTGACAGCACCAGTCTGCCTCCCACATCACCTGCATACGCTAGGACTTATAGCTGCAGACTTCTTTACACACTTTGTCTTTTGCTTACGTGTTCAGCTTTTTTGCTTTTTGGTGAATTAAAATCCTCTATCATTGAATATCTTACTTTTAATTAATTTTTTCAATGTCCAACACTTTAACTGCCCAATGTGTGCATCGCCAAAGCTCATTTTAACTGGATGAATGACCCTTCTTCTGACTTGTTTGTGATGGGATGGTACATAATAAGAGGTGCACATAACTGGTATCGACGTTTGGCTTGATATGAGGAAGTCATGGAATCAACTTTCAAATGGAGGGTTCACAGAAATGGACAAGAAATATTCAAAAGCATCTTTTTAACACTGAAAAAGCCACAAATCCTTTGTTTTTCTGTGATGGAAGAAGTTGTAAAAAAAAAAATTGGCGTTCCCAGACCACGCATCAGGAATAAAATTTTATTTGTCAATGAAGGGAAACTTGATGTTGCGGTGTTAACACCTCGATACCTTCCTGGTCCGCTTATATGATGTACTAGCTGGAATGTGAACAGTTAAAAAAATAGTCCATATTGAGTCCACTGAGTCAGGCTTCAATGAAGCACACCAAAGTGGCCCCTCCACATTCCTGCTGGGTCAGAACGACCGTCCCCAGTTCCTCCATCTTGCCAGCGAGAGACCAGATGTTACCCATGACAACCACAGGGACATTGGGCTCAAAGCGCCTCCTTTCTGATCGTCTCCTTCTCAGTTCTGTCGGGACTGCATAAACTCCTCCATCCACAGTGGATCTGGTTCTGAGAGCTAGCTGCTGGTTGAGTCGACGGAAACGAAGCGAAGCGACTCTATGACCAGCAAAACGGAGAGCTAGCCGTGTTAAAGAACAAAAACAAAAAACGGCTTGCTTAAAAACAGCCGTCCAAATTAAAACAGTGCAGTCCAAAACGACGTCCAAAGAGCGCACAAAGTCGAGACTAACACAGGCAAAAGACAGAAACGAACTGGGAAAAAATGCGAAAATAGACGACCAGAAGCCAAAAAAAAAGGAGACACCGCAGTAGGCGGCCGCCCGAGGGCCCAATATTTTTTTCCCAATTTGTTCGTCCATCTATTCAGTTTTTGATTGGCTGCAGGGAATACGCTCCCTTTAATCCATTGATGCTTCAGAAAAACTCTTCCTCAAAATAAACTAGAGAACATTCCGCATATTTGTATTACAATATATTGAGTCGCGGGTGGATAAACGGATTGGGGGAAAAAATTTCGGTCCAGCGAATACGTCATCGGGAAATCAGGATCAGCTTAATATCTCCATTGTATCAGGAAGAGGCGTGCATAGGTGGGCGTCAACATATTTCAGTGGGCGTATTCCCTACAGCCAATCAGGAACTGAATAGATTGTACGATCGTACAATGGAAGAACGGATTGGGAAAAAAATATTTGCGCCCGGGGCAGCGCCTTTTAACGTTTAGAACATTAAACCTTTAAGAACGTTTAGAACATTAACAGGCATTTATAACATTTTTAGAACGCAAATAAATTTTTAGGACCAATTGAATAAAATCTTTACATTTCGTTGACTTTCTAGGTGTTCTTGACCACTACATCAAACGTAAAAATTACGCGCAAAAAATGCAAACAGTATTATTAATAAATGGTTGGGGACTGTGTGATAACCTGGTTGAAGCAGTAATACGTGTAAGGATTTTAAATTTTGTGACCTCGACCGTTATGACCTTGACTTTTGGTCGTTTTGGTCATGGTTCGTGTACATTTCGTTCTGAGTAACGGTGGACGTTTTTATTCAAATCCATCTATTGGGAGACTTAAAAATGTGTCACAGAAGCATCGAAGGACGGGACAGCCCGTCCTCAATGCCCCACCCTCATAAAAATATGTGCCCTCTGCATATAAAGACTTTTTTACCTTTACCAGGTCGTTACTAAGATGAATCTAGTGATTAGAAGGATGGATATGGTGTGATTATGAAGATGAATAAGGCGATTAGAGTCCCGACACTTCCTCTGGGGGCGGCCGTTCATTAGTGAGGTGAAGTAGTCACTGTGCAACATGCATGGAACCATTACCTTCACATCCACTGGGAATTCATGCTCTCACACACCTGATGCTACCTGCAGAGCAACGAAAACCATTAGCACTCATTTGTCTTGTTAAATAACCTTTTATTTGTATCTCTTTCTACAAATAAAGGACTTGGGGGGGTTGTTTGAGCGATGCCGAGGGACCTCAATGGTCTCTGAGTGGGTTTCTGTGTGTTTTTTCCACCAGTTTGCTGGTTCTGTAACAGCTGCTGACTAACACTGTGTCACTGAAGCCGCTGTGTGTCCAGAGGTTAGAAAGACACATCATCCTCTTCCTCCATGTGATCCTCCCCCAATCCGTAGCAACCAAAGAGAACAGCTCTGTTGTCCACATGGCAACGGCTGCTGTTGGGACTGAGGACATGTGGGAGGAGGACATGAGGTGGAGGAGTGATGGAGGAGAGGGGTAGGGGAGTTGGATGCTGACGCACTCTGTGGCTCGCTGGAAAAGTTTGAGATTGCCACCCACAGACAAATCAAAGGTGTGCTTGAATTTCTGTCTCTAACACTCTTTTTTAAACTGCACCTCCTACTCAGTCCAGTCCTCCTGACCCTCTGAAGCATCCCATCACTCCCCTTTCCACCATGGACCTCCTACGTGTTTGTGTCTCTTTAAGCCTTTGTCTCCGTCTGCAGAGCCGTGGTAGCATTTAAGCATTGACGAGGTCATGTGTGGGCAGTCCTGACCCGGATGTCTCGCACTCTCTTCTGGTGTTCAGGAAGAAACTGACTGGTTCTACTCGTTTCCTGCCTTGCATTATGGTGATAGTCTGTGTGAATAAAATAGGTGTTGGAGATTTGTCTGTGCAGCTCGCCTCCACAAAGAGCACTATGGGACTGTGGGTGGCTTTGTAAGTCACTACAAAATGTGGACGAAGTGTTCATAAAGTTTAGATAAAAAGAACTGCGTATTCATGACCTACTTTTATTCTTTTTTTTTTTCCACCTCTGTTTTTTTTTTTATATCAATGTAGTTTCCAACACTGATCTGAAGCATTGAAAGAGGCACATACAATCTTCAGCCTGGTCCACACGTAGCTGGGTATTTTTGAAAACGCATATCTGCCATCCTCAGTTTTAGGAAAACACTCGCGTCCACATGTAACCGTTTTCAAAATATCTGCGTCCACACGGAGCCGTATAAATACGCTTCTGAGAGCAATTATGAGCATGCGAGACCAGTAGTGGGCAGTATTGATGTAAACGTAAGTTCTGAGCTATCCAATCAGAGCACCTCTCTCGTCATTTCCGCAAAACCTGAAACGTGGCGCAAAGTATCTCGTTTGTGTGGACCGACAAGGAGGTGGAATTGCTTTTAAATGTCGTCGTCGACTATAAAGTTAAGAAAAAACACAGGAAAACATAGATTGGGTCCATGCTGCCCAAACAAGGACGCACACGAATGACGTATGTGCATTACTTGTCGCAGGTAGTGACGCAAAAAAACGCAAATCTCCGTTTTCGCACGTCCACTTGCAAAAGCAAAAACTGAGTTTTTCAAAATCTCCACTTTGGCGGGAGCTGTCAAAAACGACGGTTTTGAGTGAAAAAAAACCTCCGTTTTCATGTGGACGGCAGGCCAAAACGGATAAAAATATATACGTTTTCAAAAATACCCAACTTCATGTGGACGGGCCTTCAATAGGTGACCAGTCCATAGGGATCTCTAAACTTCGGGGAAATGCTGTCTGTTCTTTCATACGTAAATTCTTCTTTTCACACTTACAGTATCTGGAATAAGGAGCTTTAGCTAGGAAGACTTCCATTCCCCAGCCCCATCTTCCACTTCATACAGGAGGATCTCAAGGAATTCATAGACCAGGTAGAAGAAATGGTTTTTCTTGGTGGAATGTTCTCAGTAGATGGGTAATATGTCATTATTTAAGCTGCGCTGTGCAGAAAACGTTTGACCGCTTGTATTCACAATCTTGCTTTAATTTTGATCCAAAAGAATGGAAGCCTAAAAAATGAGCAAACTAGACCTCGAAATTAGCCAAAGATCCAAAAAATAGTACTTTTCCTCAGAGAAAGATACTACACTTTCCCTTTTCCGCACTCTGACAATATAGTGGTCTCCATCTTTAATCAGTATGACAAAAAATACATTCGAGACCTTGTTTAACTACTTAAGATTTTTTCCTTTACACATTCACAGTAAGTTGGGTATTAGCTAGAGCTCACCTAAAACCCTGAGCCCAAAATGCCTTGGAAAAACTTCAATGAAGAGCAACATGCCAAGGAAGTTTATTCTTGTGGTGTTTTGCCAAAGGGATTTTCAAAATGACCAGTGGAGCCATTTGAGACTTGGTGCGTTGGGACGTTATAAATCCATGTCTCTTTCTGTTGCATTCCAGTCTTGAGTGACTCTCGGCCTCTAAGAGCCCAGTGATAATGAAGAGCTTTATGACTGGAGAGGACACGGGATAGGGTTGGACCTTAGCTCAGACCAGGACATTCATAGAGGAATAAAAAAGTAATTGAGATCTGAGCTGTTTGTATAAAAGTCAACATTGCCTCCCGGTTTAATATAATTCTCTCTTTTATAATGACTCAACAAATTAATATAAAAATGGACCCGGAAATAAATCAGAAGCACTTGCTTGTATTTCACCTTTTTTGTTGCTGTTGTGCAAATTGTATTTTTGTCCTTTTAGTTCTTGGCATGTTTAGATATTTGCATAAATAGCTGGCATCCGCTTAAACTCAGGAGCCAAAAAAATGTAGATTCACAATCATTTTAATCAGTTTATTGAGCACAGACGGGTTGAGGCAAGTGGGGAAGCTAGGTCTAGCCCGGTAGCCAACCTGGGCAGACGCAGTGTCCTGGGCAGGCTAGGAAGCACAGAAGGGTGCCAGGCATGGGAGAAACAGATGAAGACAAGACACCGTAACAACAGATGAAATGATACAAAAGCTAAGGACACCAGGGCTTTAAACAATAGTGTGGAAGACGAGACACGTTGAAACGTTGGGCAGAGGCGAGTGTTACCAGGTGAGCGGGATTACCGTAGGGCAAAGGCTAGAACAAAGACCAAGGAGAACGTGCCAGAAAGAGTGAAGGATCAAGACATTAATGAAGTAAAAAGCCCATTTTGAGTGTCTTTTTAAAGTATTCATGTGATGACACCACAAAGAAGAAGTGTTTACGGCAGGGCCAACCCATAGAACAAAGTCCAAAACATGTGCTTAGTCACTTATTCGTGTTTAAATCTAAAAGTTATCCAAGAAAGAACTGACAGAGAGCTTGTTCTGGAAGACAGATTGGTAGGAGAACTGAGGACTCAGGTTGGGCTTTAGCTCAGTTTGTTTTTCGATTCTGTTTCATCTCCATGTGGATTTCTGTGGATATTTAAGCTTTGAAGTGCAGTGTAGGACCTTGTCAGTCAGTGTGTGTTTTTAGGAAAGTATTTTAGGAAGCCTTCTCAAAGATACTGCTTTCTCTGGAACCTGTTCATGTTTTTGTTTCATTACAATTTCACCTTCAAAGCCGTTTTATAAAGTTTGGTTTGAAGGCTGTTGTGAAACATTTTGTTTTTTGTTTTTGGGGCATTTGGAATCTTTCAAAAGTCTCCATCTTGTTTTGAGGAGTACAAACAAAAACAGAGAGGCTCTAATTTAGTGCAATGAGCTGAAAGGGCACACCTGAGCCTTTAGGTAACACCTCTCCAATCAACTCTGGGATCGCAGCCAAAGCTTTTATTGGTCCACCTGATCCCCGTAATGCTCCTCTGGAGCAGCACTCATGTGAAAATTTTCCCTAAAATGAAAATACTAGTATCAAAATTTACACGCCAACTGCTTCTGCACGTCATTTTAAAAATAATTGTTTCAGCTGTTTGGTGCTACAAAGATTTTCTCTCGCTGATTGTGGATGTCCCTCATTAGAGAGGTTCTTCTCCACAGCTGGTGTTAGAAAATCACACAACCACAAGCCAGCCAGCTGCACATTGAATCTTGATAACACCGAGGGGACACATACCCACACACACGGAGCTCAGACTGCTCCTCTGGGAGTGTGTGATGGAGTCGTGTGTAAACACAAGTCATCTTTCAGGAGATGTTTTCCAAGTAGAAACACAAATATGGCCTCCTTTTGTACGAGAGGGTTTTAAAAGCCAGTTGATAATATCTTCAATGATTAACTTTAGGAACAAGAAGGTTTAAATTTCTCCTAAAATTCTGCTTCAGTTAACTAACAAACCACCAGAAGACGGAACATTTTCACTTAACTTTACTCGGCTAGCATTTTCCAGTGACTGTGTGTTAACATATTAATTTTCAGATTGTCACTGAAAGAAGCTTAAGTCAGAGCATCAAGATTAAACTGTACTGTTTCTGTCACAATGCGGGGGTGGAGGTGTAAAGTGGAACCCAGAAGCACAGCCAAGTTCAACCAGTATGATGAGGAAAGGAAGAGTCAGGGAAGCAAAATGAGACAATCCAGCCTGGTGGTTAACCTGGGCCTGAGCAAGATAAGGTACTAGACAGGCTTGGTTACGGGGCAAGTTCGGGTACTGTGAAAGTCCAGGCATTGGGCAAGCTTGGATACAGACATGCTCGAGTGCAAGGCAGTATCAGGCCACATACAGACATACAGATCCTGGGCAGGTCTGGCAAAGCCAGACAGGGGGACCAAACACGAACAAAACAACAGACATCTTGACAAAAGAATGAAGGACACTCTTTTGTCCTTCAAAAGACTTCAAAAAGTCTTGAAGTCTTTACAAGTCTTTTACATCAGGGGGTGAAAACTGGGACCAGTGGCCAAAATTACACTGTGCGCTCGCCCCCAAATCCAAGCGTACACCGACTTGTGTGCAAATTGAGCAATTCATCAAGGTGGCAGAGTGCATAGACTTTTGTTTGACTCTTAGTCAAGTCAGGAGCTGCCATTCGCAAATCCAAGATGTGAGCAATACTCGACACTTGTGGACAGAGCCTGAAGTGAACGGAGGACAGCAAAATAAAATGTTTGAAGTGGCGCAGAAAAAAATAATAAAAGAACGTGTCTTCTTCATCTTCTTTCGACATTTCCCTTCAGGGTCGCCACAGCAAGTCAGTTTCTTCCATCTAACCCTATCTGCTGTATCCTCTCTGGTCACACCAACTATCTCCATGTCTTCCTTCACTGTATCCATGAACCTCCTCTTTGGTCTTCCTCTAGCCCTCTTTCCTGGTGGTTCCAACCCAGCATCCTTCTGCCGATGTACTCTCTCTCTCCTCTGTACATGTCCAAACCATCTCAGTCTTGCCTCTCTGACTTTATCCCCAAAGCCTCTGACATGTGCTGTTCCCCTGATATACTAATTTCTAATGCTGTCCATCCTGGTCACACCCAGAGAGATCCTCAGCATCTTCATCTCTGCTACCTCCATCTCTGTTTCCTGTCTTTTCCTCAGTGCCACTGTCTCTAGACCAAACAGCATGGCCGGTCTCACCACGGTTTTGTACACTTTTCCTTTCATTTTAGCTGAAACTCTTCTATCACACATCACACCTGATACTTTACTCCATCCATTCTAGCCTGCCTGCACACGCTTCTTCACCTCTTTTCCACACTCTCCATTGCTCTGGACTGTTGATCCTAAGTATTTAAAATCTTCTTTATCTCTTCTCCCTGTAACCCCACTTTTTCATTTGGATCTCTCTCATTCACACACATGTACTCTGTAAATATTAGTAAATGAGGCCCCAAGTGTTAGAAATTAGGGCAAAGGGTAGAACTAGAGGAATGGAGAAAAGACCAGAGAGGAGGCGGACTGGAGGGGAAATCCGTACGATTCAGTCATTTCTTTCTTTGTTCAACTTCACATTTTCTCCTTCCTCCATCTTTCCCTGTCCTTCAAAACCTCTCTCACCTGTCCTCCCATTTATCTCTCCTCCATTTTTCTTTGGCTTTCTGTCCTTTTATCTCTCCTCCATGATTGTTCTAATTGCACAAGACCTGTTGATGAAAATCAATGTTGTTTTTGATTGGGTGCCAGAGCTGAGTCAGGAGAAGAAATGGCCGGTCCATTGGATTGTGTCTGTAGAGGATTAGTGGGTCTACTCTGGTGAAGGTTCCCACGCTCGTCCTGAATCTCATGGTGGTGACAGAGTGTGAAAAAAAATTACTTTAAGTTAGCAAATCACTCGAAGGTGTAAACTATTTAATATTTAGTTTTAAAACTTAAAATATGAGAAACACAAATGTCATTTAAGAATTTAAATGAATTTTGATGTGAAGGAAGTTTTCAAATAACCGCAAAGCATTTTATTCACTTGAAGAATTTTTACTTAACAAATCTGCACAGTAATTACATTTTCAAAGTCACTTTTTGATATTTATTAAGAACGGAATCAATGTGCTCTATTAAATGCATAAAATCTGTTTTTCACACAATACAGTATGTCAGACGTGATGCTAACAGCGCATGTTCATATTCAGTCATCTTTTGTAATGTACATGAACCATGACCAGTCAGTCATGGTTCATGTGACTAATCAAAAATAATCAGAGATTAAACCTGGACCCCAAAAATGACTTGTTAGGGAAGCAGAGCTACAGATATTAAATCTCGAATAAAATAGCATTTTATTACAAACAAAACTAACCAAACAAATATATACACAAAGAAAACCAAGTAAAACTCAAAATTTGACGGGTTTTTTCTACAGTTTGTAAGTTTGTCTGGATGGCAGCCAGTTAGGAGGATGGAAAACAGATGCAGATTAATTGGCAGATTTTGTTGAAAAAAAAAAAAAAAACTTTTTGGGACCCATTTGGTGACATGGAAGTCAAAAGAAGCTCAATCTCTGATGAAGTACGTATACTGTATGTGCAATGCTAACGCATGCTTATCACTACTTTACAGTATTTAATTCCTACAAAGTAGTGGATTGTGTTCACTTTATTTATTTATTTATTTTATATATGTATTTATTTATTTCGGTCACATTGTAATTTCACATTAAAGAAAGAAAAATTGTATTTTACAGAGGGACCGAAAAGGTATCGGCTGAAGCAAACGCTTATTACGCCGATCCATTTTTCAAATCACCATGAAAGCAAAAACATATAAGTAAATATTCAGAAATCCATCATAACACATAAAATGAAAAGTAGTACATCAAATGAAAAAGTAATACAATTGTTACTTTAAATTCTTTATTTATAAGCTTGAATATAACCATCAAGACTTGCATATTTTTTTAAACAATAATAATAAATTTCTTCTTTAAAGAGAAAAGATTGGAACATAATTTAAGTTCATCATCACAATTATTCCAAAGATCCACACCTTTAATGGAAATACAGAATTTAAAATACTAGAAAGGGTCATATGAAACAGTCATTATTGGTTCTATTTAGTTATGGAAGCAACATTCTTTCAAAAAAAAAACTTTCCATATTTTTAGGGTCCCAAAAATGCTTTTTACAAAGATATTTTTACTTCTTTCGTAATTGTATGGATTTACACATTACTTGTATGATATATATATTTATACATATCTTGGACTCGTCTTTAGCAGTGGTTCTCTTTTTAAAAATCCAATGATCTCTGTCTCTGCACTTTGGTATGTTTTCTGCAACCCTGAATTCACTCAATTCAACCCCACAAGGAATACGCAGTTTAAAAAACAAAACAACCAATGAGGGTAAAGAATAAAGGAGATGGGCACGTTACCCTGGTTAGCTAAGTGGCGCGCATGAAAGATGTTTACATCTGTCTACCGATCTGTCTGTTTGTCAATCCCTTTCACAGACCTTTAGTGGTGCTCCATCTTCATCAACCAGCCCAAAATTAACTCAAAATTCTAGCTTTACTGAACTAATTCTGGAAATTCTGGATGTCAGCTCAGGCATCGAAGATGAAGAAAATCAAATAGTGAGCTGAGACACACAAAACTATCTATAAAGACCTCATAAAGTTGAAATATATGACAGGAATATATTAATATTTTACTTTTTGAAATCTTGGTTTCTACAGCTGTGATCACCTGTCCCGTCCCATGCTCCGCAGATTTATTTACTTGGTTCAACTTCATTTCAAAAGTCCGTCTTGAAAAATGACTGAAATTAAATCAGCCAACAAACTTTTTAGATCTCCTCCTTCTGTTGTTTACTGATTCAAAAAAAAGGTTTTACAGAAATGAAACAATATTTCTACCTACCTAGCCCACTAGTAGTATTCTGTTTGCTAGCTTAGATGATATTACGCGTGACTGTCCAATCAGCAGATCTAAAAAAAGGTGACCTACGCAGAGCTCTAAAAAATATTCCAAATTCCGATTGTTTGTTCACTTTGTGTAGAAAGAGTCCACGGAACAAACTTTTAAAGCATATATGGAAGCTTGACTGATTTTAATCTACCTGGCAACTAACACTGCCTGAAAGGTGATTATTCAAATGTTTTGACCCAAAAACACACGTTTGGAAGCAGTGCAGTTATTTGAAAAGCCAAGAAAACAAAAGACAAACCATTTGGAAATATTTTGCAAACAACGAGGGACGAAATTTGATTAACAGCAGTTTACCATTAAATCACTAAATAAAACCTTTTGTTTTGATTTGAAGACAGTAGATTGGAAGTACCCGCACATGGGGCGATTCTTTCTGATCCTGGAGGTTTTAATGCCTCTTTTGTTGCTCAGGTGTCCTTTTCTAACATCTGAGTGGTCTTCACAGTGGGGTTAGCCCCCCTTCTAAGCAGCATGTGGATCATTCGCAAAGTAATAACTGCGCCCTGCTGTGCCCATCGCATCTCGCTGCAAAAACCTCAGCTGCAACACCTGGCACTGTGGTAACCAACACCTGTTCCCCTAATTAGAGGGACACTGAAGGGAGACATGATGAAAAAGTTAATGAAACGCTTATCTGGTCCAATCAGAAGCCCCTGCATCTGCCTGCTTGTTGCAGTGGCAGGTTGTAGTAATGGCTGCCTTATGGGTGCCACCCCTGCCAACGCCACCTCTACTAACCTCAGAGCCAAACTCCTCACATGGGAGGAGTGATTGGACAGAGAATCTGGATGGTGAGGTGTCAGCCAAATGAAGGAGCATTAGGAGATGAGGTTCCCCGTGCACAGCAGCTGGAGCGGCTCCAGGTCACAGCAGGTGCACCGCTGCTGTTTACAAGCCGCCAACTGCCGAAGGTCTTCTGTCAGAACAAAAAGTCACTGATATAGTTTGCTTTTATTCTGTTTGTGGAGGCCAGTAAATAAAAAAACATTGGAAAGAATGTTTTCACCTTAGTACACACACCCTTCGCTAAATGGATTTCGTCAGTCGGTGTGTTTTCTTCTGTATCGATAATCCTCAACGTGGTTGAAGGACGATGGGTTTAGTAAAAATAATACATCCCAAAGAAAAATGTCAAACTTGCATTAAAAAGATTGAAAAACCCAATTCAGACTGAACACAGACAATGTGATGATTCTATGGCACTGCTGTGGATAATGTCTAAGGAACATAGCAGACAGGAAACAGTGTGGTGCTTACCTACCTGTGTAGATGCAATGACATGATAATGTCACTGATATAGTTTGAAAAAAGACCATTTTAAGTGGAAGGAAAACGAGAGACAATGTGAAAATTCCACAACAATGCGATGGATAACAGATGGGGAACACAGCGGACAGGAAACAGTGTCTCACTATGTTTATATGTATTCATAATATGAATGTCAAACAGGACATTAGTAAATCTCACTCCTGTTTCTACTGGTCTTATATGCAAAAGCCCAAAGTGAATCCTCAACATTAAGAAAAATATCATACTAATATTAAAATAGTTTGAAAAAGATACTTTGAAATGGAAAAAAAAACACTGTGATGACTTCATAGCAACGCTGTGGATAATGTACTTGGAACATAGCAGCCAGGAAACAGTGTGACACTATGTTTACATACCTGTGTGGATGCAAATTTATGCACTCTCCTCATTTGCTGACAGTGGAAGCCAAATCCTGACCTGCATTCCACCTGTAATTTTTTTAACCCTATGCCAGACTGATCAAAATTATTTATTGTCTAAGGTGTTATTCTGGGGTTAAGCATTGCGTTTTTCGGTAGCTTTGTTCAGTATTAACATCTTTAAACTCTCTTTTTTTCTCTCTCCAGGAAACTTCAAAGGAATGTGTAAACAGATAGACCATTTTCCAGAAGAAACAGATTATGAAGCAGACCCATCTGAGTACTTCTTACGTGAGTATGCTTTCTATTTATCTCTTATTTGGGTAAAAAAAAAAAGAAAAAACAGAAGATGCGTTGGTCTTATTTCTTCTCAAACTGAAGCATGTTGCTTTTCAGAGGCTCTTGGCCCAAACCTCGGTGCTGTTTCTGCCTGCGTTTAGCGCGAGGCTGGCCAGGCCAAGCTTTGCCAAGCGGCTCGTCTGTTTTTACTGCTCGTCTGTGTGTGGTGTAACGTGCAGTGCTACAGTCGGCTGTGTACCCTGTAAACACAGCCCATTGATTTCGGCTCTCTTTTCCTTTGTGCAAGCGAGACAGAGATGCTTGTCAAACTCATTTGCTTACTAATCCTAAAACTCACAATTTACTGGAGTTCCTCTTAGACTCAGATTTCGAGCTGATAGTTTTGTGAGCGAGCGATTAGATTTTTTTTTTAATGGTTTTGTGGTTTCATAATTTTGCTTTTTTATGGTTACTGTGTTGCAACTGATACAAGTAGAGCATGTTTCCATGGTTACAGCTGTCTTTTCTAGTTCATCCTATTCTGAACCGTCTTCTTGCGTGGGGTCAAGTCATTGAGGTAGAAGCATTAGCTGGAAGCCCCAACTTGCCTACCCAGGCCACATCTTCTAGATCATCCTGCGGGAATCCTGAGATGTTCCCTCCTTCTGTAAGAGACATGTTCCCTCCAGTTGACCCTGGGTCTAACCCTGGGTCTCCTCCTGGTACAATGTGGCTGTTATACCTCACAATCAAGGGTCTTGTTCACTTGGTCATAAGCAAGGTTGTAAATTAATTAATTTGCTTCATTTTTTAATCCATTCTCTCTTCAACCAAACAGGCTGATCCAGTTGTCCATCTCCCACTGCATCTTTTCCGTGTTCATGAACAGGTCCCCAATATATTTAGGGTAGGGGTCACCAACCCGGTGCCCGCATTAGTCGCCCGCAGGCCAGTTCTAAAAATAGCACTAATCACAGATTAGCTCTGTCTAAAATTTTATTTAATTGTGTTGCTATTCTTTCTGAATTTCATTTACAGTGATGTAAATTTAAAAACAAATACATAAAAACGTAAAAAAAAATGTATATCACAAAAAAAGGTTAATATACAAACTCTGACGTAGTATGGGTCGGAGTCAGTCTAATGCGCATGACAAACCAGCTTTGCTGAGATGAGCTCATGAGCGTTGCAAAGATGAGGTTACGAACGCGTTTTCTACCCACAAAAACATGGCAGAAAAAAGGAAGAAAACTTATCATTTTCACAGTGAATGGGAGTAAGAGTTCTTTTTTACTGACGTGAAAGAAAACTGTGTGCGTCTCATCTGTGGTGCGACTGTGGCGACGCACAGTCGCACCATCCTTATTTTGAAAGGAGTAAATTTTTGTTAAATCTTGCATAAATGATCATTTGTACCAACATGGTTCAGAGTTTATGATTCGATAACTGTTGTAAAAATTGAAAAAGATTTTCTGCAAAATGTTGTGGAAGTGATCATTTGAAAATGAAACACTTGGATATTGCATATTGAAATGTATCTGTTTCCTACCTTGTTTCATCATACTGAAATAATTATTGTGATGGATCATTAACAATCAGTGTCTTCACATAGAAAATAATTAACAATAATATCAAATTAAAGGTACACTGTTATTTCAGAAGTGTATTATCAAAGTGGTAGCCCTTTGCATTACTCAGTGTCCTTAAAATAGCTCTTAGTTTAAAAAAAGTTGGTGATCCCTGATTTAGGGTATACTCACAACAGGCACTTTGAACGCTGCCTGAATGCATTGCCACCAAAGGGCAGCTTGTTTCACCACCTGTGAGGTCTTTGAGTCGTGCCCAAGCGTGGTTCAGATACCTCGTCCCAGCCTGTTTGGAAGAGGTGTGCAAGAGCCTGGTTCAGTTGGGTTTGGGCGTAGTTCCCATGAAGTGTAAGGGCAACCATGCTGTAACACAGAGCGGGATGCATGACATCACATTTTTGCGACAATCCGAATCATTTTTCGTCCCACAAAATAGACAGAGCTGATGTAGCGATGGGCTTTGAGAGGGCTTTGTACCACCACAAAGAACTTAAACTTGTGACCCTCGAAGAAGCCCCAAAAAAGGGCAATTGACTTTATAGCATTCAGTGAGGGTGCCGCTTTTGGTTATTCTGAAACAGCCAGGCAGAAACACTTTCAGGCCAGGCAGGAGTCGGGAGAGGGACCATGGTAGCTGGATCTGGTTCACGGCAACTGTGCCTTTTGCGAGTACACCCTAAAACTCCACCTCTTGTGGCAGAACTCCTGACTCATTCACCCCCCTTGGCAAAAATTGTAAGTCAGATTATTTCAACACACTGAAATTAATCTTCTTTGTGGATTTTATATAACTTTAAAAATATTTTTTCTAAGTTTGTGACTCCATCAAATTTAATTTTAATGTCAACCATTGTAAACAGGGACTCATTCAAGCCGAAACGGGACGGTAGGCTTTTGTCGTCTTGCTACTTATAAATGCTGTGGTTTATTGAACAAAACAAACTTGACCTCTTTTTTTTAAGTTTTCCTGTCCTTGACCCTTTTAGTTAGTGATAGTTAAACGTTTCTTGGCTGTTTTTGGAGGATTTGTCTTTTTGTAGTGTCTTACTCAGATTTTTAAAAACTTATTTTTGTGTTCTTTGGAATATTGGACACATTTTGAATGTTTTTGTTGGTTTAGTTTGCTTAACTTTCTTAAGGTTCTACAACAGCTTCAACAACAGACTCCTGCAACCCCACTGCTCAAAGGAACGTTACAGAAAATCATTCGTACCATTCGTACCATTCTCTATCAAGCTACCTTTCACTCTCAAACTTGTAATTACTTGCCATTCACAACAGTAAAAGACATTGTATGACAATGTATAAATGTGACACTGTAGCACTCAAATTGCCCTTCAGGGATAAAAAAAAAAGTATCTTCAATTCAATAGTGGAGGATATGTGGATCCAAATTTAGCCTAAAGAAGTGACGGTAAAAAACTGACTTTATTTCAAACAAACCAATAATGCTGCCAAGTCTGAATTCTAAACACACACAAGGCCAATCTGTGATTTACAGAAGCTCAGACTGGCAGCAGATTTACAACAAGGACGTGGGGCTGCAGAAAAGAAACTGGGAATACTTTAAACTCTGAAAGACTAATTTAAGACTGTCCTGGCAATTGCCTGATAGAATCCAAAGAGCCTCACTGAAAATAAAGTGTAATATTAGTATGCACAAAGTAATTGAATTGAATGTTTTGTTTGAGTTCATTAACTCACCCATCCTAACCTGCATGCAGATGCAAGCAATCGGTAAAGATGGCGGAGAGCGTGTATGGCCGCGTAACTCCAAGCAAAGTCAGAAACTGCTGTTCTTACAAATGTAAGATGGGATTAAAAGAGGACGCTTGTGGACAGAACTGAGAACAGTGAATTAAATGTTTGAAGCAATGAGGAAACAATTAGAAAATACAAATAAATGTCTTCAAGTGTAGAACTACACACAAAAAAACAAAATGGCCGCTACGCCAAAAAGATTGTCAATTAAGATGTACGTTTGAACATTATCAACCACCATATTTTGTCATGTTGAAACTCTGCGCTATCACGCATCCACTCTTGTGCAATATTTCACACAGTGAACATAAAAATAATTAATAACAACACAAAATTGCGGATTGCAGATTACGGATTCAAGCGGCCGAAATTAGCTTCCTCCGCGGGGTGGCTGGGCTCTCACTCAGAGATCGGTTAAGGAGCTCTACCATTCGGGAGGAGCTCGGTGTCGAGCCAAACCTTCTCCAGGTCAAGAGGAGCCAGATGGGGTGGTTCGGGCATCTGATCAGGATGCCCCCTGAGTGCCTTGCTGGTGAGGTGTTTTAGGCACATCCCACCGGAAGGAGATCAAGAGGCAGACCCCGGACCTGCTGGAGAGACTATGTCTCACAGCTGGCCGGGGAATGACTTGGGATCCTTCCGGGTGAGCAGGAGGATGCAGCCAGGGTGAGGGAGGCCTGGGCTTCCTGTCTGAGGCTGTTGCCCCCGCGACCCGGCCCCGGATGAACGGAAGATGACGGAATGGAATGAACAAACTAATATTAATATTAAACTATAAAATCACTCAGAGAGCCCAGACCTCCACCATGATTTGCAGATAAAAGACGCCCCTATTTCCGGCCAGCCAATGGGTACAGATTTACCAACCTGATCAGTCTGTCTAAACCACTCACAACCTATCACACACACACACACACACCTATTGTCAAATTGAACTAACCAATCAGCCATTGTGAACTTTTTTGGAGGTGGGAAAACCCGCATATGCACAAAAAGAAAATGAAAGGCACGTTTAGGGCAGGACGGAGATCACACCTGTGATTTGATACCGGTGCGATCTGAAAAGCACTTAGTTTGAAGGGAATTACAATAAATCTTTTAGATCTCAAATTTTGTGGGGCGTAATCTGGGCAAAAAAAAACCATGCTTGATCAACTTGAGACCTATGCTAGTCTTTGTAAATGAGGTACCTGTCCAGGATGTACCCGTTTCAGTTTAATTTTACTCGGTTATGGTTTGGCATCCTTGAAAGAAGCGATTGGGAAATAACACTGTGGTTTTGGTCAATCAAAGCCAGATTAGCTATTAATATTAGCCGGTCAACCCTGTTCTGCTCTGCCCTGCTGCTGCCTGGAGTGATCGGAAAGAGTTCGTCTCCTCGTCTTCAGCTGCGGGGTACAGAGAACCCTCGGAGAGCTGAGCGGTGCGTGCCAGTGCTGGAGATTAAGTTCAGCCAATTAGGCTGTTTGACTCAGCGCTCTGAGCCCTTCTTCCCGTCCGTCTGTGCCACAAAGAGCGCTGATGATAACAGCTCTGGTAATGGTTCTAACTATGCCAAAGCCATGCTGACGGCAGATCCACTCATAATGAGGCATCTCCCAGGCCTAGCAATGACAGCGGTGGGTAAGGGCGCTGTGCTCTGGTCCTCACACCGCCACCACGTGTCTGTGTGTTTTCCAAGTGACCGTCAACCTCTTCTCATGATCGGGGAAGGCCGCATTGCTCCCAGTGGCTTGCCAATTAGGACACTCACATCCATAAATATTTCAGCCTCCTTCTTATATAGGTCAGGCCTCGCTTGATTGCAGCTTCTCTCCGCGTTTCCTAACACTAGCATTGCATGTATAGTTCTTATTGTCCTCTCAGCCGTGATCGTAGAACTTAGACATTTTTCCTTGGGTGCATGATGAGGTCACGGATGAGGCGCAGTTCTAAAGACACACCTGGGTTTCTGTAAAGCCTCTGGATGGTCGGAGATGAAAGAAATCTGAATCTGTGCACATGCAAAGCAAATTACACAACAGAAATGATGTCACTTCAGGTGAAACCCCGGCGGAAATTACATCAGAGAGGAGCTCGCTGGCCCAAAATCAAAGACGACATGCTGGTGATGTCATCAAAAGAAAAAAGGAAGATGTAATGTTGTTGCTAAGCAGGATAACACTGTGTATATCACTAACACAATCCCACTCCGTCTCACACACAAACACACACACTGCTGAGTTGTCCTCATGCAACATCCACGTACACGCCACATATCTGCAACTCAGCGTGTGCGTGTGTGTCTCTATTCTGTGTGTCCTAAGCTCTCCCAGCAGCAAGGCAGTTTGTACATCCACACTGGGTTATATAAGCCAGCTGAGGCACACTAAAGCGCCAGTGGGTTTTTAGATCATGCCGTGTTGGAGCTCCCATCATCCACTGCTCTACTGGGCGCTAAGCAGCTGATAGAGAAGAAACAGGAGAAGAAACCACCCAGTTATGCAAGCTGCTCATGCTAGAAGTGAGAGACAGGACTACAGTAGGCCACGTGAGGCGGTGTGCCTTTGATTTCTGCCTGGTCCAGAATAAGCTTTACTGGTTGAGAGTGTTTAATGATTTTTGCAACAAAAAAAGAAAGAAAATATTCAATCATTCATTCATTTTCTAAACGGTTTAATCCAACTTGGAGCCTCCAACCAAACCCATTTAATGTATTTTTTTTCGTACTCTATTGATACCTCGACGGGTAAATTTTTGTGCTGCACTCCTACACCGCAGCAGGCTGCCATGACGGCACCAATGGTGGGAGAAGCAGGGGTTAGGTGTCTTCTCCAAAGACCCTAAATTGGCACTCAGTGGGATGCAAACCTGTTGACTTCTGGTCCACGGGGGAACGCTCTTACCACTGAGCCACCTTCTCCCACTTTTTTCATTTTTTTGTCGTTTTAGTGTTATTTATTTATTTATATTTTTTTGTTGTCTTTGCCATCTGTGGTCCCAGGGACGGCTTGTACCCGCTGGGATTCGAACCAGGTTCTCCCGGTCAAAAAACAAAAACTCTACAACTAGGCCAACGCCTCCTGGGACACAAATTTAGGGTGTACCACCCCAAATGCCTTGAACTAGATGATATTGGCTTTAGCACTTATCCACCCCAAAAAGTGACATAGTTACATCCAGCACAAAAGTGATGTTTTATCAAATTAGATGATTAAAAACTGTTAATATTACGTGTGAATCTTTTCATTTTTCACCACACCTTATGTCTCTGTTTGACCGTTTTTGACACAGTTACTCAGTTACTTTCCCCGCCCACATTGACTGTTAGGAACATGTATAAATCTGTGCGGATCACCATGTCAAGATGGTACTTTGATAATTTATGCAGTGAAACCGTCATATGCATTCATTTGAGAACATGTTGTGATTTAGATTTTAAGCCTTCATCCACTTTCTGAACTACTTCGTCCAAGAAATCGTTTTTGAGGGGTGCTGGAGTAAGTAAGCAGATTTGAGGCTGTGTACACACGGGACAGGTCACCAGATTGAAACAAAAACTTTAAGATATATTTTTTTAAAAATTTTAACAGTTCATTTTTCCATCTATTTTCCAAAGTATTGGTTTTGATGGAGTATTATGTCTGAGGTTAAATCAGGTGAAGAGCAGCCGAGGTGTGGGTTTTAGTAGGCTTAAATACAAATTGGTCATATTCTGATTTTGTCTTCACCGGGTTCATCTGCTGTTTTATGTTTTTAGTTCAAGATTTTAATTGCGTTTGCATTTTGTTTTTCTCGTGGAGATGTTTAAATTTTTTGTCACTCGGCTGTGCCCCAACTCCCCGCCTCTACTCCAAATCAGAATCAGAATCAGAATGCTTTTATTGCCATGTCAATGAGAATATCAGAGACTAGGAACTTGCTTTGATACAGCTGTGCAATATTATAAGATGAAAATAATAAAAATAAAATAAATAAAAATAATTTTAACAAAATTTGTTAAAATTATTTTTATAATTTTTATTCAGAAATAAAAGCTCGTCTACAGTTGAAGACTTTAGTTTTACTTCTTCTTTGGCTCATTAACTCACCAGCTCTGGAAAATATTCTTTCACATGGACAGGATGTCGGTACACAAATATATTTCTGAGCAAGTCTCCACAGATTAGGATTTTTATTTCATGTCATTCTCAGCATTTTAATGGATCCTCACAATGTTGTTCCTTCGAGTATCTAAAACATGGCAAATAAATCAAACACCAAACAATGGTTTGGTTGCAACAATATGGTAATGGTGTTTCTATAAAGCCTTTTAGAACATTACAGTATAAAGATGTAAAATGAGATTATAAACTCTGCTAAGCATTTTTGTATCAGCTGGTTTTACATAAGTGCAAAAAAAAAAGTCAAGTTAAAGGTATTGTCTCTGAAGGTGTAAAAGTTGTTTTTTTTCCTGTGACTTTAACAAAGTATGTTAGAAAAGGTGATAATGGATCAATGTTCTTTTCACAGATGTCTTCACAGATCCTATGCAGTGTGTTTTTATGCTTTAAAAACACGCTGGGGAAATTGCAGTATGCAACAGAACAGGCACAGGAAGAAAAAAAAGGTCACGACATGTATGCGCAAACAAAACAAAAACAAAAAAGGCAAAATAGACAAAGGACAGAAACATGCATTCAAAGTGAGTGAGCTACTGCACAGTTCTGGTGAGAAATAGCAAAAAGAGCACATGGTTAAAATTGCTCATTGTGGAGTCTCACAGCAGAAGGAAGGAAAGACCTCCTGAATCTCTCCTTCACACAGCGAGGTTGGAGCAGCCTGCCACTGAAGCTGCTTTTTAGTGCAGACAGAGGTGGTCTTTGAGTTGTTTTGCCTATCAATTTAGGATTGAGTGTATTTTTTATTGAATATATTTCAGAAATTCATCATGGTAAGATTAGAGTTGGATGAGTTAATTAACAATTATATTGCCTGTCCATCCTGGGAGGGTTTCTTCTTTTTCATCAGTGCGGTTTTTCCTCATTGGGATAGAGGGCCTAAAATTTGTTAAGACAAACATTTAAACAGCAACAACTTCACGTTTTATTGTTGATACAGGGATGAATGGTGATAAACCCACGGAAGTACTTGGTTTTCAGGATATGGAGGAAGGAGGACCCAAATGCAGGATTTATTAACCAAAAGTCCAGTAAGGCTGTCAGGCAAAAGGCACAGGATTAACCCAGGATCGAAAGTTCAAATGACAGTTATAACAGTGTTCAAAGATGCAACTTTAGGTATTGCAGCCAGGATGGAAGACCTGGCTAGAAGGGAAGGTTCTGATGGTAATGACGATGATGACTCGACAAAAACGTTTGGAGTGATTGTCTTTAAATAGGCACCAGGATCCACAGGTGTGTGTCATCAGACTAATCACTCTCAGGTGTCTTTAATCAGGGTGATGAGGGAAGGTCCAGGGCTCCCTCTGGTGGCAGGGAAGGGGATCATGCCATTGGGCAGTTTGTGCATTCGTTCGTATTTCTGCAACTATTTTGTGAATGCAACGTCTCCCAAACTACGACACAAATTTCAATCAAACTGCTCGCCGTTATTCGGCACCATTTATAGATGAACTGGTTCAGTTTGCAAGGTTGATGTGACCGAAAATTAAGGTTGAGATCACATATATTTTTGTGAACACAATATCTCCCAAACCATTGAAGGAGTTTAACGAAACTGCCTACAGTTACTCAGAACCAGGGCAGGCAGAGACATATTGTTCCCACCTTGGCGTCCACAAATTATTGTTATTATGTTTTTTGTTTAATTCACTGTGTGAAACTTGTTTACACAACTGTGTTGTGATATTACGATAAACTGAATATTTAAGGTTTTTTCATTAGTTTCTTTATTAATTAGTTTATTCGTATAAAGAACTTTTCTGGTTATTTCTGTTCCTATGAGTTATTCTGACAGTATTTGCCAGCATCGACTATCAGCCTGGGGCCTCGTATCAGACTGGACGCTGGCCCGATCTGGCTTTGGTGTCGCCCAATAAAATCAATAGGTCTGGGGCTAGGGCTTGTAGGATAGGGGGAGAGCTAGTAACTACACAACCAGCAAACACTAGACACAATGTAAACATATAAAAACAAAGAATGCTATGTTTTTTAGAGAGAGGAGAGGGGTAAAAAAAAAGTTTAATCAATATGGAGAGGTTGTGTCGGAGTTTTAACTTGGCAATAAAGTTACTATAAGCACCAACTCAGCACTTCATCCAGTATTTGACCCGCTGAGCTGTGGTGACATTGAGTTTCATGTAATTTTAGCTGAAACAATGACAACAAATAAGAAAATCCATCGCCAGGTAACATAAAGCACACGACTGTGAGCCAATAAATTAAAAGCCAATCATTTTTGTCCCGATTGACCGAGCACAGACCAGCCCTCTCACTTTATATCGTATTAAGAGAGAATAAAGAGGCAGTACAGCTTGTGAAACACAAAGCTGAACGAGTATGTACTCCTGACAAATAAGATCAGAGCAGATAAGACGTGCCTGAAAACTCCCAAAAATTACAAACTCGTGTCACTTTTAGGTCCTCACATGAAGAAGCGGATTTGACAGCTTCCTAACGTTTTGTGCCAAATATAATCAAAGCGTTGTGAGTTGGAGGGAAAACAGATCTTCTTCAGATCTAAAAGAAAAGCAGGTCCAGATGCTAAAGCTAGTCTTTTTCAAAGAAAAGGATGAAGAGTAAAATCTGCCTTTGAAGGATGTGTTGTATGAAAAACAGATTATCGTTTTTTCTGCGTGAAGATCTCAGAGTAAAAATAGATTCAGTTTATGTATTTAATCATCAATGCCTTTGTTTTTGTGATGTTTCGATTTGCCGTGAAAAAAAGGAGCTGCATTACATCTGAGTTGTTCTAAATGAGTTGGACTTGGTTGATTATGACAAACTGGTTTTCAAACGAGTTCCATACTTATTCGAGTACTAGACCCGAAATTTTCAACCTAAAAACTAGAAATGGGAAAAGAGAGTTTTGTGAAGCATTGACACCTTGGAAGCAAAATTGTATCAAATGGGTTAATGTATCGGAGGAGTCGGAAAAATTCTGACTTCTAGTGGACAAATTAAATCTCTGCAAACCAACACGCGACTCGTAATTTGGGAACCCAAAACTATTTTTTAGTCAGAAATAGAATTAATCCTACTTTGAATGATTAAAAAATAAATACAACTCATATTGGACTTGTTTTTATTCAGAAATAAAAGCTTGTCTACAGTTGAAGACTTTAGTTTTACTTCTTGTTTGGCTCATTAACTCACCAGCTCTGGAAAATATTCTTTCACATTGACAGGATGTCGGTACACAAATATATTTCTGAGCAAGTCTCCACAGATTAGGATTTTTATTTCATGTCATTCTCAGCATTTTAATGGATCCTCACAATGTTGTTCCTTCGAGTACCTAAAACATGGCAAATGGTCGGCCATCTTTAATAATCATGTCAACAATGATTTCGTCCAGCATCTTCTTTTTGGACTCTGTAAAAAAATTGTGTTCACATTAGAAGGCTCAACTGAACTGAAAATTAGGGGGACATGTTATACACAAGTGTGCCAAAATCTTTGATAAAACTCCATCACAGAATCAGAAAATACTTTAATGATCTCACACATGGGAAATGTGTGTGTTACAACAATAACCAAAGTCCAATCTCCAACCAAAGTCCAGGCTGAAGTCCAACCGCCAGCATGCGGTATACAGAACCGTTCCTGCCTGGGATTGCACCACCGCTCGCTCACATAAAGCACAATCCCACAACCACAGTTTGGGTTTTGTAACATCTATCAAACAATAGTTATGAAAGCTTGCGTAGTTCTTAAACTTGCGAGGCCACACAAAGAGCCAGACAACCATTCATACACACACTTTTTCCTTGAGCCAGTTTCCTGGTAGCACACACATTTTTGCAGTTTGGAAGAAAATTGGAATACCAAGACAAAATCCACACGTACATATGGCAAACATAAAAACTCAACATAGAGAGACGATTCGTTCGAGCTAGAGTCGCCAGAGCCCATGTCAGCCTATGTCAAGAGCCTGGGTACAACTAGGACAGATCAACAGTCTGTTGTATCATGGACCTCTGGTGGAAACAACTACTCGCCATCCCTTACAACCTACAACAAAAACAGCCAAACAAACAGATTGTAAGGCCTAACCTTGTGCTGTCATTAGAAGTGCCAACAATTGATGTTCCAATCAGTCTGAATATTTAAGGTTTTTTCATTAGTTTCTTTATTAATTAGTTTATTCGTATAAAGAACTTTTCTGGTTATTTCTGTTCCTATGAGTTATTCTGACAGTGCTCTAAAACGAGCACTGCATGTTCATGGTGGACTGGTAGACACATTACGTCCACTGCCAGAAAGGTCTGTGTTTGAGCACGTTTGGAACAAGGTTTGGAATAACTGACTTTTTTGTGGATTTTGCATGATCTCCCTAATGCATATCTGTATTCTCTCCGGGTTCCCCAACTAATCCTCAAAGACCTGCACATGGCCTGATTGGTGACTATAAGTCAGTGTGTGGTCATGTGTATCTACGCACATTATGTGTAACTCTACCATAGAATGATAATCTATGAAGGGTGTTCCCTGCTTCCTACCTGCTTCTTGATGGGTTTGGTTCTGGCATATCCTTCAGCTTTTTGTTGGACAGAGTACTATAGTGCAGTGGTCTCCAACTATCGGGCCGCAGACCGGTTACGGGCCTTGGGTCATGTGGTACCGGGCCGCACATGAAGAAGAAATAACTTAAATATTTCCATTTGGTCTATTATTCGAGCCATGATGATGTTTTAATTTGAAAAGTGACCGGATTCTCTTCCTTACATGCGTCAATGACTCACCAATAACGCATCATTCCATTAAATTTAAACCCCTAAACTAGCAAAATGAGTAAAAACTAAAGATTTATAAGAAGCTTCTTTGTTAAGGGGTGGTACAGAGTTACGAAGCAGACTGTAGCATAGAAACACTCTTCAGGTTTAAGGTCAAGATGGGACTGTCTGGTTCCAGCAAAACAAACTCAGAACTCCGATTGATCTAATCTTACCGGGAGGAGCCTAACTGTTATTTTCATTCACATTGTTCTTGTGATGTCTTTTATTTTGAAGGTATGTTTACCGTTACCAAGGCAACCAGATTGCGTTTGAGCAGAGAGAATGTTTCCATGTTATAAAGACGTTGCTGATAAATTTTCTTGTGAGGACAAAGTGGATTTAAGTTTATTATTTATTTTTTTTTAAAAAACATTTTTTTCAGGCTGGTCTTGTTCCGTTTTTTTGCTACACCTTTAGACCAGTCCATGGAAATAGTATCAGACACTAAACTGGTCCGTGGCGCAGAAAAGGTTGGGGACCCCTTCTATGGAGAATGACGGAATGTGACAAAAGCTTTTTTCACTACCCAAAAGAAAACCGATGGTTATAAGTACGGTATGTTGGGTCTTTGTGCAGATTTTGCTTTTAAGTTTCAAATTTATTTTCAAATTGTGATCTCCCGTCTTGTTGGCATGCACCACTGATTATGCTAACCGATTAGTAACTGTCACTCTCATGTATTCAGCAAGATTTAGTGAAGCAGAGGGTCATTGCAGCAATGGGAATGGTTTTATGGAGAGGAATTTAACTTCTCCAACGGACCTGTCATGGAAGATCTTTTCACTGTTAAGAGTGCACAACTATCTCATCTCTATGTGATGGTATTTTCATATGACAGTCATAGAACTAATAGATTTTTGTGTTTTGTTTGGTGTAGTGTGTCCGTGGAGGTTCTCCGATGTATCACTGGTGACATTTTAAATCATTTTCACACAGAAACTGAGAATTGTAAATGTCTGATTTTGTTCATTTTCTAGAACTTTGTACCCGAGGACATGTGTTTTAATTTTTAATCTGCCATCAGTGTTTTACCGTATTTTCACGACCAAAAGGCGTGCCGTATTAAAAGGCGCAGTCCCAGTTTTGCGTGCTCTGTATTTAACACATACATAAGACGCACCTCATGATAGGGCGCGGGTTTTATATACATATCCTCTTCTACGTACGTCCGCCTTACGACAACACACACACAAGCAGACAAGTGTGCGTATTTAAAATAGATTGGGAGCAAAACTGAGTTTGTTTGGCTTTATTGAAATATTAGTTACAGTCGTCATAAAGTCATTTATTAAATCCATCCAAGTCCTCATCCTCTGTTTCGGAGTCAAACAGGTCCACTAAATCCAACATAGCGGTTCATTTTGCTCGCTGCAAACATAAAGCCAACCCACTGCTTAAAACTCCAACCACTTTGTAGACCCCATTGACCAATCCCTATTTTTCTGTTTGGGACTATCTGGCAGGGACTTCCAGAAAAAAACCCTCTTGAATTTTCTTTTCCTTTGGACATTTTGAACATATGATAACAAAAATTTTGCTGTCGATGTTTACAACAATATCACTCGATCTGCTCTGTTACGATTAACTGAATTAATACTGAATTGTCAACGTGGTAACCATGTTGAAGTAGTCATAGGTGTAAAGTTTTTAATTGTGACTTTAACATGTGTAACCTTGAGTTGCATGCCCTAAAAACCTATTCAGTTTAAAGTCCTTGTGAGAAAAAATGGACCATTTATTTTTTTAAAAATGGTTAATTAAGATGATTGCACATTGTTAAGTCACCACTACTTTGAAAACCATGTACTATCACGCACCTGTCAGGATACATCCTTAATAGGTTGCCAGTCTGTTTGGGGTCCACACACACAGATAACCATCCACACACTCATTTCTAGAAACTGTGTCATATCAGCCAATTAACAAAGACGCAGGTTTTTGGAGAAAACTAGAGTAGCCAAAGAAAACCAATGCATACACGGCGAGAACATCCAAACTCCACACAGAAAAGCCAGTGTTTTGAGGCTCACCCCACTCCAAGGCTTGAACCCCCGACCTTCTTGGTGTGAGGCCACCTTACAGCTATACGCCTGATATTTAAAGATAATAGTTAATAATATGATAATAATTAATAATATAATTTTTTTTAAAAATCAAGCTGGGAATTACGTGGGCCGCATCAAGTGGCTGACAGCAATGCTGGTACGAAGCTACCCTCTGCCTTTATCACCGCCATAAGTTTGAAACGTTTCATTTTTAATTCACCGACAAATCAATGTGACAATCACCAAGTTCCGTGGTCACTGTCTTCAACTCTCTTTTATTCGTGGGAGACGTCACCAAGGCTGCGCAAATCTAACCATCAAAACTCATTCGAAGCGTATTTAAACTCACATCATTTTGATGTGCTAGTTTGATGAAGAAGGGCATCAAGAATCCTCTGGGCCAGGACGAGGATGGTGCAAGGGCTCCTTAGGTAGGCAGGGAAGGTGTGGAGGGGATTAATAAGTGCTTGTAGTATTAAATCAATGTGCTTGGGAGCTGAGGCACCTGATTAGTATGACCCTGTCCTGCACATCAGCACATTCAGAGCTGGGGGAGGCTGATCAAGAGCCAATGCTAATTTCCTCTCAACCCTGTCAATGAAGGAGAGAGGGGGGGGGGGATCAAGGATGCGGAGAGAGCGAAAGGATGGAAGGGAGTGAGAAAACCGTTAAAAGTCTTAATAAAGAATTTTTTGTTCAAATATTCACTCGTCCTTTTTCGTTCTAGGGCCTCTTCTGAAATGAATCAGTTTATTTGGAAAGTTCACCCTCAGGAGGAGATACTGTAGATGTGTTTGGTAAATTAAACTCCGATCCATTGTTTCATCTAAAAAAAAAATTAAATCCCAGTTTGCTAGGATAAAGAGAATGAGGTTGCCCTCTATCAAAGAGTAAATGAGTATTTTTATGTCTCCGCCCACATTCCGGGGCTCACAGAAAGTGGGCGGAGACTAAGTACCTGGGCTGTCCCTCCTTTCATTCTTTCACAACAGTTTTGTAAATGTGACATCTCCCAAACTAATGGAGGTATTTTATTGAAACTACCCATGATTACTCAGTACCAACATAGATGAAATGAAAAAGTTTTTAAGGTCATGCCACAAAAGGTTTAGGTTCCAAAGATCAAGGTCACAAATTCTTGTGAATGTGATATCTCTCAAATCAAACTGCCCACAGTTAAGCAGTGTCAAAACAGTGACCGACAGGCTCTTGACTTTTTCTGTTGTCAATCAGTTTTAGTTCAGGTTTATCGGTTGCGGCAGATGGCTTTCATCCAAACAGCTAGTGGGGATCAGTTGGAGATGAAATTAAGTGTTTACTGCTCAGTACCGGTGTGCACATGATAATATCAAATGTCCAGCCTACCACTACCGGTCTCAACTTTTAGCTAGAGGTATGTGTTAGGTTTTCTCATGGGAGAAAATCAGGTATCCATTGCAATCAAACATGTCTACATCGGTCTCCATCCATTTATTGCCCTCCATTTATCTGAGTCAGAGAGGTAGCAGCCAAAGCAGAGGAACCCGGACTTGCTTCTTTATGGCCACTCGTTTCAGACGTTACCAAGCCAATCAAGAAACATATCTGCCTCCAATGGAACCTTATGGAACTTTTCTAACTGTCCTATGGCACCTCGGAGAATGGAGGAGTAGTTGCTTTTCTCCGATCTCCTCCTGGACAAATGAGCCTTCCATCTTATTTCTGAGGAAGATCTAAGACAGAGGCGTCCAACTCCAGTCCTAGAGAGCTGGTGTCCTGAAGGTTTTCCATGTGTTCTTGCATCTACACACCTGATCAAAGTCATTGTGCAAAAGTTCATTAAAACCTCTTAACACCCACCTATTTTCGGGCTGTGCACAAAAGTTGGACATACCCAAATGCCATTGCTTATTACAGCAGCATCTTTCAAGTCACATGCTTGTACTATACATCAAAATAAAGCTTAGACCTTCTAGTTTCTGTAGATATGTACATGGAGAGTGTCAGAATTTCAGAACCTATCCTACAGTAGTTCAAACATAAAAAAAATTGTAGAATTTTAGCCTCGCCTAATTTTTTTCATTTTCCAATGTCCCTAGCCAAGACATACTTCTTAGTAGGCATAATTCCTTCCATTTGTATGACAAAAATCTTGTTGACAACAACTGTGTAAAGTTTCAGATCTCTAGGTACAAGTGTTTTTGACCTATTGACCTCTTACTATAAAAAGTGTCCATTCGGCACAAGCTGTCCAAATCTGTGCCAAAATGTGCCAAAATGTGCCAAAGTGAATTTTTGCCATTCTATCACTTTTTTAGTCATAAAAAATGCATATTAGTGTTTCTGTGACTTTGAATGCCTCCCACAGATATTTTTTTTTCATAATTTTTTAAATGTATATTTTAATATTTTTTACAGTAATTATAAATTTTTCCATAAAAATTATGCACAAGAAATGAAATATACAACTGGATAAATGATATGTTGTGTATGACAACAACTGTGTAAAGTTTCAGATCTCTAGGTACAAAAGTTTTTGATTTATTGACCTTTTAGTATAAAAATGTCTAATCTGAACAAGCAACAAATTGAATTTTTGCCATTTTATCACCTTTTTAGTCATAAAAAATGCATATTAGTGTTTCTGTGACTTTAAAAACCTCCCACAGATCTTTTTTTTTTCCTTTTTTTTTTTTTTTATTATTTATTTTTTTTATTTACATAATTTTTGCTGTAATTATAATTTTTTTTCATAAAAATCATGCACAATAAAAAAATTTCGGATAAAAAATATGTTCCAAAACCCCAGAAATATAGTTTGCTAAAAAAATAAGTTGAAAATAAACTAAAAAATCTTTCAATCTGTGATCACCTCACTCACTCAGTGTCTGCTCCTCATTCGCGTCATGACGCACAAAATGGCGCCGTTTGTTTTGATAAAATTTCCCGTTACGCAGTTGAAATACACGCGATTCTATTGGTCCGGTTTTGAACCAATCCCCTCGTTTTGAAGGTGGAAGTATCAGCTTTCTTTATTGGCTAATCATATATTTGTAAGTGACGTCGTTAGCCCGCTAGAAGCTAACATGCTAGCAGTGCTGTTGGCTGAACGAGGAGCGCTTGATTCATTCAAAGCCTTGTAAAAAACAAACTCTTTATCGGAATATTTTGCGAACGGTCTCAGTTTGTAGATAACTTCGTAAAGAAAAGAAACATACCCAGGATGAAGTTAAAAACACAGCTAGGCAGTTATTATGGAGATTGGAACGCGACCGCTACTATTTCTCGCAGAAAACAAAATCACGTTTTCTGGAGTTTTTCTCCAAACTGGTTTACTTTTGAGAAAATACAATTTTATATAGTTATTCTGTGGATTGTTACGGACAAAATGAGACCAATCACATGAAGATCGAACCCGTCTCAGCCCATTACGACTGGATCATAGGTGAGAAATGCGCTCCAAACAGTTTGATTTTATTTGCGAATAGTTTGCTATTTCTTCTTGAAACTAGTGAAAACATAAGAATGGATGCTATGATCGTTTTCTTGAAAGTCTAAGCTTTAAAACGAGGTATAACTTAGTGGAGTTGAACAAAGAATAAGTGTCTTTATGAGTGAAGAAAAAACAAAAACCCACAAACGTACCGTGGGCGGGTCAGTGGATGTTAAGAGGTTTTAATAGTTGATTTTTTTTTTTTTTGTTTTTTTTTTTTTTACTCACTCTACTCATCCCTCACCGGAGAAATTTCTGTGCTGCACTCCTACGCCGCAGCAGGCTGCCACAATGACGCCAATGGTGGGAGAAACAGGGTTTAGGTGTCTTCTCGAAGGACCCTAGACGTGTACTCAGTGGAATGCCAACCCGTGAACTTCCGTGTTGACTTCCAGTCCACGGGCGAACGCTCTAACCACTGAGCTACCGACTCCCCACACTAGCTGTACTGAACCAGGAACACATGGAAAACCTTCGGACCCTACAAAGCTGGAGTTTGACACCCCTGATCTAAGATATACTGTTGATGTGTAGAATTTTACTAACTGGTGATTTAATTCGTTTCATTTTAAGCGAATATGTTGAATCATGAACTCGTGAAAAACCTTCAGGACTTTGGCTCACCAAGATCTAAGTTTGACACTCTAGGTTTTCTACGATGGTGTCTTTGGAGCAAAGACATTTTTATGCAGTATTTTTTTTAATATTCTTTTCACTCAAAAATATTAAAAATCAAGCATATGGAAGTTCTTTTATTGAGACTATTCTCAGAATTAGACTCAGACTCTGGACAAAGCTGCCCAGGTGCCCTACATTTCTATATTTATATTTTTTGAGCATTTGGACCGAGGTTGCATGTGTGAAACTCACCGTGGTGTTGGAGCAGAGCGTGCTCCTGTTGAAAGCGGGCCATGAGCGTCCATGGGTGTTGAGTCTCATTAAGTTGTTTGTCAGCCAGCACAGTGGAGTGCCAGTGCGTGGACACCAGGCCGAGCTGCAGCCGTGCCAATCAATACAGTACACACAGTATCCGCTCCCACCCCGTGTCTCTGTGAGCAGGTTGGCACGCACGCTGCTGGGGTGGCAGGAATGGGCGGGGCACGGCCATGTCCCGGCACAGCTGCCAAAAGACAGAGTAGAGTGAAGAAGAAAGAGGCAAACCCCTGCCTGTGATACTCTGTCTTTGAGGAAATTAATATGACTCACTGCTTACCACGGTGAAAACGGTCCCGTAGGCCTCTTCTCATGCCATGCACGTTAGAGAAATTATATATCCTTCAAATATTTTTTTAAATTTTAGGATCATTATCATAGAAAAGTTAGTCATATGTATTGTTCTGTACAGTTTACTTCCACTTACTGTACCTCAGGTCAGTCTTAGCCACATGGTCCCTAGTCTACTTCTCGAGGTCTATTTCCGTGTGGGACATAATCAGAACACTTTAGCCGGGACGTGTTCAAGAGGTATCCTTACCAGATGCCCAAACTACTGTATCTGTTACATCTCTATGCAGAGGAGTAATGACTCATACAAATTACTGTAATAACAAACTGGACATTGCAAGACTGTATCTCACTACACGCAAAACAGGAAGTATCTAATGGCTTTAACAAGTCTCAGAGTTTACAGACTTCTGTTGTGAAATCAGCTACTGTCATTACTCATTACTCAGCTGCCATTACTCAGTGACTTTCATTGTCACAAAAACCCTTCTGGCTCTGTTAACTTGATTAAAATGCATTCTGCGTAGCCCTGAAATTTTTTCAACAATTCAGAGCAATGGAGAGTGTGGAAAAGAGGCGAAGAAGCGTGTGCAGGCAGGCTTGAACGGATGGAAATAACCCGTTTTTTGCAAGATCGTTGCCATGCAAAAGTAGACTGGACCAATGACTGCATTTTTCCAGCTCTATAGATTAAAAATGGCAACATTTATATTGATAGAAAATGGTTATGGGTGATGTCAGCATCACTAGGACCAACCCCTCTACTGTCGATAAACTCTACTTTGAGTCCGTTCGGGATGGGAGAGCTTCTCGCCCTAAATTTGAGCGACCCGACCTGCAGATGAGACTAGTCTTGGTCGCTTGTATTTGTGATCTTGTTCTCTCAGTCACTGCACACAGTAGATGGCCATGTATGATGATAGGATCGTAGCTCGACTAGAAAATTGAGAGCTTCGCTTTTTGGCTAGGCTCTTTCTTCATGACAATGAACCCAACACCTAAAACTGACAATACAGGCGGAGCTCTGGTGTGCAAAGACCCTGCAAAAAAGTTGTTTGATTTCATATTTGTGCAATATAAACAAACTTAAGCGGCACGGCGGAGCAGTGGTTAGCACAGGTGTGGGTAAACTTTTTTGTTCATGGGCCACATTGAGTTCTAACATTTGACAAAATGGCTGGAACAGGAGCAGATGGATGGCATACTTTGGTAACTGCTAGATTAGACCGATAGAATGGCGCGCTAGATTTCAAACAAGCGTGCTAAATGTTACATCAAGAGCGTTTCAAATTTAGCCGCGCTAGGTCTGAAATCTAGTGTGATAGCGCTTAAAAACGTGCATTTAGCGGCGCTAGGTTTGAAATCCAAGTGCCTGATGTAACATTTAACATCTAGCATGCTTGTTTACGTGCGTGTATTGGCCCCGATGGCTTTCCATATCTGTGCACACTGTTTATTTTGACAGCGTGCGCATCACAGAGACACACACATTTTAATGGGAGCAGTGTTGTTGTATTTTCAACAAAGCCAATATATCTAGAGTTTTATCATCAGAACATCAGAATCACTGGGGAATTAAAACATTAACAAGGTTTATTTATTTAAATTTTTTATGTTCGGCGGGCCGGATTAAAACGTTTAACGGGCCGCGTGTGGCCCGCGGGTCGTAGTTTGCCCAGGCCTGGGCTACCATAATGGCCTCACAGCAAGAAGGTCGATGTTCGAGTCCCAGGTTTGATAAGGCTTGAATCACTGGCCTTTCTGTGTGAAGTTTGCACGTTCACCCCATGTATATGTGAGTTTTCTGCAGGCACTCCGGTTTCCTCCCACTTTCCAAAAATATGCATGTCCGGTTGATTGGCCACTATAAAATTTTCCCCTATGGATGAGTGTGTATGGTTGGTTGTGCGTGTACCCTTGCAATTGACTGGTGACCTGAACTGGCTTTTGTATACCCCGTAACCCTGTTAGGGATGCACTGTTCAGAAGACAAAACAAATGAACAAACTTTTTTTTTTTTATTTCAGTGAAGTCAAATATCTTTTTTAAAAAAAACGTCCATGCTGCCCCTGTAAATCCCACCAGGTATTTTATGTGAAAAATTAATACAAAAAAAAGTTGTGGTTTCTTAATATTTTCCCACAAGCTACACTAACATTTTATTACGAGCTCTTAAAGTTTTGTCGAAACCCTTTTATCTACCAATGTGGCAGCCAAAGGGCCCAAAACTGAAGATTCACCAACTCTGTTATTGTGAACTCAGCCCAAATCAAAACAGTGACCTGCAAGCTAATCACAGCACTCCCTGGAGCATCCTTTCATGTGCGAGGCCTTCAGAAACTCAAGACGCTGCAAAGGTCACTGCTGGCATTAGCTATTAAGATGGAGGTCACTGCTTTCATTTGAATGGGGCAGCGCTGTTTCCAGCAGCCGGAGATTGACAGTGTTTCTCCACACTTTGTCCCAGGACTAGAGACATCCCAGCCACCCTGTCACACAGTGTCACCCTGGTGGAGATAATAGCCGTCCAGCGGGCCTCCTCGGGACACTGCCAACTTCTAACAGATGCACCCTTAATGAGCATCGATGACGTGATGCTAATAACAATTCTGTCCTTTCGCAAAAAAGGTACAAAATGTTCAAAAGATGACAAGATTAACCTTCTTTTGTTCTTAAAGTTTGGTTATTTTTACCATAAAAATACACCACCATTAATCAATACTTCAATATTTTATTCTCTCGATTTAGACGAGCTAATGCATGCCTCTCTTATCGCCGTTTGTACCCTCAATCACACTTGAAAAATACAAGGTTTGGAAAATTCCCTTTACTGGTGCCAAATATTAATGTAATCGAGAGAAAGAAAAGACATTTTTAGGATTGAATGTATTGTTGAGCCAAGGTCAAAGAGCGGACATATTATCGTTATTCTGTTTATCCATTTAGAAAATCGCCATGTTTTATTTTGTGTCACCATTCTACTTATCGAAATAGTGTCAGGAATCCTCCCCAATATCATTTTCACACCCTTCTGGCACAACTTTTTTACCCCAACTACCCTATCCGCCCCTGGCTCCTGCTGGCTCTTCCTACCATACCTGCCCTCATTAGTTCTTATAAGCCAGACATGTCCAAAGTCCGGCCCGGGGGCCAAATGCGGCCCGTTGTCAATTTTCATCCGGCCCGCAACCTCCGTCATAAAATCAATAGCGCCTGGCCCGAGTGTAGAATTACGTAATACATTGGGCAGCTGCACTGTTACCTGCGTATTCTAAATGCTGCCATCTAGAGGCTAAAATAGGAACAGCAAATTAGTATGTGAGCCCCCCAATTTTTGAAAATGGCAGCAATTAATAAAAGGAGGAAAAAAAGAATCTCGCACGCCATTTAACCAGTCTAAACTAGTGGTTACCAAAGCATGCCATCCATCTGATCCTGTTCTCAGGGGTGAATCCAGGATTTTCTAGAGGGCTTTTTGTCTATGACCTCACGAGCCACCCCCCAGATTCGGCCCGCTTGTCAAACGTTAGAACTCAATGTGGCCCGCGAGTGAAAAAGTTTGGACACCCCTGTTATAAGCCCTGCCCTCATCGGTCCTTATGTCAGACTGTCTGTTATGTTTCCTCCATCCTCTGTTAGGTTTCTATCTTTTTGTGGAACCCTAAGCCTTGCCTCTGCCCAGGATCTTCCAATCCTTGCCTTTGGCACCTTCTGGTCTTTAGCCGTCATTATCGCCACTTTTTGGTCTGTAGCCTGCCAAGCTTCCAGCCTCACCCCAAAACCTCTTCAATAAACCAGTTGGAACTATGTACACTACATGTGGGTCTTTCTTTCCTGCACCAACTTTGACAAATGGTGTTGTAACAGTCTTTAAATGGGGAAGACATATAAGCGTTTGGTGGCTTCCAAATTCATCTCTGATAAGATCCTCGTGCTTACATGTTGCTAAGCTAAGTTAGTGAAATCATTCGCTAGGATAGATCAATCCAAATATTGATATTAGGTGGCCAACAGTGTTGGATTTATACGAGTCGGATGAGATACAGTCTGGTGAGAATTTTTTCTTTTAAGATCTTTGCAAAGCTGCCTATTTGGCAAAAAAAATTAAAAAGCCAGTTGTTCAAACTTGCCATTCTCATGTTAGTGCAGAACAAACCTCTTGACTTGTCCTCCTCTGTTACGTTTAGAAAAAGCTAAACAAAAATTGCACAGACAGAAGTGAACATGTTAACTACTCTTTCAGGTGCATCATTAGCCCTCATTTTTTCTGTGTTTGCAGCTTAATGCAACAACATTGTGTGGAATTTACAAAAAAAATTAAAAACCTAATCAGATGTTGTGGGAATATTACAAATTTACATACTGATCCCAGTTATTGTTTCCTCTCAGCGTCGGTCCAGGTGACCAAAGTTAAAGAGACAGTAGCTAGCGGTTCAGGTGAAATGGGGTTTGGGGAAGGATGGGCGTATGAGGAGTCGGGTGGGGTAGCTGTGCGAACGTCGATGCATGTGTGCAGTGTTTTGTATGAGTGTGATTTTTGATGGATGATTGTTTTTTTGACTTACTGTTTTTTTTAATGATCTGGATTTTAATGTTGTTTAGGTTTTTATTTGTTCTGTTCGGCACTTTGTGTGACTTTGTGTTGGAAAATAAATAAATTTTAGCTTTATAAATTTGCTTTATAAATAAAATTTGACTTGATTTGATTTGATAAAAAGGTGTAAACGTTCATTAAAAAAGGTGAACATTTCCTTTTTGAGTATTGTGTTGGTGTTATCATTATGACTGGCATGTATTACTTAGTATTAGATTTACACCAATGTTCACTGGAGCGAGTTACGGCACACACACAGATTCGAGAGATACCGGCCAAAGAATTGAACGGACTACGTATTGGATTATGGATAAATAATGGTGTGTTTCTGTTAAACTCTCTGTATTGATTAATACGCAGTGGGAACTTTGTGGAAATGGATAAAAAATATTTATTTTCCAATATTATTTAAAAAAAACTTTTAAAGCTAAAAAATAATATAGATTTAATTTTTCAGATTAATAAGAAGCACGTTTTTTCTGAATTTGTCAGTCCAAGCAATTTGTAGAAGATAAAACATTTTCAAAACAGGACCAACCATAAACATAAAACATACATAATAAAAATAAAATGTTTGTCATGTGAAGTAAAAATATATACACTTAAACTAAAAAAAAAAAAAGACAACTAATGTAGCATGCCCCTTTACGATGACACTTTACCGATAAATTTTCAGGTTTATTGGCGGTAAAGCTTCAATTTCATCTTCAATTTCATCGTAAAAGATGAGGAAATACACAAGAAAACAGCGTGTAGGCTATGCGTCATACTCTTACAACCGTAGCGTTTACGACAACTCAAACAAAACATGAAATTAGCAACCACTTATTAATAAAGTACATTCAAGTAACCAAAAAGTTACAATAATCTATTTTCTTTTACAACAAACGTAAATTGTGTCTCTTTCAAGGGGATTGCTAAAATAAAAATTCTTTTAGCTGCTTAAACCGTAAACCTTTTACTTTTCCGCGATAAGGGTGGGCGTATCGATCCTAATATCGATAACATCGATACCAACGCTAGTATTGATATTGATCGATACTCCAAATAAAACATCAATACTTGGGTTGAAGTTTTACCCCCCGCAGTTCTCTTCCGTTTTTTTCAAAATATGCGTAAGTGCTGTGTGTCGCGCGTGAACGCTAAAGCGAGGAGGCCCCGCCCCCTCTCTCCTCTCTTTCGCTTTGACTTGTCACGACTCAGCGACTCGGAGCCAGGAAACAAAAAAAAAAAAAAACGGAATTCGGTAAAAGTAGAGAGAAATGGAAGGAAAAAAAAGAGAAGTAGCATGTGGCTGTACTTTGAGGCCGAAAATGAAACAACGGCTACCTGCACCATTTAAAGAAAGGCTGTTAAATATAGTGGTAACACTACAAATTTACTTAAATTTGTAGTGTTGTAAATCATCTGATGTTTGCAGATGACATTGTGATCTGTAGTGAGAGGAGGGGAGAGGTGGAGGAAAAGCTGGAGAGGTGGAGGTTTGTACTAGAAAGAAGAGGAATGAAGATTAGTCAGAGTAAAACAGAGTACATGTGTGTGAATGAGAGGGATCCAAATGGAAAAGTGAGGTTACAGGGAGAAGAGATAAATAAGGTGGAAGATTTTAAGTACTTAAGATCAACAGTCCAGAGCAATGGAGAGTGTGGAAAAGAGGTGAAGAAGCGTGTTCAAGCAGGCTGGAACGGGTGGAGAAAAGTATCAGGTGTGATGTGTGATAGAAGAGTTTCAGCTAAAATGAAAGGAAAAGTGTACAAAACCGTGGTGAGAGCGGTCATGCTGTTTGGTCTAGAGACAGTAGCACTGAGGAAAAGACAGGAAGCAGAGATGGAGGTAGCAGAGATGAAGATGCTGAAGATCTCTCTGGGAGTGACCAGAATGGACAGGATCAGAAATGAGTACATCAGAGGAACAGCACATGTTAGAGGTTTTGGAAATAAAGTCAGAGAGGCCAGGCTGAGATGGTTTGGACATGTACAGAGGAGAGAGAGAGAGTACATCGGCAGAAGGATGCTGGATTTGGAACCACCAGGAAAGAGGACTAGAGGAAGACCAAAGAAGAGGTTCATGGATACAGTGAAGGAAGACATGAAGATAGTTGGCGTGACTGAAGAGGATGCAGCAGATAGGGTTAGATGGAAGAAACTGACTTGCTGTGGCGACCCCTGAAGGGAAATGCCGAAAGAAGAAGAAGACTACAAATTTATTTAAACATTTAAAGAATCACCCCAAAGAAAATGAACAACTTCAGAAACGGCAAGTGAAGGAGAAAACCGTGACCCTTCTGTTTCCCAGAGGCAGCGATGCCCCAATTCTCCAGAGAACACCCAGGTAGATACTAATTTTAAAAGTACAACATAATCATCTTCAACAATAGTTAACATTTGTTTGCGTTTGGGCACAAAACTGGGCACTTCTATCGATCCATCTACCAACCTGTGTACATACATATACTTGGTCATACTTTACATATGACCCTAAACCGTGATACAAAAATAGTCATTTAAAAAATAAAATATTGGTATCAATATCGGTATCGGTGATATCGGGGATGTCTCTTTACGTTCACGTCCCTTTGGGCACGAGCCAAAACCTCAATGGAGACTTTCCGAAGAGATAAGAAAACGCCAAAACACCTTGAGAATGTGATTGTAAATAATTGCCACAGGCGACAGTTGCTGCTTTTGTGTCCATCCTGTGATGCAGGCGGGAAGTTGCTCATGGGTAGCGCTACCCCGCAGCATCTAACACTCAGCCAGCAGTGACACGCTCTTTGCAGTAGAACAGAGTGCATCTTGGCATAAAAAATCCACGGGGACCTCAGCCTTTCTCTTACAGATAGCGCACGGTCAGCCAAACCCGGGGGCACGTTGCTGCAGCACGCTGCAGTGTGAGGCCACCGAAGGTGCACTGCATGCTGGGAGGTCACTCGGAAGGTCAGAGCACTCTTCAGTGCGCTGCCATGCATGGATTTAAATACACTGTGTTCTGGGGATTAAAACCAAGCAAATGAGCTGGAACTTTTTGACTTAGAAAGCCACACCGTTAAAGAGCTGCTGTTGCTTAGCAACGTGGGACGCTTTACACCAAACCAGGGACCAACAATTTTTTTGATTGGCCAATTAAATCATCTGAAACATTGTCGTTTTTGGCAGCCATCTAAGTTTTCGTTATAGTCTTCGTCTTTGGACGAATTTTAATTTAAGTTAAGTCACGTTTTAGTCATCTCTTTATAGTTTCGTTTTAGTCACGAAAACCCAAAAGAGTTTCCGTCTGGTTTTTGTAAAGGAAGACATAGAACGTTTTTAGTCTAGTTTTAGAGTAAAAAAAAAAAAAACTCAAACAATCGTGTCTTTATAACTGAGAATGATGCAGGTTGTTTAAAAAAAAAATAAAAACCTCTGCCGAGCTTTAACTTGCGCAAAACAGCGAACATTGTAAAACAACGTAAATACATAGAAATTTTTCAGTGAGTGAGGCAGTGGTGGAACGTAACAAAGTAAATGTACTTCGTAACTGTACTTAAGTAAAAAAATTGTGTATCTGTACTTTACTTAAGTAAAATTTAAGACCGGTACTTTTACTTGTACTTCACTACATTTTTAAAGCAAATATCTGTACTTTTACTTCGCTACTTTTTAAAAGTGTGTTTTACATTTTTTGTTACATTTTTTTTCAGGAATTTAAAAAAATATAAGGTTTTTTTTTATCGCATCTTGAAGCCGCATTGCTAAAATCAAAAGGAGCAGTTGATCGGGAGAAGAAGTAATGAATCGAGGCTCAATCAGGGTCCAGAGTAAACATTTTCCGCATTCATTCAGCGCGAAGAGCAGGGGCGGTTCTAAGATTTTCTGAAGATGGGGTGGGTGTGGGGGACGGGGACGTGAGGTCATTGACAAAGCCAATATAGGGTTACTGGGGGCCTCCCCGCCCCCACAGAACATTTTAAAAAATAAGTGTCATTTTCCTGCATTTTGGTGGACCATTTGCTGGCCCTGCAAGGGGATAGCTTGACTAGTCCCCTTTCCTTTCTTCTTTTTTTGCGGACCAAAAGAGGCGGGAGAAGGGGGGCGGGGTCACGCCCCTGCAGAGTATTTATTTGTGACCCTACAGCACAAAAATCAACATTTGAATTATGGTCAAATACTTTTACTTTTTACTTAAAAAGTCAAATTTACACCAATTACTTTTGTACTTTTACTTAAGTAGATTTTTTTTATTGGTACTTTTACTTTTACTTAAGTATTTTCTTGGCCTAATTAACTGTACTTTTGCTTAAGTACAAAAAGTGAGTACTTCATCCACCACTGGAGTGAGGAACGTTGTGACTTATGTATACTTAAAAATGACACCTCTTAATAACTGCTGTTAACAAAGTAAACATAGGAATGCATTTAAAGCAGTCGTTAGCGCAACCAAGCTAACTAGGAAGTTAGCAGCGCCGACAAGCTAGCATTAGCTTGAAGTTAGCATGCTGTTTGCGCAAAATATGTGTAAAACTTTAAGTTTCTGACCACCAAGCTCCTTTGCTGCTGTTTTCACCATGGTGTATGACTTCCTCATGGCTGCAGGTGTGTTGTGTAGACGGTGTGAACGTGCAGCATTGTGGGGGGCGTGCCGCCGTGAGAGACAAATGCAGTCGCTGTGTTTTTTTTTTTTCACAGACAGAAATGTGAAAGTCTGATGCCTATTTCGTTACATTTTCGTCTCGTCAACAGAAACTTGCAGACATCTCGTCACGTTTTCGTCACCAAAATTTCGCATTTATTTCGTTATCGTTACGTCGTCATCATAAAAAATGCTCAGTCAACAAAATCATTTCGTTTTGTCATTGTTGACAAAAACAAACTGATCTGAAATCACATTCTCGTGAGACTTAATCAGTGAAAATGTTGCCGATTGGCGATAATGAATTTTTGTCCGAAAGCTTATCTGCCAAACTTTCTAATTGTTTTTTTTTAAATGCACCAATGTATGACATCACTTAGTTAGCTCAAACCAGGAGGAAGAAAGCAGCAACAGACTTTTATTTAGTTCATTATTTTGTGTGCATTAAACAAACAAGTAATTAAGTTTTGTTTCTATGGAGGAAAAAAACGTATGTTTACGAAACGGGAGTTTAGACTTGTGCAATATTTTAAAGGAGAATTTACTTCATGAGATTATTTACAAAAAAAAATGGTCATTTCTTAAGTTGGGTGCATGTTGTTTTTATTCAGACTTTTAAAAATTGTTTTAAGGAGAAATTCACACAATGTCGTAAGTCTACTAATGAGTGTTTGCACATTTATTAACAAAAACAACTTTATCGTCATTTGTTTATGTCAGACTTGGAATGAGGGAGGACCAAATTGCAGAACATAACTTAATAACTTTATTTTCTAACATGAAATTCAACATCAACAGTCAAAACAATCTGGCACAAGACAAGGGGAGTGGGGAGACGCAGACTTTTATAATATGAGGAAGGGGAAAACACAGGAGGAAACAATCAGGGAGGATTAGACAATCACATCTGAGGGAAACACACCAGGGCAGGAAGTAACATTGCCTGAAACGAGAGGAGAGTTAGTGTTTCAAAATAAAACAGGAAGCAACACAAGACCATACAAGCAAGACATGGACCGTAAAGTGCAAAAACAAAACAGAAGATTGACGAGACATGAGAGTTTCCACAATCCGCTAGATTTGAAATTTAACACTCTTGATGTAACATTTAACGCGTTTATTTAAACCCCCCACACCCCCGCCCCTCGGGTCCGGCCCACTTGTCAAATGTTAGAACTCAATGTGGCTCGCGAGTCAAAAAGTTAACCCACCCCTGGTCTATCCCATATGGGATTGAGGAGGGTGCCGGTGTTCTGTCGAGATCTGCGACCTTATCGAGATGTCAACCCGGTCGCAGTTGTCGATAGACTGGTCTTTAGATCTGCGACCCATCGTGAGATTTGAGAGACTAGGGTCTACAGGTTTAACGGTCGAGATGTGTGACTCTTAACAGTAAAAGCAATAGATTATAAAGAGCGGAATCAACTTTGTTTTAAAAAAATGTTGTTTTCGGTGCGAAGTTTAGCTGCAGTTGGATAAAAACTTCCATGGGCACCATCACGGGGGCGGTGTTTGGAGGGCAACTCTGGGGAAGGCAACTCTCGTCGCAGCCCTCAACGTTTAGATCATCTGATTGGGAAGGGGAGCGTTCCAGGCATGCTTGAGTTGCTTGCGTGTTGCAACTCTCGACGGGTTGGAGATCTCGACGGAACACCAGAGCCCATCTCGGCTGACTTGATGCGAGGGGCAGGGCAAACCCCGAACAGGCCGCCAGTCTGTCGCTGGGCACACCATGAGATGATAAGCTAAATACAATAAACGTAATGATACTTTCTAAGACAAATTAGAGAAATAAATGTATTGCGTGACGTTATAGTTACGATTGTATTAGTTTTCTGCATTATTTTGATGACAATTTGAACACTTTCCTCCAAATTATTTACAATTTTATATAAAAATGTTATCTTCAAACTTGTGAATGGATGAATCATGACAGGTTTTTTTTATGTAATTCAACGTTTCATTTGAGCATTAACTTTGACAAACTTAACACATAAATTACAATCCGTTCCGTTCCGTCATCTTCCGCTTGTTCCGGGGTTGGGTCGCGGGGGCAACAGCCTCAAACGGGCAGCCCAGGCCTCTCTCACCCCGGCTGCATCCTCCAGCTCACCCAGAAGGATCCCAAGTCTTTCCCCGGCCAGCTGTGAGACATAGTCTCTCCAGCGGTCCGGGGTCTGCCCCTTGGTCTCCTCCCGGTAAAACGTGCCCAAAACACCTCGCCCGCGAGGCGCTCGGGGGCGTCCTGACCATATGCCCGAACCACCCCATCTGGCTCCTCTCGACCTGGAGGAGGAGCGGCTCAACACCGAGCTCCTCCCGGATGGCAGAGCTCCTCACCCGATCTCTCAGTGAGAGCCCAGCCACCCTGCGGAGGAAGCTCATTTCGGCCGCTTGTACCCACGATCTCATTCTTTCGGTCAGCACCCACAGCTGGTGACCTTAGATGAGGGTTGGAACGTAGATCGACTTGTAAATCGAGAGCTTTGCTTTTCGGCTCAGCTCTCTCTTTACCACGACGAACCGATGCAGCGTCCTAGTTATTGCTGATGCCGTACCGATCCACCTGTCGATCTCCCACTCCATCCTTCCGCCACTCGTGAACAAGACCCCAAGATACTTAAACTCCTCCACTTGGGGCAGGACCCTGTCCCTGACCCGCAGGGGACATTCCACCCTTTTCTGGGCGAGGACCATGGTCTCGGATTTGGAGGCGCTAATTCCCATCCCGGCCGCTTCACACTCGGCAGCAAATCGATCCAAAGACAAAGCGATCCAGACAAAGCATGGCTCAAAAATACCCCTATGAAGCGATCAAACATGGCCAAGTTGCCCTTGCCCGGACGCAGGTCACCGGGGCCCCCCTTGGAGCCAAGCCCGAGGGTGGGGCACGCGTGCGAGCACCTGGTGGCCGGGTTTTTACACATGGGGCCCAGCCGGGCTCAGCCCGAACAGGGGACATGGGCCACCCTTCCAGCGGACTCACCACCTGCAGGAGGGGCTATAGGGATCGGGTGAAGGAGGAGATGGGTGGCAGCCAACGGCGGGGACCCTGGCCGTCAGATCCTCGGCTGCATAGGCTAGCTCTAATTTACAATCAGTTTTTCAAGTATTCATTTAGGTAAATTATTAGAATAATCAGGAATCTGCCTTTCTTGCACTCTTGTTGGATAAACCGATAATCATACAAGGTCGGGCTTTACACCAAGCACACCGTGAGCAATGTGCACTGGTCATCACTGGGTTATATTCTTGTAATAGGGAGGTTATACATGCATACATACTGCAGGAAGACATTTTAAAAACGTGTTATTATTTCTGCAGCCGACAGGTCATACATGCTAAAGCTGCAAAGGCATCAGCATCTGCAGAACAAGCTCATCAGTAAACTGTTATTTGTGCTCAGCGGGGTGCAACAAGAAGAGAATATTAACCCACGCTGTGGGGAAAAACGTTGATTTTTCCACACAGAAAAAACAGCCACCTAGAACTCATTGTTCTTAAAACTACCCGCCTGGTTTTTTGTAACTTTTTCTTAAGTAAATCTTAGTAAATATAAAATATAAACATTTTTTTCCTCAATTAATTTCTCTGAACATACTGTACCCCCGGTCAAAGGAATAAACAGGGCAAATCTTCTTATTTTATGGAGGCAATTCTACATAAGAGGAAATTGTTTTTGTTGTACAGACACGGACACCCGCTGTGGTCAATCAACTTGTTTATTTTTATTTGAATACCATATTTCCTCTGCTCACGTTAATGAAAAAATTCATTAGGATCAATGTTCTCACATTTATTTGTGTAAAAAAAATCCACATGTATTCATAAAAATGATAACAAATTTTCAATAAATCAGATACTTTCCACACTTTTTAAAAAAACTTCATTTCCTGATTAAAAATGTCCTTGAGTGTGTTTATTAAACTGTTCAGACTGAACGTGTAAAAAAAAACTATAGCTGTACTTATTCTGACAAACAGTAAAGCAACTGAACCTAAAAATGAATAAATAATAGCCTAAATCTAGGGGGCTGCGCAGTGGTGCAATCGTTAGCACAATGGCCTCACACCAAAAAGGTCAGGGATTCAAGTCTTGAATGGCTGGTCTTTCTATGTGGAGTTTGCATGTTCTCCTAGTGTATGTGCGGGTTTTCTCAAGGCACTCCGGTTTCCTCTGACCGTCCAAAAACATGTGTTTTAAGCTAATTGGCCGCAACAAAACTGCCCCTGGGAACGAGTGTGTGTGTGTGTGGACAGTTGTCAGTGTGGTTAGCTCCGGAAAAGACTGTCGACCTGTTCAGGATGTACCTTGCGTTTTGCATGAAATCAGGCATCAGTGATATGCGGTCAGAGGAGGCAGGGGAGGCAGTGCCTCCCTTGTCATCATGACAAAAAAGAAAAGAAAAAAAAGAAAGTCTAACATTTTACACTGTTCTGTGTTAAAAATGCATTTGGAGAATGGCTACACATTTCTGCCATTTTATCAAATAAAAATAGCTATTTTTTTTTTGTTTTGTTTTCCGATCAAATTCTGGTCAGAAACCCCAAGGGAGAGAGAGACAAGCTATGCTTTTCTTCTGAGATCCGCAATCTCATTCTTTTGGTCAACACCCACAGCTGGTGACATGTTTAGGGTAGGAACGTAGACTGACTTGTAAATCGAGAGCTCTGCTTTTTGGCTAAGCTCTTTTTTTACCAAATCAGACCAATGCAGCGTCCTTGTTATTGCAGATGCCACGCCGATCCGCCTGTCGATCTCCCGCTCCATCCGTCCCCCACTCTTGAACAAGAGTTTTATATTTTCAAGCCACTAAATATAAAATGCTATAGTTTTGTGGACCTAGTGAACCAATCAAAGAATTTTTTTGGAGGCTGAAATGACGTCCACAACTTCTTCTTTCGGCATTTCCCTTCAAGGGTCGCCACAGCAAGTCAGTTTCTTCCATCTAACCCTATCTGCTGCATCCTCTTTGGTCACACCAACTATCTTCATGTCTTCCTTCACTGTATCCATGAACCTTCTCTTTGGTCTTCCTCTTGGCCTCTTACCTGGTGGTTCCAAACCCAGCATCCTTCTGCCGATGGACTCTCTCTCCTCTGCACATGTCCAAACCATCAAAGGCAATGGATAAAAAATAATCTGTCACCCTCCAACGTATAGCTTCCTGTATTCAGCCATTACTGTGCTTTGAGGAACAAAATAGAAGTATGAAAAAATCTGAAGGTCTGGAGCAGGACACAGGGTCAACTCTTAGGTCAATTTAATATTTAATCATCCTCCTGGTAATCCTAAACCCCACAATTCCCAATGGACAAGCAAGCAGACAAACAGGAGGACAAGATGACATTTTACCTTTCAAACTGTCTTGTGGACTGACTGAGTGCAAAGAGTGAGAAATGAAGGGGGGAAGGCAGATGTAAACCGAGATGAAGGACGTTTGACAGGATAAGGGACATTGTGTTGTAGACAGAAGCCGTCAAATGGAAGGAAATGGAAAAAACAGAATGTTAGACTTCTCTGTTGTTAAAGACTTGTGGTTTTTGACAAGAAGAGAGATATTCTCGGAACAAAAGTTTTCTATTTGATTTTCAGAGTGGTGTGTAAAAATGGATCACGCTGCGATTTAGGAAAGTATCCTGATTGCTAATTTCCCACCTACGGACTTATTTATAGGTAAATAAAAACATGAGTGAAAGAAGGGGAAAAAAATTAAACACTGACTGGATTTTTCCAATGATTTAGACTATTTCTTTCTTTCAAGCTGTGCAGGGAAAAGTCAGAAAGCCGAAAAGCAAAGCTCTCGATTTACAAGTCGATCTATGTTCCCACCCTCACCTATGGTCACCAGCTCTGGGTGGTGACCGAAAGAATGAGACTGCGGATACAAGCAGCCGAAATGAGCTTCCTCCGCAGGGTGGCTGGTCTCTCACTCAGAGATCGGGTAAGGAGCTCTGCCATCCGGCAGGAGCTCAGTGTCGAGCCGCTCCTCCTCCAGGTCGAGAGGAGCCAGATGGGGGGATTTGGGCATCTGGTCAGGATGCCCCCCGAGCACCTCGCTGGTGAGGTGTTTCGGGCACGTCCCACCGGGAGGAGACCAAGAGGCAGACCCCGGACCCACTGGAGAGACTATGTCTCACAGCTGGCCAGGGAACGGCTAGGGATCCTTCCGGGTGAACTGGAGGATGCAGCTGGGGTGAGAGAATCCTGGGCTTCCCGTCTGAGGCTGTTGCCCCCACGGCCCGGCCCCGGATGAGCAGAAGATGACGGAACGAAATGGAAAGCTGTACAGTTATTTGATGTTTCCATCTTTTGTTTTAACTGAATTTGGACTTCTATATTTTTTAGAAAAATTTTAACACTGTTTCCAATTGTCTTAAAACGCATAATTTTGGAAATTTGGAGAAAGTTGGGTAAGACCCATGAAGACACAATGAGCTCACACAAACTGTACATAAAAAAGTGAGAGTTGAACCAGCAACCTCCTTGTGATGAGGCCACAACCATCGTCACACCACAGAGCAGCTTCACACCCCTTCAAACAAACTATGCAAGAAGATTGGAGTCTACACCAACTGGTTCTATCTGAACTAAAAGTATCTCTGTTTGATATATTAAAAAAAAGTGGTTAAATGGTCAACATGATATAAGTTTGCCAATTCAATCCAGAGCAACTAGCCCGAGGGTGGGCACATTTTTTGGTTCGTGGGTCACATTTAGTTCTAACATTTGACAAAGGGGCCAGAACAGGATCAGATGGATGGCGTGCTTTGGTAACCGCCAGATTAGACCGATAGAATGGTGCGCTAGGTTTTAAACAAGAGCGCTAAATGTTACATCAAGAGCGATAAATTTCAAATCTAGCGGCGCTAGGTCTGAAATCTAGTGCCATAGCGCTTAAAAACTTGAATTTAGTGGCGCTAGGTTTGAAATTCAAGCGCTTGATGTAACATTTTGCTTGTTTTAACATCTAGCACGCTTGTTTATGTGTGTGTATTGGACCCGATGGCTTTCCATATTTGTGCACACTGTTTATATTGACAGCATTCACATCACGGAGACACACACATTTTAATGGGAGCAGTGTTGTTGTTTTATCAACAAAGCCAATAAATCTAGAGTGCGCCATCTAGTGAGGAAACATCAGAATTGCTGAGGAGATAAAACATTAACAAGGTTTATTTATTTAAATTTTTTTAAGTTTGGCGGGCCGGATTAAAACGTTTAACGGGCCGCTTGTGGTCCGCGAGCCGTAATTTGTCCATGCCTGAACTAGCCTGTGTACTTGTATGTGAAAATCTCAAAACACGAGATTTGTTCCTTAATCATCTGTCTAATAATCTGTAAATGAAGCATCTTTTGAGATGGTGCGAATCTGGCAGAAGATGTACTTCCAGCAAACCGTGACCACCATTTGACCGTGCCCCTCTTACAGGCTGCTCGTACTCAGCGTGACTTTCCCTCTGACCCAACCAGCCGCCACATGCCTTAAGGTTCAGGAGATAAACAAATCAGGGCTACAGAGCAAAGAGAGGAGGGCAGTGATGAATGGCAGCATGTCGGCAGGCAGATGGTCCATCGGGACCCCCGGCTGGTCCCTGTGGAGGTGCAGGCAGCCAAGTTTAGCAAAGAGGCACCCAACCTGACATCAGCACTTTGAGGAGAAACTGGGAAAAGTGCTGAGTGTGCAAACACATGGAGAGCTGAGGTGAAGTGGTGAAAATTTAACCAGCCTGATGAAAGTTTAAGTGTGCATGTTAAGCAGGATAGAGGAGGACGAGGAGGGGTGGGAGGGGGCAGAGCGGGTGAAGGCTACAGGATTGCAGAAGACAGGCTTTCTAATTGTTCCAGTAGCTTGTCTATAACAACAGTATTTTTATCAAACTCCCACATGACTGTCATTTCACCCGACACCTCGGGGTGAAGAGCTGCTCTTTTCAGACTCTGTCTTGACCTCGGCGTAACATCATACCCCACTTCCAGTTTCCACTTCTCGATAATTGGCTGTGAGAAGCTGTTTGCTTTCAAGGACGTCGAGAGCATCACTCTCCAGCTTCAAAGCTTTTTTTACTGAATCTTAGCAAAGCAGGTGTCTTAAACTCGCAGCATGCAGACAAAACGTAACCCTCAAAACAAAATTTTTAGCTCTAATGCAATATAAAATAATAATGCTAGTGAGGCCAATGAGTTTAATATAACACACTGACGTAGTCGCAACTGAATAAATTGGCCAATAACAATGGTTCCGTTCCGTCGTATCCAAGGTTAGCCAGGGACCGAGTCGCAGAGGCAACAGCCTTAGACGGGAAACTTAGGCTTTTCTCACCCAGGTTGGATCCTCCAGCTCACCCAGGAGGATCCCAAGGCATTACCCGGCCAGCAATGAGACTCTCCAGCGGGTCCAGTGCCTGCACCTGGGTCTCCTCCCAGTAGGACATGCCCAAAACACCTCACCGGCGAGGTATTCGGTAGGCATCCTAACTAGATGCCCAAGCCATCCCGTCGGGCTTTTATTGACCCAAAGGAGCAACAGATCTATTCCGAGTTCCTCTCGGATGGTAGAGTTCCTCACTCCAGCACTGAGTGAGAACTGTGCCACCCTGGGGAGGAAGCTCATTTTGTCTGCTTGTATCGGTGACATCCTCCAGTGGTCACCACCCACTGCTGGTGACCCTAGGAGAGGGATTAGAATGTAGATCAACCGGTTAATCGAGAGTTTTGCTTTCCAGCCAGCTCTTTCTTCACCCTGATGGACCGATGCAGAGTCCTGATAATTGCAGACCCCACCTGTTGATCTCCCGCGCTATTCTACCCCCACTGAGAACAAGACCCAGAAATACTTAAACTCTACCACTTGGGGAGGAGTAACAATATCGACTGAGTAAAAGCTGGTGATTTTTTAATAGAGGTCTATGAGTGCCGAGACTTTTTGAAGCCAGAAGCTACTTCCGATTTGGCACGAAGGCGGAATTGAGTGGCAATGTACTGTGAACTGTATTCACTTGTGAAAAAAGTGAGGTTACAGGATGAAGACATAAAGAAGGTGGAAGATTTTAAGTACTTAGAATCAACAGTCCTGAGCAATGAAGAGTGTGGAAAAGAGGTGAAGAAGCATATGCAGGCAGGCTGGAACGGGTGGAGAAAAGTATCAGGTGTGATTTGTGACAGAAGAGTTTCAGCTAAAATGAAAGGGAAAGTGTACAAAACCGTGGTGAGACCCGCCATGCTGATTGGTCTAGAGACAGGGGGACTGAGGAAAAGACAGGAAACAGAGATGGAGGTAGCAGAGATGAAGATGCTGAGGATCTTTCTGGGAGTGACCAGGATGGTCTGGATCAGAGGAACAGCACATGTTAGAAGTTTATATTATATTACAGACTAAATTTAATTTAGTCTGTAATATTTTATACCTTTATTACTTACTGTATTTTTTACGGGTTTATCTTATTTTTGTGTTAAATTTCAGTTTTAAACAGGATTTTCATGTAAAAAACCCAAGCTGTCGGGTTGAAGAGTTTGAGACCCAACATGTTAAGAAAGTCGCCTCACAAAGAAATACTAAACCCCAACAGAGAGATTGCACAAGCTATGCTAACATGCTCGCTCTGGGGATGCACAGTGTTGATGGAGTCTTTCACAGAGTGTATCGGGTGTTGATTAGTATGTTCTCACTCACAAGAATCGGATGCTGACATGGATACAAGTGTGATTTTTCTTTTTATTGTTCTTCTTGGCTGTCCCTTTCTGCCATCACTACTTTTCGTCTCTCTGATTCACCACTCATGTCCTCCTCTCACTTGCAGGTGCTGTACGAGCCTCCAGCATCTTTCCCATCCTCAGCGTCATCCTTCTTTTCATGGGAGGCCTGTGTATAGCTGCCAGTGAGTTCTACAAGTCACGTCACAACATCATTCTAAGTGCGGGGATCTTCTTTGTGTCTGCAGGTCAGTCAAAAAAAAAAACTACTATGTTGAAATTTATTCACAATTCCAGTCCATGTATTATTACAAAAAACTATGTCAAACGAAAATCCTTACTCTTACTCAAGGGCCGCCAGCCCCCATTTTTTGTTCCACAAAAAAAAAAAAAAAGAAGAAAGGAAAAAGGACTAGCCAAGCTATTCCTTCGCAGGGCCATCAAATGGGGCACCAAAATGCAGTAAAATGACTCTTACTTTTTCATAATGTTCTGGGGGGAGAATGCCCCCAGCCTCACCTATACTGGCTTTATCAATGACGTCACGTTGCCTCTCCCCCTTTCGAAAAACCCTGGATCCGCCCCTGATACTGATACTGATTCAACGTGAGGAAAATAAATCAATTAAGCATGTGATGGGCATGTGATTATTTATTGCTCACTTTTTAGTTTTTATTATTTTAACCTCCGGAAGTTGTTTTAACCTGTTTTACACGAACGGGCGCGCACGGAAATCAGAAGTTAACAATTTCCAGAAGTATTTCACTCCTCGAATAATCTCGTTTTCGACGTTTTCTAACGTGAATTGCCACGGACTTTTTCGGCCGTTTTGCCCGACAACTAGTGTGGCCGCTTTCGGGCGCTACGCCCTGTAATGGGTTCAAATATCTACATTACATTTCAAATTAATACGTTTTGGGTTTTTGGTTTTTTTTTTTTTGCATAATGCTTGTCTTATTTTTATGTTGGTTTTATTTCAAATACAAAAAAATAACAAGAAAGCAAATGAAACCGAATTGAATATTGTAATAAAAAAATACAATTCTTTAATCATTTGTTTTTTTTTCTCTCGCTCTCTCTTTTTATTTTTCTCTTTATTTGAAAGTATTTTAGGTTTTAACAAACCAAACAGTCACACCAAAGTTTCTTGGTTTTAAAAAAAAAGTAGATACTATAAATTTTAAGATAAAAGTAATTTACAATCCAGAGGAAGAAAATTAAGCGAAATATATTGTTTAAAATTGAAAAAAAAAATTATTAATATGAGGATGTGTATAATTCACTTTCTATCTTTTTATTGTAAGGTTTTAAACATCAAACCTACTTCAAATGTATTTTTCCTACCCTCGCGTCAAGTTAGTTCTTGCCAGGCTAGGCGGATAGTTGACGGCATTCCAATAAAAACAGACTTACTGAGTTTAGCTGCTTTATTAGAAAATGGTGATCCACCAATGTCCACTTAGACTGACCCTTGAATTGACAAATATTATCCAAGGCTAACGATTATTACAAAAGAAAACAAGTCGACAAAAAGAATGTTGCATCATGCTCAGCCATCTTGGATTACTCTCTGTTTACGTGCCTTACTTAAAAGCAGTATCACAACTCGGCCATTGGAGATTGGTGTAAACTTAAGTACAAAAACTACATTACTTAAAAACTTAACTCTTAAAAGACATAACAGTATTGTAGATATTTTAATCCAAGGCAAAGGCAAGCAGGTTTTATTCATTCAACACTGAATCAGACTCATAAATAGTCTCTGAATATAACACCTCGACATTACTGTAATCTCTGACCTATTCAAAAGTCTACGTAGTGTGAAGCATATTGGTTAAAGTTACATTACAAGCTGTTTCTTTTGTCATTTTATCTTTTCGCTCAACTCAGTTACCTGGCTAAAAGTCATCCATCGGGATTTAATCTCTAGAAATATTTTGTCCCTTACTCACTTTCTTCATGAACCTTCGTTCAAATAATGCTCTGACAAACATGTATCTGTATGTGATAAATGTAATGTCTGCGATATTTTTGCGATATTTTTGCGATATTACTTAAAGAGATAGTATCACGCAAAATCAACATTTCAAAGGTTTTTAACATTTGAATGTTATTCCATGTAAAAAAAAAACATCTAAAGTGGTTTTCTATTTCATACATCTGGTCTTGGCAATTTTGAGTTCCACGACCAGTATATGAATACTATTTTGATACCAGGTTGTTTTTGGCCACAGATTTTGTTCGACACTCCACCAGTACACCAACATACTAACATAAGCAGGAAGAGCTTTACTGCACATGCTCAGTTGACACTCATATTTATGGTTACACTCGAGATTTATGCTCTGTCGCGCATATCCCCAGAAATTGGGAAGCGATAAGAAGGAGGAATTGAAAACGTAAAAAACAGAACTGAAACCGAATAATATGTTTATAAGCTTTCTTTGCAAAATATTACATTTCTAATAAACAAAGTGACCATTTTCTCTATATTTACTATGAAATATTCATAATAACCCAACAAAAATAATACCATGCAGATTAAGACATGATGAGGAAGGATTTCGCCAGACAAATATGCAGCTGCTAAAATGACATTACAAAGCAGCAAACAGGAAGCGTGTAGGATCCTCCAGAGGGTTGCAGCTCTGCAGAAACCTCCACAGAAAAATCTTATCTGCAGAATCATTTGGAACTCAGTTCAGACGGGATAATTTATCTTGGTTAATTTTGTCTTCTTTCTTTCTTTTTCTCCATCATTTTCTTCCCACATGAATCTACCATCTCAAACGGATCCCTCTTCTTCTGTGGTGCCATCCTCAATCCTCCCACCTATCAGGACTGAGCAACATAATCGGGATCATCGTGTACATATCAGCCAACGCAGGGGACCCGTCTAAAAGTGACTCCAAGAAGAACAGCTACTCGTACGGCTGGTCCTTCTACTTTGGTGCCCTCTCCTTTATCATGGCTGAGATGGTGGGAGTCTTGGCCGTGCACATGTTCATTGACCGCCATCGACAGCTGCGGATAGGAGCACGAGCAGCTGACTACCTCCAGGGCTCGGCCATAACGCGGATCCCCAGCTATCGCTACCGCTATAGACGCCGCTCGGGCTCCTCCTCCCGCTCCACAGACCCATCGCATTCTCGTGACGCCTCGCCCGTGGGCCTGAAGGGCTTTAGCGCGCTCCCATCCACAGAGATCTCCATGTACACACTCCCCCGGGACACGTTAAAGTCCTCCGGTACACCCACCGCAACCTACAACTCGGAAAGGGACCACAATTTCCTTCAAGTCCACAACTGCATTCAAAAAGACGCGAAAGACTCGAGCCACACCAACACAGCGAACCGTCGTACCACACCTGTATGAAGGAGAAAACACAGGCGTGGGAAGCCCCGCAGAGACACAGGAACCCAGTGGAGAAGCTGAATTTTCATCTTTATTAGACTTTTGTTCTCTTTTCTTTTGCATGACTTTTCCATTACCATTGTTGAACGTTTCAACAAGTGTGCTGAGTTCCTGGACTGAACGACAGAATAGTGGCGACGGGTCAGGGTGTCCCAAAAGAAAGAGTTCTGTCATTGTTCTTCTGCGCTGGGTTAGTGTATGAGATTCAGGGCACTGAAAGAGGGTCTATTGGGGTGGGCATTTTTGAGAAAAAAAAACAAACCTCCATGACTTCATAACCCTTTGGTTTGGCCCCAAAAGTTTGGTTGGATCTTCATAAAGACCACCCTCCCCCTCAGTCAGCCTGCGGCTCAGATGTACACCTCCTTTATTTAATGAGTTATTTGTTAACTTTTTTGCATTAAAACTGTGAATTTTTACGGTTTGGGATTTAGTAAGACATAGCCCAATCTGTAAACACTAATAAAGGTACTAAAAACACACATTTACACACAGACACACACTACCAAAATGTACACATAGGGTTTCTTATACATAGATATACATCTATATACATATGTACATATGCCTATTTATAGATTTGGGCGTATATACAGTACATACATACACACATCTACACATACATACATATAATATATATATATAAATATATATTTAAGAAAATCTTTTATAAAAAAAATACTATGTTAATAATTGAGAGACAATAAAATTTACAGAAGCAAAAAAAAAAAAAAAAACGGAAAAAAGTTACTCAACCAAGTGCTGTTGAAAACATTAGAAAAAACTTTTAGTATCTATTTATTTAAACTCCAGGAAGTCTGAGAGGCAGCAGCAAAGCATCTGATGCAAACAGTAGAATATTATTTATTCTTTTTAATTGAACCTTCTCGTCTTTTTCTTTGTCTCTGTTCTCTTTCTTTTTTCGGTGGAGAGTGGATCCCCTCTTTTAAGTACCGTAATTACACGACCATTAGGCGCACCGTACGAAAAGGCGCAGTCTCAGTCACACACTACCTTACAACAACACACACGCAAGCATGCAAATGTGCGTATTAAAAAATAGATTGGGAGCAAAACTGAGTTTGGTTGTGCTTTATTTAAGTAGTAACGATACTAAACAAGCACATTACCGGTAATAGTCTTTATTCAAATCCGTCAAAGTCCTCATCCTCTGTTTCCGAATTGCAAAATCCAACAGAGCAGGTCCACTTCGCTCCTCGCTGTCAAAGTCACTGTCTGTACTGTGCGGCTCCTCAGAAAGGATACCAGCTTTTGCGAAAGCTTGGATAACAGTACCAGCAGACACGTTAGTCCAAGCATCTAGAATCCATTGATTTGTTAATGCTGAAATTTCTCGCGGCGGCTCGATTTCCATGTTCCTCCGCGTAGCTGATTGCCTTCAGCTTAAACTGAGCGTCATAAGCGTGTCTCTTTGCCATTTTCAGGGTTAAAACAGCAATGTTGTACATATAGCACATACCTTTTTTATACACAATCCACGCCCACACTTCACTCTTTAACGTTCTCATGCCTTTTCTTTCAGGTCCGCCTCGCGGGCACCGCTTTTTCTTTTAGGTCCGCCTTTTCTCACACACAAAGCGCACTGCACGAAAGGGCGCACCGCTCATTTTGAAGAAAATCTAAGACGTTTATATGCGCCTTATAGCCGTGAAATTACGGTAATCCAAATAGATTAAGTCCATCTCCAAACGTGATTTCTGCAGTCTGAAAAATGAATGAGCAGAGGGGAAGAAAAAGAAGAGGATGAGATGATACAAAAGTTAAAAATGAAATGAAACAATAAAATCCGAATTGTTCACAATTTCAACATGAAATGCATGCGATGAAATTACAGCGAACCTGCTATTGAGAGATTTTAGTTTTAAAAATGAATTATTATAAGAAAAAATCAAAGGCGCTCAAATTTAAAGTATTAATGTTTTCATGTGTGCTTTTCTAATTTTCCCCCCTTTTTATTTCAGCTCAATTGATCTCATTGCATTTGTGAGAAAAAACAAACATTGAACGAAAGTACTTTTTAAAAAAAAAAAAAAATGGTTTATTCTTTATAAATATATAAATATATGTCTTTCATTTTGTTTTTTAAAAACTCACACAGCCTTAGTCATTTATTTGTTTCTGTTCATTTTTAATGTGTTGTTCAAATGAAAATGAAATCTTTAAAGGTGCCAAAACCGAATGATCCTATACTTGGATGCATCAAGTCCTGATGAATAAAATACAAACCCTAGGGGGAACAAATCATTATGTTTCTCTGATTTTCTTCTATATTTGATTTCAATTTTATTTCCATTGCATATCACGGAAACTTCCTTCATTTGGATGGAAAACAAGTCACAACAAGTCAAACGTGACGAATCTACTCGCCCGGAAACACTTTAACTTTGGTTGCCTGCCTTTTAAGAAGGTTGTGAGTTTGACTCCCAGGTGGGACGAGGCTCGGAACACTGGCCTTTCTGTGTGGAGTTTGCATGTTGTCCTCAAAACAATGTTGAGCGTTGCAACATCCATATTGTAAAATTAAAGAAAGTTAAATGCTTAGACAAAATAAAAAGAAATTGAGAGACAAAAAATAACCGTTCATAAAGAAGACATAAAGAAGGTAGAAGATTTTAAATATTTAGGATCAACAGTACAGAGCAATGGAGAGTGTGGAAAAGAGGTGAAGAAGCAAATGCAGGCAGGCTGCAATGGGTGGAGAAAAGTATCAGGTGTGATGTGTGACAGAAGAGTTTCAGCTAAAATGAAAGAAAAAGTGTACAAAATCGTGGTGCGACCGGCCATGCTGTTTGGTCTAGAAACAGTAGCACTGAAGAAAAGACAGGAAACAGAGATGGAGGTAGCAGAGATGAAGATGCTGAGGATCTCTCTGGGAGTGACCAGGATGGACAGGATCAGAGGAACAGCACATGTTAGAGATTTTGGGGATAAAGTCAGAGAGGCCAGACTGATATGGTTTGGACATGTACAGAGGAGAGAGAGAGAGTACATCGGAAGAAGGATGCTGGATTTGGAACCACCAGGAAAGAGGACTAGAGGAAGACCAAGAAGATTGTTGGTGTGACCAAAGAGGATGCAGCAGATAGGATTAGATGGAAGAAACTGACTTGCTGTGGTGACCCCGAAGGGAAATGCCAAAAGAAGAAGAAGAAGAAATTACACAGGATATAACAGTATGATTCCATAGCAACATTGTGAATGGAGAGCAGAGAACATAGCAGACAGGAAACAGCACACTGTTACAACACTGTATGCATGCGGATGCAAGAAGATGAACCTTGCTAAAATGTACCACCTGCTCATAGCGGGACCAAATCCAACTCCATGAAGGGGTTATTTTTATACCCGAAATGTTTTCAGATGCAACTTTCATCCATATCCATGTTTTGAAATGATCAATTTCCCATTTTTAGACAATTTTTACGTGATATCTTTCACTGTTAAAAGTTTACACACATTCATACGCTGTTTTTTTTTTTTTTTTTTAATTCACTCAGCATCCCACCAACTCATTATCTTTTCAGAGTGAGTCCATGTTCATTTGGACTTTATATTACCTAATTTTATTATTTATTTTTATTTTAATATACTTTATTAATCCTTCACCGGAAAATGTATCTGCTGCATTTCACCGCAGCAGGCTGCCACCTATGATGGCGCCAATGGTGGGAGAAATGAGGGCTAGGTGTCTTCTCCAAGGACCCTAGACATGCATTCAGTGGGATGCGAACCCGCGAACTTTCGGCTGACTTCCAGTTCGCGGGGAAACGCTCTAACCACTGAGCCACCGTCTCCACCTATTAATACCTACTTTCCGATTCACTGCATGAAAAAAAGCATTTTCCTTTGTTTTTTGTCTTATAAATCAAACGATCAATCACGTAATCATAAAAATCGCCCCTTCTGTTTTAATCTTTCTGATTTTATTCCAGATTTTTTTGTGGTTAAGAAGTAATGTTGATTATTTTCGGGGTTTTTTAACAATGTTTTCACACAAAATATCACCTATTAGACATGTTCACTTACAAAAATTATCGGCGTCCGTCCTCATACACCCATAAAAATAAACAGCTGAGCTGTCGGACATAAAAACTTGTGTGCTCTGCTGAAATCACAGCCTCAGCCTGCTGTTGTAAAATGGTGATAACACGTTGTAATTGACCTCTGGGAGCTGTAATCCAGAAATATCACCACTGGCCATCAAATATCAGAGTTTACAGCCGAACGAGACTCAGTGTTCAACAAAAAGCAGCTTGTGTCAACCAGTTTTAAATCTTAGTGTTGTTACTCTTTTTAATCAAAACCAGTCAGCCATTTTTTCTCTCTTTCAAAGACATGAAGACTCGGTAGTATGTAGAAGAAGGTCCAACACTGTTCTACTTCATCAGGCTAAAAGCTTCTAGTGTTTAACATGTTGGTTCTACTCAAGTGTTTCTGTGTGTGAGAAGTGCTCACATGCTGCTCGTGGCTGGAACGGATGTAGAAAGTACGACAAAAAGAGGTTTGTCCCATTCACGGTACTTTTGAGTTTTTCTGATGCAACATCCGTCACAGTTTCATCGTACTTAAACAATCAACTTAGAATTAACAAGGCAGCAACTGTCCAACACAACAGACATGGACAAGACTCAGGAGGATGAGACAGTCACAGGGGGGGATCCGGGGTGGATTCTCCCCCCCCCTTTTTGGTCCACAGAAACAAAAATTGTTCTTACTAGTTTAATTGTTATAAACTTTGGGCAAAATATGCACCAAAATGCAGAAAAATTACTTATTTTCAAAATGTTCTGGGGAAAAATAATAATAAATAAAAACGTAGTAATTTGTAGTTTTTGCAAAAAGGAGTTCTCCTACCACAGGAGCAACTCCAGCCTGACATACCATCTAAACATAAAACATGTTCAGGCAAGTTCCTCTGTTGCGAGTGTGGCTACCGGGAGCTCGCTCCGCCAAACACAGCTAGCTGAATTTGGCAAGTGAACGAGCAAATCCACAACAGAGAAATTAACGAATACTATTGGAAAGTGGGTTGATGCTGATTGCAGGCCAATTTCTATCGTTGAAGATGAGAATGAACCCTAACGAACCCTAACCCTAGTTTTACGTTTTTTTAATAATGCACCTGGCCTCATGAGGCACAGTTCACCAATAATAAAGTGGATTTAAAATCTTCTCTTCTTACTGTATTCAATTGATTAGTCATACGGTACAATTTTTAATATCCTAGAATTCAAAATCTGTATCAGAAGACCTTTAGCATATATGACGTTAAAATGCGATCAATTCAATTAATTAATCACTAAATCCCGTAATTAATTCAATTAATTTTTTTAATCGACTGACACAACTAAAAACGGCACTACAGCCCTCTTTTATAACGTAATCTTGATTTTAACATAAAAATCAATCATTTAGGTGGAGATTATAATTTTCCATGCTTGTTTTCAACTGCAGCATTTATCAAGATCACATTTTCTGTAGAAAAAAATCCTTTGGTGAGGATAGAATGGAAGATCGGACAAACGGGACAGCGTGGTGTCCACAATAATCAGGATGCTACATCAGTCCGTTGTGATGAACAAAGAGCTGAGCCGAAAAGCAAAGCTCTCGATTTACCAGTTGATCTACGTTCCTACCCTCACCTATGGTCACCAGCTGTGGGTGGTTACCGAAAGAATGAGATCACGGATACAAGCGGACGAAATGAGCTTCCTCTGCAGGGTGGCTGGGCTCTCACTCAGAGATGGGGTGGTTTGGGTATCTGGTTAGGATGCCTTCTGAACACCTTGCTGGTGAGGTTTTTCGGACAAGCCACACTAGGAGGAGACCCAGAGGCAGAACCCGGACCCACTGGAGACTATGTCTCACATCTGGGCATGGAACACCTCGGGATCCTCCTGGGTGAGCTGGAGGATGCAGCCGTGGTGAGAGAATGCCTGGGTTTCACATCTGAGGCTGTTGCCTCCCTGACCGGGCCCCCAAATAAGTGGAAGACAACGAAACATTTTCGTGTGTTTTTGAATTTTCATAAACAAAAACAAAAGAATTTAAACCTAAACCCATCGGTGTTGTCCATGACCCGGCCTGGCTTTGTGTCCTCAGGGTTACACAACCTCACATCAAACCTCCTAATGACTTCTCTGTGACCTTTCAGGACCACATTTCGTATTTCAACACCTAAAAAGACCCCAAACCATAACCTACGACCCTCCTTCTTACTTCTCTTCAACAAAATGTTTCTGATTATGTTATTTTTGATTCAATGCATGAAGCATTTGAATCTGCATGTGCAAGCAAGTGTCCGCCTGTTGTTTGTGCTGACCAGAGAACAGTTGCTGACTGCGCTCACCCCGGGTTATTTTTGGGTCATGTAAAGTTGAATTGCAACAAAGCTTCAAGCACAATCCTCCAGCAGGAAACGAAAAAATATATACAAATAGAGTTCTAAATCATTTCTTCTGCTGATCCGTGCAGCTGAGGAGGAACAACACGCTGCAGAACCGTCTGCACAGTTTTACAAATCATTTAAATCTTTGGAATTCCAGCATGGTCTAAATGAGAGTTTGAAAAAAAAGAGAGAGATAACGAGGAGGGGGCAGAGCAGAGGATGGAACATCAAGTGCTTTTACAAGCAAACAGAGAAACGTACTCCACCCTCTGGTGGTGAGATGAGAGAAATTTTACTGCTGTTTCCATCAGATCAGAGAACGTTGTGTCCACGTACGGGTGTGGAATACTGATGGCATGGTGCACGGGTGCAGGAGCTGCAGTCTGAGAGGCCCAACAGAAGCAGGCTGTGAAAGACGGGGTCCCATCTATGTTCATGTCTCTACGGTTACATCCTCACTGTGCATTCAGCCTTCTATATTCAATTCAATTTTATTCGTATAACCCAAAATCACAGAATTTCCGTCTCAATGGGCTTCACAAGAAAAAGAGGAATGTATTAACACAAATACACAGCAAGAAAAATAACTAACAAATGCTAACTAAACAAGACTAGCACATTTATGCACTTAGACTCTCCTTCTCGGTGAGGAAAAACTCCTAAAAAACCCATCAGTGGGGAAAAAATAAGAAACCTCGTGGGGATCCACATAAAAGAGAGATCCCTCCCCCGGGACGAGCAACCAATGTGTCAAAGATTATTGTTTAAATATTAGCTTATCCTACTCTACAGACTTGCGTCGTTTTAACTAGCGGATTTCCTCCAAACAATCAAAATTTATATCCGTTCATGCATTTGTAACACTTTTTGAACGCGATGTCTCCCAAATCACTGAAGTTCACTTTAAATGAACTGCCCACAGTTACTCAGTATCAACTATAGATGAACAGATTAAGTCAAGGTCATAAAGGTCGAGGTGACTAATTCCCCCAAACTGCTGAAGGGCTTTTGACAAAACAGCCCATAGTTATTCGGTACCAGCTATTGATGAACTGATTGGATCACCTCCTTGTTATACTGTATCTTTCCACTCTTTTTTTTTACTCACTCTATCTTACTCTATTCATCCCTCACCCGGAAAATTTGTGAGCTGCACTCCTACACCGCAGTAGGCTGCCACGTTGGCGCCAATGGTGGGAAAAATGAGGGGTTAGGTGTCTTTTCCAAGGACACTAGATGTGCACTGAGTGGGATGCAAACCTGCGAACTTCTGGTCCGCGGGCGAACGCTCTAACCACTGAGCCACCGTCTCCCCGTCTACTTATTCTTGGTTGTAGCTTAACTTGGCATGCTCTCATTGGCTTGACTTGAGGCCTATTAAAAATAATATGTACAGTAAATACGTTCATAAACAGTGGGCTCTCAAGGACGTTGAAAACCTCGACCAATCATTTTGTTACGGTCAATAAAACCGTTCATCCAGAGCGGGGGTGGGCAAACTTTTTTATTTGCGGGCCACATTGAGTTCTAATATTTGACAAGCGGGCAGCTAGATGGCATGCTTTGGTAACCGCTAGATTAGACCGATAGAATGGCGCGCTAGATTTTAAACAAGCGCGCTAAATGTTACATCAAGAGCGTTACATTTAAAATGTGGCAGCGCTAGGTCTGAAATCTAGTGCGATAGCGATTAAAAAATTCCATTTAGCAGCGCTAAGTTTGAAATCTAAACGCTTGATGTAACATTTTGTTTGTTTTAACATCTAACATGCTTGTTTACGTGTGTGTATTGGCCCTGATGGCTTTCCATATCTGTGTACAATGTTTATTTTGACAGCGTGTACATCACGGAGACACACACATTTTAATGGGAGCAGTGTTGTTGTTTTATCAACAAAGCCAATACATCTAGAGGGCGCCATCTAGTGATGAAACATCAGAAAATAAACCATTAACAAGGTTTATTTATTTAATTTTTTCAAGTTCGGCGGGCCAGATTAAAACCCGCATGTGGCCCGCGGGCCGTGGTTTGCCCATGCCTGATCCAGAGGCTGACAATCTCTTCAAATTTAAGGTTTAGGCGACAAGTATTTCTATTTGCTAGAGGCTTAAACAAATAAAAAGACCATCTTAAAACAGACTCCGTATTCAGAGAATCTTTCAGCACTTAGCACTCCAACATCTTCCATACTGTCATTAAGAACACGATGTTCAAGCTGATTTGCGCAATAGTTCCGTTTGCTTAAACTCGTCTTCTTGCTGTAGAAAAACTAAATTTGTCGAAAGTGGTTACTTCATACAAACACAGAGAGGATTCTATCTTTATTCGTGACGGGATTCAGAGATTTGTCGCTGAAATACCACTTAAAATTAAAGTACCCTTTAGAACCTCACAGCTCCGTGAAGCTGACCCCTCTTTAAAAAAAAAAAAAAGAAATGAAAACAAAAATAAACAAAAAATATGTCAATCGTTTGTGCTGTAAAAATTTTTGTTTGTGCTGTTTTATTTTTTTTATTTAAAGAAATACGATTGGACGATGACATCATCAGCCCCTCCTTCCGCCTAAAAATGCGAGAAAACTGCCAAAAATGGTGCTACGTTTGTGCTGATATGTGCCGTAAAAAATTTTTGTTTGTTTTAAGAAATACGAGTTGGACTATGACGTCATCAAAGAAGGCGACGCTCGAATATAAATGAAGGTCTGGATGACGTGATCGTCCAAATCGTATTTCTTTAAATAATAAAAAAAAGTAAAACAGCACAAACACATTTTTTAACAGTGCATAACAGCAAAAATGTAACACAAACGATTGACACCATTTTTATGAGTTTTTCTCGCTTTTTTAAGCAAAATGAGGGGTTGGATGACCGCAGATTGACCTATGAAAGAATCGTAAATATCTAAGAAAGAAAAAAATAGAACAAACAAAATTTTTACAGCACAAGCGATTGACATATTTTTTGTTTACATTTTTTTTTTTAAGATGGCCCAGCTTCACGGAGCTGAAGCTTACATCTCTTTTTTTTTTTTTTTTTTGCCTTGTCTGCATTAAATACAAAACATTTGTAATGTGACGCCCTCTAGTGCCTGTATGTGCCGTTGTTTCTAATTTCCACTTCACTCTACTGCTGGCATTAGGACTGTGGTGACTGTTGATTAGGCTCACCAGCGTCCACACAAAAGATCCAGTCTCACCTCCAATCTTCATCAGTTCTTCAAAAATAAGCCATTTCCACCAAGCGGCTGTTCCAGCTCCAGCCCACCCAACTTGGCACCACCCACCATATCTGAACCTACTGAACCCCACCGAACCCACTGGTTCTCCTTCCTGAGGCACATGCCAACAACACCTCATGACTCCGTTGTCTGGAAGGCAACCTAAACAGATGCCCAAGCCACCCACCATGCCTGGCTTCTCACGAAGGCTCCGAGCTCCTTACTGATGACACTCCTCCTCAACCTATTTCTGTCAGGATACCCTCACCTGCCGCCAGAGAGAGCCCTTCCTCCCTCACCTGGATTCCAACCTTATCCTGAACACCTGGGTGATTAGCCTGGTACCAATCAGGTATGCATCATGAGCCTGCTGCCTATTTGGGTGGAGACGGTGGCCGCGTGGTTAGCGCGTTCGCCCGCGGACCGGAAGGTCGCGGGTTCGCGTCCCACGGAGAGCATGTCTAGGGTCCTTGGAGAAGACACCTAACCCCCGCTTCTCCCACCATTGGCGCCGTTGAAGGGCAGCCTGCTGCGGTGTAAGGAGTGCAGCAAACAAATTTCCCCGGTGAGGGATGAATAGAGTAATTCAAAATAAACAAATAAACAAAATATTTAAAGGCAATCACCCTAGACTTTCATTTCGGGTCATTACCAACCCTTCCAGCCAGGTCTCCCTGGTTGCCTGACCATGATTGAACTCTTGAATCCTGAGTTAATCCTGTGTTCTTTGTGTTTAATAAACCTGGTTTTGATGTCCTACGATTGGATCCTCCTCCGTCCACATCCACAGATCCACACAATTTCTGGGCAAGGACCAAGACAACCTATGGAGGAAACTCAGTTTGGACACTCGTAATTGCAATCTTGTTCCACAGCCGGTGATCATTAGTGACAGTAGGAATATAGATCAACTGGTTCATCAAGAGCTTCGCCTTTTAGCTCAGCTCGTCTTTCACCACGTCGGACTGATCTTCTTCTTTTTCTTTCAGCATTTCCCTTCAAGGGGCGCCACAGCAAGTCAGTTTCTTCCATCTAATCCTATCTGCTGTATCCTCTTTGGTCACACCAACTATCTTCATGTCTTCCTTCACTGTATCCATGAACCTCCTCTTTGGTCTTCCTCTAGGCCTCTTTCCTGGTGGTTCCAAATTCAGCATCCTTCTTCCTATGTACTCTCTCTCGCCCCTCTATACATGCCCAAACCATCTCAGTCTTGCCTCTCGAACTTTATCCCCAAAACCTCTAACATGTGCTGTTCTCCTGATATACCCATTTCTGATCCTGTCCATCCTGATCACTCCCAGAGAGATCCTCAGCATCTTCATCTCTGCTACCTCCATCTCTGTTTCCTGTCTTTTCGTCAGTGCTACTGTTTCTAGACCAAACAACATGGCGGGTCTCATCACGGTTTTGTACACTTTCCCTTTCATTCTCGCTGAAACTCTTCTATCACACATCACACCTGATACTTTCCTCCACCCGTTCCAGACTGCCTGCACATGCTTCTTCACCTCTTTTCCACACTCTCCATTCCTCTGGACTGTTGATCCTAGATACTTAAAATCTTCCACCTTCTTTATCTCTTCTCCCTGTCACCTCACTTTTCCATTTGGATCCCTCTCATTCACACACATGTACTCTGTTTTACTCTCATCCTAATTACTGCGGACGCCACACCAATCCAACTGTAGGTCTCTTGTGCCATTCTTTTCTTTTCTCCCTCATGATCAAGACCTAAGATACTTCAATTCTTGCACACGAAGCAGGACCTTCCCCTAACTCGTAGAGGGTACTCCACCTTTTTGCTTTTTCCAGGAGAGCACCAAAGTCTCTATTTGATAGAGCTGGCTCCCGTCTCAGTTGCCGCTTCACATTTGGTCAAATCAGTCCAGTGAGTGTTGGAGATCGTGGCCTGATGAACAGGAACATGTTATCTGCAAAAAGCAAGAGATCGCTTGGGCTGTGCGTTGAAATTGTTCTCCATAGAACCCTGTCCTATCCAGCAATATGCCAAGCAGGATTTACCCTACCAAAGCCGACCTTGGAATAGTAGTATTTTGATGTAAATCCCAAATATCTGCATTTTGGTGTTATTTATTTGTTAGACCTTGGCGAGAGAGAACAGGGAACGAAACCCCACACCTCCACACCTCATCCTGCTGGGTTTCTGCCAGCCGGACGCCCCCACGCCAAGCAGCCCAGCAGCACACGGATGCACACACCTGTGTACATGTGCAGACAACCTCACACTGCTAGCTTCCACATAAATCAAACGCTTGGCCCTCCTCTCTGCTGTCCCAGCATGCACCCTGGTTACCTGGCCGTGGTCCTACGAACAGCAGCTGCTACCACAGATCTGAACTGGAGTTTCCACAGCATGGTGGCACACACACACATACACACACACACTTACAGAGTTCAACAACACACAAGTCCTCTTCAATGAATTCTTATTTGAAGGATTGAGGGTTTAAATGTAAGGTGTGTTGTCATGGTGATTTATTCAGAGTATCTAAGATATGATGGACGATATTTATGCCGATTAATAAGGAACCGAAATATATCAAATTATTACGATTGATCGTAATAACAAAATGTTACAAAACATGAGTAGAAACAAGAAAAAAATCAAAGTCACAATTTATTGAAATCGAAAAATAAAGATGAAATAATTATTTCATCTTTTTTTTTTTTTTAGCTTCCTCTGCAGGGTGGCTGGGCTCTCACTCAGAGATCGGGAGAGGAGCTCTGCCATCCGGGAGGAGCTCGGTGTCAAGCCGCTCCTCCTCCAGGTCGAGAGGAGCCAGATGGGATAGTTCAGGCATCTGGTCAGGATGCCCCCCGAGCGCCTCGTAGGCGAGGTGTTTCGGGCACGTCCCACCGGGAGGAGACCAAGGGGCAGACCCCGGACCCGCTGGAGACACTATGTCTCACATCTGGCTGGGGAACACCTCGGGATCCTTCCGGGTGAGCTGGAGGATGCAGTCAGGGTGAGAGAAGCCTGGGCATCCCATCTGAGGCTGTTGCCCCTGCGACCTGGCCCCGGATAAGCGGAAGACGTTCCGTTCCGTCATCTTCCACTTGTTCCGGGGTCGGGTCGCAGGGGCAACAACCTCAAACAGGAAGCCCAGGCTTCTCTCACCCCGGCTGCATCCTCCAGCTCACCTGGAAGGATCCCAAGTCGTTCCCCGGCCAGCCGTGAGACATAGTCTCTCCAGCTGGTCCGGGGTCTGCCCCTTGGTCTTCTCCCGGTGGGATGTGCCCAAAACACCCCGCCCACAAGGTGCTCGGGGGGGCATCCTGACCAGATGCCCGAACCACCTCATTTGGCTCCTCTCGACCTGGAGGAGGAGCGGCTCGACACAGAGCTTCTGAACAAAAAAACAAAGCCAAAAAAAGTCATGTTTCTGTTATTGGGTGAGTTTTCGAACCTCTGTCCTGCTGGAGACGTCGTTATGAGCGTTTATTAGAAATACTCATTGATCCAGATGTGTTCCTGGATGAGCTCCACCGCTGGTGAGCTAGAGGATGCAGCCGGGGTGAGAGAGGCCTGGGCTACCCGTTTGAGGCTGTTGCCCCTGCGACCCGACCCCGGAACAAGCGGAAGATAACGGAACGGAAGAGTGTTCCTGGATGGTGAGGCTTAAAAACAACACTCCTATATAAAAGCAGGGCACACATGCTACCTGTCCCCTCCCTGTGCACCTGAACTGGACCCAGTATAAATACCAGCATGTCACTGGGCTGCTGCAAACATCTGGGAGGGTTATATAAATACCAGAGGATCAGGGGTCTCGGCTGTGCAGCAGAAAATACCAGAATAAAACTCTACATCTCCATGTGAGCTTCAGAGACCTTGGAGATTAAATCTACTTTCTGCTTAAAGAGCAGATGTTCTGAACATAAATTAAGAGGAGCCCAATCAGGGACCCTCCTCATTACCCACCTGAGTTTCTGATGAGTCAGAAAAGATGCTTAATGATCATCTAGTCACTGAAGGACGTGTTAAGATGAGAGAACATGCAAAGTTAGCTAAACAAAGACGTCCTGTTCATCAGCAGATACACCCCGTTAGTCTGCAGGGAATATCCCCTTAGATCGGGGGTCCCAAGGACCTCTTTAAGAACCACCAAGGCTGGCTTTTAACAAACAAGAGTAAGCCTGGCAGCACGGTGGTGCAGTGGGTAGAACAGTAGCCTCACAGCAAGAAGGTCGTGGGTTCTAGTCCCGGGTGGGGATGAGGCTTGGAACACTGTCCTTTCTGTGTGGAGTTTGCATGTTCTCCCTGTGTTTGCGTGGGTTTCCTTCGGGTACCCCGGTTTCCTCCCACCTTCCAAAGACATCCAGTGCCAAATTGCCCCTAGGAATGAGTGTGTGTGTGGATGGTTTTATGTGTGTGGCCCTGCGACAGACTGGTGACCTGTTCGGGGTGTACCCTGCCCTTTGCCTTAAATCAGCCAGGATGGGATCCAGCACCCCCCGCAACTCCGAAAAGGGTAGACGGATAAGAAGATGACTGAATTACTCTATTCATCCCTCACCTGGGAAATTTGTGTGCTCCACTCCTTACACCGCAGCAGGCTGCCCTTCAACGGCACCAATGGTGGGAGAAACGGGGGTTAGGTGTCTTCTCCAAGGACGCTTGACATGCTCTCTGTGGGGGACGCGAACACGCGAACGCGCTAACCACTGTGCTGCCAAGGAAAGTTGAAAAAGGATCCACCTACGCTGTTTTATTGTTTAAATAAGTTTATAACTAGATCAATAAATATTAATTTTTTTTTACTTTGATTTTCACCTTAAATTATCTACAGTCAATATTGAGTAACTGTGGGCAGTTTCATTCAAATTATTACTGTAGTTTGAAAGATTTTGCAAATGATCCTTAAAAAAAAATCTTTATTAGTCCCAAAATGGGGAAATTACTGTGCTGCATTGCACCACAGCAGGCATCCAAGATGTTGCCAATATTGGAAGCAACTAGTGGTCAACTAGTGGAAGCAACTGGTCAGGGGTGGGCAAACTTTTTGACTCACGGGCCACATTGAGTTCTAACATTTGACTTTAACTTTGGTAATCACTAGATTAGACCAATAGAATGGTGCGCTAGATTTCAAACAAGCGCCAAATGTTACATCAAGAGCGTTAAATTTCAAATCTAGTTGCGCTAGGTCTGAAATCTAGTGCGATAGTGCTTAAAAACGCGCATTTCACGGCACTAGGTTGAAATCTGAGCGCTTGATGTAACATTAACATCTAACACGCTTGTATACGTGTATTGGATGGCTCACCATATCTACGCACAGTTTATTTTGACAGTGTGCATATCACGGAGACACACACATTGTAATGGGAGCAGTGTTGTTGTTTTCTCAAAGCCAATATATCCAGAGTTTGCCATCTAGTGACAAAACATCAGAATTGCAGGGGAAATAAAACTAATAAGTTTATTTAATTTTTCAAGTTCAGCGGGCCGGATTAAAATGTATAACAGGTCGCAGTTTGCCCATTCCTGACCTGGGGGATTAGGTGTCTGCACCAGGGACACAGAGAGGGCTCAGTGGGATTCCACCAGCTTCTCCTGTTCAGACAAACGCTACCACTGAGCCAATGCCTCCCTAAAAGTCAGACTAGGATGGGATTCGAACCCATGAGTCCAGAGCACAATGGATTAGCATCGCCATACCACCTAAACCGCCGTCCATTTTGGTTCAGCTAGTTATTATTAAAGCTACTTTGATCATATTTTGCTCATTTTTAAAAAAATATTCCACAAAATTGCTCTAGAATTTGATAAATTCTTTAAATATTTTCAAACATAACCGTTTTAGGCCAACATGGCAACTCAAGCAAGATTCAAACCAGTTTTTAAATCACAGGATGGTTCCCTTGTTCATTAAACATTTTCTGGTACCCTAAATATTTCAGCCAGGTAGGGATAGTTCAACATGACAAAGTCAGTTTCCTTAGCATCAGAGGAAAGTGGAACACTGGAGTGAAACTCGGACGTTAATGAGATGGATACCAGGTATCTTAGCAGGTCTTTACAGCTCCGAAGTTTCCCACAACAATCTCAATTCTTTTAAATGTTTCCCAAAAATGTTCAACTCAAGCCCCAATAAGAAAATGGAGAGGTACAAGTTTGTTGCCATTTTTAAAATTGTTACAACAGCACTCATCTATGGTCACCAGCTGTGGGTGGTGACCGAAAGAATGAGATCACAGATACAAGCGGCCGAAATGAGCTTCCTCCACAGGGTGGCTGAGCTCTCACTCAGAGATCGTGTGAGGAGCTCTGCCATCCGGGAGGAGCTCGGTGTCGAGCCGCTCCTCTCCGGGTCGAGAGAAGCCAGATGGGGTGGTTTGGCCATCTGGTCAGGATGCCCCTCGAGCGCGTCCCACTGGGAGGAGACCAAGAGGCAGACCCCGCACCCGATGGAGAGACTGTCTCACTGCTGGCTGGGGACTAACTTGGGATAATCCTGGGTGAGCTGGAGGATGCAGCCGGTAGAGAGAGGCCTGGGCTGCCCGTTTGAGGCTGTTGCCCCCATGACCCGACCCGACCCCGGAACAAGCGGAAGATGACGGAACGGAACAACAGCACTCGAACACAACTCAAGTTCTAATCTTAAACTGTGGACCACCAGTTTGAAATCCCAGGGTTGGATGATTCCTAATATCTACGAGATGTTCAAATAAAACACATTAAATCAAGTCTTTAGTATTTTATTAAACTCTGCAGACCAGTAGAAGATGGTAAACAAACACAGAGATGACCGGAGAGCAGTTTTTAAGCAGTCTCCTCCTTTGTGATGCGGTCCTTCTTGAGTGGTCCCTAAAGAACAAAGAGAAAGAGCAGAGGGTCAGTCTGGTGTTCCCTGATGGAGGTTCTAGTGTTTCCAGAGAGTGAACAGGGAACTAGCACAAACGGGCACTGCTCCCCTGCCTCACTGGACATTTCTATGGCACTGGAATGGAACCAGAGTTCACATGAAGAACTGAACCAGGTTACGAACAGTGCAGATATGAACACAATGAAGCCATCAGTAAAAATAACTTTGAGAGATTATACAATAATTTTACAATATTAGCTGAAAGTTTGAGGGGATCATTTTTCAACCCCTCCCCCATTTAAGGTTAATATTTTTATTTACACCTTAATCTTTCAATTTGTCAGAGTTAACTAAAAGTTTCAGTCTTACCATAAACGCCTTCTTCTCCTCCACGGTCTGGAAGCGGCCATGACCAAATTTGGACGTTGTGTCGATGAACTTGAGGTCGATTTTCTCCAGAGCGCGGCGGCTGGTCTGCACAAGCAGGGACTGAAAGAGGAAACAAACCGTTTAGAAAATCCATTCCGTTATCTTCTGCTTGTTTCAGGGTCAGGACGCGGGGGCTACAGCTTTAGACGGGTAGCCCAGGCCTCTCTCTCCCTGGCTGCATCCTGCAGCTCACCCGGAAGGATCTCAAGTCGTTCCCCGGCCAGCTGTGAGACATAGTCTCTCCAGCGAGTCCGGGGTATGCTTCTTGGTCTCCTCCCGGTGGGACGTGCCCGAAACACCTCGCCTGCGAGGTGCTCGGGGGGCATCCTGACCAGATGCCCGAACCACCCCATCTGGCTCCTCTCGACCCGGAGGAGGAGCGGCTCGACACCGAGCTCCTCCCGGATGGCAAAGCTCCTCACCCGATCTCTGAGTGAGAGCCCAGCCACCCTGCGGAGTAAGCTCATTTCGGCCGCTTGTATCCACGGTCTCATTCTTTCGGTCATCACCCACAGCTGGTGACCATAGGTGAGAATAGGAACGTAGATCGACTTGTAAATCGAGAGCTTTGCTTTTCGGCTCAGCTCTCTCTTTACCATGACGGACCGATGCAGCATCCTAGTTATTGCTGATGCCGCACCGATCCGCCTGTCGATCTCCCGCTCCATCCTTCCCCCACTAGTGAACAAGACCCCGAGATACTTAAACTCCTCCACTTGGGGCAGAATTTTTAGAAAATAACTATCCTAGATCAGGTCCTTACCTTGCGCAGAGTCAGCACTCTCTTCTTGGTTCCAACGACACAGCCCTTCACCATGACAAAGTCATTGGTCACCTCTCCATAGTGAACGAATCCTCCCTGCAGGTTGATGATAGAATCAAGTCAGCTCAGTTCACGGTAGAGTCAGAGTGTGCGGGTCACTACCACGTACCAGCGGGTTGATGCTCTTGTTAGACAGATCGTACTCTGTAGAGGCGTTGTTCTTCATCAGCTTCCCGTCCTTCGTGTGGTAACCCTGACCGATCTTGTAGATCTTCTTGTTGATCTCTGTACGGTGGTGGTACCCCTTCTGACCGGCACGGGCCACTGAGAAGGCCACGCGGGCAGGATGCCAGGCTCCGATGCAGGCCACTTTACGCAGACCACGATGGGTTTTGCGAGGCAGCTTCTTTGTGTGCCAACGGCTGGTGACACCTGAAAATCACATGTGCGGGGTTAAGACACGAGTTATGTGGACATGACAACTTTGTGGGTGCGGACAGGAAACACTGACGATGTAACAAGTCTGTGTAGTCCCTCATTCATCCAGGAGTGATCCATAGTAGAAAAAGTTTCAAAAAAGTCTTCTGGAAAGTTTAATTCTTGATCGAGACGTTTCGACTTCCATCCGGAAATCATTTTCAATCTGATAGAAATTAATTGAAAACTGGATCTATTTATACTAACCTAGGTAAAAGGTAAAAAATAGTAAGGACGGGCTCGACCAATGAGCCTGGGTTACCTATGATGGCTGGTCTATTGTAGCCAAAGACCAGTAAACGAACCCTATTATAATAATGCTAAAAGCCTAGTGAATAGAAATTCCTGCTAACGAGAGGCGTGAATCTGGGTCATGAGGTGTCCTCTTTGGTCCAGGGCTTCAGAATGCTGCTGTAAATCCCGGGCAGAATGTATCCAACGCCTCCACTCCGATTTAGTGAGGGATTCTCTTTCTTCACACCTCTTTCAAACCATCCAGGTGAAGATTCTAAGTAGAGAGAAAGGATTGTTTGAAAGAGAATCCCTCACTGAATTGGAGGCGTTAGATACATTCTGCCCGGGATTTACAGCAGTATTCTGAAGCCCTGGAACAAAGAGGACACCTCGTGACCCAGATTCACGCCTCTCGTTAGCAGGAATTTCTATTCACTAGACTTTTAGCACTATTACAATAGGGATCGTCTATCGGTCTGAGGCTACAATAGGAGCCATTCACGGCCATCATAGGTAACACAGGCTCATTGGTCGAGCCCTTCTTACTATTTTTTACCCTTTACTCAGGTTAGTATATAAATATCCAGTTTTCAATTCATTTCTATCAGATTGAAAATGATTTCCGGATGGAAGTCGAAACGTCTCGATCAAGAATTAAACAGAAGACTTTTTTGAAACTTTTTCTACTATTGACGATGTAGTTCATCTAATGCGCGTACCCTTGTATCCGTGACCCTTGGTGATTCCAATAACATCGATCATCTCGTCCTGAGTGAAGACGTTACCGACCGGCACGGCTTGCTCCAGCTTCTCACGAGCCCAGTCGACCTTATCAGAGATGGTGCCTCCGTTCAGCTGCACCTCCATGAGGTGGGACTTCTTTTGCCTGATGGGTAGCAGGCGCATCTGGACCACAAAAATAAAAAAAAAAGTCAATCCAAAACATGCGTGCCGCAGATAAACAGGAAGACATCCCTGGTCTCAGAAGGAAGGCAGCATGGAAACATTCCTCATTGCTATCGGGCGCCATGCCTGACGCAGGTTCCATGTTCACATCACTGACGATTTAAACACTCCCTGCAGGGGCGGCGGGGTACTGACCTGTGTGTGAGTAATGACACGGATGACCTGGCAGTACTTCTTCATGGCATTGAAGTCTCTCTCCAGCTGCTTCTTGCCTTCCTCGTCCTGCCATTTCTTGCAGTACTTGGTGAAAGCCTTCTTCTTAGACTTGTACCTGAGAGCACGGAGCGACAAGAGGTTGTCACCGGTCCTTCGTAACCCTCAAGGGGTCAGAGGAAGAACGCAGTGCAGAGCTGCTAGCCTCCCTCCATGTAGGAGAAACGAGGCTTCATCAGCACACAGATTTCGGCTCATGGCACAGTTTCTAAGAAGCACTTTCCACTGGCCAGAGGAGCCCGGAGCTCATCAGGACACGGGGCGCCTGAGCGGAGCTGCCACAGAGGCCACCGAGATGTTAGACTCGCTTGTTCTCCATCGTTCTCACCAGCGACTAACACCTGCTTCACCTACACGTGTTCGACTTGTTTAACTCACCAGTTCTTGTAGAAGCGACGCTTGCACTCGTCGCTGATGTGCTCGGCGAAGACGGTCTTGAAGGAACGCAGGCCACGGGGGGTGTTGACGTAACCAACGACTCCAACCACAATCATGGGAGGAGTCTCCACGATGGTCACCGCCTCCACCACCTCTTTCTTGTTCACCTCTGGATTGAAAATGACAAGATAAACTTTAGCTTCTTAAACTTTTAAGACGACAAAATCACATCAGATAGAGGGTCTGCGCTCAGTGCTCGACATTCAGCAAGGGGGTGTAAACCCATTCTGTCCGCCCGTCGAGAGACTCATCACAGGCAGAGCAAATAATTATAATGTGAACAATTAATTTGATTTGGATGCATCTTATTACATTAAAATGTTGTGGAGAAGTTCATTTATTTCAATCATAGATTTACAAAACCATCCAGAGCAATGGAGAGTGTGAAAAAGAGGTGAAGAAGCATGTGCAGGCAGGCTGGAACGGGTGGAGAAAAGTATCAAGTGTGATGTGTGATAGAGGAGTTTCAGCTAAAATGAAAGGGAAAGTGTACAAAACTGTGTGAGACCCGCCATGCAGATTGGTCTAGAAACAGTAGCACTGAAGAAAAGACAGGAAACAGAGATGGAGGTAGCAGAGATGAAGATGCTGAGGATCTCTCTGGGAGTGATCAGGATGGACAGGATCAGAAATCAGGGGAACAGCACATTTGTCAGGTTTTGTAGATACAGTCCAAAGCAATGGAGTGTGGAAAAGAGGTGAAGAAGTGTGTGCAGCCATGCTGGAATGGGTGGAGAAAAGTAGGTTCATGAATACAAAGAAGGAAGACATGAAGATAGTTGGCGTGACCAAAGACGATTCAGCAGATTGGGTTAGATGAACGAAACTGAGTTCTGTGGCGCCCCCTTAAGGGAAATGCCGAAAGAAGAATTTAAAATACACATTCCTACAGGTTCAAATTATTACATGTGTTCCAACACCAGGCTCAAGTCACTGCTTCTAATTTGACTTGTTAAAAGTGGAACATAAACGTTCAAGATTCACTTTTGGGGACCGATTTTTGAAAACCCCGACTAAAGATAGCAAAACTTTGACAATCCAGCTCTTTTTTTTTTTAATATACTTTATTCATCCCTCATCGGGACATTTGTGTGCTGCATTACACCGCAGCAGGCTGCCACCTATGACGGCGCCAATGGTGGGAGAAACAGGTAGTTAGGTGTTAGGTGTCTAGAAACTGTGCTGCATAAGGACCGCTGCAAACAAATTTCCCCGGTGAGGGATGAATAGAGTAATTCATTTTTCATTCTCCAAGCACCCTGGACTTTGACTTGGTGGGATGCAAACCCGCGAACCTCCGATTAACTTCTGGTCCTTGGGCGAACGCTACAACCACTGAGCCACCGACTCCACCAGTTTTTTTTTTCTTCTCATTTTCCTCCTGAGGACACCACAGATTCTCTCTGATAATTTTTCTAGTTTTCTGAACCTGCACATTTAAAAAGTGTTTTAATTTGTTAAAATATTGATCTAAATGAGCTTCTCCACGACACATTGATAGCTTGAGATGCACCTGAATTTAAAACAGTACTCACTAGAACCAGGTCTGTCCACCTCTCTGACAATGTGGGTCATGCCAGCCTTGTACCCCAGGAAGGCTGTGAGGTGCACGGGTTTAGAGGGGTCATCTTTAGGGAAGCTCTTCACCTTTCCACGGTGACGACGACTTCTTTTACGGGGCAAGAAGCCCAGAGATCCGTGACGTGGTGCTGAAAACTTACGGTGGGACTGTGGAAACAATAAAGCTGATTAATCTGTGAAAATAACTCTCTACTGTTAGCATCATTTACAGCTAAATTAAACTATGATTAAATCAACTAAATTAAATCAAATCAAACTTTTTTAAAAGTTTAAACTCTGATCTAATTTGTAGAGTTGAGTTAATTAAAATAATTTAGTGATTTATTACATTTTTTCTTGAAAAGCGTTTCTAGGCCTGGTTAAAACCAGCCATTTTGAACTCCACCGGTATGTCTGCACATGTTTCATAAAATCTGCAGTTTTACTAATAAAATCATCAAAATACTCAATAAAATTTAATATAAATTGCTTATAAATGTAGTTTAAATGTTATAAACATGTGAAACATGGTGGATGGTTAAGATTCAGTAAAGATAGATTGAGTGTTGATTCAAACTCACCATTTTGTCTCCAGTCCGTATGAAAGAGGAAGAGATGAAGGCTGATGGTGTTTATATATGTGGGCAAACATCGCGAGATTTAACAGGACTCTCGCCGGAAGTGACACCCATAACAACGTCACGTTTTCACCTTCAAACCACTAGATGGCGGTATTTATCTTGTAAATGTGAAGACATGCTAATATCTTATTTTATATTATATATAATACGATATATAAAATATATAAAAAAACTTTCGTGATACAATTTTATAATAAATGTATTATATATTTACTATAAATATTTTTGGATATGTATGCATTTGTATAAATATATATAAAACACATACAACATCTATTACCAGGGGCGGATCCAGGATGGCGGGAAGGGGTGTGGGGCCACACGTACCCCCGTTTTTGGTCCACAAAAAAAAAAGTGTTTCTACTACTTTAATTATTATATACTTTGGGCAAAATATGCACTAAAATGCATAAAAAATACTTAATTTTCAATATGTTTTGGATGTGATGCCACCAGACCCGGCAGCACTTTGGGTAGCACAGTTCCCCCACAGCAAGAAGGTCGTGGGTTCAAGTCCCGGGTGGGGACGAGGCTTGGAACACTGTCCTTTCTGTGTGGAGTTTGCATGTTCTCCCCGTGTTTGCGTGGGTTTCCTCCCACCCTCCAAAGACATGCATGCTAGGTTGATTGGCCGGTGCCAAAGTTGCCCCTAGGGATGAGTGTGTGTGTGTGTGTGTGTGTGTGTGTGTGTGTGTGTGTGTGTGTGTGTGTGTGTGGATGGTTGTATGTATGTGTGTGGCCCCGCGACGGACTGGCGACCTGTTCGGGGTGCACCCTGCCCTTCGCCTTAAAATCAGCCGGGATGGGGTCCGGCACCCCCCCGCAACCTCGAAAGGGACTGACGGACAAGAAGATGACTGACTAACTGGCCCTCAGACCCCCGTATACTGGCGAGCATCACAGGTGATTGTTTTGTCTATGACCTCACGCCCCCTCCTTTAGCAAATCTTGGATTTGCCTCTAATTTAGGTAGAGGTAACTGTAACCAAATATGAGGCCTCCTGAAGACATTCTGACCACATGCCGTGACTACATATCAGGCTTCTCTCTACTGGAGGGAGAACGGCTTTACTTCAAGTTCCTTGCCACAGCCATCCTGCAGAGCAAACAAGTTGGCCTCTTGTATTCAAGACCTTCTTCTTTCATACACCACCTGGTTAATAGAGAGCTTCACTTTTTCTCAGTTCTCTTTTTAGCATCATGGACTAGTGTAGTATCCTAATTAATGTGGACACTGCACAGAATTTCCTGTAGATGTTCTGCCCTGTCCATCCCACACTGTCCGTAGTAGTTCTGTCCAAGTACTGAACAGAATCGGTGTCAAAAGTACAGCCTTTGCTATCTGACATTCTATCAGAATGTGAACCATGCTTGAGGACCAGTCATACAGAGACCGTACAGCCCTGTCACAGGAGCTAAAGTACTTCGTAATCCCAGAGAAGTCCTTGATGAACACGTTCAAATGTCTTCTCAAGATCCAAAAAAACACATGTCTAGACTTGTTGGGCAAACTTTTATAACCTCTATGAGATTTTGAGTGGAGCTGAAGAGCCCTCCTCTCCACTATCTCTCATTGAGAGGGAGGCATAGCTCAGTGGTAGAATTGCCGTCTTTGGATCGATGCGTTGCTGGTTTGATTCCTGCTAAGCTCATGTCTAAGTGTCTGTTGAGAAGACACCTCACCCCCAGTTACTCCCATCATTGGTGCTGTCGTGGCTGCCTGCAAAGCAGCACAGGAATTTCCCGAGGGAGATAAAAAAGTCTTATTATTGATATTAACAGACCTTCGCAGGAAGGCTGTGACCTTGCATATTCGATATTCAATCCATTCCGTCATCTTTCGTTCATCCAGGGCCGGGTAGCGGGGGCAACAGACTCAGACGGGAGGCCCAGGCTTCTCTCTCCCTGGCTGCATCCTCCAGCTCACCTGGAAGTATCCCGATTTGTTCCCTGGCCAGCTTACCAGCGAGGCGCTCGGGGCGCATCCTGACCAGATGCCTGAACCACCCGATCTGGCTCCTCTCTACTTGGAGGAGGAGTGGCTCGACCCCGAGCTCCTCACGGATGGCAGAGCTCCTCATCCAATCTCTGAGTGAGAGCTCAACCACCCTGCGGAGGAAGCTCAATTCGGCCGTTTGTATCCACAATCTCATCCTTTTGGTCACCACCCACAGCTGGTGACCATAGGTGAGGGTTGGAACGTAGATCGACTTGTAAATCGAGAGCTTTGCTTTTCGGCTCAGCTCTTTCTTTACCACGATGGACCAATGCAGCGTCCTAGTTATTGCTGACACCGCACCGATCCGCCTGTCGATCTCCCGCTCCATCCTTCCCCCACTCGTGAACAAGACCCCGAGATATTTAAACTATTTGATATCCATGTTTAAATATATTTGTGTGCATTTACATGAACTTCTCCTTTCGGCATTTCCCTTCAGGGGGCGCCACAGCAACTAACCCATCTAACGCTCTCTGCTGCATCTTCTTCGGTCACGCCAACTATCTTCATGTCTTCCTTCACTGTATCCATGAACCTCCTCTTTGGTCTTCCTCTAGTCCTCTTTCCTGGTGGTTCCAAATCCAGCATTCTTCTTCCGATGTACTCTCTCTCCTCTGCACATGTCCAAACCATCTCAGTCTGGCCTCTCTGACTTTATCTCCAAAACCTCGAACATGTGCTGTTCCTCTGATCCTGTCCATCCTGGTCACTCCCAGAGAGATCCTCAGCATCTTCATCTCTGCTACCTCCATCTCTGTTTCCTGTCTTTTTCTCAGTGCCACTGTCTCTAGACCAAACAGCATGACCGGTCTCACCACGGTTTTGTACACTTTCCCTTTCATTTTAGCTGAAACTCTTCTGTCACACATCACACCTGATACTTTTCTCCACCCATTCCAGCCTGCCTGCACACGTTTCTTCACCTCTTTTCCACACTCTCCATTGCTCTGGACTGTTGATACTAAGTACTTAAAATCTTCCACCTTCTCTATTTCTTCTCCCTGTAACCTGAAAGGCTGTGACCTTGCATATTTGATATCCATATGTTTAAATATATTAGTGCGCAATTTGCATGAACGTTGTTGCAAAACAAGTCTTTTTAAAGAACATTAGTCATTTTATCAAAAATTACTTCATTCATTTGTCATTTTGCATCATTTTAATTCAATTTTATTGATGAAAACAAACATCATCTTTGAACGAAAGGCAGAAATGAGTTTTTAATCCAGTGTTTGTGCTTCAACATTTTCTTCTGTGAATGAAGAAAAAAACAACCAGAGATGACAGATAACATTTTCAAGACTTTCTTTGTCACCTGCATCCTAAAACTAAAAAAAATTGAACACACGTAGTATAATCTTATTCATGCACAGATGACAATGAAATTAAGAAAGAGCGAATCACGTGCTTCGTCTTTCACTGATCCTGAACGATTCCATTAACAAACATTAAAACATACTATTGGCATTTAAATTCACATTTTTGTGTAAAAATAAGAAACACATTTTTTCAGCTTAGAAAACAAATTTGGAAACCATCTACATAGCAGATGGTTTTATTCCTACAGGACCGTCTGAGGTGCAGCGGTATGTGGACACGCCATGCAGTTTGTCAATGAATAGGAAGCAGATCTTTTCTATTCATGCTCTAATAAACAGAATAAAGACAGACTTGTTCCTAGATGAGTTGGTTTTAAACAACCACATTCTCAATCATCCCAAGGTTGGTTTTATTTTGTTTTTATTACATTAAACCTGCAGCGAAGTACGTCATCCAGGGAAAACTTCTCCTTCCTACTCCAAGCAGCCACCTTTACCACATGGATCTTCATGTCAGTTTGTTGAGGTTTATCTGTTGGAAGAACGTCTTCCCAAATTCATAACTGCTTATCATGACGGCGCAGGCTGGAGCCACTTTGATGACCCGGGGCATGAAACCTGGAGGAAATAAATTGGTTAGAAAAGTGGTTTTCCAATCAGAGTGCTGAGAGAATTATTCAGATTTAAAAAGGGTGTTGTGGCTTTAACACTAGGACCGCCACGTTCTAAATCTACCTAAAGCGCCATGACCATCAATTTCGATTTTTATTTGTATAGCCCAAAATCACAGAATTTCCGTCTCAATGGGCTTCACAAGAAAAAGAGGAATGTATTAACACAAATGCACAACAAGAAAAATAACTAACAAATGCTAACTAAACAAGACTAGCACATTTATGCCCTTAGACTCTCCTTCATGGTGAGGAAAAACTCCTAAAAAATCCATCACTGGGGAAAAAAATAAGAAATCTTGTGGGGATCCACATGAAAGAGAGATCCCTCCCTGGGACGAGCATGCAATGTATCTAAAATTATTGTTTAAATATTAGCTTATGCTACTCTACAGCTAAATATCTAAAGAAGTCACTAGATGTTCTTCATCCTGATGGTAACGCGGGGGGCTTCTCAGCCCGGAGATATCCAGGACGGGGATGAGTAGATCCCCGTCCTGGGACCGTCAATGTGACCGCTTATGTAATTATTCATGTTTTGTGCTGCTATACCGCATAAATAAACTTTTACACTAAATTTTTAAAGTAATAATAATAATAGAATGTTAAATATTTTAAAAACCTAGAATTAAAAAAAAGCAAACACCAATACAAAATGATCTGATTTGTCAATAGCCTACTTTTTTTTCAACATTTTGCGCTTCTGCTTCAAAAATGTCCTCGTTAAAAATTGGCTATCGGTTATATTCCAATATGTTAACCTGAACTTTCAAGACTTATCATAGCCTACTTTATTCAGACAACATGGTATCTCTTCAATATTATCTCACTCAACCTTTCTAAAATATTTCTGTAATGGCGTCAGAGTCCTCCTTGTCTCTCTCCACAAATACACACACAAACACTTATGTGTGGCAAGAGGAATGGTGTTTGTTGCCATAACAACATGGCAACAACTTAGAATGCTATGTTGTTATGGCAACAAACACATTGCTATTACCATACATAAGTGTGTGTATATTTATATTTGTGGAGAGAGACAAGAAGGACTCTGACGCCATTACAGAAACATTTTTGGAAGGTTGAGCGAGATATTATTGAAGAGATATTGCGCAGCAGCAATCCTCCTATCAGCTGCGCCTGGTTAGAGGAGATAAAATACTTATAAATTTTGAAATGTTCATTTTTAGAACACAAAAACTACATGATAAAATAGAAAACATGTTTATATTAAAAGTCATAAAAGGTCAGCCTCCTAAGTTGTGTTTTATTTACTCTATTTAGCATATTAATGTGACGTGCAGTCAAATTGACTGCTGCAGCGGTCCTAGTGTTAAGAACGGTTTTACACACCATCCGTTAGAACACTACAAAGCGAGATGTTTTGCTTATGGATAAAATTAAACACGAACCTGCGAAAAGGCCTTTATAGCCCATCTCGGCCCAAATCCCTTTCATTATGTGCCAGGTGGATGAGGTCTTCTTTACCGAAGCTGGACGGAAAGAAAACAAACAAATCATTTTAAAAGTTCAAGCAACAAAGAATTAGTTCTCAGATAGTAGAAAAAAAAAAAAAAAAGAACAGACCTTCCAGAGCGTCCATCTCTCCCAGCTGAATCTGCCTTCGAGTTTTTACAACGTCAAACGGGAGAGTGAGGATCCCAGCGATCTGATCAAAACAAAGACTTTTACAACGTGCAACACTTTTACTACGTAAAACATGTTACAAGATTATCTACAACAATCAGAGTGATCAGAGTGACCTCTACTAAATGAGCCGTCTAATTTCGGGCAGACTTTTCCACTCATGGGCCATAAAGATCAAACTACAGTAGATGAACAGTGAGTTTCAGTACACAGCGCCAAGCGCTTAAAGAGCGCCCTCTCTCTGAGCTATGGTTGGCTTTTTCATTTTGAAACCGCAGGGGATGTTTTGGACCCGTGGTCATCTCTATTGTTGCTTCTGCGGAAACCACGTAGAGTGGAGGGAACATGAGAAGAAAAGTCCTGCTTTCTTTAGAAGGGTCCTGTAGGAGGAGGATGGTTGTTGAGGAGGATATGAGGCCCCGTCCACACGTAGCCGGGTGTTTTTGAAAACGCATATCTGCTGTCCTCCATTTTAGCAGAAGTATGCTTCTGAGTGTGATTATGAGCATGCCAGACCAGTAGAGGGCAGTAGTGATTTATTTCTCCTCCTTTGCTCCTCAACAAGAAGCAAGAGCATTGATTCACGCTTTCTACTCCCAGGCTGGATTACTGCAATGCCCTCCTTGTAGGGATCCCATGCAGGGGTTTACAAAAGCTCCAGCACATCCAGAACTGCGCTGCCCGGATCCTGATAAGGAGGCGCAAATACGACCATATCACTCCCATCCTCAAATCCCTCCACTGGCTACCCGTTAAATACAGAATTCAGTACAAGCTCTGCCTCCTCACCCATCAGTGCATACATGGCACTGCACCTGTTTATCTCCAAGAACTCCTAACCCTCCACACCACTGTCCGAGAACTCCTAACCCTCCGCACCACTGTCCGAGAACTCCTAACCCTCCACACTACTGTCCGAGAACTCCTAACCCTCCACACCACTGTCCGAGAACTCCTAACCCTCCACACCACTGTCCGAGAACTCCTAACCCTCCACACCACTGTCCGAGAACTCCTAACCCTCCACACCACTGTCCGAGAACTCCTAACTCTCCACACCACTGTCCAAGACCTGCGCTCCTCCTACTGCCTGCACCAACCAAGGACCAAACTTGGTTGGTGCAGAACCACCTTCCTTTACTGCATGTGGGGAAAAAAATTTAGGTTTGGGTTTTCCTAATTTGGCAGGTTGGCGAGGCACCCGCACCCCTCAGACCACAGTTTGCCTACCCCAGCGCTAATGTTTATAGTTATTGTGGATGAAAAGCCACAAAATTAGGGGTCGAAACAGTAGAGAATCAATTTCTGTGACTGGAAAAGGTCTCATATGATCATCTGATAAGTGGGTGTGAAATCTTTCTGTGTACTCACAGCTCCAGAGACGGCTCCTGCGGTGAAGCTGATGGAGAAGTTGGCCTGAGGTGTCTGATACTGTCCACACAGCTGGGCCTTCACCAGCTCGTAGTTAAACCAGTACAAAGCTGCACAAACACACAGAATTTCAGGTTTTAACTGGAGAATTTCTCCAAAGATTGTAAAAGTAACAGATTAAAATATTTTGTGGATCGTGACCGAAAGAACAACATCGGCAATACAAGCGGCTGACATGAGCTTCCTCTGCAGGATGGCCAGGCTCTCACTCAGAGATAGAAGTACAAGGTCTACCATCTGGAGGGAGCTCGAAGTAAAACCATTACTCTGCTGGGTTGAGAGAAGCCAGATGGGGTGGTTCAGGCATCTAGGTAGGCTAACTCCCAAATGCTTTGCTGACCTGGTGACCTGCATCGGTCCGTCGTGGTAAAGAAAGAGCTGAGTCAAAAAGCAAAGCTCTCGATTATAAGTCAATCTACGTTCCAACCCTCACCTATGATCACCAGCTGTGGGTGGTGACCAAAAGAATGAGATCACGGATACAAGCGGCCGAAATGAGCTTCCTCCACAGGGTGGCTGGGCTCTCACTCAGAAATCGGGTGAGGAGTTCTGCCATCTGGGAGGAGCTCGGAGTCGAGCCACTCCTCCTGCAGGTCAAGAGAACCCAGATGGGGTGGTTCGGGCATCTGGTCAGGATGCCTCCGAGCGCCTTGCTGGTGAGGTGTTTCGGGCACGTCCCACCATATCAGGTAAACATACGTACTTATAGAACATGCTTCATGTCTCTATGGAATAAAAACTAAATCTGTAAGTCTGTAGGTTTTAGAAAAATGTACCAGAGAAGGGGACGTCTCTGAGGACGGTGGGCCCCCAGCCCCTCCACAGAGACAGCAAGCCACCTTGAGCCACGGAGGAGCGGATACAAGTCCTCAGCTCGCTGTAAGACAACTGTCTGGACTGCATCTTGGTCCGGACCAGCTCCAGAGGACTGATCACTGTCACAGCTCCCACTGCAGGACACAAACACACACAAACACACACACACACTGGTCAGAGATGACTGCTGACGTAAAACTATCAACAGTAAGTCTTTATTTCCTCACATCTGGCCAAACCGCCGGCGAGGAGAGGGACGTGGTTGCCCTGGTAACCGAGACCAAACCTCAGGAAGTCCCTCAGCTGGTCGTAGCAGGTGAAGTAGATAACTGTGGCTGGTACGGCCATGACTCTACACACACAAACACACACACACACACACACACACACACACACACACACACACACACACACACACACACACACACACACGTGTGAGTACACAATTATTATTCAGCAGATGAACATGATCTCTGAAACCAGAAGCAAAAAAAAAATCATTTTTAAAAATCATTTCCATCTGGGAGGAGCTCGATGTCGAGCCGCTCTTCCTCCAGGTCGAGAGGAGCCAGATGGGGTGGTTTGGGCATCTGGTCAGGATGCCCTCCAAGTACCTCGCTGGTGAGGTGCTTTAGGCACGTCCCACCGAGAGGAGACCAAGAGGCAGACCCCGGACCTGCTGGAGAGATTATGTCTCACAGCTGGCTGGGGAATGACTCGGGATCCTTCCGGGTGAGCTGGAGGATGCAGCTGGGCTTCCCGTCTGAGGCTGTTGCCCCCACGACCAGGGGGGCAACAGTAGAATTTTTGAAGTAGAATTTTTTTTCCAGATTTTATTTACAACACATTTTTTATTTGAAACCATCTCAAAGTGTTAAAAACTTAAAAACAACTAAATCAAGAAAAATGAGCAAATAAATCAAGTTAAACTGAAAAATAATTTGCTTCAAAAGACTTCCTGAAAAAAAAAAAAATCCCATAAAACCCTCTAAAAAAAAAATTTTTCCCATAAAACCCTCTAAAAACAACTGAAAAGTGTTACAAAATAATAAACCTAGTGAAATGTTGAAACGGGACACGTTGAGCTGATAATCTTTGATAGATATGTTAATAAAAAGAGGTGAGAATTTAAAAATATAACAAAAATAAAGAACAAATCAGTAAAATTTAAAATGTTATCAGTTAAATTATTAAGAATAATTGATGTAAAGTAACGTAATGAATCATATTTCTTTTCGGTATAATCTCCTGCACAGTAACGTGAGACTACAGGCATTGTTCTGTTACATGATGGGAGTCTAAAACTAGGTCACTTCTCTGCAGGTGAACTTTGGATTTATTACTTCCACACTCGGTGAACATTAAAAGACTCTGATAATCTTTTATTTGTCGAACCAGGTCAAAAGAAATGCACCTCGTTGGATGTGCATAGAAATAAAAGCAATCACAAAATGGGTTTGATTCCCACTGAGTGCACGTCTAGGGCTCTTGGAGAAGACACCTAACCCCCCATTTCTCCCACCATTGGTGCCCTGCTGCGGTTTAGTAGTGCAGCGCATAAATGTCCCCGATCAGGGATCAATAGAGTACTGTTTCGTCCCGTTGTCTTCCGCTCAACTGCGGCCAGGTCGCGGGGGTAATGCCCTCAGACGGGAATTGCTAAATTCAGCTAGCTTGGTTTGGCGGAGCGAGCTCCCGGTAGCCACACTCGCTACAGAGGAACTTTCCTGAACATGTTTTATGTTTAGATGGTATGTCAGGCTGGATTTGCTCCGGTGGTAGGAGAACTCCTTTTTATTGTATTTATTGTACCGTCTTTATTATTTTTGTATAAAAACTTGCCTTTCAGTGGCCTGACTCAGGGGCGAATCCAGAATTTTCTAAAGAGGGGTATTAGGTCATAATTAATTGCGTTAATTTTTTGAACGCGTTAAAAAGCGGTGAAATCAATAATCGTATTTAAGCGTTAAAATGACAGCACTAGTCAATACATTGTTTTGTCCACATGATTATTTGATTTCAGAGGTTTCGTGTTCAAACTGTATCCAATTAAACTCATTTATTTAAGACGTTCCTCTAATAATTTCCGGTTGGGACTCACAGTGTAGGAGGCAGGCCACTCCACAGAGACCGGACTCCTTCATGACGTGTGATTTTCACAAAAGCATCCTGCGGTACACGAGACATCGTGGTTAGGTGTAAAAATCAACTTTCATGTATGATTCTCACTTAAAAAAACATTCCTGAAGAGTTTTCTATTTAAATTAAGCATGTTTGAAAAATTTGCATGCCATCTGGGTACTATTGGAACACTAAAATGTTCATGGCCACGGATTTTGTTCATAGCCTTGGCTGCATTCTAAGTGTTTTATTAGCCTTCAAAAAGATTTATGCTGAGTTATAAAAAAAAAAAAAAAAAACTCACAAGAGTCCCGCTGAAATGAGTTGGTTGTCTGTACCAGCTGGTGCAACTGGTTCTGTTCTGGCAGACGTAGATGTGATCCATCAGTCCGTTGCAATACAGGAAGCACTTCCCTGCAAAAAATAATGTCAGGGTGAATCAGCAAATAGCAGCAGAGGGTAGTTCTAAATAATTCAGCAGTGCTAGGGTGCAGATATCAGGTCTGCTCTCCTTGTTAGAGTCTAATGTTTACCTGGTTCCCACAGAGTACATAAAAACATATTTTCAGAAGGGTCAGAGATAACAGTTTTCGGAGAATCAAACTAAAAACACCAGCAGATCCACCAGGCTAACATTATTTGTCCGTTTGATTGCCTAACAGAAATCAAAAGATTAAAATGTGCAACGTGTCAGCTTGCTGCAGCAGCGGTCAATACTTACACTTGGAAGCACGGCCCACAGCTCCCCATGGAACAGATTCACTGGCTAAAGCTTGGGATCGAAGCCAAACAAAAAGCAAGATGAGAAGACAGTGCAGACAAATACGACCGGGTTAGTATAAAAAGCAAAGCCAGATAACAGGAGCAAACGTGACCTGAGATCTACTGACTCATTTCCTCACCTTGGTGGAACGTTGTCTGCTGAGCCTGCAGCCTTATCTTCACAACGTCCAGCGGTGTGACTGTAAACAAACACAACAGTCATCATCAACCTGTAAAGGGAAAAAAAAAACACCAACCCAACAACCTTTCTGCGAAGGAAAGGTTTTTTTTCTCGTTTCTAAAAGTCTGACCAAATAGAGATGTGAGGAGGGCTCCAGTGCCAGAAGCCAGCATCTGCTGCACCGGAGAGATCGCAGCCATTTGGCCGCCAACTTGCCGCTCCCCCATCTTCCCCACCTGTCAGACAAAAAGCAAAAAACAAAACATTTTTTATATAAAAAACTCAAATATGTTCTGTAACCATAGCAACCAACTCTTCTCTGCTTTTTTGTAGCATGTTGGTGTTGGCGTTTCCAATCCAGTCAATGGCATTTATGTTACGTAAAAACAACTGTGAGGGAACAATGCCGTCTCAAAATACCTGCAATCTTACACCAGCTGGGTTAGCGTTATGTCAGAAAGGTGACGCTCATTGGATACTTATATAACAGTGAGGTGAAGGCGTATGTAAACACTCTATTTGAAAAGTTCTCCCACTTAGAAAGTATGAGTGGGGTCTGAAAATTGGGGTCTATGTTAAATGACTTAATCCGACTAAACCTCTCAGATTAATATTTATTTTAAAAATTTTAAAAAGTATGTCTTTTAGACCAGGTCCCCACGTAGCTGGGTATTTTTGAAAACACATATCTGCTGTGCACTGTTTTAGGAAAACGCTCGTGTCCACACGTATCCGTTTTCAAATTATCCGCGTCCACACGGAGCCGTTTAAATACGCTTCTGAGTGCGGTAATGAGCATGCCAGACCAGTAGAGGGCAATATTGATGTAAATGTAAGTTCTGAGCTATCCAATCAGAGCACCTCTGTCGTCATTTCCGCAAAACCTGAAACATGGCGCCAGGCATCTTGTTTGTGTGGACCGACAAGTAACTGGAATTGTTTTTAAAAGTCGTCATTGACTATAAAGTTAATAAAACACGGAAAAATATAGATTGGGTCCATGCTGCCCAAACCTTGTTTGCGATCCAAACAAGGACGCACACGAATGACGTATGTGCATTACTTGTCGCAGGTAGTGACGCATAAAAATGCAAATCTCCGTTTTCGCACGTCCACATGCAAACGCAAAAACAAAGCTTTACAAAATCTCCACTTTGGCCGAAGTTTTCAAAATTGCCGGCTTTGAGTGTAAAAACCCTCCGTTTTTGTGTGGACGGCAGGCCAAAACGTATAAAAATATAGGCATTTACTTTTGTCCATCATGGAGAATCATGACCATCCTCTCTACCCACTCCTTGGACGAACAGCGGAGCTCCTTCTCCAAGAGGCTCAGACAGCTCCGCTCGAGAACATCTCGTTATCGGAGGTCTTTCTTTCCGTACGTGATCGGGCTCTACAACGACTCATTTAGCAGATAGGAAGTTGATGTTGTGACACACAAATTTCCCATGTGTGGGATCATTAAGGTATATTCTGATTTTCAAAAATACCCGGCTACATGTGGACGGGGCCATAGATTTCCAAATAAAAAAATCCCAGCAAACATCACCAAAACAAACTTCTATTTAACTCAAAGACAAAATCAGTGTTATCTTGTATTTATCAAATAATTAAAACTAAAGCGAATCTGATTTTGCAATTGTTTGCATGATATCGATCAGATTTCATCAGACTATTTCTATTTATATTCATTTCAAGTATTTTGAGAACATTAAATAACCCCGTTTTGACCGAGGGGTTGCTCTCTTATCTATAAAAGTAAATACAGTTTTCATTTGTATTGCGATCACGTGTGGCATTTGCCGACGATGAGTGTAGCTTGTATCAATACTTGAGAAAATTTGCAATGTTATTGGTTAAGATATTTCTAACGATATCTATTTTTTTACACGACTTTAGAAATCTCTTTGTCCTCAGCCAGGTTAGTAAACGACTGAAAACGTTCTTCTGAAGATGAAACAGGTAGCGTTTTTCAACAATTCGCAAAAACACAGGAAGTTCAAATACTTATTTTGGCTCATTGTAAGTCAAAAATAAAAAGAATCAGGAGAAAATTAATTCGCTGCTGACTGTGAGTTAGCCTAGCAACGTAGGTCGAGGAGGTCGAGGTGGAGTTGTTAAAATACGGTCCTTGAAACTTTAGATAGCTTATCTTTTATTTGCATGTTTTTCAATCTGCACATGCAGCCTGCCAAAGCCTCGCCTCCTGATCCACTTAAACAAGCGTCCGCCTCAAACTTGCCTAAGCTGAAACACTAACCTTTGTCTTCACGTGCTGGTACAATTTTATAACCATTAGTTTAGCAAGACGGTTAAAAACAGACATGCACAGAATCGACGTGCAGAGGAGTCAAAAAAATTTTTCTTGAGATGGCACAATAATAAGCCATGTTTTTCAAAAATGATTTATTACTAAAAGCTCCATAAAATACTTAAAAATGGGCAGTTACTTGTGATTAAAGAGGCATAAAGTACAAAAGTTGACTTAAAGAGGTTAAACGTGCTTCAAAATTATAAAAATAACTCATAAAGAACCTTCTAATTTTTACATTCGGACTTGTTTAGAAAAAAAATACTATAATTATGTTGATTTTTAGCAGCATTCTGATCATCGTTGATGCAGTTTTTACACAAAAATAGGGGTTTTAATGTGATTTAAAATGTGAATATTGGGGGGGAAACAAATTGGTAGCGTTTGGGAAACAAAAATCATCATGAAATGGGACCACCACTTCAAATCTAGGTCAAATAAACGATAGATTGTATAGATTGCGATGTGTTAGCTGAGTGTGGATTAACAAAAGCAGTAACACACCAAATTTAAAAAATCAGATTTTGTGGATGAATCTTTTGTGTAAATTTGCAGTCAAATCAAACTAACTTTAGAAGCTGTAAAATTGTTTCCAGTGTTGAATTAAAGTGACTATAAGGCCGCGACTTTCAACCATTGTTCGTGGAAAATGATCCTATTTTCCTTTAGATAGCACTGGTAGCTCCTAGAGATTGTTTTGGTAGACCTCATGGTGTTAGTGTAAAAAAAAAAGAAAAAAAAAAAAGATGGATTTAAGCGTATTTATTTATGGACGCTACATCGTTCCATCGTGGTAAAGAGAGAGCTGAGCCGAAAAGCAAAGCTCTCGATTTAAAAGTCGATCAACGTTCCAACCCTTACCTATGGTCACCAGCTGTGGGTGGTGACTGAAAGAATGAGACCATGGATACAAGCGGCCGAAATGAGCTTCCTCCGCAGGGTGGCTGGGCTCTCACTCAGAGATCGGGAAAGGAGCTCTGCCATCCGGGAGGAGCTCGGTGTCGAGCCGCTCCTCCTCTAGGTCGAAAGGAGCCAGATAGGGTGGTTCGGGCATCTGGTCAGGATGCCCCCCGAGTACCTCGCGGGCAAGGTGTTTTGGGCACGTCCCACCGGGAGGAGACTAAGGGGCAGACCCTGGACCCACTGGAGAGACTATGTTTCACAACTGGCCAGGGAACGACTTGGAATCCTACCGGGTGAGCTGGAGAATGCGGCCGGAGTGAGAGAGGCCTGGACTACCGGTTTGAGGCTGTTGCCCCCGCGACCCGACCCCGGAACAAGCGGAAGATGACGGAACGGAACATTGGTCTGTCGTGGTAAAGAGAGAGCTGAGCCGAAAAGCAAAGCTCTCGATTTACAAGTCGATCTACGTTCCAACCCTCACCTATGGTCACCAGCTGTGGGTGGTGACTGAAAGAATTGGACCACGGATACAAGCGGCCGAAATGAGCCTCCTCCGCAAGGTGGCTGGGCTCTCACTTAGAGATCAGGCGAAGAGCTCTGCCATCCGGGAGGAGCTCGGTGTCGAGCCGCTCCTCCTCTAGGTCGAAAGGAGCCAGATGGGGTGGTTCGGGCATCTGGTCAGGATGCCCCCCGAGGGCCTCGCGGGCGAGGTGTTTCGGGCACGTCCCATCGGGAGGAGACCAAAAGGCAGACCCCGGACCCGATAGAGAGGCTATGTCTCACAACTGGCCGGGGAACGACTTGGGATCCTTCCGGGTGCGCTGGAGAATGCGGTCGGGGTGAGAGAGGCCTGGGCTTGCCCGTTTGAGGCTGTTGCCCCCGCAACCCGACCCCGGAACAAGCAGAAGATGACGGAACGGAACGGATTTATGTTTATTAGTATGAAACCCTGTAATTTTATGTAAGTCAGGTCTGTCCTGTAACCATAGCAATCCACTCTTCTTCTCTGCTTTTTTTTTTGCATGCTGCTGTCCATCCCTCCCAAAAATGATCCCAGATAATAAATTATATTTTCTACATGTTCTTGAAACACTAATAGAAAATTTGGGAAGCTTTTAAAAGCAAAATATTGCAGATTCTAATGAAATCTCACATTTTCTGTAGGACATTAAGAGGAAAAACTGCACTTTTTGTTTCCAAAAAAACATTAAAAGATAACAAAATAGGTTTTAATGTGTTGATTTGATTCTTATTCAGGAAACTATGTGTGCCTCAAGATTTTTTTCGATGTCAAAAATGTACTTTGCCATAAAAAAAGGTTGAAAAACACTCATGTAATGGTTACAAAACCTAACCTGAAAAATAACACGCCTTGTACTAACATGTGCGAGCCACATGCTAGCACAAGCAGCTAGCGTAGAAAACACGATAAAATAAATATTACAATTAAATTAAACTATTTGGAATCTATTTAATTTAATAAAACACAATGAGCTCTAAAATCAAACAGAGGAGTGAAGAACACAGTGTTCTTATTTACTAGCTCAGCATTTTGAGAAATTTAAAGATTTTTAAATTCACGATAGAGCTAAAAAAAAAAAAATGGTGGTTGATTTTATGCGTAAATTAACACGCAAAAAATAATATAATTTAACAGCGTTTTATTTATTTCTTTTAAAAAATATAGCCTGGTTAGCAGAGTTGGTTGCTAGTTGTTTTTTAGCTTGTTGTTTGTTAAATAAAAACTAAAATGACTCACCTCTACTTAAATTGCCAGATTCTCTGGATAATTGGGGTGTTTTCACCCATGTTAGTTAAAACCAAGCTTGTTGTCATTCGTTCTTTTAACTTGTTTATCATAAGAACAGCTCGTCGTTGTGTTTTATCGGAATCTCGCTGAATGTCGTCAAGGCTCGAGCAAAATGTCACGTAGCGCTTTACGTTCATTTTACGTAGAATAGATCTACGTAAAATGATGAGACCGACCTCCTAAAAAAAAAAATAGAACAAAGTGTCTTAAAATGTTTTGTGAGGGTTTTTTGTGTGTATTTGTGAGTCTGGGGTTCTTGTCATCAAACTTATATTGGAAAACCGTGAGCTTTTTTTTTTTTTTTTTTTTTTTTTTTAGGATTATATAGATTAGCTCATATGAAGTATTATTTGCAGGGGCGAATCCAGAATTTTCTAAAGGGTCCAGGGGGCATTTTCCCCCAGAACATTTTGAAAAATAAGTAACTTTGCCCAAAGTTTATAATAATTAAAGTAGTAAGACCAATTTTTATTATTATTATTTTTTGTGGACCAAAAAGTCAGAGAAGTAATCTTAGTTTCTTTCATAAACCAATCAACCCTGATTAAAGTTTGTATTTAAGTTGAGTCTATCATGCAGTTTTGAGTTGATAATAGAAAATATCTTTACAAGTATAGGCTAGTCTGCAACATCAGACAATCAAGGAAAAACATGCTTTGTGTTCAATAAATTGAAATTAATCACTGACTTTTCATGTGGATCACTTTTCTTGTGAATCTGGAGAAGGCATTTGATCATGTCCCTAGGGGACTCCTGTGGGGGGTATGGAGTCTCGGAGCCCTTAGTACGGGCTGTCCGATCTTTGTACGACCGGAGCCAGAGCTTGGTCCGGATAGCTGGCAGTATGTCGATTCCATTTCCAGTGAGAGTTGGACTCCACCAAGGCTGCCCTTTGTCACCGATTCTGTTCATCACTTTTATGGACAGAATATCTAGGCGCAGCCGAGGCGTTGGAGGGATCCAGTTTGGTGACCTCAGGATCAGATCTCTGCTTTTTGCGGATGATGTGGTCCTGTTGGCTTCATCGGATCGTGATCTCCAGCTCTCGCTGGATCGATTTGCTGCCGAGTGTAAAGCGGCCGGGATGGGAATTAGCGCCTCCAAATCCGAGAACATGGTCCTCGTCCAGAAAAGGGTGGAATGCCCCCTGCGGGTCAGAGACAGGGTCCTGCCCCAAGTGGAGGAGTTTAAGTATCTCGGGGTCTTGTTCACGAGTGGGGGAAGGATGGAGTAGGAGATCGACAGGCGGATCGGTGCGGCGTCAGCAATAACTAGGACGCTGCATCGGTCTGTCGTGGTAAAGAGAGAGTTGAGCCGAAAAGTAAAGCTTTCGATTTACAAGTCGATCTACGTTCCAACCCTCACCTATGGTCACCAGCTGTGGGTGGTGACCAAAAGAATGAGATCGCGGGTACAAGCGTCCGAAATGAGCTTCCTCCGCAGGGTGGCTGGGCTCTCACTCAGAGATCGGGTGAGGAGCTCTGCCATCCGGGAGGAGCTTGGTGTCGAGCCGCTCCTCCTCCAGGTCGAAAGGAGCCAGATGGTGTGGTTCGGGCATCTGGTCAGGATGCCCCCCGAGCGGCTCGCGGGCGAGGTGTTTCGGGCACGTCCCACCGGGAGGAGACCAAGCGGCAGACCCCGGACCCGCTGGAGAGACTATGTCTCACAGCTGGCCGGGGAACGACTTGGGATCCTTCCAGGTGAGCTAGAGGATGCGGCCGGGGAGAGAGAGGCCTGGGCTGCCCGTTTGAGGCTGTTGCCCCCTGCGACCCGACCCCGGAACAAGCAGAAGATGACGGAACGGAACGGAAAATCATGTTTCAATTTAAGAGAGTGACTGAAAATTATGATCTAGAAATAAATAAAAAAAAAAAAAAACAACTTGTGTTTTCTGTGTACTTTTCAGGCTTTAAAGGTCCCCTATTATGCAAAACTGACTTTTATGAGGTTTTAACCTTTTATTTTACTTAGTACTACCCCAAACAATCCCCCAAAGTGTGTTTTATTGTGATTCATGCTATTTTGAGATATTTAAAGTCAAAGTAAGGGGCGTGTTCTCCAAACCTCTAACGACTGGTGTAACATAGTGACGTACATCTGTTTTTTGTTCAGCCCCCTGCAGCTCAAACACCCTCCCCCACTTCTACCTGCTCTCCACCCTGATATCCACCCATTTCCGTGCTTCACTCTACTGTGAAGTACACCTCGCCCCTCCCGCTCCACGCTGTGCTGGGTGGGTAGGGAAATCACAATGAATGACAACCAATCGCAACCAACGGGGCGGGTCCCGGGAAAAAAAAAATAAAAAAAGACTGAAACAAGCTGTTTTGACTTCCGGGTCTGAAACTGCGCTCCTAAACAGGGTAGTATTTAAAAACTATTGTGTTGAGATTGTGGCGGAATGTAAAATTATGCATATCAGATACATAGCACAGGATAAAATAAGGGAAAAAAAGCATAATAGGGGACCTTTAATAAGGAACCAGATCTACAAATTTATTGCATTCCGAACAACTCAAAAATTACGCATCATGGATACAATCGGCTGAAATGAGCTTCATCTGCAGTGTGGCTGAGGTCTTGCTAAGAGATAGACAAAGGAGCTCTGCCTTTCAGGAAGAGCGCAGAGTAGAACCTTTGCTTCTCTGAGTTGAGAGGAGCCAGATCGGGGGGTTTAGACAGCTGGTTAGGATGCCTCCCAAACACCTTACTTATTGAAAACTTATAACTTCTAAATACAATCAGATTTAAAAATTTTGTTCCTAACATGTTAATGAACTATATATAAACCACACATAAATACATATGGATATGATGATTGAAATCTTTTGTTTATCTGGGATTTTTTTGTTGTCAGCCATCTTGGTAAGGGCAAGTGTCCATCTTGGTAAGGGCAAGTGTCCGCCATGTAAACCTTGTGACTTAAAAGCCAGAAAATCCTCCTGCTGACAACTTCAGGTTTTAAAAGTTTTACTGCAAATACAAACAAAAAATATGGATATATAGGGCATTATAATGGACACAAATGAAGGGGCCAAGTCTCAGGGGCCCAAAGGGTCACCAAGAACAGCCTTGTACCTATGATTCGTACCTCTTTTTTTCCAAAACAACCAATAGATTTGTACGTAAAGCCACAGTGCAAACAAGTTTGTCCCACTGATAGAATGTAATCTATGTAACAAAACATGAACAATCAATAAATAGTTTTCAATCAGTGACAAAAATGACATGAAAAAAACAAAGTGGAACAGTTATTTAAAGAGATTGTAAAGAAATTTAGTGCACTCCCACTTTCTTTGTTCTCTCCGTCCTTCTTCCTCTTTGTTGGGTGTGTATTAACTCGTGCAGGTCTATTAGGCAAGCAGAGTTGTGGTGAGACACCTATCAACTCACACCAGGCGTTCAGTCTTTCAAAAAGGTAAGTCACATTTTTTCTATTTACTTTTCTCCTTTACGCATAAAGTGTGTGTAAAATTGAAAATGAACACATGTTCCTAAAATGTAAGGAATTTCTCATTCAGATCAAAAGGATCATTTCTTGCTATTAATGTATTATTACTTAGTGGTGGATCATTTTTTCTGGGGTGTCTCAGCAAGAGGTTAAACAGAACTACAACAAGTTTTATTGTAGATTGTGCTTCTATTTTTTTACCTCTTTCACTCCTGTAGTTTGAATGGTTCACTCATGACCATTAAAAGGAAGTATCTCTATCAAGAATTTCTAAAAAACCTGTTTGTCCTCTGGTTAAATCAGTTTTAGTTTCTCCTTTTTGTTTTAAAGGCTTTAAAAACACGGTGCATTCCAGAGTGATTACTTTATGTGTCTATACGACAACATTTCTTGTTACATTTTAGGGAATAGTACCTCATGATAAAAGGTGGAAATGGGAAGTTTCACTTTCACTTATGTGGTCTATGTGATTCCCCTTGTTTGCAGATGCAGAGGTGGCTGGTGATCTGCTGGGCTCTCTTTGCCCTGGTTGGTGCGGATGAATGTCCAGATGGAGGAAGATGTGCAAAAGGTCAAACTTGCTGCAAAAGTCCTTCAAACGCCTATGGATGTTGCCCGTTAGACCAGGTAGATGGAGGGTTTTGGGAATGCAACAGTATTCTTAGTTTCTTTCATAAATTAAACAACCCTGATTAAAGTTTGTAGAATCAAAACTAACTACAAAGTTTCGGTTCGGTCATCTTCCACTCATCCGGATACGGGTCGCGGGGGCAACAGCCTGAAACGGGAAGCCCAGGCTTCTCTCACCCTGGCTGCATCCTCCAGCTCCCCTGAAGGGATCCTGAGTCGTTCCCCGGCCAACTGTGAGACAGTCTCTCCAGTGGCTCTAGGGTCTGCCCCTTGGTCTCCTCGCGGTCGGACATGCCCAAAACACCTCACCCGCGAGGCGCTCGGGGGGCATCTTGACCAAATGCCCGAACCACCCTATCTGGCTCCTCTCGACCTGGAGGAGGAGCGGCTCGACACTGAGCTCCTCCCGGATGGCTGAGCTCCTCACCCCATCGCTGAGTGAGAGCCCAGCCACCCTGCGGAGGAAGCTAATTCCGGCCGCTTGTATCCGTGATCTCTTTCTTTCGGTCACCACCCACATCTGGTGACCATAGGTGAGGGTGGGAACGTAGATCGACTTGTAAATCGAAAGCTTTGCTTTTCGGCTCAGCTCTCGCTTTACCACGACGGACCGATGCAGCGTCCTAGTTATTGCTGACGCCGCACCGATCCGCCTGTCGATCTCCCACTCCATCCTTCCCCCACTCGTGAACAAGACCCCGAGATACTTAAACTCCTCCACTTAGGGAAGGACCCTGTCCCTGACCCGCAGGCGGCATTCCACCCTTTTCCAAGCGAGGACCATGGTCTCGGATTTGGAAGCACTGATTCCCATCCCGGCCGCTTCACACTTGGCAGCAAATCGATCCAGTGACTACAAACTAATTCTTTTTTTTTTTTTACTCACTCTATTCATCCCTCACTGGGGAAATTTGTGTGCTGCACTCCTACACCGTAGCAGGCTGCCCTTGACGTCACCAATGGTGGGAGAAATGGGGGTTAGGTGTCTTCTCCAAGGAGCCTAGACGTGCACTCAGTGGGATGCGAACCTGCAAACTTCCAGTTGACTTCCAGTCCACGGGCGAATGCACTAACCACTGAGCCACCGTCTCCCCAAATGAGTATATACTTTAATCATCCCTGGGGAAATTTGTGTGCTGCCATAATCTCAGGGGGATTTGATTTCACAAACCTACCGCCGTCAATTATTTGATTACTCATTCAAACTGTAAGAGGGATTTTATAAATATACACATATATGTTTAAACAAAGGTTCAACAAATACTAAGACCTCAACTATTCGATGTGATAAAGTGTCGAATTAGCCTGGTTTAAATTGTCAAATAGAACATCTATGCAGCACATGTGTAAAATTAAGTGATAAGTTTTATGGGGTTTTCCCCCGTTCCGTTGTTTTCTGCTTATCCGGGGCCGGGTCGCAGTGGGAAACAGCCTCACTTGGGAAACCCAGGCTTCCCTCAACCTGGCTGCATCCTCCAGCTCACCCGGGAAGATCACAAGACGTTCCTCGGCCAGCTTTGAGACAAAGTCTTTCTAGCTGGTCCAAGGTCTGTCTCTGGGTCTCCTGCTGGTGGGACGGGCCTTTAACACCTCACCAGCGAGGCACTCGGGAGGCATCCTAACCAGATGCCCGAACCACCCCATCTGGCTCCTCTCGACTCAGAAGAAAAACGGTTCTGCTCCAAGCTCCTACCAGAAGGCAGATCTTTCTCTCTATCTCTGAGAGGAAGCTCAGCCAGCCTGTGGAGGAAGCTCATTTCGGCCGCTTGGTCCGCAATTTCGTTCTTTCGGTCACCACCCACAGCTGATAACTTTGTCTGTACTATTGTCACCACTACAGGCTGAGTGCTGTGGAGATCATATCCACTGCTGTCCTTTTGGCACACTCTGTAACACAGCCACATCCAGCTGTGTGAACACCACTGCATCCATCCCATGGGTGAAAAGGACTCCCACAGATCAACCGCCCGTCTCCAAAGTAATAGAATCACTTGTTTTTTTTGTTTTTATGTTTTGAGATCAAAATAACGATGGGGTCAATACACATGTCCTATCTTTGCAGTCCTTTAGGATGATCAAGTCCCACATGGGTGAGGATGATGATGATGATGAGAACATCTGTCCAGATCTGTCACAATGTCCAGCGGAGTTTTTCTGTCTCAGAGCTCTGACTAAGTTTGGCTGTTGCCCTCTCGCTGACGTAAGTTATAACCTTCAGACACAAATCAAAAATAAAAACCGTCACAACTATCAAGCGATCTCTTATCAAACTCATCAAGCCACATACCAATGAAATGATTGTCTTTAAAATTTTGTCAGCTCTAAATCAACAGTCATGAAGAGTCACCAATCAAGTTCTCTTTATATAATATGTAACCTTTATTTACTGAAAACAAACAGAAAAAAAACAAAATCTAAATGTGTTTGAATTGGAACTTTAAGGCAAAGATCAAAGACTTGCGGGGGATGGGTTACATTCTTAAACTCTGAGCTTATCTGAAATAAAGAATTTGTTGTGGTGTGGAAGGAGGAGGACTCAAATGCAGGACATCAAACAAGATTTATTTAACTAAGGATCAGCAAGGCTGTAAGCAAAGGAACAGAAGTCAAAAAGGGATCAATAAAGTTTTCAAAGAATTAATCTCAGTTCCAAAAGGATGTCTGTTGGGTCGGGAGTCAGCCAAGGCAGGAAGGCATGAAGACCCGCCAGGGAATTCTGGTGAGGCTATCTTTAAATAGTCAGCAGAGAAATTAGGCGCAGGTGGTCCAGATCAGGTAGAATTGGGGGAAAGGTGAGATGGTCACTGGCTCCCTCTGGTGGTGGGTGAGGGAACCACAACAGAATTCTTGAGTTTGTATTTATTATCGGAGAACAGAGGACTTGAAAAATTATGCTGACTGTGTGGTGGGAGTCGCTGATCTGCTTTTAAAACCAAATTCATTTTTAATACAAAACATAACTTTTACAATATTAACGCAAATCTTGAACGTTTCTTTGTGATTTCTTTTCCCAGCTTGAAAGCAGAATTGATAAACGGCGTAGTTAAGATCAATTCTAACCAATGTCTATTCTTAAGCATAAGGTTTAATTTCTGTAATCATGTATGTTATTATTGACACAGGCCCTGTCCGTACATAGCAGGGTATTTTTGAAAACGCATATATTTACATCTGTTTTGGCCTGCCGTCCACACAAAAACTGACTTTTCTTTTTCACTCAAGACTGCCGTTTTGGAAAACTCCGGCCAGAGTGGAGATTTTGGAAAACTCTGTTTTTGCGTTTGCGTGTGGATGTGCGAATACATGCGTCAATACTTGCGACAAGTAATGCACATATGTCATTCGTGTGCGTCCTTGTTTGGATCGCAAACAAGGTTTGGGCAGCATGGACCCAATCTATATTTTCCTGTGTTTTATTAATTTTCTAGTCGATGACGACTTTTAAAAGCTATTCCACCTCCTTGTCGGTCCACACAAACGAGATGCCTAGCGCCATGTTTCAGGTTTTGCGTAAATGACGACAGAGGTGCTCTGATTGGATAGCTCAGAACTTACATTTACATTGATACTGCCCTCTCCTGGTGTGGCATGCTCATAACCGCACTCAGAAGCGTTTTTATACGGCTCCTTGTGGACACGGATATTTTGAAAACGGTTATGTGTGGACACGAGCGTTTTCTGAAAACGGAGGACAGCAGATATGTGTTTTCAAAAATACCCAGCAACTTGTGGACAGGGCCATACTTTAATAGATATTTCTACCTCATTATTAGGGTGTCCCCTGCTCCGATGGCAAACACTGCTGTCCTGAAGGCCACCGGTGCAGCATCGACTCCCGCTCGTGCATCAAAAAAGGTTTGGTAAACCTTTATATTTTCGATTTCAGCTCTTAATCCACTGTTAAAATGTTGGTGTTCTTGTTGTTTTTGCCAGAGACCGTGACCACAGTGCTGTGCAAGGATGGTGTTTCAGAGTGTCCCGATGAGACATCCTGTGGGGAAACTGTGGAGGGCAAGTGGGGATGCTGTCCAATGCCAAAGGTACGGTATATAATGTTTGGTTTTATAACCAAACTAAATATCAAACGTTTCTATTTTTTACCATCTTAACCTGTATTCGGTTGACCCAAAAGGATACAACAGTCAATTTTTTTGTCTCAACAGGCTGTCTTTTGTGAAGATATGACACACTGCTGCCCTGAAGGAACAACTTGTGACATTGCACAAAGGAAATGTATTTCCCCCTCTACTAAGAAATCTGTACCCATGTGGGCTAAGTTCCCTGCCAGGATTAGAGCAGACTGGGAGAACCAGAAAGGTCAGATCAGCTGGAAATGCTCCTTTTACTTCCTTGTTCTGAATAATTATTGAATAAAACTGACCGGTTTTCAGATGGTAAACAAGTGACTTCTGAAGAAGCAGGTGACAGAAAAAATGAAAAAATCCCCGCAATAATGACAGCCAATGAGTCTTCTCCAAAAGAGGAGGAAGTGTCTGTGTCACCTGTTACCAAGGAAGCCACAGGTGAGATGACATTTACACAGTCACGCAACAAAGTGATTCAGCAGAAACCAAAATAACGAAGCAGATTAAAACCACATTATTAGAATTAATTCATATTTTTAGTGTTCAACAACTAGTTTTTTGATGATCTAAAGATTTTTTAATCAAGCCAATGCAAGACGTCATGTAGGTTTTACACGTTTAATCCGACCACAAAATATAACATTTATAATTGGTGTCTAATTTTCCTCAGATATATTTATGATACATCACCTAATACTTTTCGTTTTGCTCCATCGTCTTCCGTTCATCCGGGGCCGGTCGTGAGGGCAACAGCCTCAGACGAGAAACCTAGGCTTCTCTCAGCCCAGCTGCATCCTCCAGCTCACCCGGAAGGATCCCGAGTGGTTCACCGTCAAGCTGTGAGACATACTCTCTCCAGCGGGTCCGTCGTCTGCCCGTTGGTCTCCTCTCGGTGGGACGTGCCCGAAACACCTCACCAGCGAGGCGCTTGGGGGGCATTCTGACCAGATGCCCGAACCACCCTAACTGGCTCCTCTCGACCTGGAGGAGGAGCGGCTCGACACCGAGCTCCTCCTAGATGGCAGAGCTCCTCACCCGATCTCTGAGTGAGAGCCCAGCCACCCTGCGGAGGAAGCTCTTTTCGGCCGCTTGTATCCGCGATCTTATTCGTTCACGCGGAAGGCAAGTCGGTTCGGGGGGGATCGGGTACGGCGGCCAGCGGCGGGGACTCTGGACGTGTGCCGGGCCTTTCTTGTGGATCTCCCCAGCTGCGGATTCTATCAAGTGAGAGGTGGGGTGCACCACTACAATTAAACACTATGAAGTGCTTAAATATCTGTGCATACTGTTTATTTTGGCAGCATGGGCATCACAGAGACAGACACATTTTAATGGGAGCAGTGTTGTTGTGTTTTGGCGCCACCTTTGACGAAACATTAGAATTGCATGAAAAATACATTATTAACAAGGTTTTTTAATACTTTAATTTTTTTCAAGTTTGGCGGGTTGGATTAAACCATGTAATAGGCTGCATGTGGCCCGCACGCCATAGTTTGCCCATGCCTGGTCTACTATGACAAGTTATGGTTAAAAATGGAGCAAGAAATCAAAACACGATATCATCACAGACAGCCAGCTTTGGTAAAAAGCAACTAGACTTTAAAAAAAAGACCCTCTAAAGCAATCTTTAAACATATTTCAAACTTATTTACTACTTCTAGAACAAGTCTAGAACATTTGTTTATTAAAGTCAGTTGAAGTATTTTGTGATTTCACTGCTTAAATTAAAATTGTATTGGACTAAAATGTTAAAATATATTAGAATATAAACATTTTAATCAATAAATTCAAATAAAAGTGTTGTAAATTAAATTAAATTGAACCAAATTTATGAGAACACAACAACCGGTACATAAAAACAGAAAAAAAAGGTATGAAAACAACAAATAATAACATTTTTCCAAAGAGTTTTAGAAAACATTAACTCAAGATCACTAAATATTTCAGATGCCAAAAAGAGTACCTGTTTGCGTGTGCAAAACAACCAAAACCTCAACTTGAAACCAATAAAAAACCAATCCCTGGTCTTATTTTTTACTTCCTCTTCCTCTTTCACCCTGTAGATAAGACAAGTTTGAAAATCCCACAGTGGGTAAAATCCAGTTCAGCAGCTCAATAATAGAACAACAGTTCTTAACGAAAAACAAACAGATATGAATCAATGACTTTCACACAGTCATGATAGCAGAGCTGATCCATGTTCTCTACATCACATGGTTGAATGGTTGGCTGGTTCCAGAACTTCCTGCTCAACAGGGTTCACAGTAACGCTCCAGAGCAGGTCTGATGAGGTCCAGTTAAAACCACAGCATCTCTTACATATTTATCTAATTAACTCAACTACTTCTAAAGTAAAGTTATATAAGAGAGTATGATTGTCAGATATGCTCACTGATGTGCAGTGGTGGATGAGAAACTCACTTTTTGTACTTAAGTAAAAGTACAGATACTTAGGCAAAAAAATACTTAAGTAAAAGTACCAATAAAAAAATCTACTTAAGTAAAAGTACAAAAGTAGTTGGTGTAAATTGTACTTTTTAAGTAAAAGTAAAAGTATTCGATCATAATTCAAATGTTATTTTTTGTGCTGTATGGTGTCGCCATGGTAACCAGGATAAATACTCTGCAGGGGCGTGACCCCCCTCTCTTGCCTCTTTTGGTCCACAAAAAAAAATAAAAAATAAAAAAAAGGAAAGAGGACAAGTCAAGCTATCCTCTAGAAGGGCCAGCAAATGGGCACCAAAATGCAGGAAAATGACACATTTTTTAAAACTTTTTGGGAGTGGAGGGCCCCGGTAACCCTATATTGGCTTTGTGAATGACCTCACGCCCCCGGCCCCCTTTGGAAAATCCTAGAACCGCCCCTGCTCTGTGTAATGATGGCTCAACTTTTTATTTAGAAGTAAACACAACGAACAACGATCTTCTGACTCTTTTTAATTTGTGCTATATTTGATGTTAGGTTTTTGGCACTGAATGAATGCGGAAAATGTTTACTCTCGATTCTGATTGGTCCTCGATTCATTACTTCTTCTCCTGATCAACTGCTCCTTTTGATTTTGGGAATGCGGCTTCAAGAAAAAACTGTGTATTTTTCAAATTCCTGAACGAAAATGTAACGAAAAATGTAAAACACACTTTTAAAATGTAGCAAAGTAAAAGTACAGATATTTGCTCTAAAAATGTAGTGAAGTAAAAGTAAAAGTACCAGTCTCAAATTTTACTTAAGTAAAGTACAGATACACAATTTTTTTACTTAAGTACAGTAACAAAGTACATTTACTTCGTTACGTTCCACCACTGCTGATGTGTGAGACTAATGGAAACACCGTCCTGTCACCTGGTGTCACCATGAGACCAAATAAATAATAATACTGCCTTATTTAACGAGAAAATAACAATCCGCCCTTGGAATAGGGCTGTTTGTGCATTTATAAATGCTTCAATAATATTTTTTTGCATGAAATTTCGCTCAAACCAATGAAGAGTTTTAATGAAACTGCCTACAGTTCCTCAGTGCAACTGTGGAAAAACTAAGGCTACATTAAGGTCACAAAATTTAAAAACCTTACACATATGATTGTTTCAATTTAGTTATCACATACACCTCAAACAATTGTAAATAGTACAGTTTGTGGAACATCGTTTGATTCCTTGAGAAAGATAGTAGAAAAAGTTTCAAAAAAGTCTTCTGGACTGTTTAATTCTTGATCGAGACGTTTCGACTTCCATCCGGAAATCCTTTTCAATCTGAGCAATGTAGTTTATTCGATCCGGTGCAGTGAAGGTAGCTGCAAAGAACACTACATTGGGGAAACGAAGCAGCCACTCCACAAAAGACTTTACCAACACAGAAGAGAAGCCTCAAGTGGTCCACAGTCTGCTGTACATCTGCATCTTAAATCCACCAAACACACTTTTGAGGACAGTGAGGTGAAGATTCTAAGTAGAGAGAAAGGATGGTTTGAAAGAGGGGTGAAGGAAGCCATCTTTGTGAAGAAAGAAAATCCCTCACTGAATCGGACTGGAGGCGTTAGATACATTCTGCCCGGGATTTACAGCAGCATTCTGAACCCCTGGACTAAAGAGGACACCTCGTGACCCAGATTCACGCCTCTCGTTAGCAGGAATTTCTATTCACTAGGCTTTTAGCATTATTACAATAGGGATCGTCTACTGATCTGTGGTTACAATAGGAGCCATTCACGGCCATCATGGGTAACACATGCTCATTGGTCGAGCCCTTCCTTACTATTTTTTACCTTTTACTCAGGTTAGTATCTATAGATCCAGTTTTCAGTCCATTTCTATCAGATTGAAAATGATTTCCGGATGGAAGTCGAAACGTCTCGATCAAGAATTAAACTGTCCAGAAGATTTTTTAAAAACTTTTTCTACCATGGATCACTCCTGGATGAATGAGGGACTACACGGACCCCTTGAGAAAGACTTATTTTTGTTTCTTTTTAAAAAAGCAAACGACGTCCCCTGCAATGATACAGCCGCTTGTCCTGATAGCACCACCTGCTGTAAATCCACAGGAGGTGACTGGGGCTGTTGTCCAATGCCGGAGGTACTTTTTTTAATTAATTTCTATGTGAAAAGTTTATTTTGATCATTTCCCAATTAACCTTCTGGGTCCTCCACAGGCTGTCTGTTGTAGTGATATGATCCACTGCTGCCCAAAAGGCAAGAAATGTAACCTGGCAGCACAGACATGTGATGACGGCTTTCTGTCTGTGCCCTGGATGGAGAAGATCCCTTCAATCTCCAAACAGGATGTCCAGGAACAAGTTAAAAATGTTCCGTGTGATAGTTCCACTGCTTGTCCTGATGGAACCACCTGCTGTAAAACCAAAGAAGGAAGCTGGGCATGTTGTCCTCTACCAGAGGTGGGAGAATAAACTTTGCTTTGATAAAAACTAGTTTTGAAATACCTAAAACATCAAACTAAAGGTGAGGTTTTGTGGGTAGATGACTATCCTATGGGAGGTTGGGAGGTTGTGAATTCAGCCTCCGTATCAATTGGATAAAAACATTAAGATTACCAGACAACCGTCTGAATCACAAATACGGAGGTTCATAATATATTTAAAAAAATTTCAGGGAACTCGTGTTGGATAAATATTTGGAAAGCGTTTTTAAAAAAAATGCTTTCACAAACGGAGAAGGGTTGCACGGTGGCCGCACAGCAAGAAGGTCGGTGCTCAAGTCCCAAAAGTGGAGGCAAGGCTTGGAACGTTGACCTTTCTGTGTGGAGTTTGCATATTCTCCCCATGTATGCGTGGGTTTCCTTCGGGTACTCTGGTTTCCTCCAACGCTCCAAAAACATCCATGTTAGGTTGATTGAGTTCCACAAAATTGCCCATAGGAATGAGTGTGTGTGGCCACGCAACAGACTGCCAACCTATTCGGGGGTCTGTGTCCTGCCTCTTGCCTGAAATCAGCCAGGATAGGCTCCGCCGCTAACCCCATGTGGGATAAGCGGTTCAGAAAACGAATCGAAACTATACAAACTGAGCAGATCTGCACAAATTACCACAAGTACAATAAAACCCACAAAATTTTTTGTCTAACAGACACACCCAGCATGAAGCCCCTGCGAACCATTAGTGGCACATCAACATGCTATTTAATGTGAATTTCTCTCCTGATGTTCATAAGACCGATGCTAGTTTCTACTTTAAGACTAACTAACACGTAATTATTAGCCATTCGAAAACTTTGACAGTATCCTAACACTGACCTCTTCATCCTCAGGCTGTCTGTTGTAGTGATATGATCCACTGCTGCCCTAAAGGCAAGAAATGTAACCTGGCAGCACAGACATGTGATGACGGCTTTCTGTCTGTGCCCTGGATGGAGAAGATCCCTTCAATCTCCAAGCAGGATGTCCAGGAACAAGTTAAAAATGTTCCATGTGATAGTTCCTCTGCTTGTCCTGATGGAACCACCTGCTGTAAAACCAAGGAAGGAGGCTGGGCCTGCTGTCCTCTACCAGAGGTGGGAGAACGTTTTATAAGACTACCATTTAAAAACCTAAAATCGTTTAATGGGCCACATGTAGCCCTTTGAACAGTTCAATCCGGCCGCCAAACTTGTAAAAAAATAATTAAAAACACTTGTTAATATTTTTTCCTTGTAATTCTAGTGTTTTATCACTAGATGGCGCCAAAGAAACAACAACACTGCTCCCATTAAAATGTGTGTGTGTTTGTGATGTGCACAGATATGGAAAGCCATCGGGGAAAACACACACACGTAAACAAGTGTGTTGGATGTTAAAACAACCAAAATGTTACATCAAGCGCTTAGATTTCAAATCTATCGCTGCTATATGCGCATTTTTAAGCGCTATCGCACTAGATTTCAGAACTAGCGCCACAAAATGTTAATAAGACCGATGCTAGTTTCTACTTTAAGACTAGCTAACACGTAATTATTAGCCATTCAAAAATTTTGACTGTATCCTAACCCTGACCTCTTCATCCTCAGGCTGTCTGTTGTAGTGATATGATCCACTGCTGTCCTAAAGGCAAGAAATGTAACCTGGCAGCACAGAAATGTGATGACGGCTTTCTGTCTGTGGCCTGGATGGAGAAGATCCCTTCAATCTCCAAGCAGGATGTCCAGGAACAAGTTAAAAATGTTTCATGTGATAGTTCCTCTGCTTGTCCTGATGGAACCACCTGCTGTAAAACCAAAGAAGGAAGCTGGGCATGCTGTCCTCTACCAGAGGTGGGAGAACGTTTTATATGACTACCTTTCAAAAACCTAAAATGTCAAGATCTGTTATGTATGTTAATAATTATAATTAGACCAGTATTGGTGCAGCATCCACAATAATTACACACACTGTTTTGTTTCGTCTTCTGAACCACGATCCCTAACAGTGTTGTGGGGAATGTCGAGCCAATTCCGGTTAATCTAAAGCGCCTGTCGATCTCCCGCTCCATCCTTCTCCCACTCGTGAACAAGACCCCGAGATACTTAAACTCCTCCACTTGGGGCAGGACCCTGTCCCTGACCCGCAGGGGGCATTCCACCCTTTTCCGGGCGAGGACCATGGTCTCGGATTTGGAGGCGCTAATTCCCATCTCGGCCGCTTCACACTCGGCAGCAAATCGATCCAGAGAGAGCTGGAGATCACGGTCCGATGAAGCCAACATAACCACATCATCCGCAAAAAGCAGAGTGACTGCCAACCAAAATTGAAAAAATTAATTAAAGAACCTTGTTAATATTTCATTTCCCTGTAATTCTAATGTTTCGTCACTAGATGGCGCCAAAGAAACAACAACACTGCTCCCATTAAAATGTGTGTCTTCGTGATGTGAACGCTGTCAAAATAAACAGTATGCACAGATATGGAAAGCCATCGGGGAAAATACACACACGTAAACAAGCGTGTTAAATGTTAGATGTTAAAACAAGAAAAATGTTATCTCAAGCGCTTAGATTTCAAACCTATCGCTGCTATATGCGCATTTTTAAGCGCTATCACACTAGATTTCAGACCTAGCGCCACAATATGTTAATAAGACCGATGCTAGTTTCTACTTTAAGACTAACTAACACGTAATTATTAGCAGAGGTGTCAAGTAGCGAAGTAAGACTACTTCGTTACCTTACTCAAGTAGAAAATCTCGTTATCTTTACTTTAACGAAGTAATTATTTTTTGTCTACTTTTTACTTTTACTCACTACTTTTTTTATGCAATTATCTGTACTTTTACTTTTTTCATTTTATAAAAAGTAGTCGCTACTTTCACCATTTTGTCACCGTTAAAAAGACGCGACTGTTTGTCGGAGTTTTTTTTTTTTTATGAACCCTGAATGCATCAAACAAAGGAACAGATGAATGATTGGCTGATAGGTCCAGTCAATCATTACTTTGGGGCGAGTAGCCCCGCCCACAAACTTTTAAAGCGCAGGGACGTCAATTTCCGTGTTTGAGACTGAATGCGGGCTCGGAAATCAAAGTGTTTCTGATGCTGCAACACTGAACTTTGATTGAATTATCAGTTTTTTTTAAAAAAAAAACAACAGCAAAGAAATGTTTTATTATTATTATTATTATTTTCAGTCTGCAGTTATTGTAAACGTCTTTGCTGAAAATGTTGTAGATGGTATTTTTATAAAAATAACTTTGATCTGTGACGCACTATTTTATCTTTAGAAACAAATCTAATTGAACTGATTAATCCATAAATAGTAGTGGATGAAGTATTTGTGCTTAAAAGCATCCAAAATGTTATTGATTAGTTCATAAAGACTGACTGAGGAGATTAAAACTACACATCGCTTAGATTTTGTATCATGTAGATGTTTGGGTTAATATAAAAAAACCTTATATGTACACATATATATGTAGATATGTATAAATATAAATTTATATATACCGTCTCCTAAGTCCCGCCCCTACTGGTTTCTTTCTGGGTTTCTTAAAATCTTATTTCCCTGGTTATTTTTTTATTTTTACAGTTCTTAAAATTTTAGAAAAAGAATCCAAGGATTTTGCCTCCTGTGTATTTCCTTCACTCCCACTGCCTTACGAGTGCATGTAAAGGGTGTTATTTTGTCAATGGGCGTGGTTTTACTGGGTGTTAGATATTTTTTGTAAAATACAATAATTTTACGTCATTAGTGCGATAATCCAGCACCTCCCACCTGGCAACGCTGCCCAGGCTGTATGTGGCACTCCCATACTTACCAACTTGTTAAAGACTATTCAGTTTTGCCTCAAAGAACTTTGAAAACTAGCTGCCTTCAAGGCTTGAAAAAGCCTTTTGGTTATTTTTTTCCCATTTATTTATTTTTTTTTAACATTGAGTGTGTTTGTGTGGTTTTTTTTTACATTGAGTGTGTGTGTGTCTTGAAGTTGGTTAAATTAGGTGATGCAGAGTGAAGCTTGGTAGCTGAAGGGACGTTACATAATGCCCTGCTTGTGTTAATACATTTGATTGTGTTCATTAATCGATTTCCAATAAGATTACTAAGAAATAAATGTTTCTGATTCATAAAGTTTCACACCAAAACACTTTCATTTATAATCATATTTTCTGCTCCTCAAAGCATGTGATAATAGTTAAAAAAATATGTACATACGCTTTTGTTAACAATATTCCTTTTTTTCTGAAAATTACTTTTACTTTTTTTTTACTTTAAGTAGTTTTAAAATAGGTTACTTTTTACTTTTACTTAAGTATAAAACTTGAGTTGATACTTCTACTTTTACTAAAGTAGTTTTTTAACTCGGTATTTATACTTCTACTTGAGTAGAAAATGTTGGTACTTTTGACACCTCTGATTATTAGCCATTCAAAAATTTTGACCGTATCCTAACCCTGACCTCTTCATCCTCAGGCTGTCTGTTGTAGTGATATGATCCACTGCTGTCCTAAAGGCAAGAAATGTAACCTGGCAGCACAGAAATGTGATGACGGCTTTCTGTCTGTGCCCTGGATGGAGAAGATCCCTTCAATCTCCAAGCAGGATGTCCAGGAACAAGTTAAAAATGTTCCATGTGATAGTTCCTCTGCTTGTCCTGATGGAACCACCTGCTGTAAAACTAAAGAAGGAGGCTGGGCCTGCTGTCCACTACCGGAGGTGGGAGAACGTTTTATAAGCCTACCATTCAAAAACCTCAAATCGTTTAATGGGCCACATGTGGCACTTTAAATAGTTTAATCCAGCTGCCAAACTTGAAAAAAAATAATTAAAAACACTTATTATTTTTTCCTGTAATTCTAGTGTTTCATCACTAGATGGCGCCAAAGAAACAACAACACTGCTCCCATTAAAATGTGTGTGTCTTCATGATGTGCACTCTGTCAAAATAAACAGTATGCACAGATATGGAAAGCCATCGGGGAAAATACACACACGTAAACAAGCGTGTTAGATGTTAAAACAAACAAAATGTTACATCAAGGGCTTAGATTTCAAACCAATCGCTGCTACAGTGGTGGTCAAAAGTTTACATACACTTGTAAAGAACATAATGTCATGGCTGTCTTGAGTTCCCAGTTATTTCAACAACTCTAATTTTTCTCTGATATAGTGATTGGAACAGATCCTTCTTTGTCACAAAAAACATTCATGAAGTTTGATTCTTTTATGACTTTATTATGGGTAAACTGAAAATGTGACGAAATCAGCTGGGTCAAAAATATACATACAGCAACATGAATGAGCAATTTTGGAGACTTAGAAAGTTGTGTCAATGACATGAGCTTCATAGCATGACCTCTTAACTTCTTGTGAGTGATTATGAGTGACTACAGCTGGTGACTTCTCTGAGGCCATTTAAAAAGGGCTCATTGGATAAAAACACCCACAAACGCTACAATGGGAAAGTCAAAGGAGCTCAGCACAGATTTGAAAAAGAGAATCATTGACTTGAACAAGTCAGGAAAGTCACTTGGAGCCATTTCAAAGCAGCTGCAGGTTCCAAGAGCAACAGTGCAAACAATTGTTTGTAAGTATAAAGTGCATGGCACTGTTTTGTCACTGCCACGATCAGGAAGAAAACGCAAGCTGTCACCTGCTGCTGAGAGAAAACTGGTCAGGAGGGTGAAGAGTCAACCCAGGAGCACCAAAAGCAGATCTGCCAAGAATTAGAAGCTGCTGGAACACAGGTGTCAGTGTCCACAGTCAAGCCTGTTTTGCATCGCCATGGACTGAGAGGTTGCCGTGCAAGAAGGAGGCCCTTGCTCCAAAAGCGGCACCTTAAGGCTCGACTAAAGTTTGCTGCTGATCACATGGACAAAGTTCTGTGGTCAGATGAAACAAAAATTGAGCTGTTTGGCCACAATGCCCAGCAATATGTTTGGAGGAGAAAAGGTGAGGCCTTTAACCCCAAGAACACCATGCCTACCATCAAGCACGGTGGTGGTAGAATTATGCTGTGGGCTTGTTTTGCTGCCAATGGAACTGGTGCTTTACAGAGAGTCAATGGGACAATGAAGAAGGAGGATTACCTTCAAATTCTTCAAGAAAACCTGAAGTCATCAGCCCGAAGGTTGGGTCTTGGGCGCAGATGGGTGTTCCAACAGGACAATGACCCCAAAGACACATCAAAAGTGGTAATGGAATGGCTAAATCAGGCTAGAATTAAGGTTTTAGAATGGCCTTCCCGAAGTCCTGACTTAAATCCCATTGAGAACATGTGGATAATGCTGAAGAAACAAGTCCATGTCAGAAAGCCAACAAATTTAACTGAACTGCACCAATTCTGTCAAGAGGAGTGGTCAAAGATTCAACCAGAAACTTGCCAGAAGCTTGTGGATGGCTACCAAAAGCACCTAATTGAAGTAAAAATGGCCAAAGGACATGTAACCAAATATTAGCATTGCTGTATGTATATTTTTGACCCAGCTGATTTCGTCACATTTTCAGTTTACCCATAATAAAGTCATAAAAGAATCAAACTTCATGAATGTTTTTTGTGACAAAGAAGGATCTGTTCCAATCATTATATCAGAGAAAAATCAGAGTTGTTGAAATAACTGGAAACTCAAGACAGCCATGACATTATGTTCTTTACAAGTGTATGTAAACTTTTGACCACCACTGTATATGCGCATTTTTAAGCGCTATCACACTAGATTTCAGACCTAGCGCCACAATATGTTAATAAGACCGATGCTAGTTTCTACTTTAAGACTAACTAACACGTAATTATTAGCCATTCAAAAATTTTGACAGTATCCTAACCCTGACCTCTTCATCCTCAGGCTGTCTGTTGTAGTGATATGATCCACTGCTGTCCTAAAGGCAAGAAATGTGACCTGGCAGCACAGAAATGTGATGACGGCTTTCTGTCTGTGCCCTGGATGGAGAAGATCCCTTCAATCTCCAAGCAGGATGTCCAGGAACAAGTTAAAAATGTTCCATGTGATAGTTCCTCTGCTTGTCCTGATGGAACCACCTGCTGTAAAACTAAAGAAGGAAGCTGGGCCTGCTGTCCTCTACCAGAGGTGGGAGAACGTTTTATAAGAGTACCATTCAAAAACCTAAAATCGTTTAATGGGCCACATGTGGCCCTTTAAACAGTTTAATCCAGCCCGCCAAACTTGTAAAAAAATAATTAAAAACACTTGTTAATATTTTTTCCTTGTAATTCTAGTGTTTTATCACTAGATGGCGCCTAAGAAACAACAACACTGCTCCCATTAAAATGTGTGTCTTCCTGATGCGCACTCTGTCGAAATAAACAGTATGCACAAATATGGAAAGCCATCGGGGACAATACACACACGTAAACAAGCGTGTTAGATGTTAAAACAAGCAAAATGTTACATCAAGCGCTTAGATTTCAAACCTATCGCTGCTATATGCGCATTTTTAAGCGCTATCGCACTAGATTTCAGACCTAGCGCCACAAGATGTTAATAAGACTGATGCTAGTTTCTACTTTAAGACTAACTAACACGTAATTTTTAGCCATTCAAAAATTTTGACTGTATCCTAACCCTGACCTCTTCATCCTCAGGCTGTCTGTTGTAGTGATATGATCCACTGCTGTCCTAAAGGCAAGAAATGTAACCTGGCAGCACAGAAATGTGATGACGGCTTTCTGTCTGTGCCCTGGATGGAGAAGATCCCTTCAATCTCCAAGCAGGATGTCCAGGAACAAGTTAAAAATGTTCCATGTGATAGTTCCTCTGCTTGTCCTGATGGAACCACCTGCTGTAAAACCAAGGAAGGAGGCTGGGCATGCTGTCCTCTACCGGAGGTGGGACAACGTTTTATAAAACTACCATTTAAAAACCTAAAATATTTTAATGGGCCACATATGGCCCTTTAAACAGTTTAATCCAGCCCGCCAAACTTAAAAAATAAAAATTAAAAACACTTGTTAATATTTTTTCCTTTGTAATTCTAGTGTTTTATCACTAGATGGCGCCAAAGAAACAACAACACTGCTTCCATTAAAATGTGTGTGTCTTCGTGATGCACACGCTGTCAAAATAAACAGTGTGCACAGATATGGAAAGCAATTGGGGAAAATACACACACGTAAACAAGCGTGTTTGATGTTAAAACAAGCAAAATGTTACATCAAGCGCTTAGATTTCAAACCTATCGCTGCTATATGCGCATTTTTAAGCGCTATCGCACTAGATTTTAGACCTAGCACCACAAGATGTTAACAAGACCGATGCTAGTTTCTACTTTAAGACTAACTAACACATAATTATCAGCCATTCAAAAATTTTGACCATATCCTAACCCTGACCTCTTCATCCTCAGGCTGTCTGTTGTAGTGATATGATCCACTGCTGTCCTAAAGGCAAGAAATGTGACCTGGCAGCACAGACATGTGATGACGGCTTTCTGTCTGTGCCCTGGATGGAGAAGATCCCTTCAATCTCCAAGCAGGATGTCCAGGAACAAGTTAAAAATGTTCCATGTGATAGTTCCTCTGCTTGTCCTGATGGAACCACCTGCTGTAAAACCAAAGAAGGAGGCTGGGCCTGCTGTCCTCTACCAGAGGTGGGAGAATTGAAAAAAAAATGAATAGAAATGAACATTTTCGTTTAGTCCCTCATTCATCCAGGAGTGATCCATTGTAGAAAAAAGTTTCAAAAAAGTCTTCTGGACAGTTTAATTCTTGATCGAGACGTTTTGACTTCCATCCGGAAATCATTTTCAATCTGATAGAAATGGATTGAAAACTGGATCTATTTATACTAACCTGAGTAAAAGGTAAAAAATAGTAAGGAAGGGCTCGACCAATGAGCCTGTGTTACCTATGATGGCCGTGAATGGCTCCTTTTGTAACCAACATCGGAGTGGAGGCGTTGGATACATTCTGCCCGGGATTTACAGCAGCATTCTGAACCCCTGGACCAAAGATGACACCTCGTGACCCAGATTCACGCCTCTCGTTAGCAGGAATTTCTATTCACTAGGCTTTTAGCAATATTACAACAGTGATCGTCCACTAGTCTGTGGTTACAATAGGAGCCATTCACGGCCATCATAGGTAACACAGGCTCGTTGGTCGAGCCCTCCTTACTATTTTTTACCTTTTACTTAGGTTAGTATAAATAGATCCATTTTTCAGTCCATTTCTATCAGATTGAAAACGATTTCCCGATGGGAGTCTAAACTTCTCGATCAAGAATTAAACAGTCCAGAAGACTTTTTTTTAAACTTTTTTCTACAAAAGAAATGAACATTGTTAATTGAAACTGATGATTTCCAATATGTTTAATCCCATCATTATCAGGCTGTTTGCTGTGAAGACTTCATCCACTGCTGTCCTAAAGGCAAGAAATGTAACATGGCCGCACAAAAATGTGATGACGGCTTTCTGTCTGTGCCCTGGATGACGAAGATACCATCGAAGCCCATATCGGGGCCTCAGATGCAGAACGTTTCATGTGACCAGTCTACATCTTGTCCTGATGGAACCACCTGCTGTAAAACTAAAGATGGAGCTTGGGCCTGCTGTCCTCTGCCAAAGGTCAGATTTTAAAGACAACATTTTTTGTTAAAATTCACTTCACAACATTAATGATCCTCATGTAACTCGATAACATGTTTTCTCCTATGAATAAACGGAACGATGTTGTGTTTGTTCTTAAGGCGGTCTGCTGCAATGACTATGAGCACTGCTGCCCCACTGGCACCACCTGTGACTTGGCCACCTTGACCTGTCAGACTGGGTCCACCTCAGTGCCAATGAAACAGAAGATCCCTGCGTTTTTCTCAAAAAACCAGGCCACGAGCACTCTGGAAGAAGGACAGGTGATGACAAAGGAGGGACAAAGAAAAGCAGAGCACAAAATTCAGTGTGACAGGCATACCCAGTGCCCTGAACATACCACCTGCTGCTTGATGGCTTCATCTAAAAAGTGGGGTTGTTGCCCACTGCCAGAGGTGAGCTCCTCTTTCTGTTCTTAGGAAAACTTTTTTGTGACATAAAGAAAGAATTTGGGAGCAATTAGGATACCCTCAAAAAAACACAACAACACTTCTTTAATAAAGTCTAGATCAGGGGTGCCCAACTGGTCGATCGCGGTCTACCGGTAGATGGCGGAATGATCTCGAGTCGACCGCGAGACGTGTCAGCTTCTTATCCCTTTTGGAGTTGCCGGAGCCCATCCTGGCCAATTTAAGGCAAAGGGCAGAGTACACCCCGAACAGGTCGCCAGTCTGTCGCGGGGCCACACACATTCAACCATCCACACACTCATTCCTAGGGGCAATTTGGCACCGGCCAATCAACCTCACATGCATGTCTTTGGAGGGTGGGAGGAAATCGGAGTACCTGGAGGAAACCCACGCAGACACGGGAGAACATGCAAACTCCACACAGAAAGGACAGTGTTCCAAGCCTCGTGCCCACCCAGGACTCGAACCCACGACCTTCTTGCTGTGAGGCCACTGTGCTACCCACTACGCCACCGTGCTGCCCTAGCAGTGCTGCTAGGGACGCCATTTTTTAAAAATTTCTAAAAAAAATTAGGATTTTTTTTTTTTTTATGACGGAAAGTCAGTACTACCAATTCAGCGACCATTCAGCCGCTAAAAAACAACTAGCGTCAATCTAGCTCTGTTCTTGTGTCATAGAGCGCTTTCACCCACGTGACTAAAACCCGGACGTCGGCCAGTATGAAACTATCAAAGCAGTATTTTTTTTTTATCTTAATGTGGTATATAAATAAATAAATAAATTACTCTATTCATCCCTCATCGAGAAAATTTGTGTGCTGCACTCCTTACACCGCAGTAGGCTGCCCTTTGACGGCACCAATGGTGGGAGAAACGGGGGTTAGGTGTCTTCTCCAAGGACCCAAGACTTGCTCTCTTTGGGACGCAAACCCGTGAACTTCCGGTCCGCGTGCAAATGCTCTAACCACTGAGCTGCCGTCTCCTCCCTATATAGAGGTGCAATTAGTTTTTTACGTTATTAACGTGATATGGCAGAAAAATCGGCTGGTCTTGGAGCGGAAAAAAAGATATGATATTTAGAAAAAACTACTGTTGATTGGATTATCACTTAACGTGGTTTGTAAAGTTGCCACAGGACTGGTAGATCTCAAAAGGTTTGCTACCTGAAAAGTAGATCTAGGGACAAAAAAAGTTGGACACCCCTGGTCTGGAACACAACACACATGACTTCTATTCATTTTTAAGTGAAGCTTAACTAAGGATTTCAGATTTACACATGCCCAGTTTGTTTTTCCACAATTAAGACTAAAATGTCATGGTAAATGAAAGCAGAAGTAAGAAAGTAGTAAGTATCTAGGATCAACTGTCCAGAGCAATAGAGAGTGTGGAAAAGAGGTGAAGAAGCGTGTGCAGGCAGGCTGGAACGGGTGGAGGAAACTATCAGGTGTGATGTGTGACAGAAGAGTTTCAGCTAGAATGAAAGGAAAAGTGTACAAAACCGTGGTGAGACCCGCCATGCTGATTGGCCTAGAAACAGTGGCACTGAAGAAAAGACAGGAAGCAGAGATGGAGGTAGCAGAGATGAAGATGCTGAGGATCTCTCTGGGAGTGACCAGGATGGACAGGATATGGGGAACAGCACATGTTAGAGATTTTTGGGATAAAGTTCGAGAGGCAAGACTGAGATGGTTTGGACATGTGCAGAGGAGAGAGAGAGTGTACATAGAAAGAAGGATGCTGGATTTGGAACCACCAGGAAAGAGGCCTAGAGGAAGACCAAAGAGAAGGTTCATGGACGCAGTGAAGGAAGACATGAAAATAGTTGGTGTGACCAAAGAGGATACAGCAGATAGGGTTAGATGGAAGAAACTGACTTACTGTGGCGACCCCAAAGGGAAATGCTGAAAGAAGAAGAAGAAATGAAAGCAGAAGTGAAAATGTACAAATCAAACTTCCTCTTTCATTTCCCTTTAGGCTGTGTGCTGCAAAGATGGAGACCACTGCTGCCCTCCCCACTTCAAGTGTGAAGAAAGCAAGACCGCGTGCGTTAAAGAAGAAGTGATGATCCCATGGTACACGAAGATCCCGGCCACAACGAGAGACGAAGCACCAGAGCCCGAGCTCGTCACCCCGTCTGATCAGAAAGACAACAAGTGTGATGACAAGACGACCTGCACAGATAGTCAGACCTGCTGCAAGACGTCTCCGACCACCTGGGGCTGCTGTCCATTGCCTTTTGTATGAGACACACACTGATCACACATTTCACCGTCTTCCATCTACATTTTAATTTTAAGGCAAAACCAACGACAAAAACCTAAATAAAAAGTATATTCTTACCAAAAAATAAACCCGATATCCGATGATTCAAACAATTTTTTAAAATGTTCTCTGTGCTTGTTTAAATTAAAAAAACTAAATAGATTTTTATGTCACATGTTCCATAAAAACATGATCCAAAAACAGTTTCATGAAACTAAAGCAGCTCATTAGCGCCACCTAATCACTGCTACAAACCGTACACCAAACAAAGTACGTAGTTATTAAAAAATAATTAAAAAACAGAATTAAATTTAAGAAAAACAAAGTTGGGCGGTTATAAAATTTGGGCATCACACACTTTTTGGGTGCAAGGAATTACTCCGTACAGTAAAACACATCCAGATTTGGTTGAAAGTATTCTGAGGGTAAGGTTATTAACGTGTAATTAAAATCTAATTAATTTTGTAGCCGTTTCACATGATAAACGAGTTTTTATTTAAAATACCGGTTTTAAAAACGTGCAAAATAATAAAAACTGGTAATAGAGGGAGAAAGTTGAAAAAGAGAAAATTCGGAGACATTGGCTCGGTGGGAGACAGTGGCTCGGTGGGAGACAGTGGCTCGGTGGGAGACAGTGGCTCGGTGGGAGACGGTGGCTCGGTGGGAGACGGTGGCTCAGTGGGAGACGGTGGCTCTGTGTTTAGAGCGTTCACCTGCAGACCAGAAGCTAACCGGAAGCTAACCGGAAGCTAACCGGAAGCTAACCGGAAGTTTGCGGGTTCGCATTCCACTGAGTTCACGTGTAGGGTCCTTGGAGAAGAAGCCTAACCCCCCCGTTTCTCCCACCATTGGCGCCGTCATAGGTGGCAGCCTGCTGCGGTGTAATGCAGCACACAAATTTCCCGGTGACGGATTAATAAAGTTCCGTTCCGTCATCTTCTGCTTATTCCGGGGTCGGGTCGCGGGGGCAACAGCCTCAAACGGGCAGCCCAGGCTTCTCTCACCCCGGCTGCATCCTCCAGCTCACCTGGAAGGATCCCAAGTCGCTCCCCGGCCAGCTGTGAGACATAGTCTCTCCAGCGGGTCCGGGGTCTGCCCCTTGGTCTCCTCCCGGTGGGACATGCCCGAAACACCTCGCCTGCGAGGCGCTCGGGAGGCATCCTGACCAGATGCCCAAACCACCCCATCTGGCTCCTCTCGACCTGGAGGAGGAGCGGCTCGACACCGAGCTCCTCCCGGATGGCAGAGCTCCTCACCCGATCTCTGAGTGAGAGCCCAGCCACCTTGCGGAGGAAGCTCATTTCGGCCGCTTGTATCCGCGATCTCATTCTTTCGGATTAATAAAGTATATATTTTTTTTTTAAAAATAGCCTTAATACGTCTGTATGAATGCACTATTTCAGGCTAAATTGTAACAATGTATGTCTTCAACAAGTTTCCGCAACTAGCAAAAATAGTTTGATGCTCTTGTTTTTCTGTTTCTATTTCTATTTTTTAAATGTCAATTTTCCCTGATAATTGAATTGAATTCAATATACTTTATTGAAAAAGGAAAATTTAAATAACGTCCACTCACTGTCCTTAACTTATCCTTCATGTGCCATAATGTACGTATAACCACCCTTTGTTATGTTGTTAAATGGGATTTTTTATTTTACACACAGAAATGTGCTCAAATTTTGCTCTACTTGTGAAAATATTTTAGTAAGATAATCCTAGTAAATGAGTTGCGAACTTTAAAGTGATGCAACAGAAGATGTGTGGGTTAAACTAAAGTTTCTCGTGTTCTGTGTGCAGGCGGTGTGCTGTAGCGACATGAAGCACTGCTGTCCCACCACCTTCAGCTGCACCCCTTCTGGATCCTGCAATGAGAACGCAGGGTTAAACTGGTACAACTGGCATCTTGTCCTAGCCAAAAGGAAGAAAGCTGTAATTCTGTGAAAACATCTCAGAGGATTGTAACATGAATCTGCAGGGAAGACCCACACAAAGGGATTTTCAGATTTACTTTTTTATGTTCTTTAAAAAGTCTGGCAAATTGTGAAACACTGAAAACTAAGTTGCACTATGAGGATGAAAGTGGAGTTACATGTTTTTTTTTCTGCTGGCATAAAATCTAATGAGTTTATAGTGTCTAAAAACAGGGATGGGCAAACTACGGCCCATGGGCCAGATGCGGCCCATTGAATGTTTTAATCCGGCCCGTTGAACTTGAAAATATTAAATAAAATAAACCTGTTAATGTTTAATTTTTTGTGCAATCATGATGTTTCGTCACTAGATGGCGCCAAAGATACAACAACACTGCTCCCATTAAAATGTGTGTGTCACCGTGATGTGCACATCCTCAAAATAGTGTGCTCATATATGGAAAGCCATCGAGGCCAATACAAGCACATAAACAAGCATGGTAAATGTTAAAACAAGCAAAATCTTACATCAAGCTCTTAGATTTCAAAGCTAGCGCCACTAAATGCGCGTTTTTAAGCGCTTTCGCACTAGATTTCAGACCTAGCGCCGCTACATTTGAAATATAACGCTCTTGATGAAACATTTAGCGATTGTTTAAAATCTAGCGCGTTATTCTATTGGTCTAATCTAGCGTTTACCAAAGCATGCCATTTGCTCCTGTTCCCACCCCCTGGTCAAATGTTAGAACTCAATGTGGCCCGCGAACCAAAAAGTTTGCCCATCCCTGATCTAAAAAATGTACATTCTTGTTTTTCTAAAACACAAAAGAGTTTGGCACGTTAAAAATGTGAATAAGAACACAACGTAAACACTCCTCAGGTAGAACAGTTTGTCCGGTTATGGTTGATTTTCGATGTCCTGCTGCAGCTACCTCCACTTTATAAAATCCTCTTTAAATTTTACTCTTGGTTTTGGGTTTAATTGAGATATTTTCTTCTACCAATTGAAATAAATCAAACTGTTGTTTTATTTGTGTTAAAAAAGCAGTTCTGTTGGTTATTGTTACGTTTTTACTTCTAATAAAAAAAAATCACTTATTTTGAATATGTTCATTTCTATAAGTTTTTGGTGTTTTTTTGTTTACGTTCTTAATTTTACCTCCTTTTTTTTCTCGGACATAAATGGAAAAGTATTTTGTCTATAAGATTAGGATTTAAAAAAAAATCTTTTAAAAAGATTTGACACAACGTATTTTTTGCGGCCGAGATTTGATGCTATAGAAAGAGTCACGCAACAACATTCAGTGACAATTAGAGCCAAACTGTCCTTAGGACAGAATATTTTTATTAGCCCCACATTTGGGAAAACAAAAATCGCTCGATTTTAACGAATAACGAGAGATTTCAAGCAAAGGTCATTTTTTGGAGGTTAATTCTACATCATAACATACCTGAATTTTTTTATTAGTATTATTATTTCTTTCATAACTGTTTGAGAAATTTGCAGCTCGTTCTTTCAGTATTTTTATCCTATTTAAACACCACGTTGTTCTTGTCCATGGATTTTGTTCTCTGCCACGCCCACATTCAAACGTAAACAGGAAGTGTTTTGGTGCACGGCTCTGTACTTACAGTTGGTCCGAGCTTTAAGGTAATGCTCTCCCTCTTCTTAAGGGGAAGTGCCTATTTTTAAATAAAAGGGGCCGCTACTTATTTAGGGTATATCCTGCCTCTTGCCTTAAAATCGGCCGAGACAGGCTACAGCACCCCCTATTGCCTAGTCAGGGATGAGCGATTCAGAAGATGAAATGAAAATAATAAAAATAATAATGTAAAAAAATATGCACTAGCTTTGCTAACTTACTAACTTGCACTAGCTTTACCATATTCATCAATTTGTATGGTTTTGCTTTTGTTCCGTTCCGTTGTCTTCCGCTTATCCGGGGCCGGGTCACGGGGGCAAGAGCCTCAGACAGGAAGCCCAGGCCTCTCTCATCCCGGCTGCATCCTCCAGCTCACCTGGAAGAATCCCGTGTCGTTCCCCAGCCAGCTGTGAGACATAGTCTCTTCAGTAGGCTCGCGGTCTGCCTCTTGGTCTCCTCCCGGTGGGACGAGGCCAAAACACCTCACCAGTGAGGCGCTTGGCGACATCCTGACCAGATGCCCAAACCACCCCATCTGGCTCCTCTCGACCTGGAGGAGGAGCGGCTCGACACCGAGCTCCTCCCGGATGGCAGAGCTCCTTCCACGATCTCTGAGTGAGAGCCCAGCCATCCTGCGGAGGAAGCTTATTTCGGCCGCTTGTATCCATGATCTAATTCCACCCACAGCTAGTGACCATAGGTGAGGGTGGGACTTGTAAATCGAGAGCTTTGCTTTTCGGCTCAGCTCTTTCTTCATGACGATGGACAAACGGTTTTGCCGGTTTTTTAAAATGGAAAAAATACGATTTTAGCTAAATATTGTGCGTATTGTGATCTCTCTAGCATATGCCCAAAAAGAAAAAAATCCAATAATGAAAAATTTTTTAAAAAAAACTAGCGTCAAGCCAGTTATGTTACATTCCAATCGCCCATTGCTACAGTGCAGTCAGAGCTAGACTGGATACTTCCTCTTACGTCATTTGTGCTCATTATAAATTGACTGCCAATCTTTTGTGATTTTCAAAATGGCCGATGAATATGATTTCTCAGTTGGGCATGAAGCTTTCCAATACGGGAGATGTCTTTACGTGTGCGCTTTACTTCGTATTTGCAGCCGCAAATGAGGTCTACGCTGTGTCGTGCACGTGGACAGAGGGTGGAAGAGAAGCATCCTTTTTAAAACAGCGTGGCAGCCCTATAACATCTATTTTTTAAGCAGGGAGCGAGAGGAGGGGGAAATTCACAATGTCAAGTGAAAATTAACAAAGTGAAAATGAACAAATATATATTTTCAAGTACTTTTTCTTCATTTTTATCAATAAAAAGAATCAGATAAGTATCATTAACCACGAAAGCACAATGCGAATGTAGCTACACCAATATATTTGCGTAAATAAAGTTTGGAAAACGTTAGTTAAAGTGTTTTAATTTATTTATTTTTAAAAAAATGGTGCAAACGCCTCTAAAGGTAACGGAAGTAGTTAAGTCTGAGTGAATGTGAATATACTTTAATTTGGAAGGTATGTTCGATCACTTTCCGGTCTTCCAGCTAACTTTACGTGCTGACGTATGACGTATGAATCATCCTTTCCAAGATGGCGTTACGCTTCATCTGGCTCCTGCGTCACTTTACAGATTTAACCGCTTGAAAGGCGGTGTTTGTGAACCGGAGCGTTTAAAAAAGAGACATAAAGTGACGCTTTTCTTCCAAAATGTCTACCGAGGAGCTGTCAGCGTCAGACAGCGAGGCTGTGCTAGCTGGAGCGGGTGAGAGGTGGGCTCCTGTTGGTGCTGTAGCTAACCCTGAAGATGAGAGTAGTGGTCCTGTGAGGAGTGACCAGGAGATGAACAGCAAATTAAAGAAACTTGAAGAAGAACAAGACCTGTTGAACTCCTCTCTGTTGGCGCTCACGTCGCATTTTGCTCAGGTTCAGTTCCGGTTAAAGCAGATCGTTCACGCTCAGAGTGATGAGAAGGAGAGGATGCTGCTGGAGCTGGAGGAGTTTGCTTTTAGAGGATGTCCACATGTAGTGGGCTGCAGACCCCTGGACAACAAGCACATGGACAACACGGTGAGTCCACACGACTCAAAATAAATCAGTTCAACCAATCAAAGCAGTCCTGATCTCATATTCTACCCACGAAAAAAAACCCGTCAGGAAAGAGACGAATAGATCTATCTGGAACAGCTTAGTCCAGGGGTGGCCATTATGTCGATCGCAATCGACCGGTCAATCGGAAATGACCGATCGATCGCAAGGGTATCATTGGTAGATCGCATAGCATTGAAAAAAAAGTTAAAAATGAAAAAAAACTTTCAAAAAAAGTGTCAACCTAGCGGCTTTTCTGCTGTAATTGGAGATTTTTGGAGTCTGTGACGTGAAATCACGTTGTTAAGCTTGTAATCAATAAGCAGCCCACAGTGCTGCTGTGGCCCCTCCCCCTCGGAAAGCGCTGTGAGTGTGTGCGTATGTGACAAATTGTGTTGTAGGGGTAGTTAAAGCAGGCTGGAAACGATCTGTTGGGGTTTGCGATGGTAACATGGGACTGGTAGATCTCAGGAGATTTGATATTTGTAAAGTAGATCTTAGGACAAAAAAGGTTGGGCACCCCTGGCTTAGTCCCAAATAAGAAAAAAAAAATGGTTAGAACTCTGTTCCGTTCCGTCAACTTCCGCTCATCCGGGGTCAGGTCGCAGGGGCAACAGCCTCAGACCGGAAGCCCGGGCTTCTCACACTCCAGCTGCATCCTCCAGCTCACCCGGAAGGATCCCGAGTCGTTCCACGGCCAGCTGTGGGACATAGTCTTTCCAGCGGGTCTATGGTCTGCCTCTCAATCTCCTCCCAGTTGGACGTGCCCGAAACACCTCACCAGCAAGGCGCTCAGCGGCATCCTGACCAGATGCCCGAACCACCCCATCTGGCTCCTCTCGACCTGGAGGAGAAGCAGCTCGACACTGAGCTTCTCCCGGATAACAGAGCTCCTCACCCGATCTCCGGGTGAGAGCCCAGCCACCCTATGGAGGAAGCTCATTTCGGACGCTTGTATCCGCGATCTCATTCTTTCGGTCACCACCCACAGCTGGTGACCATAGGTGAGGGTTGGAAGATCGACGATCGTAGATCGACTTGTAAATCGAGAGCTTTACTTTTCGGCTCAGCTTTCTCTTTACCACGACGGACCGATGCAGCGTCCTAGTTATTGCTGACGCAATAAAACTCACTTTAGTTCATTAATAAAAGAAACTTTAATTTCTTAACAAAACAAATCATTTGATTAAAAAATGCTGTTCTGCTGTCTTCTGCTTATCCGGGTCCGGGTCCCGGGGCCACCGCATCAGTTGGGAAACCCAGTCTTGTCTCATCCTCCTTGTCACCTGGGAGGATCCTGAAATGTTCCCTGTCCAGCTATGAAACATAGTCCCTCCAGCGAGTTCTAAGTGTCCCTGTTTGTCCCCTCGATGTGAGAAGTGCCCGAATACAGGCCAGCAAGGCATTCTAACCAGATGACCGAACCACCCCATCTGGCTTCTCTTGACTTGGAGAAGGAACGGCTCTACCTGATGGCCGTTCAAGCTAATATATAGATATATAAGATATAGATATTTTCAAAATATATATCAAGCTCCTCCCCGATGGCAGAGCTCCTCTCTCTATCTACGAATGAGACCCCGGCCTCCCTGCAGAGGAAGCTCATTTCAGCCGCTTGTATCTGTGGTATTTTGTTAATTGTTCTTGGAAAAAAAAATTCATTGTTAAATATTTCAAATGTAATTATGCTATAATAATAAATGTGATGACCTTTTTTTTATTATTTTATGGATCCTATCAGTTTGAGGCGGGGCCTGTCCATTGCGATATAAAAATAAAACTCGCAAACTCGCAAAATCCGGGCCAATAAAATCCGAGCAATAGAATCAATAGATTAATCAATTACTGGAATAATCAATAGCTGTTGTTAAAGCAACCAAATTCTAACTTTATGTAATTTTTTGTGTCTAAACGTAGTTTAATGTTCTTTGAACACTTTTTTTTTTTTTTTTTTTTTTGATAAAACCTTTTCCATTCATATAAATATTGACTTTATATTAAAAAAAATATATCATTCATCAAACTTGAAGTTATTTATTTCAGATTGAAAACCTATAAATGAACTCATCAGATTTATGCTAACATTGTTTTTAAATGAGCGTACACACACGTTGTTACCGTTAAACAGATGAATTGTGGTGATTGGTTTAAAAAGCGAGTGTGCGTCAGAGCCCCGGCTTTCCAGACACACCTGCGGTTTGTTTCCACATTTCGTTCCTGATGTAAAACGTTTCTTTTGTGTGGATCAGTGCCACGTGGCGCTCTGTGTGCTCAGAAGCAAACGTCTTTGTTTCTGTTGAATTAAACACCATTGTTTATTTTTCCCTTCGCATGCTTCACCTGCAGGATGATTTGGTGAGTATGATGTATTCAGACTTTATCGATCTTCACTTAGTCCTGGAAAAGAGGTAAAGAAGCGTGTGCAGGCAGGCTGGAACAGGTGGAGAAAAGTATCAAGTGTGATGTGTGATAGAAGAGTTTCAGATAAAGACTACAAAACCGTGGTGAGTCCGTGGTCTAGAGACAGTGGCATTGAGAAAAAGCCTGGCAACAAAGATGGAGGTAGTAGAGATGAAGATGCTGAGGATCTCTCTGGAAGTGACCAGGATGGACAGGATCAGAGGAACAGCACATGTTAGAGGTTTTGGAGATAAAGTCCAAGAGGCCAGACTGAGATGGTTTGGACATGTGCAGAGAAGAGAGAGAGAGTACATCAGAAGAAGGATGCTGGATTTGGAACCACCAGGAAAGAGGACTAGAGGAAGACCAAAGAGGAGGTTCATGGATACAGTGAAGGAAGACATGAAGATAGTTGGTGTGACCAAAGAGGATGCAGCAGATAGGGTTAGATGGAAGAAACTGACTTGCTGTGGCGACCCCTGAAGGGAAATGCCGAAAGAAGAAGGAGACTTAGTCCTGGATGCATCGCAATCCCTAAATCCACTTATTTTAAGTATTATTTATGAAATAAATGTAAGAATATTCATAGATATATGTACATGTACCTTACCAGTGGTGGACTCTGAACAAAATATTTTCTGATGACCAAAACATATCTAATCACAAAATGCTTTCAACTAGATGTCTACCATTAATTTTTACTAGTGATTAAAAAAATGAATCAAATTAATTACAGGATTTTGTAATTAATTAATTGAATTAATCACATTGTAACGTCATATCAGCTAAAGATCTCTTGATAAAGAATTTGAATTCTAGGATATTAAAAAATGTTCTGTATGACTAATCAATTAAATACAGTAAGAAGAGAAGATTTTAAATCAAATTTATTATTGGTGAACTGTGCCTCATGAGGCCAGGTGCATCATTAAAAAAGTAAAACAAGGGTTAGGGTTCGTTAGGGTTCGTTTTTATCTTCAACAATAGAAATTGTCCTGCAATCAACAGCAACCCACTTTGCAATAGTATTTGTTAATTTCTCTGTTGTAGATTTGCTCATTCGCTTGCCAAATTCAGCTAGCTTGATTTGGTGGAGCGAGCTTCCAGTAGCCACACTTGCTACAGAGGAACTTGCCTGAACATGTTTTATGTTTATAGATGGTATGTCAGGCTGGAGTTGCTCCGGTAGTAGAAGAACTCCTTTTTAAAAAAAAACTACAAAGTACTAAGTTTTTATTTATTGTCCCGTCTCTATTATTTTGTATAAAAACTTGTGTTTCAGTGGCTCAACTGAGGGGCAAATCCAAAATTTTCTAAAGGACTGGCGGCCCCACACGCCTTGGATCTGCCCTTGCGACTGTCTCACCCTCCTGAGTCTTGTTCATGTCTGTTGTGTTGGACCACTGCTGCCTTGTTAATTTGCCCGCGCTGGCGATGTAGGACGGCCGAGAAGACTATCGGTCCTACAATAGGCCAAAATTCAAATGTGCAAGCATTGGCTCGCCACCGTTAATACGTCATAATTAATTGCATTCATTTTTTTTAACGCATTAAAATGCGGCGTATTTAATTAATTGAATTAACGCGTTAAAATGAGGGCACTAGTTTTTACACAATATAATATTTAAAAACAAACTGCATCATTAAAACAACGGAAGGAGGAGAACAAATAGATTTGGTTTCTAATTTCCTTTCATAGTCATAGAAGACTAAGCTTTGCTGTGTTTGAGTTTAAGAAAAAAAAAGGGTGTGTTTTTATTGGGAAGCATATGGTATTTATACTGTATATAGAAAAAGATGTTGACGTACATCATATTCTTCTTCTTTCGGCATTTCCCTTCAGGGGTCGCCACAGCAAGTCAGTTTCTTCCATCTAACCCTATCTGCTGCATCCTCTTTGGTCACACCAACTATCTTCATGTCTTCCTTCACTGTATCCATGAACCTCCTCTTTGGTCTTCCTCTAGTCCTCTTTCCTGGTGGTTCCAAATCCAGCATCCTTCTTCCGATGTACTCTCTCTCTCCTCTGCACATGTCCAAACCATCTCAGTCTGGCCTTTTTGACTTTATCTCCAAAACCTCTAACATGTGCTGTTCCTCTGATCCTGTCCATACTGGTCACTCTCAGAGAGATCCTCAGCATCTTCATCTCTGCTACCTCCATCTCTGTTTCCTGTCTTTTCCTCAGTGCTACTGTCTCTAGACCAAACAGCATGGCCGGTCTCACCACGTGTGTGTTTATGTATACCGGTGTAAATGATCATCCATCACTGGTGTCGTTGTGTTTCCTCAGAGTGAGCGGGAAAAGAGGGAGCGTCTCGATGCTCAGAGGGAGAAACAAAAAGATCTCATTCTGCAGCTGAAGACCCAGCTGGATGATTTGGAACGCTTCGCCTATCAGGAGGGCAGCTACGACTCGCTGCCTCAGTCTGTCGTCATGGAGAGGCAAAAGGTGGGATGAAGAGACGCTTTAGTGTCGTCACATGCTGACTCACACTCTGCAGCCTTTGTCACACCGTGTGTGTGTGTGTGTGTTCTACAAGCAGACCAGATTAAATTCAAGAGGGTTTTTTTTGTTTGTCATCCAGCTGAGTGTCTGTTTTACACTTTCTATTTGAAACATTCACGGTGCGTCATATTTGGTATCCTCAAACTTTACACACACTCCTCTTTTTGTTTTTTTTTTCCCGTCACTAAGAACAACTTCCTTGTTTGTACAATTTACGGCTCCGCACAAGGAAGTCCCGAGGTTATCAGCTCCTGGAATCATCTGCTTACCTCTACTTGTTTGACTAGAATTTAAAATGTTCACACTTAAGTGAGGTACCAGCAAGTGTTCGACTTAATCAGAGCACAAAATGTTTTATTTTAGGACTTCTAATAAAGTTTATTTTTAAATCAGATTAAACTTCAGCGAGAAACTAAACTGTAAAAAAAAATGTGAGAGTATCTAATAAAAAACGCAATAAATATTTTACTAAATCTAATAAGGCAGTGTTTGAACACCGCAAAAGACACACACATCTATCGGCTGGAATTCTGACCCTCAAAGACGTGTTAATCCACCATCCCACTTCGACTCCACCTGGTATCCCAAGTTAGAACACCAGTTTGAGGTTGTTCGCTGCATAAAAACACCTGTCCACCTGCTACGATCGGTAAGACTGTACTACGAACATGACCAAGATCCAAAGATCCTTTTCAAATACCGTAATTTCACGACCATTAGGCGCACTGTACGAAAAGGCGCAGTCTCAGTCACACACCGCCTTACAACAACACACACGTAAGCATGCAAATGTGCGTATTAGAAAACAGATCGGGAGCAAAACTGAGTTTGGTTGTGCTTTATTTAAGTAGTAACGATACTAAACAAGCACATTACCGGTAATAGTCTTTATTCAAATCCGTCAAAGTCCTCATCCTCTGTTTCTGAATCGAACAGCTGCGCAAAATCTAACAGAGCAGGTCCACTTCGTTCCTCGCTGTCAAAGTCACTGTCTGTACTGTGCGGCTCCTCAGAAAGGATACCAGCTTTTGTGAAAGCTCGGATAACAGTACCAGCAGACACGTTAGTCCAAGCATCTACAATCCATTGGCAAACTGTAGCGTAACTCGTCCGGCGCTGCCTTCCACCCTTTGTGAAACTGTGGTCTCCTTTTGAAGATTCATTCACACGCTTTTTCTTTTAGGTCCGCCTTTTCTTACACACAAGACGCACCGCACGAAAGGGCGCACCGCTCATTTTGAAGAAAATCTAAGACGTTTATACGTGCCTTATAGTCATAAAATTGTAGACCTCCGCAAATCTGGAAAGATCTACAGGACATTTGACTCCAGGCTCCAGGTTCACATCGCGGGTTCTTAGTGACCCTAAGAAAGCTGAGAAACAAACCTAGAGCTACCCAGAAGGGGCTGGGAGCACCGTTTCCAAGTTTAATGTTTATAATCTACCAAGACGTAATAGTTTATAACAGGGGTGGGCAAACTTTTTGGTCCGCGGGCCATATTGAGTTCTAACGTTTATCCAGGGCGCCAGAACAGGAGCAGATGGATGGCATGCTTTGGTAACTGGTAGGTTAGACCGATAGAATGGCGCTAGATTTTAAACAAGTGCGCAAACTGTTACATCAAGAGCGTTAAATTTCAAATTTAGCAACGCTAGGTCTGAAATCTAGTGCGATAGCGCTTAAAAACGTGCATTCAGTGGCGCTAGGTTTGAAATCTAAGCGGTTGATGTAACATTTTGCTTGTTTTAACACCTAACACGCTTGTTTACGTGTGTGTGTTGGCCCTGATGGCTTTCCATACCAGTACACACGGTTTATTTTGACAACGTGCGTATCACGAAGACACACACATTTTAATAGGAGCAGTGTTGTTGTACGGTGGCGCAGTGGGTAGCACAGTGGCCTCACAGCAAGAAGGTCGAGGGTTCGAGTCCCGGGTGGGGACGAGGCTTGGAACACTGTCCTTTCTGTGTGGAGTTTGCATGTTCTCCCCGTGTTTGTGTGGGTTTCCTCCGGGTATTCCGGTTTCCTCCCACCCTCCAAAGACATGCATGCTAGGTTGATTGGCCGGCGCTAAATTGCCCCTAGGAATGAGTGTGTGTGTGGATGATTGTATGTGTGTGGCCCCGCGACAGACTGGCGACCTGTTCGGGGTGTACTCTGCCCTTCGCCTTAAATTGGCTGGGATGGGCTCCGGCACCCCCCGCAACCCCGGAAGGGACAGACGGATAAGAAGATGACTGACTGACAGTGTTGTTGTTTTCTCAACAAAGCCAACATATCTAGAGTGCGCCATCTAGTGAGGAAACATCAGAATTGCAGGAGAAATAAAACATTTACAAGGTTTATTTATTGAATTTTTTCAAGTTTGGCAGGCCGTATTAAAACGTTTTACGGGCCGCATGTAGCCCGTGGGCCGTAGTTTGCCCATGCCTGGTTTGTAATCATGCACATGTCCAGGTCCGTCTTAAGTTTGCTATAGCAGAAAGTCATGTTATCAGAGCAAACCAAAGGGTCCTAATTCCCCTTGATATGTTTCGAGGAAGACAAATTACAAGTAATGTTCCTGCTGTGAAGAATGGTGGCGGTAGCGTCATGTTTTCTGCATATCGGACAAGACAACTGCAATTTATCAAGGAGATGAAGACATGACGATGCTTTGCAGGATTTTGGGGAGTAACTTCTTTTCATCAGTTAGAACAGTGGTTCTCAAAGAGGAGGTGTGGCTGAAATTTAAATTGGATAGATTTTGGCCCATTTTTTCCTTCCATCGTCATTTTTTGTCTTGTTTTTATATCAAAATGATTTGTTGTAATATTAATGTGAATAAATTCCTGTGCAAATAAAGTGTTATTGCTCCCTTTCCGAATTAATTAGGAGATTAATTAATCGGAGATTGTAAGCTAATTATAAGAGGAGGCTCATGTTTAAAAAAAACAGTGTTTCTTAGCAAAACAAAAAAAAAAGTGATCAATCGCCCCCGACTCCGCCGCTCGTTTGCTTATTGCACTTCCTATCGCCTGCTCGCTCAAATGAAACCGTACACCATAGAGCTAATCCTCCCTGTATACACTCTGAAAATCAGAGCACTACTGCCAACTACTGTAGTGGATGTGCAATTACACTTTATTCCAGGTCGGCCAAGAAAAAAAAAAAAAGGATGTCGCACCCGCCTCCCTCCGCCATCGCACTATTTATTTTATTTTTTCATACTCTATTCATCCCTCACCGGGGAAATTTGTATGCTGCACTACTACATCGCAGCAGTCTGCCACAATGGCGCCAATGGTGGGAGAAACAGGGGGTTAGGTGTCTTCTCAAAGGAACCTAGACGGGAACTCAGTGGGATTCAAACCTGTGAACTTCCGGTTAACTTCCAGTCCGTGGACAACTCTCTACCACTGAGCCACCGTCTCCCGTCTGAGAAGTACTGTCTTAAATAGAGTACAGAAAAACCAAAAGAAAACCACCACCCTCTGTTGGTCAAACTCAAACACTACGGAAAATGGCTCCGACATTGTTTGTTTTTTTTACCTGCTCTCTGTGTTCCAGGTCATCATAGACGAATTGATCAAAAAGTTGGACGTGAATCTGAACGAGGACATCGGGAACTTGTCGCCTGAGGAGCTGAGACAGAGAGTGGACGCCGCCATCGCTCAGATAGTCAATCCGGGCAGAGTCAAAGAGCAGCTGGTGGAGCAGCTCAAAACCCAGATCAGAGATCTGGAGATGTTCATCAACTTCATCCAGGGTGGGTGGTGTCATTAATGAGTAGGAAAGTGGCATGTCATCAATTTTGACCAATATGATAAGTCTCAACCTTAGCAACCTCAACAAGCCAGTTTCTTCCATCTAACCCTATCTGCTGCATCTTCTTCGGTCACGCCAACTATCTTCATGTCTTCCTTCACTGTATCCATGAACCTCCTCTTTGGTCTTCCTCTAGCCCTCTTTCCTGGACAAACCCAGCAACCTTCTTCCGATGTACTCTCTCTCTCTCCTCTGCACATGTCCAAACCATCTCAGTCTGGCCTCTCTGACTTTATCTCCAAAACCTCTAACATGTACGTTCCAACCCTCACCTATGGTCACCAGCTGTGGGTGGTGACCGAAAGAATGAGATCGCAGATACAAGCGGCCCAAATGTGCTTCCTCCGCTGGATGGCTGGGCTCTGCCATCCGGGAAGAGCTCTGTGTTGAGCCGCTCCTCCTCCAGGTCGAGAGGAGCCTGATGGGGTGGTTCAGGCATCTGGTCAGGCTACCTCCAAGCGCCTCTCAGGTGAGATGTTTCGGGCACGTTCCACCGGGAGGAGACCAAGAGGCAGACCCCGGACTCACTGGAGAGACTATGTCTCACAGCTAACCGGGGAACGACTTAGGATCCTTCCGGGTGAGCTGGAGGATGTAGCTGGGGGGAGAGAAGCCTGGGCATCCCGTTTGAGGCTGTTGCCTCCGCGACCCGGCCCCAGATGAGCGGAAGATGACGAAAAGGAACCTCTAACACGTTCTGTTCCCCTGATGTACTCATTTCTAATCCTGTCCATCCTGGTCACTCCCAGAGAGATCCTCAGCATCTTCATCTCTGCTACCTCCATCTCTGTTTACTGTCTTTTCCTCAGTGCCACTGTCTCTAAACCAAACAGCATGGCCGATCTCACGACAGTTTTGTACACTTTTTCTTTCATTTTATCTGAAACTCTTCTATCACACATCACACCTGATACTTTTCTCCACCCGTTGTAGCCCGCTTGCACACGCTTCTTCACCTCTTTTCCAAACTCTTCATTGTTCTGGACTGTTGATCCTAAGTACTTAAAATCTTCCACCTTCTTTATCTCTTCTCCCTGTAACCTCACTTTTCCATTTGAATTCCTCTCATACACACACGTGACATATTGTTTTAAAATAAAAATATTTTATACACATAGTTTATTCGTCTTTCACACAAAAAAAGATAATGGATTAAAAAGTAATATAAGAAAAGTAATATTGATCAAATCCTAAAGATATCGATTCATAATGAAGAGGTTCAAAACTTTATTTTAAATATGTTTTTTATTCTTTTAAAGATGAGGTAGGGAACCCCCTCCTACCGGACGAAGGAAGCAGGCAGCAGCCACAAGCTGCAGGCAGCAAAGCCAAATCTGCCGGCATGAAAAAGAAAGGTCAGTAAAACTCTCTTTTCTTCTTTTCATTAGATCTTATCTTAAAGCTGAAATGGAAGATCTTCATAGCTTCAAATCTGTCTTCACTGGTTGGACTCGTGCTTAAATTGGAACCATTTTTGTATCGTGAGCAAAATCCATTTGGCCACATAGTTTGTCAGTGAAACGTCTCGGTTTTACTGCTTGATCTGTAATCACAAAGACTGGTCTGTTGGTGCTAAAAGATCTTCCATTCTGCTTTTAAATGGTTCATGTGAGGTTTTTAAATCCATCTGTCCTCACTCTTTCTTCCTCGTACCGCAGTGGACCCAGAACAAGCCCAGAGAATGCGGGACACTGGCCTACAACTGATCCAGAAAGCCCTGGCTGTGCTGCAGATCTTCGCCGCGAGCCAGTTTGGCTGTGCGAGCGGCCACGTCCCGCAAAGCATGTGGCCCCAGGAGTCCACCTTGAGGGACTACGGGCCCCTCCTGCAGCGTCTGGAAGCGGCGGTGGAAAAGGTGAAAGTTCTGGGCTCACGTAGACACCCTTCTGTGGACCACGTGGTTAGCTACACTAGTACCCCCACACTCGGGGCTCATGATGAGCTAACAGGCGCTGTAAGGAAGGAACTGGCCATCGCTTTGAAGGACCTGATGGCCCACGGCCTCTTCTCCCCCTCACAGACCATGAGCCTGGTGCTGGCCCCCATTTCCTGCCTTCTGCCTTACAGACCTACAACGGAGACCATGCACCCCTGGGAACTCTTCGTTAAGTACTACCAGTCTAAGAACGGAAAGGCCTTCGTGGAGTCCCCTGCACGCCAGCTTTCCCAATCCTTCAGCCTGCACGTCGGCAACGGCCCGGTTACCGTCACCCCCAAGCAGTCGTTGCTATGGGCCGTTCACAGCGTGTTGAAAGAGCACGGACGCTACAAGCGAGGACCAGACACCGAATTCAAAGCCCTGGTGTGCATGGCTTTGAACGAGCAGCGCTTGGTCTCCTGGCTTAATCTGCTCTGCAAGTCCGGGACCCTCATCCATCCACACTACCAGGCCTGGAGCTACATGGCTCAGACCGGCTTTGAGGGAGCTCTGCGCATTCTGGGTCGCATCAGTCACCTTCGCTTCAACCTGCCCGTAGACCTCGCCGTCCGGCAGCTCAAAAACATCAAAGATGCCTTCTGAGGAGGAACAATTCAAATCAGTGTCAGACATTTCACTTCCACATCGAGCAACCGGGACCAGTAACAGACTATCTGCCTCACATGTAGCCTTTTGGAGGTCAGTGTTAGCAGCAATGGCGGCTGGTGGTAAAAAAAAAACTGGGGGGCGCACATTTTCAAACACACACAAAATTATTTTTTTTAGATATATTATATAAAAGATATCACATGCCAGTAAATAAATATTTAAAAGTTTTATTTTCACACAAATATGAAAACCGGAAGCCACATACACACTATTACGTTTTCCTGGTGGGGCGTAGTACCCTGCGCCCTCGTTCCGGTTTTCACAGGAAGTAAGAAAATAAAATAATATAAAACGGTGTAAAACATTATTAAAATGCATGTAATCTTCACACTCGACAGTTTTGCACACTTATAAACACATACATGTTTATATATGTATATAAAGCTTTATATATGCATATATATTTTTTGTTGATCAGGTCGGGGGGGCGGCGCCCCTGCGCCACACGTCACCAGCCGCCACTGGTTAGCAGTGCATGCTTGTGTAAAACAGTGCTAGCTGTACTCTACGTATGCCTTAGATGGAGATTACCCTAGCCTTCCTGATCTCTGTGACCTGTGCTATGCAGCAACTGTTTCCTGTACTGTGATCTTTCCAGAAAGACTTGTGGCTTCTCCACGGTAACCAGGACCTTATCCAATCATTTCTTCAGAGGGTAAATCATGTAGCATAGCAGTCATAGTTAGACATAAGCACTCAGGTCCAGCTGGAGACATGTTTCTGTGTCTATCAGAAAGCACTAAGGGGTAAGCGTAATGATTCCATGGAACTGCTGCTTTCAGCTTCTCTGTTTTTAAACCGATGCTGTCGTGTTTCAGCTGTGCGAGCACCTCGTCCCTGTATGACCTGCTGCTTTCTCCTCCTGGACGAAAACCCAACGTGATATGAATCTGTCTCATATTTAATATGTATAATATTTTATTCCAGAGTTTCTTTTTATCTTCTTGAAGCAGCATGAGAACCGATGAATGTATAAAACAGAGTTTGTTTAAATTTTCCTGAATGTTTAATCTTCGTGTTAACATGTGACCATCTTTGTTTTGTTTACTTTTTTTCTTCAATCTGATTGGACTAGAATTTAGTAAACCCAGAATGTTTTCCTTTTTTTTTCTTTTAAGTTTTGTTTTGTTATGTATTTCTTAAATAAATTAGCAGGAGAAATCCGAACATTTAAAACGGCTACACCGTGGTTTATTTTGGGGACAAGACACACTTGTGTTATTTATGTTGTGTTATTTATAATAGTTTTATTTTATTCCTGATCGTATCAGGATGGGAAGACAAATTATGTGTGTTGGTTTTATTAAATTTAATGTGTACCTGACGCTGTAAACAAATTAAACAAACCAAATAAAATTCTGTGGCTTTTGTGATGATTTCTACACGATAATACTCGGCTCGCAACTTCACCATTTTGTTTTTACAGATTAACATGTTGCAAGTTTTATTGTGGTAACTACCGAGGAATTAAACTGATCAGTCATAGGATGAAGTAATGGGAAAAAGTTATCGAAGCTAGGCTAAAGTCGGAAGACGAGGTTAGACAGGAATCGTAAATAAGTGTATAAAACCATGGTGAGACTGACCCAGCCGGTCGACCGCGGTCTACCGGTCGATTGCGGACTGGTCCCGAGTCGACCGCGACACGTGTTAAAAAATTACGAAAAAGAAATTATGACTTTTTTTTTAATGACAGAAAGACAGAAAATGTTGCCAATTTAGCGACTTTGACGCTAAATTTTGCGATTCAGCCTCTCAGAAAAGCGACTAGTGACAATCTAGCGCCTTTCTTGCGTTATAGAGCGCTTTCACCCACGTGACTAAAAGCTGGAAGTTGGCCGGGATCAGGATGAAACTGTCAAAACAGGGTTCTGTGGGGTTGTTTGGGTGAGAGCTTTGCAAGGCCACTGGTGTGAATCAAATTTAACCAGTTTAGACTGAGTCTGTGAGAAGAGACCTTCGGTGTCTGTGTCTCTCTGCAGGACGGGGGACAAACAGTCTGCACGGCAAGGAGGGGAGTCTTGAGTATGGACCAATGGAAGAGCCGGATCATTCACTGTTTATATTATGTTTTCCGCTTATTCTTGTACTCCCAAGGAAGAGTGTCGTCTCTCGTAACCTCACGAAGACACACAGGTGTCGTTTGTTCGGGAACCAGGGACCCAGATGCATCTGTAATAGATTTTCTGTTGGGGAATAAATCTCGGAAACTGAGAACTTTTCTGAATCCTGGTAATATTTAGAACACTTGGTATGCTTTGATATTTAGTTATTCATTTTTGGATTTGGGTGGTGAGCGAAAGAATGAGATCGCGGAAACAAGCGGCCGAAATGAGCTTCCTCCGCAGGGTGGCTGGGCTCTCACTCAGAAATCGGGTGAGGAGCTCTGCCATCCGAGAGGAGCTCGGTGTCGAGCCGCTCCTCCTCCAAGTCGAGACGAGCCAGATGGGGTAGTTCGGGTATCTGGTCAGGATGCCCCCGATCGCCTTGAGTGCGAGGTGTTTCGAGCACGTCCCACTGGGAGGAGACCAAGGGGCAGACCCCAGACCCGCTGGAGAGACTGTGTCTCGCAGCTGGCCAGGGAACGACTTGGGTTCCTTCCGGGTGAGCTGGAGGATGCTGCTGGGGTGAGAGAAGCCTCCCGCTTGATGCTGTTGCCCCCGCAACCCGGCCCTGGAATAAGCGGAAGACGACGAAACAGAATTTTTGGATCACTGTATTTCTCTCTTCAGTCTGCACACGCAAAAAAGACCGTGTGGAGAGATTATTAATTAATGAATGTTAGTTGAAAGTATTATTGGATTTTATTTGTCCTGAGAAGAAACAAACCCCCGGGTTCTTTCAAATATAAAGTTTGGTTAATAATTAAAGTTAATGTGTTTGATGAACTTGTTGACTGCTCTGACCTGTAAGGATCTTTAATTCACAGACCAGGTCAAACCAGCTTCATACAATAAAATATTTTATTGTTACAACTGTTTTTAAAAATTTAAAGCTGAGTCAGCAAACTTTTTTATTTTACTTGTTGACCACGACCTGAAAATGGTCACAAAAGACATGCGACTTGTTAAAAATATGAGCTTAATTTTCTTCCACCTTTCCACCTTTCATCCACTTTTTTTTATATCTGACTCTAAGTGGAATTTTAGTTTTAGTTACAAGTTTTATGTATGTTTCAAAACATTCAAATAATCTTTCCTACAGACAAATTTGAATTGTTGTATTTAATTTTTATGTTAAACAAGAATTGCAATTTAAACCTCATACTTTTTCCAAATTTGAATGAAGTCCATCTGCTGTTACATATCACAGTCACCTTCTTGACTGTCTATCCCTTGCGGGGTTGGAGGAGCCCATCCTGGCTGATTCAAGGCGAGGGGCAGGGTACACCCCATACAGGTCACCGGTTTGTTGCGGGAATACACGCATACAACCATACACGGGCAATTTGGCATAGGCCAATCAGCCTAACATACATGTTTTTGGAGGGAGGGAAGAAACCCTTCCAGACAAAGGGAGAACATGCAAACTCCACACAGAAAGGACACTGTTCCAAGCCTCGTCCCCACCCATGACTCAAACCCATGACCTTCTTACTGTGAGGCCATTGTGCTAACCACTGCGCCACCATTACATGTTACGGGACAAGAGCAATTATATTGAGTTAAATTGCAAGTAAAAGGGACATTTTAGAAAAATTACTTTTCGACAAGGAAAACCTACAAAAAATTTCGCCCAAAATGGAAGAAACAACAAAAAGTCCAATATCCTCATTCAATGCATCTTCCATTTATTGGGAATAAAACTACAGTTCCTCTGGCTCAAAAAATATACTTTGAAGCTGCTCTGCTTGTGTTTAATGTGAAATGTTAGTGTCTTAAGAACCATCTAAAACTCTGAGGACATCCGGGCCCTGTCAGGATATATGATACAGATTTTGTCCACCAGGAGGTGCAGCACATAAAGAATAAGTGAAGATGGCTGCTTTAATAATAATAATAATAAAAAATTCTGTCTTGTAAAACACTTTGAATGGCTTTATAATAATAATAAATTTTATTTATAACGCACTTTGTATTTCCAGTGGAGATCTCAAAGTGCTACAATGATTAAAAGCAATAATAAACAGTAAACGTACATAAAACCACAAAACAAAAAAAACACTAAAAACTTTGTTGAAAAGCCTTTAGAAATAAAAATGTCTTCAGTCTTTTCTTAAAAACCTCAATGCTCTGTGGAGCCCTCAAGCTCTCGGGAAGATCGTTCCAGAGCCGTGGAGCAGCTGCCTGGAAGGCCCTGTCCCCCATAGTGGAGAGTTTGGTCCTTGGTTGGTGCAGGCAGTGGGAGTAGGAGGAAGAGCGCAGGTCTCGGACAAGTGGTGTGGAGGTTTAGGAGTTCTCGGACAGTGGTGTGGAGGGTTAGGAGTTCTCGGACAGTGGTGTGAAGGGTTAGGAGTTCTCGGACAGTGGTGTGGAGGGTTAGGAGTTCTCGGACAGTGGTGTGGAGGGTTAGGAGTTCTCGGTGAACGGTCTTTTCAGCCACGGATATTTCAGCCACGGACATTTGAGCCAAAAAACTGTAACCTAGGATATTTGAGCCACGGTGACTCGGAGATTTCAGCCACGGACATTTGAAGAACTGCAACCTGGGCGCAACTGTTTATTTACGATAAAAAAAATTTAAATGACTAAAAGCACGATAAAAATTTTTGCACGATAAAAAATTTTAAGACTAAAAGCAATTATTTTCTGTAGTGCAACTGTTTATTTACGATAAAAAATTTTTAGTGTTTATTTACGATAAAAATTTTTACATAAAATATCAAATTTTTACATAAAATATCAAAATTTTTTACAAATATCAGAATTTTTTACTTGAGCCATGGGATAAAAATGACTAAAAGCAATTATTTTTCTGTAGTGCAACTGTTTATTTACGATAAAATTTTTACATAAAATATCAGAATTTTCTACATAAAATGGGTTTTTGGCCCAAATGTCCGTGGCTGAAACGTCCTAAATTCGGGGGCGCACATGGCTCAAATATCATAGGTTGCAGTTTTTTGGCTCAAATGTCTGTGGCTGAAATATCCGTGGCTGAAATGTCCTAGAACCGGAGTTCTCAGACAGTGGTGTGGAGGGTTAGGAGTTCTCGGACAGTGGTGTGGAGGGTTAGGAGTTTTCGGACAGTGGTGTGGAGGGTTAGGAGCTCTCGGACAGTGGTGTGGAGGGTTAGGAGTTCTCGGACAGTGGTGTGGAGGGTTAGGAGTACTCGGACAGTGGTGTGCAGGGTTAGGAGTTCTCGGACAGTGGTGTGGAGGGTTAGGAGTTCTTGGACAGTGGTGTGGAGGGTTAGGAGTTCTCGGACAGTGGTGTGGAGGGTAGGGAGTTCTTGGAGATAAGCAGGTGCAGTGCCGTGTATGCACTAATGGGTGAGGAGGCAGAGCTTGTACTGAATTCTGTATTTAACGGGTAGCCAGTGGAGGGATTTGAGGATGGGAGTGATATGGTCATATTTGCGCCTCCTTATCTATGAATTGTGCTATAAAAATAATCTTTCCTTGCCACTATAAATTGTAGGGAGAAACAATAAATAGAATTATTAATATAATCTCATTTAGTGGGTCAATTAAGTTTGTCCCCCTTGAGTTAAAGCTTTATTTATTTTGTAGTTAAATTCTTTTTAAAACACTCGCATAATCTGATTAAAAAAATATTTGATTCAACTTTCAAATTATATTTTATGGTACCACCGTCTTGTTAAAAAATACCAAGAAACAATTTATATTTATTTTTTTCTGTAAAATACAAGAGGGTTTCTTTGAGGAAATGACGTCAGATATGTTGGGGTGAAAGTTGAGAATTTGCTTACGCACTTCCTTTCCTGTTAGCGGCGGCCATACGACAAATACAGTGAGTGAGATTTAAAACTAAATCTTTCTCCATCGCTCTTATTTTGTCACTTTCTCTCACTTTTTTACGATACATCAGATGTTATTAATGTGTTAGCTTTAATTAGTTTGGTATTTATGAAATCTGTTTTAAATTAATAAAGATAATCAGGATTAATTGAGCTCTTTCTGATCTGATTCCAACATGGCAGCTCCCTTTGAGATGGCAGCTTAACACCTTATAGTTATATTATTTACTTTATGTTTACCTGTTTGAAATGCAAATTAGAACTAATTCTTTTAATACAAATTAAAATTTAAATATATTATCTGTGTTTAATTAAACTATTATGGTGTAGTGTTTTGTAGCTGGAAGATAACGCTAAGTTAGCAGAGAAGCTAACCTGTTTAGTCACTTATAGACAGGATGTTTAGTTGTTTTTACTCTTAGTCTGAAAAGTTTTCATCTCTCCTGCAGAAATGGGCAAGTTTATGAAGCCTGGGAAGGTGGTGATGGTCCTGGCTGGACGTTATGCTGGACGTAAAGCTGTTATTGTGAAGGTAAAGGATGTACTGATGATTGTTTCACTGGGTTTGATGTTGTTGATGGCTGTGATTTGCTTGGATCATCTGCTGCTATTCTGGAGTTTTGGGTTATTTTGAGGTTTAGAAGTGTTCCAATCAGCTACAAGCATCAAGACAGAAGACGAAGGGGTGTAAAGCCTATCCCTGCTGATTTTATGTGAGAGGCAGGGTACACCTAGAACAGGTCACTCGTCTGTTGTGGGGCCACACACTCAGTACGAAGGATAATTTCATAGTGGCCAATCAACCTAACAAGGGTGTCCAAATCTGGTCCCTGATACCAGGTGTCCTGAGGGTTTTCATTGTGTTCCTGCTTCAACACAGCTGATGCACTTTTTTTTTTAAATATACTTAATTCATCCCTCATCGGGAAATTTGTGTGCTGCATCACACCGCAGTAGGCTGCCACCTATGACGGCGCCAATGGTGGAAGAAATGGGGGGTTAGATGTCTTCTCCAAGGACCCTAGATGTGAACTCAGTGGAATGGGAGCCCGGACTTCCAGTCTGCAAATGAACGGTCTAACCCAGTGGTTCGTAACCTGGGTTTCGTCGAACCCTAAGGGTGCAGTGGAGCTTCCGCCGCGAAGGTCCGCCCCTCAGTCTAGTCTGCAGTTAGTGGGTACAAAGCTTCCTGCTCTGGGATTTCCTACCGGTCCACTTTGGGAGCGCTGGATAAGCAGCAGAGTGAGACCTCCGTATCAGACCGTTTAGAGAGGGCTGGATATGCAGCAGAGTGAGACCTCCCTATCAGACCGCTTAGAGTGGGCTGGATAAGCAGCAGAGTGAGACCTCCCTATCAGACCGCTTAGAGAGGGCTGGATAAGCAGCAGAGTGAGACCTCCCTATCAGACCGCTTAGAGAGGGCTGGATAAGCAGCAGAGTGAGACCTCCCTATCAGACCGCTTACAGATGGCTGTTTATGTGTCTGAGTGAGACTCTCTACCGGTCCGCTTACAGATGGCTGTTTATGTGTCTGAGTGAGACTCTCTACCGGTCCGCTTTGAGAGCGCTGGATAAGCAGCAGAGTGAGACCTCCTTCTCAGTTGTGTTTAACAATACCTTCTTTATTAACCCTCCGTCTGACCAACGGTGTGCTTCAGTGATGTTGGGTTAGCGTTAGTGACGCTACTAAAGAAGGGTTCGAATGATCATATGAAACTGGTGGGGTTCGGTGCCTCCAACTAGGTTAAGATCCACTGGTCTAACCACTGAGCCACTGTCTCCCTCCAACGTAGCTAGTTCCACTACCATCTAAATAATTGTTTTTTATCTCTGCAGAACATTGACGACGGCACCACAGACCGTCCTTACAGCCACGCTCTGGTCGCTGGCATTGACCGCTATCCCCGTAAAGTCACCACCACCATGGGCAAGAAAAAGATTGCCAAGAGGTCGAAAATCAAGGCCTTTGTAAAGGTTTTCAACTACAACCACCTGATGCCCACCAGGTCAGTGAACTTTTACTACTTTGTCGCTCACACGATATTGACAAATTTAAAATCGCAATATTTCGAAGTGATATCGCAATTGGGTTTTTTTTTTTTTTTTTTGGTCAACAATTGTAAAATGAAAGCCATAAAAACTACTGTATCTGTTCTACTAGTGTTCTCACTTATTGTTTGCAAAATTTGGAACAATATTTACTTTGCCCCGCCGACTGACCGTAGAACCAAGCTAAGAGAGATCGGGGATCCACTCGGAGTGCGCTTGGTGATGCTGTGATAGGTGTGGAAACGTGGAAAGGGAAGTCGCTGCTCTTTGCATCTAGCTTATAGGTGTTGATATCGCAATATCGATTCCGGTCCGTCGTCTTCCACTTATCCGGGTCGCGGGGCAAGAGCCTCAGACGGGAAGTCCAGGCTTCTCTCACCCCAGCTGCATCCTCCAGCTCACCTGCAAGGATCCCGAGTCTTTCCCCAGCCAGCTGTGAGACATAGTCTCTCCAGCGGGTCCAATGTCTGTCTCTTGGTCTCCTCCCGGTGGGATGTGCCCGAAATGCCTCACCAGCGAGGGGCTCGGGGGACATCCTGACCAGATGCCCTAACCACCCCATCTGGCTTCTCTCAACCTGGAGGAGGAGGGGCTCGGCACCGAGCTCCTCCCGGATGGCAGAACTCTGAGCGAGAGCCCAGCCACCCTGCGGAGAAAGCTCATTTCGGCCGCTTGTTTCGCAATCTCATTCTTTCAGTCACCACCCACAGCTGGTGACAATAGGTGAGGGTTGGAACGTAGATCGACTTGTAAATCGAGAGCTTTGCTTTTCGGCTCAGCTCTTTTGTCTCCACGATGGACCGATACAGCATCCTAGTTTTTGCTGACGCCGCACCGATCAAAAACCTCCATCCCAGCTTCCTGCAGGTTGTCAATATGTTTTTTTGGGTGTTATTTTTGCACTGTAGTTGTTGAGAAATGGACGACCTGTAGATGGGAAGTATCTCTGCTGCTAACACAATGACAGAAATCCTCCTGGACGTATTCTAAACCTCATGTCTCCTTTAGATACTCTGTGGACATTCCTCTGGACAAAACTGTGGTGAACAAGGATGTGTTCAGGGACCCTGCTCTCAAACGCAAGGCCAGACGGGAGGCCAAGATCAAGTTTGAGGAAAGGTGAGTCTCTTTATCTTCTTTCAGCATTTCCTTTCAGGGGTCGCCACAGCAAGTCAGTTTCTTCCATCTAACCCTATCTGCTGCATCCTCTTCAGTCACACCAACTATCTTCATGTTTTCCTTCACTGTATCCATGAACCTCCTCTTTGGTCTTCCTCTAGGCCTCTTTCCTGGTGGTTCCAAATCCAGCATCCTTCTTCTGATGTACTCTCTCTCTCTCTCTCCTCATGTCCAAACCATCTCAGTCTGGCCTCTCTGACTTTATCTCCAAAACCTCTAACATGTGCTGTTCCTCTGATCCTGTCCATCCTGGTCACTCCCAGAGAGATCCTCAGCATCTTCATCTCTGCTACCTCCATCTCTGTTTCCTGTCTTTTCGTCAGTGCTACTGTCTCTAGACCAATCAGCATGGCCGATCTCACCACGGTTTTGTACACTTTCCCTTTCATTTTAGCTGAAACTCTTCTATCACACATCACACCTGATACTTTTCTCCACCCGTTCCAGCCTACTTGCACACGCTTCTTCACCTCTTTTCCACACTCTCCATTTCTCTTAGTCTTTTTATTTATTTGTTTTATCCTTATAAAAATGTTCTGATTGGTTGCCTCTCCTTTCTTTCAGGTACAAGACGGGCAAAAACAAGTGGTTTTTCCAGAAGCTCCGATTCTAAATCATTGTAAACACTTTGAGAAATAAATGTTTAAAATGATTTTCCTGGTCTGGTTCTTTTTATATTAATTTTTATGCAAATGACAAAATGTTTTGACTTTCAACATCAGTGCTCAGTTACCATGACAATAACTCTAAGGTGTAAAAAAAAAAAAAAAATTGGTAAAATTCTAACTCTGTAACCTTATTTGGGCTACATGGTGTTGTAGTGATTAACACAGTGGTCTCACAGGAAGATGGTTGGGGTCCAAGTACTAGAGTGCCGGTGAAGCTTGAAACACTGGCATTTCTGTGTGGAGTTTGCATGTTCTCCCTGTGTATGGGTGATTTTCTATTTTTTCTATTATCAAGTACTCTGGTTTCCTCACATCCTTCAAAAACATGCATGTTAGGTTGATTGGCCACTTTGGAATTGCCCCTAGAAATTAATGTGTCTGGCCTTGTAATAGACTAGTGGCCTGTTCAGAGTGTACCCTGCCACAGCAAGGACGCGAATATTATTTCCCCAATCTGTTCGTCTATTGCACAATCTATTCAGTTCCTGATTGGCTGATGGACCCTTTGCGTTCCTGTACTGGGCGTGGCCAGACCGAGGAGGCCTCCGCTCTTCATCTATCACCCTCGCTTTATCAGGATTTGCCCATCTACTCATCCCCGTCCTGGGCATCGCCGGGCTGAGGAGTCTTCTGTGTTTTTATCAGGATGAAGAACATCTATCGACTTCTTTAGATATTTAGGGTAGAATAAGCTAAAATTTAAACAATAGTCTTAGACACATCGGATGCTTGTCCCAGGGGAGGGATCTCTCTTTCGTGTGGATCCCCATGAGGTTTTTTCTTTTTTCCCTACTGATGGGGGTGGGGACTATAAGTTTTTTTCTCACCGTGAAGAAGAGTCTAAGGCAGGGGTGGGCAAACTTTTTGACTTTCGGGCCACAATGAGTTCTAACATTTGACAAGCGGGCCGGACCCGGGAGGGGCGTCCCAGAAAAATGACTTATTTTTCAAAAAGGTTCTGGGGGTGATGCCGTACCCCAGACCCCTCTATACTGGTGAGCACCACAGGTGCTTGTTTTGTGACCCCCCTCCTTTAGTAAATTCCGTATTCGCCCCAGGAACAATAGCAGACTTGGTAACCGCTAGATTAAACCGATAGAATAACGCGCTAGATTCTAAACAAGTGCGTTAAATGTTCCATCAAGAGCGTTAAATTTCAAATCTAGCTGCGCTAGGTTTGAAATATAAGCGCTTGATGAAATATTTTACTTGTTTTAACAACTAACACGCTTATTTACGTGCGTGTATTGAGCTCAATGGCTTTCTATATCTGTGCACACCGTTTTGAAAGTGTGCGCATCGCGGAGACACACACTCATTTTAATGAGAGCAGTGTTGTTGTATCTTTGGTGCCATCTAGTGTCAAACATAAAAAAATTCAAGAAAAATCAAACTATCATGGTTTATTTTTTTAAAATTTTCTAGTTCGGCGGACCGGATTAAAACGTTTAACGGGCCGCATGTGTCCCGCGGGCCGTAGTTTGCCCGTGTCTAGTCTAAGCGCAGGAATGTGCTAGTATTGTGTAGCTAGTACTTATTAGTTTTCTTGCTGTGTATTTGTGTTTATACATTCCTCTTTTTTCTTGTTTTTTTTCCTCCTGAATCTACAATTTGAAGCCCTTTGAGACATAAATTCTGTGGTTTCGAGCTACACAAATAAAATTGAATCGATGACAATGGCGACTCCCATTCGGTTCCTGAGAAAATACGTGTTTAGAAGATAAAACTTTTCATTAATTCCCCCTTTACTCCTAAGAATAAACTCATAAGGAACCAGAAAACTATTTCCTTCCTGGTTCTTACAATTACTAGCATCTAAAAAGTGATCAAACCCGTCAACCAGGACAATAACTGCTCCTAATGCAAAATAAATATATTTTCCAGAAAGTGTAAATATAATGTTATTTAAATTTTTTGTGGAGTTTTTATAGAAAAGTTAGTTTCAATTTCAAATGTTTGCTGAAATTTTTTAATTTTTCAGTGAGCCGGCTCTTTCGGTTCGGTTCACTAAAAAGAGCCAGCTCTTTCGGCTCGCGAACGGCTCTTCAGATTGGTTTTTGTTTGAATTGATTCATTTAAAGTTATGCACAAATTAATTCCTGCTTTTGTTTTTAAATATTTTTATTATGTAAACCTGACATTAGTTACTATAAAAAATATAAAAATTATGTAAAATTTATGATAAAATGTAAAAATTAAAAAACCTAGTATTTACAATTCAACTTTGAACAATTTGAACTTTTCAGCTTTTTAAACAAATTTAAAATGAACACAAAACATGGTAAATTAAAATACAACAGACATATGAATTAAAATAAAGAAGAGAAAAATAGCACCCGGATTGGTATTTATTTTATTTTTACTCACTCTATTGACCCTTCACCGGGGAAATTTGTGTGCTACACTTCTACACCGCAGCAGGCTGCCACAATGGCGCCAATGGTGGGAGAAACGGGGGGTTAGGTGTCTTCTCGAAGGACCCTAGACGTAAATTCAGTGGGAATCAAACTTGTGAACTTCAGGTCCGCACGCTGTACCACTGAGCCACTGTCTTACACTTAGAAACAGTAAGCGCTGCAGTTTTGAAGAGCAGATCCGGGTTCTTCTGTCTGTAATTATCTGCGCAGTTTGAGAAAAGTGTGTTTATGACCTCTGTGAAGCCCCGCCTCTCTTAAAAAATATATATAAACAAAAAAATGTCAATCGTTTTTGCTGTTTTGTTCCTTTCCGTCATCTTCCGCTTGTTCCTGGGTCGGGTCGTGAGGGCAATAGCCTCAAACGGGAAGCCCAGGCCTCTCTCACCCCGGCTGCATCCTCCAGTTCACCTGGAAGGATCCCAAGTCTTTCCCCGGTCAGCTGTGAGACATAGTCTCTCCAGCGGGTCCGGGGTCTGCCTCTTGGTCTCCTCCCGGTGGGACGTGCCCGAAACACCTCGCCCGCGGGGCGCTCGGGGGGGCATCTTGACCAGATGCCCGAACCTTCCCATCTGGCTCCTCTCGACCTGGAGAAGGAGCGGCTCGACACCGAGCTCCTCCCGGATGGCAGAGCTCCTCACCCAATCTCTGAGTGAGAGCCCAGCCACCCTGCGGAGGAAGCTCATTTCGGCCGCTTGTACCTGTGATCTCATTCTTTCAGTCACCACCCACAGCTGGTGTTTTTGCTGTTTTGTTCTGTAAAAATGTTTGTTTGTGCTATTTTAGTTTTTCAGATCTTTAAATTATTACAGCACAAAGGATTGACATACTTTTTGTTTATATATATATATATATATATATATATACCGTAATTTCACGACCATTAGGCGTAGTACGAAAAGGCGCAGCCTCAGTTATGTCCGCCATTGCTGTATTTAACACACACATAAGGCGCACCGTACGAAAAGGCGCAGTCTCAGTCACTCACCGCCTTACAATAACACACACGCAAGCATGCAAATGTGGGTATTAAAAAATAAATCGGGAGCAAAACTGAGTTTGGTTGTACTTTATTTAAGTAGTATAAACAAGCACATTACCGGTAATAGTCTTTATTCAAATCTGTCAAAGTCCTCATCCTCTGTTTTGAAATCGAACAGCTGCGCAAAATCCAACGGAGCAGGTCCACTTCGCTCCTCGCTGTCAAAGTCACTGTCTGTACTGTGCGGCTCCTCAGAAAGGATACCAGCTTTTGCGAAAGCTCGGATAACAGTACCAGCAGACACGTTAGTCCAAGCATCTACAATCCATTGGCAAACTGTAGCATAACTCGCCCGGCGCTGCCTTCCACCCTTCGTGAAACTGTGGTCTCATTCGGTCATTCATCGCTCCCATGCCGCTCACACTTCACTCTTTAACGTTCTCAAGCCTTTTCTTTCAGGTCCGCCTTGCCTCACGGGCGCCGCGTTTTCTTTTAGGTCCGCATTTTCTTTCAGGATCAAATCAGGATGAAATCCATCTACTCATCCCGCCCTGGGCATCGCTGGGCTGAGGAGTCTCCCGTGTCTCCATCAGGATGAAGAACATCTACTCATCCCTGTTCTGGACATCTCCGGGCTGAGGAGTCCCCCAGTGTCTCCATCAGGATGAAGAACATTGATTGACTTCTTTAGATATTTAGCTGTAGATTAGATTAAACTAATATTTAAACAATAATCTTTGACACATTGGTTTGCTCGTCACGGGGGAGGGATCTCTCTTTCACGTGGATCCCCATGAGGTTTCTTATTTTTTCCCCACTGAGTTTTTCCTCACCAAGAAGGAGAGTCTAAGTGCATAAATGTGCTAGTCTTGTTTAGTTAGCATTTGTTAGTTATTTTTCTTGTTGTGTATTTGTGTTAATACATTCCTCTTTTTCTTGTGAAGCCCATTGAGACGGACATTCTGTGATTTTGGGCTATACAAATAAAATTGAATTGAATTGAATTTCTCACACACAAGGCGCACCGCACGAAAAGGCGCACCGCTCATTTTGAAGAAAATCTAAGACTTTTATATGCGCCTTATGGTCGTGAAATTACGGTAGATATAAATGCGGGAAATACGAGGGCGGGGCTTCCAATCAGTCAACACTCGGGAGCCGGCTCCCATCGTTCACTTCAAAGAGCCGGCTCTAAGAGCACATCACTAGTGAACAAAAAGAAAGTGAAAGAAAACGTATTTCTAACCTGCTGATCGAAGGTAAGTTCATATCGAGCTGTTTTTAAATAAATAATCTTTTAAAATAACACATATCAACGTTTTGTTTTTTAAAACGTAACATAATAGAATGATTTTTACTGAAATAAGTTGAAAATTGAAACTCATGTATGATTTTAAGTTTATTTCTGCTGCGTCACCGAATCATTAAAAACATTCCTGTTACATAAAATATTTAATAAACTTTAAACTTGTTAAAATAATTGATTTTTTTTTTTTTTTCAGATTACCTCCATCATGTCATCAGACGAGGTGTTTTTCTAACTTTTCGTAAAACTAGTTTTCTAAATATTATTAAAAAATGTGTTTTTCTCTGTAAATATGACCTTTTTTTTCCCGCCTTTTCAGGATTTCTCTCTGGTGGTGGAATCTCCTCTCAGAGGAAACAGTTTGGGGGACATAAACGCGTCAATTGAAGAAGAGAAGGTATAAAAACAGCTCACCGTGTTCCCTTAGAGCTGGTAAACACCATTAACCTGCTGTAAACATCATTCCGTTCCGTTCCGTCGTCTTCGCTTGTTCCGGGGTCGGGTCGCGGGGGCAACAGCCTCAAACGGGCAGCCCAGGCCTCTCTCTCCCCGCCTGCATCCCTCAGCTCACCCGGAAGAATCCCAAGTCGGTCCCCGGCCAGCTGGAGAGACTATGCGGGTCCGGGGTCTGCCCCTTGGTCTCCTCCCGGTGGGACGTGCCCAAAACACCTCGCCCGCGAGGCGCTCGGGGGGGCATCCTGACCAGATGCCCGATCCACCCCATCTGGTTCCTCTCGACCTGGAGAAGGAGCGGCTCAACACTGAGCTCCTTCCTGATGGCAGAGCTCCTCACCCGATCTCTGAGTGAGAGCCCAGCCGCCCTGCGGAGGAAGCTCATTTCGGCCGCTTGTACCCGCAATCTCATTCTTTCGGTCACCACCCACAGCTGGTGTTTTTGCTGTTTTGTTCTGTAAAAATGTTTGTGCTCGCACTCAAGGCGCTCGGGGGCATCCTGACCAGATGCCCGAACCACCCCATCTGGCTCCTCTCGACCTGGAGGAGATTGCGGATACTAGCGGCCGAAATGAGCTTCCTCCGCAGGGTGGCTAGGCTCTCACTCAGAGATTGAGTGAGGAGCTCTGCCATCCGGGAGGAGCTCGGTGTTGAGCCGCTCCTCCTCCTGATCGAGAGGAGCCAGATGGGGTGGTTCGGGCCTCTGGTCAGAACGGAACGGATCCCTGACTGGAAAATTTGTGTGCTGCATTACACCGCAGCATGCTGCCACCTATGACGACGCCAATGGTGTGAGAAACGGGGGGTTCAAGTTCAGCTGCAGGAAAACAGAAACTGAGTTGTTCTATATTCCTCATGGATGAGTTATGCTACTGCACTTTGGTGCTTGATGCGTGTTCGCATTCCACTGAGTTCACGTCTAGGGTCCTTGGAGAAGACACCTAACCCCCCGTTTCTCCCACCATTGGCGCCGTCATAGGTGGTGGTAGTGGTGTGATGCAGCACACAAATTCCCCGGTCAGGGATCAATAAAGTATAATAAAATTAAAGTATAATAAAATTAAAAATTTGCTGCCGAGTGTGAAGCGGCCGGGATGGGAAAATCCGAGACCATGGTCCTCGCCCGGAAAAGAGTGGTGGAATGCCCCCTGCGGGTCAGGGACAGGGTCCTGCCCCAAGTGGAAGAGTTTAAATATCTCGGGGTCTTGTTTACGAGTGGGGGAAGGATGGAGCGGGAGATCGACAGGCGGATCGGTGCGGCATCAGCAAGAACTAGGACACTGCTTCGGTCCGTCGTGGTAAAGAGAGAGCTGAGCCGAAAAGCAAAGCTCTCGATCGACAAGCCGATCTACGTTCCAACCCTCACCTATGGTCACCAGCTGTGGGTGGTGACCGAAAGAATGAGATCGCGGGTACAAGCGGCCGAAATGAGCTTCCTCCGCAGGGTGGCCGGGCTCTCACTCAGAGATTGGGCGAGGAGCTCTGCCATCCGGGAGGAGCTCGGTGTCGAGCCCCCCCTCCTCTCGATCGAGAGGAGCCAGATAGGGTGGTTCGGGCATCTGGTCAGAACGGAATGGATGAAATCCTTCTGCTGATTTCTTCACATAGAGACCAATACAGCTCATTCTTTAGTTTTCTGAACTGTTTATTCCTAACAAATTCGCGTGGGGTGCCGGAGTCAATCCCAACTGATTACAGGCGAGAGGCAGGATACACCCCCAACAGGTCACCAGTCTTTTGCGGGGCCACACACACTCATTCCTTCCACACTCATGATTTTTTTTCCTCCACAGAAAAAGTACACTGACCTCCTGCAGGAACACAATGAACTGGCTGCCTCTACAAAAGACAGCAAAGACCTGGTGGTCAAGTACCAAACCAGAATAAGCAAACTGAAGCGGACTGTAGAGGACGACAAGCGCTCCTACACGCAGCAGCTGGCAGATGAAGAGGTTTGTCACTTAATATTGTGTACCTTTTAACCTCATTATAAACATTTGCTTATATATAGTTGGTCACATCATTACTTCTAATTATTTATTTTTAGTATTTTTCATTATTCTAGTTGTATATACACCAGGAGTGGGCAAACTTTTTGATTCTTGGGTTCTAACATTTGACCAGGGGGCCGGAACAGGATCAGATGGATGGCATGCTTTGGTAACCACTAGATTAGACCGATAGAATGGTGCGCTAGATTTTAACAAGCGCGCTAAATGTGACAGCAAGAGCGTTAAATTTCAAATCTAGCGGCGCTAGGTCTGAAATCTAGTGCGACAGCGCTTAAAAAGACGCATTTAGCAGCGCTAGGTTTGAAATCTAAGTGCTTGATGTAAAATTTAGCTTGTTGTAACATCTAACACGCTTGTTTACGTGCGTGTATTGGACCCGATGGCTTTCCATATCTGTGCACACTGTTTATTTTGGCAGCATGGGCATCACGAAGACACACATTTTAATGGGAGCAGTGTTGTTGTTTTCTCAACAAAGCCAATATACATACATATATACAGTATATATATATATATATATATAGAGAGAGAGTGCGCCATCTAGCGAGGAAACATCAGAATTGCAGAAGAAATGAAATATTAACAGGGTTCATTAGTTAGATTTTTCAAGTTTGTCGGGCCGGATTAAAACGTCTAATGGGCCGCATTCGGGCCCCGGGCCATACTTTGCTCATGCCTGACATTCAGTATACTGTCTATGTCTTTCTTTCAAGGTTACTGTGCTGCTGTAACACACAAATTACCCACGTGTGGGACCAATAAAGTAATTCTGATTCTACAGGTGTGACACCAGAACGAACACCATCAAAGTCTATAAAAATATCTGAATCTCACACTGTTAATTATATTTCAGCCATTAGTCGACGGGGACCCTGGTGGTCAGATCCTCGGCTGCATAAGCTAGCACACATGATTCCAGTACTGCAAAAAAAAAAATCATGTTCTCTGGGGTCACACGCACCCTCCCCTGCATTGCCCCGCCCACTATTTGAGAAGCACTGGCCTAAAGTTCCGTATACATCAGTGAATTATTGAGGGGTCGCTTGATTAAAATGGAGCCCTACTGAAGGCCTACGTTAAAATGGCCGGTCCATCATGCGTTGTCACGCCGTGTTTCTGCTCGCAGGAGAAACTAGATGTCCTAAAGAAGGAGGAGAGCGACCTGAAGGAGGAAATCCTGAAAATTCAGGCTGCTATTCAGAACGAGACGGCTCAGAACGCTGGTCTGAGGGAGCAAACAGACGTAGGTCCAACCTTCTCCCACCCCTTCTGTCAGCTCCACCCAACCTGCAGTCTGTGTTCCAGGTGTTCTCCTCCATGCCGGAGCGGAAATTCGTCTTCAAGGGGGCAACCGGAAAGTCAGACAAACAGGTAACGTTTGAGATGGAGCCGCGTATAATTTACCCGATGGAGGGCGGGACGGCGCTGGTCACGTTTGAAGAGGAGGACGGTGAGTTTGTTCTTATGGACGTAATTTATTTGGATTATTTACTCAAGAAAATAAGAAAATTTACACATAATAAAATAAAAGCAAAAGGGGTGTGTCTTTTTGGGACACACCCATATTATGGGACACACCCATCTTTTGGGGTGTGTCCCAAAAAGACACACCCACATTAGAAAGAAAAATCAAAATTAAGTTGAAGTCTCCTTCTTGGACGCGATAGGGCAAGCCGTAGCATAAATCTGTATGGAAATATTTGTGGGTAATTAATTAATTTTTTTTTTTTTTTTTTAAACACGGATCTTGATGTTTTTTGTTTTCTCATTAGTTGCGAAGAAAATTCTGTCCATGAAGAAACACAAAGTGAACCTTGAAGGAGATTGCAGCATCACCGTGGAAACCAGACCTGTTCATCTGATGCTGCCCAGACTGGTGGAGGTAAAGTGGTCCCTCGTTTATTGTAAACGTTCTTAAAATAACCAATTTTCTAGGTTTTTTTAAGGTCGTAAAATTTTAATAATTTGATATTTTTTACTGATTTTTTACATTTAAAAACAACATGGTTTTTAATTGGCTCGTAAAAGTTACTCAGGCAGGTTGTGGTTCGTTGTACAAAGTACTTAAGGCCAATCAGAACCCAATGAACCAATGAGGATGCAGTAAACAACCTGTGAAGTAGGTCAGGATGAGGAACCACCTAACCTCTGACGTCCTCCATCTTGCAGATTGGATCCAAAGTGTGTCCTCACCGCATTTTAGTCTCCAACCTTCCTAAGATGGACACAGAGATTCTGGTAAACAAACTGGAGATCCATTTCTCTAAGAGCAAACACGGAGGTGGAGAAGTGGACTTCTGCGAGTTTTTGGCTGACTCCGGAACCGTGGTGATCAAGTTTGTGAAGGAAAACAGTGAGTTTCTATCAGAATGAATGTAGAGGAGGTTTTCAGCACCGTTCGTGCACCCCGTTTCCTTAATCTAGAAACAAGATACCACCCAAATGACCAAACTGTCTACAGTTACTTTGTAGCAACTATAGGTGAACTGATTTGGTTTCTAAAGGTCAAGGCCACAAAGTGACTTAGAGTAGTGACTTTCCGTTTTGTTTCATCGTCTTCTGCTCATCCGGGGTTGGGTTGCGGGGGCAACAACCTCAGACGGGAAGCCTAAGATTATCTCACCCTGGCTGCATCCTCCAGCTCACCAGGAAGGATCCCAAATCGTTCTCCGGCCAGCTGTGAGACATAGCCTCTCCAGCTGGTCCAGGGTCTGCCTCTTAGTCTCCTCCCGGTAGGACGTGTCCAAAACACCTCACCAGCGAGGCGCTCGGGGGGGTATGCTGACCAGATGCCCGAACCACCCCATCTGGCTCCTCTTGACCTGGACAAGAAGTGGCTCGACACCGAGCTCTTCCCGGATGGCAGAGCTCCTCACTCTATCTCTGAGTGAGAACTCAGCCACCCTGCAGAGGAAGCTCATTTTGGCCGCTTGTATCCGTGATCTCATTCTTTCGGTCACCACCCACAGCTGGTGGGCGAGTAGTCTCAAATAGACCTCAACCAGTCGTTGTTAAATCAGTTTGTGATGTCGGGCAGTCAGAGGATTTTTTGTTCAAAGTCTCGACTTGTTATTCGTGTTTTTTTTTTTATGTTCCCCTCCAGTCGCTGAGGGTCTCACTGAGAAGGAATTCCACAACGTGAATTTCCAGAAGAACCAGGAAACAGTGAGAGTAACCCCCTTTCTGAATGGACAGATCAGCAGTTTAGAGGTGAGGACGGTTTCATTCGCGGAGCAACAAGTTTAGAGTTCCAGTTTCTGATCTTGTGCGGTTTCTACAACAGACCAGATTCACCATGTGTCCCCGCACCGTGCTGCTGACGGGGATCCCCGACGTCATGGAGCAGGAGATTCTGCAGGACGTGCTGGAAATCCACTTCCAGAAGAATGGCAACGGTGGAGGAGAGATTGAAGCGTTTCTTTACAACCCGCTGAACTCCAACGCTGAGGCTGTTTTCTCCTCACAGGACATCCCATAGTAATCATAAAGGGATGCTGATCAGTCCTGGCTGCACATAAGCAATGATGCTGAAAGTGGAAATATTTAACCTGATTTATTCTTTGCTGTTTTTGAAAAATCACTGTAAATTTTACTTTCAAATGAAATAATTCGGATCTAAAAATACACCAAATATAAATTTAGCCGAAACTTGTTTCTTTAATTCGTACGTCGCACCTAAAAACAAATTGATTTTTTTTTTTACTCACTCTATTCCTCCCTCACCTGGGAAATGTGTGTGTTGCACTCCTACACCGCAGTAGGCTGCCCACGACGGCACCAAAAGTGGGAGAAACAGGGGGTCAGGTGTTTTCTCCAAGGACCCTAGACGTGCTCTCAGTGGGATGCAAACCTGCGAACTTCCGGTTTACTTCGGGTTCGCGGGCGAACACTATAACCACTGAGCCAACGTCTCCACCATTTTCAGATAGAGTTAAGAAAAGAAGAATAAAGAAGTAAATATTCAATAATAATAATGGTGAAATAAAACCGAAATGAAAGTTGTTTTTTTTTTTTTTTTTTAAAAAAAGTTTTTAAACAAAAATTGTGAAAAACTGGGGAAACTTTTTAAAATGTACTAAAAGAAATTAGTCGCTACGATGAGACTGACGCAAAATTTTGGGGTTCTTGAATAAATTTTTTAAAAATTCCATTCATTGCTGGCAAATAAAGAACGAGTGAAACAATTTGTCTGCAAAACAGATTTGAAGTTTTCAGAGATAAATAATTTTGGAGGAAAAACAGGGATTTTTTAAAAATTTGTTTATATAAAACGAGATAATTCCACCAATCAAATTGTAACACAAGACGGTAACAAGACGAAAAGTGGATTTAAACTGCGGCAAACAATAAAAACGATTAAAACCAGAATTAACTACAAGGTTTTAATCTGAAAAGTTGTTTCATAATTTGATCAAAGCATGGAATTAATTGTTTTATTTTGAATTATTTCGTCATCAAAAGTCACATCTTTTTCAATCCTATTTCCTTACAGTGATTAGCTTTTAAATGTATGTCAATTTTTCTGCTTTTTAAAAATCAAACTTGTATAAAAGAAATTTGACCCCATTTTTAAGTGTGTTTATTAACAATAATAATAAAAAAAAATATGTCACAAATGTTTTCTGTAAATGATGGTTTGGTGTGTAAAAATCTGAGCGATGGAGACTAAAAATCCATCAAATTTATAAAGTCTTTTCAAATAATGTTTAGGATTTTTTTTTTTAACACAAGATATTATGGCGGTACTATGGCAGATTTTGGCAAGAAAATCTTGTGTTTCCTTTCGGTAAAAGAATCTTCATCTTCTTTCGGCATTTCCCTTCAGGGGTCGCCACAGCAAGTCAGTTTCTTCCATCTAACCCTATCTCCTGCATCCTCTTGGGTCACGCCAACTATCTTCATGTCTTCCTTCACTGTATCCATGAACCTCCTCTTTGGTCTTCCTCTAGTCCTCTTTCCTGGTGGTTCCAAATCCAGCATCCTCTGCCGATGTACTCTCTCTTGCTCCTCTGCACATGTTCAAATCATCTCAGTCTGGCCTCTCTGATTTTATCCCCAAAACCTCGAACATGTGCTGTTCCTCTGATCCTGTTCATCCTGGTCACTCCCAGAGAGACCCTCAGCATCTTCATCTCTGCTACCTCCATTTCTGTTTCCTGTCCTAGTTTATCTGTTTTTGTCTTCTTTATTTGGACTTTTTATCAATCTAATAAATCTGCTTGTGATTTTTCATCTGAACCTGTCTGTTGTGTCATGGGTATATTTTTGGCCTCAGCTCCACATCATGAACACCATCCTGGTCACTCCCAGAGAGATCCTCAGCATCTTCATCTCTGCCACCTCCATCTCTGTTTCCTGTCTTTTCGTCAGTGCTACTGTCTCTAGACCAAACAACATGGCGGGTCTCATCACAGTTTTGTACACTTTTCCTTTCATTTTATCTGAAACTCTTCTATCACACATCACGCCTGATGCTTTTCTCCACCCGTTCAAGCCCAACTGCATACGCTTCTTCACCTCTTTTCCACACTCTCCATTGCTCTGGACTGTTGATCCTAGATACTTAAAATCTTCTACCTTCTTTATCTCGTCTCCCTGTAACTTCACTTTTCCATTTGGATCCCTCTCATTCACACACATATACTCTGTTTTACTCTGACTAATCTTCATTCCTCTTCTTTCTGGTGCAAACCTCCACCTCTCCAGCTTTTCCTCCACCTCTTCCCTCCTCCCACTACAGATCACAATGTCATCGATAAGAGAATGAAGGTTTTAATCTTGAGCATTAGTTACTAAAATAATTTGATGTACCCGACACCATTAAGCAATTTAAAATAACATATTTAGATCACTTTTTGGAAGATAAATGTATTACAATTCATTATTTTTATTGAATGAACGGGTTTTTTTTCGTTCCGTTCCGTCGTCTTCCGCTTATCCGGGGTCGGGTCGCGGGGGCAACAGCCTCAAATGGGAAACCCAGGTTTATCTCAAGTCGTTCATTTAATAATAAATCTTTTATTTATGTAATGATTTTGCTAAGAAAAGCAGGATACGTGTGGGCTTCACGATGGCCTCACAGGAATGTCGGGGTTAGTCCCTCTTTCGGGCAAGGCTTGGAACACTGGTCTTTCTGTGCGTGGGTTTTTGTCTGGGTACTCCAGTTTCCACCAATCCTCCAAAAACATGCATATAAGGTTGATTGAGTGGATGGTTGTGTGTGTTTGTGTGGCCCCGCAACAGACTGATAACTTGTTCAGGGTGTACCCTGCCTCTTGACTTAAAATCAGCCAAGATAAGTTCTGGGACCCTACGGGACTCTATTAGGGATAAGTGGTTCAAAAGACGAAACAAAATCAGGCTACACTTCTCTGCTTTTTTAACACGACCTACCCTGAACGAAGTTCAATGTGGGTTTTCTGAATTTAGAATCTTATTTGCTTCCCATCCCGGCCGCGAGTGTGAAGCGGCCGGGATGGGAATTAGCGCCTCCAAATCCGAGACCATGGTCCTCGCCCGGGAAAGGGTGGAATGCCCCCGGCGGGTCAGGAACAGGGTCCTGCCCCAAGTGGAGGAGTTTAAGTATCTCAGGGTCTTGTTCACGAGTGGGGGAAGGATGGAGCGGGAGATCGACAGGCGGATCGGTGCGGCGTCAGCAATAACTAGGACGCTGCATCGGTCCGTCGTGGTAAAGAGAGAGCTGAGCCGAAAAGCAAAGCTCTCGATTTACAAGTCGATCTACGTTCCCACCCTCACCTATGATCACCAGCTGTGGGTGGTGACCAAAATAATGAGATTGCGGGTACAAGCGGCCGAAATGAGCTTCCTCCACAGGGTGGCTGGGCTCTCACTCAGAGATTGGGAGAGGAGCTCAGGATCCTTCCGGGTGAGCTGGAGGATGCAGCTGGGGTGAGAGAAGCATGGGCTTCTCGTCTGAGGCTATTGCCCCCTTCCTCTACAGGGTGGCTGGGCTCTCACTCAGAGATCGGGTGAGGAGCTCTGCCATCCGGGAGGAGCTCGGTGTCGAGCCGCTCCTCCTCCAGGTCGAGAGGAGCCAGATGGGGTGGTTCGGGCATCTGGTCAAGATGCCCCCCGAGCGCCTCGCGGGCGAGGTGTTTCGGGCACGTCCCACCGGAGGGAGACTAACGGGCAGACCCCGGACCCGCTGGAGAGACCATGTCTCACAGCTGGCCGGGGAACAACTTGGGATCCTTCCAGGTGAGCTAGAGGATGCAGCCGGGGAGAGAGAGGCCTGGGCTGCCCGTTTGAGGCTGTTACCCCCGCGACCCGACCCCGGCCAAGCGGAAGATGACGGAACGGAACAATCTTATTTTTAACGCCATAACTGAGGGTCAGATTGTGGATTGGGTCAATTTTCCAGAGTCATTGACTGACCCTTAAAATTGAGGAGCAGAAGAAAGACTGAGCCTCTGAATTCAAATCAGATTTATTGTAAAAACACAGGAGTTGAATAAAACAGCATGATTAAAACATCAGAAAACTACAGACAGGACAAGTCAGGCACTTGGAGTGGGTGAAACATTTTCTGAAAGTAGAAACCAGAAGGAGAACGTGGACATTGTGGAGAACAGTACACATGGTGGATCACAGGAGCACTTTGGAAGACCGAATCCCAAACAACACAAATATAATAATTTAAAAAGCTCTAAAATAATCTCTTTTTGTTCTCATGGAAAACACAGATGAAGTCTAACAGTCGTTCTTTTTTGCGCCACAAACACTTTTACTTTTACTTTGTGCGTTCATCTCAACAGAAGACGACAAACAAAGTTAAAGGATGATATGCAGCGGCCCTATATGGCGAGTCCTTACGTCTATCGATATCAGGAGCCTCACAGGCACTCGTAGCTGGCCTCTACTGACATGTAACAGCTACAAGTTCATCAGAAAACACCAAAAAAACATCTCTAATTTCTATTATTATTAGTAGTTCATGCTGCTGGAGTGTAGGTGTGAATACCAGAGGTTCAGTGGTGGAACGTAACGAGGTAAATGTACTTCGTTACTGTACTTAAGTAAAAAAAATTGTGTATCTGTACTAAAATTTTAGACCGGTACTTTTACTTTTACTTCACTACATTTTTAGAGCAAATATCTGTACTTTTACTCCGCTACTTTTTAAAAGTCTGTTTATAATTTTTTGTTACATTTTCGGTCAGGAATTAGAAAAATATACAGTTTTTTTAGCGCATTTTGAAGCTGTATCGCCAAAATCAACCTGTAGAGGGAGCAGTTGATCGCCTGCAGTTTCCCAGAGGGAGAAGAAGTAATGAATCGAGGACCAATCAAAATCAAGAGTAAACATTTTCCGCAGTCATTCAGCGCCAAAAACCTAACATCAAATATAGCAAAAATTGAAAAAGAGTCAGATGATTGTTGTTTGTTGTGTTTACTTTTAAATAAAAAGTTAAACAATCATTACACAGAGCAGGGGCGGCTCCAAGGATTTTCTAAAGGGGGCGAGTCAGGGCGTGATGTCATTGACAAAGCCAATCTAGGAGGACTAGGTCCTCCCTCCCAGAACATTTTGAAAAATAAGAGCTTTTCTCCTGCATTTAGGTGGCCCATTCGCTGGCCCTGCAGGGGATAGCTTGACTAGCCCCCTTTCCTTTCTTCTTCTTTTTTTTTTTTCCCTGTGGACCAGAGGAGGGATGGGGGTGGGAGGGGTGGTGTAGGAGCACGCCCCCCCCTCCCTCTTCTTGGATCCGCCCATGCAGAGTATTTATCTGATAACATTTGAATTATGATCGAATACTTTTACTTTTTACTTAAACAGTACAATTTACACCAACTACTTTTGTACTTTTACTTAAGTAGATTTTTTTAATTGGTACTTTTACTTGAGTATTTTTTGCCTAATTATCTGTACTTTTACTTAAGTACAAAAAGTGAGTACTTCATCCACCACTGCAGAGGTTACCATCATGATGAATGTTTGTGCTGCTATTAACACCTGAACGCTAGTACATTATCAAATATCCTCTATTTCCATAATTTTTTCTTGTTAGAAAGTTGCTAACTTTTACCATACTTGTCAAGTTTTACGGTTTTACCGTATTTTAATACAGAAAAAATGCAATTTTAGCAATTACGGGCATAGTGTCATTTCTGTACAAAATGGCCGATGAATCCAGTTTTTAAGTACTCAGTGAGGTGTGAAGGCCTCCCCAAAAGGGGAGACAGTAGGATGCCTTGACAGGTATGTGTTACTAATGTCGCTGCTACATTCAAACCACTAGCTGGTGTCTCCGTGTGGGGTCCTCGGGATGGAAGAGTCTGTCAGACAGTCCGTCTCACGTCGGGCCGCCGAGTTCAGCAGGAGTGTTTGAGAGATTGAGGAGTAGGTGCTGGTTGCCTGGACTGGAATTACGGGACTATGTTGTTGATCCAACCGGCATGTGCAAAAGTGGCTGTTTATACAACCAGGGGTGCCCATTCGCTGGGTGTGCGTCCATACTGGAAGGAGCGAGAGAACGACAAAAGTTAAAATTGTATTTTAACAAATGGATGAAAAACAAAAGTGTGCACAGATAAAGACGAAGAACCACTGGCTTTCTGAAATAGTAAACAGTCCCTTTTTAAGTTTTTATGGTGTAATGTGGTACATTTTAACACCTATGACTCAGCCTAATAAATCAGTGTTTTTTTTCACTCTAAACCAGTGCTTCTCAATAGTGGGGTGCGCCGTGCAATGCCAGGGAGGGCGCGTGTGACCCTGTGGAATATGTTTTCTTTTTTTTTTTGCAGTACTAGAATAAAGTGTGATTGCGCATCCACTACATCAGAGGTCCCCAACCTTTCCTGCGCTACGGACCGGTTTAGTGTCTGATGGTGGGAGAAACGGGGGGTTAGGTGTCTTCTCCAAGGACCCTAGACATGCACTCAGTGGGATGCAAACCTGCAAACTTCCGGTTGACTTCCGGTCCGCGGGCGAACGATCTAACCACTAATCTAAAGTAAGTGTTACCTGACCTACTAGTAGTGTTGTGTATCTGCTTTAAAATATGTAATTAGTTACAAATGACTTTTCTCAAAAAGTAACTGAATGTAAAAAAATAAATCCCTTGTGTATTTGTTCTAACTTCAGTTTCTGTTGAGCTTCTGTTGTTTTGGTTACCAGCTGGATTTGATGCAAGTACCACATAATACCATATAATGGAGGAGTTTAAGTATCTCGGGGTCTTGTTCACGAGTGAGGGAAGGATGCAGTGGGGGATCGACAGACGGATCAGTGCGGCGTCAGCAATAATTAGGACACTGCATCGGTCCGTTGTGGTAAAGAGAGAGCTGAGCCGAAAAGCAAAGCTCTCGATTTACAAGTCGATCTACGTTCCTATGCTCATCTACGGTCATCAACTGTGGGTGGTGACCGAAAGAATGCAATCGCGGATACAATTGGCCGAAATGAGCTTCCTCTGCAGGGTGGCTGGGCTCTCACTCAGAGATCAGGTGAGGAGCTCTTCCTTCAGGTCGAGAAGAGTTAGATGGGGTGGTTCAGGCATCTGGTCAGGATGCCCCCGAAGCCAGGGCTTCCCGTCTGAGATTGTTGCCCCCGCGAACCGGCCCCGGATGAGCGGAAGATGACGGAACAGAACTTCAATGTTCTGTATTATATAGTTCCGTCGTCTTACGCTCATCCGGGGCCAGTTCGCGGGGGCAACAATCTCAGACGGGAAGCCCTGGCTTCTCCCACCCCGGCTGTATCCCCCAGCTCACCCGGAAGGATCTCGAGTCGTTCCCCGGCCAGCTGTGAGACATAGTCTCTCCAGCAGGTCCGGGGTCTGCCTCTTGGTCTCCTTTACGTGGGACGTGCCTGAAAGACCTCACCAGGAGGCGCTCAGGGGGCATCCTAACCAATACATTTTTCAAAGGTGTACGTTTTACAAAAATAAATACCATTCTATAGCCAATCAGAATAGAGTCTTTAACATGACGTCATCCATTTTGGCTAAAAATGGCGACTGATTTTGCTTCATTTCAGTTGGGCGATGCCTATGGGTGATGTCACACTCACTACGACCCACACTACTGCAAATTATGCTACTTCTGTATGAACAAAACTTTAAACTGAAGCAAATCTCTCCTTCCTCTTCTAATAAACTCTCTTAGTCTCCGTGTCTCCTCACCTGAATATCAGTAAGCTCTTTGTAGAACCTTTTGGCCAGATCCGGACCGTTCTGCATGGTGGGAATCTCATACGTCTGTGAAGAACATTCAAAACAAAGAGAAAAAAAAACTTTTACAACATTAACCTTTCTGGGCGTTCAGGTGTGACCAGAACGTTCCACATTAGTCACAAGTACTGTATTTTCTGCACTATAAGGCACACCTGAAAGACTTTAAATTTCTCAAAAACTGACAGTGCACCTTATAATCTGATGCGCCTCGACTATGGATCAATATTAGTTCATTATGACTACCATAGTCTGCAGGCGTTGCCAAGGTACCAGTGGTAAAACGCCGGTAAAGGTCACGTTGGAATTACAAAAAACAACAAACTGCTCGTTCTGTATTTTACTATTTTGCTTAACAGTACAAAGTTGTTTTCTGGACCAAGTACTTTCTGATCCATCCGGAAATCATTTTCAATCTGATAAAAGGACCTGAGAACTGGTTCCAAATAACTAACCTGAGTTGCCCGCGGTGGAAAACAGCCTCAGTGGCAGAAAAAGTCAACTGCTTTCTTTACAAATTTATTGTATGATTCACATGTGCACAAGCTGGAAAGATCGCTTCCTAAGTTTCTACATTTAATATATTGCAGTACTGAAGGTTTAACCCAACCCTAGACCAGGCATTGGCAAACTACGGCCCGCGGGCCACATGCGGTCCGGTAAAGGTTTTAATCCGGCCCACCGAACTAGAAAAAATGAATAAATAAACCTTATTAGTTTTATTTTCCCTGCAATTGTGTCATTTCATCACTAGATGGCGCACTCTGGATATATTGGCTGTGATGAGAAAACAACAACACTGCTCCCATTAAAATGTGTGTGTCTCCGCGATGCGCACGCCTTCAAAATAAACAGGGTGCACGGATATGAAAGCCATCTGGTCCAATATACGCATGTAAACAAGCGTGTTAGATGTTAAAACAAACAAAATGCTATATCAAGTGCTTAGATTTCAAACCTAGCGCCGCTAAATACATGTTTTTAAGCACTATCGCACTAGATTTCAGACTTTTTTTTTTGTGGGCCGAACCCCTCTCTTCCCCACCAGCATGTCATGTTAGAACTCAATGTGGCCCGCGAGTCAAAAAGTTTGCCCACCCCTACCCTTGACAGTTCAATTGCAGTTCAGAGTTATCTCAGCCTTGGAGTCTGATAAGAAGCGGAGGTTGGGGGCAGTGCTAGTCTGTCTCTTCACACTCCCTAAGACACCTGGCATTCCAGGCAACAGAGAAACACGGTGAACGGTCTTTTCAGCCACGGACATTTGAGCCAAAAAAACTGCAACCTAGGCTATTTGAGCCACGGTGACTCGGCTATTTGAGCCATGGGATAAAAATGACTAAAAGCAATTAATCTGTAGCGCAACTGTTAATTTGCGATAAAAATTTTTTAAATGACTAAAAGCACGATAAAAATTTTTAAATGACTAAAAGCAATTATTTTCTGTAGTGCAACTGTTTATTTACGATAAAAAAATTTTAAATGACTAAAAGCGCGATAAAAATTTTTAAATGACTAAAAGCAATTATTTTCTGTAGTGCAACTGTTTATTTACGATAAAAAAATTTTAAATGACTAAAATTTAATCTGTAGCGCAACTGTTTATTTGCGATAAAAATTTTTAAATGACTAAAAGCACAATAAAAATTTTTAAATGATTAAAAGCAATTATTTTCTGTAGTGCAACTGTTTATTTACGATAAAAAAAAATTAAATTACTAAAAGCAATTATTTTTTGTAGTGCAACTGTTTATTTACGATAAAAAAATTTACATAAAATATCAAATTTTTACATAAAATATCAAATTTTTACATAAAATATCACATTTTTACATAAAATATCAAATTTTTACAAAAAATATCAATTTTTTTTTAAAAATATCAGAATTTTTTATTTGAGCCATGAAATAAAAATGACTAAAACCAATTATTTTCTGTAGTGCAACTGTTTATTTACGATAAAATTTTTACATAAAATATCAGAATTTTTTAAAAATATCAGAATTCATAACTGTCCTACTGGGTGAACGGTCATGTCAGTCACAGACATTTGGGCCAAAGAAACTGCAACCTAGGCTATTAACAAAATATCACTATGTTTTACATAAAATATCACAATTTTCTACATAAAATAGGTTTTTGGCCCAAATGTCCGAGGCTGAAATGTCCTAGAACCGAGAAACACAGCAGAACACTGGATCATTGTTACACCATTATGAGAAACTAAAATGTCCCGTATTTAACAGTCAATTAATAATCTTTGCTAAATAATACTGCTTAATCTAAAATTTCCATTACATGCCCAAACCACTATGGAGGAGGAGGAGCTAACGCCAACAAGCCCGTAGACGGGTAAGTAACTTGTTTGTGTCAGAGTCTCCGAGTTGAGCATAAAGAATTTTAATAATTTTATTGATTAAATAACATGCACCCGCCCGCCCCCAAAGGTGGGGGTGGGACTAGCTAACCTCTATAGTTATCTAACTGGCCTCTTTTGTCCTAATCAAAACTGACAAACCAGTTTGACGCCCTTCTATTGTACACATGAAAATAGCCCCGTGAACTGAAACTGCAACCACAAAGAGATTAGATTCCTGGTTAAGAAAGTTTCTCTTTCTCAGATTAAAAATGATTTCTGGATGGAATTCTAAACGTCTCGATCAGAAAACACACTGTCCAGAAAACAACTTTGTAGGCTTTTCTACGTTCTACCCAAATTCTACCTGGTTCAGCTCCCCAAATCCTCTGACGTGGTCTCGCATACTGAGAAATGTGTCGTCTATAAAACATCCCAGATAGTAAAAATGTAGATCATCTGAAGTTCTGACCTTTCCTCTGTAGAGGAGGCTCCCAACCGGACAGACAACACAGGCCGTCCCCGCTCCAAACACCTCTAGGATCTTTCCAGAATCAAGAGCCTCCAGCAGCTCCTTCATACCCATAGTGCGCTCTGTCACTTTAAACTCCCCCTGATGGATCAGAGAGAAAGCAAACCATCAGACTAAATCCGAACAATAGTAACAAAATATTTAAATGCAAATTTTATGTGTCTTAGATTGTGATATCAATTTTTTTTTTTTGCAACTGGGGCTGGCTGCGGGCGGCAGGTCTCGAGGAATGGGTGTTTTGCTGTGGCGGTTGGTCTTAGGCCCGGCACTGCCTCTCGAGAGGGCGGGTGGGAACAGCCGGCCGCGTTTGGTAGGCTTCTGGGGCAGACGGGTCGGCTGGGTCTCGCTCTAGTAGAAGAGGAACGGTACGCAGGCACCTCTAGCCCGCCGCGATCCCCTGGGTTTTCCCGTGTGGAGGGAGGTGGTGGCAGCCGCGGGGGCCTCCGGTGCCCGGCCATGGTTGAACCTGCGCTTGCCAGTATAGCGGAGCTCTCCGGAGGCAGATTTGCGTTTGCCTCTCAATCGAAATTGTGCTACCAATATGACACCAGATTGATGATTATTTTTTTTTTTAAAGTTGTTTTTGGGCTACACGGTGGCACAGTGGTAAGCACGATGACCTCACAGCAACGCTAGGCTAGGACGAGGCTTGGAACACTGATGTTTCTGTGTGGAGTTTGCATGTTCTCTCCACATACGTGTAGGTTTCCTCCGGGGATTCAAGTTTTCTCCCACCCTCCAAAAACATGCATGCACTGTTAATTGGCCGCTGAGTGCGTGTGGATGGGTGTGTGTGGCCCTGTAACAGGCTCACCACCTTTTGGGGGTGTACCCTGCCTCTCGCCTTAAATCAGCTGGGATAGGCTCCCGTTAGGGATGAATGGTTTAGAAGAGGACGCGAAACCAAAGTTGTTTCATAAAAATGGTAAAATATTAACCATGCCGAGGCGTTGGAGGGTCCGGTTTGGTGACCTCAGGATCGGATCTCTGCTTTTTGCAGATGATGTGGTCCTGTTGGCTTCATCGGACTGTGATCTCCAACTCTCGCTGGATCGATTTGCTGCCCAGTGTGAAGCGGCCGGGATGGGAATTAGCACCTCCAAATCCGAGACCATGGTCCTCGCCCGGAAAAGGGTGGAATGCCCCGTGCGGGTCAGGGACAGGGTTGTGCCCCAAGTGGAGGAGTTTAGATATCTCGGGGTCTTGTTCACGAGTGGGGGAAGGATGGAGCGGGAGATCGACAGACGGATCGGTGCGGCATCAGCAATAACTAGGACGCTGCATCGGTTCGTCGTGGTAAAGAGAGAGCTGAGCCGAAAAGCAAAGCTCTCGATTTACAAGTCGATCTATGTTCCTACCCTCACCTATGGTCACCAGCTGTGGGTGGTGACCGACAGAATGAGATCGCGGATACAAGCGGCCGAAATGAGCTTCCTCCACAGGGTGGCTGGGCTCTCACTCAGAGATCGGGAATCGGGTGAGGAGCTCTGCCATCCGGGAGGAGCTCGGTGTCGAGCCGCTCCTTCTCTAAGTCGAGAGGAGCCAGATGTGCTGGTTTGGGCATCTGGTCAGGATCCCCCCGAGCGCCTCGCGGGCGGGGTGTTTCGGGCACGTCCCACCAGGAGGAGACCAAGAGGCAGACCCTAGACCCGCTGGAGAGACTATGTCTCACAGCTGGCCGGGGAACCACTCGGGATCCTTCTATGTGAGCTAGAGGATGCAGCCGGGGTGAGAGAGGCATGGGCTGCCCGTTTGAGGCTGTTGCCCCCGCGACTTGACCCCGGAACAAGCGGAAGATGACGGAACGGAACCATGAAAATGGATCAAAGTAATCGACAAGTTTTGACTAAACTGTAAAGCTAGGAATAAAATTGATAACGAGGTATTAATTAATCCAAATAAAAGGTTATTTTTGGCGTCCCTGTTTCAGACGCTATAAAAACGTAAATGATGATGTGGGTTACCCAGGTTCTTCCCAGATCCAACAGCGACTGTCTTGTTACCCCGGGCAGAATGATGCCGTCCAGCGGAGGAGTAATTAACTCTTTCTCTGTAAACATACAAAACAGTTATTTCTCACAGAAAAACAAAGTAAAAAAAAAAAAACTTCATCCGATCAAACTGGGCGTCTCACCTCCGTCCTTATTGGTCCAGTAGATGAAAAGATTCATGGTGCCAACCTCGGTGATTTCCTCGTTCTCACCGTACAGCCAGAGGACCTGCTGGCAGCCCTGCTTCAACGCCTCGTTCTGCACGGCGATGGTTGGCCCGTAGTTACTGCACACACACACACACACACACACACACACACACACACACACACACACACACACACACACACACACACACACACACACACACACAAAAAACACACTTATAATATTCCAAGAATAACGATCTAGTTATTTCTACTCATTAAAAAAGCAGATTTTTATGTTTTTAGGGTCTTTTTTTGCATTTTTTTGCTACTTTTTCTACTTGTTTTGAGAATTGCTGGATTTAATTTGTGGAGAAATATTAAAAATAAAAGATTATTTTATTTAGAACTGCAAAAAACAAAGAAAATAAAACATAATTTCTTTTTTTTTACTTTCATGTGAAAACTATAACTACACCGTTTTGTTATTTTTCACCTTATTTAAACGTGTAAACAGACCGTTTCTCACTTTTTCACAGCTATTTTTTTTTTTTGGGATCTCTGATTGTGTCTCCGCTGCTGAGAACTTTTCCACTGAGACTAAACTCATTTTCAAGGTCCCACACAATCTTTTATGAAAAATGTAAGCTTTTAAGGAATTCTGATAAAATAAATGTATCAGAAAACTCAGGAACTGGTCTGAAGAAACTCTCCCACTATCAGCAGGACGACCACGAAACTGATCAAACATAAAAAAAAGAAGAATGCTGATTTTAAGCAGCAATTCTAGACTTTTAAAATAAACTTTTTAGCGCCTAATTTGTTCATGTATAGTTGGTATTGAGTAACTGTGAACAGTTTAATTAAAATCATCTCAGTAGTTTTGGAGATATTGCTCAAAAATGCTTTTTATCATATTTTAGTGATAAAAGGAATTAAAGTGTCTAATGAAAAATGTTGCAGATGAAAATTCCGTTCCGTTCCGTCATCTTCCGCTTGTTCCTGGGTCGGGTCGTGGGGGCAACAGCCTCAAACGGGCAGCCCAGGCCTCTCTCACCCCGGCTGCATCCTCCAGCTCACCCGGAAGGATCCCAAGTCGTTCCTCGGCCAGCTGTGAGACATAGTCTCTCCAGCAGGTCCGGGGTCTGCCCCTTGGTCTCCTCCCGGTGGGACGTGCCCGAAACACCTCTCCCGCGAGGCGCTCGGGGGGCATCCTTACCAGATGCCCGAACCACCCCATCTGGCTCCTCTTGACCTGGAGGGGGAGCGGCTCGACACCGAGCTCCTCCCGGATGGTTCGGGCGAGAGCCCTGGGTGAGAGCCCAGCCACCCTGCGGATGAAGCTCATTTCGGCCGCTTGTATCCGTGATCTCATTCTTTCGGTCACCACCCACAGCTGGTGACCATAGGTGAGGGTAGGAACGTAGATCGACTTGTAAATCGAGAGCTTTGCTTTTCAACTCAGCTCTCTCTTCACCACGACGGACCGATGCAGCGTCCTAGTTATTGCTGATGCCGCACCGATCCGCCTGTCGATCTCCCGCTCCATCTTTCCCCCACTCGTGAACAAGACCCCGAGATACTTAAACTCCTCCACTTGGGACAGGACCCTGTCCTTGACCCGCAGGGGGCATTCCACCCTTTTCCGGGCGAGGACCATGGTCTCGGATTTGGAGGCGCTAATTCCAATCCCGGCCGCTTCACACTCGGCAGCAAATCGATCCAGTGAGGGCTGGAGATCACGGTCTGATGAAGCCAACAGGACCACATCATCCGCAAAAAGCAGAGATCCGATCCTGAGGTCACCAAACTGGATCCCTCCAACGCCTCGGCTGCGCCTAGATATTCTGTCCATAAAGGTGATGAACGGAATCGGTGACAAAGCGGCGGAGTCCAACTCTCACTGGAAATGGAAAGGAAAATGCAGAGGAAAATAAACAATAAAAAAAGTTCGTTATGTAAATTCTTCATGAGGGCCGGAGTAAAAAGTTTGACCGGCTGAATATAGTTCTCAAGCCAGCGTTTGCCCGCATCTGGTTTAGAGCATTTTAATTCTGTGATATTTAGATAAATTTGTTGGACTTTCAACTCAATTGTCTTGAACTGCTCGTATCAAACAGAAGTATTTAGATCGATCTAATGCAAGCAGGGGAAAACCACGGCCCGCGGGACTCATGTGGCCCATTAAACGGTTTAATCCGGCCCGTTGGGACTTGAAAAATTTAAATAAATAAACCTTGTTAATGTTTTATTTTTTCTGCAATTCTGATGTTTCATCACTAGATGGCGCACTCTAGATATAATGTGTTGCCCTGATGCAAACATCAAAATAAAAAGTGCATGCAGATATGGAAAGCCATCAAGGCCAACATATGCACGTAAAACCCGTTACATATCAAACCTAGACTGTGATCTCCAGCTCTCACTGGATCGATTTGCTGCAGAGTGTGAACCGGCCGGGATTGGAATCAGCGCCTCCAAATCCAAAACCATGGTCCTCGCCCGGAAAAGGGTGGAATGCCCCCTGCAGGACAGGGACAGGGTCCTGCCCCAAGTGAGGAGTTTTAGTATCTCGGGGTCTTGTTCACGAGTGGGGGACGGATGGAGCGGGATATTGACAGGCGGATCGGTGCGGCATCAGCAATAACTAGGACGCTGCATCGGTCCGTCGTGGTAAAGAGAGAGCTGAGTTGAAAAGCAAAGCTCTCGATTTACAAGTCGATCTATGTTCCAACCCTCACCTATGGTCACCAGCTGTGGGTGGTGACCGAAAGAATGTAATTGCGGATACAAGCGGCCGAAATAAGCTTCCTCCGCAGGGTGGGAGGGCTCTCATGCAGAGATCGGGTGAGGAGCTCTGCCATCCGGGAGGAGCTCGTTGTCGAGCCGCTCCTCCTACAGGTCGAGATGAGCCAGATGGGGTGGTTTGAACATCTGGTCAGGATGCCCCGCCAAGCGCCTCGCTGGTGAGGAACGGAAAGTTTTAAAATAAAATAGTTATACATTTGATTTTCAGTCGTTTCAAAGTCAGAGATTTTGTCTTACCTGCGTTTCTTCATTTTTATTAGAAATTAAAGCACACGTTTCTTCCACATCCAGAGATGTGTTTTTTTTCTCTAATGAGGTGAGGTTACCGAAACATGCCATCCATCTGCTCCTGTTCCGGCACCCTTTGTCAAATGTTAGAACTCAATGTGGCCCGCGAATCAAAAAGTTTCCCCACCCCTGATCTAATGCGTGATCTGCTTCGTAACGATCTGATAACAAGTAATAAACACGCGTTGCTGCTAGTAGACCATCCCAGCTCAGTGTATCAGCCCGATAAAGCTGCTAAATTAGACTCCACTGCTGAAGTATGCACTCACCCTTCAGTGGGTGCTGAACGGATTATTGTTGCCTAGGAAACAGAGTGAGTGCTGAGTGGAGTTATGTAAGCAGGCAGCTTGTGGACAAGCATGGACATGTTGAAACATGGTACATTACAATCCCACTCTTACACATCACAATAGGATTTTTTAAAATTAATTCCTTCCGAATTTCCTGCAAACGTGACTTTCTGAGTCAGCTTGGCTTTTCTTGCCTTTATGCAAACTATTACGGAAAAAACAAATCAGTTAAGAGCCTCTCTGAGTTTTTATTTCTCCTCCATTCATTTAGCAAATAGGAATCAATAATTCTTAAAGAGAATGAACAGCTTTGGTTCAGATGGATTTCCACACGACTGTCAGAGACTGTAAAAATAAGCCAGTCATCAGAAAAACACTCGGAAAAAGCCGATAATAATGTGTTATTTAGGATCAAACAGGCTGAGCTCCTCACCCGATTTCTGCGTGAGAGCCCAGCCACCCCGCGGAGGAAGCTCATTTCGGCCGCTTGTATCCGTGATCTCATTCTTTCAGTCACCACCCACATCTGGTGACCATAGGTGAGGGTAGGAACGTAGATCGACTTGTAAATTGAGAGCTTTGCTTTTCGGCTCAGCTCTCTTTTCATCACAACAGACCGATGCAGCGTCCTAGTTATTGCTGACGCCACACCGATCTGTCTGTTGATCTCCCGCTTCATCCTTCCCCCACTCGTGAACAAGAACTACAACTACAATGATGCTTTCACCGAATATTTAGCCAAAAGGAATGTACAAACCAGGCGGTATAAAACCCCTGCACGTTGCCCACGTATACTTCTTACTGAATAAAGACGAAAAATAACCGAAGTCCAGAGAGCTTTGCTTTTCGGCTCAGCTCTCTCTTTACCACGACGGACCGATGCAGCGTCATAGTTATTGCTGACGCTCTCAATTTACAAGTACGATCTACGTTCCCACCCTCACCTATGGTCACCAGCTGTGGGTAGTCACCGAAAGAATGAGATCACGGATACAAGCGGCCGAAATGAGCTTCCTCTAGGCTGGGGCTGGGCTCTCACTCAGAGATCGGGTGAGGAGCTCTGCCATCCGGGAGGAGCTCGGTGTCGAGCCGCTCCTCCTCCAGGTCGAGAGGAGCCAGATGGGGTGGTTCGGGCATCTGGTCAGGATGCCCCCCCGAGCGCCTCCAGGGCAAGGTGTTTCGGGCACGAGGAGACCAAGGGGCAGACCCCGGACCCGCTGGAGAGACTATGTCTCACAGCTGGCCGGGGTACGACTTGGGATCCTTCCGGGTGAGCTGGAGAATGCAGCCGGGGAGAGAGAAGCCTGGGCTGCCCGTTTGAGGCTGTTGCCCTGCCACCCGACTCCGGAACAAGCGGAAAATGACGGAACGGAACCGAAGTCCAGATTCCCAAGAAAATCCTGACGTAGTCACCCGACCATGATAGTACCAATAATAATAAACACTGTTTCATACCACTTTAAAATAAAATTCATAAAGCACAGGAAAGTCCCATGAGTACTAAAACGATAAATGATAATTACACTGCTAGACACAAACCGTTAAACGTATGACAATAAAAGACCTGACGGTTAACGAACGGCCAGATAATAAAACACTATCAGTATTGTGAACCTACTGCAGTAAATATCACATTGTGAGGTTAATATGTAACATGGGGGGGCTTTTTACGTCCCTATGTTATGGTCCCCCTTATTTGGAACATTTTCTCCCTCCTAATCCTGCCCTTTGTCCTAAATTTGCACATCTGGTTATTATTGTCACTTCCTGATGTTTCCAGCTGTTTCTTATTATCCCCAGATTATTTAAACCGTCCTTCATTTCTTTGTCCGATGATCTGCGGTACTGTTGACATGCACTCGCATGGCAGCCATGATGGTCCCTCATCCTGATGCTCCTGCTGTCCCTCATCGTCTGGTCCCTCATCCTGCTGTCCCTCACCCTGCTGTCCCTTCACTTCTGGTCCCTCATCCTACTGTCCCTCCACTTCTGGTCCCTCATCCTACTGTCCATCCACTTCTGGTCCCTCATCCTACTGTCCCTCACCCTGCTGTCCCTCCACTTCTGGTCCCTCATCCTACTGTCCCTCCACTTCTGGTCCCTCATCCTACTGTCCATCCACTTCTGGTCCCTCATCCTGCTGTCCCTCCACTTCTGGTCCCTCATCCTACTGTCCCTCCACTTCTGGTCCCTCATCCTACTGTCCATCCACTTCTGGTCCCTCATCCTACTGTCCCTCACCCTGCTGTCCCTCCACTTCTGGTCCCTCATCCTACTGTCCCTCCACTTCTGGTCCCTCATCCTACTGTCCATCCACTTCTGGTCCCTCATCCTGCTGTCCCTCCACTTCTGGTCCCTCATCCTACTGTCCATCCACTTCTGGTCCCTCATCCTGCTGTCCCTCCACTTCTGGTCCCTCACCCTGCTGTCCCTCCACTTCTGGTCCCTCACCCTGCTGTCCCTCCACGTCCAGTCCCTAATCCTGCTGTCCCTTCACGTCTGGTCCCTCATCCTGCTGTCCCTCCACGTCTGGTCCCTCATCCTGCTGTCCCTTCACACCTGGTTCCTCATCCTGCTGTCCCTCCACGTGTGGTCCCTCATCCTGCTGTCCATCCACGTCTAGTCCCTCATCCTGCTGTCCCTCCACATTTAGTCCCTCATCCTGCTGCCCCTGCTATTCTAGTCCCTCATCCTGCTGTCCCTCCACATCTAGTCCCTCATCCTGCTGCCCCTCCACATCTGGTCCCCCATCCTGCTGTCCCTCCACATCTAGTCCCTCATCCTGCTGTCCCTCCACGTCTGGTTCCTCATCCTGCTGTCTCTCCACCTCTGGTCTCTCATCCTGCTGTCCCTCCACGTCTGGTTACTCATCCTGCTGTCTCTCCACCTCTGGTCTCTCATCCTGCTGTCCCTCCACATCTAGTCCCTCATCCTGCTGTCCCTCCACGTCTGGTCCCTCATCCTGCTGTCCCTCCACATCTAGTCCCTCATCCTGCTGTCCCTCCACATCTAGTCCCTCATCCTGCTGTCCCTCCACATCTAGTCCCTCATCCTGCTGTCCCTCCACATCTAGTCCCTCATCCTGCTGTCCCTCCACGTCTGGTCCCTCATCCTGCTGTCCCTCCACATCTAGTCCCTCATCCTGCTGTCCCTCCACATCTAGTCCCTCATCCTGCTGTCCCTCCACGTCTGGTCCCTCATCCTGCTGTCCCTCCACTTCTTTACATGCTTATATATAAAAATTCCGTTCAATTCCATTGCCTTCCGCTCATCCGGGGCGGTGTCGCGGGGCAACAGCCTCAGACGGGAAGCCCAGGCTTCTCTCACCCCGGCTGTATTCTCCAGCTCACCCGGAAGGATCCTGAGTCGTTCCCCGGCCAGCTGTGAGACATAGTCTCTCCAACGAATCCGGGGTCTGCCTCTTGGTCTCCTCCCGGTGGGACGTGCCCAAAATACGTCACCAGCGAGGCGCTCTCTGGCTCCGGTCGACCTGGAGGAGCGGCTCGACACCGAGCTCCTCCTGGATGGCAGAGCTCCTCACCCTCTCTGAGTGAGAGCCCAGCCACCCTGCAGAGGAAGCTCATTTCAGCCGCTTGTCCCCGCGATCTCATTCTTTCGAGTTCAGCTCTTTTTTTTACCACAACGGACCGATGCAGGAACGTGGAATATATAAAAATATATACATTTTTTTCCCCTGACGTCTACTTTGAAAGGATTAACAATCCCAGAATAGACGATGTAAATTGAAAATGAGAAATACAGGTTTGAATCCAGTCAAACGAGTAAACTAGAAAAGTTATTTCTATAAAGTTAATAAACAATCTGCTGTGGTTTCAGTTTGTAAAACATAAAAAATGAAGTTTTATCTCATGTTAAGATGTGAGGTAACTCACCCTCCCATTTTATATTCCCCAACACCTCCTTTCCAGGCTCTGACATATGAAGGGTCTGCCAGCAGAGCGACCGGGTTAAAGGATCCTGTAGCAAAGTAAGGTCCCACTGGGCCAATGATCACAAATATCATCGCTTGTCCAGCCCGGGACACACCGAGAGACGGCTGGAGACAAAGACAAAAGAAGAAATCAACAAGTTTAGAAAAGAGTTCCAGAAGCACAGACTTAGTTCTTCCCGATGTCCTCCGTCTACAGCTCACCTCTGTTCCAATGAAAGTGGGTCTGATGTAGAGGCTGGCGTTCTGCGAGAATGGAACCCAGTCTTGGTCGATTTCTACAAGCTTCTTGATGCATTCCAGAAGTTCTGCTTTATCAAAATGCTGCAATAAAAAAATTGTCATTACAAAAAAAAGAAGCTGCATTGCTGTGAGAAAGCTACGTAAAATCCCTTTTTTTCTTCTTCTTTTCTTTTTTTTAAGTTAGCTTTTATTATCGGTTCCGTTCCGTCACTATACGCTCATCTGGGGCCGCGTAGCAGGGGCAACAGCCTCAATTGGGAAGCCCAGGCTTCTCTCACCCCAGCTGTATCCTCCAGCTCACCCAGAAGGATCCCAAGTCGTTCCCCGGCCAGCTGTGAGACATAGTCTCTCCAGCGGGTCTGGGGTCTGCTTCTCGGTCTCCTCCCGGTGGGACGTGCCCAAAACCCCTCACCCGCGAGGCGCTTGGGGGGGTATCCTGACCAGATGCCCGAACCACCCCATCTGGCTCCTCTCGACCTGGAGGAGGAGCGGCTCAACACCGAGCTCCTTCAAGATGGCAGAGCTCCTTACCCGATCTCTGAGTTAGAGCCAAGCCACCCTGTGGAGGAAGCTCATTTCGGCCACTTGTATCTGCGATCTCATTTGGTCACCACCCACAGCTGGTGACCATAGGTGAGGGTCCTAGTGTCCTAGTTATTGCTGATGCCGCACCGATCCGTCTGTCGATCTCCCGCTCCATCCTTCCCCCACTCATGAACAAGACCCTGAGATACCTAAACTTCTCTACTTGGGGCAGGACCCTGACTCTGACCCGCAGGGGGCATTCTACACTTTTCCGGGCGACGAAAATTATTACTATTTTAATATTATCAACAAAATCCAAAAATTCAGTCTTCGTCAAACTAATGGAAACAAATCCTGTCCTGTGAACCTCTTTTTTTGGGGACAAAAAAACGTCGGAATAGCAGTTAAAAAAGAACCTCACAGAGCCACGTTGCTCATGGTAACTGTGTCAGAGTTAAAAAGCAGCTTGTTAGTGTGGAACTGTGAGGTGTAAATAAGAAACCTTCACGCCCCGTCTGACCTGCTGCGGCTCGATATCAGCTGGATGACGGTGCAGTTTCTTTCTGAGCTTTTTTCTGCAGCGATCGGTTTCAGATTATAAAGGTGGCTGTGTGTGTCATGCTGTGTAAGGATTTAGAGTCTAGTGTGGTCGAAAGCGAAATTTTTATATTTCTCTAAATACCCCCACTTTATCTTACTTAAGATTTTTTATCTTTAAATATACGACATTGTGTATTGTGTGCCGGAATTCAACCGGCTTTTCCCAGTCACAAGGACAAACACTCTATCACTGAGCCAACGCCCCCCCAATAGTAGAACTGAGAAAAAACATTACAGGAAGACAGCTTCTGTCTGCACTGCGGTGCATCCTCTCCATGTTCAGCATAGGTCTGAACAGACGGATGTGGTTGTCCACTCCCCGAAACGCCTTCATCCCCTCAAACAGCTGGAGAAATAAAAAAAGAATTTATTTAGTAAAAGAAGAAATGGACAATGTGTACCAAAAAATGTATCCCAGTCATTTCTTTTAGAACAACGGCAATAGATCAGGCATGGGCAAACTCCGGCCCGCGGGCCACATGCGGTCCGTTAAATGTTTTAATCCGGCCTGCCAAACTAGAAAAATTTAAATAAATAAACCTTGTTATTTCTTTTGCTGTAATTCTGATGTATTGCCACTAGATGGCGCCAAAAAACAACAACACTGCTCCCATTCAAATGTGTGTGTCTCCGTGATGCGCACGCCTTCAAAATAAACAGTGTGCACATGTATGGAAAGCCATACACGCACGCAAACAAGCGTGTTAGATGTTAAAACAAGCAAAATGTTACATTATGCGCTTAGATTTCAAACCTAGCACCGCTAAATTCACGTTTTTAAGCGCTAACGCAATATATTTCAGACTTAGCACCGCTAGATTTGAAATTTAACACTCTTGATGTAACATTTAGCGCTTGTTTAAAATCTAGCGCCATTCTATCGGTCTGATCTAGCGGTTACCAAAGCATGCCATCCATCCGCTCCGATTCCCAGGGACGAATCCCGGAGTTTTTATCCCCCCCAGAACATTTTGAAAAATAAGAAATTTTTCTGGCAGCACGGTGGCGCAGTGGGTAGCACAGTGGCCTCACAGCGAAAAGGTCGTGGGTTCGAGTCCCGGGTGGGGACGAGGCTTGGAACACTGTCCTTTCTGTGTGGAGTTTGCATGTTCTCCCCACGTTTGTGTGGGTTTCCTCTGGGTAGTCCGGTTTCCTCCCACCCTCCAAAGACATGTATGCCAGGTTGGTTGGCCGGTGTCAAATTGCTCCTAGGAATGAATGTGTGTGTAGCCCCGCAACAGACTGGCGATCTGTTCGGGGTGTACTCTGCCCTTCGCCTTAAATTGGCCGGGATGGGACCCCCCGCAACTGCAAATGGGACAGACGGATAAGAAGATGACTGACTGACTCTTACATGGGAAGAACATGCAAACTCCACACAGAAAGGTCAGTGTTTCAAGCTTTGTTATACCCGGGACTCGAACGTAAAAAAAAAAAAGTGAATATTTTCTATTGTTTTTACTGTGGGATGACAAGGCGGAAAATGTTCTTCACAAACTATCGTAAATTCCGAAATTTGAAAGCTTCCTCTACCTCTATGGAGTAGTGCAAAGCAGAGCAGGCTGGATGCAGGCTCAAGTTCTGGAATGGTATAATCCGCGGAGCTGTCCAGCCGTCCTTCTCCGACCAGTTGATGGTCAGCATGTGGTCGGAGAACTGCTTGCCAAACAGCAGGGTGGACGGGTCTGGCTTTGGCTTGCATGTCGGGTTCCGTTCTACGGTGAGGTCTGCTGCCTGAGGTGGAGAGGAACAAGGAAGCCAAAGAGGAAGAAGTGGACAGAAACAGGGGTACGGCGGACCACGAGTCGAGTATGATGATTGGTTTTAAATGATAATGACATGCTTTAGCGTATTTGTTGGAGTATTTTGCACAGACAGTTAAGATGCTGACTTGTCTGTTCAATAATCAGGCTCAATCGAAACACGATTACTTAATTATGACAAGAAGATAGGAAGAAAAGACAAGGAAGGAAAATAAAAATATTAAAATACAAGACATTGTGTCCAAATGTTACTTCTTTTCTTTTCGGGATGTCTTAAACGCAACTTGTGCACTAGAAAACAAGATACAGTTAAACCAAAAAGTAAACAGAATAATTCTAATCCAATTTTTTTTTACAACGTAACAACAAGGTTAATTACCTTAAAAGAGCTGGCGAATCGCAACGAGCCAAAGGAGAAGGGGAGGGTCCGCATAAGGCGTGGATGTAGAGCCTGTAAATGATTCACAACAAAGTAAAAATTAAAGTATTTCCAAGTAGTTTGGACGAGATGAACTTAATATCTCTTTCTTAAACATATATCGTATTTTCACGACCATAAGGCGCACATTCCGTTCCGTCATCTTCCGCTTGTTCCGGGATCAGGTCGTGGGGGCAACAGCCTCAAGCGGGCAGCCCAGGCCTCTCTCTCCCCAGCTGTGAGACATAGTCTCTCCAGCGGGTTCGGGGTCTGCCCCTTGGTCTCCTCTCGGTGGGACGTAACCGAAACACCTCGCCCGCGAGACGCTCAGGGGGCATCCTGACCAGATGCCCAAACCACCCCATCTGGCTCCTCTCGACCTGGAGGAGGAGCGGCTCGACACCGCACATAAAAGTCCCAAATTTTTTTCAAAATGAGCGGTGCGCCCTATCGTGCACTCCCCCTATGTGATTTGTGGACGTATTAAAGAACCATGAGGCGGACGTATATGTTACCTAGGCGAGGTATGACGATTTATGGTCGTGAAAATACGATACTTCTCAATCCTCTCAAGTACTCATGTGGAAATTTTCTGCTGAATAAAGTATAAAACAAAGCTTAAGTTTAAAAAATTTTTTTTTATCTTTTTTGTTGTTTACATACATTTACATATATTTTCATGTCATGGTTTTGCAAGGTTTTAACAGTAAAATCTACTTTTTTTTTTGTAGCGCTCAGATAGAAAAACCTGTTTGGTCGCTAGTAGTTTGAAGACAGTAAAACTTTTAGCTTTAAGGAAACTTCTTTTTCCTGTAAACATAAAGTCTTTCCAGGAATGCTGCGTGTGTCTATTTTTAAATGTCTTTGTCCAGCAGTGTTCCGTTTCACCTTGTGTCGACATTGCTTTGATTTACGTTGCAGCACCTAAAACCAGACATGGCTGCTCGCTCATGATGGAAAAATAAAACGACTGGCAGAATTTTACACATTTTCAAAATTTCGTATTTTCACGACCATAAGGCGCATTGTATAATAAGGCGCAGTCCCAGTTTTGCGTGCTCTGTATTTAACACACACACACCTGATGATAGGGCGTGGGTTTTATATACATATCCTCTACTTTGTACGTCCGCCTTACAACAACACACACACAAGCAGACAAGTGTGCTTATTTAAAAATAGATCGGGAGCAAAACTGAGTTTGGTTGTCTTCATTTAAATATTAGTTACAGTCGTCATAGTCATTTATCAAATCCATCAAAGTCCTCATCCTCTGTTTCTGAATCTAACAGCTGCGCTAAATCCAACATAGAAGGTTCACTTTTCTCCCTGTCAGAATCACTTTCTGTACCGTGCGGCTCCTCGGAAATGATGCCGGCTTTTGCGAAAGCTCGGACAACAGTGCTAGCAGACACGTTAGCACAAGCATCTACAATCCACTGGCAAACTGTGGTGTAACTCGCCCGGCGCTGCCTTGCACCCTTGGTGAAGCTGTGGGCTCCTCTGGTCATCATATCGTGACCACGCCGCTTGCTGCCTTACTTTGAACGGCCGGTTCACGCCAATGTCCAGAGGTTGGAGTTCCTTTATCAGACCTCCCGGAATCACAGCAAGCGTAGTGTTCATCTGCTTCACTTGTTTTTTCAAAACACAGGGGGCGCACTGCCCAATAGGGCACGCCGCTCAAAGTGAAGAAAATCTAAGACTTTTATATGCGCCTTATGGAACGCAGATTTGCGTTTTTATGCATCACTACCTCCGACAAGTAATGCACATACGTCATTCGTGTGCGTGTTTGTTTACAAAAGCAGACTGTGGGCAGCATGTATCCACGGACACAGGCATTACTTTTTACCCTGTTGCAGACCCTCTTTTCTGGCATTTTTGTCCACTTTCAACTGCTCTTGCTTATGTTGAGAAGCAAAGGAGGAGAAACGCGTTGCAATCGGCAATTATTAATCACATAAGCCTCCTCCTCCACTCAATACTGCCAACTACTGGTCTGGCATGTTCATAACCGCACTCAGAAGCGTATTTATACTTCTCTGTGTAGACGCGGATATTCTGAAAACGGTTACGTGTGGACGCAAGCGTTTTCCTAAAACGGAGGACAGCAGATATGCGTTTTCAAAAATACCTAGCTACGTGTGGACATGGCCTAATTCTATCTACTATTTTCTGACAGTCAGCCTTGGTTCGTGATGCATCTTGTTGATGTGCCTGATCTTCTGTTTTCCTGTCCTGGGCGTGGCCAGACAAAAGAGGCCTCTGTACAAAATCTACCATCGTGTTTCCATCAGGATGAAGCCCAACTACTGATTTCTTGAGAAAAAAAAACTATACAGTGAGCTAATATTTAATAAACAACCTGCTTGGGGATCCCTCTTTCGTAGGGTCTCCATGAGGTTTCTAATTTTTTTGCCCACTGTTTTTTTTTTCTTTTGGAAGGGGGTGGGGGATGCCTAAGGTCAGGAATGTGCTGAAGTTGTTTAGCTAGCTTTTAGATGTGGATATATATATTGTTGTTGAATAGTTTTGCGACATTGGGCGACACAAATAAATTTGAACTGAATTAAAGGAGTGAATATTTTACTGTAAAATCAAACTGATTTTTAGAATGAAAAGTGTCTTCAAAAACACTCAAATCTTCGTATTTCTTATCGCAATGTGCTGTTATACTCATTCACATCACCACAGGACGCTGTGGACGTAACGCTTTGAATAGTTAGCTTTTAACTACTAATAATTAGTGAAGAATTGCATCAGAATATCTGCTGATGCAATTTGTAATGTTTGTATCGCTAGCTAACAGCTAAACTCATTATTTACATTATATCTACACCTTTTAAACCGTTTAAAGTTAAAAATAAGTATTAAAAATATTCTGATGCAAGTGGGGAATAAACACACCCGTAATAACACATTTATATGAGTTATTACTTCATAAATATTCTCAAAACGCGCGTAGAGGACGTTAGCAAGCGAAACACGTCACTACCTGTATCCATAGAAACGCAATAAAATATCACTAATAACTCAAATAAATAAAAAAATGAACATTAAAACAATAAATAGCATAAAACAAAATCCCTTCGTGGACTTAATTTTTTTTTTTTCGTATATATGCGCGTAATAAAACCTGCTTTGAAATAATCCGTTATATCCATTAAGAGTTCAAACTTGTAAAATTTGCGTTATTTTTTCAGAAAGGTGAGTTCTTAAAGAATTTTAATTTTAATCGTGATTAGATCTATCGTTCTTATCGCAAAGCTAGTGTTTATTTTTTCTACAGAAGGCGGGATCGTCTTTAGACACGTGCCACAGCAGATAAACATCCTTTTAAATCCTCGTTTTCATCTGATTTAATGATTCTTTAGATCAATGATTAATCCAGAGTAAACACTGACCGTGCGCAGTGAAGCCATCTCCTCTGAACCGCGAAGAAATCCACGATCTACAGTACCGTTCGGGTTGAAACGGAAAGTAAACTAAAGTTCCGCTCAGTACGTAGAAAATATCCTTTTTATTTACGCATCTTTAGAACTTTATCTCACTCAGTTATTTAATCTGATTTATTTGAAAAAGAAACGTGAAAATCAAGAATGTTACTGAGTGAGAAAAGTTCTATGGATGAATAAAACAATCCAAACGGGTTTTACTAACAGGTTGTGTTACTATGGAGGCATGTCTAAACTCTCTGCATCTGATTGGTGAATGGAGCTGGGGTTACTGCAGGTCAAGCAACATGATGCTGATTGGTTCAGAACTGAGGCGTGGTCCACATCCTAGTTCTATGCAATTGAATGTTCCACCCGATCTGTCCATCCCTTATGTCTCATTGTCCTCATCCATGTCCTTTGGCATCCAGACTTCCTCATGCTGTACCATAGGTACTTTCTGGGGCACCCTATGACCTTCGGTGAACGGACATTTTGACAAAGGACATTTTGTCCACAGATATTTGGGCCAAGAAACTGCAACCTAGGACATTTGGGCCATGGGATAAAACTGACTAAAAGCAATTATTTTCTGTAGTGCAACTGTTTTATTCAATTTCACAAGATAATACATTATCACAGAAATATCGCAAAAATTGAGTGAAAATATCACAATTATTTAAAAGAAAATATCACAATTATTTAAAAGAAAATATCACAATTTTTTACATAAACTATCACAATTTTTTACATAAACTATCACAATTTTTTACAAGTTTGGTTGTCCTCCACGAAGGTTGTGACTGATGCCACGAAGGAAGGCAGGGATGGTCTTCTTGCTTCAAGTCAAGCACCAGGTTGTGGAGACGAACCTGAAGCTCCTGGTACACCATCTTCCCACGCTTGGAAGGGCGGATCCCACGCTCCTCCTGCAGCGGAATACCATCGACGGACTCCATCAGCTTCCAGACAGTGGGGTTGGAGTGGCCCACCAGACTGAAGAACTTGTTATTCCAGCCCTCACAGACGTTGTTGGTTCTGGGCTGGTTGTTGAGGGTGGCTTGATGCCTGTTCCATTTCTCTGGTTGGAACATGGGTGGCGTGCGGCGTAAGCGGACTGGCCTGATGGCTCCAGGTCTAGTGTTTGAGGGGACGTCGCGACGGTGGCGGAGTTGGCCCGGGTATGGTGAAGCGTAGATGTGCAATGCCTGACTTGACGTCCTCTAGGGGCAGGAAGGCGAGGGCATCCAGCTGCCCGCAGAACAGGCGGAACTCATCATCTGACTCATACAGGTTCTTCAGCCCTAGGCCCTGGATCTGCTTCCAGATAGACTGGCTCAGATGGTAGAAGCAGAGACGAACCTGGACCTCCTCCCCGTAGAAAAAAAAAAAAAGGTTCGTGGCCCAAAAGTCCATCCCAAGCGGCCCACATGGCCCAAATATCCTAGGTTGCAGTTTCTTGGCCCAAATGTCCATGGGAAAAAAAAAAATGTTCGTGGTTGAAATGTCCTAGATTCATGACCTTCCCATACTTCTCCATCAACATCCTCAAAGCAAAATCTACGTCTGTACTGTAGTTCTTTGGCATGAATCCAAACAGTAGTCACTCACATGAACATCAAAACAATTAGTCAGTCAGTCACCTTCTTAACCGTCTATCCCTTTCGGGGTTGCGGGGAATGCCGGAGCCTAACCAGGCTGATTCAATGCGAGGGGCAGGGTACACCCCGAACAGGTCACCTGAACATCAAAACATCAACCAGAAAGATAAAAGAGCAGTGATTGCAATCTTCACATCAGAATCAGAATGCTTTTATTGCCATGTCAATGAAGAATATCAGAGACTAGGAACTTGCTTTGATACAGGTGTGCAAAAATATAAAATAAAAATTCTAAAAAATAAAATAAAAATAATTTTAACAAAACTAAGAGTGCTCAGAAAGAAAAAGAAAAGTAGTGCAATGTCATAGAAAATAATTGAAAATAATAAAGATAGTACAGTGACAAGAGGGAAGTGACTAAGAGATGTGGGGATCCAGGTTATAAAGTATTCATCAGTCCAACGGCATAAGGGAAGAAGCTGTTTTTGTGGCGGGACGTTCTGGTCCAAAAGGACCGGAGCCTCCTGCCCCGAGGGGAGTCGCTCAAAAAGTCCATGTCCAGGGTGGGAAGGGTCAGCTGCTATCTGACCTGCACGGCCCTGAGTCCTGGAGACGTACAGGTCTTCGAGAGATGGAAGGCTGCAGCCGATCACCTTCTCTGCGGAGCGCACAATGCGCTGCAGTCTATGTTTGTCCCTGGCTGTGGCTCCAGCGTACCACACAGTGATGGAGGAGGTGAGGATGGACTCGATGATGGCTGTGTAAAACTGCACCAACATCTGGGCAGGCAGCTTGGCTTTCTTCAACTGCCACAGAAAGTACATCCTCTGCTGGGCCTTTTTGATCAGGGAGCTGATGGATGGCTCCCACTTTAGGTCCTGTGTGATGGTAGTGCCGAGGAGGCAGAAAGAGTCTACAGTGGTGATGGGGGAGTCTGTCAGTACAAGAGGGGTAATGGGGGCTGTGACTTTCCTAAAGTCCACGATCATCTCCACTGTCTTCTGAGCATCACGTTCAGAATCACTTGTCATCAGCGTGTCACACTGATGTCGCGTGTCATCAGCATCATCACGTGTCTTCCACATCACGTTGTGTTACTTTGATAACCTTTTGCACATTGCGTCTGTACTGCATGTGAATAGATTTTAAATTACATCACTTGTTTAATCACTATTACAATATTTCTTTTATCTTTTTTAACCTTACATTTACAATATTTTATTTTTGTATCATTACTTACTATTTTTTTCCCATGATTACTGTACTGCTGCTACAACACATGTTAGAGGTTTTGGAGATAAAGTCAGAGAGGCCAGACTGAGATGGTTTGGACATGTGCAGAAAAGAGAGAGCGAGTACATCGGCAGAAGGATGCTGGGTTTGGAACCACCAGAAAAGAGGCCTAGAGGAAGACCAAAGAGGAGGTTCATGGATACAGTGAAGGAAGACATGAAGATACAGTAGTTGGTGTGACCGAAGAGGATGCTGCAGATAGAGTTGGATGGAAGAAACTGACTTGCTGTGGCGACCGATGAAGGGAAATGCCGAAAGAAGAAGAAGATTACTGGGCTACTGATGTAACATACAAATATGCTACGTGTGGATCAATAAATTATTGCTGATTCTGATTTTTTTTTTAATTACTATTTTTAAAAAAAATCTATTTTAGCTCTTCTTATAATGTATATATTTACCTTTTTCAATCTATTCAACTTCTTTTTATTATGTATGTGCCAGTCTTCTGTATGCCTATGCTGTTGCATATTGCAATTTCACTATGGGTTTTCTTGGTTCTTGATTCTCGATAAACCGTCATGTGCAACACTACTCCCTTCATAACCAAAAAGAAATCACAGAAAAAACTGCTGTATGAAATAAAAAAAAAAGAAAAACCACTTATTTTTTGTCTGATAGTTTCCATTTATTCTGAATCAACCTTTTAAAGATCAATGTTCTTTCACATAGTTTCAGTCTAAATATAAACTCTGCTGTTGTATTTTCTATTTAATTTTCATTCAACTTTTACTCTATGATAGACATGCTGTATATTAAACATACCTCTAAAAAGTGCTGTATTTTTCAGTCCCAAATAGATAAAAAATAATGTAAAAAAAAAAAAAAAATCGGAAATTGTAAGACTTTTTCTTCTCTTTTCAGAGAAATATGGAAGACTACATACTTGAAATTCCATTTTAACCAACAGAATGACAAAAACTACTTGCATGTAAATGACTTTATGTGTTTTCAGTGGTCATGTAACCAGCACACGTGACCGTTAGACATGGACGTCACATGTTAAACATCACAGCGGCTTCACAGCTATGATGAGGAATGTCTGAGCTGGACAGTCACGCTGGGATCTGGCTCTTGAAGGCGTAGTTGAGTTCAGCTCCTCCAGTGAGCAGTAGATCAATACCAGTGCAGAAAGTGGCATCAGCAGCCAGATACAGAGCCGCCAAACCACATTCCTCTAACGTTCCCATTCGTCCCATCAACTGGTAAAAAAAAAACAAAGAAAAAAACTTTTGGCCTTGAGAGTGGAGACATTTCTAATTAAATCTCAATCTCTCCATCGTAAATTATTCAGTTTATATCAAGTTTCTTCTCCTTCTCACTCAAACAACTCTACTTAGTTTTTCAACTGTGATGATGTGCCAGCAAGAGGAAAAGTTCAACAGCTATTATTGCAACAGTTTAACAGTATGAACAGACTTTTGGAATCTTATTTATGAATTGTGTGTACACCCAAACCCGAAATTACACAAACTTTTGCCCAGATTGAGCAGAGTGTGTGGACAGTCACGTAACTTAGAGGCAATTTAGGAGATACTGTATGGAAATCCAGAGCCGTGAGGAATAGACAACACTTATAATACAGTAGGTGTACAGTATGTTACGTCTATTGTTCTGCTTTTGCATGATTCATATTTGGAGTTCTAGGGACAGGGATGAGTTTCAAGTTGGCCTACACCTAAAATTTGTTGCAGTTGTGGTTTATGAAGCTTAAGCTGTAAAAGGAGAGTTACAGGGGTATAGACAAATCTCAAGTTTGTATGGTGTAAGCAAAGTTCTAGCGCTAAGCAAATAAGTGTGCTCAGCCAAAGATCTACACAATTACTAGTAGGGGTGGGTTCTATTACAGGCAATATATTACGATATTTTTGCATTCATATATTACAATTGGGTTTTTATATGTTACTATTACAGGGCCATCTTTTACTACTACATATTACATTTACATCATCTTACCGGCGAGTCTGGACTTTCTTTCTTGACCGAAATGATCAACACACAATTTGTACTTTTATCATCTTTTAAAATGTATTTCTTATTGGTCCAATATGGTAAATTACTCCAATAATACTACTATTATAATATGTACAAACTATCCTTCAAATCAGTTCTCTTTAATTATGAATGTAGCCTTTTGAACGGATGAACATGAGCTGCTCAAATACTGTGTCTGGCATTCGGCATCTCTCTGGGCGAAAGATTCTCCCCCAACACCAAACAGGCGCTCCACTGGAGATGTAGCTGGAACTGCCAGGTGGGGTACGTTGTGTCCTGGGTGCTCCAGTAGGCCAGAGGATCCTTGGACCTGTCCAAAGAAGGCTCCCTGAGGTAATCCTGGACCTCCAGCTGGACTACCATGGAGGATGCTGTGGTTGCAGGCTGAGACTTCAGGAAGATATACAGGAAGTCATCTTCCTGGCGAGGCCTCTTAGCCAGCGGGGAAGCAGCAGTAGCATGAGTTGGTGCAGTTGTGCTATTGCTGACACTGGCTGAAGTCTTGTTGGTGAGCAGTGAAGCCAGTATCTCTAGCTCTGGACCCTGGGCCACTTAAGCTTGAAGCAGGGGACCAAAGCTGTAGTTATTATGAACACCTCCTTTTCAGCATAGGGGGCCATTCTTCTCTGGAAAGAGTCCTGGAGGGCTATCATCACTTGTGTTTTGACAACATCCCCTGCAGCTTTGCCATTGTTCCATGGACACAATAGGACCGCCAGACTGGCAGTGACAGAGTTCTGGCCCTGGAGTAAATTGAGGGCTGTCTTGAAGGGGGTCAAGTTTTCAGAGAGCTCATCTAAAATGTTGCGATCATAGCGGTTGAGCTGGGGACAGTCAACCTCCTACAGTTTGGCTTCTGGGATCCCCAGGATGGAGTGGATCATAGTCAACTGAGAGTTTCAGCAAGTAGCATTGGCTGTCTGCAGTCAGCGCTCATCCTCTGGTAGCTCACTGGTATGTATGGACTAACGCACATGGCTGACGATATTGGCAAGTTTGCCCAGCACATTTTTGATAGGGCTTGCCTGCTTCATCCCATCCTCTACAACCAGCTGCAGGGTGTGGTCAAAGCAGGGATTGTGCTCTGTGATGATGTCATCTAAGATGTTGGCTTTCCGAACACATACCTTCAGATGTGTCTTTAGATTTGATGTAAACTTCGCACAGTAGGACACTTCGGAAGAACTTTCAGATTTTATCTGTCTGGAGCGCAGGCTCAAAATAGTTCCAAATTGACATTTTGAGTAACTGAGTGTGCAAAGCAGAGGCTGATGATTTGTCTCAGACACCAACCCCTTTTTAAATTATACCATGTAATCCCTCATTCATCCAGGAGTGATCTATCATTGAAAAAGCTTCAAAGTCCAAAGAGGAAGCTTCTTAACATGAATCTATTCTCTCTTTGGGGTAGCAGTTTCAGTTCACAGGGTTATTATTATGTGAACACTAAGGGAGCGTCTTACTGGTTGTTTATTTTCGGTGTGGACATTAGAAGGTAAGTCGACCACTTTAGAGACTAGCTAGACTCACTCAATTGTAAACAAGGTGCATACTTGTCCACTAGCTGGATCATCAGGCCATTACCTTGCCCTATCAGCACCCTCACAGTTAATTATCACAGCTCCCAAAGGCATTCACAACCCGATAGTTAATAGCTTTAAGCAGCAGTGGCCTTTTTAACAAGTCAAAAACAGGTGGCAGCAATAAATAAGCAATATACTATTGCTCTATTACTTTGTTATTTATTACATGTTCATTTCCCAAATGTACTGCTATTACTACAAAATACTTCTATTGCATATTACTATTACCCTTGAATACTATCTCTGATTACTAGTTAACGGAGGCTCCTTGTAGTCTAACATTCTAGCATTTGGTGACGAGAAGGCAGAACGTTTTTCATAACTTTTACTGCTGGAAAAATGACTGAAATCCATCCCTTTCATGTTAAATTGCAACACATCGCCTACTTTGACTGATGAACAAACCAAATTAGCACTTTACCTGAGCATTTTCTCCATTTCTAATTGCCTCTGCAGCATCTGGTGTCAAATTGGCCAATTCCTTCCACAAAGGAGTCATCACGTTACTTGGAGAGATGCTGAAACAGATTTCGGACATGGTCAGGCAATAAAAACATGTGCAATGCAAAGTTTTTATGTAATTTTTGTGCCTTTGTGACTTTTTACGCTGCGTGCTGTATTACAGTCATCTCCCATTCCATTAAATTTAAAATGAAAATACTACTAGAATTGTGCTGTTTTAGATAAATGGCTGCTTGATGTCTTGCAGCTGCCTAGTTATGTTGAAACAACCCCAATCAAAACCTTGCAAAAACAATTGTTTAACTGTGAGAGGGACAAGGTTTTGAGCTACACAAGAATATTTAATTTTTTTTTTTGAGGTGTCACAGGATTTAAATAACAGCAGCTTAAAAACGGCCTGATTTTTTTTAACTTCTCTCAAAATTGTATTGAGTGAATGAAACAAAATCCAACTTTGGCTCAGTTAGAGGGCTGCAGCAGGAAATTGGTGGCTTAAATAAACAATCTAGTTCAAAAGTCAAATTTGAAAGAAAAAGTTTTCTATTCTATAAATTTCCTTTTGTTTTTACGCCAAATTTGGGGCCGTAGGATTAAAAATTGATGGAGCTACAGACATTTTTTCACTTCTGAATGACTAAAAAAACCCCACGTATCTCACTCTATTTTGGTTGAGTGAGGGGCTTTCCCTAAGCTTTTTCAATTTCTAAGCAGTCATATTTCAAAAAATATTTACACTTACTGGCATTTTAATTTTATTAGACCAAAAAAGAGACAAAATCCTTGTAAGCATTTTGAAGCTGAAATGGTGTTTCTTAATCAATTATGTCTTGAGGTATTAAGTTTTGAGGAGCATAAACTTTTAAGGGGAAATTTCCAAACTCCTTTCAAGTCAATAGAAAAAATAATAACTCAAAATGAAATTGAAAATTTACCAAAAAAAAATTTGATTAAGTGCTTCTTTATTGACGTCTGTCTTCTGGTCGAGAGCATCTAAAGATTATTTTTGTTTATATCCAACCTCAAAGAGATAATTTAAGAATATGTTTTATTAGAATATGTTGATGCTGAAAGTAAAGTGAGAAAAAAAAAGCAAAAGGGATTCTCACCAGTTCACTCTCACATTGTACCGACTTTCGTCTATAGCCATAGCTTTTGTCATGGAAATGATTGCCCCCTAGTGGAAAAAACACCACAATACACAACTCACTGGTGAATGAAGTGAAAAACCTGCTGCTGTGACCTTTGCTCACTTTGGTAGCGACATAAGGAACAGCATCTTTCTGACCAATTGTTCCCACAAGACTGGAAATATTTATGATGTTTCCACGGCGCTGACGCAGGTAGGGTAATGCAAACTGCAGAGAGACAATTCAGGTTATTAGGTTCAGTCTGACCAGACACGAACATAATAAAAGTAAGACAGTCATGTGATGGAAAACAGAACTTCCTCTATGCCTTCCTCATGATAAACGCTCACATTTGTTTTTCACTACGGTTTTTTGACTACGGTTTGGGTTGTTTTTTGTTTTCAAAAGTGTGATTCAAATTTAAATTGAATGAAAAACTAATGATCCCGTATTAGTACAAACCTTAGATGCTGAGAAGTAGCTGATAAGGTTCAGATTGAGCAGTTGGCTGAACTCTTCTGCTGTGGTGTCATCAGTAGGTTTATGAGGAGGATCTGAAAAACAAGCAAACTCTGTGAATTTCTGTTTAAAGAAGAGAGATAATAAAAAATATGAGACTCACGTGCGCCTGCGTTGTTGACCAGACAGTCAATTTGTCCATGAAGATCCACAGTGACACTGATCAATCTCTGCAGACATGATCAAAAACAACAACAAGACCATTTAAATATCCAGAGGTGCCCTTAAATGACATACATTTCAGAGTGTAGATAAAGTGTGTGAACAGCTATGAGCTAAAGATTTGGTGTGTACCTTCAGGTCCTCTTCTTTGGAGACATCACACCTTACAAACCTGCAGGAACCTGGTCCCGTTATGTTGAGCTGCTCCGCTACAGATTCACCTGCTGCATCTAAGAAACTTCACTTTATCAGAATTTATTATCTCTTGGTTGATGTGAATAAAAACAATTTACACATGATTTGTTATTAAAGTTTAGTTAATACTGACCTATTGCGCAAAAAACCACTTTGGCACCATTTTCCACTAAAAAACCCGACAAAAAATAGAAAAATAATAACAGCGTCATTTTTTAGAAGCACTGCATACAAACTAAGAAAGTAAATTTTGGGAATCATACCAAAAACTTTGACAATCCCTTTGCCGATTCCTTTCGATCCTCCGGTAACTATGACAACTTTGTTTTGGTAGCGCAAATACATTTTTATGCGCTGTGCTGAAGTTAGTTAGTACTGTCCAGAAACAGCGCACAATGCAATCTGTGAGAAGAGCAGAAGTGAGACTCGTTCCTCCAACGTCATCAAATAAACAGAAATTGACACATGACTTTTTTTTGTTGTTTTTTTGTGAGGTGCAAAGTTCTGAGGAAAAGTGGGGCTGCTGTGGTGTGTTCAAGTGCATCCGGAATGTTGTAAAAGTTGGGTTTACGTTAATTTCAACAATATTTCTTAGAGAGGATTCCCCAGATTTAATATAAGAAATATTAGCAAATTTTGGGGTTTGCAGTTTTTGATTTAAAATAAAGGTATGATAATGGTGCGTTCGGGAAATGGGACAAGTTACGGTTTGAGCGCAGAGGGAGAGTTAACTTAGAAGAAAGAGTGAAAAGTGGTGGCCCTACGAGCAGCGTCCCGAACAATAGCTAATAAAGCGCTTACTAAACTTTACGGAGTCTCCGAGGTCTTTTCTGTTACACACAGTGGTGGATGAAGTACTCACTTTTTGTACTTAAGTAAAAGTACAGATAATTAGGCAAAAAATTTACTTAAGTAAAAGTAAAAGTACCAATAAAAAAATCTACTTAAGTAAAAGTACAAAAGTAGTTGGTTTAAATTGTACTTTTTAAGTAAAAAGTAAAAGTATTCTATCATAATTCAAATGTTATTTTTTGTGCTATAGGGTGTCACCATGGTAACCAGGATAAATACCCTGCAGGGATGTGACCCCCCTCTCCCGCCTCTTTTGGTCCACAATAAATAAATAAATAAATAAAAGAAAAGAAAAGAAAAAGGGACAAGTCAAGCTATCCTCTAGAAGGGCCAGTGAATGGGCGCCAAAATGGAGGAACACTTATTTTTTAAAATGTTTTGGGGGGGAGGCCCCCAGTCACAATATATTGGCTTTGTAAATGACCTCACGCCCCCCCACCTTTAGAAAATTCTAGATCCGCCCCTGCTCTGTGCAATGATGGCTCAACTTTTTATTTAGAAGTAAACACAACGAACAACGATCTTCTGACTTTTTTAAATTTGTACTATATTTGATGTTAGGTTTTTGGCGCTGAATGAATGCGGAAAATGTTTCTCGATTCATTACTTCTTCTCCCGATCAACTGCTTCTTTTGATTTTGGCGCAGCGGCTTCAAGATGCGCTAAAAAACCTGTGTATTTTTCAAATTCCTGAACGAAAATGTAACAAAAAATGTAAAACACACTTTTAAAAGTAGCGAAGTAAAAGTACAGATATTTGCTCTAAAAATGTAGTGAAGTAAAAGTAAAAGTACCGGTCTTAAATTTGACTTAAGTAAAGTACAGATACACAATTTTTTTACTTAAGTACAGTAACGAAGTACATTTACTTCTGGTCAATCCGCTGACGGGAGGGTTATATATATATATATATATAAAAAAAAAAGTATACTTCCGGCACACGCGTAGATGCACAACTTCCGGAAACAAAACGGATACAAAAATTAGAATGTCATACGACCGAGCTGCTGATGTGTGTGTTATTGGTGACTACCTGAGTCTGACATTATAGCTACATACTTTTTTTTTTCGGTAGGTGGAAGAAACATCTTAGCTTTGTATCAGATTGGCTGGCCGCTCATTTTGTGATCGCTTGTTGCACAGCGTGATTCACTATTCGTAAAAGTGTTTTTTATTAGTTCAATGTGTTTACAGTTATAATATGATGTAGAGAATGCTATCTATTTTTTTTGTGTTTTATGGCAGAGTACTCGATGGCGCTTGCTAGCATGTGTCAGCATTAGCACGCCGTTGACTTTTAAGATAAGTTTTTTCAAAAATACTTTTAACGTGGTAAAACACTCACTATCAGTTCAACGAAATAATTACGCTAGGCTATATCACTTTTTATCTTTTTTCTTCAGAAAAACTTTTTTTTTTTATGTCGTGACATTTTTTGTTTAGCATAGCCTATGTTAGCATTAACACGACATTGACTTTTAAGATACTTTAAAGTTTATTTTTTTTTTTTACTTTTCACGTGGTAAAACACTCACTATCAGTTAAACAAAATAATTACGTTAGGCTATATCACTTTTTGACAAAAACTTTTTTTCTGTTGGCTTCATCGGACCGTGATCTCCACCTCTCCCTGGATCGATTTGCTGCCGAGTGTGAAGCGGTCGGAATGGGAATTAGCGCCTCCAAATCTGAGACCATGGTCCTTGCCCGGAAAAGAGTGGAATGCCTACTGCGGGTCAGGGACAGGGTCCTGCCCCAAATGGAGGAGTTTAAGTATCTCGGGGTCTTGTTCACGAGTGGGGGAGGGATGGAGTGGGAGATCGACAGGCGGATCGGTGCGGCGTCAGCAATAACTAGGACGCTGCATCGGTCCGTCGTGGTAAAGAGATAGCTGAGCCGAAAAGTAAAGCTCTCGATTTACTAGTCGATCAACGTTCCAACCCTCACCTATGGTCACCAGCTGTGGGTGGTGACCAAAAGGATGAGATTGCGGGTACAAGCGGCCGAAATGAGCTTCCTCCGCAGGGTGGCTGGGCTCTCACTCAGAGATCGGGTGAGGAGCTCTGCCATCCGGGAGGAGCTCGGTGTCGAGCCGCTCCTCCTCCAGGTCGAGAGGAGCCAGATAGGGTGGTTCGAGCATCTGGTCCAGATGCCCCCCGAGCGCCTCGCAGGTGAGGTGTTTCGGGCACGTCCCACCGGGAGGAGACCAAGGGGCAGACCTGCTGGAGAGACTGTGTCTCACGGCTGGCCGGGGAACGACTTGGGATCCTTCCAATTGAGCTAGAGGATGCAGCCAGGGAGAGAGAGGCCTGGGTTGCCCGTTTGAGGCTGTTGCCCCCGCGACCCGACCCCGGAACAAGTGGAAGATGACGGAACGGAACGGAACAGAACTTTTTTAATGTCATGGCGTTTTTTTAAACATGTGTTAGCATTAACACGCCATTGACTTGTAGGATACCTCAAAGTTACTTTTCACGTGTTAATACACTCACTATCAGTTCAACTCCAGGTCATAGTTGTAAAATGTTTACATGTATTGTTATTATTACCATCAGTATGATTATTACTGTCTCTGGATCACTCTGTCTTTGCCTGTTAAAGTGATGGAAAATAAATGGAATGACATTTATAACTGAAGTGCCCAGAGGACAATTTTAAGTATCTAGGATCAACAGTCCAGAGCAATGGAGAGCCTGCCAGCGTGTGCAGGCAGTCTGGAACGGGTAGAAAAAAAGTATCAGGTGTGATGTGTGATAGAAGAGTTTCAGCTAAAATGAAAGGAAAAGTGTACAAAACCGTGGTGAGACCAGCCATGCTGTTTGGTCTAGAGACAGTGGTACTGAGGAAAAGGCAGAAAGCAGAGATGGAGGTAGCAGAGATGAAGATGCTGAGGATCTCTCTGGGAGTGACCAGGATGGACAGGAACAGAGGAACAGCACATGTTAGAGGTTTTGGAGATAAAGTCAGAGAGACCAGACTGAGATGGTTTGGACATGTAGAGGAGAGAGAGTACATCGGCAGAAGGTTGCAGGGTTTGGAACCACCAGGAAAGAGGACTAGAGGAAGACCAAAGAGGAGGTTCATGGATACAGTGAAGGAAGACATGAAGATAGTTGGCCACATTCCAAATGTCATCATAGCTTCTGATTTGGTTTGATTAATCTTATATCCCGAAATATCTCCGTAAGTCTCTAAACATTGCTTGAGTCTTGGAATTGAAGTGAGAGGGTGTCTTAAAAAGAGCAAAATATCATCTGCAAAAAGAGCTATTTTATGAATCATCCCTCCCCATCTTTAATTCCCTCAAGTCGGTCATCTTGACATATAGCTTCTACCAAAGGTTCGATACTACGAATGAATAAAATCGGAGACAAAGAATCACCCTGTCGGACTCTTCTCTTTATGGTAAAGAATTCGGAACAATGCCCGTTCACTCTAACCATTGACTTTGGGTTTTTATACAATAATTTAAACCAATTAACAAATTTTTTACCAAAGCCCATTTTGATCAATGTGTGTTCCAAATATATCCAATCAACTCGATCAAAAGCTTTCTCAGCATCTAAGATGAGAAGCATGGATGGTTAGGAATCTTTTATTATTAAAGATTGTAAATTTACAGCTCTTCTTATGTTACTTGTTCCCTGTCGACCCAGAATAAATCCTCTTTGGTCTGGATTTATTAGTTTCTTAATATTTTTTGTATTTGAGTAGTTAAGATAGATGTTCAAATCAAATCAAACTTTATTTATAAAGCGCCTTTCATTCATAAAAGTGCAACACAAAGCGCTTTACAAGTTAAAAACCCCAGAACACAAAAGCAAAATAAGTCCCCCAAACCCCACAGATAAAAAAACCCACTCACCCCCACACACACATCCATACTTGTGAAAAATACAAATAGAGCACACACCCTCATATACTGTATGTACACATATACACTCACGTAAAAATGCAGTAGGCTAGATGCAGATGGAACACCTGAGAAAACGGTATCTGAGGAGCCAGCGCAGCAGGAGCCGAGGCACACCTGCGATCACCGGCTATGATCCAAGGCCCCGAATAAGAGATGAGGCCGGAGTCAGATCCCCATCAGGGCCCCGGAGCCAAGGACCAGCAGTCACCGATGACCGCAGGCTCCCGCTGCAGAGGCCCCCCCAAAGGAAACACTGGAGATGATAAAAGATTAAATGACATACCGTAATTTCACGGTTGTGAGGCGCATATACGTCTTAGATTTTCTTCAAAATGAGCGGTGCGTCCTTTCGTGCGGTGCGCCTAGTGTGTGAGAAAAGGCGGACCTAAAGGAAAACGCGGTGCTCGTGAGAAAAGGCGGACCTAAAAGAAAAAGCGGTGCCCGTGAGGCGAGGCGGACCTGAAAGAAAAGGCATGAGAACGTTAAAGAGTGAAGTGTGGGCGTGGATTGTGTATAAAAAAGGTATGTGCTCTATGCACAACATTGCTGAAAATGGCAAAGAGACACGCTTATGACGCTCAGTTTAAGCAGAAGGCAATCAGCTACGCGGAGGAACATGGGAATCGAGCCGCCGTGAGAAATTTCAGCATAAACGAGTCAATGGATTGTAGATGCTTGGACTAATGTGTCTGCTGGTACTGTTATCCAAGCTTTCGGAAAAGCTGGAATCCTTTCTGAGGAGCCGCACAGTACAGACAGTGACTTTGACAGCGAGGAGCGAAGTGGACCTGCTCTGTTGGATTTTGCGCAGCTGTTCGATTCCGAAACAGAGGATGAGGACTTTGACGGATTTGAATAAAGACTATTACCGGTAATGTGCTTGTTTAGTATCGTTACTACTTAAATAAAGCACAACCAAACTCAGTTTTACTCCCGATCTATTTTTTAACACACACATTTGCACGCTTGCGTGTGTGTTGTTGTAAGGCGGTGTGTGACTGAGACTGCGTCTTTTTGTACGGTGCGCCTAATGGTCGTGAAATTACGGTAGATAAAAGTAATGTTAATATCTTGTAATCTACACACAGTAAACAAATAGGACGGTAATGTATTTGACATAAAACAGGAAAAGTTTATATTTTATTTCATGCCTGACAGTAAGGAAAAAAAGCATATATATGTTTTTATGTAGTGTATGTAAACTTCTGATTTCAACTGTATGTTTAAGGATGAGTGAGGAGATTAAGAGGTCATCATTGGGCAGGGAGGGCTGTTGGTTTGAAAAAAAAAAAAAGTCTAAGAAGCTGAGGCAGTGGTCTTCTTGGAGTTGGAGAGGTCTGAAAGATTGAATTTCTTCCCTGCTGCATTCCCAGAGTGGCGCTCTGAGCATGAGAGAGCTCACAAGGCTGCATGTCAAGACGATGAGTGACCTACAAACAAGCTGAACTTCACCCGGGGCTCCAGTTTAACAAGCCAGCAGCTCCTGAAAGAGCCCTCAACCTCCTCCCTGCTAACCCCGAAGGAGGGACTTTTGGGAGGGCTTTTCTGGACATCACAATGAAGGACCTGCTTCAGAAATTGCTACGAAGGGTCAGCACAAGAGACACCTGGTGGTGGAGGTCCAGCTGGAAAGTCATGATCCTGCTCTGGAGGTGTGATTAGAGGGAATCGGGGAAGCAGGAAGGCAGGTGAGAAAATGGCCGGGTTAGCCTTTTTACTCGTAAGAGTTTTGTTTGTACTATTTTATCAGGATAATTTTATTAAAATAATAAAACAATTATTTTATTAAGATAATTTTATTGAGATAATTTGGAAAGTTACACATAGGTCAAACCAAAATGTCTCAACTTTGCTGAGTTTTTTTAACACAAATTTTGATGTATTTTATACCTTCGTTTCTCCCAAGAATTTATTTCTTTTTACTGATAATTTCAAATGTTTTGCAAATTATTTCTGTCTTATCAATAATTTCGCTAAATTTTTGTTGTTTACCAAATTTTTCCAGCAATATCTTTCAGTTTTGATACCGTTGAGTCTTTTTTAAATTTGATGGAATAGGCCTTGATTTTCCCCCCATTTTTTTTAGGACGAAAATAGACCAAAACCACCTGAAAAAAAACTTCAAACATCCAACACAGACACATGGATAATCAAGAAAAAGGGGAAGGAATGGATGGAGAGGGTAGAAATGACAAACAAGCATCAGAAGAAGTGAGTGATGAACAGAAGCTGAGTAAAGACAGGCTGGAGAGGGAGAATGGTGAGAAGGAGCTGAGGAGCGGGGTGAGGAAGGAGAACCGACGTCCCTGCAACTGGAAAAGTAGCTGGGCCTTGACCGAACGTCTGGCCATCAATGTGTCTGGGATGCGTTATGAGACCCAGCTTCGAACCCTCGCTCAGTTCCCCAACTCCCTGCTGGGAGACCCTCGCAGACGTCTTCGCTACTTTGACCCTCTGCGTAATGAACTCTTCCTAGACAGAAACCGCATCTGCTTTGATGCCATCCTTTACTTCTACCAGTCTGGTGGAAGGCTGAGGAGGCCTGCCAACATCCCCCTTGACATGTTCCTAGAAGAACTGTACTTCTACGAGCTCGGGGAAGAGATCATTGATCGCTTTAAAGAGGACGAAGGTTTCCCCAAAGAGGAGGAAAGACCTTTGCCATCCAAGAAATGGCAACAGCACATTTGGATGCTGTTCGAGTATCCGGAGTCTTCAAGCGGGGCCAGAATCATCGCTATCATTAGTGTTATGGTCATTGTGCTTTCCATCCTCATCTTCTGCTTGGAGACTTTGCCCGAGTTCAGAAATGAGAAAGAACGAAGGGAGGTAAGGATGTAATTATGTAATTAAGAAGTAAAAAAACAGATGAGGGATGAGAGCAGGCAATTAGGGCTGCAACTAACGATTATTTTGATGCTCAATTAATCTGGCGATTATTGGCTCGATTAATCGATTAATCGGGTAAAATTGGCAACTTAATAAATAATAGTTTTTTGGCATTTTATTGAATGTAGTTATGCAAAACACGACTCATAACCACTTAAACATCACGTTGGGCTCATTCTAATAAGTAAAAATGTTAATCTTTCTGTGAAATAAAGAGGGAGAATATTACCATTTCTACAGCAAATATAAAATAATCTACTTACTGTATACAGTAAAGGTAAATCACGAGCACCCATAAAATGTGTTTTATAGTACTGGCTAAAAAAACATAAAATGTAAACTGTTGACCATCCAGGATCACATTTAAAAACAAGAAATCATTAACAGTTTTAGATTTGCAAATTTAACCTTGTTCAGAGGTATAGTACCAAACAAATATGGCCTAGGCTAACATGAGTAAAAATACACAAAAAACAATCAAGTTGTGTAATATTAAGTGCAGTTGACAGCAAAAACGTTCGACACGATTAATCGATGACTAAATTAGTTGACAACTATTTCAATAATCGATTATAGCCGATTAATTTGATTAGTTGTTTCAGTCCTACAGGCAATAAAAGGAGGTTGACAGTGTGAACGGGTTCAGTGGGACCAAGAAAACAACAAGTACTGATAGATCCAAACTTATCTAACATGTAACACTTCTATCTTTACCATCGGCATAAATCTCATTGTAAAATAAAAGGTGTGATGCAAAATTTGAGATTTGAGAAAGCCGAAGCAGGGCCAGTTTTCTTGAGATTATTTTGGACTTGCCATTAAATCTGATCCATGCAAGCGAGAGGAAGGAATGGAGGAAATAAAACGAGCAGTTAAACAGCATGTGGGAAAAAAACACAACAGTGAAGAAGGAAGTTGTAACAGGTTAGACGTAGGAGATGTGAGGAGATGCTTTGCCTCTAACAATTAACACACACCTTCTACAGCATCAGGTGTGTTTAGTTCCGGAAATTCTTCATAAAAATTAATCTGAAAGAAGGTGTTTAGATGTAGAAAAGCAAGTATGAAGGCAAGCACAGAGAGCTAGTCTCACATTACTCTTCCGAGACCTTGTGAGCTATAAATAGTCGAAGGATAACCCGTAGAGCGCATCAACACATAAACCAAAGTCCATATTAATAAACGCTGTGAGTCACAGACACTGAGAATGGTATGGAAAAGATGGTGGCAGATCAACTTTTCTGTTGACTCTCACAGAATGAAATTAGACCTGTGTAGCTCGGAGACGAGACAGATTCTGGACGTTCAAGGAGCAGAAAAGATTACAGCGGGCACTCCTGGGAGTTACATGGCATCGCTCTCATACTGGGACATGATCATAATGGGAATGTCTAACATGCAAACTGTCATCGAACCTGCACAACCAGTCATCTACAGGGTGGAAAATTTTACAACTGGGAATTTGTAGGACTTAATACACAGTTAATCAGACAGAAATACACAATGTTAACATTAGTAACTAAATGAAATATAGGCAGGACATTTTTAAAAAAAAAAATTTATTGAGGAAAAACACAGTACAAGAACATAGTAAATACTACATGTCTTAACCAGTGGGGGGACATAACGAAGTAAATATACTTCGTTACTGTACTTAAATAAAAAAAATTGTGTATCTGTACTGTACTTAAGTAAAATTTGAGACCTTTACTTTTACTTCACTACATTTTTAGAGCAAATATCTGTACTTTTACTTCGCTACTCTTTAAAAGTGTGTTTTGCATTTTTCGTTACATTTTCGTTCAGAAATTTGAGAAATACACAGATTTTTTTAGCGCATCTTGAAGCCGCATCGCCAAAATAAAAGGAGCAGTTGATTGGGAGAAGAAGTAATGAATCGAGGACCAATCAGAATCGAGAGTAAACATATTCCGCATTCATTCAGTGCCAAAAAAACTAACATCAAATATAGCACAAAATAAAAAGATTAAAAATGAAAAAGAGTCAGAATATCGTTGTTCGTTGTGTTTACTTCTAAATAAACAGTTGAGCCATTGTTACACAGAGCAGGGGCGGATCTAGAATTTTATAAAGGGTGGGGCAGGGAAGTGAGGTCATTGACAAAGCCAATACAGGATGACGGGCGGCCTCCCCCCGAAACATTTTAAAAAATAAGTGTCATTTTCTTGCATTTAGGTGGCCCATTTGCTGGCCCTGCTAGGGAATAGCTCGACTAGCCCCCTTTCCTTTCTTCTTTTTTTTTTTTTTGTGAACCAAAAGAGGCTGGAGAGGGGGGTCAGGCCCCTGCAGAGTATTTATTTGTGACCCTACAGCACAAAAAATAACCTTTGAATTATGATCGAATACTTTTACTTAAAAAGTAAAATTTACACCAACTACTTTTGTACTTTTACTTATTTAGATGTTTTCATTGGTACTTTTACTTTTACTTAGTACAAAAAGTGAGTACATCATCCACCACTGGTCTTAGGTAAATAAATAATTTCCTCCACTTTTTTTCCTTCCACTTTTCCAGAGCCAGGAGATTCTTGTCTTAATGGCTTCCTTCTTGGGAAGGAAAAACTCCTGGATTCTGAATTTGAGGGAGAAAATTAAAAAAAAAATCACTCAATTAGAAAAGAAATGTTCTCCCATGATGGGCAGGCAGAATGTATCTAGGATTGGTAGTCACAGATTGATCCAGACACCCGTGCTGACCATCGTTGCAACCGCTTCATGTTTTGCATAATTGAGTGAATATCTTCAGAAATAAACAAAAATGCTCCAAATTTATGACAGCAGGTGTTTTTCTTGGAGGTCCAAAGTAATTTAACAAAGACAATTGTTTTTTTCAACATAGGAAATGCAATTCCAAAGGAAAATGTACAAATATTGGCACCCCTCCTTGATACTTTGGTTGCAAACCTTTTGAAAATGATGGCAGTCTCTGAACGTTTCTAATATCCAATATATCTTTAAGCTTCTTGTAACTTGTAGGTGCAAGAATATTTTCTCCCACACTTCCTTTGCAATACGCTCAAGCTCTTTAGCATTTGGATGATTCCTTTCCTCAATGCTGATTTCAGCTCCCTCCAAAGATTTTCAGTTGGATTAAGTATTTATATCGCTGGAGGACTCATAATCTTCCCCCCAAACCACATTTCCTCACACTTGGCAAGACACTTCGCTCTAGAATTTGTTGATAGAAATGATGCCTGTGACACAGTCAAGGAATCCAGTAATACAGATCCTCCACCATGATTGACTGTTGGTATGGTGTTATTTTTCTTGAAGGGAGTCTGTAAACAACTTGCTTGTGGGCTACCAAAAAACTGCCTTTTTGTTTTATCTGTCGAGAAAATATTGTCTCAGAAGTAGGGCTGCAACAACTAATCGGTTAAAATCGATTATTGAAATAGTTGTCAACTAATTTGGTCATCGATTAGTCGTCTAAAAAGTTTTTACTGTCAACTGCACTTAAATTGGTCTCCATGTGTGGCAGTATTGAGCAAATCAACGATGCGAGCTACCAAAATAGGAGTAGAAGTAGATAGCAGCCAATCATTGGCCGTCATTTCACCCCGCCTCACGTGATCCGGCAGATTTAACAAGATGGCGGAAAGAAAAACACAAACAGAATCATCCAATGTTTGGGATTGTTTTCCGCTAAATGCGAAGAATCGCATTAATATGCAAAGTTTGCAAAACGGACACATTTAGGCACGGATGCATAACGTCATTGCACAAACATCTGAAAAGAAAACATATCAAACGCAAAGTGGGAGATGGCAAACCGTAGCGATACATGACGTTATTTCTAATAAAATAATTCCACAGGTCGCTACATACAATTTTAATTGTCTGCAAAAAACAAACCAACATGAACTATGTTCTGTTAAAAAACGAGTGCACTGCGCAGCAGAGCATTTCACTCACGGACTCTTATTTTGGAAATGATCGTGTCTGATATGAGGACGCTGTCGATGGTGGAAGGCGAGGAGTTTTAAAAATGATCGCTAAATTCATTCCAGGATACAAGATCCCCCTCCTTTACTCAGCAATGTACATTTTTTCCCGCAACCAATGACTTCTGTTAGTTGGGCACTCCTTTAGCAATTAGTAGATCTGTGAACACTGATTTGTGTATAAGTGGTAAAGATATACCCAAGTCATTTTATTTATTAAAGTTACTATTTTTACAGTTGAGGTGGTGTCTCCCCCTCCCCTTCCTCAAGAGTCAGATTTACAATTGTAAGAACTGAAAAATGCATCTTGTTTCACCATTCATACAACAGCCTCCAACCATGGTTTATGTCTCATCAGTATTCCTCTTTCATTTACACTCACAAACATATACACAGGAACAGATGTGTTTCTTTTATTGCTATGAATAGAGTTTTAAGAAATGTATACATACTGTGAACTAATTAAAGTAGAGAGATTTCATTTTGACCAACAGTGATAAAATTCTAATTTATTTCAAAATTTAAATTCTGGTGTTTTAATAAATTTTAAGAAAGTTTGTCTTTGGAAATATAGAGAAACAGAAAAATCTTTAAGGACAAATATGTATTTGTTAAATAATATTTTTTCCATTTTATTTTAAAACAAACACTTAAAACCAGTCGTTGCCTTACTTTTACTTATAAATTAAGTCCATGTGTAGTCCTAACTCTAGGCACCAGCAGGAGGCCGGTCCCGGAGGTCCTCAGAGTTCTAGATGGTCCTCAGAGTTCTAGACGGCGGAAAGAAAAACACAAACAAAATCATCCAATGTTTGGGATCATTTTGCTTTACTAGCATGTCACAGATGTACTTTGGTGCCAGACCATGCAGAGACTTAAACACAATCAGAGCAGCTTTAACGTCTATTCTCTGAGCCCCAGGAAGACAGTGCAGAGACTTGAGCACAGAGATTAAATTGAGAAGCGATTAAAAAAGGTGGAAGATTTTAAATACTTAGGATTAACAGTCCAGAGCAATGGAGAGTGTGGAAAAGAGGTGAAGAAGCGTGTGTGGGCAGGCTGGAACGGGTGGAGAAAAGTATCAAGTGTGATGTGTGACCTAAGAGTTTCAGCTAAAATGAGCGGAAAAGTGTACAAAACAGTGGTGAGACCGGCCATGCGGTTTGGTCTAGAGACAGAGGCACTGAGGAAAAGACTGGAAACAGAGATGGAGGTAGCAGAGATGAAGATGCTGAGGATCTCTCTGGGAGTGACCAGGATGGACAAGATTAGAAATGAACATATTAGAGGAACAGCACATGTGAGAGGTTTTGGTGATAAAGTCAGAGAGGCCATATTGAGATGGTTTGGACAGGTGCAGAGGAGAGAGAGTACATTGGCAGAAGGACGCTGGGTTTGGAACCACCAGGCAAGAGGACTAGAGGAAGACCAAAGCGGAGGTTCATGGATACAGTGAAGGAAGACATGAAGATAGTTGGTGTGACCAAAGAGGATGCAGCAGATAGGGTTAGATGGAAGAAACTGACTTGCTGTGGCGACCCCTGAAGCGAAATGCCGAAAGAAGAAGCCGCAACACATCACACAACCCAGCACTACTGGGAGGGCGTGCATAAATAAAGTTATGCAACATTTTAGTCTAAAATTGAGTTGAAAAAAAAAAAAAACCTTTCTAGATATTGGCACCTGTAAGAAAACACTACCATTTTGAAAAGTAAAAAATAAGGTAAATAAGCTGACAATAATAACAAGCACTCACTTTTCCTTTTATCAGGTCCATCCAATGGAAACTAGTCATCTTCTTATCCGTCTATCTGCCAGAACCCATCCCGGCCAATTTAAAGCAAAGGGCAGAGTACACCCCGAACAGTCTGTTGCGGGGCCACACACATTCAACCATCCACACACACTCATTCCTAGGTGCAATTTGGCACTGGCCAATCAACCTAGCATGCATGTCTTTAGAGGGTGGGAGGAAACCCACGCAAACACAGGGACAAGATGCAATCTCCACACAGAAATGACAGTGTTCCAAGCCTCGTCCCCACCCGGGATTCGAACCCACGACCTTCTTGCTGTGAGGCCACTGTGCTACCCACTGCGCCACTGTGCTGCCTCCAATGGAAACCAATATATTTAATAATATAAAAGAATCTTTGAAACAATGGCCACCCATATTACTAGAAAATCTACCCCAGTGACATACTGTAAAATTGGATTTTTATTTTAAAGTGCACCACCTATGAAGGTGAGACTAAATGGAAACATTGCTTTTCGTAACTTTATCTTAAAGACACAAGTCGAAAAACAGCCAACAGCTGGTTTATAGGAAGTGTCAGATGTTTGTAAGAGGAGCCAGCGTCTCTCAGACATGATTTCATTCATGTTTAAATATAGAGAAGATGATTTAGAAAAAAAGTCTGCAGCAAACAAATTAAAGCCGAGGTAGTGTAAAAGGAGATGAGAGAAAAGTTCGCACGGTATCGTAGATCTCATAGAATCCTGATGACAGATGTCATACCTCAGATATGTTCAGAACAATCTTTGATCACAATTTCACTTGCTCCACTCGTTTTTCCTGTTTACACACTGCAAACATCATCTCCATGGTGCTAGTTAACACCTCATCTCTCCTGATGTCTAACAGAACGCACCATTTTTGTTAATCTAACGTTATTCTCTCAGTTTAGACACGTTTTTACATACCTTTCTCATCTTTGTACCATAACAATGGCGCCAAAGGATTAGTATTTAGATTAGCAACATTTGAATATCACAATCCAAATTGAGATAAAGATAAAAGCTACCAATCAATTGTATGTTTTGTTCATGTAAAGATGGTTAAATGACTGGTGATGCAAAATAAAAGTTGATAACTTTTAAGCTGATAAAAAGGGGTGACTATGATGTACTGTATGAAGAACCACACATTTGAATTACCGTATTTTCCGCACTATAAGGCGCACTGCATTATAAGGCACACCTTCAATAATTGACATTTTTAAAAACTTTTTCCATATATAAGGCGCACCACATTATAAGGCGCTACAGTAAAGGCTGTTCAACTTTGTCCTCTAACCGTGACCATCTCGCTTTGTTCCCGCGGAAACTCTGTCTAGTCTTGTTTACTTGGCGCAGCACATCCTCTTGCTTCCTCCACTTCCTCACCATTGATTCATTGATGTTAAACTCTCTCGCTGCGGCTCTATTCCCGTGTTCTACTGCGTGACCGATCGCCTTGAGTTTAAACTCTGCGGTGTAACAGTGTCTCTTGGTAGGAGCCATTTCCGGGTCTTTACACAAACACACAAATGGAAATGAGAAGCCCTTTCATATATCCCAGCATGCAGCGCGCACTACTTCTTCTACGGGGGAAATGGAGTCTGCGGCTGCTTACCGCAGTTGCGACACCTGTTGTAGCTCAATATTAATCCATATACAAGGCGCTCCGGGTTGAAAGGCGCATCGTGAACTTTAGCGAAAACTTAAGAATTTTAAGTACTAAAGTTTAAAATATTCACAACTACAAAATTGAATTAATTTACTTCTCTTATCATTTATAAATGAGTACTTTTATTTCCTGTTTGTATTTGGCAGTTTTGGTCTAGTGTTTACCTAAAAAAATGTGATAATCCTTCATTTGTGCAACCAAAACTTTGTTTTTAAAACGAATTAAATTAAATTAAAAATTTGAATTTCTTTTACATTATTTGGTTACATTTATGCACATAGTTTGTCTTCCTCTACTTTGTTTTTTCACTAAAAAAAAAAAGTAAGAGACACCTGATTTATAACTGGTATCAATAAGAATATTAGTATCAATGAGATGGTATCGATAACCATTACTAAGTAGCAAAATTAGTTAAATAGCTCATGTAAAATCTGTTATGGAAGGTAGTCTAAACGCAGCTTGTTCACAGTATGGGTTGGGGTAAATTTTCTTGAGTGTATGTATTGGTGGGCAGGGATTGAAGAGCGTTCTGTGCTCTATAGCTACACATTATAGTTCTTTTTATTCCGCTTAAAAAATTGTCACATTTTAGTTTTTATTACCATTCTTGCACATGTAACTATTCAGATAACTTTTACTTTCCGTTTCGTTCTGTCATATTCCGCTTGTTCCGGGGGCTGTTCGCGGGCGCAACATCCTCAAACGGGTAGCCCAGGCCTCTCTCATCCCAGCTGCATCCTCCAGCTCACCCGGAAGGATCCCAAATCGTTCCCCGGCCAGCTGTGAGACATAGTCTCTCCAGTCCGTCTGGGGTCTGCCCGTTGGTCTCCTCCCGGTGGGACGTGCCCAAAACTCCTCGCCCACGAGGCGCTCGTGGGGCATCTTGACAAGATACCTGAACCACCCCATCTGGCTCCACTCGACCTGGAGAAGACCATTCAACGTTTACTAAATGGTCAAAACACGTTTAGTGGCTTCTAAATGCCTCTGTGTTTTGAACGTTATGCTTACGCTGAGCTAAGTTAAATGCTACCTTAGTGATGCCATTCACAAGAGTAAGAGACGGGAGAAGTACATGTTAATGTGTCTAGATTTATGAAATAACATATTGGATTTTGGAAAAAAGAAAAGAAAAAACAGCCGTAAGTTCCTTGGTTGTCAGGCCAAATGCCCAGACGAATAAAATTCCAAATTGGACCAAAGTTGTGAGCTGACATTGATATTTCATGAAAAAAAAAATCTGACAAGTAGGACTCATTTCAGATGAAATGGTTGAGTCTATTGAGTTTATTGAGTCTATTTATATATCACCTTCTTCTTTAAAGAAAATACTTTACAATGAAGCTCATGTTCATCCAGACAAACATACCCAATGTCTGAATCTGCTGTACAAGGCGCTACTTAGTAAAGGCAAACACCAAAATAAAATCATCTAATTCATCAATAGTCTAGGGCTGAAACTAACAATTATTTCGGTAATCGATTAATCTGTCGATTATTGGGTCGATTACACGATTAATCGGATAAAAATGACAATTTAATAAATATTACTTTTTCGGCATATTATAGAATGTAATTGTGTAAAACACAACTCATAACCACATAAACAACACGTTGGGTTTATTACAGTAACAGCAAATGTTAATCTTTCTATCAAAAAAAGAGGTAGAATATTATCATTTCTAGAAAATAATAACTTACTGTATACAGTAAAATTAAATCAGAAGCACCCATAAAATGTGCTAAAATGTTAACAACAATAATAATAAAAACAATAAAATGTTAGGTTGTTTTTGTTTTTTTGCAGACAGTAAAAAGTGTATTTTGCGACCTGTAAAATTGTTTTTATTAGAAATAACGTTGTGTATCGCTCCGGTTTGCCGTCTCCCGCTTCGAGTCCGACATGTTTTTTTTTTTTTCAGATGTTCATGCAGCGTCGCTATACTTCCGTGCCAAAACGTGTCCGTTTCGCAAACTTTGCATATTAACGCGAGACTTTTTCAAATTTAGCGGAAAATGATACAAAGTTTGGATAATTTTGTATGTGTTTTTCTTTCCGCCATCTTTTTGAATCTGCCTGATCACGTGAGGTGGGGTGAAATGAAGGCCAATGATTGGCTGCTATCTTCTTCTCCTATTTTGGTAGCTGGCATTGTCAATTTGCTCTCTACTGCCCCACTTGGAGACCAATTTAAGTGCAGTTGATAGTAAAAACTTTTTAGACGATTAATCGATGACCAAATTGGTCGACAACTATTTTGATAATCAATTATAATCGATGAAATCGATTAACTGTTTCAGCCCTACAATAGTCTACTGTTTTTTTCCCACATTTTGCGCTCCTGCTTCAAAAATGTCCTCGTTATAAATTGGCTATAGGCTATATTCCAATATGTTAACCTGAACTTTCAAGACTTATCTAGAAAACATGGCATACTTTATTCAGACAACAATTTTCTTACTCTCTTCGTGGTATCTCTTCAATATTATCTCACTCAACCTTCAAAAATGTTTCTGTAATGGCGTCAGAGTCCTCCTTGTCTCGCCCCACAAATATAAACACACAGTTTTACGTGTGGCCATAGCAATGTGTTTGTTGCTATTACAACATAGCAACAACTTCAAATGCGCGCTTCCTTCCAGCAGCTGTGCCCCTGTTAGAGAAGATAAAATGCTTATGAGGTTTGAAATGTTCATTTTTAGAACATAAAAACTACATGATAAAATAGAAAACATGTTTATATTAAAAGTCATAAAAGGTCAACCTCCTAGGTTGTGTTTTATTTATTCTAATTAGCATATTAAAGTGACGTAGAGTCGTATTGACCGCTGCGGCGGTTCTAGTGTCAAGTGTTTCACAAGAAACACCTCAACATGAAATGCAGGCTACAGATTAAATCTGCTTTAATCCATAATTTTTTAAATATGTTTTTTCTGTCTGCCTTTTTTCTCCTGCAGCAATTTGTCCCGACACCTCATCCCAGCCTGTCTAATGAAACGCTGCTCATCACTCCCTCATTCAGCCCCTTTCAAGATCCTTTTTTTATCGTAGAGACAATTTGTATTTGCTGGTTCTCTTTTGAACTCGTCATGCGCTTCATCAGTGCTCCAAACAAGATGCACTTCTTCAAAGACATCATGAATATCATCGATTTCTTGGCCATTATGCCTTATTTTGTCACACTGGGCACAGAGCTAGCAAAGGACAAAGGTACGCAGCCTTCTGTATCTCTGGCGCTAATCAGGGTCATCAGGCTGGTGAGAGTCTTTAGGATCTTTAAGCTTTCTCGTCACTCCAAAGGTCTTCAGATTTTGGGTCAGACGTTGAAGGCCAGCCTGAGGGAGCTCGCCCTGCTAATCTTCTTCCTCTTCATCGGTGTTATAATCTTTTCAAGTGCCGTCTACTTTGCTGAGGTGGACAGCCCAGGGACGGCATTTACCAGCATACCAGAGGCATTCTGGTGGGCGGTGGTATCCATGACTACAGTTGGTTATGGTGACATGTGTCCCGGGACGGTTGGAGGAAAGCTGGTTGGCTCCATGTGTGCCATTGCCGGTGTGCTCACCATCTCTCTACCTGTGCCCGTTATCGTGTCCAACTTCAGTTACTTCTACCACCGAGGGATGGAGTGTGGGGACACCAGGGAGTACCACCACGTGTCCACATCGCTATGGGAAAAAGATGAAGAAGAAGATGAAGAGGATGAGGAGGAGGAAGCAGTAGAAGAAGATCCAGATTACATGGAGGACTACGCTCCACTTTATGAACAGACAAGGCCGGCATGTCCTCAGTTTAATGGGACTCTTCTGTCCAGCCTCTGTGCTGGTCAAGTAGCAGGAGATCAGAAGGGGACTCATCAAAAAGAACCTTTAGTAACACAGGTCTGATGGACAGAAAAGAAGAGGCTAGTGAAAACGCCACACTTGCACGAACCATAAAAAAAAAGGTTGTGATCACTTTTTTTGCAAATAAAAACCTTATTGATTTGTTTTAAGACAATAATTTTGAAGCCAAAGGATTCTAAAAAGGTGGTAAATGGAGCCTTCCAAAACTTTCAAATGCAGATTAAATAAATAAATGAATTACTCTATTCATCCCTCACCAGGGAAATCTGTGTGTTGCACTCCTTACACCGCAGCAGGCTGCCCTTCGACAGCGCCAATGGTGGGAGAAGCGGGGGTTAGGTGTCTTCTCCAAGGACTCTAGTCGTGCTCTCTGTGGGCCGCAAACCCGCGACCTTCCGGTCCGCGCGCGAACGCGCTAACCACTAATAAGGGTGTAACAGTACAAGTATTCATACCAAACCAAATGGTTGGGTCGATGCGGGGCTGTGCTTAGCCTAATTTGCGCTATTTGTGCGTGATTATAATCCGCTAGCTCAGTTCACAGTGAACCAATTACAAATAACATCTTAGTCTATCCTACAGTATTCATTATTTTATATTTTTATTATTTTGTATTATTTTTGCCACAGGAGGGAGTCACATCTTGTATGAGCATATTTTGTAAAAAAACAAACAAACCAAATTTTATTTCTTATTGGCTAGTGAATGTAGAGCCATTTACATAACAGACAGCCACAGATTAAGAGGTTAGGAATGCAAACAGCTCTGGCTTTTGGTATCATTTAGCTTCTCACGTTTTCCTTTTCCCATCCCCATTCACAGTTTTCTGGGATTTTAATGATATTATCAAATTGTTGGCTTTGTCACATTATATTTAACATTTTTACTACGGAAGGGAAGATTGAAATTCTAGTAAAACAGGAGGAACCAACGAAAAAAGGAAGCAAATAAAATCAAATCAGTTAGATACCCAGCCAAACCTGCCAAGAAGGCAGTAATAACCGCCAAAGAGTGAATGAAGAAGTTTTTAGCATTAATGAGGTCAAATTGAAATTTCTATGAAGATATTTCATAGTTTTACTGCTTATTTGAGAATATTTTTAGTTTGGTTTTAGTCATTTGCACCAACGAAAAGTGAAAATTTCTTCTGACCCAACCCCTGGTCTAGAGCATAAACACTTCAAATTGGAAAAGTGACAATTAACTGTGGTTATATTACAAAACTAAACAAATATTGTAAAAGTATAGAGTGTATGTCTCACTAGAAAAGTGATCAAATATTTGGCAAGAATTTGTCCAGTTACTGTGTACAGTTGAAACCAGAATTTACATACACTCCATATCAGTGGCGGTCCGTACATTTCACACCCAGGCCTTTGGTGATGTCCTACTTTGTCCGACTTGAATAAATACCCCTCATAATACCATCATTTCTGACTCCACGACTGGAGAAATCACATACAGAAGCACACGTAGGCACTACTGGGCGTTGCATCACCTTAATTGTGTACAACACAGGCTGTTTTCAAGAGCATTTAAACGTAAAAAAAACCCACATCAGCAATTGAAACTAATTAACTAACTAAAAACTTATCACTATAAGTGGTACACAGAACTGGTGTAACTGAGCCAAGTTTGTAGGTCGCCTTGCATGTACACGCCTTTTAAGCACTGACCATAAATGTTCAATAAGATTTAGATCCGGGCTCTTTGATGGTCATTCCAAAACATTGACTTTGTTATCATTAAGCCACTTTGTAACCAGTTTGGCAGTATGCTTCGGGTCATCGTCTATTTGGAAGATCCATTTAAGCCCGAGCTTCAACTTTCCTGCTGATGTCTTCAGATGTTGCTTCAATATTTCCACATACTTTTCTTTCCTCATGATGCTATCTATTTTGTGAAGTGTACCAATCCCTCAAGCAGCGAAACAACCCCACAACATGATACCACCACCCCCATGTTTTACAGTTGGGATGATGTTCTGAAGCCTGCAAACATAACAATAGTAATTGTGGCTGCACAGTTCAATTTTAGTTTCATCAGACCACAAGACATGTCTTCAAAAATTCAATTCTTTATCCTTGTGTGCGTTCGCAAACTGTAAATCTGTCTTTTCTATGTTTCTTTTGGAGTAATGGAAGTTACTGAAAGAGTAGCCTTTCAGCCCATGTCTTTACAATACTCATTTCACTATTGATAATGATATATTCTCACCATCTTCATGATGTTTTACAAACAAACAATTGTATTTCAAATGTGCCCCAAAATACATCCACAAGTTTGTTTCAAACTAATTCAATTGTTGTCAATTAACCAATCAAAGTTTCCAAAGAGATGACATCATTATTTGGGTTTTTGGTAATTGTTTAGAGGCATGATGATTTTAGTGTATATATACAATTGTCTAAAAGAAAAATTTAGGTCGTATTATTCTAACATTTAGCAAATAATTTTTTTTTTTTAAATTGTAATTGACCTAAAACAGGATAAGTTTTTTTTATTTCATGTCTGACAGAGAGGGAAAAAAAGCTTATGTAGGTTTTTTTAGTGAGTATGTAAACTTCTGATTTCTGACTTCTGATTTCAACTGCATATACTGTATTTGGGGTGACGGTGGCTCAGTGATTAAGAGCGTTTGCCCATGGACTGGTTCGTGGGTTTGATTCCCCCTGAGTTCACGTCTAGAGTCCTTGGAGAAGACAACTTACCCCCCGTTTCTCCCACCATTGGTGCGTCATGGCAGCCTGCTGCGGTGTAGTAGTACAGCACATAAATTTCCGCGGTGAGTAAAATTTGAGGGAAAAGTATATTAGAATTAAAAAATTTGTCATATTCTCTTGGAGAGAATAGATGGTGCGAATAACTTCATTTTGTTCCTCCCTTTGCCCCTCCTACTGCCTCTCCCCCCCAGTTGTTCCAATTCTAAATATTAAAACAAATCGTTGGTTTCATAAGCATACAAATAAAAAAACAAACAAACAGGGAAATAATTTTGACCTGTTTTGTTTATTCTTTTGGATTTTTTTGTTGTTTTTTCATTATCGTGTACACATGCATAACTCTACTAATAAAAAGCCTAATTAGTCAGCTTTATTTTGAGGTAAAACGAAGTTTTGTGGGTGCACAAAATTTATCATGATTCATTCTAAACATTTAATGTTCACGCTTTTGTGTTTCTCATTTTGCTGTTTGAACACAAATGTATAATGTTTGTCCCTCGTTTCTCACACCATTGGCGCCACCTTGGCAGCCTGCTGTGGTGTAATGTAGCACACAAATTTTTCCATTGCTGGATGGAGATGTGTAAAAATTATGCTTATCAAAATTCAAATGATATTTATAGGGTTCAGTTAAAAAAAAATATTAATTGGAGTCACATCTACGTTTTGATGTGACTCCAATTGTCTTAAAGATGTTACTCCAAAGATGTAACACAAATGTCTTAAAAACCCAAAATATATATTTTCTAAGTGTTATTTTGTTATTTTCTGTAAGTGTTTATTTCTTATAGTTAAGAGTTTGAACCTTTTGTGATTTTTGTACATCACAAGTGAAATGCTGACGTTTAACGTTTCTTTAATAACCTTTGGAGACTAAATAGCGATAAAAAATGCTTTTGACTTTTAAAAGAAAGTTTGACCTTTTTTGGCTAAATTTTCAAAGCTGTAAAATCTTAGTTTCCTTATATATTTATATTTTTTAAAGACATCAGAGGTTTTATTGTTAAAAATAAAGGCAAAAGTATGTCAAATATGAGTTGTTTTGATCATATGTATATCAATCCAATATGTCTGTCTGTCTAGATTCTTGAATATAATTGAATATATTAATTAATATAGTCATATGTATATTTTTATAAATATATATTGTGAGAAAGCAGATTTACTCTATTCTATTTCTCCTGTATCTCTTCATGTATGTCTCTCTACGTAAATCCCTCTCTCTAGTTTTAGAGCGAGCACATCCGATTTCTCAAATTCTTCAGAAGTCAAACAAATGTTCATAAACGTCTTCCATTTTTATCCTACAGCCACAAATTTGGCATCAAAATGTAGCAATTTTGGTCGCTTCAAATAGTTCTGAGCAGAATTTTGATTTACGCCACAGTCTTCTAACCGACCCAAAGTTGGTATTTTTTCTCGTTCTCTCCAATGCAAATTTAAAAGATATTTCTCAAAATCTTAAGCCTCTCACGGTCAAGGAATTATTTTTGTAGGTTTTGTAGAAATAAGGACTGTCTAGAGAAATGATCTGAAAAGAATAATACTTTTTTTAAAAAAATAATTTATATGGTGCTTTAAAGGGATGCATTGTCATGGTGGAGGTGGAGTTGCCAAGTAGGACCCAGATACGTTGCCAGTTTTAACAAGTCTATTATGAAAGAGCAGAACCAGACAGAACTCAGCAAGATGAGTGGCGAGAGGGAGACATCGATTGGACGTCGAATGGACCAGAGGAATGGAGCTCGACTGGACGATGAGTGACCAGAAGGTTGGAGCTCGGCTGGACGATGAGGGACCAGACGTAGGAGCTCAGCAGGACAATAATGGACCATACGAAGGAGTTCGGCAGGACGAAGAAAGGTCAGAAGGGAGAGCTTGGCAGGAAGGTGGGGTGGACTTGGAGCCGAGGGTATAAGCTCAGCAGGACGAAGGCCCAGAGGTATGAGCTCATCAAGAAGGCAGGGTAAGTGAGGGACACCAGGGCTTAAATAGTCAAAAGGGAAACAAGACACACCTAGGGATTGGGAAAGGTGTGCCAAATTAGCAAACTACAGCAACGTTATATCTGGCTTAAACGACTTCGTAAATCAAACAGCTTTCCATATGTGGACAACTTCACAACTTTTTACAATACGTAGGGGAAGGATGGCTCGGTGGCTGGAGTGACCGACCTGTAACCGGAAGGTCGCTGGTATGGTCCCTCATCCTCTGTATTTAACACACGCATATGGCGCACCCGATGATTGGGCGCAGGTTTTAAATACATACCCTCTATACGTACGTCCGCCTTAAAACAACAACAATACATACACAAGCAGACAAGTATGCGTATTTAAAAATAGATCTGGAGTAAAACTGAGTTTTTTTTAATATTTAAATATTAGTTACAGTTGTTATAAAGTCATTCATCAAATCCATCAAAGTCCTCATCCTCTGTTTCTGAATCTAACAATGTGCTAAATCCAATATAGCAGGTTCACTTTCCTCACTGTCAGACTCACTTTCTGTACCGTGCGGCTCCTCGGAAATTATACCTGCTTTTGCGAAAACTTGGACAACAGTGCCAGCAGACACGTTAGCCCAAGCATCTGCAATCCATTGGCAAGCTGTGGTGTAACTCGCCCGGCACTGCCTTCCATTCTTTGTGAAGCTGTGGTCTCCTCTGGTCATCCATCGCTCGCACACCGTTCGCAGCCTTACTTTGAACGGCCGGTTGACACCGATGTCCGGCAGTTGGAGTCCCTTTGTCAGACCTCCCGGAATCACAGCAAGCGTAGGGTTCATCTGCTTCACTTCATTTTTTTTTTCACATCGGCGGTGAGATGAGTACGCTTAGTCAAGGAAGGAGCTCCGCTGTTCGTCCAGGAGTGGGTAGAGAGGATGGTCATGATTGTCCATGATGGATAAAAGTTTGTTCAGTGACCTCCTCTCTACCACTGCCTCAAGTGAGTCCTGTTTGCTGCCAATGACAGAGCCCGCCAGTCTGATTAGTTTATTCAGTCTGTTGGCGTCACTGGCTGCGATGCTGCTCCCCCAGCAGATGACGGAGAAGAACAAGTTCTGTTAAATGATTCAATATGAAATTTGAGAGTTGGTGACATAGAACAAGAGGAACGATTGGCAACTGGATGTATAATCATTTTTTTTGGTCTCAAATTTGTTTGTGTCTGTTGTTGTTTTGTTGTGTTTTATTTCAGTCTTTCACTTTCCCCACCCAACTTGTTCATATTCTGCAGGTTTGAAAACAAACTTGCACATGGCACTGTTTTCTTGTCTATTTACTTGTGCAAAGAAGTTTAAAAAAAAAACATTAAGGTATTTAGCTTATGCAGCCAAGGATCTGACCGCCATGGTCCCCGCCGTTGGCTGCCACCCATCTAATTCTTCACCCAACCCCTATTGCCCCTCCTGCAGGTGGTGAATCCACTGGAAGGGTGGCCCATGTCCCCTGTTCGGGCTGAGCCCGGCCGGGTCCCAGGGGTAAAAGCCCGGCCACCAGGCGCTCGCTCTTGTGCCCCACCCTTGGGCCTGGCTCCAAGGGGGGGCACAACAGGAGGGACCCCGGTGACCCGCGTCCGGGCAAAGGCAACTTGGCCATGTTTGATTTCTTCACAGGGGTTTTTGAGCCCTGGGTCCTCGCCCGGAAAAGGGTGGAATGCCCTCTGTGGGTCAGGGACAGGGTCCTGCCCCAAGTGGAGGAGTTTAAATATCTCGGGGTCTTGTTCACGAGTGGGGGAAGGATGGAACGGGAGATCGACAGGCGGATCGGTGCAGCATCAGCAATAACTAGGACGCTGCATCGGTCCGTCGTGGTAAAGAGAGAGCTGAGCCGAAAAGCAAAGCTCTCGATTTACAAGTCGGTCTTCGTTCCTACCCTCACCTATGGTCACCAGCTGTGGGTGGTGACTGAAAGAATGAGATCGCGGGTACAAGCGGCCGAAATGAGCTTCCTCCGCAGGGTGGCTGGGCTCTCACTCCGAGATCGGTGAGGAGCTCTGCCATCCGGGAGGAACTTGGTGTCGAGCCGCTCCTCCTTCAGGTCGATAGGAGCCAGATGGGGTGGTTCGGGTATCTGGTCAAGATGCCCCCCGAGCGCCTCGCGGGCGAGGCATTTCGTGCACGTCCCACTGGGTGGAGACAAAGGGGCAGACCCCGGACCCGCTGGAGAGACTATGTCTCACAGCTGGCCGGGGAACGACTTGGGATCCTTTCAGGTGAGCTGGAGGATGCAGCCGGGGAGAGAGAGGCCTGGGCTACTCGTTTGAGGCTGTTGCCCCCGCGACCCGACCCCGGAACAAGCAAAAGATGACGGAACTTAATTAAGCTATTTAATATCTCCAAAAACATCTGATCACATTTCGAATGTTTCCATCTAACGTCCAACATCCATCTTTTTAATCATTTACTTTCTTTTATAAACCAGTCTAAAATGTCCTGATGCTCATTATTTTAATAATATATATTTTTTTATAATAATTTGTGACATAATTAGTTTCCCACACAGCGGGAAGGTGCTCCAGCTAAATTATTCTTTCATATCAGAGACTTTTTCAGTACATGTCTGAAACATCTGTCACAAGAAGTTCCTGTGAGATGACTTCACAGAAGAGTTATTCTGAGACCAGTTTTGCAACCTAATCCGTTCCTGTGGTGTTAATCTGTAGGCTGTAGTGGTTCAAACTGGGACGGTAAAGGAAAAAAAAAATTCTACTTTTAGTTGATAAGTCGTGCATTGCATTGGTAAGACATGATTAAATATACATAAATCTGGAAATAAATTTAGATAGAATCAAGTAAAAAAAAAAAAAAAACAGCAAAACTTACATTTCCTAATAATTGTCTGTCTGTGTGAATTTTAATTTCAGGAATAATTTTGAAGTTATTTGTGTTTTTCTGTGTTAATGTTTTGAATTAAAGATGATGAATATTCAGAAGACTATTTTTAAACAATATGAAGCAAATGTCAGTCTTAAAATAGAAGAAAACCTTATGGAGATGTGTGAGTAAAGCTACCTTTGAAACATAAATACTGTACATCTAAATTTGTGGATATACTGTCGCCTTGCATGAGGACGCGTACATACAGACGTCTTTATGCATATAGATCTAGTTTTATCTATCTTCTCATGGATGGCTCCTGTAGAATGTAATGAGGAGCCATTTGTGGATAAGTTTTCAGAATTTTTTTTGTGTTCTTGCAGCCTGAAGTGATTCATCCTACCTCTAGATGTCAGACTGAGTTGTAAAACTAGCCTCTCTATTTCTGCCAGGAGGGTTGATTTACAATAATATGTCATAAAATCCTCTCAGAGTTCCTAAATGTAACATCCAGCTGTCATCTTGAAATGGTTTGACTTTTTTTTTTAATGCCACACGAGGAGAAAGTTTTATGTTTCATTGTGTTCAAATTCCTGAAAGTTTCATTTTAGAGAAGTACATTTGTCACGAGTAAAGTCATGATGTGTCTTTAGAAGTTGAGGTTTTCCAGAAGTTTTTATTTGTCACGTAAAAGCTCCAAACTGAGCTATTAAACAATAAGCTGAGAAATGATGAGAAAAGTAAAACTTATTCAAACTTTTTATTATTTTTAAACAAACATGTCTGGTTTTTTTTTTGCTGGTGTATCAGAACATTTTAATTTGTTCTCTCTAACTTTCCGATCCTTACTGACTATGTTTTTGCTCTGTAATTGGACAAAAGATATATAGAAACTCTAAAAATATATCAGTACTCATTTTGATTATTATTAAACTTATCATGAGTATTCGTTCCATTCCGTCATCTTCCGCTTGTTCCGGGGTCGGGTCGTGGGGGCAACAGCCTCAAACGGGGAGCCCAGACCTCTCTCACCCCGGCTTCTCCAGCTCACCCGGAAGGATCCCAAGTTGTTCCCCAGCCAGCTGTGAGACACAGTCTCTCCAGCGGGTCCGGGGTCTGCCCCTTGGTCTCCTCCCGGTGTGATGTGCTCGAAACACCTCGCCCGCGAGGCGCTTGGGGGCATCCTGACCAGATGCCCGAACCACCTCATCTGGCTCCTCTCGACCTGGAGGAGGAGCGGCTCGACACCGAGCTCCTCCCGGATGGCAGAGCTCCACACCCACTGTCGATCTCCTGCTCCATCTTTCCCCCCACTCGTGAACAAGACCCTGAGATACTTAAACTCCTCCAGCATTTAGCAACCATTTGGATCATAAATTCAAAAAAAGAAAAGCCATAAAACAGTTAAAACTTTATCACATAAGTTGTAAAATTTCATCAAAAATTCCACCAACAGTGGCACTTGAAAGGAATCTGTTTCACAGCCCAAGTTGTCTTCACTATTTTTACTCTCAAAGTCGACATTTATGGTTGGGATTGGATTAAATAACAATTATGGTCAAAGTTTAGAAAAAAGCCTCATGTTCAGGTTTACATGTCAATAAAGCAGAATACAACAGGTACATGCGTTTAAAATTTAAACTTTGAATCCCTTTCTGAATAATAACGTGCATAAAAAGAAGAGAGACAAGATGACAGTGACTTTATCCCCGAAGAATCTTTCTTCTTCTTTCGGCATTTCCCTTCAGGAGTCTCCACAGCAAGTCAGTTTCTCCCATCTAACCCTATCTGCTGCATCCTCTTCGGTCACGCAAACTATCTTCATGTCTTCCTTCACTGTATTCATGGGGGAAGGATGACTCGGTGGGTAGGGTGACCGTCCAGTAACCGGAAGGTCGCTGGTTCGATCCCATGCCCAGAGTGCATGCCGAGGTGTCCTGGAGCAAGACAATGAACCCCCAGTTGCTTATGATGATAGTGGTTTGCACCTTGCATGGTCATCAGGAATGAATGTGTGTGTGAATGGGTGAACCTTGTCAGGATTCCTCACCTGCTGCCAGAGGGAGCCCTGTAATCACCCTGATTGGGTGACACCTGTGATAATTACTGATTCCCAACATCTGTGCACCCTGCCATCTATTTAAAGGGAATCATCCTAGACTTCCCTGTTGGGTCTTACTATCCCTTCCAGCCAGGTTGCCTGACCATGTTTTGAACTTTGTTATTAGTTGGACTTTTGAAACATTGAGTTAACCCTGTGCTTCTTGCTTTACAGAATTTCCTGAATTGTGTTAATAAACCTTGTTTGATGTCCTTTTCTTTCCACCATCTTCCAAAACCTTGGTATGGAGTGAATGAGTAACAGATATGTGAAGCGTCTTTGAGCACCCAGAAAAGCACCATACAAGTTCAATGCATTGTTATTATTACGAACCTCCTCCTTGGTCTACCTCTAGGCCTCTTGTCTGGTGGTTTAAAACCCAACATCCTTCTGCCAATGTACTCTCTCTCTTTCCTCTGCACATGTCCAAACCATCTCAATTCAGCCTCTCTGACTTTATCTCCAATACCTCTAACATGTGCTGTTCCTCTGATATACTCATTTCGAATCCTGTCAATCCTGGTCACTCCTAAAGACAGCCTCTGCATCTTCATCTCTGCTTCTTCAATCTCTGTTTCCTGTCTTTTCCTCAGTGCCACTGTCTGTAGATCAAACATCATGCCCGGCCTCACTACAGTTTTGTACACTTTCCCTTTCATTTCAGCTGAAACTCTTCCATCACAGATCCCAACTGATACCTTTCTCCTCCCATTCCAGCCAGTCTGCACATGCTTCTTCACCTCTTTTCCACAATCTCCATTGCGCCTGACTGTTGATCCCAGGTACTTAAAATCTTCCACTTTTTTTATCTCTTCTCCCTGTAGCCTCACTTTTCCATTTAGGTCTCTCTCATTCACACATATGTACTCTGTCTTACTCTGACCAGGCAAGACAAGGCAAGTTTATTTGTATACCACAATTTATACAAAATGTAATTCAAAGTGCTTCACAAGATAGAAAAAATACATTAATCACAAAACATAGAATCAAAAAGTTTTAAAAAAAGCTAAAACAAATAAAATCATTAAAACAAATAAAGAATAATTAATCAAATGCACAAACAGAACAGAACTGTTTTCAGCCTAGATTTAAACATCGTCACAGTAGAGGCCTGTCTCACGGCCTCAGGAAGTTTGTTCCAGACTTTTGCAACATAAAATTGAAATGCAGCTCCTCCATGTTTAGTCCTGACTCTAGGCTCCAGCAGGAGGCCGGTCCCAGATGTCCTCAGAGTTCCACATGGTTCATAAGGTGCTAACATATCACAGATGTACTTTGGTGCAAGACCAATAAGAGACTTAAAAACAAGCAGAGCAGCTTTAAAGTCTATTCTCTGAGCCACAGAATGCCAGTGCAGAGACTTGAGCACAGGATTATTGTGATCAAATTTTCTAGATCTTGTTAGGACTCAAGCAGCAGCATTTTGAATAAACTGCAGCTGTTTTAAGGTCTTTTTGTTCAGACCAGTAAGTAGACCGTTGCAATAGTCTAACCTACTGAAAACAAATGCATGGACAAGAATCTCTTTGAATGCCTTGGACACCAAACCTCAATGTTTTTAAGGTGGTAAAAGGCTGCTGATGTAATTGTTTTGATGTGACTATTTAAGTGAAAGTCTGAGTCCATTATTACTCCCAGATTTCTAACTTGGTTTGTCGGTTCTGGAGAGAGAGAGATTGAATTATTTAGCAACCATTTGGTTGCTGAATAATCAGCAACACTTTCTTTTTGTTTCTGTGGGCCAAAGACAATGATTTCAGTTTTGTCTGAGTTTAGTTGGAGAAAGTTGATTTGCATCCAGACTCTGAATACAGTGACAAAGTGAATCCCAGGTCCATGTTCACCAGCTGTCAGTGACACATAGATCTAAGTATCTTCTGCATTATTGTGATAGGACATGTTATTTTTGGCTATCAATTGCCCTAACGGCAGCATGTAGAGGTTAAACAACAGGGGTCCAAGAATTGACCCCTGGGGAACCCCACAGGTCAAAGTCATGTGATCTGACTCAAGATTTCCAATTTCTACAAAATAACTGCGTCCTTCTAAATAAGATTTAAACCAATCAAGTGCAGTACCAAAAAAATCTGACCCAGTTCTCTAGCATCTGTCAAATGATCTCATGATCTCATGATCTACAGTGTCAAATGCAGCACTCAGTGCCAACAGGATTAAAACAGAGACTTTGCCAGCGTCAGTGTTCATACGAATGTCATTAGTTACGTTGATAAGAGCTGTCTCTGTACTCTGATGAGGTCTAAAACCTAACTGGAAGACATCAAATAAGCTGTTTACTGAAATATTTTTTTTCAATTGTTGGTAAACAACTTTCTAAAGATTTTTTTCTGAAAACGGTAAGTTTGAAATAGGCCGATAGTTTTTAAGTACTGCAGCATCAAGACTACTTTTCTTTAAAGGGGCTTGATGACCGAAGTTCGAGGCTACTTCTTGTGGACAAAACATAATTCATGTCAGTTTGTGAATCAAATATTATATTTAGAGAAGTCTTTGAATTAATTCTTACATCATAATAAGTTTCACCATCAATAAAATATTTTTTTGAAAATTCCTTCTCTCAACCAGGGATGAAGTCAATGAGAGCCGCTGATGTTACAGGAAAGTGAATCCAGATTTATAGAAAATTGGACAAAGTGAAAGATAAAAATATCTCCTGCTTTGTCTTCTAAAAAAGCGGTGACCAACCATCCTTTCAATATGTGTCTCATCTTAGCTGCTTTATTATACTTTGAGACTATGATGTAATGAGATGGGACGAGGGGTTTTGCAGTGGATGATGCACAAACGCACACACACTGCTCAGTGATGATGCCTGCAATGATTAAATTCCTGACCCCCCTGCTGCCTTAGATATCCCCGCATCATATGTGTGGTGAAGCGGCTCTTGCTCATGCTACAGAGAAGATTAAAGCTTTACTATCGTTCATGACAGAAAATTGGGAATTTCAGAAGCATCTACACAACTTAAGCTTTACACTTTGAGCCACGGCCTTTCACCCTTTTGCTTCACACTCTCTGACGTGCAGGAACCTGAAGCAAACGTCAGTCGAGCTTGCAATCACCCACAATGCCCTTATGCTGGCTGAGAAGAATGAAAAGGATTGACGTCTTTCTGGCCATCTGCTGTGCTGTGTGATTCCTCTCCCATCCACTCTGCATCCTCCATCTCTGGCTCTTCTTTGAGAGGATTAAGAGCGCTGGTATCTCTGTGTTTCTTTGTCTCATCAAAGTACAGCCTTGTGTGTCAGTGTGTGTTTGCTCAGTGTCTGTTGCAAATTCTCCGTCTAGTAATATCTTTGTCTGTTGGATTTTTCTGCTCTCGTTAGTCAGAAACACTTACTCGTGACCCCTTTTGACTGCAAATCCTCGCACAGATTGCAGGCGTTACTTAACCGGGCAGAGAAAACAGACAAATTGAAGTTACTTTAAATAAATCTCTAAGATTTTATTACGCACAACATACACACAACCTGGTCCTGTGAGTCTGAATAAAGTCTTTAGGATGTGAGGAGGTATTTGACGCAGTTCAGATTAAAATGAAAAGCAGTTCAGCAGGACAGAGGAAACCAATAAAATTATTTTTACAGTAATTCAAAATAACTTATAAATTTAAACATACAACAAAATGAAAACAGAATACAGTTTAGTATTATTAATACTAATAACTACTGACTGATACTAGTATTAGTATCAGTTCACACACCATACCACAACAAGAAAATACAAGCCATGAATGTATAAACAATATTAACACAAATAGACTGCTGCTGAGATAAATGGAGAAAGAGGCCATAAAAATGGAAATAAAGGGATAAAAGAAGGTTGAGTATGGTCGTTTGCTCTTTTTTTTCTTTTATTTACATTTTTACTCTTTAGATTTTCTCACATAATAAAAATTGTTTCACTGAAATGTGCGAAATGTAACAAAATTGCATCTTAGCTTTGTGGAAAAAATCATTAAAAAGTTGAGACTGATTCTGTTGAGCAACCATTGAATAAACATGTCAAACCAATAACTGAAACCTTTTAAATGTTCTTTTTCTAGAATAACAAATCATTGTAAAACAGTAAAACAGTTTCCAACATGCAAACAGTCAAAATAAATTGTGTTATGTTTTCATATTAAACTTTTATAAGTCAGTTCCAGAAACATAAAAGATCTTCTACTTGTTCCAGATAAAAATAAATTGGACAGTCATATTACATATTTGATGATCACCCTGAGTCAACATATGAAGGAACAAAGTGTCTGAAATACTCTGTTAAACAAAACCGTGTAGTCCCTCATTCATCCAGGAGTGATCCATAGTAGAAAAAGTTTCAAAAAAGTGTTCTAGACAGTTTAATTCTTCAACGAGACGTTGAACGAGATAAAAAAAAAAAAAAAAGGGAGCTGCAAAGAACACTACATTGGGGAAACGAAGCAACCACTCCACAAAAGACTTTACCAACACAGAAGAGAAGCCTCAAGTGGTCCACAGTCTGCCGTGCATCTACATCTTAAATCCACCAAACACACTTTTGAGGACAGTGAGGTGAAGATTCTAAGTAGAGAGAAAGGTTGGTTTGAAAGAGGGGTGAAGGAAGACATCTTTGTGATGAAAGAAAATCCCTCACTGAATCGGAGTGGAGGCGTTAGATACAGTGGTGGTCAAAAGTTTACATACACTTGTAAAGAACATAATGTCATGGCTGTCTTGAGTTTCCAGTTATTTCAACAACTCTGATTTTTCTCTGATATAGTGATTGGAACAGATCCTTCTTTGTCACAAAAAACATTCATGAAGTTTGATTCTTTTATGACTTTATTATGGGTAAACTGAAAATGTGACGAAATCAGCTGGGTCAAAAATATACATACAGCAACATGAATGAGCAATTTTGGAGACTTAGAAAGTTGTGTCAATGACATGAGCTTCATAGCATGACCTCTTAACTTCTTGTGAGTGATTATGAGTGACTACAGCTGGTGACTTCTCTGAGGTCATTTAAAAAGGGCTCATTGGATAAAAACACCCACAAACGCTACAATGGGAAAGTCAAAGGAGCTCAGCACAGATTTGAAAAAGAGAATCATTGACTTGAACAAGTCAGGAAAGTCACTTGGAGCCATTTCAAAGCAGCTGCAGGTTCCAAGAGCAACAGTGCAAACAATTGTTTGTAAGTATAAAGTGCATGGCACTGTTTTGTCACTGCCACGATCAGGAAGAAAACGCAAGCTGTCACCTGCTGCTGAGAGAAAACTGGTCAGGAGGGTGAAGAGTCAACCCAGGAGCACCAAAAAGCAGATCTGCCAAGAATTAGAAGCTGCTGGAACACAGGTGTCAGTGTCCACAGTCAAGCGTGTTTTGCATCGCCATGGACTGAGAGGTTGCCGTGCAAGAAGGAAGCCCTTGCTCCAAAAGCGGCACCTTAAGGCTCAACTAAAGTTTGCTGCTGATCACATGGACAAAGATAAGACCTTCTGGAGGAAAGTTCTGTGGTCAGATGAAACAAAAATTGAGCTGTTTGGCCACAATGTCCAGCAATATGTTTGGAGGAGAAAAGGTGAGGCCTTTAACCCCAAGAACACCATGCCTACCATCAAGCACGGTGGGCCTGTTTTGCTGCCAATGGAACTGGTGCTTTACAGAGAGTCAATGGGACAATGAAGAAGGAGGATTACCTTCAAATTCTTCAAGAAAACCTGAAGTCATCAGCCCGAAGGTTGGGTCTTGGGCGCAGTTGGGTGTTCCAACAGGACAATGACCCCAAACACACATCAAAAGTGGTAATGGAATGGCTAAATCAGGCTAGACTTAAGGTTTTAGAATGGCCTTCCCAAAGTCCTGACTTAAATCCCATTGGGAACATGTGGATAATGCTGAAGAAACAAGTCCATGTCAGAAAGCCAACAAATTTAACTGAACTGCACCAATTCTGTCAAGAGGAGTGGTCAAAGATTCAACCAGAAACTTGCCAGAAGCTTGTGGATGGCTACCAAAAGCGCCTAATTGAAGTAAAAATGGCCAAAGGACATGTAACCAAATATTAGCATTGCTGTATGTATATTTTTGACCCAGCTGATTTTGTCACATTTTCAGTTTACCCATAATAAAGTCATAAAAGAATCAAACTTCATGAATGTTTTTTGTGACAAAGAAGGATCTGTTCCAATCACTATATCAGAGAAAAATCAGAGTTGTTGAAATAACTGGAAACTCAAGACAGCCATGACATTATGTTCTTTACAAGTGTATGTAAACTTTTGACCACCACTGTACGTTTTGCCCGGTATCTATAGAAGCCTTTTGAAGCCATGGACTAAAGATGACACCTCGAGACTCAGTTTCACAGCTCTCGTTAGCAGGTATTCTCTATTCACTAGGCTTTTAGCATTTTTATAATAGGTTCGTTTACTGGTCTGTGGCTACAATAGGAGCCATTCACGGCCATCTTAAGTGACACAGGCTCATTGGTCGAGCCCTTCTTACTATTTTTTTACCTTTTACTCAGGTTAGTATAAATAGATCCAGGTTTCAGTCCATTTCATTCAGATTGAAAATGATTTCCGGATGGAAGTCGAAACGTCTCGTTGAAGAATTAAACTGTCCAGAAGACTTTTTTGAAACTTTTTCTACTATACTCTGTTAAACAATCCAATCTCCTTGCATTGTGTGCTCGTACACTCTCTGAAGTGTGCAAGTACTTTAGAGATGTGGTTTTCATTCCTTTTAGGCCATAACTAAGCAAATAAAAATCAGGAAGAAGAATTGTCCCGCTGAAAGTTTCCTTAACAGTCCTTTCAGAATGTTGCAGACATTTTTTATGATCGTGGGGAACAAAGTGTCTCGATTTCGCAGGCAAATCTTTCTAAAATTGTTCGGTCTTAATCTTGTGTCTTGTGTTTTGTATGTCAGGGCCTTGAGCACTTTGCAAACTTTTTCTTTTAACGGGGTTTTATACTGCAAAGGGCAAACATGTTTTGAGTCCAAAAACATTATCGAATTACAATAGAACACATTTTGAAGTCAATTTTGGCGTCTAAAAAGCCAATGGCGTCTAAAATAAACCAATAATCTAATGACTCTTTTAATGACATAAATGTTTTGCACTTTGCTGGTTTTTTTTGTTGACTTTCTTTTGTATTAAAGACAAAAGTCAGTCAGTCACCTTCGTAACCGTCTATCCCTACTGGGATTGCGAGGGTGCCAGAGGCCTTCAAGGTAAGGGCAGGGTACACCCTGAACAGGTTGCCAGTCTGTCGCGGGACCACGCAATTAAAGACCAATCAGAGGTGTGATCGGGCCTAAAAAATCCAGCCCGACTTGACTTGGGCCCGCGGATATTAAAACCCGACCCGAGCCCAACCAATCAACTTGATTTGCGGGTCCGAGCCCGAAACAAGCCCGACATGTCATATTTTATTTGTGAGGACTCGGGAGGAGGAGGGTTATTTATGAATTGGAACATTTTCAAGAACACGTTTTTTAATAAAAAAAAAAATCACACTATCGGACCCCTAACACACTTGTCTGTGATGTCCTGCTTAGCGCGAAGAGGAGGGACGGTCTTTGAAACAAATAATAAAATAGATCTTTAACGATCATCACTTTTGCCAGTCCAGCTGTTTAAATGCCAGCTCAGTGTCGAGGTGCCAGTCTTTTTGCTCTCATAAGAAATCAAAGCGCCACATTGACTACATCCAGCGAAGCCAACGCAAGTTTCTGGAGCATTTTGAAAAATAAATTTGAAGCTTTTCCACACCTCACTCTTACCGGTGCGTGTTTGTCTTTTCAGTTCTCCTGCCTTTAGTTTATCCTTAACATCTTACTCATCCATATCGGGGATACCAGTTCAAAATAAATAAAATAAAGACGTGCGCAGGGGAGGATTACCAAATTACGAGGGGGCGTTCACGTATGCAGAGCATGCTCTGGCTCTGCGGATCCTGTTTAGTAGTAGAACATTACTTCTCTGTTTTATTATTAATTTTATAACAAGTATTCCTTAGTTTAGTACCCACACATCGTTTTAGTTTACATTTTATGAACACATATTTATTTAAAAAAAAAAACAACCCGAATTTCGGGTCGGGCTCGGGCTCAAGATCTTACCTCTGAGACAAATGCAGCTTTTCAAATCAGTTACGTATTAAATGCCTCTTTTATATACAGTAGACACTGCAGGTTTCTGCATCGTCCCTCTGGAGGTCAGCGGTTAAAACTAGACATTGATCAATTATTGGTCAATCATTGGTTAGGACAAATTATTGGCAGTCTTTGGAAATCTGATGCATATCAGCATCAGCACTTTGCAAATCCAATGGGTCAATAAAAATAAATGAATAAAAACCCAAAGTGCTTGGGCTCAATGCATCAGCTTTCTGTTTTCACTGCATCCCCTCTGATTGGTGAAGCAGCAGAAACAAACAGTTCCTGCAAATTCTCATAAAGAAAAACCTTCCCTTAAAATCTAAATCAGATTTACTTTATCGATCCCACACATGGAAAATTTGTGTAAGAAGCAATGTAACTCAATTTGCTGACAAAAGAAAAAAAACAAAAAGAAGAAAAGTTTAAAAAGAAAAAAAAATGGATTAAAAACTTGTAATATTCCTCAAGTCCAAAGGTGCTCATCAAGTTTTTAGAAAAATTTAGGTTTAGGTTTTCATTTGCTATATTATTATGGAGAAACAAAACAACTTTTTTTTTTTGGTTACAACGATTAAGCAGAAAATCCAGGTCTGGTTTTTCACGCCCCGTCAAAGGTGTTTCATCACAATAATTTACATCTATGCATTTTGAGCTGCATGCAAGCTCAACGGTCAGTCATGAATAAGCAGAGAAACCAGCTAGAAGCAGCAGTGGACCTCTCCTGGTGTACAGTAAAACTGAAAATGTGAGCATATGTCATCAAATGGACATAAATGAACTAAAGCTTTGAACTGGTGCGGTTACGGCAAGTCGCAGGGGGGAATGGCGTGCCTCCGATCATACGCAGTATCATCACTCTCCTCACCATCACTCACTTCATCCAGAACTCTCTCCCTCTCATCCTCTTCCTCTGTTTCACTCTCTCGCCTCAGTCGCTCCCGGTCTCTGTCTCGATCTCTTTCCCGTTCTCTGTCTCGTTCTCTATCTCGTTCTCTCGCTCGCTCGTGCTCTCGCTCTCTATCTCGCTCTCTGTCTCGTTCTCTGTCTCGTTCTCTGTAGGCTCGTGGAAGTGTGGTGATCTGAAAGGCAAACAGAAGAACACACGCTTAAGCAGCCTAAATACTGTTGCTGTATCTTGACGCATGCTGTATGACCAGTGCCAAAGCTTACTTGGCATTGGTGATAGTGAGGTGAAATCCTTCCCTGTGCGAGGAATACTATGGAATACTACCTAATGCTTATCTCCTGATCAATCCCAAGTGGAGTAGAACAAGTATGTTGGAGTATTGTTCACAAGTGAAGGAAAGCTGGAGCAAGAATTTAACAGAAAAATTGGCGTATGTCTGATTAGGACACTACCCTGGTTTGTTATGAAAGAAGCTCAGCAAAAAAGTATAGCTCTCAATCAACCAGTCAATTTACATTCCTTCCTTCACCCAGACTCACCAGCAATGGGTGGTGCCCAAAATAACACGATCGTGAATATGATTCGTCAAAATGAGCTTAATACACAAAGTGGCTGAACACTGACCTAGAAAGGGTTCAGAACTTGCTCAGGTCAGAGTAGAGCTGCTGCTCCCCAGGGATCCAGACGGGGTAGTTAGAGATACTTCCTGGTGGTAATTTACACACACCCAGCGTCTGTGATGAGCACACTACTGTATGGCAGTGAGGCTTGTACACTGCATATCTACCAAGAGCAGAAACTAAACCCCTTCCACCTGCGTAACCTCAAACGTCTCCTAAGCATCAACTGGCAAGATTGAGTATCCAACGACGTCCTGAACGAGACGAGCATGTCGAGTATGAACACCATCCTCTCACAGAATCGCCTGCACTGGCTAGGCAGGATGGACGATGGCCGCATTCCTAAAGACATCCTCTATGAGGAGCTGGCCACAGGAACGCGGCCAACTAGATGACCTACGCGAGATAAACAAGACTTGGAAAAGGCAAAAAAGTCAGTCTGCCCCTCCCATGAATGCATGCCAATGCATGCCGGTTAGTTTTTGAATGCAAAACCTAACATTAGGTTTTTGAATCCAAAACCTAACCGGCATGCATTGCATACCGATCTGCGCCGATCAGAACTGTGTCCACCTCTGTCATCTCAAACTCACCTATTTCCATATGTGTGTTTGTGTAAAAACCCGGAAATGGCTCCTACCAAGAGACACTGTTACACCGCAGAGTTTAAACTCAAGGCGAGAACACGGGAATAGAGCCGCAGCGAGAGAGTTTAACATTAACGAATCAATGGTGAGGAAGTGGAGGAAGCAAGAGGATGCGCTGCGCCAATTAAACAAGACTAAACAGAGTTTATCTCCAATGGAAGATAAACCGTGTCACGAAAATACTAATACTTTATCTCGGAGAAAATAATAAAACAGCTGTTTTTTCATTTTGGGAGTAAAAACAGAAAGCTGTTTTGTAATTGTTAATAAAGTTTGACTGACCTATCTGACTGTTTTGTTTTTCTTAACATTCCCTTTAGCGCAGCACCATTTAGTGAATGCATAACGTAACCCCTGCCTTTACTGTAGCGCCTTATAATGCGGTGCGCCTTACATATGGAAAAAGTTTTAAAAAATGTCCTTCATTGAAGGTGCGCCTTATAATGCAGTGCGCCTTATAGTGCGGAAAATACGGTACATCAAGTAAAACACACGTAAAATATGTTAAAAACAATATGTTAAAAGAAGGCATTAGGATTTATTAAGTAAAACGGCTGTGGGTGGGACAAAACTGTTCCTATAGTGCTTTGTCTTGCAGCTTGGCATCGAAATCTGCGTACTGATGGGACGAGATGAAACTCCTCAGATAGGGTATGTACGTAAGTCACAGGTCACAATGTTAGAGACCCTGTACTCCTGTACTGTACCTGCCTGGTGTACAGGGCCTCAAGACTTAGCTGGGCCTCGCTGATCAACCTGCTCGACAATTTAATGATTTGGCTGATTTTATTTCTGTCCTTCGGTGCCAGACTGCCAAACCATGCCACCAAGGAAAAGAATAAAACCGTTTCAATAAAAGATTTAAAATATAAAATATTTTAATGATATAATAATAACATAAAATATGTATAAGATATTACATTTATAGCAAATATGATAGAAGCCGCACTCGCTTATTTAGCCACCGCCGACTCTGCACAAACAAATAAGTATCCATGTGCGGACTGCATTGTCTCTAGAGGCAGACCGATGCCAAATCCCTGGTTATGTACTCTACACAGGTCTCATTTGGTGGCCTGAGTGCTAAATTGTCAGGAGTCTGTTCCCCCTCTGTGTCCTGTTTCCTCCCTCCCTCTTGTCTGTGTGTGTGCAACTAGTCACACCTGAAACAAATCTAGTCATCTGCTGGAGCATAATGGGAACAGTTTTTGACACACTCTTCGCCAGATCGCTGTTTATCATGCTTGACCTGTTATCCAGCTTTTTGGCTCCAGCTTCTACATTAGAACCTGTCTAGTTTCTCTGTTTTGTCTTCTTTATTTGGACTTTTTTTTATCAATCTAATAAATCTGCTTGTGAATTTTTCATCTGAAAGTGTCTGTTGTGTCAAGGATATATTTTTGGCCTCAGCTCCACACCATGACATAAATGCATCCATTATATTCTGAGGGTGGGGGCCTGACAGTAAGCTTTGATAGTATTGCGCTTTAAGAGAAAAACACATGCCAGTTCAACTCTGTAAAATGGAGAATGGTGTCAAAAAGAGAGAAAAAGGGCTTACCTGATTATCGTGACTGGGTAGGGGATAGTAGCCTGGCTCTGTCCTGCGGAGAAGGCGTGGTGAATGAGTACGGAAAGGTCGGGGAGAATGGGAGCATACGGAGCGCGGTGACGGAGACTGGACGGAGCGTGGTGATGGAGATCGGACAGAACGTGATGGTGAGTGAGTGGTAGAGTGGGATGAAATATGGCTGTGATGGTTTAGTTTTGGTGGACGGGGAGAGCGAGGTGGCAGGTCAGGTGGTTTAAAAGGATCAATCAAGTCCATTTCTGTGAGGATTGGAGGGGGAGGAATGAAATCCAGTGCCTCCTCTGGTTGGAGCATTTCTGCTGCATCAAGTTCTGCAAGCTCGTCTCTTGATAAGTGATCCACGATGCCGGCACCAAATGAGTCGCCCACCACATTGATGGAGGTGCGCATTCTATCACTAAGCAAACATAGGAAGAGTCAGACAGTCAGACAACATAAAGAAATGGGGGAGGGAGGATTAATTTAGAAAAAAAATTAGGAAAAAAGTTTTCTTATTTGGGTGCATTTGCAAAAAATGGCATTCCCTGTTGAGGGGAGAGATTGAGCATGAGTAGAGCACATGCACTAAAACACTTCTTATTCGCATTAGAATGTGGATGTAACAGAGAACGTAATCAATGGTCGTGAACAACTATACACTTGAATGGTGTCTGAATGCTGAATGGATGGGAGAACTGGCAAATATTTCAAACAAGCACAAAAAAATAGAAAAGCGCTTCAGGGAAGTATCAGCCAGGTTGGTACCACCTAGTGCTTTGCCCAATTTAATGTCACACCAGCTACTAGATCAGGTTATCACACGCATTAGCTTACAATTGTGTTGTTCTTGTAAACGCCTGACCAATTGGCAAATAAAGATGACAATATGGCATCAAACAGAGGTGTGTTTCTGGGTTTTTCTGTACCTCAGTAGTTTAGCAAGGAGGTAAGCCAAGCTTTACGATCTGTTTTCGTAGCAATTCCTAAAAATTGAGAATGTAAAGCCGAAACAAAGTCGTAGTGCGAGGTCAGACTGTTTCCTAAGAGGGAAATAAAGAGTCTGACATCTAAGGCTAAATGTAATATAAATGTGTTCCATTTTTAATCTCTGTAAGTAGTCCAGAGTAACTTTTCCAACACTGGATATTGAGTTGTAGAAATGAAGCTGATCTGAATTGAATCGAACAAGAATAACTTCTTATTGACTGACTCACAGAAGCCAGTCGACAGCAATGAGTAGACTGATGTCCTGGGTTGGCAAACCGACAGCAGTCAGGATCAGCAGCATGGTGACCAGCCCAGCACTGGGAATACTGGCTGCTCCAACACTGGCTAGAGTGGCAGTCATGCTGAGGAGGACAAAAAAACCTTTTTAATTTGTACATAAACAATGTGCCAACTTTTTAATCTACTGGCACACAGTGTTGTTTTCGTCAACGATGACGAAAACGAAATGATTTCGTTGACGAAGCATTTTTTTATGACGATGACGCAACGATAACGAAATAAATGCGACATTTTGGTGACGAAAATGTGACGAGACGTTTGCGAGTTTCTGTTGAGGAGACGAAAATGTAACGAAATGAGCGTCAGACTTTCACATTTCTGTCTGTGAAAAGAAAAAACACAGTGGCTGCATTCTGTCTCTCACGGCGGCACGTCCCCCACAATGCTACACGTTCACACCGTCTACACAACACACCTCCAGCCATGAGGAAGTCACAAACCATGATGAAAACAGCAGCAAAGGAGCTTGGTGGTCAGAAACTTGAAGTTTTCCACATATTTTGCGCAAACAGCATGCTAACTTCAAGCTAATGCTAGCTTGTCGGCGCTGCTAACTTCCTTAGTTAGCTTGGTTGCGCTAACCACTGATTTAAAGACACAATGCAGTATTTACTTTGTTTACAGGGTTATTAAGAGGTGTCATTTTTAAGTATACATAAGTTACAACTAGGGCTGAAACAACTAATCGAATTATTCGATTATAATCGATTATTGAAATAGTTGTCGACTAATTTAGTCATCGATTAATCGTTTAGGAAGTTTTTGCTGTCAACTCCACTTAATATTATTTTTTTTTTTTTTTTTTTTTTGTTTATTTTGAATTACTCTATTCATCCCTCACTGGGGAAATTTGTTTGCTGCACTCCTTACACCGCAGCAGGCTGCCCATCAACGGCGCCAATGGTGGGAGAAGCGGGGGTTAGGTGTCTTCTCCAAAGACCCTAGACGTGCTCTCCGTGGGACGCGAACCCGCGACCTTCCGGTCCGCGGGCGAACGCGCTAACCACGCGGCCACCGTCTCCACCCACAACTTGATTGTTTTTTGTGTATTTTTACTCATGTTAACCTAGGCCATTTTTGTTTGGTACCATACCTCTGAACATGATTACATTTGCAAATCTAAAACTGTTAATGATTTCTTGTTTTTAAACGTGATCCTGGATGGTCAACAGTTTCCATTTTATGTTTTTTTAGCTAGTACTATAAAACACATTTTATGGGTGCTCGTGATTTACCTTTACTGTATACAGTAAGTAGATTTATTATTTTATATTTGCTGTAGAACTGGTAATATTCTCCCTCTTTATTTCACAGAAAGATAAACATTTTTACTTATTAAAATGAGCCCAACGTGTTGTTTAAGTGGTTATTAGTTGTTTGCATAATTACATTCAATAAAATGCCAAAAAACTATTATTTATTAAGTTGTCAATTTTACCCGATTAATCGATTAATCGAGCCAGTAATCGCCAGATTAATCGATCACCAAAATAATCGTTAGTTGCAGCCCTAGTTACAACGTTCCTCACTCACTGAAAATTTGTCTTTATTTTACGTTGTTTTACTATGTATGCTGTTTTTGCGCAAGTTAAAGCTCAGCAGACTTTTTTTTTTTTTTTTTTAAATAAATAACCTGCATCATTCTCAGTAATAAAGCCACGATTGTTAAAGTAAGTTTTTTTTTTTTTTTTTTTTTTTTTTTACACTAAAACTAGAATAAAAATGTTCTAAGTTTTCCCTGACGAAAACTAGACGAAAACTCTTTTGGGTTTTCGTTGACTAAAACGTGACTAAGACGAAAATATAAAGAGATTACAAAAACGTGACTAAAACTTAAATTAATATTCGTCCAAAGACGAAGACTGAAACAAAAACTTAGATGGCTGCCAAAAACAACAATGCTGGCACAAACATTATGGGTGTTATATTGTTACCAAAATGAACTTGCCTACTGTGGGGAGTCAAATGTGTCCAAGTGAGACTTATTAAATATTTTCCAGTGACAAAAGAGTACTCAAAGGATCCCCTGAAAATGCAGGAGGGTTGAAAACTTAATCTTCCAGACCACCATAAACACATCCAGCTTGTGTGGCATACTAAGGCTTATTTGATTGTACTTTAGCATTTAGGAGAAATCTGAGTCCCGAAAATAAACATGATTTAGATGTTCCAACCTTTCAAAACTCGTGGTGTAACAGATTTGGTCTGATAGTAAATGGCGTCAAAATGGCTGTTTTGGAGGTCTAACCAGAACTGTCTGTACTTAAATTTCTCTAACTTTGTTCTTTCACTTGATCAGGGTTACCCTTTACTGACATGATGTTTTAGTATGATGGGGTAGAGATTCAGAGTAAGCGCTGCATTTTTTCAAAGTCATGCACATAAAACATTTTGAAAGGAAGCCTAAACCCTTTTTTATTGTGCATGTCTTTTTAAAAACCGATTCCACAACCCATTTGACACATGCACTTATACTCAATGAAGAATCTGTTGATACTTCCATTTTTAGTTCCGTTCCGTGATCTTCCGCTTGTTCTGGGGTCGGTCGCAGGGGCAACAGCCTCACACAGGTAGCCCAGGCCTCTCTCTCCCCTTCTGCATCCTCCAGCTCAGCCGGAAGGATGTCAAGTCGTTCCCTGGCCAGCTGAGCGACACAGTCTCTCCGGGGTCTGCCCCATTGGTCTCCTCCCTGTGGGACGTGCACAAAACACCTCGCCCGCGAGGCGCTCGGGGGGCATCCTGACCAGATGCCCAAAGCACCCCATCTGGCTCCTCACGACCTGGAGGTGGAGCAGCTCGACACCGAGCTCCTCCTGGATGGCAGACCTCCTCACCCGATCTCTGAGTGAGAGCCCAGCCACCCTGCGGAGGAAGCTCATTTCGGCCGCTTGTATCCGCGATCTCATTCTTTCAGTCACCACCCACAGCTGGTGACCATAGGTGATCATTTTTATTGAAAGGATAAAAAGGTATCCACCAATGTGCAGGTGTATTTTGAGCAGATACAGGGGCTGCAGAATATATTGATATCAAACCAATATTGTAATATCAAAACCTGTGATTAACTAAAGTAATTTTCTTCAATTTTTTGCCTCGTCTCTCTTTGTATGTCGATCTCTCTGCCTCTCTCGTTAGACAGAACTTCAAAGGGAGTAAAAAAAACTTTCAATTTTGCTTTAATTTTTATTGCAGTTGGAGTTTTTTGCACCGTTTTGATTTGCAGCTGGCAAATAAGCTATGTTGTGTTAGGGTGAAGGGGCAAAGCGGACAGACTGTTTCACAGCTGGCCGGGGAACGACTCGGACTGCTTCCGGGTGAGCTGGAGGATGCAGCAGGGGTGAGAGAAGCCTGGGCTTCCCATTTGAAGCTGTTGCCCTCGCGACCTGGCCCCGCATAAGCGGAAGATGACTTAACTGAAAGATTAATTTTGAATGTTTTTTTGTCTCCTCTAGTTATACTTTTCAATAGCTGTAAAATAGCTTGTGTAGAAACAATTGAATATCTAATCAATGTTGCAGTATCTGTAAATAGAGTACAGTATACAGCTGTTGCTCCTCTGGGTCGAGAGAAGCCAGATGGGGTGGTTCGAGCATCTGGTTAGGATGCCTCCCAAACGCCTCGCTGGTGAGGCATTTCCGGCTTGTTTCAGGAGACCCAGAAGCAGACCCCGGACATGCTGGAGAGACTATTTCTCAAAGCTGGACAGGGAGGACTTCAGGATATTCCCTGGTGAGCTGGAGGATGCAGAAGCCGGTCCCGAATAAGCAGAAGGAAAAAGTATCAATAAGAAAAATGCAATTTGATATTTCATAAACATGTTGCAGGGGGCCATGAGGGCTGGGGACTGGAAAACATAAATTGCTATTGGTCATTTTTGTCAAATTGCATACTTTCAGATCAATTTTTTTCTGAAAAATACAAATGTAGTTTTATTTTTATGTGGGTTTTTTTCCGCATTCTGAAAACAAACCGCAGTAAACGGCATTACAACTTGGCAGCAATGTGAGCATGTGAAACGCCTCAGGAAATGACATAAATTTGTTTTAAACGGTGTTTCCCTTTTATTGCTCTGTAACTACACAGATGTGATTTTTTTTTTTTTTTTTTTTATGGATTTGTTTTCTTTCGTTTGACTACAGACACAAAGTGGTTCGACTCTCCACAAAAGATGCCAGAATGCTGCTCGTCCGGACATGTCTGCAATTAGACACATGATCAGTTCGTGTCATTTTGTATGACAGTTTAGGTCGGGGCGGGGGGGAGGAGGGGAAGGGCCCAACCAGTAAATCGCGGTCTACCGGTAGCCCAATAACTGGCTTCAAGTTGACTGCCAGGTATGTCGGGGAAAAAAAATGAAGTCAGTAATGTTAACTCAATGACTTTGACGCTATATTTAGCGAGTATTCAGACCCTCTAGTTGCTAGAGTCGCTCTCTATTTTCAATCTCACCGCTTTTTTTGTTGTTGCGTTATTGACAATTTTTGGAGTCTGTGACGTGAAATCAATAAACAGCCCAAGGTGCCGCTGCGGCCTCTCCCTCTCGAAAAGCGCTGCCCGCGTGGAAAAAATATTAGAGAGAGAAAAGAGAGCGAACGAGAGAAATTTGCCACCGTGCATGCGCGCGTGTGTATGTGTTTGAGAGAGAGAGAGGGAGTGTGTGTGCGTGTGTGTGTGATGTCTAATGGTTGTGTAACAACAAAACGTGTTGTTGAGGTTTTACTGCAAGATGAAAACCATGTGTGTATGTATTGTATGGTTTGATATTTGAAATGTAGTAGATCTTGGGACAAAAAAGGTTGGGCACCCCTGGGTTAAGCCCTTTCGAGTGTTCTGGTGAGGAATATTTTTCACAATGCTCTCTGTGGGATCTCTAAGAATCGTCTGGCATTTCTCTCAGTCTGCAACTCTCATTATTCCTCTTTTTTTTTCCCAGCTGTAAAATTACAAGATTTACACTCCACATATGGATTTTATTTAGAAAACACTGTTTGCAGATGACATAAGTCATAAAGCACGTTTTAAAATTGGCATTTTTAGAACTTGGTGGCAAGCAGACACTAATTAAAAACATGCAATTAACATTTTCAGACTGCTAAGAATCATTTGTAGCTCCCAATTGTAAAAAAAAAAAGAAAAAAGGACTCGGTCCAAATTAACTGGTTCCAATTAGACTTAAATAGTTTGCAGAAACCTCAAACATAAGAAAAAAAATCTTCTTTTATTTATTTTTTTTTTTTTACTGCGTTCATTCTAAATTCCCTCACAATCATTCATTTGGGTATCTATTGTAACAATCTGGTTTTGTCATGCAAGCCTTGGAAATGACAATAAATTTGTTTCAAGTTGCATTTGAACATAACCAGAGCAGTGTCGGTGGTTAAACTAATCAGTTACAGAAGTGGAACAACGTTCTTTACTATGCTATCTAGTGTATTGTATTGGCATATGTTGGGAGAAGTTGGACTGTGTTCCCAGGCTATAAAGGAAGTGGGGGTACAGAACAAAATATTTAATAAAACTCCATAGGAGAGAGGAGAGAAGAGGTGGAGGAAAAGCTTGAGAGGTGGAGGTTTGCACTAGAAAGAAGAGGAATGAAGATTAGTCAGAGTAAAACAGAGTACATGTGTGTGAATGAGAGGGATCCAAATGGAAAAGTGAGGTTACAGGGAGAAGAGATAAACAAGGTGGAAGATTTTAAGTATCTAAGATCAACAGTCCAGAGCAATGGAGAGTGTGGAAAAGAGGTGAAGAAGCGTGTGCAGGCAGGCTGGAACGGCTGGAGAAAAGCATCAGGTGTGATGTGTGATAGAATAGTTTCAGCTAAAATAAAAGGAAAAGTGTACAAAACTGTGGTGAGAGCGGCCATGTTGCTTGGTCTAGAGACAGTGGCAATGAGGAAAAGACAGGAAACAGAAATGGAGGTAGCAGATATGAAGATGCTGAGGATCTCTCTAGACTGAGATGGTTTGGACATGTGCAGAGGAGAGAGAGTACATCAGAAGAAGGATGCTGGATTTGGAACCACCAGGAAAGAGGACTAGAGGAAGACCAAAGAGGAGGTTCATGGATACAGTGAAGGAAGACATGAAGATAGTTGGTGTGACCAAAGAGGATGCAGCAGATAGGGTTAGATGGAAGAAACTGACTTGCTGTGGCGACCCTTGAAGGGAAATGCCAAAATTTGGTTGGCCTTGTGCTTTTAAAGAAGGGAAAAACTGGATCAATTTACAACAATGAACTGAAGACTTTGTGGGTAACTCAACCTGTCTGATAATCATTTTTGTGTGATGCGAACAAATATATAGGCCGACAAACTATCCGGTTTTGTCAACAGTAAATATTTCTGAATGATCTTTTTTGATATCTTGGACTTCAAATGTGTAATCATTATATCTTATTCTTTTAGTGAGAGATTCACTTAACCCCTTTAGAACATATTGACGCTGGTCGCCGAAATAAATTATCTATACGAAGGGGGACTATTACTGATTTTGCCTCAAAAAATGATCATAATTTATTGACAACTTCTTCTTCTTTCGGCATTTCCCTTCAGGGGTCGCCACAGCAAGTCAGTTTCTTCCGTCTAACCCTATCTGCTGGATCCTCTTTGGTCAGACCAACTATCTTCATGTCTTCCTTCACTGCGCCCATGAACCTCCTCTTCGGTCTTCCTCTAGTCCTCTTTCCTGGTGGTTCCAAATACAGCATCCTTCTTCCGATGTACTCTCTCTCTCTCCTCTGCACATGTCCAAACCATCTCAGTCTGGCCTCTTGAACTTCATCCCCAAAACCTCTAACATGTGCCGTTCCCCTGATGTACTCATTTCTAATCCTGTCCATCCTGGTCATTCCCAGAGAGATCCTCAGCATCTTCATATCTGCCACCTCCATCTCTGCTTCCTGTCTTTTCTTCAGTGCCACTGTTTCTAAACCAAACAGCATGCCGGTCTCACCACGGTTTTGTACACTTTCCCTTTCATTCTAGCTGAAACTCTTCTATCACACATCACACCTGCTACTTTTCTCCACCCGTTCCAGCCTGCCTGAACACGCTTCTTCACCTCTTTTCCACACTCTCCATTGCTCTGGACTGTTGATCTTAGATACTTAAAATCTTCCACCTTGTTTATCTCTTCTCCCTGTAACCTCACTTTTCCATTTGGATCCCTCTCATTCACACACACGTACTCTGTTTTACTCTGACTAATCTTCATTCCTCTTCTTTCTAGCGCAAAAAGAGAGAGAGTACATCGGGAGAAGGATGCTGGATTTGGAACCACCAGGAAAGAGGACTAGAGGAGGTTCATGGACGCAGTGAAGGAAGACATGCTGTGACATGATCATTTATTTGATATTTATATTTGATATACACGTATATATACTTGATAATTTATTGACAACTAAATGTTTAAATTAGGAACTACTGTAAACGGGTAGCTCTTGTGGTCACTTCTTTATTTGAACCTGTGGATGCCCGAAAGTAAACCAAAACAGCTGAGAGGAATGAAAAAAGAACTGTTGCTTCTTTCTTGTCTCTACAGCTGGCCAAACATGGTATTCAGTGGGTGTAAAAGCCAGAATGGTGTTTTCTGAAAACAACCAAAACTATTAAAGCCCAAACAAATCCATTCTTGGAAAGAAATGAAGGGAAGGAACATACCGGTGCGTTGGGATCAGGAAGCCCGGTAATGCTCCACATGAAGAATGCCAGATGCAGATAAAAAAAGATCATCAACTCTCTGTGTGCATACCTGACAGTGACAATCTGTCCACCATCCAGGCTGATGTCGTTCATCTGGGCAATAAAAATGGCTGCCACAGCCTCATATAGGGCAGTGCCATCCATGTTGATGGTGGCGCCAATTGGTAGCACAAAACGAGTCACTCGTTTATCAATCTTCAGGTTTTCTTCCAGACAGCGGAAAGTCACCGGCAACGTTCCTGCACTGGAAATGAAAAAGAAACATGAGACCACACAAGATGTAAGTTAGAGAAGAAGATACACACATATCCAACAACAAGAACAAACAGTCTGTTTGACGGTGGTGAACACTGAACGCCGTCAAAGCCTCCTTTTGTGGTCTAAAAACATCTGAACCGCAAAAAGGTGTCAATTATATTTTAACCATTATTATTTATAAAATATTTTTAAATGTCCTGTCCATTTTCCGAAAGGCTGCACCTCTCCCTCATAGTTACATATTTGGAACGCTAAAATCAGCACAGCTTTCGTACAAGACTTCAGAGTCTCCACTGGTGGCCAGTAGTTGGCTCCATGTAGGGCTGAAACAACTAATCGAATTAATCGATTATAATCGATTATTGAAATAGTTGCCGACTAATTTAGTCATCGATTAATTGTTTGGAAAGTTTTTGCTGTCAACTGCACTTAATATTACATGACTTGATTGTTTTTTGTGTATTTTTACTCATGTTAACCTAGGCCATTTTTGTTTGGTACTATACCTCTGAACAAGGTTAAATTTGCAAATCTAAAACTGTTAACGATTTCTTGTTTTTAAATGTGATCCTGGATGGTCAACAGTTTACATTTTATGTTTTTTTAACCAGTACTATAAAACACATTTTATGGGTGCTCGTGATTTACCTTTACTGTATACAGTAAGTAGATTTATTATTTTATATTTGCTGTCAAAATGGTAATATTCTCCCTCTTTATTTCACAGAAAGATTAACATTTTTACTTATTAGAATGAGCCCAACGTGTTGTTTAAGTGGTTATGAGTTGTGTTTTGCATAACTACATTCAATAAAATGCCAAAAATCTATTATTTACTAAGTTTCTAATTTTACCCGATTAATCGATTAATCGAGCCAATAATCGCCAGATTAATCGATCATCAAAATAATCGTTAGTTGCAGCCCTAGATCCATGAATAGAAATATTTTCTATTTGCTGTAAAAAAAATTATGCCAGCAAACAACAACTAGAAAAAAAAACAATAAATAGATTTAGAGGCTGATTTATATCAAGATAAATTTTGAGACAAATTTTTCAAAAGAAGTTGAACAAAGTAAGGAACTCGGAGAAACCGAAATAAGTGCATTTAGGTTTACTTGCTGTTTTATTTTGTGATACTGACTTCCTTCTCATTTCAGATCTCTCAAGTTTCACGTGTCTCGTTGTCTCCCTGTCCTGACTAAACAGGAGGAACAAATTTGCCTCCAGGAGGAACAAAGTCGCCATCAGGCGGAATGGATCCACCACCAGAAGGAACAAGAGGCTCGGCTCCAGCAGGAGTTGGTGGAGATTGTTGGGCAAATCCAGCAACAAATGGCAACCTTCTGGTCTCAACTGACTCAGCTGGTGCAGCTGTTCCAGATGCTCATCTCGTCGCAGATCTCGCTGCGACTATCGAGATGTGTTTTGGGTATTTACTTTAGGTTACAGTTATAATATGATGTAGAAAATGCAACCTAATTTTTGTGATTTATCGCAGAGACCTCCCTGGCTTCATTTTTCAGAAGTTTGATCTATAGATCTGTGACCGGTCGCAGATCTCGATGCGGCTGCAGATCTCGATAGAACACGAGGGCTTGTAAAATGAAGGTGGCTTTTGTCGTTACCCGTCTCTAGGAAATTACTGAGGGGGAACTGTCAGGGTTTTAGTTTTTTACTGGTGGTTTTGTTGGTGTTCTTCCAATTTTAGTTAGTAATATTGGCTTCCCTCTCGTTCCAGGGGTCTCGACTTCCCTTCCTTGTGCGCTCCCATCGTGCTCCCATCGATTGCCAGTTTTCTTCTTTATTGTGTCTCCCGTGTGTCTCATTGTCTCCCCTTCTGACTGTATTTATTATGTGTCTTGTCTTTGTTTCTTTGCCAGGTTGTCTTAGGTCTTCGTTGACTTCATTGTTTGTTCTCGAGATTTGAGTTGTTTTTGAAAATATTTTGAGGAATAAATCTGTTTCCTGTTAAAGTTACTACTGTTCTGTGATTGTGTCCGCATCCACACACGCAACCTGACAATGAGACAGGACTGGCCCGATTTGTAGCATTGGGGAGGAGAAAGGAAAACGGCTTTTTTGACCAATAATGTAAGTTTTTAGATTGAGGTTTATGAGGTCTTTAAGATTGATGTTTTTGTTGCAGGTGGTGTATCAACAGCAAACTGCTGGTTTTTGGATTAAAAAAAGTTTCCTGTGAAGATTTTCACCTTTAATGCCTGAACTGTTTTTTTTTCTGCAGATGGTATCCTACTAAAGGCATTGGTGTGAAATGCTCCGTCCACCATTGCAGTTTGAGGACACAAAATAGGCAGGTGGAGTAATAAAGATGCATAGACCAATAAAAGGCAGCAGAAATTTGAATCTGCTAGAAGCACCCTCCCACCAGCTGGTGAAGGCTATGGATTCCACCAGCTAACATGTGACTTAGAGAAATTTGATTCTCAGACCCATTAAGCTCTGGTTATAATATAATTAGAGAAAATGTTGATGAGATTATCTACATTGACTAAAGCCTCAGTAGTGTGCCAAAATGACTGTTGGTTTTAGCAGCTATTCTAAGTCATACCGGGCAGAAAACATTTTGGGTGGTGGTACTAATCCGGTGGATCAGACATTTCCAAACTGGGATCTGTCTGATATGAGCTAAACTATGATTCCCTGTATTCTTATTCATTTGGGTCTGCTGTCACGATTTATCCCCAAAGCTTCTGAAAAACAGAAAGTGGTAGTGCTGGATCATCTGAGTATGCTGCCCTTCATGGTTTTTCCGATTTTGCTTTATTTTTTATGTATTTTCTTTTTAAAGCATTTAAACAATCGTATTTCAGCCATCATTTGTTGCCAAGCAAAATAAAAGTTTAAAAAGTTTTTACTTGAGACCTTCGAAAACTGTTTTGCAGGTCCTTAAACGCAATATAAATGTCATACAAACTTTTGTTTCAACAGATCACAGCTTGCATCCAAAGGGTTTTTTAGCAACTTTAGGATGATAGTTTTCTCCATTTTAGCAATGGAGAGTGTGGAAAAGAGGTGAAGAAGCAAGTGAGTTTCTTCAATCTAACCACGTCTCCTACATCCTTTTCGGTCACACAACTATCTTCCTGTCTTTCTTCAATGTTTGTAAACTTCCTATTTGGAGACTCTACATGCTCAATAAGATGGATTTTATCATCATAAAATAGTTGTTGAGAAGTTGTTTGAACCAGACAAAGCAGTACAGAAGGTTTTGACATGAAATGCACTTGCATACACATATAAGTCGATTTTATGTTGACATACCTGCTGGCAGTGCCCAACGCTGTAATCCATGCCTGGAATATTCCAGTATAGAAAACAAAGGGACTTTTTCTTGTCACTGCAAAGAATATAGCTGGTAGGATTAGACCCCCGTGAATCACCAGGCCCACTATGACGGTCACCATGTACATGCCCAGCTGCCTGGCCACAACCTCCAGGTCACCGATGGCAGCTATCTTCCCAGTGATCAGGGAGGCAATGCCGACTGGAGAGTACCTGCACACACAGTTAGGAGTCTATGAACACAGGAGGAAATAAAATGCATAAATAACATGGAGTAACGTAATTATACCAAATTAATTCGGTGGAGGGTGTTTGGATTGGTGCGGGGCTTTCACAAATGATTTTGCTACCCAGTATTTACAACCCACCCCTGTGTGCTGCAACACAGAAAGCTCAGCTCAAGGCAGTGACGGCTGGCTATTGCGGGCCGCATGGGCGCCATCCTCACCCTGGAAAAGTAATGTTAGTGACGTCACGTCAGACTAACAAAAACAATTTCGACAATATATAAAAATGATAACTTCTTTATTAATTTTACTCCTTTAATATAGTAAACTATTGAGAATATTTTCTGATTGGCTACTTTATGTCCCACCCTGGGGCGCAGAGCTGTGTGCCCCATGATCAATCAGAAGTTTCTGTTTAATTATGATGTTATTTTATCTTTCATTTATTGTTTCTGTTTTTCTGTCACTCAGCCAACATCCAGGCCATTAAATGCACACCTTGGCTTGGCTGCATCAAGGCATCAGGGAGCCAAAATAGAGTCGAATTCAATAGCTAAAGAAAACAAGGTTGTGTCTTTAAGACAAACACCCTTATCCAGACGTTCCTTGGAAGAGAAAAAAGTGAAGGAACTTGGGCAAGACCAGCCAAATTTAAATATTGAACAGGATGGAGGAGACTTTTGACGTAATTACACCCGAGCATTTTCCAGGTTGGTTTATGAAAAGTTCTGTTCCATTCCGTCATCTTCCACTTATTCCGGGGCCAGTTTGTGGGGGCAACAGCCTCAAACGAGAAGCCCAAGCTTCTCACCCCAGCTGCATGCTCCAGCTCACCCGGAAGGATCCCAAGTCGTTCCCTGGCCAGCTGTGAGACATAGTCTCTCCAGCGGGCAGTTCGACACCGACTATGACTTTTTCTGGTCATAGCAAAGAATACAGCTGGTAGGATTAGACCCCTGTGAGCCGCAGAGCTTTTTGACCACCTCGGCGACCTCGGCACCAGAGATAGGAAGACCCATCCTGGATTCCAAAGACTCTACTTCCTCATCGGAAGACATGTTGGTGAAATTGAGGAGGTCTTCAAAGTATTCCTTCCACTGATCCAAAACGACCCGAGTCGAGGTCAACAGATCCCCATCCCCACCGTAAATGGTGTTGATGGTGCACTGCTTTCCCCTCCTGAGCCAGAATTGGCTCAGGGGGGGTAGATAGTGGACCAGAATTTCTTTGAAGCCATTTGGAAGTCGTTTCCCATGGTCTCGCCGAACTCCTCCCAAGCCCGGGCCTTTGCCTCAACAACCACCGAAGCTGCGTTCCGCTTCGCCCGCCGATACCTGTCAGCTGCCTCAGGAGTCCCACAGGCCAAGAAGGCCCGGTAAGACTCCTCCTTCAGCTTGACGGCATCCCTCACTGCCGGTGTCCACCCGCAGGTTCGGGTGTTGCCACCACGACAGGCACCGATGACCTTGCATCCACAGCTCCTGCTTGCAGCCTTGTCAATAGAGGTGCGAAACAGAGTCCACTCTGACTTGATGTCCCCACCTCCTCTGGTACCTGTGAGAAGCTCTGCTGGAGGTATAAGTTGAAACTCTCCCTGAGGAGGAATCTACCAGATGTTCCCAGCAAACCCCCACAGATCGTTTGGGCCTGCCAGGTCTGACCGGCTTCCGTCCCGCACCATCAAAGCCAACCCACGTCCAGATGGTGATCAGTCGATCGGGTGATCAGTCGACAGCTCCGCCCCTCTTCGTGCGTTCAAGACATGCAGCAAGTTCAATGAAACGACTATTAAGTCGATCATGGAACTGCGGCACTCTAGGCACCAGACCTACAGTGTCCTGGTGCCACTTGTGCGTGTGGATACTCTTATGCTTGAACCGTGACGAGCACAGAAGTAAAGAAGCAGAACACCACTCGGGTTTAGATCAGAGGGGCCGTTTCTCCCAATCCCTCTCCTCCAGGTCTCACTGTTGTTGCCCACGCGAGCATTTAAGTCTCCCAAGAGAACAACGGAGTCCCCGGGGGGTGCCCCGTCCAATACTCCCCCAAAGATTCCAAAAAGGGCAGGTAGTCTACACTGCCGTTTGGTGCACAGCAACAAATGACAGCGAGGGCCCGTCCTCACCCATCTCCTCCTTCACCCAACCCCTATGGCCCCTCCTACAGGTGCTGAGTCCACCGGAAGGGTGGCCCATGTCCCCTGTTTGGGCTGAGCCCGGCTGGGCCCCATGGGTAAAAGCCCGACCACCAGGCGCTCATTCTCATGCCCCACCCTTGGGCCTCACTCCAAGAGGGGGCTCTGGTGACCCGCGTCCGGGCACGGGCAACTTGGCCATGCTTGATCTCTTCATAGGGGTGTTTGAGCCGCGCTTTGTCTGGCCCCTCACCTAGGACCTGTTTGCTTTGGGTGACGCTACCAGGGGGATTAAGCCCCGGACAACATAGCTCAACAACTTTACTATTTCTGAAAGGTAATAATTGGAAAGCCCCGTGATAGGTCTAAGTGCTGTGTCGCAATTAAACTTTTGAAACACTCACAATAAAGAGAGAACACTGAAGAAAGGATGAGCTGAATGAATATACTGTAGTTGTGAAAGAGTGACAAAATAAATCAATGATTGAGTAGAAGAAGGTGATGAATGTAATGAATGCATGAAAGCAAAGAATGGAAACGTAAATGAAAAGGAAAGGGCGAGTATGAAAGTGGAGTAACTATGGAAAAAGTGGGTGGATAAAAATTGAGAGCAGGAAGGCTTGTTTTTAGGGTGGAAATGGTGATGAAACATCGTGAGTGGGTGAAGCAGGTAAACAAAGCGCTAAATGAAGTCTAAACTTAAACAAATTAACTTTATTTATCTTTTTAAAGCAAGGGTCTCAAGCCAAGTCTATCCAGTACAGCCCAGTGAGGGTAGGCTGCATCATTACATGAAAATTATGTCAAAAAATTGCAACTGTCTTGTTTTTAACAAACAACAACAAGCTGACATCAAGGTATCAACCGATCACCAGTTAGTTGTGGGGCCAACCATTCACACACACACTCATGCCTAGGTGTAACATTTAGGGGTAATTTTTCAGTGCCCAATCAACCTAACATGCATATTTTCGGAGTGAGGGAGCAAACCGGAGTACCTGGAGAAAACCTACGCGTAGATGGGGAGAACATGCAATTTCTGCACAGAAAGGGAAGTAATTTAAGTCTCACCTCACCCAAAGCGTCCTTTCTGTTGTGAGGCCAAAGTGAAACCACGGTACCATTATTAAAATATCTTAAAACAAAAACGTGTTGCTTAAAAAACAAAAAAAAAAACAACATAAACTCAGCCGCTTTCAGCAAGATTTAAACTTAAGACTTTCCGATTACAGGACGACAGCATTTACCACTGAACCATTCTGCCATATGAAAATTTTTTTCATGAGTAATCTGGAAAAGCTCAGTCACTCGAATAAAAGACGAGATGATAACAATTTAACATTAGCCAGCAAAGCATAGTTGTCTCCATGTTAACACTGCTGTCAATTCTTGAGAAATATCTCTGCCTGTGTGAGACTCAATTGATGGCACCGCAGAGATCCTCAGTCACTTTTGCCTTTTGGCGACCGCATTCAAATCAAACTTGCAGAAACCAAGCAAGCTTTCACAAAACTCTCTTAGTTAATTGGTTAGTGCCTCAAATAAGATAATTATTATAACAATAATATAATAATAATCATTATTATATTATTACAATAATTATAATAATGATATTATTATAGGTATTATAATAATATATTATAATAATATATGTCAATATATTATTATTATTATTGTCATAGTAATAATATAATAATAATCATTATTATATTATTACAATAATTATAATAATGATATTATTATAGTTATTATAATAATATATTATAATAATATATGTCAATATATTATTATTATTATTGTCATAGTAATAATATAATAATAGTTATTATTATATTATAATAAGATAATACAGATAATTACGTTGAAAAGGGATAAAGTTATGTTAATCCCTCAACAAGTTAATTATCTCAACAGTTGATTACAGTCACCCTAATGAACAAGTTGTGGTGACCATACTTAATTCACCAGACTGTGTGTTCAACGTGCAGTAAAAGCAACTTTTTTTATGGGTTGTTTCCCCATTAAGGAGCGGCACGGTTTTAACGTCTGCTTTTTTAATTAAATGATACGTGGATTTGTGTGCTCGCGCAATTCTGTCTTTTTATTTACCAAATCCACAAAGTTTTAACCTCAACATGGTGTATGGATGAATTTTCCTTTGTATGTACGTAGATAGATGGAAACAGAACTTGTGAATATAATAACAACTCTTTTTTTCTGTTCATCTGATTTGTATCATGTTCATGTCAAAGGTTTTGCGTAACGTTTGGCACTTTTCCTCAACAAATCTAAAAAGTGACGCTTTAAGTCACGTCTTCCATTTGTTGTCATTGGAAACGTTTGATCTATCGTCTACAAGATGGAGGAGCTGGAAGCGCTCACTCGGACCCAGCAGGAATGCAGAGAGGCCAGTTTAATGTGCTTCACTGAAACTTGGCTTCATGGACTTATTCCGGACTCAAACTGTTCAGTCACCAGTTTTCACATGGTGTGAGCGGACCGCGATGCGTCTGCGGCCAGTAAGAAGAAAGGAGGGGGTGTCGCCATTTTTATCAAGACCCACGACTGTAACCAAAAACACATCTGGGTTAAAAAGACAGTGTGCACTCCAGATTTAGAACTACAAGCCATTGGACTGCATTCATACTATCTGCCACGGGAGTTCACCAATGTAATCTGCATCACAGACGATGATCTACAAAAAGGGATGAGTAGACTGTACTACTTCAGAAAGCTCAGGTTCTACAACGTCTGCAGAAAGATGCTCTCCATGTTTTACCATGCCCTCATGGAGAGTGTCGTGTTCTTTGCCGTGGCCGCCAAGGGAGCCGGTATAAAAACAAAGAATGCCAACAGACTGAACAAGCTGGTAAAATAAGCTGGGCGTGTGGTTGGCTCACCCCTTGCCTGCATGGAGGAGATGGCGAGGGACAGGATGAAAGCAAATCGTCATCAATCATGCCAAATCCCTCCCACTCTCTCCATGAATCTGTGGACCATCTGAAAAGAAGCTTCAGAAAACAGACTACTGCAACCCAGCTGCTCAAAGGAACGGTACAGAAAATCATGCTTAACATCCTCCCTCAAACTATTTAACCTTACACTTTCAAACCTGTAATTACTTTCCATTCACAACAGTTAAAACAAAACATGTATGACACTGTAAGAATGTAACACTGTAGTACTCAAATTTTCCTTCAGGGACAAATAAAGTATATTCAATTCAATTCGAAACCTGGGGGCCGCAAATCACCGTATTTTCCGCACTATGAGGCGCACTGCAATATAAGGCGCACCTTCAATAAATGACATTTTTTAAAACTTTTTCCATATGTAAGGCGCACCGCATTATAAGGCACTACAGTAAAGGCTGGGGTTATGTTATGCATTCACTAAATGCTGCTGCGCTAAAGGGAATGTAAAAAAACCAGTCAGATAGGTCGGTTAAACATTATTAACAATTACAAAACAGCTTTCTGTTTTTACTCCCAAAATGAATAAACAGCTGTTTTATTATTTTCTCCAAGATAAAGTATTAGTATTTTCGTGACACAGTTTATCTTCCATTGGAGATAAACTCTGCTTAGTCTTGTTTACTTGGCGCAGCACATCCTCTTGCTTCCTCCACTTCCTCACCATTGATTCATTGATGGTAAACTCTCTCGCTGCGGCTCTATTCCCGTGTTCTACTGCGTGACCGATCGCCTTGAGTTTAAACTCTGCGGTGTAACAGTGTCTATTGGTAGGAGCCATTTCCGGGTCTTTACACAAACACACAAATGGAAATAGGTGCGTTCGAGATGACACAGGCGGACGCAGTTCTGATCGATGCGCAATGCATGCCGGTTAGTTTTTGAATACAAAACCTAATCAGCATGCATTGCGCACCGATCTGCGCCGATCAGAACTGCGTCCGCCTGTGTCATTTCGAACACACCTAATGAGACGCCCTTTCATATATCCAAGCATGAATCGCGCACTACTTCTTCTACGGGGGAAATGGAGTCGGCGGCTGCTTACCGCAGTTGCGACACCTGTTGTAGCTCAATATTAATCCATATAAAAGGCGCTCCGGGTTAAAAGGCACATCGTGGACTTTAGAGAAAATTTAAGGTTATTAGGTGCGCCTTATAGTGCGGAAAATACGGTATACACTTGAGGTTTGCTCACAGCCATGAGTTTGAGCCCCCTGGTTTAAATTAAAAAGAAATGAAACACATTTACATTACAAGTTAATTAAAAAAAAAAAAGGGTTAAGAAAAAAACCCCAGCTGCATTAAAGCGTCATTTCCCTCTTTTAGGTCAGCTGAACTCAGCGGCTAGCATCTATGGATGATTAGAAGGATGTGCCTCTTGAATGAAACGTTTGTTTATACACAGAACTCTGTGTTTGGTTGACTCCATATGCCTCAGAGATTTATGTTTACATTGAGTGAGTGATGCGAACCAATTCCTTTGGTGTCCAGCTGCACATGTAAATCTGTGGAGGAGCAGTGAGATGAGTACATTGCCGTTTCTCCTTAAACCCCCAACTACCATCCCCGCTCTAAGTACCATACCACTCTGAGTTCTGTGAAAACCAAACGCTGGCTATCTGAAAGCATGCTCTCACACACACATTTAAATGATTCTTCTCTGTGCATCTACTTTCTGTTGCTGCCAAACTCCTCTGCCATCAGCGGATCCATTACATTTTGGACATCTTCCACTTTGACTCTCCTGGGAGCCTGTAACATTGTTGTGGGTCTCAGCTAATGCTACTCCCTTGCATACCACAGACTCCTGCATGTCCCAGGGAAGCCCTCTCTCTTCCCATCTATCTGTGTCCTTCATTTGCACTTTCTCCTTCTTACTCGTTCTTCCACCTCCTTTTCAGGTTGCTGCTAAGCCGCTGTTCCCACATTAATTCAAGTAAGCACAGGCTGCGACAGATCCATCACTGTCGCTGACCTCTGTGTGAGGTATCTCCAGAATGTCTAAGCAATGTGGCCGTCAAGAGCAAAACCAGAAGACATGTTGTTCACGCTGTCACACACACACATACACACACATTACAGACACTGACCACATGATCATAGACACCATCGTCATGATGATTTCATTCAGGATGTTGAAGAAGTCGCACATGACCTTCCCCCGCTCGCCCATCCTGCTCATGCAGATCCCAAAGGTGATGAAAAAGCCGATCAAGCCTGGGCGTGGATGAACAAAAACATCAGCGGACTCTCCAAGGTGTACAAAGTTAGTAAAAACAAAGACATGATAGGGCATGAGACTCACCGAGGACGTTCATGCCCCATTTGTATTCCAGCTTTTTTCTGTTCACAAAAATGGGCTCGGTCTGGTTTGGCGCTGCAACGGGAATCTTTTTCAGAACCGTCTGAACCTAAAAGGAGAACATACCGAGTCAGAGAACAAGATATTCTTACAAAAGGATAACAAAGAGTAAAAAAAGAGTTGAGAGGAAAGACACAAGTCCTTCCAATTAAAACAGTATTTCAAGACTGCAGACAATTCTTGCCGGAGCAGTAAAATGAAGATGTAGGGAAAAGAAGGAGAGAGAGGAATGCAAGAGGGTCTTTGAGGTCATCAGGCTTCTCTTTGCGGGGTATATACATTTGTATGACAACAATTAGTAACAGAAAGTTTGACTCAGTAGAACACCAAGACATCAAACCATGTATACAGAAATACAGACTGATTTTTAACGGGTCAAAAATCCTTAAATCAAACCAGGCTGTGACAAGGAGGACTGTGCGGGTTAGAGGACACCAGTTGTTGCTCACCAGTTGTTAGAAACTGTCAAACTTCTCAACCATACCAAACACAGTCATCAGTTCAAACAACAGACGACTCCAACCCAATGTTATAAAAAGACAACCATCACTTCCAAACAGGTTTTTTAGATACTAAATCCGTGCCAGTAAATCTTTATTACCTTGTAAATCAGAATGTATGAACCTCTTCCTGCTAACCGCCACTGATAAAAAGCCAGACCAATAAAAATAGTTGTGCAGAAGGAGTTCAGATGTACCTGTTGGAAGCATGCCTGCACTAGGTTCTCAGGGAAAAGGTTCCTGATCAGATCCAGGAAGGCGTCCAGGCTGCTGACCTCCTGGTTCTTTGGTGCTGAGGCCGCTGTGTTTCCCCTTAGTTTGGGGTTCCCTGGATGAATTCCCAGCACCAAGATGACCCCCAAGACAGCGGCGATTACAGTAGTGGACATGTAGTAGATCATAGCTCGACTACCCATCCTGCCACTGGAGCGGGCATCAAGCCCAGCAAGTCCTAAGAAAAAGAAAGCAAAAGCTTTAAAATGATAGCTGGACATGTTGGGATGTTAATGAGAGTGTTTTTTCTTAATTGTCCATTAATTATGTGCCTAGGGTTAGGGTTAATCCTAATTAGCTATATAGATACAGTGAAGGAAGAAATGAAAATAGTTGGCGTGACCGAAGAAGATGCAGCAGATAGGGTTAGATAGAAAAAAATGGACTTGCTGTGGCGACCCCTGAAGGGGAATACCAAAAGAAGAAGAGTGTTGTTGTTTTCTCAACAAAGCCAATATATCTAGAGTGTGCCATCTAGTGAGGAAACATCGGAATTGCAGGGGAAATAAAACATTGGCGGGCCGATTATCAATACTCTAATCGATACTTTTTTAACATGTAAAAACAAGTCGAGGAAAACAAACAAACTATGCAGATAAAACCAAACCTTTCTCGAATTAATTAAAATTACAATAGTAACTACCTATTGTAACAACCCTCACCTATGGTCACCAGCTGTGGGTGGTGACCGAAAGAATGAGATCGCGGGTACAAGCGGCCGAATTGAGCTTCCTCCGCAGGGTGGCTGGGCTCTCACTCAGAGATCGGGTGAGGAACTCTGCCATTTGGGAGGAGCTCGGTGTCGAGCCGCTCCTCCTCCAGGTCGAGAGAAGCCAGATGGGGTGGTTCGGGCATCTGGTCAGAATGCCCTCCCGAGCGCCTCGCGGGCGGGGTGTTTCAGGCACGTCCCACCGGGAGGAGACCAAGGGGCTGGCATTCGTATTCATTTTTATTATAATTTCATGCATTTATTTTTTATAAAACAAAACTTTTATTAGATGCTCTATGTGTGTGCATCCACAACACACACCTGCACGTCTCACTACGATGGTCAAACCACATGCAACTTTCACTTTGAAAATTATGCATTTAGGCAAGGTGTTAAAATGACTGGTGTTCCACCTTTACCAGCAACTTTTTTTGTTATGTTTCAGGCAGTATGCAATGTTTGAATCAACTTCAATGCAACCACACTTTGTATCACGACTTTACTGCTCTGCCATTCCCAGCATCCCCCTCCATCTGCAGCACTCAGTGCAGCAGGGAAGTAGAGAGGGAGCGACAGACCGTTTTTTATGGGCTATTGTACTAGGCATCCAGCGCAAGCCCAGTGCTGTGTTTTTTTAACTGCTTGACGCTAACAAATTGCTTCTGGTGGGCGCAGGTTCCCGCGCCTCAGCATAGTGCTTCCGTGGCGATACGGCGATATGACGCTCACGCAGAATGTGGAATTCGCCAATTAGAGGCAAATGGAAAAAAGCAGTGTGCGCCAAATTTACTCTCTTGCCCCGCCTCTCCACCGATACTGTTAAGAATACCGTTAAGGCCGACAGTTTTCGGTCACCGATGCCAAACATTATCAGTATCCCATCCCTATGATCTTTTTTATGCTATGTTGCATAACACTGCTCCTGCTGGTTGGACTCGTTCTTTAAATAATTGTTTTGGAAAAAGAATCTGTTCTAACAACCTGTGTAAGGAGTGGACATTAAAAACCCCGGCCAATTATTTTTTCTTGTGGTCGGGGTAAACATAAACCAGTAGCTCACAATCTGATATTCTGACTTCCTGGTTTAGGCAACTGGTAGTATTTCTTTTGGTTGGAGACGTAAGCACAGAAAATGCAAGAAGAGACAAAGAATAGACATCCATAGATAGGCATTCATAGATAATCCTCTAAGAGTAAATTATCTCTGAATTTACTGCATCTGTTAAATGTCCTACCTGTGATAAGGCTGGAGATAATTAGAGGCAGGATGAGCATCTTCAGCATTCTCATGAGAATGTCTCCAGGAAAGGAAATCATGGTCAGAACAGAGCTGTCTGTGACCTTCATGTAGCGCAACATCATCCCAAACACAGCTCCCATAACCACACCTGAGTATGAAACATACATATTAGATTAGAATTACTTTATTGATCCCACACTTGGGAAATTTGTGCGTTACAGCAGCAAACAAGAAAGAAAGAAATAGACAGTATATATACAAGAAGGACAATAAAAAATAATAAAATGTTAAATAAAATAAAATAAATTTAAGAGAAAATAGAGGGAATAATGTGACTAAACATCAAGGACAATAAGGACTGAATGTGCATAGGGAGGTAAAAAAGTGACTTAAGCAATACAATATATAATATTGTATTATTATACAATACAATACAGAATAATATGTAATAAGCATATTACATATGCTGTAGAAAATAAATCATTATCAAACAGTCTCATGCAATGTTCCCTCTAATTTTTTATGTGTCTGACCAAACACACAAGCTTCCTGAGCAGAAGGGGGCGGGGCTAAATTTTTTACTCTTTTGTGACGTCAACAGAAGTGACGAGCCAAATTCCGAAGCTTTGATTCGAAGCAATTTGTTTCAGAAAGAAAGAAGAAAGAGATATGCTTCAGAGTTTTGTCTCATTTTTCCATCTTTAATTGAAATGGATTTTTATTTTTTGCGCTGCAGAGGTTTTCCTGTGCGCTATTAACCTGCGAGCAATGCGCAATTGCGCAGGCGCGCAGCTTAGAAGGAACATTGGTCTCATGTAGTTATTAATTCTATACAAGGCTGTTTTTCAGACTTTCTACAAAAGATATTAGGATTATTCGCAGATTGAAGTTGAAAATAAAACCCCAAGCTGGGTTGTCTTGTTGCTGCCTGGGTTCTATTGAGACCGAAGACTCTTCGGCTTGTTGTGTATGAGTTTCATGACTGATGAGGGCCATCTACTGCAATATAAACAACCTCATATCTAAGTTTAAATCTTGGTGACTAATTGTAGACATAAAAACTTTGTAATTTTGCAGAGGTTTTTCTACCGGTGAGATGAATCGTTTCAATGTTTTTTACAGAAATGGACAAAAGACACTAATGTTTAGTTTGGTCTGCTGATGAGATTGGAGAGAGTGTACGTCTGGGGTTTATTTTGCCCAATTATTTATGTTTCTACCTATAACTACTAACTCAAGGGATGGAAATGAAGAAGTTAGGACTTGAAGACCTATTTTGAGGACTGGGCAAATTAAGGGTATGGTCCCTTTATACCAAGAACAGTGAGTCCCAGCAGGAGGTTGTGGGTGTTGCGGCTGCAGTGACCAGCATCTCTAAACGCCATCTCTGTGTTGTCATCTTGCAGGGTTTCTTCTTTCTCTTGCTGCGTTTTGGTGTTGGATTGGTTGGCTGTCGGCTTGTTTGTCATCCTGCCTGCAAACACGGAGCAAGAGATGCTTTCACTGCCACATGGACACAAACACAACAACCCATGAACTGTTCTATTGGCTTGTAATAGATACAAATCCAGTCAATTTTTATTTTTAATGAGTCGCAAAATCCCTTATTCAGTGGTTTGCCACATTGCGGTTCTTCTGTAGAAAAATGTGGTCAGCTTACTTTTGGTTTTAAGTGGGATAAGGAAAAACTAAAACATGCTTTCGTTCACACAGCATGGATGTGTTTTAGGCATTTAGTAAATCTTCCTGAGGGTGGTGAAGATGCTTGACTGGAGGCAACCCAAACACAGCAGGCAGTTACTAAACAGGACATGAAGAAACAACTCGAGAGATGTAATCTGTGTGTCATCCATTTAAATGAAAAATGCAGCAAGCACCAGAGGCGGAATACGACTTGATCTGGATTCGCTGAAAGGCAAAAAGGGGAAGAGGTTTAGAAGAAGAATGCCATTACGATGAGTCAGCCACAAGCTATTTGGGTGTGTGGTTGGGTTAGAGTTAGATCAGATTGTTCCAAGTCTAGACAAAGAGAAAAATACACGAGCAGGTGATGCTGAATTTGTTATAGAAGATTCAACAGATTTGGCACATTTACTGATGTTTGGTTTGAAGTTTTAAATGGAAAAGTACAAAAAAAAAACCCCACCTCTAAATATGTTTATCAGATTCCCAAGGACGCTTAGATTTTGTCGTTTAAGCAATAAAAATTCTTTGCATCAGAAAAAAATTTAAATAAATATCAACCAAACTGAAAGTCTTAAAGATGTGAACAGTATGTTTTGCTAAATAGAAATGGTCTTTTGTTACTTTTATAACTTTTTTATTCCTTTAAAAAATTGGTGGTTTTTCCCTTTAAATTCAAGTCCAATCCCTCTTTGAATGTGATAAATCTAAAAAATCAACTGTACTTTTCGTCCGCCTAGTATGAAAACAAAAGTTGAAAAATTCCCCAAAAATGAGCTTGTGTAACTCAGCTAACAACATGTTGTCCTCCATAATTCTTTTTTTATGTAAATAACAATTTTTTTTAATTATCCACTGTGACGCATTTCAGAGGCTACCTAATTGATAATTGAAACCAAAGCAACAAACTACTTCAATACAAAAAAAAATAAAAGAAGGAGCAAAAAGAAGGAAAAACAACACTAAAAAGCATAACCCAGAACAACTACTCAAGCTGTCATGTAAAAAGAAAACAGAATTTGGGTGTTACACAATTTTTTTTAGAAATTGCATATTTTTTTGTTTTTCTTATCATGTAGAAAATTATGTGTGCAGTATTTTACGAATAAAATTGTGGAAATGATTGAGATTCGCTGCTAGTTATATTGGATTGGAGAGGAAACAGGTGAAGAAACAGCTGGAGAAGCTAAGCCAGCACAAAGCAGCCGGTCCGGATGGCGTCAGCCCCTCTACCCTCAGGACCTGTGCACACCAGCTGTGTGGGGTTCTCCAGCACCTCTTCAACCTGAGCCTGGGGAGTGTTCCGCTTCTATGGAAGACATCGTGCCTGGTCCTTGTACCCAAGAAACCATCCTCATCTCATCACAGGGATTTCCGTCCAGTTGCCCTCACATCTCACGTGATGAAGGTGCTGAAGAAGCTGGTGTTAGCTCACATGAGACCACTGGAGAATTCCTCTCTGGACCCCCAGGAGTTTGCCTAATAGCCACGCCTTGGTGTTGATGACGCTGTCATCCATTTGCTGCAGCGAACTCACAGCTGGATGGTGGAGGCATTGTGAGAATCATCTTCTTTGATTTCTTTAGTGCCTTTAACACCATCTAGCCTTCATTACTGAGTGATTAGATGCAGCTGATGGGTGCTGGTACGTCCACTGTCTCCTGGATCACCAATTACCTGACAGACAGGCCATAGTTTGTCCGGCTGGGCAAAGTCCTGTCTGATGTGGTTCTGAGTGGTGTAGAAGCCCCACAGGGCACTGGGCTGTCCCCAATCCTCTTCACATTGTACACTTCAGACTTCCAGCACAACTCCGATTCATGCCACCTACAGAAATTCTCTGATGACTCCGCAGTTGTGGGGTGTACAACTGGTGGGCAGGAGGAGGAGTACAGGAGGCTGGTGGATGGATTTATGATGTGGGCGGGAGAGAATCACCTGCTGCTCAATGTAGATGAGATCAGGAAGATGGTGATTGACTTCTGGAAAAGAGGACTGCCTTGCAGCCCCTCTGCATTCTGGGTAATGATGTGGAGGTGGTGGAGGAGTACAGATACCAGGGAGTGACCATCAAAAGCAGACTGAGCTGGTGGAGCAACAGTACTGCTGTGTACAAGAAGACCTGCAGCCGACTTTTTACTTCCTAAGGAAGCTGAGGTCCTTCAATATGTGCAGCAAGATCCTGGAGATTCTGCTTAGTCCAGAGCAGGCTGAAGCTGCAGAAATAAAAGCATCTCTGAAAACTTCTGTAACATTAGACTGCTTTACCGGTGTAGACCATACTAAACTAACAGATGTTATTGTATGCTCCAAAACATCAACCTGTGTTTTAGACCCAATTCCAACAATGCTTTTCAAAGAAACTTTACCTGTCATTAACAAACACATTTTAACTATAATACATTCCTTCCTAGAAACAGGACATGTTCCACAGTTATTTAAGCATGCAGTTATTAAAGCCCTTCTGAAAAAAATCAGTCTAGATCCCAGCATTCTGGCCAACTGTAGACCAATATCAAATCTACCATTTATCTAAAAAATTCTAGAAAGAGTTGTAGTTAAGCAGCTGAACCGCCACCTGCAGGACAATAGTCTTTTTGAAGAATTTCAATCAGGGTTTAGATCACACCACAGCACAGAAACTGCGCTAGTTAGAGTGACAAACGACCTTCTATTAGCCACAGAAAAGGGACTCATTTCAATCTTAGTTCTTTTAGACCTTAGACCTTTTGGGCCTTTGACACAATTGACCACAGCATTTTACTTCAAAGATTAGAATATGACTTTGTGATCAGAGGAGCGGCTCTTCAATGGTTTAAATCTTATTTATCTGATAGATACCAGTTTGTTCATGTGAACGATCAGTCCTCTACTTCGACTAAAGTTAGTTTTCGTGTCCCTAAGGGATCAGTTCTTGGACCTATTTGGTTCATTTTTCACTGTTTTGCAGATGATACGCAATTGTACTTATCAGTCAAATCTGACCAGAGTGACCAGATAGAAAAACTCAATACCTGCATCAGGGACAAAAATACCTGGAAGACAATCAATTATCTCCTCTGAAACTCAGATAAGACAGAAGTTATTATAGTAGGTCCTAAAAATCCGAGAGATGTTTTTACCGACCAAGCAGTCTTCCTTGACGAAGTAACTGTGGCCTCTGGCCTCACCGTTACAAACCTAGGAGTGTTATTTTACCCAGATTTGTCATTTAAAGCTCACATACCACAGGCTCATAAAACTGCAGTTTTTCACCTTCGCAACATATGTAGAATCCGAAATATTGTATTTAAAAGTGATGCTGAAAAACTCATCCATGACATCAAGATTGGATTATTGTAACGCTTTGCTCGTTACAATAATCCCTATCTTCCCTAAAAGGTCTTCATGTGGTTCAAAATGTAGCAGCATAAGTATTAGCACGAACTAATAGAGAGAACATATTTCTCCCGTGCTAGTGCTTGTCCATTGGCTTCCAATTGTGTTTAGAATCAAATTCAAAATCCTCTTAATAACCTACAAGGCCCTAAATGGCATGGCTCCATCTTACATTAGTGAACATATAATACCTTATTAACCAAGCAGAACACTGTGCTCACAAAATGCAGGACTGTCAGTGGTTCCTAGGATTTCTAAAAGTACAGTTGGAGGTAGAGCCTTTAGCCACCAAGCTCCAGTTTTATGGAATAAGCTCCCAGCTCAAGTGAGAGAGGCAGACAGTGTTCCTACATTTAAAGGTAGGCTTAAAGCATTTCTGTTAGAACAAGCTTATCAACAGGCCAGATAGAAACAGAGATATTTAGCTAATATAATTGCTAGTTGGGTGCTAGATCGTAGAAGCAGGGGGAAATATGGTACATTGGGGTTCTATAATGTAATTCTATCTACTATTCTCTGCCAGACTACCTTGGCCACTTGATGTATCCACATCGCCCTTGGCAGATGGCTGACTTTCTATCTCATTCATTGTTCTCTAATATCTTTTCATTTAATTTTAGGGTCTGTCTCCCCCTACCCTAACCAGGGTCTGTATTCCTCTCCCCACCCCTCGCCCCTATCATCTATTCTAACCAGGGTCTGTTTCCTCCCTCCTTCCTTCCCCCTACCCGAACCAGGATCTGTATCCCCTACCCGAACCAGGGTCTGTGTCCCCCCCTGGCTTTCTATCTCATTCATTGTTCTCTATTGTCTGTTCATTTAGATTTACACGGCTAGTTGGTACAGTACAATTCACATGTTGTCCACCTCTCTCTCCTTCCTCTTTGGGAGAGAGCTCTGTTTCAGATTCCTGATGGATCCTCTGCGGTTTCCTGTCCTGGGCATGGCCAGACCGAGGAGGCCTCCGCGTGTCATCTATCATCTCCCTCCATCGGGGTGAAATCCATCTACTCATCCCCGTCATTGGCATCGCCGGGCTGAGGAGTCCCCTGTGTTTCCATCAGGATGAAGAACATCTATTGACTTTTTTAGAAATTTAGCTGTAGATTTGAATAAGCTAATATTTAAACAATAATCTTTGACACATTGGTTGCTCGTCCCAGGGGAGGGATTTCTCTTTCATGTGGATCCCCACGAGGTTTCTTATTTTTCCCCACTGATGGGTTTTTTTTTTAGGAGTTTTTCCTCACCGTGAAGGAGAATCTAAGGGCAGGAATATGCTAATATTGTTTAGTTAGCATTTGTTATTAAGTTTTCTTGCTGTGTATTTGTGTTTATACGTTCCTCTTTTTCTTGTTTTTCTTCTTTCTGAATCTGCAATGTGAAACCCATTGAGACAGAAATTCTGTGATTTAGGGCTATACAAATAAAACTAAATTGAATTGAACTGTATCAGTCTGTGGTGGCCAGCACCTTGTTCTACAGCAATCTGGTAAGAGATACTTGTTTTCAAGCTGTAGTCTTACTCCCAAGCTTGAGAGGGCAGGTGGGCACACACTGGCGTGACTGGATACCACTCAAAGATCACAACTTGCTTTTCCTTTTCTTCTTCTACTTTCGGCATTTCCTTCATGGGTTGCCACAGCCAGTCAGTTTCCTCCATATAACCCCATCTGCTACATCCTCTTTGGTCACACCAACTATCTTTACGTCTTCCTTCACTGCGTCCATGAATCTTCTCTTTGGCCTTCCCGTAATCCTTTTTCCTGGTGGTTCCAAACCCTGCATCCTTCTTCCGATGTACTCTCTCTCTCTCCTCTGCACATGTCTAAATCATCTCAGTCTGGCCTCTTGAACTTTATCCCCAAAACCTCTAACATGTGCTGCTCCTCTGATATACTCATTTCAAATCCTGTCCATCCTGATCACACCCAGAGAGATCCTCAGCATCTTCATCTCTGCTACCTCCATCTCTGTTTCCTGTCTTTTTCTCAGCGCTACTGTCTCTAGACCAAACAGCCACCATGGTTTTGTACTTGTAACTTGCTTTTTTTTTTCATCTCTTTTATTTTTATTCTTGTTGTTATTATTGTTGTGCAGTTGTTGATACAAAAGCAGGTGAAAAAACAGCTCCTCTCTGACTTTATGTATGTTTCTCACTTCTCAGATTAGTTTTCAGATTGTTTCTAGCCTCAAAGTGGTGAATTGTTTGCTTTTTCTTCTCTCTTCCTACTCCCTGGTTAAACCAGATGTGACAGGATGACATCATCACCTGATTTACCCAGCTGTGGCAGGATGATTATCCTTGTCCCTAAAGTTTGACTTGACACTTGTCATGAAAACTAAAAAAAAAAAAAAAAAAAAGAAAGCTTTTTGTGACATAGGCCAAAATTTTTCTGGTATTTTGAAATACATTTAGACGAATCTTTGAATTTGGATTTTTAGGAACAATTCTGCTTGACACGTTTTCCAATCAGAAGTGTCACTTTAATTTGTTTTTTAAAGGATTAAAGTGTCACTTTAATTTGTTTTATTTCACTAGGCTTTTAGCATTATTACAATAGGGATCGTGTACTGGTCTGTGGTTACAATAGGAACCATTCACGGCCATCATAGGTGACACAGGCTCATTGGTCGAGCCCTTTCTTACTATTTTTTTTTACCTTTTACTTAGGTCAGTATATATAGACCCAGTTTCCAGTCCATTTCATTCAGATTGAAAATGATTTCCGGATGGAAGTCGAAACGTCTCGATCAAGAATTAAACTGTCTAGAAGACTTTTTTGAAACTTTTTCTACAATGGATCACTCCTGGATGAATGAGGGACTACACGGACTTGTTTTTTTTAAAGGAATCAAAAAGGTGGTCCATGTTTGTTTTTAATAACTGGAAGCCCCCATCAGAAGAGAGTCATGTCTTACAATAAAATGAAAAGAATTTTCAAAACTGTTTTCATATCATATGAATGACAGATTCATTTTAATCCTGCTGTGTCTGATCTGTCCGAGCCCCAGGTTGGCATTTTAAAATCAACACTGAACACAGCTGGTTGTGCAGGAAAACCAGTAATCTGAAAAAACATGAGGTTGAATACTGATTTTGACATGAAATAGTTGATTTGAAGCAAAGAATGACAGATTAATGAGATATTTTATTGTAATTCCAGTTTTAGTTTTTTCTTTTATTCAAAGCCAATTTTAAAGCAGCTATCGATCACACTAATATGAAAATGAATTACTCTATTCATCCCTCACCGGGGAAATTTGTTTGCTGCTCTCCTTACACCGCAGCAGGCTGCCCTTCAACGGCACCAATGGTGGGAGAAGCGGGGGTTAGGTGTCTTCTCCAAGGACCCTAGACGTGCTCTCCGTGGGACGCAAACCCGCGACCTTCCGGTCCGCGGGCGAACGCTCTAACCACGCGGCCACCTTGTTTTAAAACTAAATTGATCATCAGAAAAAAATAGAAAATAAAGTTAAAAAATCTTGTTAAAAACGGCCAAATGTTTTGGACATTTAATCTGAATTGTCTGTCCTCAAGACAGACTAAAATACAAAAAAATGGATGACCTAAAAATAATAATCTATAATAATTCCTTTGATATCTGATAAAGTAGTTCGAATAACAAGAAAAATGTTCTTTTAAAAATGAATGTGCATCAACTTCCCTAAAGCCATATCTCTTTTAGTCGAGACAATTCACCTGAGTATCAACAGGGGGTTGCTATGCAACTATCAGATTGCCCTCCAAGGCAAAATGATACCTGAAGACTCAAAGAAAGGTCAAGAAAAATCTGTTTGGGGTTTAATAAAACCACAGAAGTCTCAGCTAGGAGATTCCAGACACCTCCCCAAAATATGCCCATTCTCACATCAATCATCTACGAACATACCATGGAGCAAAATGAGCTTGCAGAACCTTCACCAGAAGTCTCAAAGTCACATTTACAAACAGTTGGACGTACAAACAGAAGTGATTATAATCCATCAGCTTAGCGAGCAGCATTGTCTGAAGCAGCTTGCCGCTCTGTACAAAACATCCACAATAAAGAAGGGAAACATAAAAATCCACCTACTGCTGAAGTTGGAATCACATCTCCACTTTTTCATCTCCAGAAGCCATGACCCCTAACTCTCCAGGACGCTGATCAGCCCGTTTCAGTTTGATCTAAAATGTTGTAGTTTAGGGGCATAGAATGCACTGCTAAGTTTTAGTCGCTGAGATATAATCCTGCGTGAATGGAGTGGGGGAAAAGGACAGGGAGGAGGGGTTCCTCTGTTATATTCTTCACAAATCCTCTTTTCAATCTTTGCATCATTCTCAGCATGAACATTGTTGGTCATGTGAGAGAGCCACATGGTTATTTTTACACAGCTCTAAGAGGAAAGTGGTTTAAGGTGGTTAGATGATGGATTCAGATTTTTTCGGTTATGAGTTGAGATCGCATTTGGTAGATAAAAAAAACAAAAATAGAAAAGTGATAAAGCTGCTTGGTTTAGGGATGTTTCACTGGGACATATTCTAAGAGTATGAAGGTGAAAAGTTTTAAAAAAAAAAAGTCAGATAAATTCAGAAGAGCTAAATACCAGAAAAAGCATGCAAAGGATCCAAAGCTGTCCTTTTTCTTTCTCAGATTATTTTTCTGCTTCAGGAAAGAACTCGGGCTTTGACAAGGCAGACCTTGAGGAATTCCTTCTTACTCATCAAAATAAAACTATCTGACCTCTGAGACAAAGGTGACCCTGACCATCATGGAGAACTTTAAATCCACTTCTTCGTATCCTTCAATTTCTCATTAAAATTTATATAAACATTGTTGCAATAAAATATCAACGTGATCAATAAGTTTTACAGGAACTTGCTGATGCAATTTCAATTTCAATCCCAATTTTGAACATCTGCTCATCTTTAATTTTTTAAATGACCAGTTTACACTCTTTTTTGCTTAGTTTTTGGTCACTTAATTACAGCTCAAGATTTAAAAATGAACTATTTTAAAGTTGTAATTATGTTTTTTTTTTTCTCTTTACAATCACACAGTTAATACACAGTTATTTCGGTGTTTGCGTGCGATCTATAAATATTCGATAAGTTGTTCTATACTATTTGTGAGACATCTGTAAGATGTGTGTGTTTGCATGTATGGGTGTGCATGGGTGTCCGTGTGTTTCAGGGGATTATTTCCAGAGGTTGATTGTTTGGTGTGAGCTTTGCAAAAGGATCGAGATATAATCCTGACCCCGCCCCTCCACCACCCTCGTTCAACAGAGGGAGAGGAGGATGGCCAGAGTAAATGCTGCCTGCAAGTCCACACACACACACACACACACACACACACACATGCACAGAATTACTCACAAGAAAAACACTTCACGTGACTGTATTCACATTACTAAAAAATCATTCCCTGCTGAGGTGTAACGTATTTCCCAACCTTTCATTAATGTTTTTTTTTACTGAGTCACTTATTTCATTCACAAAAAAGCAAACACAAAACTAATTTAAGGAAAAAAAGGGTGCTAAATTTTACTTTTAAAAATCTCAGTTTTTTTAATAGTAAAACAGTCAAATTATCAATAAAAATATAAAAAATGTGAACATTTTAAAATCATCACCAAATACTTTTAAACTTTAATTAAATGCTTCAAAGTGTGTTTTTCAACTTGTGCAATTAATTTTAATTGCAGCAATAAAAAATTTGAATTTAGGTAGTAAACAGTGATTATTCATCACAAAAATATACCAACTAAGTCCAAATTTGATTAAATCTCTAATTATTATTATTATTTTTGTACTAGTAAAAACATTGTGTTGAAGTAATAGTAATTAGACGGCCACATAGTATCTTTTATCATTAATGTGTTTTAAATAATAATAACACATTTAATTACAAGCACCTTTAAAACTCTCAATGTCACTTTACAGACGTACAGATCAGATAAAATACCCAAGATGTAAGACATTCAAAAGATTGATTAAAAACACATACTATCAGAGTAAAGTTAAGTTTATCCACCAAGAACAAATATTATACGAAGATCATGCAAGTAAATCTATGTTCATAATGAGATTGGCACTTGTCAGTTGCTGTCGAACCCTTTACGTTATGGAATGGATAATGTTTGTGTCCCACACACACATCTGCATGTCAAAGCACAGCAGCGACTAATTCCTCCAACATATGCACAACTGGTTTCCAACACGTGTCCAACATATGGCTCCTGCAGACGGGGTTAAACATTGCCTATTAACTCTATCAGCGACTGTCAGTGTCAATCAGAACATAGCTGAAAACCACTTGTGGCCACTCATGGGTCAAAATACCCCTGCACTCTTTTTAACCCCTTATTGGATAAATGGGATTATACTCTGCCTGTCCTAGTTTGACTGGAGATTACTTTCGATGTTATAGGTTACACGGCTGAAATGTTAGGAGTGAAGCATTACAAATGTAACAAGCTATTTCTTTTTTCAGTGACACATAATGATAACAAGTATTGTCTCTCTGCTTAAACCAAGAAAAGACAATACTTTACCCGTTGAAATCTCAGTGACCAAGTTACATTCATACTAAAAGAAAGCAACATCTCAAAAAAAAACTTTGTTTTGTCTTCTGAACCGCTAATTCCTACTGGGCTCGTGGGGGAGGCAGACCCTATTCCAGCTAATTGAAGGCGAAAGGCACCCCAAACAAGTTGCCAGTCTGTCATGGGGCCCCCGAAATACACACACACACACACACATAAAACCATTCACACACAAACTCATTCCTAGGGGCAAATTTTTAGTAGCCAATCAACCTATCATGCATGTTTTTGGTTAGTGGGAGGAAACCAGAGTATCCGGATTAAATCTACATATACACGGGGAGAACATGCAAACTCACAGAAAGACCAGTGTTCCAAGCCTCGTCCCCAGCCTCGTCCCCAACCGGGACTCAAACCCTGACCTTCTTGTTGTGAGGCCACTATGCTGACCACCAGTGATATGTGGTCAGAAAAAAGAAAGTGTAATATTTTCCACTGTAATGTGTTAAAAATGCATTGGGAGTATGGCTACACATTTCTGCCATTTGATTGAGTAAGAATAGCCAAATTTGCTTTTTTTCCCAATCAAATCCAGATCAGAAACCTCAAGGGAGGCAGAGACAATCTGTGCTTCCCTTGTGACTTCATGATTCAATACAAACCAGGTGGCTTGATGCATGCTATTTTCTGTTCCTCAGCAAATCACCAGTATGAACTTTACAGAAATATTTATGAAACACCACAACTTTCTGCAGTCTATAGAATGTATTTTATGTGTGTGTTAGAAAACTACTGCTGCTAATCGCACAAAAAAACCACATAGAAAAATTCCAAGGGGCTCAGGGGAGAGGAGGATTTTTTAACATACTTAATTCATCCCTCAATGGGGAAATTTCTGTGCTGCTTTACACCGCAGCAGGCTGCCAGGAAGGCGCCAATGGTGGGAGAAACTGGGGCTTAGGTGTCTTCCCCAAGGACACCTAGACATGAGCTTAGTGGGATTCGAACCAGCAAACTGATATAAGATCATACATATGACAACCCTTAAACAATATCATGTGTTGTGACATTATTTAAGCATTTGCCCATTCCGCTCTTTTGCTTGGAATATCTTACAAAAAGACTTTTCTTTAAAAAAACTGTTTTCTTAAAGTGTGAAATTTAATGTCTTTGTATGTGTGTATTTTGTATTGAATTTTGCTGCCACTTTTCCAGGATTCCCTTGAATTTTTTTTTTTTTTAATCTCAAAGGGACTTCACTGGTTAAAAAAAGGTTGAATCAAATAAAAAATAAGTGCACTTTTCAAATGCAACCACGATCTTGTCTATTTCATTTATGTGCATTTAAAACATAACTATCTTACATTTCCAGTGATTTGTTTTAACTTACAGCTTTATTCTTTGAGAATATACATGTTCAGATCTTGTTTCACTGTTGCACTTGTTTTAAACACTGTTTATGTGGGTTCATAACATGATTAAAAGATTATTATTATTATGTATAATATTCAGTATAGTTTTGAACCAATACTCATAGGTATTGGAAAGAAAATGGTTCCCCATTTTATAGCAGCAGTCACGCCTGGGTTTTTAGTGAATCAGTATGGGCTTTAAAGATGAGCATGGTTATTTTTCTCTGTAATGGTCTGCTAACCTGCCTGAGGAGCAAACTGCTTGTCATCAAATCCAAGAGAGGAATGGCTCCTGTCTTCTGCGAGTCTCTCCAGGTTAAGCGGCTAATGGATCCAGAACCAATTTGGCTTGATTTTTTTTTTTTTTAACTGACTCTGTTAGCACTGCAAACATGTTGGTGCATGAGGACCCAACGCAGCAGAACTGGAGATAACAGGTCAGAAGGACTGACCAAACAGAGCAAATTGTAATCTTCAGTCATTCATTCACACTCCACTTCAGGAGAGGCCACACTTTTAAATTCAGAAGTTTAAATTTTTTTATGAAGGCCAAACCAGGAAAGATGCATATTGTGTTTTGTCAAACAGCTTTAAAAGAGAAACATAAGCATGGATATTTCAATGCGTGGCTAAATTTTGAAAAATTCAAATGTCATTATTAACTTCTCTTTCCTTGAAGACATTCATCTAGCTGTTTAAATAAAACCCCATCATAGGTTTGTAACACGATGTCTTACTTCTTTCGGCTTTCCCTTCAGCAGTCGCCAAAGGCGGTCTGCCTGGCAGTTTCAAACCCAGCATTATCCTTCTCTCTCCTCTGCACATGGGGATCCAATAATGAGGAAACCCTTCCTGGTGTGTCTCTAAACCAAACAGCATGGCCGGTCTCACCACAGTTTTGAACACTTTTCCTTTCATTTTAGCTGAAACTATTCTATCACACATCACACCTGATGCTTTTCTCCAGCTGTTCCAGCCTGTCTGCACACGCTTCTTCACCTCTTTTCCACACTCTCCATTGCTCTGTACTGTTGATCTTAGATACTTAAAATCTTCCACCTTCTTTATCTCTTCTCCCTGTAACCTCACTTTTCCATTTGGATCCCTCTCATTGACACACATGTACTCTGTCTTACTCTGACTAGTCTTCATTCCTCCTCTTTTTAGTGCAAACCTCCACCTCTCCAGCTTTTCATCGACCTCTTCCCTCCTCTTACGACAGATCACAATGTCATCTGCAAACATTATTGTCCATGGAGATTCCTGTCTAACCTCGTCTGTCAACCTGTCCATCACCATAGCAAACAACAAAGGGCTCAGAGCAGATCCCTGGTGCAGTCCTGCCCTCACACTGAACGTCTTTGTGTCACCTACAGTTCACGTCACCACTGACTTACAATTCTCATGCATGTGACAGAGTGTGATAACGATATGTAAAACAGATGGAAATATTTGATATTTAAAAATGCCCAGATGTATATTCCCATTATGCCTCAATAACAAAAGTAATCAATAGTTTTCCACCATTATTGGTTCTTTTATAATTCTTGCTGCAAAATTTAACTCTTGACACACTTATCAAGAGTAACCTAACAAGAGTCACATGGCCAGATGTATGTAGCTAAGCAAAGCGAGAGGAACCGTGGATGTTTGTTTCCAGGAAGCATATTGTTAGGTGGGAAATGTAAATACTTCTTTTCACACGACTTCTTTTGCTCTTATCATTCAACAGTGTCTCTAGTTAACTTAATCACTTAAATCCAGGAATCAGAATCAGAATCAGAATCAGAATGCTTTTATTGCCATGTCAGTGATAAACATCAAAGACTGGGAACTTGTTCCCAGACAATTGAAGCCCAGACAATTGAAGACATAGTGTTATGTTAACTAAGGGATGTGCAGATGACCACTCAATTCTGTCTCTACCTATCTTCAAGTGCTTTCCGGGATCCCCTCACTTCTCTCTGTTTAAAACACACCTCCTTATTCTTACTGTATAAATACAGCAGGCAGACATGCTTTTCTTTTGTAACTAGTTTCAATAAACTTTTATCCTTTTACAAGTTATTGAGATTCTCTCCTTTGTTCTAACATGACTTTGTACAATTGCATGAGACTTTCTGAGTTGTTCTTCAGTCAGTATGGCTTTTCTATCTAACACATATGGTTTCATTGAATTCAGGTGTAATTTTGCCAAAATACCTCGCCGATGTGTGGCAGCAAGAAGTTTCAATGTGCTGGGAGGAGATAGTATTTCTGTATTTCTATTCGTGAAAGACGAGAAGCTGAGGAAACAGTGGACAAGGCTGGTCCAATGCACAAGGACACACAGGAAAGCTTCTCATACCTCGTCCCTAAGTATTCAACATTTCAGGACTGTTTACTTCCTAACCTGTCCCTCATGAAGGAAATGGGAATGGAAGTCCGATACAAAAAAAATTAAACCAGACATCGTGCCCACTCGGTTTGATTGGATCTTTGCAGGGTCAAGCCTGTCTAGCTTCAACACGGACATTCCAAGTACTTGCAGTGAAGTTTTCTTTCAAAACTAAGATGGACAAGGGCAAGCATTTTAAATTAATATATGTAATACTTATTTACCGAGAGAAAAAAAAATGTCCCTGCCATCAAATATCTTAATCCTTTTCACCTATAATTATCACAATGCGTCATATATGCTTCAAGAATGAGTTTCTATCAATAAAACAAGATCAAAGTTGACACCAATGCATCAAACAATGTGCCTACATGAGCATTATAAACAATGACCTTTGGAACCGTAATCTTTGGTCAATTGATCAAGAATTTTATTAAAATATCTACAATGGTGTGAAGATGTGGTTTTTACAAGTGTCACGGAAGCACGGACTCACGGACGCAGATAGCTGTGTCTACAACAAGAAGTCTTTAAAAGTTTATAAAATGTGGGTAAAACACTGGTGCACTTATGTACTTTCGGATATCAAATTGGAAAAATTTACAAGAACGCCCCCTTTTGACTGTAAAAAACAAGTTTGATTTCTCAAGTCAACCTGCACTATGCAACCTATTGGAAAACAGAAGGAAAAATACAACATTATGATTATTTTCTAAACCTTTTTAAATTAGCGTGCTATGTGGGTCTCGGCTGAAGGTTAGTCACACCTGTTCTATTCCTTCTTTTGTGTCAAAAGTTAATTTTATAAAAACGCCTCAATTTTGGCTTAAAAATTACATTTTGTGTAGGCGGAGTAATCTGAAGGATCAAACAGCATAGGATGGTGGTGCATAGGATGACCCTGGCAGTGAGGAAGTTCAAGAAGATGAAGGGAGTGCAGAAGACTAAATGGTGGAAGCTGAAAAGGAAGAATGCTGCTCAAATTTTATAAAAGAGGTGAGACAGACTGTTGGCAGGCAGGAGATGATTCCATATGACTTAACTACAACAGCCAATGTGATTAGGGAGACAGGTAAGAGAGTAGGTGGTGTGTCATCTGGAAGGAAAATAAATAAGGAGACTTGGTGGTGGAATAAGCAGGTGCAAGATAGTATCAAAAGAAAGAGGCTGACTAAGAAAAAGTGGGACACTGAGAGGACTGAGGGGAGTAGGCAGGAGGTCAGGGCGATGAGGCACAAGGTTAAAGTAGAGATGGCAAAGGCAAAACAAGTAGCCTATGAAGACTTGTATGCTAAGCTGAACAGCAAGAAGGGAGAGATGGACCTGTAAGGTTGGCAAGACAGAGAGACAAAAATGGGAAGGATGTGCAACAGGTTAAGGTGATTTACAACAGGAATGGATGTCTTTTGACAGATGCCAGTAATGTGATGGGAAGATGGAAAGAGTACTTTGAGGAGTTGATTAATGAAGAAAATGAAAGAGAACAAAGAGTAGAAGGTGTTACCATAATGGAGCGGAAACTAGCTAGGATTAATAAGGAAGAAATGACTGTATATTTGATATTTGAAAAGTAGATTTTGGGACTAAAAAGGCTGGGCACCCTTGATTTAGAGAAAGCGTATGACAGGGTACCAAAAGAAGATCCATGGTATTGTATGAAGAAGTCTGGTGTAACAGAGTATGTTAGAGCGGTGCAGGATATGTACTGTAACACAGTAGTGAGGTGTGCTAAAGGGGAGACAGAGGAGTTCAGTGTGAGGGTGGGCCTGCACCACAGATCTGCTCTGAGTCCTTTGTTGTTCGCTATGGAGATGGACAGGCCAACAGATGAGATTAGACAGGAATTTCCATGGACAATGATGTTTGCAGATGACATTGTGATCTGTAGTGAGAGGAGGGAAGAAGTTGAGGAAAAGCGGGAGAGGTGGAGTTTTGCACTAGAAAGAAGAGGAACGAAGATTAGTCAGAGTAAGACAGAGTCCATGTGTGTGAATGAGAGGGATCCGAATGGAAAAGTGAGGTTACAGGGAGAAGAGATAAAGAAAGTGGAAGATTTTAAGTATTTTAGGATCAACAGTTCACTGCAATTGAGAGTGTGGAAAAGAGGTGAAGAAGCGTGTTCAAGCAGGCTGGGTTGGGTGGTAGCTAGATCGGATTAACGGTGTAGAGATAAGAAGATCAGTTTCAAGAAAATCCAAATGGCAACTTGCTTGATCTAAACCACTTTTTAAAAAAAAAATAAGATTTTTTTTATTTTATCTCCCTCCATTATCTGAAATGGGTGTATCCCAACTAATTGAAACAAAAACATTTAAAAAGATTTAAGCAAAGTGGTTTGAAGTGATTTTAGGCCGGTAGAAATTATCAAAATAATCTGCATTGATTACCAAATTGATGCATTTACAGTGTTTGCAAGGCTTAAAAAAGACTGATTTGTTTTTTTTTTATAGAGACAAGGCATTTTCTTGCTAATTAAGTGTAAATATCCCAAAAAAGGCTAAATATCCTGATGAAAACTTTACATAAATACATACTGTATGTACCTACACATGTGTTTACAACAGAATAAAACTGCAGTATGAAAAAGAGTCAAATAAAGAACTCAAACAATAAGTATACCACTATTAATGCTCACGTGTTAGTGATTCAAATAGATTCTGTTTTGCTTTTACTTTTAAATGAAAAAAAAAAAAACATATGGTACTAATTTAAAATGCTTGTTAAAATACGATCTGAGGCTGTTGCCCCCGCAACTCGGCCCCAGATGAGCGGAAGACAATGGAACGAACAGAAAAAAAAAATTTGATCAAATTGACTTAAAACATTTTCACAACAAAATTATTTCATTTCATCAGTTCAAATAAAAAGTAAAAAAATGAAAAACATTTAAGATAAATTAAATGACTAAATTATCAAGATTATTTTTTCAAAGGGTAATTATTGGATAAATAAAAAAGGATCAATTTATGGAATTTTAAATGGGAAAATAAATCATTTTTATATATATATATATGATTTTGTGCCTTTATGATGCTTATTTTAATTAAATGAGTGCAATATTTAAAATATTCTTCTTTGCAAGTACAGGCAAAAAAATCAATGATAAATATTTTTTTATCATACTTTTTGCTTCTTTTTAATCATAAACAAAAATAATTTTTTTTATATTTTTTGCTCAAGCTCTACTTTTCAGGATGCAAATGAGAAAACGATGCCGTTGGGAAGTGGGATTCTTAGCATTTCTGATTGGACGTGCAATGTGAGTGCAAGGAAATAACTTGGTGTTGTGTGTGTTTGTGTGCGTGCATGCATGTGTGTGTGTGCATGCGTAACTGAGTACACACGTGTGTGAATGTGAACACATGTCCAACAGACACACACACACCCTCCTCCAGTTGATAATCTCAGTGTATTAATCTGTTGTTTGAACTCCTTAAGCACAGACTGTCTATCACATCTGCTCTCTTCACCCTACCAAAGCCGTGCTATTTATAAACTCATTTTTCTCCTTTTTTAATTTGCAGTTTTGACTTGATTGTTTCTCCATTCAGCAGGACTGAATTTCACATCATGTATTCTCTTTGTATACTAAATCCACTTCCTGCTTTGGCCTTTGTGTTCAAAGAAAATCCCTTTTCTTTTCATTTGAAACCTTTTTTATCTTCTTTCTAAAGAGAACTTCATCACAAACTAAAAACAGATTGTAGCTTGTACATGTTTGCACAAAAATCTTCCACAAAAAACAATTTCTAAGACATAAAAAGTTATTTTCCCTCCAGAAAACAAACACAATTAGCTTGTGATCTCACAAGGCTGAAGTAATTTAAGACATAAAATAAGTCCAGACAAGAGATAAATATTTTAAAACCGCAGCATGGTTTAGTAGTTAGAAAGTAGTTAGTAGTTCTTTTTAGAGAAGTAAAAAAAAGTGATCAAACAGGAGGTTAGGCTTACCTACTGTATGTTGCTTTCTCCTATCCAACAAGTCCGAGGCATGGGGTAAGAGCTGAGTGGAGGGGAAAGATGTAGAGATGAAGAGGGGACGGGAGGCAAAGTCATGGTCTTTGCGTCATCTGAGAAAATTTGCAGATTAATACAACAGCTTGCTTCTGAGCCCCTCTTCCTCACCCTAGAGCATCTCCTCTCCCTCCCTACCCCTTTGCTATCATTCACTCTCTATTGTTCATCCCAGCTTACATTTGCAATCATTTACTTGTATTTTAACAGGAACGTAAATGATAGACCTAAGTTATTAGATCAGTGGTTCCAAACCTTGGGAACCACCCAGCCTTCAGTCCCAGTCCCAGAGACTCCTATTTAGTCCTATTTTTAATATGTCCTACTTGAATTGTCTCCGTGGTGTAATAGTTTTTTATGTGATTGCACATAAATATAAACATGGTAACAGAGATGGGATCTACTACGGGCAATATATTAATATTACATGCATCTATTGCTTTTTGGTTCTATGTTGCTATTACATGTCCACCTATAACTATCACTGTAACATATTGCATTTACATAATCCTAGCGGTGAGTCTGGACTTTCTGTCTTGACAGAAATGATCAACACGTGATTTGTATTTTTACAATCTTTTAAAATGTATTTCTTATTGGTCGGTAATGTTAAACTACTGTAATAATACTACTATTGTAATTATGCAAATATCCTTTACACCAGTTCCCTTTAATTATGAAAGTAGCCATTTGAACGGATGAACATGAGCTGCTCAACTACTGTGTCTGGCAGTAGAAATCTCTCTGAGTGAAAGATTCCCCCCAACACCGAACAGGCGCTCCACTGGAGATGTGGCTGGAACTGCCTGGTATTTCGCAGTATGGTCAGTTGGGGGTACTTGGTGTCCTGGGTGCTCCAGTAGGCCAGAGGATCCTTGCACCTGACCAAAGAAAGGCTCCCTGAGGTAATCCTAGACCTCCAGCTGGACTACCGTTGGTGATGCTATGGTAATTGATGTGGTTGCAGGCTGAGACTCCAGGAAGATATCCGGGAAGTCATCTTTCTGTCGAGGCCTCTTAGCTGGTGGTGAAGCAGCAGCAGCATGATTTGGGGCAGTTGTGCTGTTGCTGGTGAACGGTCTTTTCAGCCACGGATATTTCAGCCATGGACATTTGAGCCAAAAAAAACTGCAACCTAGGATATTTGAGCCATGGTGACTCGGACATTCCAGCCACGGACATTTGAAGAACTGCAACCTGGGCGCAACTGTTTATTTACGATAAAAAATATTTTAAATGACTAAAAGCACGATAAAAATTTTTGCACGATAAAATTTTTTAAGACTAAAAGCAATTTTTCTGTAGTGCAACTGTTTATTTAGGATAAAAGTTTTACATAAAATATCAATTTTTTAAAAAAATATCAGAATTTTTTATTTCAGCCATGGGATAAAAATGACTAAAACCAAATATTTTCTGTAGTGCAACTGTTTATTTACGATAATTTTTTTTACATAAAATAGGTTTTTGGCCCAAATGTCCGTGGCTGAAATGTCCTAGATTTGGGGGCGCACATGACTCAAATATCCTAGGTTGCAGTTTTTTGGCTCAAATGTCCGTGGCTGAAATGTCCTAGAACCGCTGTTGCTGGCACTGGCTGTGGTCTTGTTGATGAGCAGTGATGCCAGTCATGGCAGACGATATTGGCAAGCTTGCCTAGCACATTGGTGATAGGGCCTGCCTGCTTCATCCCATCCTTAACAACCAGCTGCAGGGTGTCCGCAAAGCAGGAATTGTGCTCTGTGATGATATCATTTGCGATGTCGGCTTTCCAAATACATATCTTCAGATGCATCTTTAGATTTGATATAGACTTTGCATAGCAGAACACTTCGGAAGAACTCGCAGATTGTATCTGTCTTGAGCGCAGGCTCAAAATATTTCCAGATTGACATCTTGAGTAACTCAGTGTGGAAAGCAGAAACTGATGATTTGTCCCAGATACCAAGCCCTTTTTTAAATTATACCATGTAATCCCTCATTCATCCAGGAGTGATCTATTGCAGAAAAAAATTCAAAGTCAAAAGAGGAAGCTTCTTAATGTAAATCTATTCTCTCTTTGGGGAAGCAGTTTCAATTCACAGGGCTATTATCATGTGAACACCAGGGGGAGTGTCTTACTGGTTGTTTAGTTTCGGTGAGAACAATAGAAGGTAAGTAGACCACTTTACAGATTAGCTTGACCTACTCAATTGTAAACAAGGTACTTACCTGTCCAATAGCTGGATTGCAACCATCGTCAGGTCATTGTCTTGCCCTTGCAGCACCCTCACAATTAATTATGCACAATAACCCAATTAACAGTGCCCAAAGGCATTCACACCCCTGATTGTTAATGGCCCTCAGCACCGGTGGAACTTTCAACAAGTCAAAAGCGGGTATCTATTACTATGTCTTTTAATTTCGTCAGTATATTATTATTACAACGAAAACCTCTATCTATTGCATATTGCTATTACATATTCCTATGACACCATCCCTGTATGGTATGTTTTTGTAGCACACTAATGAGCATGAGCACAGCACATTCATTAAAACACTTCAAACTTGTGTTAGAATGTGGGCATGGTGGTGAACAAAATCCATGAGAAGAAGAACCTACGGTTCTGATAATATCTGAATACTGGATGGAAGAGCTTGCCATTTTTTTCAATCAAGCATAAAGCTTTGAAATCCACCACAAAACAGCAAAACATTTTCTGTAAATAAAATTAGCTGCTTTTATTTTTGCATAAAATACAAAACCCCTTCATCTCCCCCTGGATTAAGCAGTACATATAATGAATAAATGAAGGAATAATGTGACTGCATAAAATTAGTGATTTAAACACATAATCGATTTTCTGAAAACTTTTTTGGGGAGGTTATTAGCAGTTACTGTAATGATTTACATAATTGGTTATGATTAGGATGTGTTTGATTGTGTTAGAATACATCACCAGGATGGAAATAGTACCGGGAGGAGACCACGAGGCAGACCCTGGACCCGCTGGAGAGACTATGTCTCACAGCTGGCCGGGGAACGACTTGGGATCCTTCCGGGTGAGCTGGAGGATGCAGCCGGGGTGAGAGAGGCCTGGGCTACCCGTTTGAGGCTGTTGCCCCCGTGACCCGACCCCAGAACAAGAGGAAAATGACGGCACGGAACGGAAATAGTACCCTGTTTCATAATCATTTTTATACAGACATAGACATTTTTGTTCCCCAAATCCCATGCAAGGAGTCCACAATAAATATAAGGCTGTGAAATTTTAAGTAAATTCTGTTGGGCTCTGTGGATATTCAGATGATAAACAAATATTAGCAGATCACATTGATGCAAAGGCAAAGCAATTACATGTGTGTAACCAGGGTTAATTACAGGTGGATGAGAGTCTTTATTAGGTATCCTCCATTCCACCAGGAGGTGCTGTGACTCTGCACCGTGAGAAACTGCTCTCTGACAGACATCACTGTCACTCATGATGAGGCCTCAAAGTGCTCGGAGGCTCCAAGGCGGAGCTGCAACATACTGCACATAGAAGCTTCTCACATTTTACTTCAACTGTGACACAGTTAGAAATAAACCAATGAAGAAGCTGAGGAATTTTAGGTGGCTGTTACATGCAGTCAGCCAACTTCTGGCATCTTCTTTTTTTTTTTTTTACAAGACAACCCAAAGATTGATTTAAGAGCCAACTGTCAAACAAATTGTTCAGGTTCCTCCTCATTTACTAAGCAAATACTTCTGTCATCGGAAACTAAACCGTTGCGTTTAAAGTCTTTCCAGGGTGATTGATCACTCTTGATGTCATAAATACCTCCTCAACTAAACCAATTAAAAGTTGAGTTTATAAACACTACTAAGTGGCTACAATTAATGGTGGGATAGAAATGTTTTCTAAATTAATTGTTTAGCTATAGTACGTAGTAGAGTGGCTTTCACTGGTTGGACCCGTGCTTTACAATAGATGTATTGAAAAAGTATGCACGTATTTGGTAATATGGCCCCAAAATCGGTGGGACATTACAAACCTCAGCTAATCATTTTGACGTGGTTAAGAATGACCATTGGCCTGTTAAACGCTCCTCTAGCCCTCTTTCCTGAGTTGCAGGAAAGAGGGCTGGAGGAAGACCAAAGAGGAGGTTCATGGATACAGTGAAGGAAGACATGAAGATAGTTGGTGTGACCAAAGAAGATGCAGCAGATAGGGTTAGATGGAAGAAACTGACTTGCTGTGGCGACCCCTGAAGGGAAATGCTGAAAGGAGAAGAAGATTGGCCTGTTAAACACTCACACTTCCTGGTTTTGGTGACCAGTAGATCGTTTTATTGAAAAGGTAAAAAAAAAAGACCAAGGTGGGTCTTGACGCTTACCGAGCAAGTTGCTGAAACTGTCAGCACTTGAATATCTTCCAAACTGCCTTTTCACTGAACACAACCAATTTGGTTAATTGGTGCACAGCATGTGCAAACAAGAGTTTAAGCATATTTATAGCACTCTGATTCCCACAGGAGTGACAGATGGAGAGGGGCAAAAATGGGAGCACAATGTGGCCAGTGCCTCCATTGTGCAGTAGGTGCACTGTAAGTCTATCCTCTACTAATTGCCAGAACAGTTCAAACACAAAGTCTGCCTCTGAAATCCAAACCCGCCAGTGTCATTCGGTGAGTAAAGTTTACAATGTGTAACATCCACCCCCCGTCGTTAGAAAAGAGCTTGAACATGGCCGTTGGAAAAGGAGGTGAGGGGTGAGAAAATGCAAAGAAATGAAGTAAAAACATGGAAGTCGTGACTGTATTAGAATGAGTCACTGCTTGCTCTGTTTGTGTGACATGGTACGAGAATGAAAGTGTAGCCACTGGAGGTGGACGGAGCCTTGTAACAGGAACTGGAGCGGCGACAGATAAGGAGACGAGGGGGAGTGATTGAGAGGTAATCTGGGGAGAGAAAAAGTGAGGGTGCTGTAAGTGGAGACAGAACAGCAGGGCAGACGATGTAAACAAGACATGCAAAGTGTGTGCATGTTGAAGTCGTTTCATAAACTGACAGTGACATGGCTTCTGAGGGAAAATCCTCCCTCCTCCTTTGGCAGCACCCTTGCCAATCTGTTTCTGTTTATGCATTTAACAGCATTACCCAACCACGTCCTCCTTTCCACTAATGAGGCAAAACAGCTCCGATGCTCCTGTTCTCCCCTCACTACGGCTTCCTGAAGCTGTATGAGCATCTGCATTCTTTCCCCAGCATTACCTGTACCTCCACCAGCCCGCATTTGATGCCATGTAAGCTTTGAAACTTTATTTAGGAACCAGGGCCTCACTTACCTGGAAGAGGTGGAGGTTTGCACTAGAAAGACGATGAATGAAGATTAGTCAGAGTAAGACAGAGTACATGTGTGTGAATGAGAGGGATCCAAATGGAAAAGTGAGGTTACAGGGAGAACAGATAAAGAAGGTGGAAGATTTTAAGTATCTAGGATCAACAGTCCCGAGCAATGGAGAGTGTGGAAAAGAAGTGAAGAAGCATGTTCAGGGAGGCTGGAACGGGTGGAGAAAAGTATCAGGTGTGATGTGTGATAGAAGAGTTTCAGCTAGAATGAAAGGGAAAGTGTACAAAACCATTGTGAGATCGGTCATGCTGTTTGGTCTAGAAACAGTAGCACTGAAGAAAAGACAGGAAGCAGAGATGGAGATAGCAGAGATGAAGATGCTGAGGATCTCTCTGGGAGTGACCAGGATGGACAGGATTAGAAATGAGTACATCAGGGGAACAGCACATGTTAGAGGTTTTGGGGATAAAGTTCGAGAGGCAAGACTGAGATGGTTTGGACATGTGCAGAGGAGAGAGAGAGAGTACATCGGCAGAAGGACGCTGGATTTGGAACCACCAGGAAAGAGGACTAGAGGAAGACCAAAGAGGAGGTTCATGAATGCAGTGAAGGAAGACATGAAGATAGTTGGTGTGACCAAAGAGGATACAGCAGATAGGGTTAGATGGAAGAAACTGACTTGCTGTGGCGACCCCTGAAGGGAAATGCCGAAAGAAGAAGAAGAAGACCTCATTTACAAGGACTTGCATAGATCTTGAGCTGTGTGTATTTGTTCCACTTACACACATTTACTTATGCCACCCAAACTTGAAATTTATCATAACTTCATAACTTCCTTCATGCAACTTAAGCTTCACAGATCCAACTTGCAACAAACCGCAGCTGAGAGCCAATATGAGTTTGACCCAAACACGCTCTACAGCCCCAAATTTGAATCAAGCAAATGGTGTTAATACGCAACGGTCCTCAAATGAGCGTCATTACCTGTGCACAATGACGAGGGAACATCCTAAGCAAATTGCTGGCCGCCTAGGAGTGAGAGTGCAACGCTATAACTGCAGTAGCATCTCCTGCAAGCAAAAGACATCAGGGTGAGATACTGTCACCATAAGTTGCAGTTCTGTAAGTGGCACATACTGATCTGTCACTGAAATGAAAAAGAAAGGTTAAAGGTGTTTAAACGAGCTGATTGTATATATATTTTCTATGATGTGGCCAAATTTTCTTATAGATAGGCCTGCACTGACAGGCATTTACAGTATGGGTGCTTTCTAATTCTTTCATCGCTGCTCCAAAAGCTTCATTTCACTGTCCTAAGTTCATTTCTAGCTCTGTTCACAAGAGTCGTCTTTTCGGCAAATGGAGGCGTTGGATACATTCTGCCCGGGATTTACAACAGCATTCTGAACCCCTGGACCAAAGATGACACCTCGTGACCCAGTTTCACGCCTCTCGTTAGCAGGAATTTCTATTCACCAGGCGTTTAGCATTATTACAATAGTGATCGTCTATTGGTCTGTGGTTACAATAGGAGCCATTCACGGCCATCATAGGTAACTCAGGCTCATTGGTCGAGCCCCTCCTTACTATTTTTTTACCTTTTACTCAGGTTAGTATAAATAGATCCAGTTTTCAGTCCATTTCATTCAGATTGAAAATGATTTCCGGATGGAAGTCGAAATGTCTCGATCAAGAATTAAACTGTCCAGAAGACTTTTTTGAAACTTTTTCTACAATGGATCACTCCTGGATGAATGAGGGACTACACAGACTTTTTGGCAAATGTTATAAATGGTATACAGCAGCTTCTGACTTTGCTTCAAATTATATAAAAGTCTACGCATTTTGCTACTTTTACATTTGGATTGGACGTTGGTGTCCACATGGACGAAATGAGTTATTTTTTACCAACGCGTGAAAGAGTTAGACGTTATAAACCAGACAGACTGACAGACAAGAAAACAAACAAGAGGTGATGCTTTCATCAAAATATCTAACTCTCCCACCTTAAAAAACACCATCACCTTTGACCTTTTACCTCTTTGCCACCAAGGTTGGCGACTAGGACATTTCCGTGAGGTCCTGGCTAATTGGGTCGGATTATGCGGATGGATGCATGATGTCTGAAATTGGAAACATCTGCAGATTTATGTCAGTGTTTTTTCTGCACATTTTACAAGGAGAAACCCTGTATGGTTGTAAAGAGGTGGACGAGTTTTGTAATGTGAAGAGGAGATGATGAAAATCTGACCAGACATACCTTGGAGACGAAGGTTTTTAATAAAGGTTTGACTTTGTGGCTCTATTGCGGACATGATTTTAGCCTCAGCTGAAAAGCTCAGTACAGCTATTTGCAATAATTGCCATAATAACTAGCTCCAAATTACACTCAGATTCTGGTTTCAAATGAAGGAGGATGATCAGCATGACAGCTGATGGCGGTCTGTGTGGAAAAGATTTCATCAGACGGGAAAAAAATGACATCTGGAAATTTTTTAATGTGTTTGTGTATTTATTCTTAATGGATTAGGGCAATCAGAAAATCATCTAAAAACTGAATTAGTGAGGTCGTTCTAGAGAGGTTTCCTTTCCTCATACACATGACATGAAAACACAACATTTCAAAGTTTGACATTTAAATTTTTTTCATAAATCTCCAGTGTTGTTTTCGTCAATGATGACGACAACGAAAGGATTTTGTTGACAAAGCTTTTTTTCATGACAATGACGTAACGATAACAAAATAAATGCGACTTTTTGGTGACGAAAATGTGAAAAGTTTCTGTTGACGAGACGAAAATGTAACGAAATAGGCGTCAGACTTTCAAATTTCTGTCTGAGAAAAGAAAAAGCACAGCGGCTGCGTTCTGTCTCTCACGGTGGCACGCCCCCCACAATGCTACACGTTCACACCGTCTACACAACACACCTGCAGCCACAAGAAAGTCACACATCATGGCGGCAACAGCAACAAAGAGGCTTGGTGGTCAGAAACTTAAAGTTTTCCACATATTTTGCGCAAACAGCATGCTAACTTCAAGCTAATGCTAGCTTGTCGGCGCTGCTGACTTCCTTAGTTAGGTTGGTTGCACTAACCACTGATTTAAATGCAATGCATTTAAATGTTTACTTTTTTTACTTTGGAGCGGTGTCAATTTTAAGTATGCATAAGTTACAACGTTCCTCACTCACTGAAGAATTTTTTTTATTTTACGTTGTTTTTTAATGTTCACTGTTTTGCGTAAGTTAAATTGAGGCAGGGCTGTCTTTTTTTTTTTTTTAATCAAATAACCTGCACCATTCCCAGTAATAAAGCCACAATTGTTCAAGTAAGATATATATATATATTTTTTACACTAACACTAGATTAAAACATGACTTAAACTAATATATATATATAGATGACGAAATGTGACTAAAACTTAAATTAGGTTTTGTTCCAAAGATGAAGCCTAAAATGAAAACTCAGATGGCTGCCAAAAACAACATTGTAAATCTCAGGCAGATTGTGAATGTTCATCTATTAATGAGCACAGATAATGTTTATATGATTTCTACTATAGATGACATAAATCTGAAATCATGCCAAGGAGTCTAGATTAATCAATGGCTGGCTGGAGTTGGAGCAAAATGATTAATCAGACTGAAGACGACAAAGACAGACCAAAAAAAGTCTGGTTTAAAAAAGTGGTCATGAGGGGAAAAAAACAAGGATTTTATGTTAAGATTATTCTTTTTAAAACCCCAACCTAGATACTGCTTCATGGGTTGGTGGAGCATTATTTGCTGATTGGTTTGGTAATTACATTTCTATGCGTTTTAATTATTTTTTTTGACCAATAACTCTTAATGCAGATCACAAAAAGCCTGAAAATATTACATTTTATGAAAAGACAAAATATCTAAAAAATTAAGACAGTTGGCTTTTCTTCATCGGTCTGTTGTGGTAAAGAGAGAGCTGAGTCGAAAAGCAAAGCTCACAATTTACAAGTCTATGTTCCCACCCTCACCTATGGTCACCAACTGTGGGTGGGGATGAGATGGATATGAATGAGATCGCGGATACAAGCGGCCGAAATGAGCTTCCTCCGTAGGGTGGCTGGGCTCTCACTCAGCGATCGGGGGAGGAGCTCTGCCATCCGGGAGGAGCTCGGTGTCGAGCCGCTCCTCGTCCAGGTCGAGAGGAGCCAGATGGGATGGTTAGGGCATCTGGTCAGGATGCCCCCCGAGCACCTCGCTGGTGAGGTGTTTCTGGCACGTCCCACCGGGAGGAGACTAAGAGGCAGACCCCAGACCTGCTGGGGAGACTACGTCTCACAGCTGGCCAGGGAATGACTCAGGACCCTTCCGGGTGAGCTGGAGGATGCATCCGGGGTGAGAGAATCCTGGGCTTCCCATTTGAGGCTGTTGCCCCCGCATCCCGGCCCCGGATGAGTGGAAGATGACGAGACAGAACAGAAAGGCTTTTCTGAAAAACTTTTATGGTTATCATTATTATAAACAATAGTAAGGATGGAAAATAATGCAGTATTTTAACTCTGGAAGCTCCGGTGAATGATTCAAGAATTGGTCACTTTTGATCATAAAAGAAAATATTTTCTTTTATTCATTTTCTTATGTGGGCCAAATTGAACGCTGAGATGGGACGACTTTGGACCCTTGGTTTATATGTTTGATAATCCTTTTCTGGTGCCTCATTTACGAAGAACTGCATAGATCTAACGCCCGCGCAAACTTGGGATTTATCAAAAACACCATAACTCTTCTTATGCAACAAAAATCACACTTGCAAGAACTGTTTGGTGTAAACCGAATTAAAATGCAGCCCCCTAAACAAACTTCTAGAACTCTAATTATGGATCATGCAAACGATGTGATGCATATGCGCTGGTCATTTCACCTGAAAATCCTCATATACAATGAGAAAGTCTCTCTCACTCTCTTTCTTGAATGGAAAATGATCACCACAGCAATTCTATGATTGAGACATTGATTTGTCGGTGAATTAAAAAAGGAATGTTCTGAACGTACATTGGTGACCAAGCCAGAGGGTAAACACACACAAACTCCATATCAGCCACTGGAGGCGGTACAAGTAATTCACAATTTAATTTTTTAAATAATATTATTATTGATAATGTGTGGAATATAAAATATCCCAAAAAAAATGGATGCGTTTCTTTGGATACGCTTTCAGAATTAGTTCAAATATGGTGATTTGACCATTTCCATGCATCTTGACAACCATCTTCTCTGTTAAATGGTCTGATTTTTGCTATGACAGACATTTACCGCTTTGTTGGCGTTGACTCAACCAGCAGCTAGCTCTCGGAACAAGATCCACCATGGCTGGAAGGGTCTATACAGTCCCAACAGAACTGAGAAGGAGACAATCAGAAAGGAGGCGCTTTGAGCCCAGTGTCCCTGCAGTTGTCATGGGTAACATCCGGACGCTCGCTGGCAAGATGGAGGAACTGGGGATGCTCGTTCTGACCCAGCAGGAATGGGGAGGGGCCACTTGGTGTGCTTCATTGAAGCCTGACTTCGTGGACTCATTGCGGACTGTTTTTTAACCGTTCAGTCGCCATCTTTTACACTGTGTAAGCGGACCGGGAAGGCATCGAGGTGTTAGCACCACAGCATCAAATTTTCCTTCGGGGATTAATAAAGTAGTTTCAATTTATGTATAGGGGTTTCATAGTTGTTTTTGCGCTTTCCCCAGGTCTTACTCTCTAGCGCTCCTTTGTTGCGTTTAAGTTACGCAACAGTCTGTGCACTTCGCCGCCTTCATAAGTCACTCAACTTGCATAAAAGTTGTCGTACACACAGAATAACGCCATGCATACTTGATAAATGAGGCCCAGTACACAAAGCACTTCAGTTTGAACTTAAACAAGAATAAGTCAACGCCAAGGGGTTGAACAATATGTCTGCACCTGTCCTGTTTCGTAAAGTTTATCACTTCATCTATTGTTGGTATTGAGTTATTCTGGGTAATTTTATGAAAAAAATCCATTTCTTGGTTTGGGATACATCACGTTTACAAATAACTTGCGACCTCAAGCTTTGTGACCTTGACTTTTGCTCACATCACCCTGAAAACTTAAAAATTTAAAAAATGAGTAACTGTTAGCAGTTTCATTCAAATTAATTTTATTAAAAACTTTATCGGTTCAAGGGATAATCCGTTCGTCGAAGTGTTTCAGAAATTAACATTACATTTGATTTTTTTTTTAATTACTCTATTCATCCCTCACCGGGGAAATTTGTTTGCTGCACTCCTTACACCGCAGCAGGCTGCCCTTCAACAGCGCCAATGGTGGGAGAAGCGGGGGCTAGGTGTCTTCTCCAAGGACCCTAGACGTGCTCTCCGTGGGACGCAAACCCGCGACCTTCCGGTCCGCGGGCGAACGCTCTAACCACGCGGCCACCGTCTCCACTCCACTCCACTCTCCACCGTCTCCACCCACCGTCTCCACTCCACTCTCCACCGTCTCCACCCACCGTCTCCACTCCACTCCACTCTCCACCGTCTCCACCCACCGTCTCCACTCCACTCCACTCTCCACCGTCTCCACCCACCGTCTCCACTCCACTCTCCACCGTCTCCACCCACCGTCTCCACTCCACTCCACTCTCCACCGTCTCCACTCCACCGTCTCCACCCTTACATGTAGAGATATTTGAAATTGGATGGTTTGTGGGAGTGAATTTTTTTTCTGCGCTGTCATGCTGCGTGCCAAAATAATTTGATATGATATTAACGTCTTCCTTTCATCCACTTTTTAGGTTTTTGTTTCTGTTCTTTTTAGAATCACAATAAGAAGAACGATGATGGTGATTCTTTTGATACATGTAAATTTTTCAGGTCTTTAAAGATATGTTGATGTCACAGTATGATGTAACACTTGTTCTGGGAACAACTTCAATAAAAAGTCACATCTTATTGAAAATAGCAATGACGCTATTTCAGGGTTTAGTACACATTCGTCAAGCGAGAAACGATCTAAGGAGTAAATATGTCATAAATTTTATGACTGTGTATTGCCACCTGTGATTAACCGTCATTTCTGTCCGCAACAACAACTTTTCCCCACTCTCTTCTTCACTCAAAGCTTCACATGATTCTCCCTGAGGCAAAAATAACTAAGTGTGTGCAGGGCAAGTTCAGACAAAGTGGGAGATAGAGAAAATGCTTGAGGCTTGTGAGGATTTTAAGTGACTGACGGTAAATGCCAAGAGGGAAGAATACCATCAGGGAATGTGGATGTTTTCGGCAAAGACAATCGTAGTTAAAGAATTTTCCTAAAAACTGAACTGCTTTACCTGCACGGGTTTGCATGAGAATTGAGAAAGACAAAGTGTGTGTTTGTGCGATCAGTCAATGAGTGCAAGTATATCAACGCTTCCTTCCATTTGAGGGTACTGACAGTGTTAAATGTCTCCATTCCTGGGTGAAGACTGCACTTTAGTCTGTCTGCCCATACAGAAGTGACCCGTTTTAGCAGCTTGAAAAACCTCTTTTCATGATTCGCCGTCTCTTTCTGCATCTCCTCTCTGGTCCCTATCTCTCCCATCCCCAAACTCTTTCATGAGCAGTCTCTCAGGGGCAGGGTTGTAACACAAGCCCACACTCCTTTGTCTCCATTCTTTTTCTTATCCTTTCATCTTTTTAAACATTCAGAGGGAAAGAGGTTTGGTGAGATGGAAACCACTACTTGGTAAAGGAAAGAAAGAGATAGCATGTGAGAGAGTGAGAGAGAAAAGGAGAAGGGGGGCAGAGTCTTTTCCCCTTCTCTGCTCATCCGCCAGTTTATAGCTCTCCTTTTCAACAAGGCCATTCAAGATGGGGAGGCTCAGTGGACGTGCTATTCTCGCGGGTCAATAAGAGTGAACCCTCGTCTGGTGTGGGCTGCATGGAGGACCCGTTGAACTGTCTGCTGGACTGTTAGACGGGGCTCCCTCTTCAAAGACTTGTGGGTGGACAGAGCAGCCAGTCACCGGATTCAAACTTTTAGCTTCAAGCCTGTTTGCAACAGTCCCACCAACCCATGCTCTTCAATTATTAGTATCGTTCAACAGAGTTGCAGCATTTCGATGTGTTTAAGAACAAGTATGGAGACGAAATGAAACACAAAAGTGTTCAAAACAGGGCTTTTTTATGTTCGAGGAACCTCAAATGATTTTACAATAAAGTCATTTCTAATAATATCTTAGATGGGATCTAAAACACAGAAGCCCACCTGCAACAGTTTTGGTTGAGTAATAGTTTGTGACCTGGAAACTGGATGATCATTTTTCATTCGTATACATCTGGTTCTCCTCCCTTCCAAAAAATTTTCCAAACAAACTCGCCCCTGCAGCCGTTTATCTATCATAGTTCGAGGCAGACGTTATGACTGGAAAGTTGGACTTGAGGCATGTGCTTATCAGTCCTAAATACATTCTACTTTAAATTTGTGGGATTTAGCGGGAAGCCAGAAGAGACGGCGAATTTCGGTTAAAAACGGAAATAAACCAAAGGAATGTTTTTATCAACTTTTTAACAAGTTTTCAACATTTTTGAGGCACCAAAAGCTACCGCGTAATATATGCTGTGAAATAAGAATGATATCACACATAGCACTTACAAGAATACGCATAACGTGGGTTGCCTCTTTATTTAAGAAGCACCGAAGATATTTTAAAATAATATAACTATTCAGAGGATGAAGTTTATCCTCGTTTTTTTTTCATAAAATTTCTTAATTTTATATTACTTCAAACTGTTCTATTTACCAGGTCCGTTCCGTTCCGTCATCTTCCGCTTTTTCTGGGGTCGGGTTGCGGGGGCAACAGCCTCAAACGGGCAGCCCAGGCCTCTCTCACCCCGGCTGCATTCTCCAGCTCACCCGGAAGGATCCCAAGTCGTTCCCCAGCCAGCTGTGAGACATAGTCTCTCCAGCGGGTCCGGGGTCTGCCCCTTGGTCTCCTCCCGGTGGGACGTGCCCAAAACACCTCGCCTCGAGAGGCATCCTGACCAGATGCCCGAACCACCCCATCTGGCTCCTCTCAACCTGGAGGAGTAGCGGCTCGACGCTGAGCTCCTCCCGGATGGCAGAGCTCCTCACCCGATCTCTGAGTGAGAGCCCAGCCACCTTGCGGAGGAAGCTCATTTCGGCCACTTGTACCCGCGATCTCATTCTTTCGGTCACCACCCACAGCTGGTGACCATAGGTGAGGGTTGGAATGTAGATCGACTTGTAAATCGAGAGCTTTTTACCAGGTCCAGATTTGGAAACAAATGGGGAACACCACGTAGTGCTCAATCTTGTAAAGATCTTCTTTTGGGGTGAAAGACGGGTCAGACATAATCTAACTAAATGTCTAATTGTTTATCATAAAATGTAGACTTTTACAAACTTGCGATGCTACGTAGCTTAGTCGTTTATTTGTTGAGTGGAAGCTGAAGAGCCTGGGTTCCCATACAGTCATCACTTTAAAGAATTAAAAAGTTTCCCATCAAAACAGACCATTAATACCAACAAACCGAATATCTGTTAAGAGAGAAATATCTATTAATTCAGACAAAACCTGATTAAAACTGTTCATTTTTTACATAAACCCTAAAATGTCGGGGAATTTCACATTCAGAAAACTTCACTTTATTAATAGTAAATGTGTGTTTTTTAGTTTGAACTTTTTAATCACTTGATCCATGTCAAAGCCAAGGAAAAGTGAGATTACAGGAAGAAGAGATAAAGACAGTGGAAGATTTTAAGTATCTAGGATCAACAGTCCAGAGCAATGGAGAGTGTGGAAAAGAGGTGAAGAAGCGTGTTTAAGCAGGCTGGAATGGGTGGAGAAAAGTATCAGGCGTGATGTGTGACAGAAGAGTTTCAGCCAAAATGAAAGGAAAAAAGACCGGCCATGCTGTTTGGTCTGGGGACGGTGGCACTGAGGAAAAGACAAGAAACAGAGATGGAGGTAGCAGAGATGAAGATGCTGAGGATCTCTCTGGGAGTGACCAGGATGGACAGGATTAGAAATGAGTATATCAGAGGAACAGCACATGTTAGAGGTTTTGGGGATAAAGTCAGAGGGGCCAGACAGAGATGATTTGGACATGTGCAGAGAAGAGAGAGCGAGTATATCAGAAGAAGGATGCTGGATTTGGAACCACCAGGAAAGAGGGCCAGAGGAAGACCAAAGAGGAGGTTCATGGATACAGTGAAGGAAGACATGAAGATAGTTGGCGTGACCGAAGAGGATTCAGCAGATAGGGTTAGATGGAAGAAACTGACTTGCTGTGGCGACTCCTGAAGGGAGATGCCGAAAAGAGAAGAAGAAGACCCATGTCAAAGCTTGAGTTGGACTGGAGTCCATCTGAGGAACTTTAGGATAGAGTTACGCTTACTTTTTTTTTTATCTATACAGAAACCAGCTGTTTATAGGACTGTGATTAATCTTTATGTAATTGTAATACAGTTCATAAATATACAAAGACGAAATGACCCCCGCCCCCCCCCCCGCCCGCCCGGCCACCTTAACCCCCACCCAAAAAAAAAAAAAATCCCTCAAAATTAGAACCCTGAAGCATTTTGGAAAAACTGAGTTTGCAAAGTCTTTATGCATAAAATATTTGTTGTAGTTCAGAAAGTTATGACAGTAACTTCTTAAAAATGAAGAGTTCACACGCGAGACTAACTTAAGTCTAGATTTCAAAAAGCTGGCATTGAGTAATCAGGAAGTAATGTAGCAGCAGGTTTAAATTAAACCAGGATTACATCCTCTGGTCTACTTGTGCCAAACTGGATCATGTTGCACCTCGATGCTGTTGCAGATGAAAACCAGCTTAGTTGCTGTGTAATAGTAATCATTTATACAGCTACAGACCATAATACACACATGTCCATGCCTTCGCGTTTACTGCATGATCATCAGACATGTTAGCGTCACGTATTTGAATTATTCAGACTTATGGAGAATTGTGGGAAATTACATTTATTTTTTTAATGACCTTTTTTTTTAAAATTAATGTTTTAATTGTTAGTTTGGTCCTAGTTCGTTAACTTCGTCTTGTTACTGCGCTTCTTTACAAGAAATCTTAAAATGTTAGCGTAAATTAGCCTGAGCGAACACAGGAAGTTGAGATTTCATCTTCAAAAATAAGAGACCCAAACGAAACGTAAAAAAACCATCAGTGTTGAATTCTGGACTTAATATTCAGGCCACGAAACCTCAGCATATCGCATCGAGAGGCAGGGTACACCCCAAACAGGTCGCCAGTCTGTCACGGGTTCACACACATACAACCATCCACACTCGTTCCTGGCGGCAATTTTGGCACCGGCCAATCAACCTAGCATGCATGTCTTTGGAGGGTGGGAGGAAACCTACGCATACACGGGAGAACATGCAAACTCCACACAGAAAGGACAGTGTTCCAAGCCTCGTCCCCTACCAGGACTTGAACCCATGACCTTCTTGCTGTGAGGCCACTGTGCTACCTACTACGCCACCATGCCGCCTTGCCAAAATTGTATCTCGCTTTATTCTAACAACGCATTTGAATAATTTCCGGTGTATGGGAGATATTTTCTAAAATGAACTGAACTCAAGACCAATTCCGGTCCAATAATGGACCTGATTCCGTGCAAAATTAAGACTTACAGCCATTGTAAAAGTAGGTGTTTGGTTGGGTGTACGGGCCTGCCCCATGGTGTCCTCCCGGTGGGACTTGTCCGAAACACCTCACCAGTGAGGCACTCAGAAAACATCCTAACCAGATACCCGAACCACCTCAACTGGCTTCTCTCGACCCCCGGAAGAGCAAGAGTTCTACTCCAAGCTCCTCCCGAATGGCAGAGCTTTTCACTCTCTTTCTGAGTGAGAGCCCACCCACCCTGCAAAGGAAGCTCATTTCAGCGACTTGTATCTATAATCTCGTTCTTTCGGTCATTACAGAAACACCTCACCAGTGAGGAACTCGGAAGGCATCCTAACCAGGTACCCGAACCACCCCATCTGGCTTCTTTCGACCCCCGGAGAAGCAAGAGCTCTATTCCGAGCTACTACCGGATGGCAGAGGTTCTCACTCTCTTTCTGAGTGAGAGCCCACCCACCCTGCAGAGGAAACTCATTTTAGCGACTTCTATCGATAATCTCGTTCTTTCGGTCATTACAGAAACACACGCGAAGGCAAACTAACCAGATACCCGAACCACCCCATCTGGCTTCTCTCAACCCCTGAAAGTTGAGAGACTATTCCCGGAAGAGCTCTCTCGGGTGGCAGAGCTCCTCACTCTCTTTCTGAGTGAGAGCCCACCCACCCCGCAGAGGAAGCTCACTTCGGTGACTTGTATCTGAAATCTCGTTCTTTCGGTCATTACAGAAACACCTCACCAGTGAGGAACTTAGAAGGCATCCTAATCAGATACCCGAACCACCCCATCTGGCTTCTCTCGACCCCCGGAAGAGCAAGAGCTCTACTCCAAGCTCCTCCAGGAAGACCAAGAGCTCTACTCCGAGCTCCTCCCGGATGGCAGAGCTCCTCACTCTCTTTCTGAGTGAGAGCCCACCCACCCTGCAGAGGAAGCTCATTTCGGTGACTTGTATCAGTAATCGCGTTCTTTCGGTCACCACCCACAGTTCGTTATTGTTACACATTAATAAAATATTTCTATAAAAATCAGTGCTGACCTTTTTGGGATATTGCGTTATATTTTTTGGTCCACTAGTATTTGACTTTGACGCCTCTGCTGTAAGTTTTTTATTTTGAAATCTCCAACCAGAAGTGATGTTTCTAAGTGTCGGAAGTTTCACAGATTAGCGCAACTTTTCAGCCATAAAACTTAGTCCAACTTTTTCAACGCTGCACTCCTTCATCTATTTGAACCGAGCCAGTTTTTACTCAGGCCCGCTCCGGCGCACTCCAACCCTGTCGGATATAAATATTTAGATTCACCTTCAGATCTTTTCCATTTTTTTTTTGTCTTATTTGATCCAAAAACTTTTTGACTGGAGACTTTTTTTTTTCTTTAAAATAAATGGACTTTCCTTTCGGATTTTAGGGGATCATGCGATGTCACGGACTGTTAAAAAAAGAAAGTAATGTTTCTGATTAGATTTTTTTTTTCTTCTTTTTTGGTGAAAGTAACTGGTGAGCTTGTGTTTGTAACTTTTCACACCAGTTGGGTAACTGGTGACAGGACTTTATAATCAATGTGGTGTCAGCTGGAAGGACCAGGGGTCCGGATCTCACCTAAACGGTATGAGAAAATACATTTTTAACCTGAATATTTAAATGTATTTATTACTGTAGTTGGGATTTTACTTGCCAGATTAATCTGAAATAATAGAATAATCCCATAAAAGTAAATCTGAATGAGTAAATCTGTGGAGGCAAAAACATTTTTGCCTCCAAAAGTTCATTTCTGATCATTTAATCATTTAAAGATGAATATTTGTGTCCATACTTGGTCCATATCACTATATTACAACAAGAGCCATTTTTACCTCTTCTTTTCATTTCCTAGTGAAATCCAGATACACTTTTTCTTCTCACATTATTTGTTCCAGTTTGTATTTATGTTGGCAGTATGATCGTTGTAGGCAATTTCAGATTTTGTTTTGCTTGGCAGTCGTTCAGGTGAGGTGAGAGCTACTGAGAATTTGAGAAACAGGCAGGTAGATCACACGAGTGCTTTGTAACGTACCCATTGGAATGGAAAGATAAATGGACCAAGCTGGCATTGTGGGGTGATGGTTTGGTCATTAAAGCCATCTTTATGAATATGACGAAATGATTCTAATGAGGCTCTTTTTTCCTGTTTTGGTTAAAGTTTTTTTATGTATTTGGACCGAATCCTGCTGATCTAGCATGGTTAAGGAACAATCATGGCGCTGGAATTAATGGTGTGTTTGCACAGTGGGACTGCAAGGTCTTTGCTGTAGCATGGCCTCCACGGAGATGAACAAACATTTACCTGCACGATTATTTTCCCACACGTTTTGTGGAGGCCAGATGTGCAGAAACGGTGCAGAAACTTTTCGGGAAACTTCACACGTTTTCTATGCCTGTCAATTTGTGGCTTACACAACCTGAAAAAAAAGGGCTGGATTAGACAGAGATGGGGCGCAGCTTTCATGTTAGCAGGATGAATTGGCTTCTTGTCAAGTTGACGTGCCTGACATTAGCCACATATAAGGAGGATTACTTTGTAAACATGATAATAACACAGTAGCTTCCGCTGGCTTTAAATCTGCTTTATTACACTGATTTCCTGGGGGTGAAATTTCTCACCGTAATTTCTTTCATTCCTCACCAGGATCACGCCAACCAATTTAGCAGCACCTTAAAATATAAAAACAAACATGCAATTTAGTTGGAGATTTTTTTCTGGTCTAAAAAAGGAGTTATTTTTAACTAAAATGTTATTTTTTAAATGCAAACTGACTCAAAAAAATGTGCAAATAACTTTTTTATTTTCTAGTTGATACAAAATAAGAGATAAAAATGAGCCAATGGAGTAAAAATAGAGCAAAAAAAACTTACAAAAGACCCGAAAAAGAGAAAAAAAGAAGATTAGAAAAATATTTGAAGGCAAATTGAAATTAATGAGCTTATTTTTGGGATTAAACTTCAATAAACCCCCTTCTCACTTAGCGAATTGGTGGTCATTGACGAGTAAAATTTGGGATCGGCGAGGCCTTTGGGTGAACGCCACAGTTTATTCATGCTGTTTTGCACGATGATAATGTGGTTACTTTGCTCTTGTTTATTTAGGTCGTGTGATGTGGTTTCAGGTATTTCCCTCGTTCTCCTCTGAGCCATGGAGATTGAGACTAACACAAGTGTGTAGGTGTTGTCAGACAAGACATGGGATGTTACTGAGTGGCTTGGGTTTGCTCCACAGGCTAAAAGAACGTCCTGGTCCTCGTTTAGCCTTCCAGTAAATGATGCGTGTGATTGTAGCAAATGAAGCGTGACCACCGCCTGTTTCTACTGATTTCCTCACCTTTGCAGTTATTTCTGGGATAGTTTTTTAGTTTCGTACAACAGAGTTTGGCCCACTGAACAAAAGAAGATACCGAAGACTTTGAAGTGATTTATTATCTGCTTGAAAAGGCTCCTAAAGCTGCCGAGGTGACTGACGTGTCAACCAAACCTCGCTGCTCCACACCAGCTGCATTGTGTCCAGGGTGTGGCCCCCGCTGACTACAGCTGCTGTCATAGAGGGGATTTAGTTAGTTTTTTTCCTACATGCACACTCAACGCTACCCACCTATGACACATCTGCTTGGTGGACGTAACACACCCGTGTAAGCAAACACCAACACGATACCGGCATAGAAAGCCTCGCAGCCGTGACGACTACTGTTTCACTCGTTTTATTTCCGGGCTTTTTTACCTCTCGCTGCTTGAGGAAACGACAGAGAAACCTTGCCTGTAGCGCCGCATCACTGACATTCTGATCATTCCTCCTGTTTTAACTCTTTCCCATTGGCTCTCTCTTTGCTTTAAAACAAAAAATCCACTTGAGGTGGGATAAATTCCAGCTGCTGTACGAACGAGGTGACTGAAATATTTGTTCGATTAGTCAGAGAGAGAACAGAGATGATTCACTGAGATGTTTAGATTCATCCACGCGATGTCACAGATAATAAAAAGGATAAAAAAATCACTTTGGAGCAAGAAGTACTTACATTTTTCTACGTGTGTGTAACTGTTATATAAACATCTGGAGTCACCTGATTATCAGGAATTATATCTCTGAACTGATCTAATTAGTTGTGAAATATGTCTCTGAAAAGAGAATACATTTAAGAAATTGAATACAAAGTAGAAACAGCTTTTGATTGTACGTGTCGCAGTTTTTCAACGTTGAGTAATTTACGAGCTTTCCCGGTCCGAATTTGGATACTGTTCAGATGTCAGGTTCATCATGGCCACTAATTTTGTTCTCCGCCACACTAACATTCTAACATGAGCACTTGTTTTTGCAGCATGCATGCGCTCTGCTTGTGCTCGGTCCCAACAAGGAGTGCCACAAATATGTAAATACAAAAAAATGAGGATATTAAAAAAATTGCGCTAGCTTTCCTTACTTGATATGTTTTACACTGTATTTATGGCCTGAAACAAAATTTACACTGTGCCGTGCACGCACCCAATAAGCGGTCCAAAGACAGAGGAGAAGGAGAAATTCACAATCTCAAAAACAGATGTGAAACTGAATTATTCTATCAAAAAATATGTATTTTTACAACCCTTTTTCAAACAAAATGAATAGAGAAGTTCCGTTCTGTCCGTTCCGTCATCTTCTGCTTGTTCCGGGCCCGTGTCGCGGGGGCAACAGCCTCAAACGGGCAGCCCAAATGATTAATTACACAATCAGAAATAAATAAGAATAATTTCCTCAATTAAACCGAATGGATTTGTATTTTTACGTTTTTCATGTACATAACTCAGTCACCTCGTTGGTGCCAGTAAACTAGCATTTAGCTTAACATCGCGCAAGCGCTGGAATCCAAATAAAATTTAATTTAGGAACGGCCAAATAATGACATGTTTTGCCCGTTTAGAGACTGGCTTTTAAAGTGTAATAATGACACGAAAAAAAAAAGCGGTTATCGCTAACCTAATTTAAAAAAGGGGGAAATATATAGTGCAGACGAAGAGCACTGAGCGACCTCGGAGCGACAATTCCTTCACATCTAAAAATTCCCCTTCCTCATTTGTTTTTATTCGTGTGTAATTAGTCACGTTGCCATGTTTAAACGTGCTAAACATGGAAGTGTTTGGTGGTTTCTATATTCATCTCTGTTTGGATCCTGATGCTTACATGGTGCAAAGCCAAATGCTAAGTTAGTGCTGGTGTTCTTCAAAGTTACTTCAACATATTAGAAGCTTGTGCATAAACTTTTAAATATATTTTAGGTACCTTCACATAAAAATGGTTTTGTCTTTCGAGATTAAGCGGAAGCAAAACTGGTGCTCAAAAGCACATTATGCTTGTGTTGGATTTTGGGCAAAATCTGTGGCCTAGTAACCTAGCAGTGGGTCTAGAACAGACACGGGCAACATGCGCCCCGTTAAACGTCTTAATCCGGCCCGCCGAACTAGAAAAAAAAAACAAACAAACAAAAAAAACCATGTTAGTTTGATTTTTCCTGCAATTCTGATGTTTGTCACTAGATGGCGCCAAAAATACAACAACACTGCTCCCATTAAAATGCGTGTGTCTCTGTGATGCGCAAAGTCATCGGGCCCAATACATGCACGTAAACAAGCGTGTTAGATGTTAAAACAAGCAAAATGTTACATCAAGCGCTTAGATTTCAAACCTAGCACCGCGAAATGCATGTTTTTAAGCGCTATCGCACTAGATTTCAGACCTCGCACCGCTAAAGGCACGTTTTTAAATCTAGATTTCAAACCTAGCGCAGCTACATTTGAAATTTAATGCTCTTGATGTAACATTTAACGCGCTTGTTTAAAATTTAGCGCCATTCTATCGGTCTAATCTAGAGGTTACCAAAGCATGCCATCCATCTGCTCCTGTTACCAGGGGCGAATCCAGGATTTTCTAAATGGGGGCAGAGGGGCACAAAACAAGCACCTGTGGTGCTCACCAGTAAGAGGGGTCTAGGGGCATCCCCCACAGAACCGTTTTGAAAAGTCATTTTTCCGCATTTTGGTGCATATTTTAACCAAAGTTTATAAAAATTAAAGTAATAAAACCACTTTTTAAGTGGACCTGAGGGGTGGAGGCATGCCCCTCCCTCTCCCCCCTCTGGTTTCGGCCCACTTGTCAAATGTTAGAACTCGCTGCAAATTTCTCAAACATGTAAGAATAAAATAGAAAATCCCTTTTTGTTTGTTTTAGATGTCAAAAAATCCTTCAAACGTGTTTTAAACTTTCGTAAAGTTGATTTTACTCAAAATTCTCTTTTATAACAAATATTTGACACATTTAAGGCACTTTTTTTATTTCCATGTACGTAAATACATTCTTGATTTTTTTAGGGTTTTATTTTGTCAGTAAAAAATTGCCAGAAATATTTGCTCTGTTATTTTTGCTGCAAAGAGGTTAAAGTTGCTGCTTTTGTGAGTCGAAATCTGCAGGTTCCAGCAGGCCGAGTGTTTACAGTATGAATCGCTCTGAAACTGTACATCTGGCAGGTGAAAAGCTGCTTTTCCAAGAGGGAAAAAAACTGAGATTAGAAGAAACCTGAGGTTTATCTTACCGCTGCGTGGGGAGTCTGTCTTTACTTGTTGGTGTGTTTTAGATTGCCAGACATTTACAGAAACTATCGGATTATTAAATCTTAGAAAAGCTTTGTAAATCTTGTTTTCCTTTGGTTGTTGAAGATTCTTGCTCGTGCACGTACTTAACAGGTTGTCAGTGTCTCTGTGAAAAGGCCAACAAACCTCCAATGTTGATTGTTTAAGTTTACATGAAAAAAAAAAGGCAAACCTCTTTGTGTTTGCGTCTCATTTTCCATTCATTCTGCCAAGAAAACAAACCTCAGCAGTTAGAGTTTTCTGCTCATAAATATTTGGGGCCACCAGTAAATCTACCATGTTTTCTGTTTTAAGAGAACCTTTTAACTAAAAAAAGATACATTCATAACATTTTCTCCTCTATTTTATACAGCTGATACGTCTTGGGAGTGATGCACTGGCTTCCCCTGGTTGCCATGGTGATTGCCTCGGCCCTGCCCTTCCCTCACAACCCAGCATCCAGTGCTGTCGTCATGACTAACCAGCCTGGCTCTGACCCGGCGTTTCCTCCCGTGGACTACAGAGGAAATGCCTCCCGAAAGGACAACAACATGGCGACCGCTGGTCAGCATGACAAACACAACCTCCAAAAGGATTATGAAGAGATGTCCAATTTTAATCTGGAAAATCATGTAATCCACCATGATGAAATAGGCGTCCGATCAGATGCTCCTGCTGCAGGAGAGGAGCTCAAGACTGAAAATGTTTCTGAGGATAACTCCTTAGATAAAGACCTAAAAACTAACGGTAAAAGCGGACGAGGTAACCCCAAACCCGTAAAAACTTCTAATGACCCATCTTCAAAGGTTTCTTTTGGGCAAAACCGTGATTTCATCACTACCTCCGGTACATTAGCAAGTCAAAGAGGACCAGAATCCTCAGAACTTTTGAGAGAAACTTCAACAATCAGGACAATGGATTCTAGTCCAACAGAGGAGGATCCGACCGCGGAGGCTGAGCAAAGGGTGAGATTGGACACCATGTTGGGGGGAGACGAGCTTTTTTTGAACACACATCCTCGAATTTTGTTTTCCCCTTCCACTTCACCCCCTGAACACCCACCCTTACTGCTCATGTTGGAGAGCAGTCTGCCAGAGGAAGACGATGAGCAAGAGGAAATGGACGGGCGCATCGAAGGCCACGGTGATCGCGCAATCGACCGTGGTAGCACGCCGAGCTGGTCGAGCACTAAAGAGGCCGCCCATCCCGTCAGAAGAGACAAACGCTCACACAACATGGACAATCGGCGAGGGGAGAAATCGGTATGCGAGTCGGAAAACGTCTGGGTGACTGATAAGGAGAAGGCCATCGACTCGCGCGGGCTCGAGGTCACCATCCTGAAGGAAATCCAAACGCAGACCGGTCCTGTGAAGCAGTACTTCTACGAGACGCGGTGTCGGCAGCCGGAGGTGCCAAGCAATGGAAACAGGACAAAAGGGGCGGTAGCGAAACCTGGGGCCACCGGGGTGGCCGGGGCCAGCTGCCTGGGCGTGGATAAAAGACAATGGCTGAGCAAGTGCATAGTTAGACAGTCCTACGTCCGAGCGCTCACCAAAGACAAGAAGAACAAAATCGGATGGAGGTGGATCCGAATAGACTCGTCGTGCGCGTGCGTGCTGCTGTCCATAGCAAAGAAGAGCGAAACCAATAGGGGTACAGGCTGAGCCGAGGGAAAGAGCCCTCCCTTCATCGCAGAGACCTCAACTCTAGATGTTAGGAAAAAAACCTTCCAATAAGAAGTACTGTGTTTTGTATGAGCTATCTTTCATAATCTAAGTTATTTTTGATTAGTATGTACGCATATGTATAACTTTGATATTAATATATTCCTTTGTATATGTGTGTAACGTGACACCAGTATACCTTTATATATGAAGCTGTGTATATCAGTGTGTATTTAAAGAAGACGTCTTCATGCAGTAGTCCGCTCTCCTTTGCCTGATGATAATTCCAGCCTTTCCTCCTCTTTGGATGTAAAAGAAAGGAGCGCCACCTACTGAGGATTATTGTCACTGCTCTACAGTAGAGACATTTTCTCAAAACATTAACAGCCTCATTAAGGATATTCTGCTAATTATGCTTCACAAAGACACAGCCATGTGATTTGTAACCGATAAGATCAGCTGCTTTGTTTTATTTGACCTGCAAAATGTGGTAATAAAAGAATTTTTGTGATAATTTATTTCATGTATGAACATGCGAAATTAGTTTCAATCGACACACTGGGAAACATGTTGTAATCTGCAAGGGAAAATATGGGAAGGAAAAATTATTATGACAACTCAGGAGGAAATATTCATAAATTATAGACAGGTAGATCTATGACAAAGAAAAATACAAGGTCAGAGACATTTGGGGGTGGTAAAAAAAAAAAGCACAATAAAGATTTAAGACAGAAAAATTCTAAAAAAAATAAAAAAAAAAAGCTTAATAAAAAGTTGTTTCATTAAACAAATATTGACTTTAATGAACAAGAATTACATGCTTGAAAAAAATTGTTTTAAATTAATGGTTTATTTTGTTTATCAAATTCTTTTGGGTCAAAAGAGAAATGGATTATTGCAATGAAATAGTATCAGTCTATGAGGGGGGGGGGACGGTGGCTCAGTGGTTAGAGCAGTCACTCGCGGACTGAAAGTTAACCGGAAATTCACAGGTTCGCATCCCATTGATTTCAAGCCTAGGGTCCTTGGAGAAGACACCTAACCCCCTGTTTCTCCCACCATTGGTGCCATCATAGGTGGCAGCCTGCTGCGGTGTAATGCAGCACATTTGTAGTTTTGGGGTTTTATTTTGAAAAATGCATTATTATTATTATTATTATTATTATTATTAATTGTAGGATGTGAGACATTTTAAACACATTCACCTTCCTAAATTCTCCAGAAGTCTTAAACGTTCCAACATATTTGATCATCTACAAATATCTTGATTCCTTTTTTATTTTCTAAAATGTTCCAACACAATTTTAGATAAATTTGATCTCTTTTTTGGCTGTTTTTCTATTTTTTTTATTGTCTTACATTTTGTCAAATAAAAGCAAATAGACATCATATTTTTATATTTATTTTAATTAACAATTAAAAATGACTGACTTCCAAAATTGTGCATTATGGGACCCGAAGTCCCGAATGCAACTGGAAGTTTGCATCCCACCGAGTGCACGTCTAGGGTCCTTGGAGAAGACACCTAACACCCCGTTTCTCCCACCATTGGCGCCGTCGTGGCAGCCTGCTACAGTGTAGGAGTGCAGCACACACATTTTGGATAAATAGAGTGAGTAAAAATAAAAAAAAAAAAAAAATTTTGATAGAGACCATAGATAGATCATCATTCACACTCCATACATTGTTCATTTGCAATGAGACTGCTGACATTTAATAATTCCGAGGCAATCCATTTGTATGTGTAAATACGGGGGAGACGGTGGCCGCGTGGTTAGAGCGTTCGCCCGCGGACCGAAAGGTCGCGGGTTCGCGTCCCACGGAGAGCACGTCTAGGGTCCTTGGAGAAGACGCTTAAACCCCTCTTCTCCCACCATTGGCGCCGTTGAAGGGCAGCCTGCTGCGGTGTAAGGAGTGCAGCAAACAAATTTCCCCAGTGAGGGATGAATACAGTAATTCATTATTTATTTATTATTAAATACATATGATACATCTTAGGGGTACGGTTCTCTACTTACCTCGGTGTTGAGGTTATGGTTTGGTTCATTTTCAGTATTAGAACAAAAAACTTTTTATGAAAGCAAAGTGATCTAAATTAGTAGGTACAGGGTGTATGAATGTCAACTTTATTCAGAATTGTGTCAATGTAGTTTTCAGATTGTCATGATGTGGAGCTGAGGCCAAAATATATCCTTGACACAACAGACAGGCTCAGATAAAAAATCACAAAGCAGATTTATTAGATTGATAAAAAGTCCAAATAAAGCAGACAGCAACAGATAAACTAGGAAGGTTCTAACGTAGGAGCTGGAGCCAAAACTGGATAACAGATCAAGCATGGTAAACAGATGATCTGGCAAAGAGTGTGTGAAAAACTGATCCATTTATGCTCCAGCAGATGAGTAGATTAGTTTCAGGTGTGACTAGTTGCATACACACAGACAAGAGGGAGGGGAGAAACAGGACACAGAGGGGTAACAGACTACTCTCATGACACAGATATTCTCACTTCTGGGCATCATCCTAACCCTAACCCAATCTGGCTTTAGAGGGGGATGTCACTTTTTTTTTGCTGAGTTTTATTTTCCACAAAAAAAAAAAAATCACCTCATAACTGCTAAAAAGCATCAGATGCTAACCCCAACCTCCCAGATTAGGTCGTCCCAGCTCTCAGGCGGTATCTCACTTCTATGTAAACTGCTCTAAATTCAGAAGCTGATATGCAATATAAACGTTCAATTTTTACAAAATATGCTCATAGGAGATGTCACTCTCCCCGGTGATTTGTGGTGCAAAATCTCCCGTTTGGGAACACTTGGGCTACCTGATTAAAGACCGAGACCAGGAAGATAGATTGATAAAGTGGAGATGGGTTGCCAACGCTCGCTGTTCAGCTATGGCTAGTTAGTTTTATGGCAGCAAGACAAATATGCTTATTCACGTGAATTGGCACCAAACCAGAATAAGTACGATAGCAACTATTACAGAAAAAAACCTGTACAATACAGATGGTCAGCATTCAAGCGGCCTGACCCTGCCAATTCAGATCAGGCCAAAGCTACACCAGCATCCATTGGAGTGTTTATAGCTTTGAATCTTACGTCATTTTTTGTCAAACTGTTAGTGCTGATATTTGTTTTGTTGACTGTTTACAAGGATTTTTAAAAGAAATGGTACATTTGTTGCTTATTTGAGAGTATTTTATACTTTTTCCTGAGGTATAGTGTCTGTTCCAATGTTGTAGCAAAAAGTAACTGAATTATGACCTCAAAAATACCCAAAATGTACCCAAACTCTTACACCCCCAATATACATATAAATATCTTTGGATATCTATAGTTTGATGTCTATTGATATAGACATATCAATAGACATTGATATAGACATCAAACTAATAAAGTTTGATGTCTACTTCACTGGCCACTTTATTAGGTACACCATGCTAGTAATGGGTTGGACCCCCTTTTGCCTTCAGAACTGCCTCAATTCTTTGTGGCATAGATTCAACAAGGTGCTGGAAGCATTCCTCAGAGAGTTTGGTCCATATTGACATGATGGCATCACACAGTTGCCGCAGATTTGTCAGCTGGACAACCATGATGCGAATCTTCCGTTCCACCACTTCCCAAAAATGCTACATTGGATTGAGATCTGGTGACTGTGGAGGCCATTTGAGTATAGTGAGCTCATTGTCATGGTCAAGAAACCAGTCAGAGATAATTCCAGCTTTATGACATGGCGCATTATCCTGTTGAAAGTAGCCATCAGAATTTGGGTACATTGTGGTCATGAAGGGATGGACATAATCAGCAATAAAACTCAGGTAGGTTGTGGCGTTTCAACGACGCTCAATTGGTACCAAGGGGCCCAAAGAGTACCAAGAAAATATTCCCCACACTGTAACCCTACTATCACCAGCCTGAACTGTTGATACAAGGCAGGATGGATCCATGCTTTTGTGTTGTTGAAGTCAAATTCTGACCCTACCATTCGAATGTCGCAGCAGAAATCGAGACTCTTTAGACCAGGCAACGTTTTTCCAATCTTCTATTTGTCCAATTTCAATGAGCTTGTGCAAATTGTTGCCTCAGTTTCCTGTTCTTAGCTGAAAGGAGTGGCTAAAGCCTCAAAGTTCAACGTACTGTGCGTTCAAAGATGCTCTTCTGCCTACCTTGGTTGTAAAGGGTGGTTATTTGAGTCACTGTTGCCTTGCGAAACAGTCTGGCAATTCTCGTCTGCCCTCTGGCATTAACAAGGCATAACAGGCCCACAGAACTGCCGCTCACTGGATATTTTTATCTTTTTCAGACCATTCTCTGCAAATCCTAGAGATGGTTGTGCGTGAAAATCCCAGTAGATCAGGAGTTTCTGAAATACTCGGACCAGCCCTTTTGGCACCAACAACCATGCCACGTTCAAAGACACTGAAAGCACCTTTCTTCCCCATACTGGTGCCGCCCGGCTGATGGGCCTTGGTCAGACTTGGACTGACACCAATCACGTTCTTTACTTTGAACTGCTGGAGATTCTCTTGACCATATCTATGTGCCTAAATGCAACGAGTTGCCGCCATTTGATTGGCTGATTAGAAATTAAGTGTTAACAAGCAGTTGGACAGGTGTACCTAATAAAGTGGCCGGTGAATATATATATATATATATATACACTCACTGGCCACTTTATTAGGTACACCTGTCCAACTGCTTGTTAACACTTAAATCCTAATCAGCCAATCACATGGCGGCAACTCAGTGCATTTAGGCATGTAGACATGGTCAAGACAATCTCCAGCTATTCAAACCGAGCATCAGTATGGGGAAGAAAGGTGATTTGAGTGACTTTGAACGTGGCATGGTTGTTGGTGCCAGAAGAGCTGGTCTGAGTATTTCAGAAACTGCTGATCTACTGGGATTTTCACGCACAACCATCTCTAGGGTTTACCGAGAATGGTCCGAAAAAGAAAAAATATCCAGTGAGCGGCAGTTCTGTGGGCGGAAATGCCTTGTTGATGCCAGAGGTCAGAGGAGAATGGCCAGACTGGTTCGGGCTGATAGAAAGGCAACAGTGACTCAAATAAGCACCCGTTACAACCAAGGTAGGCAGGAGAGCATCTCTGAACGCACAGTACGTCGAACTTTGAGGCGGATGGGCTTTAGCAGCAGAAGACCACACCGGGTGCCACTCCTTTCAGCTAAGAACAGGAAACTGAGGCTTCAATTTGCACAAGCTCATCGAAATTGGACAATAGAAGATTGGAAAAACGTTGCCTGGTCTGATGAGTCTCGATTTCTGCTGCGACATTCGGATGGTAGGGTCAGAATTTGGCGTCAACAACATGAAAGCATGGATCCATCCTGCCTTGTATCAACGGTTCAGGCTGGTGGTGGTGGTGTAATGGTGTGGGGAATATTTTCTTGGCACTCTTTGGGCCCCTTGGTACCAATTGAGCATCGTTACAACGCCACAGCCTACCTGAGTATTGTTGCTGACCATGTCCATCCTTTTATGACCACAATGTACCCAACTTCTAATGGCTACTTTAGCAGGATAATGCACCATGTCATAAAGCTGGAATCATCTCAGACTGGTTTCTTGAACATGACAGTGAGTTCACTCTACTCAAATGGCCTCCACAGTCACCAGATCTCAATCCAATAGAGCATCTTTGGGATGTGGTGGAACGGGAGATTTGCAACATGGATGTGCAGCCGACAAATCTGCGGCAACTGTGTGATGCCATCATGTCAATATGGACCAAACTCTCTGAGGAATGCTTCCAGCACCTTGTTGAATCTATGCCACGAAGAATTGAGGCAGTTCTGAAGGCAAAAGGGGGTCCAACCCGTTACTAGCATGGTGTACCTAATAAAGTGGCCGGTGAGTGTATATGTTGTATATATAAATATTCACCGGCCTAATAAAGTGGCCGGTGAATATATATATCGGGGGCGTGCAGGTCGGATAGCAGCTGACCCTTCCCACCCTGGACATGGACTTTTTGAGCGACTCCCCTCGGGCAGGAGGCTCCGGTCCATTCAGACCAGAACGTCCCGCCCAAAAAACAGCTTCTTCCCTTCTGCCGTTAGTCTAATTAATACTTTATAACCTGAACCCCACATCTCTTAGTCACTTTATAACCTGGATCCCCACATCTCTCAGTCACCTCCCTCTTGTCACTTTACTATCTTTATTATTTTTTATTATTTTCTATGACATTGCACTACTTTTCTTTTTCTTTCTGAGCACTCTATTTTGTTAAAATTATTTTTATTTATTTTATTTTTTATTATTTTTATCTTATATTATTGCACACCTGTATCAAAGCAAGTTCCTAGTCTCTGATATTCTCATTGACATGGCAATAAAAGCATTCTGATTCTGATATCAAAGTGAGGTCACACAGAAAAGAGATAAAGAAGGTGGAAGATTTTAAGTATCTAGGAACAACAGTCCAGAGCAATGGAGAGTGTGGAAAAGAGGTGAAGAAGCATGTGCAGGCAGGCTGGTTCGGGTGGAGAAAAGTATCAGGTGTGATGTGTGATAGAAGAGTTTCAGCTAGAATGAAAAGGAAAGTGTACAAAACCGTGGTGAGAGCGGCCATGCTGATTGGTCTAGAAACAGTAGCACTGAAGAAAAGACAGGAAGCAGAGATGGAGGTAGCAGAGATGAAGATGCTGAGGATCTCTCTGGGAGTGACCAGGATGGACAGGATCAGAGGAACAGCACATGTTAAAGGTTTTGGGGAAAAAGTTCGAGAGGCAAGACTGAGATGGTTTGGACATGTACAGAGGAGAGAGAGAGAGTACATAGGAAGAAGGATGCTGGATTTGGAACCACCAGGAAAGAGGCCTAGAGGAAGACCAAAGAGGAGGTTCATGGACGCAGTGAATGAAGACATGAAAATAGTTGGTGTGACCAAAGAAGATGCAGTAGATAGGGTTAGATGGAAGAAACTGACATGCTGTGGCGCCCGCTGAAGGGAAATGCCGAAAGAAGAAGAAAAAGAATAAAGAACATACCTATCTATAACTTTAAGTTTCAAGAAAAACTCAAGAAAATTTCCAATGATCAAGCAGGTCCACATGGATTGCTTTATTTTATTTTTTTACATCACCATTTCCATCCTTTTTTTTTTTTTTTTTATTTACCAGATATTTTCAATTTAATATGACTATCACTTCAATCATGGAAATCTGTTGAATCATTGCACAATTTGTCCTCCAAATGTACACATACAGTAGCGTATTTGACTGGTTTTTTTTTTAAATGTTTCATATTTACTAGTTCGAATGAAGAACGAACAGAACATGTACATACATTTATCCAATACATAGCTGAAGAAAATAAATAGTTATAGTAAAAAATAAGAAATACAACTGAAAAAAATACACACATTTTACAAATTGATTCCCCAGGCTCTCCCTCTCAACCCTGTCCCCACCACCCCAAAGATTTATCATACAGATGTATTTATTTTTTTCTTTAACTTTTTTTTTTTTTCAATCTTCACTACCAAAAAAAATGTTTGTTTTTTTTTTTTTTTTTTTTTAGGTCATTGTCATTTTATGTGACATGCATCGTAAACACAGAGGCTAAAGGTTTTGTTTCCTGGGCTTCCATCTTTGCTGCCTGATGGTAATCAAACCCCCCCAGAGAGCTCCTGGTTTCGGTTATGGCTTGTGTGTGCAGTAAAATGACCGGTTTCTCTTCTATCCTTCCTGCCTTGAAACTGCTGTTTCACCTCTCCGTCTGATCAGGGTTAACCACGACCCTGAGATGATGACTTTGTCGAGGTCTTAGGAGGAGTTTGGATCTGGATTTAGTGTCTTTCTGTTTCTGTTTCTTTCACTCCGTGAAAACAGCCTGACCTCTCTGTATTTGGAAGCGTACACTCCCCAGTGGGAGGGTACTATTTTGCTTCAATCAACTACTACCTTCTGGTCAGAACTGGATGTGACGGATGCGACAAATCCCATCAGCACCAGGGCGACCCGGTCATAAAACTTTATAAACATTTTCTTTGTTCCATCTTTGAATTCTTAGTTCCAAGAATTGTTGCGAACAGACTATACAACTTGGTTGAACTCCATGCTTAGCTACCAAGCCAGAAAAAAATGCTTTTACGTTTAACGCCATCCGGGAGGAGCTCGGTGTCGAGCCGCTTCTCCTCCAGGTCGAGAGGAGCCAGATGGGGTGGTTTGGGCATCTGGTCAGAATACCCCCCGAGCGCCTCGCGGGCGGGGTGTTTCGGGCACGTCTTACCGGGAGGAGACCAAGGGGCATACCCCGGACCCGCTGGAGAGACTATGTCTCACAGCTGGCCGGGGAACGACTTGGGATCCTTCCAGGTGAGCTGGATGATGCAGCCGGGGAGAGAGAGGCCTGGGCTGCCCGCTTGAGGCTGTTGCCCCCGCAACCCGACCCGACGGACGGACGTTTAACGCCATAGCGTCATCTCGATTCACCGATTGGGCGGCCAATTGCAGTGGCTTTCAACTGTAAGCTAATTCGTGCGGTACCTGACCGAGTAACGAGTCAAATTAAATTGCGAGAAGGCACTGAGTGGCGCCAGCCTGGCTAGTGTCTCGCATTATCAGACATAAAACGTATTATACATCATTTATTAGTGATTATAAGCTGCTAATAATAAATTTATTCATATCTTTGGGTTACAAGATTGTAAAAAGTTTTTCTTTTTTCCCACCAAGAAAAAAAAAATCACTTCTATTCTATATTTTCAAAAAAAATATCCACTTAATTTAAACTCTAAGCAACCTTTTAGGTTACTAATAATTTTTTTTCTGAATGTCACTTTTTAAAGGAAATAAATGATTATCAATTATTTGACTGGGAATAAATATTCATCTAGATTTTAAAAGCCAATTTAAGCTATTTTGTGCTACTTTATGGGTTGAAAATTGCATATTTTGAAGTTAAAATATTCTAAATTTCTGCATATAGGTCTTGATTAAACCAGATTATGGTCATCTAGATAATTAATCAGCTTTGAAATGTTCTTAGAAAGTTTATTTTATTGTGCTGAACATTTCATTCATTATGTAAGTGCCTGTTTTGTGTTTCTAAGACTAAAAAAAGACAGAAAGCTAGATCTGTACCACCTCCAACAATTAATTTGGGTGATAAAGTCCGTGAACACAAAGCCTGTGTGACCTCGCTCCGCCTCATCTCATCTCGCTTTGATCTCCGTAACAAACTCCCTTTTAAAGAGATTACTCAGCCTATCATCTTTCCATGTGCCGATGGACAAAGCATGAGGAGGCTTCCTCTGATGTGGTCTTCTTAAATGGTGGTCTGAATTTGGACATGTTTAACACCCACCTACTAAGACACTGGACACCCATGACAGGACTTTAGAAGCCGACAATAGATCCACAATGGCTGACACTAGACACCAACCGTCTCTTTGAGCATCAAGAGGAAAACCGATGTTGTTTCTGACAGCTTTATCCATCAATCCATATCACTTTAGATCTCCCCCCACTCTTTTAGAGTGAAGTTTTAACTTGTAGCCTAACCCTCCCAATCGCTCCACCTTGTTGAACAGATGTTGTGAAGGAGGGGTGTCAAAAACAAGGCCTGAGGACCAGATCCAGACCACAAAAATGGTTTCATATGACCCCGACTTCAAGAAAGGAAAAGCCAAAAGATTTTTAAAGAAAATGTAAATCCAAAAAAATTTTGTTGTATTGACTCTTATTCATCAAAGTTGTGCACAAACTTCTTTAATTTGAGAACACACCGGTAAGGGTATTGCATTAATGACGAGATGGTACCTGTTCATTTTAGACGTGTGCTAGATATATGTTCTTGGTAAATGTGGTGTAAAAATTTTAATGAACACATTAAAAAATATTCAGATCCATGCTCAGTCGCACCCTCGTTCCTCAACATGAAAGAAGATGAGAAATAAGACGAATTTCACTGACTGATACTACACCTTTAATGGATGATCACTTTTTGGCAGATAGTCACCAGTATTCTACCCTAACCCTAACCCAAGTGATCAGCCTGTAAACACAGTTTTTTCAACCCTCGAACCTGCACGAGTTAATCACTTGGGTTAATCCTAACCCAAGTGATCAGCCTGTAAACACAGTTTTTTCAACTCTCGAACCTGCATAATTTTTTTTTTTTTTAAACTGGAACATCTTTCAGAGATGGACATTGTTAGAAAATAATGGACACCCTGCGGCCAATCGAAATCGATTATTCTCTAAGACCCATCGTACCAATTAAAATAAGAACTAATTATTTTTTAACAGTAAAAAGTAATCTTATTACTTTTGAATCTCATTCTATTCATCAAAATGTTAAACACTAAATTCTAAAAATGCTCGACATTTAAATTGTGTTTTTCTATTGAATATGTTTTATCATATTTGCATTTGCATAAAATTATATGCAGGTTTAGGTTTGTAGAAAAAAAAAAGGTTTGTATCTCACACACCAGCAAGTCACCATGCGCCACACCAGGTCTGACCAGGTGTATTTCCTTTGATTCGGCCAAGAATATTTTTTTATTACACCGATATTAATTTCCGACTGCAAATTCCAGTTTAAAAATATGTTGTGGTCCATCTATATAAGAGGGAGGGTAGCATATCGGTCCAGATTGTAATTTCCAGTTTTATTGTCATTACCATGCTAATTTGATTTTGATGCATAATATTACACATAATATTTATAAAATTACACATAATATTTATAATATTACACATAATATGTATAATATTACACATAATGTTATGATATTACATATAATATTATGATTATTGCACATAATATTATGATTATTATACATAATATTATGCATAATGTTATGCATAATATATGATATTATACATAATATTGTGCATAATATTACGATTATTATACATAATATTATGCATAATATTACACATAATATTATGCATAATATTGTGCTATTATACATAATATTATGATATTACACATATTATAATATTTATAATATTTACAAATATTACAATGTTAATATTACATAATAACATTGTAATATGATATTATAATATAATACACAATATTTACACAACTTGTCGATTGAGCACAGCAATATGTGCACTCCTGTTGTTTAAATCATCTGGAGGAATGCATATTTTTCATCGTATATTTCCGACACACACAAATTTTACTACACAACTTTGATCAATAAGGGCCATTCTATTTTGCAACAAAAGTTTTGTTGTTTTGTTTTGTCTTCTGAACTGCTTATCCTAGACGGGGTTGCGGGGGGTGAATTGTTTAAAGTTGTTCATGTCGGGAGTGAGGCTCTGCCAACAAAGCGTGATGTCGCCATCGGTCGTTCATAAATGTAAACAGTAAGAAGATCGCAGTTCTTGGATAATGTGTCAGAAATCGGATAATTGCAAGCTAAGATTGCCTGTTTGTTTTTTTAAAAAACAAAACAAAATAAGCAACAGATCCTTTTCAGTTTCCGTGGGTGAAAACGACAAAATAGTTTGTATCACATAAACTCAAATGAATATTTAATTAGATCCCTGACGATTAGTGTCTGCAAACGAACGCATTAAGCATAGCCTGGTAAAATAACAAAACTAAAAATTTATAGTGAGGAAAACTTTTTTTGCAGTTTTGTTTCTGGTCACACAAAATTAGACGGGGCTGTATTTCGTCCCCTGACCCAATGTGAGTTTGACACCCCTGTTTGTAAGGCGACATCTTTGTTGGAGGAAAAACGGCAACAAGAAGAAAAGCAAAATGAGCCCTGATATTGTAAACTCTGCAGACTGCATGCAAACATCGACCGCCACCCACACTGCACAGTTAACACATACAGAGTTAGAGAAGAGACTAAAAAGGAGAAGACGGAGAGCGAAAACAGCTGATCCCATCCGAGCCTCCAGGTCTGACGGTACATTCATACATTCTTCACGTCACTTCCTCCTTTGATTCTTTTATTGCAGAATGCTCAGACGGATGAATTTAAATGGATATATTCATTGCTTCTTTCTCTCTGGACGAGTGAGAGGTTCCTCTAGTTTAGTCACGGTCGGCACTCTGGGGAGAGAAAAAAAAAATCAGTGCCATGAAAATTCGCCTCCAGCTTTATTTCACCCCTACTTAATACCCCACCAACCATTTTTTTTTAAAGACCTCAGACTCGGTACTAAAAATCCAAACTAACATTGCAAACACCTACATTAAAGAGGCAAAGCACACACGTGGAAGCCATTAGCGGCCAAGCAGAACCTTAAGAAGCCACGAGACAGTTTAATTAGTGGGTTCTCACCTCCACCCCTCAACAGGAGTACGTCCTTACTGAGGCAGATTCACCCCGGGCACCAGAGCTGGCTGCATGAAGACAGAGACAGACGGTTAATGTGCTGATGGTCTGACCTTTCTGGAAACATTAGCAAGCGGAAAGTAGTGTTAAAAGGCTCTACACCTTGTTATTACACCGTTCTCTTCAGAAGGAAATTCCAAACTAATAGATGAGTGGAAAAAAAAGCTGCCATCGTGTGCCCGTGAACATTCTCCATGTTTTCCTCGTGTTGTAGGACAGCCATGCCCAAGCAACCTAGTGGTAACATTTGAAATGTGCTACTAACAACAGAACATGAGCTACTACTGCGGCTGTTCCCAAATTTTTTGAATCGGGGAACACCTTGGCAAGAACTTCCTGGTCAGTCGTTTTTCAATATGTTACATTTAAAACCAACAATATCAGAATGAAACATAGCTGGCTTTTATTTGCTCATTTTATTTTCTACAGGGAGACGAGATTAAGAAGGTGGAAGATTTTAAGTACTTAGGATTGACAGTCCAGAGCAATGGAGAGTGTGGAAAAGAGGTGAAGAAGCGTGTGGAGAAAAGTATCAGATATGACGTGTGATAGAAGAGTTTCAGCTAAAATGAAAGGGAAAGTGTACAAAACTGCATAGAAACGGCATTTCTTGTCGGGACCAAGCATGAGCAGAGCACTAAACCACTTCCTGCTGACGTTAAAATGTGGACATGGCAGAGATCAGAAGGCGTGTGTCCATGATATTTTAAACATTTTGGAAAACTAAATTTAAAAGTTGGGGCTACAAGATGGTGCATTATTTGCACGGTGGCCTCACAGCAAGAAGGTCAGGGTTCAAGTGCCTGTGTATGCTAGAGTTTTCTCCAGGTACTCGGGTTTCTTCCCACCCTCCAAAAACATGCATGATAGGTTGATTGGTTGCTATGAAATTGCAACCAACCTAGGAAGACTGGTGACCTGTTCTGCGTGTACCCTGCCTTTCTCCTGTAATCAGCCAGGATAGACTCCAGTGACTCCATCAGGGATAAGCGAATCGGAAGACAAAACTTAAGTCATTCTATTCTATTATTCTCTCAAAAGGAGAGGCGGAGAAGAAGAAAGCGGGAGGGTTTACCTGTTTGGTTGCTATGGTAACAGTAAACGAGCAAATGAAGCAATCTTTCTTACCTGACTCTGTAAATAAAATAAGTGAATCTCATTCTGAGGATAAATAAATAAGCTGAAGGTTGCTCACCGTCACTCTGAACCTTTCTCAGGGTAACAGAGGGTGTAGAGATGGCTGAGGCACGGAAGTTAGCGGGCAGCGTCTCTGCGGAGTCGGAAGTCACACCACGGAGATCTTTTTCTCTGAACATCTTCCTCCAGGACGGCGAGCGAGTGAAAGTTTTTCCTCCATCCTGACAGAAAGGAACCCATTAATGCATGTGTCTACACTGGAAGAGGAAGCTTTAAAAGAAAAGGAAAAAACGGATGAACATCCTGACCTCATCTGGTCGCCTCTCGGTTCCCATGGAGATGAGGGAGTTGTACTCCTGCTCCAGAAGTTGTCTGGCCTGCAGGAGAAAAGAGATTCAGAGCAGGGAGAGAACGCTTTTCTTCAGTGCCACTGTTTCTAGACCAAACAGCATGGCCGGTCTCACCACGGTTTTGTACACTTTCCCTTTCATTTTATCTGAAACTCTTCTATCACACATCACACCTGATACTTTTCTCCACCCGTTCCAGCCTGCCTGCACATGCCTCTTCACCACTTTTCCACACTCTCCATTGCTCTGGACTGTTGATCCTAAGTACTTAAAATCTTCCACCTTCTTTATCTCTTCTCCCTGTAACCTCACTTTTCCATTTGGATCCCTCTCATTCACACACATGTACTCTGTTTTACTCTGACTAATCTTCATTCCTCTTCTTTCTAGTGCAAACCTCCACCTCTCCAGCTTTTCCTCCACCTGCATTTTCCTCCGACGTGCATAAAACGTGCTTTTAAGTTGGATAAAGTTAGGCTAATGTCCATCTTCCATTGATAGAGTTGTTAAAATAATTTATTCTATAAACAAAATTGAATCAAGAATAAAACGCTCATGTGTATGAGGGCTATCAAAATATTAATAAAAACAATGTCCCAAATGAGGTCATTCACATAAATTTAGTTGAAAATGACAATAAATAAAATAAACCATAAATGCCAGAATTGCAAAGGCGGAAAACTTTTTCATGTATTTTTTTTCAATTTGTTGGACTCTAGCCAATTGGATCAAGAGAAACACGCGGATCCTCAGGCTTAAATGGCGGAAGCTAAAAGCTAAGTTAGTGGTGCCATTTTCTAGAATGAATATATGGTAACAGGAGAGGTATATATAGAATATAGTATATAGAAAGGGAGAGGAAGAAGCTGGACAGAATCATCAAGAGTCCAGTTCTGTTCTAGGCTGCTCCCTGGACTCAGTGTGGGAGGTGGGTGACAGAAGGGTCCTGAAGAGACTGACATTCATGCTGGACAACAAGTCCCACCCCCTGCAGGACACTCTGTCTGCACTAAAAAGCAGCTTCAATGGCAGGCTGCTCCAACCTCGCTGTGTGAAGGAGAGATACAGGAGGTCTTTCCTTCCTTCTGCTGTGAGACTCCACAATGAGCAATTTTAACCATGTGCTCTTTTTGCTATTTCTCATCAGAACTATGCGATAGCTCACTCACTTTGAATGCATGTTTTTGTCTATTTTAACTTTTTTGTTTTGTTTGTGCATACTTGTCGTGACCTTTTTTTCTTCCTGTGCCTGTACTGTTGTGTGTGTTTATTTGTCCAGTGTGGGACAAATAAAAATTTTCTTAATCTTGATATCTTACTGTATTAATTTGTCTAAATTGAATAAATAACACATTAAAAATAAAGATAACAATCATGTGTTCCTCTAAAAGGCTTGATGTACTGCCTGTGGCCCACGGACCATGGTTTGAACACCCTTCCTGTACTGTATTACCTGTGTGTTCTGGTTGGGGATCTGTAGCAGCAGCGCCAAGTCGGTGTAGTCAAATGTGTCATCCAAAGCCAAGAGAGCCCCATGTACACCGCTTTCACGGAGATTATCTCCGTATTCCTTCAGCCCGATGCTCTGTACCCAGCACATTACGCGCTCATTGGACCACACCATCACATCTGGATAAAGAGAAGGTGAACATGAAGGAAACCTCTGGACAGTTCAGTGTGTCAAACTGAGAAAGCAGAAAGACGGACGTTCTGGGAATGTTCTCCATGTGTTTTCCGGAGCCCCAAGGCACAACAGGCAGAAGTTTAGATTTACTGCCAGTATGAGGACATTTTTGTAATTGTTTCCAAGCCAAACTATAAAGTTGTGGTTTATAATCCCATGCTAAGTCAGAAACAAGGGAAACAAAAGCAAATGTGTGGTCCAAACATCTACAAGAAGCGTAAAAAAAAAACAGAAAACAATAAAACGATTTAATCAAGTCAGAAGTAAAATAAATGTGACCACAGTTTGGAAATAATTCCTGTAGTTTTTTATGTCTTTTAAGCCATACCTACTTCTCCAGACCCCCCGAGTTTTGTTGTAACGAACATTGCTCTTATTCTACAGCCTTACATTAACGACCATGAATAAAGATGGAAGGCTTCCATCGTTACACTAATAATGTTAATTACCACATGCCTTAAGCCAAACCAGCATAAATGGTGGGAAACCTGAGGTGCTACCTTTGTTTTGGTGAGCGCTCTCCTCTCGCCTTCTTTCCAGCTCCTTGCGGTCGTAATTGAGCCTCTTCAGGCACATGATGCCATAATGCAAACTGACCCTGCAGGAGGTCAAAGAGTCACAAGGTCAACAAGTTCACCCTTGGAAAGGTTTCCGCTTTCTAATGTTTCAGAAACAATCGACAAGCTAAATAAGTCTTTAAAAACATTTTAAAAACAACCTGGAAACACTTAGTGAAAAAAAAACCCTCATTTATCAAAGGTTGCATATGGCAAGATTTGGGTGCGTAGGCGGTGCTTGAACAAAACAATGTGCTCATCCAGATTTATCAAACGATAAGTGCCCACAAATCACTGTTCTATATCCAAAATCAAATGAGGACTGTCATAGAAATGTAAATAAAAAAACGGATTTTCTGTATCGTTCCTTTGAGCAGCGGGGTTGCAGGAGTCTGTTGCTGAAGCTTCTCTTCAGATGGTCCACAAATTCATGGGGAGGGTGGGAGGGATTTAGCATGATCGATGACATTTTTGCTTTCATTCTGTCCCTCACCACCTCCTCCACGCAGTCAAGGGGTGGGCCAACCACACCTCCAGCTTTTTTTTTACCAGCTTGTTCAGTCTGTTGGCATTCTTTGTTTTTATGCCAGCTCCCCAGGCGGGCACAGCAAAGAACAGGACACTCTCCATGATGGTATGGTAAAACATGGAGAGCATCTTGTTGCAGACGTTGAAGGACCTGAGCTTTCTAAGGTAGTACAGTTTACTTGGCCCTTTTTGGTGGACCAGTTCAATTTATTGTTGATGTAAACACCCAAGAATCTCTAGAACGGGACCATCTCCACAAAAGATCCATCAATACAGACCGGTGATGGTTGGGACCCCCTCCCGCTGAAGTCCACTACCATCTCCTTTGTTTTGGCCATGTTCAGGTGAAGATGGTTCTCCCCACACCATTCAGGCCATTAATAGTTAATGGTCCGAGGAAAAACGGACCATTAACTACTGGGTTAGGATTTGTTTGTAGCTTCACGGACGAAATGTGCTTAGTGTTGTACCAAAAAGGGACTAGCTTTCCAGCCTTCCAACTTGCATCAAAACACCAATGGAAAAAGTGTATTTGATAGTGTCCAATATGGCCCTGCAAAAGATCGATGACTTGTTCGGGGTGTATCATGCCTCTCACCTTAACCAGTCGTGCTAGCCTCTGATACTCCTGAACCCTTAAGTGGAATAAGCAGTATAAAAGATGAATGGGTGTTTCAAGTGTGCAAAAGGACTGTTGAAGACCTCCTCAATTCCACCAGCATGACTTCCGATGAGGAAGCAGGGTCTTTGGAATCCGGGATGGGTCTTCCTATCTCTGGTGCCGAAGTCGCCAAGGTGGTCAAAAAGCTCCGCGGCGGCCGGGTTCCGGGCGTGGATGAGATCTGCCTGGATCTCCTAAGAGCTCTGGATGGTGTTGGGCTGTCCTGGCTGACACGCCTTTGCACCATTGCATGGACATCGGGAACAGTGCCTCTGGATTGGCAGACTGGGGTGGTGGTCCCTCTTTATAAGAAGGGGGATCGGAGGGTGTGCTACAACTACCGAGGGATCACACTCCTCAGCCTCCCTGGGAAGGTCTATTCGGGGGTACTCTAGAGGAAGGTCCGCCGGATTGTCGAGTCTCGGATTGAAGAGGAGCAGTGTGGTTTCCGTCCCGGACGTGGAACTACAAACCAGCTCTATACCCTCTTCAGGATCCTGGAGGGGTCATGGGAGTTTGCCCAACCAGTCTACATGTGCTTTGTGGATCTGGGGAAGGCATTCGATCGTGTCCCTAGGGGACTCCTGTGGCGGGTGCTCTGGGAGTACGGAGTCTCGGAGCCCTTAGTACGGGCTGTCCGATCTTTGTACAACCGGAGCCAGAGCTTGGTCCGTGTAGCCGGCAGTATGTCGATTCCATTTCCAGTGAGACTCCGCCAACGCTGCCCTTTGTCACCGATTCTGTTCATCACCTTTATGGACAGAATATCTAGGCGCAGCCGAGGCGTTGGAGGGATCCAGTTTGGTGACCTCAGGATCGGATCTCTGCTTTTTGCGGATGATGTGGTCCTGTTGGCTTCATCGGACCGTGATCTCCAGCCCTCACTGGATCGATTTGCTGCCGAGTGTGAAGCGGCCAGGATGGGAATCAGTGCCTCCCAATCCGAGACCATGGTCCTCACCCAGAAAAGGGTGGAATGCCCCCTGCAGGTCAAGGGCAGGGTTCTGCCCCAAGTGGAGGAGTTTAAGCGGAAGACGACGGAACGAACCAACTTTTTATTCGTGGGTGGCACCGTGTCGGCGTGGTTAGCGCAGTGGCCTCACAGCAAGAAGGTCAGGGTTTTAGTCCTCGGTGGGATGAGGCTTAAACACTGTCCCTTCTGTTTGAAGTTTGCATGTTCTCCTCGTGTATGTGTGGGTTTTCTTCGGGTACTCCGGTTTCGTCTCACTTTCCAAAGACATGCATGTTTGGTTGATTGGTCGCTATGAAATATGAATAAATGAATGAGTGTGTGTTTAGGGTGTATCCTGCCTCTTGCCTGAAATCAGCCAGGATAGGCTCCAGCAACCCGCGGAGCCGAAGACGAATCAAAAACCTTTTGATGCGGGTTTCAGAATGTAAAAGTCGACCATGCCGGGGAAAGGTTAGCACCGCTGTAGATGTGGACTTTTTAAAAAGACCTTTTTTTTTTTTTTCCTTAATTATGATTAAAAATAAACAGTCCTTTTATAAAATGATGGTAGATGAGTTTTGATTAAAGGTGCTAAAAAAATCAATTGTTATATGTTGTGAAATAAGAGTGTGACTGAGCATGGATCTGAATATACAGCATGTAGGCATGCTCATTATGTTTACACTTGTTTTCAGCTACCGCTTTTATCAAGATCATACCTTACGTATACTTAAAAGAGGGTCTTCATAAAAGCTATGAATCCCCACTGGTGTACATATTTACTGCACAACTTTGATAAATGAGGGTCAAAAAAGAGAGATGTGATGAACGTGTGAACCTGTGGAAGCTGTCCACCATCTTTAGCTGTCCTCTCAGCTCTTTCTTGGTCAGGTGGTCCAGCATGCGCGCGTCCACTAGGGACTCCATAAAGTAGCTGCGATACTGTGGCAGACCCAGGCTGGGCAGCCAGTCGTTGCCCACCCACTCATGATTCATATCACCGTAGGCCAGAATCTGAAGGGGACAGATGATTCACACTGATTCACACTTAAAACTTACCCATCGTTCATGCAAGCAGAACAAATTCATAAAAAATATTCTTTTTCTTCTTCTTCTTTAAACTTTTATTTTTAGGGGTCGACATAGCAAGTTAGTTTCCTTCATCCAACCCTGTCTTCTGCATCCTTCTTTTCTCCCTCTTTTGCTGCTCTTGCTAAAGTTTTCTACACATTCTACACAAACTCTTCTATCACACATCACGCCTGATACCGTATACATTCATGTAGCACCTAAACTAACTCAGTTTAGGAACGCGTTACGAAGGAGCGCCAGAGGCTGCGCAAGTATAGTTTTTACAAGTTTTACGCTAGGGGAGTCTCTAGACCAGGGGTGCTCAACCATTTTGTCCCAAGATCTACTTTTCAAGTAGAAAAGTTCCGTGGCAACATTGCAAACCACCACAGATTTTTCCAGCCTGTATTGAAACTACTATCGGTCCTGAGTACTTCCTCTAGATCCACAGTCGTTAAGAAAATTTATTTAGAAAAACTGCAGTTGATTTTCTAAATCAACTGCGGGTTGACATCATCAACCCAATCAACATTCGGGTTGATGATGTCTCACATGACATCACCAACCCGGAAGTATGTATCCAGTCCTTTATTAGCCTTCAGATCTGCAGCTGAGTAGAAATTCGGGGTAAATTGCAGGCATCAAATCGGGATTTTTCAAAAATAAATTATTTAGAATTGTATGAGGCTCTTCTCCACCAGTCAACAAATAATATTGCTTTGATAGTTTCATCCTGATCCTGCCTGACTTCCGGGTTTTAGTCACGTGGGTTGATGCGATCTATAACACAAGAAAGTCGCTAGATTGTCGCTAGTTGCTTTTTGGAGCGGCTGAATGGTCGCTAAATTTAGCGTCAAAGTTGCTAAATTGGCAAAATTTTTAAAAGCAAAGCTCTCGTTTTACAAGTCAATCTACGTTCCCACCCTCACCTATGGTCACCAGCTGTGGGTGGTGACCGAAAGAATGAGATCGGGGGTACAACTGGCCGAAATGAGCTTCCTCCGTAGGGTGGCTGGGCTCTCACTCAGAGATTGGGTGTGGAGCTCTGCCACCCGGGAGGAGCTCGGTGTCGAGCCGCTCCTCCAGGTCGAGTGGAGCCAGATGGGGTGGTTCGGGCATCTGGTCAGAAAGCCCCCCCGAGTGCCTCGCGGGCGAGGTGTTTTGGGCACGTCACACCAGGAGGAGACCAAAAGGCAGAACTCGGACCTGCTGGAGAGACTATGTCTCTCCAGCAGACTATGTCTCTCCAGCTGGCCGGGGAACGACTTGGGATCCTTCCGGGTGAGCTGGAGGATGCAGCCAGGGTGAGAGAAACCTGGGCTTCCCATTTGCGACCCGGCCCCGGAACAAGCGAAAGACGACGGCACAAAAATTGGAACTCAGTGTACTCAATGTACTTTTCTGTCACACTAGACTTCCTTGTTTTCTCTCTTGACACCCTGTCATAACCTTTTCCTAAATCAGTGCTTTCTCAAATAGTGGGGCCCCCAGGGGGCGCGGCACAATATCAGGGGTGGCGCGTGTGACGCCATGGAACATGTTTCTTTTTTGCCGTACTAGAATAAAGTGTAATTGCCCGTCCACTTTCTTTTTTTGTTTTGTTTTTTATGTTAATGAGGATACAATGTTATGCAGAGGTGTACTTAGAACACTTTCACATACATATGATACTAACTATAGTCACGACTGAGAGTGGGGGTGTAAAATACTTTCTTCTGGGGGGGTCAAAAGAGAAAAAATAGAGAAGCACTATCCTAGATCTACAACGACACAATGCAGCTCCCTCTGACCTTACAATGGTATGCGGAGGTGTACTTAAAACACTTTCATATACAAATGATACTAACTATAGTCACAGCAGAGAGTGGGGGTGTGTCAAATATTTTTTCTTCCTAGGGGGGCGCAATAGGAAATAATTGAGAAGCACTATCCTAGATGTACAAAGACACAATGCAGCTCCCTCTTACCCTACAATGTTATGCAGAGGTGTACTTAGAACAGTTTCATAGACAAATGATACTAACTATAGTCACGACAGAGAGTGGGGGTGTGTGAAATATTTTCTTCTTCCTAGGGGGGGCGCAATCGGAAATTGGGGCATAAAACCAAATTAATTTTCATCATAGTTTTACTGAAAGTCCCTCACCTGGTCCCAGCTGAACTCCTTCAGCTCCTGAAGAAGAGGAGAGAGATAGAAAAGCAGAGAAGGAAGTAGGGTTCAGAAGCCAGGTGAAAGGATGGAGAGATGGAAAGGGGAGAAGCAAAGGAGGGAGGGGCAACAGCAGCAGGAAAAGAGGACAAAAAGTGAGGCAAAGTGTGTTATTGAACGGGTAATTAGTCGGAAGCAGTTCACACTGAAAGAGCAACCAAAGGAGAGAAGATGCTCAACATTACGGCCTGGGCCCACAGAGGGACAGACAGGAAAAAAAAAAAATACAGGAAGAGAAAGGGGGGAGGAAGGGGAGAGACTTGTCAACAAGATTCAGACCAGACAAGACGCATGTTTAAAACCATGTGAAATAATCATAAAGAGTGGGGGTTATGAGACAAGACGGGGACGGAAGCGGTACTAACCGGAGGTTTAGTGGCTGCATTCAAAGACTCCATCTCAGCGTGGGTCATCCACACGTTACTGGTAGACTGCAAAAAAAATGAGACTGTGATACAAGATAAATTAAATATCCCACACTGCTTCATGCTCTGACTCAGCCGCTTGTTTATATTTCTCATGCCAAAAAAGTCCCATCCAGAACCTGTGAAAGCTGTGAGCTAGCCAGAAACACAAACTGCTTTCTCATTACCATGGTGATTTCCAGTAACAACAGGTTCAACCAGTTCCTGAAACATAATTGCAAATAAATCTGTCGGAGTTGATCAGAAGATTTTCTTGATTAATATTTTAATAAATACAAGTCTTTTATTACTTTAATTTCTTGTGTGAATAAAGGTGCAGATGCGTGCCAAAACAAATCCTGATCTCATTTCCACTGAGATTGAAAGATTTTACTATTTTTTACTGCTGTATTTGTACTTTTACCCAATAAAAAGTATCAAAAGTATCAAATTTAACAAGAGAATGGTGCAAAAAATACGCTAAGGGGCATGCGGCGCTTATGAAGGAGCCTTTATCTGTCCTTTTTCAATCTACACACGATGTGTTCGGGCTGAAAACAAGTGTAAGTATAGTGAGCATGCCTAAATACAGGGCTGCCCGGGTTTCCCATCGGAGGATGTTGTCTCCGCAACCCGGCCCTAGCTAAGCATGAGTCAGTGCTTCTCAAATAGTGGGCCGCGCCCCGCGATGCCAGGGCGGGTGCGTGCGACCCTGTGGAACATGTTTTTTTTTTTTGCCGTACTAGCATAAAGTGTAATTGCACATCCACTACAGTAGAGGTCCCCAACCTTTTCTGCACTACGGACCGGTTTAGTGTCTGATAACATTTTCATGCACTTTTTCTGCTAAAGGTGTAGCAGAAAAACAAAACAAGACCAGACTGAAAAAAATGTTTTTTTAAATGAATAATAAACTTATATATCCTTTTTGTCGTCACGAGAAAATTTATTAGCTGCGTCTTTACAACACGGAAACATTCTCTCTGCTGGAACGGAATCTGGTTACCTTGGTAACGGTAAACATACCTTCAAAATAAAGGACATCACAAAAATAAAGTGAATAAAAATACCAGTTAGTCTCCTCACTGTAAGATAAGATCAATCGGAGTTCTGAGTTCGTGTCTTTCTCACTGAGAATGATGCAGGTTAATTGTTTAAAAAAAAAAAAACAAACTCTGCCGAGCTTTAACTTGTGCAAAACATCAAACATTGTAAAACAATGTGAAATAAATATAAATTCTTCAGTGAGTGAGGAACGTTTTAACTTATTCACACTTAAAAATGACGCCTCTTAATAACCCTGTAAACAAAGTAAACATTGCACTGTGTCTTTAAATCAGTCGTTAGCGCAACCAAGCTAACTAAAGAAGTTAGCAGCGCCGACAAGCTAGCATTAGCTTGAAGTTAGCATGCTGTTTGCACAAAATATGTGGAAAACTTTAAGTTTCTGACCACAAAGCCCTTTGTTGCTGCCATGGTGTGTGACTTTCTCGTGGCTGCAGGTGTGTTGTGTAGACGGTGTGAACGTGCAGCATTGTGGGGGGCGTGCCGCCGTGAGAGACAGAATGCAGCCGCTGTGTGTTTTTTCTTTTCACAGATAGAAATGTGAAAGCGTTACATTTTCGTCTCGTCAACAAAAACTTGCGAACGTCTCGTCACATTTTTGTTTCCAAAATGTCGCATTTATTTTGTTATTGTTACGTCATCGTCATGAAAAAAATGCTTCGGCAACAAAATCATTTCGTTGTCATTGACAAAAACAACACTGGCTCATAGTATTAAGAATTTACAAGTAATGGGGGAGGCGTTGGCTCAGTGGTAGAATGTCTGTGCTTGGACCAGGAGAAGCCACCTAACCCCCAGTTACTCCCACCATTGGCACCGTCATTGGCTGCCTGTTGCGGTGCAATGCAGCATGGGAATTTTTTCATTGAGGGATAAACACTATGGTAAAACGCTGGTGCATTTCGGCCACTTCGGCCGGGAATCTTGTGCACTTGTCTATTATTTATTCGGCCAATGATTGTCTTTATAATCTACATTTTTATTACCGATTTATTTTGGTGTGTATTTACACCCCACTTCAATTTATAGCCGTGGCTTTTCCGCTCCGTGCTCTCACGTCTTTTTGATACATCCAAATGAATGCGTACTTTTGGCCGTGAACCATTTATTCACCCAAATTTTGTCATATGCAACTTTAACAAATGAGAGCGTGTGAGTTTTTTAAAAAAAATTGGGTGTCATAGTCTTACAGATCTGGTGCTAGCCGGAGCAGACGGGCTAGTAAGGGACACCATCTCCTGAATGGCCAGTCGTAGTTTGAGGCGATGCAGTGGGTTACTGATACCGATCTCCCTCTGGATCTCTGTGTCAGACAGGTTGGCCATGATCGCACCACTTTTCACATTAGCCCGGCATGCTGCGACATACCAGGCGGGCATTCCCACCCACAGCTGCAAGAAAGTAAGGTTAAATAACAGCGTGAGACAAAGAAAACTGTCGGTGAGATTCTTGTTTTGTTTTAAAGATAACTCTGCTAACCTCCAACCAAGACACAACAGTAGGTCCATCCCAGGATGCAAAGGAGAGTCCTTGGCGACAGGCTTCTTCCAGAAGCTCATGTCTGAAAAAAAGCAACACATAGAATGTAAAAATAAAGAATACAGACTTCACATTGTGACTGAAAAAAAGTACAAAAACAAACAGCGGTGTACGGTTGTACTGGCTAGTTAGCAGGTGAGAGGCAGGGTACACCCTGCAAAAGTGGTAGTCTGTTACTAGGCTTCACATAGACGGACACATTTACACTTACGGCCATTTTAAGCAGCCAATCAGCCTAAAACGCATGTTTTTGTTCCGTCATCTTCCGCTTGTTCCGGGGTCGGGTCGCAGGGGCAACAGCCTCAAACGGGCAGCCCAGGCCTCTCTCACCTCGGCTGCATCCTCCAGCTCACCCGGAAGGAACCCAAGTCGTTCCCCAACCAGCTGTGAGACATAGTCTCTCCAGTGGGTTCAGGGTCTGCCCCTTGGTCTCCTCCCGTTGAGACGTGCCCGAAACACCTCGCCCGTGACCATCCTGACCAGATGCCCGAAACACCCCATCTGGCTCACTCTCGACCTAAAGGAGGAGCGGCTCGACACCGAGCTCCTCCCGGATGGCAGAGCTCCTCACCCAATCTCTGAGTGAGAGCCCAGCCACCCTGCGGAGGAAGCTCATTTCGGCCGCTTGTACCCGTGATCTCATTCTTTCGGTCACCACCCACAGCTGGTGACCATAGGTGAGGGTTGGAACGTAGATCGACTTGTAAATCGAGAGTTTTGCTTTTCAGCTCGGCTCTCTCTTTACCACAACGGGCCGATGCACCGATCCGCCTGTCGATCTCCCACTCCATCCTTCCCCCACTCGTGAACAAGACCCCGAGATACTTAAACTCCTCCACTTGGGGCAGGACCCTGTCCCTTGACCCATAGGGGGCATTCCATTAGAAATTTGTAAAAAATAAAACAACTCAGTACTGATTTGAAATTGTTTCTAAAATGATTTAAAATTGCCTATCTGCTGCATCCTCTTCGGTCACGCCAACTATCTTCATGTCTTCCTTCACTGTATCCATGAACCTCCTCTTTGGTCTTCCTCTAGTCCTCTTTCCTGGTGGTTCCAAATCCAGCATCCTTCCTCCGATGTACTCGGTGTCTCTCCTCTGCACATGTCCAAACCATCTCAGTCTGGCCTCTCTGACTTTATCTCCAAAACCTCTAACATGTGCTGTTCCTCTGATCCTGTTCATCCTGGTCACTCTCAGAGAGATCCTCAGCATCTTCATATCTGCTACCTCCATCTCTGTTTCCTGTCTTTTCCTCAGTGGCACTGTCTCTAGACCAAACAGCATGGCCGGTCTCACCACGGTTTTGTACACTTGCCCTTTCATTTTAGCTGAAACTCTTCTGTCACACATCACACCTGATACTTTCCTCCACCCGTTCCAGCCTGCCTGCACATGCTTCTTCACCTCTTTTCTACACTCTCCAATGCTCTGGACTGTTGATCCTATGTACTTAAAATGGGTCATTTAAATGTAACAAGAGTTAGAAATGTGATCTTCTAAAGTGGCTCGTTCTGATTTATCGCTTCTTGAATTTACTGAACATGTATTTTTTCTTTACACTTTTTTTTACACAGTAAAAATAATTATGTTATGATTCTCTTTAACACCGTGAAATACGCCATTTAGAATTTTTTTTTTCTAATTTACTAACTTCTTCTTGCTGCGCCGGTCTTTATCTGCTGGACCAAGCGTTCCCGTCTTGCTTATTACCATCGTGTCTCCTGCGACCAGATCTTCAGAGGGTGTCGATGCTGGGAGGCACAAAAAGGACAGCAAGGATGAGCTGATGCCACAATATTAATCAAAATAAATTTGACCTTTAATCACATGAGCCCTAATTGGTTCATTTATAGTTGGTACCGAGTAACTCTGAACAGTTTCATTAAAATTTCTTCACTGATTTGAGAAATATCCTGTTCACAAAACTGTTACTGACGGTCTTAATGTCTCCCCAAATCACATCCAAAGTGTTGAAATTAAGGCTCAACTAATTCATCGGTCGGCCAGTTAAAGCTTCCAAAATTCCACTCTCAAGATAAATCGGTAATCAGCAAAAAAAAATTACCGATTTGTTCAGAATTTTTTTTACACCACCATGAGCTTTTAAATGCACACAACTGTGTCATTTGTTGTTTGTCAGGAAAAATGCACATTTTCACCTTTTAGGGTTCAGTTTGAGGGCATGGACCTCTTATGTGTGTAAGGGGAGATCAGATTACAGCAGCCAGGCTGTGTGATACATTCTTTTCTCTGCTCTGCTGCTTATTTCAGATAAATAAGTCACCAAATCAATAAACTATAAGTTAGAAACACTATTTACCACTTCAGTTAATTCCCATGTAATACTTTTGACTTTTTTTTAAATCCGATGAGTGATTCTGAGTGAATTAGCATATTTGAAAACACTGGTATTTTTAGCGTCATTTTCCCCCACATTTTAAGTAAACAAACAGCCAACAGTGCGGGCTACCACCGTTTCGTTCCATTCCGTCGTCTTCCGCTCATCCGGGGCCAGATCGAAGGGGCAACAGTCTCAGATGGGAAGCCCAGACCTCTCTCACCCCGGCTGCATCCTCCAGCTCACCCGGAAGGATCCCAAGTCGTTCCCCCGGCCAGCTGTGAGACAGACTCTCTCCAGCGGATCCGGGGTCTGGCTCTTGGTCTCCGCCCAGTGGGACGTGCCCAAAACACCTCGCCCGTGAGGCGCTTGGGGGGAATCCTGACCAGATGCCCAAACCACCCCATCTGGCTTCTCTCGACCTGAAAGAGGAGCGGGTCGTCACCAAGCTCCTCCCGGATGGCAAAGCCCCTCACCCAATCTCTGAGTGAGAGCCCACCCATCCTGCGGAGGGTGGCTGACGACGGCTACCACCGTATTACCAGAAAAAAATTAGCAGATTTATTGAAAATTGGTTTTTTTCTTTTTTACCTATAAATTCGTACCAGGATTGATCCCTGTTGAAATGGAACATCTAAACAGGTGCATGGATACGTCGTTCTCTTACCAAGAGAAGCTGATCCCTCTCGCCCAGCTTGTCCCATCCTGCCTTTCTCTTTTTTCCCAAATAGACGACCGATGGAAGACTTGATGCTTTTCTTCTTACTGGACTTGTGGAGAGAATCTTGGCTGCTGTTGGAGCTGCTACCATCTGCAGAAAGACTGTAAAGAACGAGAGAGTGAACGGAAAGATTTAAAAAGGATTGAATGTGATAGATTTCACGTGTGGTCATACCTGCGAAACTCTCGCGGATCATCGAGCGTCGCCCCCGGATGGGTGAGCGTCATTCTGTCTGGTCGCAGTGCACGAGGAGTCGGAGGAGGCGTTGAGTCGAGAAGAGCGAGGGATCGATCGTCTTCTCTGTTGTTCTGCATCGGACAAAATATTTTAGAAAATGTAAACTCATATCAGTGTTTTTATTTCCATCAGATTTGAATATAAACGTGTTGAAAAGGAAGGATTTTAAATAAATTTGTACTTATTTTACATTAAAGTTTCCTCAGGTTGTTTTTTTCTATTTCATTTGCCTTAGTACTAATTTTCTTGTGCGATTAGATTTTTCCAAGGCTTAAAGGTAGCATACCGTATTTTCACGACCATAAGGCGCTTAAAAAAGTCTTAAATTTTCTTCAAACTGAGCGGTGCACCCTATCGGGCAGTGCGCCCTATGGGTGTTGTGAAAAAAATAAGTGAAGCAGATGAAAGCTACCCTTGCTGTGATTCCGGAAGGACAAAAGAACTCCAACTGCTGGACATCGGCGTGAACCGGCCGTTCAAAGCGGCGTGGGAGCGATGCATAACCAGATGTGGTCATCCAACAGCTTCTCAAAGGGTTCAAAGCAGCGCCGGACGAGTTACGCCACAGTTTGCCAGTGGATTGTAGATGCTACGGCTAACGTGTCTGCTGGAACTGTTGTCCGAACTTTCGCAAAAGCAGGCATCATTTCCGAGGAACAGCACGGTACAGAAAGTGACTCTGACAGCGAGGAAAATGAATCTGATATGTCGGATTTAGCGCAGCTGTTAGATTCAGAAACAGAGGATGAGGACTTGGATGGATTTTATAAATGACTTTATGACGACTGTAACTAATATTTAAATAAACACAACCAAACACAGTTTTACTCCCGATCTATTTTTAAACATGCATACTTGTCTGCTTGTGTGTGTGTTGTTGTAAGGCGGACTTACGTAGTAGAGGATATGTATAGAAAACCCACGCCCTATCATCAGGTGTGTGGGTGTTAAATACAGAGCACACAAAACTGGAACTGCACCTTTTAATATGATGCGCCTTTTGGTCGTGAAAACAGTTATTTTAGTCCTAAAATTCCAGAAATTCCTTGTGACTACTGGTCAAGGGTTAAGGGGGGTACTGAAGAATAATTCTGGTAGTAATAGTAGTCATTCTGATAGTAATCGTAGTAATTCTGGTAGTAATCGTAGTAATTCTGGTAGTAATCGTAGTAATTCTGGTACTAATAGTAGTAATTCTGGTAGTAATCGTAGTAATTCTGATAGTAATCGTAGTAATTCTGGTACTAATAGTAGTAATTCTGATAGTAATCGTAGTAATTCTGGTAGTAATCGTAGTAATTCTGGTACTAATAGTAGTAATTCTGATAGTAATCGTAGTAATTCTGGTAGTAATCGTAGTAATTCTGGTACTAATAGTAGTAATTCTGGTAGTAATCGTAGTAATTCTGATAGTAATCGTAGTAATTCTGGTACTAATAGTAGTAATTCTGACAGTAATCGTAGTAATTCTGGTAGTAATCGTAGTAATTCTGGTACTAATAGTAGTAATTCTGGTAGTAATCGTAGTAATTCTGATAGTAATCGTAGTAATTCTGGTACTAATAGTAGTAATTCTGGTACTAATAGTAGTAATTCTGATAGTAATAGTAGTAATTCTGATAGTAATAGTAGTAATTCCGGTAGTAATAGTAGTCATTCTGGTAGTAATAGTAGTCATTCTGATAGTAATAGTAGTCATTCTGGTAGTAATAGTAGTAATTCTGATAGTAATAGTAGTAATTCCGGTAGTAATAGTAGTCATTCTGGTAGTAATAGTAGTCATTCTGGTACTAATAGTAGTAATTCTGATAGTAATAGTAGTCATTCTGATAGTAATAGTAGTCATTCTGATAGTAATAGTAGTAAGTCTGATAGTAATAGTAGTCATTCTGATAGTAATAGTAGTAATTCTGATAGTAATCGTAGTAATTCTGATAGTAATAGTAGTCATTCTGATAGTAATAGTAGTCATTCTGGTACTAATAGTAGTAATTCTGATAGTAATAGTAGTCATTCTGATAGTAATAGTAGTCATTCTGGTACTAATAGTAGTAATTCTGATAGTAATAGTAGTGATTCTGATAGTAATAGTAGTCATTCTGATAGTAATAGTAGTCATTCTGGTAGTAATAGTAGTCATTCTGATAGTAATAGTAGTCATTCTGATAGTAATAGTAGTCATTCTGATAGTAATAGTAGTCATTCTGATAGTAATACAAAGTAGTAGTCATTCTGGTACTAATAGTAGTAATTCTGATAGTAATAGTAGTCATTCTGGTAGTAATAGTAGTCATTCTGGTAGTAATAGTAGTCATTCTGGTAGTAATAGTAGTCATTCTGATAGTAATAGTAGTCATTCTGGTACTAATAGTAGTCATTCTGATAGTAATAGTAGTCATTCTGGTAGTAATCGTAGTAATTCTGGTACTAATAGTAGTAATTCTGGTAGTAATCGTAGTAATTCTGATAGTAATCGTAGTAATTCTGGTACTAATAGTAGTAATTCTGGTACTAATAGTAGTAATTCTGATAGTAATAGTAGTAATTCTGATAGTAATAGTAGTAAGTCTGATAGTAATCGTAGTAATTCTGGTAGTAATCGTAGTAATTCTGATAGTAATAGTAGTCATTCTGGTAGTAATAGTAGTAATTCTGATAGTAATAGTAGTAATTCCGGTAGTAATAGTAGTCATTCTGGTAGTAATAGTAGTCATTCTGGTACTAATAGTAGTAATTCTGATAGTAATAGTAGTAATTCTGATAGTAATCGTAGTAATTCTGGTACTAATAGTAGTAATTCTGATAGTAATCGTAGTAATTCTGGTAGTAATCGTAGTAATTCTGGTACTAATAGTAGTAATTCTGGTAGTAATCGTAGTAATTCTGATAGTAATCGTAGTAATTCTGGTACTAATAGTAGTAATTCTGGTACTAATAGTAGTAATTCTGATAGTAATCGTAGTAATTCTGGTAGTAATCGTAGTAATTCTGGTACTAATAGTAGTAATTCTGATAGTAATCGTAGTAATTCTGGTAGTAATCGTAGTAATTCTGGTACTAATAGTAGTAATTCTGGTAGTAATCGTAGTAATTCTGATAGTAATCGTAGTAATTCTGGTACTAATAATAGTAATTCTGATAGTAATCGTAGTAATTCTGGTAGTAATCGTAGTAATTCTGGTACTAATAGTAGTAATTCTGGTAGTAATCGTAGTAATTCTGATAGTAATCGTAGTAATTCTGGTACTAATAGTAGTAATTCTGGTACTAATAGTAGTAATTCTGATAGTAATAGTAGTAATTCTGATAGTAATAGTAGTAATTCCGGTAGTAATAGTAGTCATTCTGGTAGTAATAGTAGTCATTCTGATAGTAATAGTAGTCATTCTGGTAGTAATAGTAGTAATTCTGATAGTAATAGTAGTAATTCTGGTAGTAATAGTAGTCATTCTGGTAGTAATAGTAGTCATTCTGGTACTAATAGTAGTAATTCTGATAGTAATAGTAGTCATTCTGATAGTAATAGTAGTCATTCTGATAGTAATAGTAGTAAGTCTGATAGTAATAGTAGTAATTCTGGTAGTAATCGTAGTAATTCTGATAGTAATAGTAGTCATTCTGGTAGTAATAGTAGTAATTCTGATAGTAATCGTAGTAATTCTGATAGTAATAGTAGTCATTCTGATAGTAATAGTAGTCATTCTGGTACTAATAGTAGTAATTCTGATAGTAATAGTAGTCATTCTGATAGTAATAGTAGTCATTCTGGTACTAATAGTAGTAATTCTGATAGTAATAGTAGTGATTCTGATAGTAATAGTAGTCATTCTGATAGTAATAGTAGTCATTCTGGTAGTAATAGTAGTCATTCTGATAGTAATAGTAGTCATTCTGATAGTAATAGTAGTCATTCTGATAGTAATAGTAGTCATTCTGATAGTAATACAAAGTAGTAGTCATTCTGGTACTAATAGTAGTAATTCTGATAGTAATAGTAGTCATTCTGGTAGTAATAGTAGTCATTCTGGTAGTAATAGTAGTCATTCTGGTAGTAATTGTAGTCATTCTGATAGTAATAGTAGTCATTCTGGTACTAATAGTAGTCATTCTGATAGTAATAGTAGTCATTCTGGTAGTAATCGTAGTAATTCTGGTACTAATAGTAGTAATTCTGGTAGTAATCGTAGTAATTCTGATAGTAATCGTAGTAATTCTGGTACTAATAGTAGTAATTCTGGTACTAATAGTAGTAATTCTGATAGTAATAGTAGTAATTCTGATAGTAATAGTAGTAAGTCTGATAGTAATCGTAGTAATTCTGGTAGTAATCGTAGTAATTCTGATAGTAATAGTAGTCATTCTGGTAGTAATAGTAGTAATTCTGATAGTAATAGTAGTAATTCTGATAGTAATAGTAGTAAGTCTGATAGTAATCGTAGTAATTCTGGTAGTAATCGTAGTAATTCTGATAGTAATAGTAGTCATTCTGGTAGTAATAGTAGTAATTCTGATAGTAATAGTAGTAATTCCGGTAGTAATAGTAGTCATTCTGGTAGTAATAGTAGTCATTCTGGTACTAATAGTAGTAATTCTGATAGTAATAGTAGTAATTCTGATAGTAATCGTAGTAATTCTGGTACTAATAGTAGTAATTCTGATAGTAATCGTAGTAATTCTGGTAGTAATCGTAGTAATTCTGGTACTAATAGTAGTAATTCTGGTAGTAATCGTAGTAATTCTGATAGTAATCGTAGTAATTCTGGTACTAATAGTAGTAATTCTGGTACTAATAGTAGTAATTCTGATAGTAATCGTAGTAATTCTGGTAGTAATCGTAGTAATTCTGGTACTAATAGTAGTAATTCTGATAGTAATCGTAGTAATTCTGGTAGTAATCGTAGTAATTCTGGTACTAATAGTAGTAATTCTGATAGTAATCGTAGTAATTCTGATAGTAATCGTAGTAATTCTGGTACTAATAATAGTAATTCTGATAGTAATCGTAGTAATTCTGGTAGTAATCGTAGTAATTCTGGTACTAATAGTAGTAATTCTGGTAGTAATCGTAGTAATTCTGATAGTAATCGTAGTAATTCTGGTACTAATAGTAGTAATTCTGGTACTAATAGTAGTAATTCTGATAGTAATAGTAGTAATTCTGATAGTAATAGTAGTAATTCCGGTAGTAATAGTAGTCATTCTGGTAGTAATAGTAGTCATTCTGATAGTAATAGTAGTCATTCTGGTAGTAATAGTAGTAATTCTGATAGTAATAGTAGTAATTCCGGTAGTAATAGTAGTCATTCTGGTAGTAATAGTAGTCATTCTGGTACTAATAGTAGTAATTCTGATAGTAATAGTAGTCATTCTGATAGTAATAGTAGTCATTCTGATAGTAATAGTAGTAAGTCTGATAGTAATAGTAGTAATTCTGGTAGTAATCGTAGTAATTCTGATAGTAATAGTAGTCATTCTGGTAGTAATAGTAGTAATTCTGATAGTAATCGTAGTAATTCTGATAGTAATAGTAGTCATTCTGATAGTAATAGTAGTCATTCTGGTACTAATAGTAGTAATTCTGATAGTAATAGTAGTCATTCTGATAGTAATAGTAGTCATTCTGGTACTAATAGTAGTAATTCTGATAGTAATAGTAGTGATTCTGATAGTAATAGTAGTCATTCTGATAGTAATAGTAGTCATTCTGGTAGTAATAGTAGTCATTCTGATAGTAATAGTAGTCATTCTGATAGTAATAGTAGTCATTCTGATAGTAATAGTAGTCATTCTGATAGTAATACAAAGTAGTAGTCATTCTGGTACTAATAGTAGTAATTCTGATAGTAATAGTAGTCATTCTGGTAGTAATAGTAGTCATTCTGGTAGTAATAGTAGTCATTCTGGTAGTAATTGTAGTCATTCTGATAGTAATAGTAGTCATTCTGGTACTAATAGTAGTCATTCTGATAGTAATAGTAGTCATTCTGGTAGTAATCGTAGTAATTCTGGTACTAATAGTAGTAATTCTGGTAGTAATCGTAGTAATTCTGATAGTAATCGTAGTAATTCTGGTACTAATAGTAGTAATTCTGGTACTAATAGTAGTAATTCTGATAGTAATAGTAGTAATTCTGATAGTAATAGTAGTAAGTCTGATAGTAATCGTAGTAATTCTGGTAGTAATCGTAGTAATTCTGATAGTAATAGTAGTCATTCTGGTAGTAATAGTAGTAATTCTGATAGTAATAGTAGTAATTCCGGTAGTAATAGTAGTCATTCTGGTAGTAATAGTAGTCATTCTGGTACTAATAGTAGTAATTCTGATAGTAATAGTAGTAATTCTGATAGTAATCGTAGTAATTCTGGTACTAATAGTAGTAATTCTGATAGTAATCGTAGTAATTCTGGTAGTAATCGTAGTAATTCTGGTACTAATAGTAGTAATTCTGGTAGTAATCGTAGTAATTCTGATAGTAATCGTAGTAATTCTGGTACTAATAGTAGTAATTCTGGTACTAATAGTAGTAATTCTGATAGTAATAGTAGTAATTCTGATAGTAATAGTAGTAAGTCTGATAGTAATCGTAGTAATTCTGGTAGTAATCGTAGTAATTCTGATAGTAATAGTAGTCATTCTGGTAGTAATAGTAGTAATTCTGATAGTAATAGTAGTAATTCCGGTAGTAATAGTAGTCATTCTGGTAGTAATAGTAGTCATTCTGGTACTAATAGTAGTAATTCTGATAGTAATAGTAGTCATTCTGATAGTAATAGTAGTCATTCTGATAGTAATAGTAGTAAGTCTGATAGTAATAGTAGTAATTCTGGTAGTAATCGTAGTAATTCTGATAGTAATAGTAGTCATTCTGGTAGTAATAGTAGTAATTCTGATAGTAATCGTAGTAATTCTGATAGTAATAGTAGTCATTCTGATAGTAATAGTAGTCATTCTGGTACTAATAGTAGTAATTCTGATAGTAATAGTAGTCATTCTGATAGTAATAGTAGTCATTCTGGTACTAATAGTAGTAATTCTGATAGTAATAGTAGTGATTCTGATAGTAATAGTAGTCATTCTGATAGTAATAGTAGTCATTCTGGTAGTAATAGTAGTCATTCTGATAGTAATAGTAGTCATTCTGATAGTAATAGTAGTCATTCTGATAGTAATAGTAGTCATTCTGATAGTAATACAAAGTAGTAGTCATTCTGGTACTAATAGTAGTAATTCTGATAGTAATAGTAGTCATTCTGGTAGTAATAGTAGTCATTCTGGTAGTAATAGTAGTCATTCTGGTAGTAATAGTAGTCATTCTGATAGTAATAGTAGTCATTCTGGTAGTACCTGTCTGTCGTTCTCTCGGGCTGGGGAGTGTGGCAGCCTTGGGGTGGAGGTCCCAGAGCTCGGAGGTGATGGTGAAGCCAGTGTGGAGGATGTGATGGAGGATGGGATGAAACCTCTTCCTGTGCTGTCTCGACCCAGTGAGGAAGGAGGAACAGGCGGACTGTCCAACGCCACACTCACACGGCTTTCTATCTCCTCCGCACGTAGCTCCGTGTTCTCTTTCTCCTCTTGGATCAGCCTGGGGTTTAATATCAGAATAAAGATACATGTTCACTTGTTTAAAAGAACCAAATGTTTCAGTTTTTGCAAACAATAAATCGTTTGTTTTTCTGCCGTCCTAAATACTAGCGACTGTTAGCAACATTTTTTGTTAGCTACAACTTTGTTTAGAATAAAGCCAAAAATAAATGGAGCTTAACTTTTGAAAAATATTAAACTACGCATTTAGAGCCTTTTCAGTTTGTTTCAAGCTAATTTTTACAATGTCAAATACGAACTTGAAAGAGCTTGCCAGAACCATTTTATGTAATTTTTGCGCCAAAACAAATGCTAACAAACACAAAATTTTGGTTGGTGAAATATTAACCTTCGGAAAGCTGGCCTCTTTTAAAAAAATATATAGGCAAAAATGAACAAAAAATATGTTAATCGACTGTGTCGAGTTTGTGCTGTAAAACTGTTTGTTTGTGCTATTTTAGTTTTTTTTTTTTAGATATTTACGATTCTTTTAAAAATCAATATGACGTCATTCAACCCCTCATTTTGCTTAAAAATGCGAGAAAGCTCCTAAAAATGGTGTTAATTGATTGTGCACATTTGTGCTTTATGTGCTGTAAAAATGTTCGTTTGTGCTTTTTTAGGTTTTTTGTTTGTTTGTTTGTTTTTTTTTAAAGAAATACGATTTGGACTATAACGTCATTCGGACCTTCATTTATATCCGGGCGGCGGCATCTTTGATGACATCATTGACCAAACTGTATATCTTAAAATAAAAAAAAACTAAAACAGCACAAACATTTTTACAGTACAAATTTTGCACAAAAGATTGACTTTTTAAAACCTTTTTAAAAACACACACTACCATGCACATTTTAACATCCCTGAGACCCTAAAGGTAAATAAATTTAATAAAGTTCTTTTTTATATCAGTAGTTGGAAATTTTACCTCCGAAGATTTTTATTAATAAAACTCACAAAATTGAGGGTTCTTCTTTTTTATGTAACTGATTTGGACCACCTGCGCCTAATTTCTCTGCTCAACTCAATAATCTGAAACATTTAAAAATACGAGCCCTGCTTTATGTTTCACATTACGAGGTCTTGGACTAAAGCGGTTCATCATCAGGAACTTATTAAAGTTTAGAATTTTTCAGGACGTCGTCTTCTTTGAGTATATTACTTTTGGCAGAAATTTAAATAAACCTCAAACATTTATTTTTATTCTTTTATATTGATTCATTCAAACCCTTTTACAGGTTTCATGATGTTCTTTTTTTACATTCCTGCTCCTTTTGTTTCTAAGACTTACTTGATCTCTTTATTTATGGCCTCCAGCTGTTCCTGCAGCATGATGGCCAGGGTCTGCACGTCAGTTTGTCCACTTGGGGACAGAAGCTCTGATCCAAACCGATGCTCTCCATCGTCCTCGTCATCTGAGCATCCGACATCCATACCTGGCTCGTACCCGGTCCCCAGCAGAGCGCCGCTCTCCCAGTCTGGGTACTGCACAAAGGGGGAAAACCAAACTGAATCCTTGTTGATACTTCAAACACACAAATTAAATAGGAAATAAAAAGGACAAATTTAAAAACCCACGTTATTTTTTTTGTTCTATATTTAAAGGTGAAAGATTTATTCTGTAAAAAATAAAAGAAAACCAAGGGTACAACCCGAACCGTTTGCCAATCTGTTGCGGCGCCACACAAAAAAACCATCCACACACAGACAGCCTCATTTCTGGAGGCAATTTTAGCGGCCAATCGACCAAACATGCATGTTTTTGGAGGGTGGGAGGAAGCCGGAGTACCCGGAGAAAACCCACATCAATGTATCTACGACTCTTAATTGAATATTAGCTTTATATCTGAGGAATCAGAAGATGTTCTTCGTCCTGATGAAGGCCGTGTCCACTTGTAGCCGGGTATTTTTGAAAACGCATATCTGCTGTCCTCCGTTTTAAGAAAATGCTCGCGTCCACACGTAACCGTTTTCAAAATATTTGCATCCACACGGAGCCATATAAATACGCTTTTGAGTGCGGTTATGAGCATGCCAGACCAGTAGTAGGCAGTGTTGAGTGGAGGAGAAGGGAGGCTTATGTGATTAAAAATGGCCGATTGCGACGCATTTCTCCTCCATTGCTCCTCAACAAGAAGCAATAGCAGTTGAGAGTGGACAAAAGGGCAAGAAAAGAGGATCTGCAACAGGGTCCGTGGATCCATACTGCCCACTGTCTGCTTTTGTAAACAAGGACGCACACGAATGACATATGTGCGTTACTTGTCGCAGGTGACGCATAAAAACGCAAATCTCCATTTTCGTACGTCCGCACGCAAACGCAATAACGGAGTTTTCCAAAATCTCCACTTTGGCGGGAGTTTACAAAAACGCTAGTTTTGAGTGTGGACGGCAGGCCAAAACGGATAAAAATACGTGCGTTTTCAAAAATACTCAGCTACGTGTGGACGGGGCCAAAGACGGGATGGTAGATAAGGCCTCGTTGGCGCAGTAGGCAACGCGCCTCATAATCTGAAGGTCGTGACTTAGAGCCTCACACGGGGCACATCGTTGGGGGGAGACGGCAGCTAAGTGGCTAGAGCGTTCACTCACAGACTGGAAGTTCGCGAGTTCGCATCCCACAGAGAGCACGTCTAGGGTCCTTGGAGAAGACACCTAACCCCTGTTTCTCCCACCATTGGTGCCATTGTGGCAGCCTGCTGCGGTGTAAGGAGTGCAGCACACAAATTTTCCCAGTGAGGGATGAATAGAGTAATCCGTTCCGTTCCGTCATCTTCCGCTTGTTTCGGGGTCGGGTCGCGGGGGCAACAGCCTCAAACGGGCAGCCCAGGCCTCTCTCACCCCGACTGCATCCTCTAGCTCACCTGGAAGGATCCCAAATTGTTCCCCGGCCAGCTGTGAGACATAGTCTCTCCTGTGGGTCCGGGGTCTGCCCCTTGGTCTCCTCCCGGTGGGACGTGCCCGAAACACCTCGCCAGCGAGGCGCTCGGGGGGCATCCTGACCAGATGCCCGAACTACCCCATCTGGCTCCTCTCGACCTGGAGAAGGAGCGGCTCGACACCGAGCTCCTACCGGATAGAAGAGCTCCTCACCCGATCTCTGAGTGAGAGCCCAGACACCCTGTAGAGGAAGCTCATTTTGGCCGCTTCTATCCGCGATCTCATTCTTTCGGTCACCACCCACAGCTGGTGACCATAGGTGAGGGTAGGAACGTAGATCGACTTGTAAATCGAGAGCTTTGCTTTTCGGCTAAGCTCTCTCTTTACCACGACGGACCGATGCAGCGTCCTAGTTATTGCTGATGCCTCACCGATCCGCCTGTCGATCTCCCGCACCATCCGTCCCCCACTCGTGAACAAGACCCTGAGATACTTAAACTCCTCCACTTGGAGCAGGACCCTGTCCCTGACCCGCAGGGGGCATTCCACCTTTTTCCGGGCGAGGACCATGGTCTCGGATTTGGAGGCGCTAATTCCCATCCCGGCCGCTTCACACTCGGCAGCAAATCGATCCAGTGAGGGCTGGAGATCACGATCCGATGAAGCCAACAATAGAGAAATCATTTTATTTATTTTTTTTAGATTAAACACAGAGGCATCTTCAGTTTGGCGACACCCACAACAAGAACACTGGGGATCCATCAGGAAAACAATAACAACCTACAGAAATGCAACTTGTGCATTTCTTAAACATGCATAAATGAAATTAAAAAAAAAAAAAAACACTTGAGGAATGCTTTTATGTGGGACTGACGGTCCGAAAAGTGGATTTTGCACAGTAGCCCCTCTTTAGTAAAAAGAGGGAAAAAAAAGCAATCAAATAAAAGGTGTTTGAAAGTTTTATGCTGCTACCTGGCCTTCCAGGAACACGTTGTGCACCCCGCTGTCATAAAACTAACAGAAAGGATTAAAATACTCATATTTTTATAGTGAAGCTTAAACACCTTCACTTAACTCAACAAGAAAGTGGGGGTTTTTTGGCGCAGCGCTTGTGGGTTCATTTTCTTACACAGAAACTTGAGATTTCACGAGAACGGGTTGGCGGGGGTCTACCTTGCTGGACTCCTCCCGTGCAGAACTCCAGCGGCTTCGATGGCCTCGCATCACAACCCCCCCGGATGAACCGTTACCAAAGGGATCCAGGTGGGTGGTGGAGCCTGCTGGCAGTGACCCACCTCCATGGGAATACCTCAACTCCAGGGCGCTGCCGGGCAGAGAGCGACTGCAAAGATGAGAGCACAGATAGTCTCAGATAAGCTGATTTAATTGTCCCTGTGGGGACAGACGTTGCCATAGCAACCGTGTGAAGCATGACAACACAACAACAACAAAAAATACCTTAAAGGTCCCCTATTGTGCTTTTTTTCCCTTATTTTATCCTGTGCTATGTATCTGATATGCATAATTTTACATTCCGCCACAATCTCAACACAATAGTTTTTAAATACTACCCTGTTTAGGAGCGCAGTTTCAGACCCGGAAGTCAAAACAGCTTGTTTCAGTCTTTTTTTATTTTTTTTTTCCCGGGACCCGCCCCGTTGGTTGCGATTGGTTGTCATTCATTGTGATTTCCCCACCCACCCAGCACAGCGTGGAGCGGGAGGGGCGAGGTGTGAGACGTATTGAGTAAACAAAGCGGTTCGGAGGAAGGAATAAACTTTGACTATGGCTGTCCCCGTTACTTTGCCTTACGTTTATGATCCAGAGTCTGATGAAGATTTTGAAGTCCATGCTGCACAAGTACCACGAAGACTTCATCAAGACGTAGCAGACTGGTAAACATGCTAACCCATATTCATTGTGAGATTACAGAGTAGCACATGCTAATTTTAGCTTTCATTGTAACTTAGGTGTAAGTGTGGTGTCTGTCAGACAATGCCAACTGAACAAGAAAATGTTTGCTGTCAGGAAAAACCAAAGGTAAAAGTTTAGTATGTTTGTATCTGTTTGTAAACAGCAAAGGCAAGGTTTGCTTGCTCTTGTTTGGTGAAACACCAAACAAGAGCTTTTCACAGTAGAGTGAAGCACGGAAATGGGTGGATATCAGGGTGGAGAGCAGGTAGAAGTGGGGGAGGGTGTTTGAGCTGCAGGGGGCTGAACAAAAAACAGATGTACGTCACTATGTTACACCAGTCGTTAGAGGTTTGGAGAACACGCCCCTTACTTTGACTTTAAATATCTCAAAATAGCATGAATCACAATAAAACACACTTTGGGGGATTGTTTGGGGTAGTACTAAGTAAAATAAAAGGTTAAAACCTCATAAAAGTCAGTTTTGCATAATAGGGGACCTTTAAGATATGAACAAAAAAAAGACATGACGTACAACAAGAGAAGAAAGGATAGAAACGTAGCAAACGCACGCTGCTGGATACCTTTATTCTGTGGTGGATGAAGTACTCACTTTTTGTACTTAAGTAAAAGTACAGATAATTAGGCAAAAAATTTACTTAAGTAAAAGTAAAAGTACCAATAAAAAAATCTACTTAAGTAAAAGTACAAAAGTAATTGGTGTAAATTTTATTTTTTAAGTAAAAAGTAAAAGTATTCGATCATAATTCAAATTTTATTTGTTGTGCTATAGGGTGTCACCATGGTAACCAGAATAAATACTCTGCAAGGGTGTGACCCCCCTCTCCCGCTTTTTTGGTCCACAAAAAAAAAATAATAATAAAATAAAAGGAAAGGGGACAAGTCAAGCTATCCTCTAGAAGGGCCAGTGAATGGGCCGCCAAAATGGAGGAAAATGACACTTATTTTTTAAAATGTTTTGGGGGGGAGGCCCCCAGTCACTATATATTGGCTTTGTCAAAGCCCCACCCCCCTTTGGAAAATTCTAGATCCGCCCCTGCTCTGTGTAATGATGGCTCAACTTTTTATTTAGAAGTAAACACAACGAACAACGATCTTCTGACTCTTTAATTTGTACTAGATTTGATGTTAGTTTTTTGGCGCTGAATAAATGCGGAAAATGTTTCTTGATTCATGACTTCTTCTCCCGATCAACTGCTTCTTTTGATTTTGGCGATGCGGCTTCAAGATGCGCTAAAAAACTTGTGTATTTTTCAAATTCCTGAACGAAAATGTAACAAAAAATGTAAAACACACTTTTAAAAAGTAGCGAAGTAAAAGTACAGATATTTGCTCTAAAAATGTTGTGAAATAAAAGTAAAAGTACCGGTCTTAAATTTGACTTAAGTAAAGTACAGATACACAATTTTTTTACTTAAGTACAGTAACAAAGTACATTTTCTTTGTTACGTTCCACCACTGCCTTTATTTTCCCATTGTAAAATGAGGTGTCTATCGAAAATAAGAAGGTAAAACCAAACTAAAAGCATCTAGGTGGGTGGTGGTGCCTGCAGGGAGAGACCCAGCAGGATGCATTCCCACCCTAATGAAACGCAGTTCAAACTCTAAGCAATTACGTGGGAATGTTAGAAAAACACGAGAATAGCCGAAGAGATTCAGATCATTTTTCCACTTTATTTAAACGACCCAAACAATGTGTGTCATGGAGGCAGAAACCCTGTCCATGTTTGTCACGTCGCTAGGATGGAAGTTCTGTTTGTCCCCATGTTTGAATGATTTGTGCTAAAATATGTGTCTGTAAATGTGTTATCGTATCTTATGCACATAAACAACCATAATTAGAGATTAGGAACACCCAGTAGTCAAAAAACTTGTCAAAGCAAGTTCCTAGTCAGGGAATTTTTATTGACAATGCCAATAAATAGTTCTTGATTCTTGAATAGTTAAGAAATTGTTTTAAGTTTTACATGATTGATATCGACATCTTCTTTCCCTTCAGGGGGCGCCACAGCAAGTCAACTTCTTCCATCTAACCCTATCTCCTGCATCCTCTTTGGTCACACCAACTATCTTCATGTCTTCCTTCACTGTATCCATGAACCTCCTCTCTGGTCTTCCTCTAGGCCTCTTTCCTGGTGGTTCCAAACCCAGCATCCTTCTTCCGATGTACTCTCTCTCACTCCTCTGCACATGTCCAAACCATCTCAGTCTGGCCTCTCTGACTTTTTCTCCAAAACCTCTAACATGTGCTGTTCCTCTAATCCTGTCCATCCTGGTCACTCTCAGAGAGGTCCTCAGCATCTTCATCTCTGCTACCTCCATCTCTGTTTCCTGTCTTTTTGTCAGTGCCACTGTCTCTAGTCCAAACAGCATGGCCGGTTTCACCACAGTTTTGTACGCTTTTCCTTTAATTTTATCTGAAACTCTTCTATCACACATCACACCTGATACTTTTCTCCACCCGTTCCAGCCTGCCTGCACACGCTTCTTCACCTCTTTTCCACACTCTCCATTGCTCTGGACTGTTGATCCTAGATACTTAAAATCTTCCACCTTCTTTATCTCTTCTCCCTGTAACCTCACTTTTCCATTTGGATCCCTCTCATTCACACACATGCACTCTGTTTTACTCTGACTAATCTTCATTCCTCTTCTTTCTAATAATAATAATAATAATATAATAATGTCTTTTATTTATAATGCACTCTATACCGGAAATCAAGCCTCAGAGTGCCACATGGATTAAAACATTAAAACTTAAAACAATTAAAACAGTACAGTACAATAAAAACAAACATACAATGCAAACAAATTTAAAAATTATAAGCTTTTTTTTTCTAGTGTGAACCTCCACCTCTCCAGCTTTTCCTCCACCACCACCTCCTCCTCGACATAGGAAGTGTAAAAGCCTGACTATTGCTCATCTCTTCACCCATCCTAAGAAAACGCAAGCTCCTCCTCCAAAATTTGACACAGGTCTAGAGTAAACTGTCCTTCTTCTATTTAATTTATAGAAAGTAAAATACTGCCTGTAACGTAAAAACTTCCTCTTAGTGGCTAAGTGCTTTATTGCTGCCAACCATTTGTTGTGATGTGGAAGGAGGAGGACCCAAATGCAGGACATCAAACAAGATTTATTAAACCAAGGTATCAGCAAGGCTGTAAGCAAAGGAACAGAAGTCAAAAAGGGATCAATAAGGTTTTCAAAGAGTTAATCTCAGTTCCAAAAGGATATCCGTTGGGTCGGGAGTCAGCCAAGGCCGGAAGGCATGAAGACCCGACAGGGAATGCTGGTGAGGCTGCCTTTAAATAGTCAGCAGAGAAATTAGGCGCAGGTGGTCCAGATCAGGTAGAATTAGGGGAAAGGTGAGATAGTCCCTGGCTACCTCTGGTGATGGGTGAGGGAACCACAACACCATTTTTTGTGAACCGTTCATCCTCTGCACAACTCATAAACGGGGGATGAGCATAAGAAGAGGGGAGCGTGTGAATTTCTTTCCAGTAAATAAAAAGCATCATGACTGTTATTATTCATATCGTCGCTGTTGCAAGCACTTGTTTATTATCATGTAGGAGGCCGGTAGAAATATTAATTCAGGGTTGCCCAACCAGTCGATCGCAGTCTACTGGTGGCCAACGGACTGATCCCAAGTCGACCACCAGGTGTTCAGGAAAAAAATTAAAAAACAGGAAGTCAGTGTTGCCAACTCAGTGACTTTGATGCTATTTTTAGTGTGTGTGTGTGTGTTTGTTTGTGTGTGTGTGTGTGTGTGTGTGTGTGTGTGTGTGTGTGTGTGTGTGTGTGTGTGTGTGTGTGTGAGAGAGAGACAGAGAGAGAGAAAACGACAGAGAGAAGAATTTGTCTGTGTTTAAGAGAGAGAAATTTGTCTGTGTGTGAGCTTAAGAGAGAAGAATTTGTCTGTGTGTGAGTTTGAGATAGAGGGATTTGTCTGTGTGTATGTTTGAGAGTGAGAGGAATTTGTCTGTGTTTGAGTTTGACAGACAGGAATTTGTCTGTGTGCGTGTTTGAGAGAGGAATTCGGCTCTAAAGACCATTAAATGATGTCCAAAAATGAGTAAACATTTTCAAAAAATAAATTAATTTTGTTTTGTGCAATTTAATAAAAAATTTCTATCCCGGCTGACCTAAGGTGAGAGGCAGGATACACTCTAAGCTGGTCTCCAGTCTGTGGATGGGCTACACACGCACACACACAGTCCTACGGGCTATCAACCTAACACATGTTTTTGGACCCAGGAAATCGCAGTACCTGGACAAAACCTATGCCTACATGGGGAGAACATGCAAACTCCACACAGAAAGACCAGTGTTTCAAGCTTCCAAGACTCTGAGACTCGAACCCCTGACTTTCTTGCTGTGAGAACACACTGCTAACCACCGCACCAGCGTTCAGCTCCTCAATCTTTTTCAAATTAAAATTTTGCATAAGGTCCCTAATTTAAAAAAAAGGACAAAATTTGTCTTGTTTTGAAGTGAAGGCTGATTTAAATAATTAAGTGAAAATTAAAAAAAAAAAAAACAGAACCAGTTGATTTCATTTTGCATTCATATTTTAAAAGTAGCCAAGTTAACCTCTGACGAAGCGGATTGTGGTTCTGAAAGCACCTACCTGGAGTAAGAGCCCCCGGGTCTCGCTCGGAGTTGATCTAACTCCAGCTGAATCCTCTCCAGCTCCGCTATCAGCTGGTCCTGGAATTTCGGAGAAATGCGATAAGTCTGCGGGTTTTTAGCAGATTATAAAGTCTGAAACTTGACTCACCTTGTTTGTTAACAGATCATCCTGGAGTTTCTTCATGTTGGACAGTTCCTCAGACAGAGCGTTCTGTTCCGAAAAACAAAAAAAACATTCTATTTATCTTAAATTTCTGTGTTTTATGTGAGTATTTATTAATAATTACATGAATAAATCTCTTTTTGGATTCTGTAAATTATACGTTGTATTGTGATCTGTTGTCATGGCAACAATAAAAACCAATCAGGATTCGTTTTGTTTTCTAAACCAGTGGTCCAGAACCACCGGGCCACGGATTGGTACCGGACCGCGGGTCATGTGGTACCGGGCCGCACAGAACTGTTATTTTTATTCACTTTGTTTTTGTGATGTCTTTTATTTTGAAGGTACATGTTTACCATTACCATGGCAACAAAGGTGCGTTTCTACGATATAAAGACGCTGCCAATAGATTTTCTCGTGAAGACAAAGTGGATTTAAGTTTATTATTATTGATTTTAAAAAGCCAGTTTTTTCAGGCTGGTCTCGTCACCTTAAGACCGGTCCGTGAAAATATTGTCAGACACAAAACCGGTCCGTGGTGCAGAAAAGGTTGGGGACCCCTGTTCTAAACTGCTCTTCCCTAATGGGCTCATGGGGGTACTGGAGCCTATCCTGCCTAATTTCAGGTAAGAGGCAGGATACAACAGGTCACCATCTTGTTGAGGGGCCACTCACACAGACAACCATCCACACACACTCATTCCTACAAGCAATTTTATATTATTATTCTATAATTTTTTTTAATAGTTTAATAGTTTTTCTGTTCTGTTCCGTCATCTTCCGGGGTTGGGTTGCTTGGGCAACAGCCTCAAATAGGAAGCCCAGGCTTCTCTCACTCCAGCTGCATCTTCTAGCTCACCCGGAGTGATCCCAAGTCGTTCCCCGGGCAGCTGTGAGATATAGTCTCTCCAGCAAGGTCCGGGGTCTGCCCCTTGATCTCCTCCCGGTGGGACGTGCCCGAAACACCTTGCCCGCAAGGCGCTCCGGGGGCATCCGGACTAGATGCCCGAACCGCCCCATCTGGCTCCTCTCGACCTGGAGGAGGAGCGGCTCGACACCGAGCTCCTCCCGGATGGCAGAGCTCCTCACCCAATCTCTGAGTGAGAGCCCAGCCACCCTGCGGAGGAAGCTCATTTCGACCGCTTGTACCCGCGATCTCATTCTTTCAGTCACCACCCACAGCTGGTGACCATAGGTGAGGGTAGGAACGACTTGTAAATCGAGAGCTTTGCTTTTCGGCTCTAAATAAAAAATAATAATCTAATATGAATGGTGTTTTGAACTGGTCTTATGTGCAGCTTGTTCAAGGATCGGGGTCGGGTAGGGTCACCTTTTCCTCCAGGGCGGCCATCCGTTCCTTCAGATGGAGCTGAAGCCTCTCATTGGACTCAGATAGCAGTTTGTCCACGGTGTCCGAGAGCCGCTTGTTGTGTTCATCATTCATCCTCTCCCTCTGCCTCGCCTGGAAAAGATTAAAAACATCAACTCAACATGAGGAAGCAGAGGACAGAGTGGGAGGAGAGGTAATAACACATTCTGTTTGCGAGGCGAAGATTTCGGTCTGCATGCAAACGCTCAAAACAACAGACGGATGGTGAAACTAAAATTTCTAAAATTCCTCATAATTACATTATGTTTTAGTAAACCAGAGAGAAAAAAACATGAATATGAAGAAAACATGCTTAAATTACAATTACAACACTTCTCAGTCTGGGTGAAGCCCATCCGCTATTAACGACTTCATTCTAACACTTTGATCTGTCAATTTAAAAAAAAGAAAAAGTAAGTTGACCATTGCGCAGATTTTGCTCATTACCAGGGGCGGATCCAGGATTTTCTAAAGGGGGGGCCTTTAGAATAATAAAATATACTTTGATGTAAAAATTTAAATAAATATAACTTAAAAAACAATTAATTGATTTAAATCGAGACTAAAACGAAGGTTTTGATCTTCCGTTTGCGCCACACTGAGAAAAAAATCGTTGCGCCTACAGTACGCCATCTGTGGGAATATGATGGTATAGCAGGAAAAAAATCAACAATGAAAACAGGGTGTTGTGCTTTTCTGGGGTTATTCTCATCTCATGGCATATATCGGTAAACAAGGAACGCTCGCTTAACTCAGCCATGCGGAATTTACACGACACAGTGTAAATCTCACTTGAGGTCGTAAGAGCAGCGTAACGCGCAACAAGTTAGCAAAGCTAGCGCATATTCTTTTAATGTGTATATATATTTTTAAAACGTACTGCATTAATCCCTCAAATGGGAAAATTTCTGTGCGGGATTGTACTACAGCACAAAATCGGGGGGTTAGATGTCTTCTCCAAGGACACTTGGGCATGGGCCCAATGGGAATTGAACGGCTTCTCCAAATCAAGGCGTGGAAATTCTACCACTGAGCCAACGCCTTCCCCCCTTTTTAAATGCATTTACAAAAAAATTTCATGTGCAGCTCATATGCAGAGTGCATGCACTATTAAACTTTCTGCTTACGTCAGAAAGTAGGCGTGGCAGAGAACAAAATCCATGGCATTCAAATAGTATTAAAAAACTCAACAGAAAAGCTTGTAAATCACTTAAACATGTCTTTAAAAAGATAAAAAATCATTTCAGGAAGGTTTTGGATGCTGAACATGGTAAAAAAAAAAAAAAAAAAAGAACTCCAAAAAATGTCTGTTTAGCCGAAAAATCTCTCTTTAAGGTTTTTTTCAGTCCAAACTAAAACGGCTTAACAGACCGCCTTTGGTCCTATAGCCACAGTTTGAACACCCCGTTCAGAAAACAACTGTCTTCTTTATGTAAGAAATGACAAAATAAATGGCAAATGTGAAAAAAAACATGACTCACTCTTTGAAGCTCCTGGTTCTTTTCCTCCAGTTGTGCCTCCATCTGTCGCAGCCGCTCCTCGAAGTTGCCATGACGCTCTTCGGCCTGTGTGACGCGAGAAGAAGCGGGTCAGAGTGCAAAGCGTTTCACAACGTTAATGTAAAACAGAAATTTTAAAAAACAACCTTGTTGACTGAGTGGACTAATTAGTAACGTGTCCTCACACATCACACAGTAAAGAGGGAATGTTTGCCATCTTCTCCAGGACCATTAATGAAATCCTGTCACGGAAAGCATCCTGCCCGAACACGCAGGATGAAACTACAACCGTTTGCAAGCTTTGATTTATAAAAGGAGAATGAATGTCGAGAGGATTTTGTCTTGTAGAAAAAGGAGGGAGAGGTGTTTCGGAAACAGTTTAACAATCAATCAAGAGGAGTAGTTTTCACATGTTCTGTTCCTACTTGATCTCATCCCAGATCGGGATATGTTTGGAATTTATTTGTCATTTAAGATCCTGAGTTTAAAAGTAATATAAAAAATTTGAATGTTACCGAAATCAGCCTTCACTGGTTGGACTTGTTCTTAGAAATAAATACATAACTTGGTTTCTTGTTAACTTGGGAATTATATACTTAAAAAAAATTGTGATCAGGGGCGGATCCAGGCGAGAGCGTGGGGGGCGCTGCTCTTACTACTTTAATTATTATAAACTTTGGGCAAAATATGGACCAAAATGCAAAAAATAACTCTTATTTTTCAATATGTTCTGGGTAAGAATGCCCCCAGATCTCCCTATAATGGTCAGCATCACAGGTGCTCATTTTGTTTATGACCTCACCCTGGGGCCCCCTTTAGAAAATCCTGGAGCCGCCCCTGGTAATGGGCAAAATCTGCACAATGGTCAACTTTTCCTTTTTTTTAATTATTATTAAAACTCGTCACAACACACTTTAACCATTTTTTTCAAGACAAGCATTAAAATTCTCATACTTTTTTTTTGCTTAAACACTCAAAGTTTCAAACTTTTATAGAAAAATATTGAGTTAAACAGTAACATCTTTAATTGCTTTAGAATGGTGGCTATTAAAGCCACCATTCTAATGGGTCATTGCGCGCCGCACCTGGCGGCGCGATGCCAGGTGGGGCGCGTGTGACCCTGTGGAACATGTTTGTTTTTTTTTGCCGTGTTAGAATAAAGTGTAATTGCACATCCACTACAGTAGTTGGCGCTTTAATTGTCGAAGTGTGTGCAGGGAGAAGTACAGTAATTCTTTAATTCTTTATATCAGTGGTCCCCAAACATTTTCTCTGAAAGAAATAATACTACCCGCTATGCTTTTTCCCAATAAAAAAATCAGCATCTATCTATGACCTCACCCCCCACCCCATGCCTCAGGCCCCGCCCCTCAAGGTTCCGGCCCGCTTGTCAAATGTTAGAGCTTAATGTGGCTTGCAAGCCAAAAAATTTGCCCACCCCCCTGACCAAACACTTGCCCAGTATTCCCAATAAGTTGCTGAGCTGTCAGAACTAGAACATCTTTCATTCTGTTTTTAAGTGTCTCCCATGCATGAAATCCTGCAAACGCACACTCATGCACATATGTTCAAGCTTGCAGCTGCCTATGTTCATCATGTCGGCACAAGACCTCCAAACCAAAAAGGGTCCAAGTAGATTAAAAAACCACCTAATCAGCAGTGGCGTGCCAGCAGGTGATGACACACCTTGTTAAGTGCTGCCACTCTCTGAGCGAGCTGGGCTTCAATCTCCGGAAGCGTCTCTGCCCTCTGCAGGGTTTGCTGCAGCTTCTGTTTGGCATCATCCAGACGTTCCTGAAGCTGCCGGTTCTTCTCTTCGCTCTGCAGGAAGAGTTCAAACATAGAACAAAGATCGCCCCAGGCAGAAGCGATTATTAAAAGTCATTGAGGGAGAAAAAGAAATAACACATTGATGGAGGAACTGTGTGCAAGTACAAAGCAAAGCAAAGATCAACATCAGGAAGGAGAGTTTTAACCTGTCTGTGTAAAGATTCTTTGCTGGCCAACTCGTTTTCTAGTTTGTCTTTGATGTCATGGAGAGACGTCGCCTCCCTCTGGGCACTCAGGTACCTGCAAACCAGATGGCCGGAGAGATGAGCTAAAAGCTCGCTCACAAAATGCAACAGGATTGTTAGTGATTTCTAGGAGTTTGAAAAGAACAGTTGGCGGTAACGTCTTTAGCTTACAAACTCTTGTTCTAACCCAAGATTAGAATAAAAAAAAAAAAATCTCTTTGGAAATCTCTTATTTCCAGACTACAAAGCAGCAGAAGTAATTTAGTACCATATTTTCCGCACTATAAGGCGCACCTAAAAACCTTAAATTTTCTCTAAAGTCCACGATGCGCCTTTTAACCCGGAGCGCCTTATATACGGATTAATAATGAGCTACAACAGGTGTCGCAACTGTGGTAAGCAGCCACCGACTCCATTTACCTCGTAGAAGAAGTAGTGCGCGGTGCATGCTGGGATATATGAAAGGGCGTCTCATTTCCATTTGTGTGTTTGTGTAAAGACCCGGAAATGGCTCCTACCAAGAGACACTGTTACACCGCAGAGTTTAAACTCAAGGCGATCGGTCACGCAGTAGAACACGGGAATAGAGCCGCAGCGAGAGAGTTTAACATTAACGAATCAATGGTGAGGAAGTGGAGGAAGCAAGAGGATGTGCTGCGCCAAGTAAACAAGACTAAACAGAGTTTATCTCCAATGGAAGATAAACTGTGTCACGAAAATACAAATACTTTAGAAAATAATAAAACAGCTGTTTATTCATTTTGGGAGTAAAAACAGAAAGCTGTTTGGTAATTGTTAATAAAGTTTAACTGTTTTTTTTTTTTACATTTCCTTTAGCGCAGCACCATTTAGTGAATGCATAACGTAACCCCAGCCTTTACTGTAGCCCCTTATAATGCGGTGCGCCTTATAGTGCGGAAAATACGGTAATTCTTGGAAGGTTTTTTGGAGCCGGAAGCCAGTGCAAGAATGGTGCACTGGACCTTTGTACTTTGATTTGATTTATTCCTCCTTTATTGTTACCATTTATTCAATATAAATAATATTTTATATAGAATATTCTAATATAAATAATATTAATAAGATTCTATACTTCTCATTTTGTTGGACCTTTGTTGGTCCTCTTTGTGCTCCTGTTTCAACAAGCAGGCCAGAGCTTGGCAACCTTTGGCTCTAAAACTGCATGCTCTGAACCTCGTTTGTCTCTTTCAGCCTCACATTGGGCTCCTTGGGCATCCACCACCAAGTATCTCTGTTCAATTTAATTTAATTTGCCACCTCATTAAATGTTACACAAATTGCGGGCCTTGAAAGTAATCAATGAATCAGTGAGTAGAGATGACGCTATGACGACACACACGAAAGTATCGATCCGGGTTTGTTTGTAGGTTGGGTAGCTAATTTCTTCTTCTGAAATTAAAGCTGATACAAACACAATGGGTGGGTGGTGACTGAAAGAATGAGATCACGGATACAAGCGGCCAAAATGAGCTTCCTCAGCAGGGTGGCTGGGCTCTCACTCAGAGATCGGGTGAGGAACTCTGCCATCCGGGAGGAGCTCGGTGTCGAGCCGTTTCTCCTCCAGGTTGAGAGGAGCCAGATGGGGTGGTTCGGGCATCTGGTCAGGATGCCACCCGAGCACCTTGCTGGGGAGGTGTTTCGGGCATGTCTCACTGGAAGGAGATCAAGAGGCAGACACCGGACCCGCTGAAGAGACTATGTCTCACAGCTGGCTGTGGAACGACTCAAGATGCTTCCGGGTGAGCTGGAGAATGCAGCCCCTTAATGTACTGGAGTGGTATTGCACTTTATCCGTGAACAGTAAAAAAATCAAAACAGAAAAATAAAAAACATGTTCTCCGAGGTCAAGCACACCCCCTCTTGACGGAGCCGGGGGGTGCGCCCCACTGTTTAAGAACCTCTATATTAACTCCATATCGTAGAAGAGACTTTACTAATGAAGTTATTTAATAATGCTATAACAATGTTCAGCTCCAAACCTTCAGGTCGAAAGGAGCCAGATGGGGTGGTTCGGGCATCTGGTCAGGATGCCGCAATAGCGCCTCGCTGGTAAGGTGTTTCGGGAATGTCCCTCCGGAAGGTAGACCAAGAGGCAGGCCGCGGACCCACTGGAGAGACTATGTCTCACAGCTGGCCGGGGAACGACTCGGGATTCTTCCGGGTGAGCTGGAGGATGCAGCTGGAGTGAGAGAAGCCTAGGCTTCCCGTTTGAGGCTGTTGCCCCCACGACCCGACCCCGGATGAGCTTTTTGGCGGAACCAGCATTCCGCCAAAAAGTGATTGCCACAATGTGATTTTATGGTTCCTACAACTTGATTTTTAGAGTTTATTCCTCTTTGCGAAGGAGACTCTAAGGACAGGAACAATTATGGCTTTGTTTAGTCTAGTTATCACTTGTGTTGTGTTTTCAAATTTAAAAAAACACACTTAAAAAAACGTGACAAACCTGCGTTCTAACGTGGTGATTCTCTCTTCCATGTCTTCCCTTTGACACAAGGCCTGGGAGAATAAAGAAGAAAAAAAAGAGGTGAAACAGGAAGGAAGAAGACGTAAAGAAAGAGTAAATGGAGTTTTTGCTTCGAGGGAATTCAGAGTTTCTCCTGCTTTTAGTTGAAGAATGATAATAACCGGTTGATCATCCTGTTGACAGATTTCACAACTGTCTCATGCAGCTGTTGGAGGGTGAGGATAAAAGAGCAGGAAGTTAGAAAAACCTTCACGGAATGGCAAAGATGCACAAAAAGAGGGGTTTTTTTCTCTTAGAAAACAGCTTCGCTGCATCTCATCTGAAACCGCTTTGAGCACCTTTCAACCAGCTGCCAACAGTGACTGATTACCACCCGGGCAAGCTGTCACCATGACTACCTGTGCAAATCTGGTGCCATGTAAAGTACAAAGAGAGCAAATACTTTGCTTAAAAAAAGAGGACTGTAAATGTTTCGTCTTCTTAAATACGTATCCCTAAAGGAGTCACCGAAGCCTATCTCGACTGATTCAAGGCAGGGTACACCCCTAACAGGTCAGCAGCCTGTGACAAGCAGTGGTGGATGAAGTACTCGCTTTTTGTCCTTAATTAAATGTACAGATAATTAGGAAAAAAATTACTTAAGTAAAAGTACAAAAGTAACTGGTGTAAAATTTACTTTTTAAGTAGAAAAGTAAAGTATTCGACCGTAATTCCAAGTTATTTTTTTGTGCTGTAGGGTCACATATAAATACTTTGCAGGGGCGGATCCACCAGGGGCGTGGGGGCGCACCCTGGCCCCCTTTTTCATCCACAAAAAAAAAAAAAAAGAAGAAGAAGAAGAAAGAAAACGGGACTAGTCAAGCTATTCCCTTGCAGGGCCAGCGAATGGGCACCAAAATACAGGAAAATGACTCTTATTTTTCAAAATGTTCTGGGGGGAATACTAGATATTGGCTTTGTCAATGACCTTACGCCCCCTTCAGAAAATTCCGGATCCGCTCCTGCTCTGTGTAATGATGACTCGACTTTTTATTTAAAAGTAAACACAAAGAACAAACATCTTCTGACTCTTTTATATTTGATGTTAGTTTTTTGGAGGTGAATGACTGCCGAAAATGTTTACTCTCTATTCCGATTGGTCCTCGATTCATTACTTCTTCTCCCTCTTGGAGACCGCAGGCGATCAACTCCTCCCTCTACAGGTTGATTTTGGCAATGCGGCTTCAAGTTGCGCTAAAAAAAACTGTGCATTTTTCAAATTCCTGACCGAAAATGTAACAAAAAATGCAACACACACTTTTAAAAAGTAACGGAGTAAAAGCACACACACAAATATAGGGGCAATTTAATAGTGACCAATCAACCTAACATGTCTGTTTTTGGAGATCAGGAGGAAACCCACGCGTACATGCGGGGAACATGCAAACTTCACACAGAAAGCCCAGTGTTCCAATCCTCGTCCACTCCGGGACTCAAACCCACAACCTTCTTGCTTGTGAGGCCACTGTGCTATCCACTGCACCACCGTGCCGTGTGCTAGATGTAAACAAAACTATGTGTATCACCTCTTTAAGGTCCCTCTGTAGCTTCTGATTGGCCTCCTCAGATCGGGCCAACTCCCTCCTTGCTGATGTTAGCTGCTCCTCGATCTCTCCAACCTTAAAACAAGACAAACATGGGTTATAAGACGAGCTGGAAACATCAGTGTGTGGCAGCTCCTCTGGATGGAATACCTGTCTGCACATGAGGGCGAGTCTCTCTTTCAATTGGCCCAGCTCTGATCTCTGACGCTCGATCTCACCCTCCCTCTGCCGGTCAATGTCCCTATCATCCAAGATGGAGGATGGCCCATTGGGAAGCCGCTGAGGGAAAGTATTTACACCCATTAATGAGGTCAAAATGATACCCAGACGGCATTTCAGTGAGAGGAACCTGTTACTTCGGGTCGTCTTCTTAGTCATGATAACATCATGTAGAGGGTGACGGGAGTTATTGAGGATAACCTGCATTAAAGCCCTCATCCTCCCCTCCAAAACAACTCCTATAGAGTACACATTTCTCCCCATCACAGATGCACTCTTCCGTATCAGTCTGTCCAGCCTATTGCTGTCCCTTGCGGTCAAGCTGCCTCCCCAGCAGATGACCGCATAGAAAACTGCAGTTGCCACGACAGACGATAAAAGATGTTCAACATGTCACCACACAAGAAAAGTTTTAAGCCTTCTTAAGAAAAACAGCCTGCTCTGTTCTTTCTTATGCAGGGCCCGAGCCTGCTCTAACCGGTCCAGTTTGTTTTCAAGATGCACACCCAGATATTTGTAGGTTTTAACAACCTCATCACAAATTATTCACACTAAGTATGTTAGAGCGGTTCAGGACATGTATGAGGGCTGTAAGACAGTGGTGAGGTGTGCTGTAGGTGAGACAGAGGAGTTCAGTGTGAGGGTGGGACTGCATCAAGGATCTGCTCTGAGCCCTTTGCTGTTTGTTATGGTGATGGACAGGCTGGCACACGAGGTCAGACAGGAATCCCCATGGACAATGATGTTTGCAGATGACATTGTGATCTGTAGTGAGAGGAGGGAAGAGGTGGAGGAAAAGCTGGAGAGGTGGAGGTTTGCACTAGAAAGAAGAGGAATGAAGATTAGTCAGAGTAAGACAGAGTACATGTGCGTGAATGAGAGGGATCCAAATGGAAAAGTGAGGTTACAGGGAGAAGAGATAAAGAAGGTGGAAGATTTTAAGTACTTAGGATCAACAGTTCATAGCAATGGAGCGTGTGGAAAAGAGGTGAAGAAGCGTGTGCAGGCAGGCTGGAACGGGTGGAGGAAAGTTTCAGGTGTGATGTGTGATAGAAGCGTTTCAGCTAAAATGAAAAGGAAAGTGTACAAAATTGTGGTCAGACCGGCCATGCTGATTGGTCTAGAAACAGTAGCACTGAAGAAAAGACAGGAAACAGAGATGGAGGTAGCAGAGATGAAGATGCTGAGGATCTCTCTGGGAGTGACCAGGATGGACAAGATCACAGGAACAGCACATGTTAGAGGTTTTGGAGATAAAGTCAGAGAGGCCAGACTGAGATGATTTGGACATGTGCAGAGGAGAGAGAGAGAGTACATCGGAAGAAGGATGCTAGATTTGGAACCACCAGGAAAGAGGCCTAGAGGAAGACCAAAGAGGAGGTTCATGGATACAGTGAAGGAAGACGTGAAGATAGTTGGCATGACCGAAGAAGATGCAGCAGATAGGGTTAGATGGAAGAAACTGACTTGCGGTGGCGACCCCTGAAGGGAAATGCCGGAAGAAGAAGAAGAAGGGTGGAGATGATCTAGACAACTGCTTGGTGGAACAGAACTGGAACAACCAAAATAGTATTTTTAGCTTTTATTGTGAACAAACACGTCCTAAATCTTGTGTTAACGCCAATTTATTACCGTTTAGACATCCTAGTATTTCTTTTAGACGTAAAACCTTCCCATATAGATTTTGATCCAACTTCAGTAAACCAGTAAGGCTCTCACTGGGACATTTAACTCATTACACAGTTGGCAAACATCACGCTGTTCCTAAAATCTGGCTCAAGAGGTCGGAAATTATTCAATGGAAATTCAGCCTTCTGCACAAACCATGCACAAGATGGCACTGCAGGTATAATAAAAAAAAACAAGGGTTAAACCTGATTGGACCTGCTTGAGTTTGAACCCTATTATAGAGATTTTTTTTTTATGGTGATAAAAATCTGATAAAAAGTTACCAAATTATAATCCACTCTCACTGATTGAAATTGAAAGTTTTTACCCAAGTCAACAGAGCCTATAAAAACGTAAGAATGTGCAGAGTTCCTGCTGAAGTGAACGACACTGGTGGCCGGAAGCCATATGGCAACAAAGCTGCAACAGCTTCTGGCAAACGGTGGCCTCGGATCAGCATTCCAGCTGCAGTGGGAAGACAACTATGCAGCATTTTAAACTTTATGTGTCTTATTCTGGCAAACAGGAATCACCCATTAAACCACAAAAATAAACAGTGTTTGGGGTTGTCGTGTTCGAAGATTTAATCACAAAACCAAACACTCAAACAAAATCCGATCATCTTCTAAATCGTTCATCCCTGATGAGGTCACAAGGGGTGCCGGAGCCTATCCCGGATGGTTTCTGGCAAGAGTCAGTGTACTCCCCGAACAGGTTGCCAGTCTGTTGTAGGGCCACACACATACACACACACAATATGCATATTTTTTGGGGGGAGGGAGCAATCCGAGGCACCAGGTGAAAACCTATGCGTACACACGTGCATACATGTGAGAACGTGCAAATTTCACGCAGAAAGGCTAGTATTTTAAGACGAGATTTTCCGACCTTCTTGATTTGAGGTGCGGCCCAAGAAGAAATTCTTTTAATATAAAAACCTTGCTTCTTTTTTATTTTTACTTCATCAAGACATGTTTATTGTTAAACCGAAGTTTGACGTATGAGTACGGATGTCGTCTGCAAAAAATACAGGCTGGCGTTTATTATCGTCCATTTTTATGGATTTCTGAGGATTTGTGGGCAAAAAATAATCATATTTAGGATGGAAAAGATCAAGTTTGGGTGTAAATTGCACTTCCTGGTCTACTTTACAAACAGCCAATCAGCATGCAGATCACAAAGCATCAATTTTGAAAACAGAGCACAGTAGAAAATTTCACTTTTATTCAGTGAAGCTGCAAAAAGTAGTGAAGGATTATTATTCAAATAGTCGAAACCTTGTTCATGGTGACACAAACATGGCCGTTACCTCTTTGCCGTTGTCCAATCCCTGCTGCCGTCGTTTAATTTGTTCCCTCAAAGACAAAACCTGTGGAAACGCAAATAAATCACAACTTTGATTTTAATTTCCACCATTTCTGTAGAAAAATAAAAAATAAGAATCTTACCTCTTGTGAGGAAGATTGCAGCTCGTCTTCTAGCGCCGCCACCCGTTCCAAAGCCACCCGTAACCGCTCCCGCACCTTCTCATCCAGAGCTTTGTGATGCTCAAACAGAGATTTTAGAGCTTTTAAAACCTCCACTTCGCTGGAAACTCCTTGCCTCTTCACCACCGTCATCCTCAGGCTGCGCTCATGACGGGATACCAGGCACTCCAGATGTTCAAGCAGCAGCTGCAAACATGCATGGTTCACATGAAGAGCGAACAGGGTGTAAAGAGATTGGGTGATTACACGTTGGCATGAGATCTTTATTCAGGAATTGAAATGAACTGACTCGTGTGTTGTTCCTCTCGGCCTTCAGCTCGGCTATCTCTTCTTCACGTTCCAGCAGCTGTTCTCGGCACAGGTTCAGCTCTTTGGTCAGAACTGCAAACTCCTGTAAAAGCCACAAGAGAGCGCTGTTACTCTCTGAGGATTAAATAAACAAGCCTAAATGAACGATAAGGGATTTTTTTTTTTTACCTCGTATAAAAGCTTCATAACATTTCTTTTGGGTCATTTTCGCCTCATTTTTACAGTCATTTTCAAAATTCTGTGCATTTTGAACAGACGTGCAAGAATGCATTATATTTTTATTCAATTTATTTTGTGAAGCCCCTTTAAGCAGAGGTGTCAAGTAACGAAGTAAGACTACTTCTTTACCTTACTCAAGTAGAAAATCTCGTTATCTTTACTTTAACGAAGTAATTATTTTTTTGTCTACTTTTTACTTTTACTCACTACTTTTTTATGCAATTATCTGTACTTTTACTTCGTTAATTTTATAAAAAGTAGTCACTACTTTCGCCATTTTGTCACCGTTAAAAAGCCGCGACTGTTTGTCGGAGTTTTTTTTTTTTTTTAATGAACCCTGAATGCATCAAACAAAGGAACAGATGAATGATTGGCTGAAAGGTCCAGTCAATCATTACTTTGGGCCGAGTAGCCCCGCCCACAAACTTTTAAAGAGCAGGAACGTTAGTTTGCGTGTTTGAGACTTGTTGCGGGCTCGGAAAACAAAGTGTTTCTGATGCTGCAACATTGAACTTTGAGTGAATTATCAGTTTTTTTAAAAAAAACAACAGCAAAGAAATGTTTTATTATTATATTTTCAGTCTGCGGTTATTGTAAACGTCTTTGCTGAAAATGTTGTAGATGGTATTTTTATAAAAATAACTTTGATCTGTGACACACTATTTAATCTTTAGAAACAAAGCTAATTGAACTGATTCATCCATAAATAGTAGTGGATGAAGTATTTGTGCTTAAAAGCATCCAAAATGTTATTGATTAGTTTATAAAGACTGACTGAGGAGATTAAAACTACACATCGCTTAGATTTTGTATAATGCAGATGTTTGGGTTAACATTAAAAAAACCTTATATGTACACATATATATGTAGATATGTATAAATATAAATTTATATAAACCGTCTCCTAGGTCCCGCCCCTACTGGTTTCTTAAAATCTTATTTCCCTGGTTATTTTTTTATTTTTACAGTTCTTAAAATTTTAGAAAAAGAATCCAAGGATTTTGCCTCCTGTGTGTTTCCTTCACTCCCACTGCCTTATGAGTGCATGTAAAGGGTGCTATTTTGTCAATGGGCGTGGTTTTACTGGGTGTACGATATTTTTTGTAAAATACGATAATTTTACGTCATTAGTACGATAATCCAGCACCTCCCACCTGGCAACGCTGGTTCCAGGTGTCACGCAGGCTTTATGTGGCACTCCCAACCTCATCAACTTGTTAAAGACTATTCATTATTGCCTCAAAGAACTTTGAAAACTAGCTGCCTTGAAGGCTTAAAACAGCCTTTTGGTCATTTTTTTTTCATTTATTTATTTTTTTTTTAACATTGAGTGTGTTTGTGTCTGTTGAAGTTGGTTAAATTAGGTGATGCAGAGTGAAGCTTGGTAGCTGAAGGGACGTTACATAATGCCCTGCTTATGATAATACATTTGATTGTGTTCATTAATCGATTTCCAATAAAGATTATTAAGAAATAAATGTTTCTGATTCATAAAGTTTAACACCAAAACACTTTCATTTATTATTATATTTTCTGCTCCTTAAAGCATGTGATAATAGTTAAAAAATATGTTCATACGCTTTTGTTAACAACATTCCTTTTTTTCTGAAAATTACTTTTACTTTTCTACTTTAAGTAGTTTTAAAATAGGTTACTTTTTACTTTTACTTAAGTAGAAAACTTGAGTTGATACTTCTACTTTTACTAAAGTAGTTTTTTAACTCGGTATTTATACTTCTACTTGAGTAGAAAATGTTGGTACTTTTGACACCTCTGCCTTTAAGCAGTTGTGTTGTTGTTTAAACAGGGTGGCTGGGGAGCCCGAGGTGGCTGGGGAGCCCAAGGTGGCTGGTTTCTCACTCCAAGATAGAGGAGCGCTGCCATCTGGTAAGAGCTCGGCGTAGAGTCATTGCTCCTCAGAGTTCAGAGAAACCAAATAAGATGGTTCGGGCATTTGACAAGGATGCCTGCCGGACGCCTTGTTGGTGAGGTGTTCCAGGTAAGAGACCCTCTGGGAAAACCCGGACCTACTAGAAAAATTATCTCTCTCAGCTGGCATGGGAATGCCCCCAGTATCCCATACAGGTAGCTCAGGCTCCTCTCACCTCGGTTGCATCCTCCAGCTACAGACATGCCAATGCGGCAGACACCCGCAATTAGGACCTATATTACGCCCACCTACCAAGGCTAATAAAACTCCTGCATGATGAACACTAATGCATTCCATGAACATGATTAGGTATAATGTGGCTAAGCACATGGCATCTCCTGTTGCTGCAGCTGTACTGAACGCCGCTAGTAGCGATCTGTATGGTCTATTGCCAGTATTTTTTTTGGGTGACTGTATGGAAGAAGTCGATCATCAAGGAACTTTGGTCATGTGCCAGCTTATGTGCGCGAGCCGCAAAACAAAACGCGAACAAGCAGTACATGGGTGTATTCCTGGTGGTAATTCCTCTTCATACTGATACATAACACTAGGTGGTAACACACGTAAGACGCACAATTTTCCAACTGCTTTCTCATGGTTTGAATGGTTTGCTTTACGCCAACCTTCATGACGGGTATTGTCCATTGGCGGATGTGACGTCATAGTCCCTCCTCCTTTTAGCCCCGCCTCAAAATCTCCCTCTTTGTAAAGCAGAAAACTTGGCATTTCTGCAGCTTAACCGTGAGGATCCCGAGGTGTTCCCCAGCCAGCTGTGAGACATAGTACCTCCAGTGGGTCCGGGGTCTGCCTCTTGGTACCCAAAACACCTCACTCAATAAATAGCCACTTACAATTGTGTTGTTGTTTTCTTGTTATCATACACACTCGAATTTTATGTAAGCTTTTGTTTCACAAAAAAAAAAAAAAAAAACTTGTAGTTTTATTACGCAACGCGGATTTAATCTAATTCTCACACAGTTTTGCGACTCGCTTTGTGTGACTTAACTCAGGTTGAAGTTTCATGCACGGATTGTTTGTTCGTGTGAAGCTAAACAAGCAAAAACAAACAAAAAAGGCACAGATGTTTCACTCTGATTTTTTTTTAACCGTATTTACAGTAAACTTACGGTACTTCTGTCACTGCCGCTGTTTTTATTTGCTAAGTTTCTTTTGCTCCATAAAATGTGTTTCTCATTTGTAAAAATTTGGTTAAAAGCGTGCAATAAAATTTTTGTCAAACTGTTCAGAGAATCCCTATAAATATGCTTTAACACTGGCACTACCAGAATTCTAGAACTCGCACGGCCTCAATTTAACGATTAGCGCTATGGCGGTGACGTCACACACGGAAGTGCCCCAGTGACTGGGAAACGTCTTCTTAAAATTCACTTTTGCTCACTGAGATTTCACCTCATAGGCGCCAAAATGGTTAATAGGCAACAGTAGCCACACCACCGTCAGGCGCGGAAAAAAGTTGTTTTTAAAAGAAGAGTCAAATTGACGGGTGTGGGAGTTAGAGGAAGAATTACAACAAACTCGTTTTAAGTGTTTTGTTTTAGTTAAATTAAACCGATATACAAAAAAAATGAGGGACTACACGGATTTGTTACAAAAAAAATGTAGAAAAAGTCAAAAGTCCAGAATGTCAAAAATCAACGTAACTACAGTAATTAAACGTCAGCTTCTGAGAACCGTCAAATTGACGGCTTTGGTAGTTCTAGTGGTATAGTTTATCGAAATATAAAATAATCAGTTTGAACAAATGTTTTTACAATTTTGCCAAATTTTGTTTAATCTTCTGAACCGGTTATTCCCTAACAGGTTATGTAGGGTGCTGGAGTCTGTTCTGCTTGATTTCAGACGAGAGGCAGGATACACCCCGAACAAGTCACCAGTCTGTCGCGGAGCCACACACACACACACACAACCATCCACACATGGCAGCCAATCAACTTAACATGCATGTTTTTGGAAGCTTAGAGGAAACTGGAGAAAACGCACACATACACAGGGAGAACATGCAAACTACACACAGAACTTGAACCCCCAACCTTTTCTATGCCGCCCATTTTTTGAGTGCTATTTTAAAATAAATAATTGAACTCAACATAACTGTCACCAGATTTATGAGTTTATAAAAATACACTCAATTAAATCAACTTTTCTGTGGAGTCTTAAAGCTTCCGCTAGCTATATGTGAACTGTGGGTTACGTTGTGGTTGCAGATTTGAGACTTTTTTTTCCCAAAAATTGCACATGAAATAAAAACCCACCCCTGTTTATACAGCACTGTGATAGACTGGTTGTCAGGAGAGTAGTAAATCTGCTTGTGATTTTTTCATCTGAACCTGCCTGTTGTGTCAAGGGTATATTTTTGGCCTCAGCTCCATATCATGACACTGGTGACCTATAAAGGGTTAAACCTTCCCCTAGCTTGCTGAATATCTGAAAGATCGTCTCATTTTAAGTCTGTTCGGTTCTGTTCTTGCAGACGAATCCTGCACGAATTGTGCAGCGTACTGTCGCGATGCACACATGACACAAAGCGCATCCCCAAACATGTGTGCGCCAAATCATGCGTGTTTTCAAAGCGCTTATGCAAACGAGTCGCTAAAGAGCAGTGATGCATGTGTGGCACTGCTGCTGCTATCTTCGCCCTAGTGATCAGTTTACCCCACACGGCAGCAAACAGGCGTCTCTGCTCACACCCTCTTTCAGCCGAAAAACATGAAAAAGTACAGCATGTACTGGCTGTTTCAGACCTCTGAGCTGATGTGGAGGGGGCTTGTTTGATAAGGGAAGTCACTGTGTGCAGATGGGATCGTGCTGGAATTAAAAAAATACCGTGAGACAGAAGAAGTCAGACATCTGGACGGATCTATGATCCATCCACAATCAGAGAAGACCCTCTACTCAGCATAAAATAAATGGTTTCATAGCATCGGGGGGGTTTTCTGTTTGCTGCCGTCGCCCTCTTCATCCCTCGCTCCTGTTTTCCTCTCTTAGCAGCGTCAGCACACAGAAAACTCAGTGAACTCATCTGTGTATTACAGCAATCCATGTGCTCCTCCATCCCTGTGTGTGTGTGTGTGTGTGTATGTGTGTGTGTGTGTTTCATTAGATCTGTGCGGAGTATTGATTCCTCCTCGCTGAGGTAATTCGGCTCTTTCATGTCCGGTCACTCCGTTAGAGCGCCTGGCTTTTTTGGTTTGGATCATTCAGGTGAAAAAATAAACACAAACAATAAAAGAGGTACCGGCGTAACTCGGCCTGTCTGATGATACCTCCTGACACACAGACGGTTTGATCTTAAAAGTTAGAATACGTTTAAAAATGATTTGATAAATGTTGGATTTTAACAGATTTTCCACTTCCAAAATCAAGATAAGAAAAATTTTTACATTGTTTTGTTTCGTCTTCCGAACCGCTTATTGCTAACAGGAGAGCGATGGAGCCTACCCTGGCTGATTCACCAGTCTTTCGTGGGCTCAAACACACACAACCATCTACACACTTTCATTTTCATAGTGGCCAATCAACGCTATGGACATCTAGGGTCCTTGGAGAAGACAGCTAACCCCCCGTTTCTCCCACCATTGGCGCAGTTGTGGCAGCCTGCTGCGGTGTAGCAGGGCAGCAAACAAATATACTTAATTCATCCCTCACCAGGAAATTTTTGTGCTGCATTACACCGCAGTAGGCTGCCATCTATGACGGCGCCAATGGTGGGAGAAACAAGGGTTCAGGTGTCTTCTCCCAGGACCTAGACGTGCACTTGGTCGGATGGGAACACTTCCAATCATCCGGTTCCGGGCGAACACTCTAACCCAGTGCTTCTCAAATAGTGGGGCGTGTGATCCTGTGGAACATTCCATTCCGTTCAGTCATCTTCCGCTTGTTCCGGGGCCGGGTCATTGGGGCAACTGCCTCAAACGGGCAGCCCAGGCCTCTCTCACCCCGGCCACATCCTCTAGCTCACCCAGAAGGATCCCAAGTCGTTCCCCGGCCGGCTGTGAGACATCTTCTCTCCAGCGGGTCTGGGGTCTGCCCCTTGGTCTCCTCGCAGTGGGACGTGCCCGAAACACCTCGCCCGCGAGGCGCTCGGGGGGCATCCTTACCAGATGCCCAAACCACCCCATCTGGCTACACTCAACCTGGAGGAGGAGTGGCTCAACACCAAGCTCCTCCCGGATGTCAGAGCTCCTCACCCGATCTCGGAGTGAGAGCCCAGCCACCCTCTGGAGGAACCTCATTTCTGCCGCTTGTATCTGTGACCTCATTTCAGTCACCACCCACAGCTGGTGATCATAGGTGAGGGTTGGAACGTAGATCGACTTGTAAATTGAGAGCTTTGCTTTTCGGCTCAGCTCTTTCTTTACCACGATGGACCGATGCAGCGTCCTAGTTATTGCTGATGCCGCACCGATCCACCTGTAGGTCTCCCGCTCCATCCTTCCCCCACTCGTGAACAAGACCCCGAGATACTTAAACTCCTCCTCTTGATTTTATTTAATTTATTTTTTAGTATCAAATGGTTCAATTAGTCAAAAATGTTTATAGTTTAAATAAGAATGTATTTTTTTTAAATTTCAAATAAATTGATGAAGCCAAAGAAACAACAACACTGCTCCCATTAAAATGTGTCTGTCTTAGTGATGCGCACGTTGTCAAAATAAACAGCGTTAAATAAACGTTAAATAAATGCTCTTGATGTAACATTTAGCGCCTGTTTAAAATCCAGCGCGCCATTCTATCGGTTTAATCTAGAGGTTACCAAAGCATGCCATCCATCTGATCCTGTTCAGGCCCGCTTGTCAAATGTTAGAACTCAATGTGGCCCGCAAATCAAAAGTTTGCCCATGCCTGCTCTAGACAAAACAGCATGGCAGGTCTCACCACGTTTTGTACACTTTCTCTTTCATTTTAGCTGAAACTCTTCTATCACACATCACACCTGATACTTTTCTCCACCCGTTCCAGCATGCCTGCACAAGCTTCTTCACCTCTCGAAAAATTCCGTTCTACATACATTTTTTTTTTAAAAAAAGGAGCCTATCCTGACTGATATCAGGCAAGAGGCACAAAACACCCCGAACAGGTCGCCAGTCTGTGGCAGGGCACACATACAGCCATCTTCAGATTCAGATGCATAGAGTTTGAGATACCAAACACTGAATTTTGGTCAGAGCGTGCGCATGCGCTCATTCCTAAAAGTAATTTTGTAGTGGCCAATTAACCTAAACGCAAGTATATCAAAATTTTCATTTCAAACGGTCCATCTCAACCTGGGTCTCAAGAATGCCAGAGCCTATCCCAGCTGATTCAAGGCGAGAGGCAGGATTCATCCATAACACATCACCAGTCTGTTGCAGGGCACACACACTCCAGGGCACACACACTCATTCCTAGGGGCAATTTCATGATGGCCAATTAATGTAACATGCATGTTTTTGGGTGGTAGGAGGAAACTGGAGTACCTTGACCCTAACCAATGCATACATAGGGAGAACATGCAAACTCCGCACAGAAAGACCAGTGTTCCAATCTCCATGTTGTTAAATTGGTAAAATTGCGAATTGAAATTCTAAGAAAAAAGTTTTAACCATTGCGAACATTTTTTATTTCAATATTTTTTTCAATTTGTTCAACTTTTATGAACATAATCCAACTTGAAGCGACAGGGCTGAATGACCAAACCCCATTTGACTAGTTGAGGGCGAAAGGAGGGGTACACCTTAAACAAGTTACCAGTCTGTTGTGGCTTTATATGCTTAATTATTCAAATTGATCAATATTAAAAACGTTTTAAATTGAAGCAACACAGCATCTACAGACAATCAACCTATTTTTATGAATTTAGAAGGAACAACCACCCCAATGTTCTGATTTGGTATTTCTATTGGTTGGAGGTGCGAACCCAGAGGATGTGAGAAAAAACGAAGACGGGTTTTAACGCTTGCCAAGTATTTCTAAAGTCACAGTCCAAACTAGACCCTTACTTCCTTCTCCAACACGTTCAAAAAGGACCAGAGAAGGTGTGAAAACATGATTACAAAAATGTCGTATTCAACAAAAAAGTCAAAAGCAGCATTAGGACGAAGTTAATGGTTCTCCAAAGCATTTTGTCACGACTGATGACAACAGTTTTGGAACCATGGCAACCGTGATTTACATTTGAGCTAGCGGCAGGGTTGTCCGTAAGCGGAGTTCTGAAAGTTACACCCTGAAGAGATAAAGAAGGTGGAAGATTTTAAGTATCTAGGATTAACAGCTTAGAGCAATAGAGAGTGTGGAAAAGAGGTGAAGAAGCGTGTGCAGGCAGGCTGGAAAGGGTGGAGAAAAGTATCAGGTGTGATGTGTGATAGAAGAGTTTCAGCTAAAATGAAAGAAAAGTGTACAAAATCGTGGTGAGACCCGCCATGTTGTTTGGTCTAGAGACAGTAGCACTGAGGAAAAGACAGGAGACAGAGATGGAGGTAGCGGAGATGAAGATGCTGAGGATCTCTCTGGGAGTGACCAGGATGGACAGGATCAGAAATGAGTATATCAGGGGAACCGCACATGTTAGAGGTTTTGGAGATAAAGTCAGAGAGGCCAGACTGAGATGGTTTGGACATGTGCAGAGGAGAGAGAGAGTACATAGGAAGAAGCATGCTGGATTTGGAACCACCAGGAAAGAGGCCTAGAGGAAGGCCAAAGAGGAGGTTCATGGGACGGCCGTTGAGATTAAAGTTGCCGTTGCGTCCCTGGGCAGTACATTTCCCCCACGTTGCCTAGTCTGAATGGTTTGTGTGCGATTGGTTGGTGATGGTCAGAAGGGCCGGTGGCGCAAAATGGCAGCCCCACCTCTGCCAGTTTGTTTTAACATCTAACACGCTTGTCTATGTGCGTGTATTGGCCCTGATGGCTTTCCATATCTGTGCATACCGTTTTATTTTAACAGCGTGCGCATCACGGACACACACACATTATAATGGGAGCAGTGTTGTTGTTTTCTCAACAAAGCCAATATATCCAAAGTGCACCATCTAGTGACAAAACATCAGAATTGCAGGGGAAATAAAACATTAACAAGGTTTTTTTTTTTTTTTCCAAGTTCGGCGGGCCTTATTAAAACGTTTAACAGGTCCCATTTGGCCCGCTGTCCGTAGTCTACCCATGCCTGCTCTTGATTAATCTATAGTGAGTACTGAATAACTATAGGCAGTTTAATTAACATCCCTTCCTTGATTTTGAGAGATATTATGTTCACATAAGTGTTGAACAGATGCAACAAAAGACTCAGCATCCGTCCGGTTTTAGCCGCGGCATTCAGATCAAGATGTTGTTTATGGAACAAACACAGAGAGTTTTTGCCCCCCTACCCGTCCCGTAGTGGGCGTACCTGTGGCAGCGCGATGGACAACTGTCTCTGCAGAGACTCCTTCTCATGTCCCAGCTCCCGCAGACGAAGGTGCGCCGTTCCCAGACTGTCCTGTGTTTCCCTCAAGCTTTCAAGCAGCCTCTCTCTCTCTGTCAGCATGTTCACCATCAGAGACTCCAAGTTGCCCGTGCTCCCGCCCTCATCACCTCCTCCGCCTCCTCGAGGATCCCGGCCACCGTAACCCCCCATTCCTCCCATCCCGCCGCTCATCCCTCCTCCTCCGCTTGCCGGGGAAGACGACCCGCCTCCTCCTCCGCGCCCATCTTCTGAGATGGTGGGCATGACTTCGCACATCATCTTCAGGCCTGGGTGTTAGAGGCGTTTATATGAGGGGGTGACACGGAGGCTCTGCTGAGCAGCACTCCTCATGTAGAGTTCGGTGTGTGTGTTTGGGTGGAGGTATTTCCTCTTCGGGTGGCTCGGTGAGGTTCACAGGCAGAATGTGTGTAGGAAAACTCAGGTTCAATGATTTGAGGAGTTTTTACGGTTCAGGGGTGACCTGTCACCCCTGGATTCACAGAGCACCCAGAAAGACCTAGAAAGATCAAAGGAGGATGTTAGGAGCAGATTGGAGAGAACACACACACGGTTTACACACACACACAATGTATACACACATACTGTTTACATACACACAGTGTAAACATACAAACTGTTGACAAAACACACACGGTATACACACAATGTGTACACACATTATATACACACATACTGTTTACATACACACAGTGTAAACATACAAACTGTTGACAAAACACACACGGTATACACACACAGTGTGTACACAAACACTGTATACATACAAACTGTTTACATACACACAGTGTAAACATACAAACTGTTGACAAAACACACACGGTATACACACAGTGTGTACATAAACACCGTATACACACAAACTGTTTACATACACACAGTGTAAACATACAAACTGTTGACAAAACACACACGGTATACACACAATGTGTACACACATTATATACACACATACTGTTTACATACACACAGTGTAAACATACAAACTGTTGACAGCACACACACACTGTGGAGATCTAAACTGTATACACACTCACTGTATACATACACTGTGTACACAAACAGTATACACCTACAGACTGTTTACACACACACAGTGTAAACATCACACATTACACACACGCTATATACACACGCAGTATACACACACCGCATAAACATACGCATAAACACACTGTATACACGCACAGTGTATACACACATACGTTGTACACACACGCGTTCGAATATATGTATATGCACATATGTACCTACATACTAAACACACACATGTGAAGACATACACACGCATACGTGTACATAGACTCACACACACACACACAAAGTTCATTATATAAAACCTCACACACACTTACATTCACTCTCTCACACACACTAACACACTTACATACACTGACACACACACTAACACACTTACATACTTGAACACTAACACGCTTACGTACACGGACACACACACTAACACACGTACACTAACACACACACACACACACTATCACACACAAACACTTCTATACACACACACTTAAATACACAGGTATATTAACACATGCACACACACACTAATACACGTACACTAACACACACACACTAGTGCACACACTAACACACACCCAGTAAGACACTAACACACGTACACTAACACACACACACACACACTTACATACACAGGCACACTAACACACACAGACTAACACACACACTTACATACACTAACAAGTACACACACTTACATACACAGGTACACTAACACATACACACCTACTAATGCATACACACACATTTACATACACTAAAACACACACTTACATGCACTAACACACACACTTACATACACTAGTGCACACACACTTCTATTCACTCATACACTAATACACACTCACATACACTCTCTCAAACAAACTAATGTACATGTCTGCCTGCCCGTCTAACTGCCTGCCTGCCCGCCTGCCTGCCTGTCTTCCTACCTGCCTGTCTGCCTACCTGCCTGTCTACCTGTCTGCCCGCCACCTGTCTATCTGTCTGTCTGTTTGCCTGCCTGTCTATCTGTCTTCCTGCCTGTCTGTCCACCTGCCTGCCTGTCTGCCTGCCTGTCTATCTGTTGTCCTACCTGTCTGCCTGCCTGTCTATCTGTCTTCCTGCCTGTCTGTCCACCTGCCTGTACGCCTGCCTGCCTGTCTATCTGTCTTCCTGTCTGTCTGTCTTCCTACCTGCCTCTTCCTACCTGCCTGTCTGTCTACCTGCCTGTCTACCTGTCCGCCTGCCTGCCTGTCTTCCTGCCTGTCTATCTGTCTTCCTGCCTGTATGTCTGCTTGCCTGCCTGTCTATCTGTCTTCCTGCCTGCCTGTCCGCCTGCCTGCCTGCCTGCCTGTCTATCTGTTGTCCTACCTGTCTGCCTGTCCACCTGCCTGCCTGTCTATCTGTTGTCCTACCTGTTTGCCTGTCTGTCTGTCTGTCTGCTTGCCTGCCTGTCTATCTGTCTTCCTGCCTGTCCGCCTGCCTGCCTGCCTGTCTATCTGTCTTCCTGCCTGTCTGTCCGCCTGCCTGCCTGCCTGTCTATCTGTCTTCCTGCCTGCCTGTCCGCCTGCCTGCCTGCCTGTCTATCTGTCTTCCTGCCTGTCTGTCCGCCTGCCTGCCTGCCTGTCTATCTGTCTTCCTGCCTGTCTATCTGTCTTCCTGCCTGTCTGTGACAGCGGTGTGATCTGTGACTGAGGAGGACGAACTGGAATCAGATCTAAAAGATCCAGATGTTTCTAGAAGTCTGGGCCTCCAGAAAAGATGGAGAATAAAAAGATGTTTTTGGAAGGAGGGGTGAAAGGCCCAAACTGCAGCTTGGATGATGGAGGGAGGTGCCAAAAAAAATCATGCTAGTCTAATTAACGATCTAATGACGCTCCGCACTTCAGCGCATATGCATGTGCGCCCCTTCACCGCGGTGACGCAAAAAAAAAAAAAACGGTCCTTCGCTTTTATTCCAACAGTAAGGCGTCTGCCCCCCCTCCTCCTGCCCCTCCTAACCACTACCACCATCCATCCCTCCGTACCCACCTTACCCCCTCACCCTCCTCCTCACCACTCCCTCCAGTCCCTAAACCAGCTGGACATGCAACATGGTGACATCCTTACCGTTTCCATGATGAAGCCTGGTTTTACTCCATCACAGGGAGGCTGCAGGTTATCAGCCTGCCTGCTGCACCCCCCACCCTCCCTCTGCTCTGGGAGCGTCAAAGCACATGCACACACACCACTTCCGGATTACAAAATAAAAGCTCTCGGACAGATGTTCGTAAGCATCGTAGGGGTAGCATAGGCCTAACTTTCTTTCCTAACCCTAAATTAACTGCAATAAACAGGTTCAAAAAGGTTCAAACTGGGCTCTGTATCGGGGTCTTGCATCTCCCCTTTCACCGTAATATAATACTGAATGATATCAATCAAAAAAAATCAGAACCTGAATGGGATGGGTGTTAGACCATGGTCTCCAAATCCGAGACCATGGTTCTCGCCCGGAAAAGGGTGGAATGCCCCCTGCGGGTCAGGGACAGGGTCCTGCCCCAAGTGGAGGAGTTTAAGTATCTCAGGGTCTTGTTCACAAGTGGGGGAAGGATGGAGCAGGAGATCGACAGGCGGATCGGTGCGGCGTCAGCAATAACTAGGACGCTGCATCGGTTCGTGGTAAAGAAAGAGCTGAGGTGAAAAGCAAAGCTCTCGATTTACTAGTCGATCTATGTTCCTACCCTCATACCCTATGGTCACCAGCTGTGGGTGGTGACCGAAAGAATGAGATCGCGGATATAAGCATCTAAAATGAGCTTCCTCCGCAGGGTGGCTGGGCTCTTATTCAGAGATTGGGTGAGGAGCTCAGTGTCAAGCCACTCTTCCTCCAGGTTGAGAGTAGCCAGATCGGGTGGTTTGGGCATCTAGTCAGGATGCCCCCCCGAGCACCTCGCGGGTGAGGTGTGTCGGGCATGTCCCACCGGGAGAAGACCAAGGGGCAGATCCCAGACCCGCTGGAGAGACTATGTCTCAAAGGTGACCGGGGAACGACTTGGGATCCTTCCGGGTGAGCTGAGGGTTGCAGCCAGGGTGAGAGAAGCCTGGGCTTCCCATTTGAAAATGTTGCCAACAACCCAGCCCCGGATGAGCAGAAGATGACGGTACAGAACAGAACCTGAATCAAATAAACTGTTCTGGGACTAAATTGTAAACCGTCCGGAAGATAACGGAACGGTCGGGTTGCGGTCGGGTCGGGTTGCGGGGGCAACAGCCTCAAGCGGGCAGGCAAGGCCTCTCTCTCCCCGGGCGCATCCTCCAGCTCACCTAGAAGGATCCCAAGTCGTTCCCCGGCCAGCTGCGAGACATAGTCTCTCCAGCCGGTCCGGGGTTTGCCTCTTGGTCTCCTCCCGGTAGGACGTGCCCGAAACACGTCGCCCGCGAGGCGCTCGGGGGCGCATCCTGACCAGATGCCCGAACCACCCTTGCTGGCTCCTCTCGACCTGGAGGAGGAGCGGCTCGACACCGAGCTCCTCCCGGATGGCAGAGCTCCTCACCCGATCTCTGAGTGAGAGCCCAGCCACACTGCGGAGGAAGCTCATTTCGGCCGCTTGTATCCGCGATCTCATTCTTTCGGTCACCACCCACAGCTGGTGACCATAGGTGAGGGTTGGAACGTAGATCGACTTGTAAATCGAGAGCTTTGCTAAATTTTAAACCATTGATGTTTTTTTTTTTTTTTAGAATAAATCTATTTTAGTATTAATTACAAAATTATGTGTTCAGTCTGAATTTTGTTCCATTCATCTCTCTAATTAATAGAGCTGGGTGTTATGGCCTAAAAACTCAGTTTCTGACTTTAAAAACCCCACCACTCCCGATTTGTTCAAAGTAAACAGCAGATTAGAAGTAAAAGGCTCAGAAAACATTTGAAATTTAGTAATAATTAATTAATTTTTGATCATTTTTTTTTAGTTTTAGGGTTAACATACAATCTGACCCCAAAACAAACTAGCAGCGTAGCCGCTGTGCTCTAGTTTAACATTAACTTTAATTAGCTTATAATTAACAACACCGTGGATTAAAAAAACATAGCAGTGACTTTGTTAAATTAACCATTTGTATTTAACAAAACAAAAAAGTTGAAATATTTGCAATCTAATATATTAATTATTGATGTAGGAAAACAGAAAACTCTGAGTAGGGTTCTAGGACATTTCAGCCACGGACATTTGAGCCAAAAAACTGCAACCTAGGATATTTGAGCCATGTGCGCCCCCGAATTTAGGACATTTCAGCCGGACATTTGGGCCAAAAACCTATTTTATGTAGAAAATTCTGATATTTTATGTAAAAATTTTATCGTAAATAAACAGTTGCACTACAGAAAATAATTGGTTTTGGTCATTTTTATCCCATGGCTCAAATAAAAAATTCTGATATTTTTAAAAAATGTTGATATTTTATGTAAAAATTCTGATATTTTATGTAAAAAATTTTTATCGTAAATAAACAGTTGCACTACAGAAAAATTGCTTTTAGTCTTAAAAATTTTTATTGTGCAAAAATTTTTATCGTGCTTTTAGTCATTTAAATTTTTTTTATCGTAAATAAACAGTTGCGCCCAGGTTGCAGTTCTTCAAATGTACGTGGCTGAAATGTCCGAGTCACCGTGGCTCAAATATCCTAGGTTGCAGTTTTTTGGCTGAAACGTCCGTTCACCCTGAGTAGGTCAAGCTAAGCGCTCTGTGTAAAATACAAACAGCGGGATTTGATAATTAAACAATAAAAATTGCAAATTTATCAGAACATCTTTATTTAATACGAACACCAGCCTTTTCTAAGTCATTTTTATGAATGCGAATTTATGACGTTTGGGCAGCATAGCCGTTGAGAAACATGGCGGCAAAGCTAGCACGTACAGATATGTATAGACCTTCTATAGAATATATATATTATAGAATAAACCTTCTCTTTGGTCTTCCTCTAGGCCTCTTATATATCTATAAAATTGATTAAATCGATTAAATATCTGTTTACAGGCAGCTTGATTGTGGACTTTTATTTTGAAGATATAAACAGTATTCCCGGTCTTGCTAATGGTGTTTCTCTTGCATCTTTTTTTTTTCTTCTTCTCAAAGATGCTAAAACTTAAAGGAACAAACTGAGACCGGCTTTTATCTCCTCACATTTACATAAACGCTTTAATTATATATTAATCTTATTTTGAAGCGGCTCGATTGTTTGTTGTCAGAACCGAATTAGTCTAGATTTTAGTTTCCCTTTTTTAAACTTACGTGATTTTAAAACTTGTCAACATCAGAATAAGCGCGCCCTCTGGCGGTAGAGCTAAACACTGCAGCGTCGTGTTTCATGGATTTTAATTAGCTTTTAAAATAAATCCAAATTATTAATTCCTGTAATTAAATTGCTTTTTAGAAAGAAAAAAAAATTAACTATCTAATTGAATGTTTATAGCGGCCGAAATGAGCTTCCTTCGCAGGGTGGCTGGGCTCTCACTCAGAGATCTGGTGAGGAGCTCTGCCATCCAGGAGGAGCTTGGTTGGTGTCGAGCCGCTCCTCCTCCAGGTCGAGAGGAGCCAGATGGGGTGGTTCGGGCATCTGGTCAGGATGCCCCCCGAGCGCCTCGCAGGCGAGGTGTTTCGGGCACGTCCCACCGGTTGGAGACCAAAGGGCAGACCCCGGACCCGCTGGAGAGACTATGTCTCACAGCTGGCCGGGACACGACTTGGGATCCTTCCAGGTGAGCTAGAGGATGCAGCCGGGGAGAGAGAGGCCTGGGCTGCCCGTTTGAGGCTGTTGCCCCCGTGACCCGACCCCGGAACAAGCGGAAGATGACGGAACAGAATTGAATGTTTCACTAACTATTGAGTCATTTAAAGCAATTCAGATTAATGAGTGACTGGTCACACACACACACACACACACACACACACACACACACACACACACACACACACACACACACACACACACACATACACACACACTGTTAGTAGATCTCAGCTGGAGAACAGATTCCCATGCAGAGGATGTTGATGTTCACTATGCTCCCAATTCTCCTCTCCATCCTCCCACCCAGCTTAGACATACAAAGTACATTTCCTCCTCTGTTAGTCTAGCCTAGTCTTGTCCCTTAATGTAGTGCTGTTCCACCAACAGACAACACCAAAGAGCACAGGAATAAAATCATTAACATCTCACGAAAGACATCAAATTACTTTAGTATCCTCATAAAGAAAAGCCGACTTTGAGCTTTGTTATAAGAGTCATTTTTCTGAGGCCATCTTGATGCCCTCACTGCTGATGAGCATATGGCTGACTCTCTGTTTTCTAAAGTCCACTGTTATTAAGGGCAAAGCCATTTGGGGGATGTTTTGGGTTTTGTTTTTGTCGCCCTCTTGTGTTTTTCCCTACCTCTGCCACCCAGGCTCCCAACCTTCCCCACTTGTTGGCAGTTACAGATTATTGTTAGTTGGCTGATTAAGAAGGGCTGGTGCCAAGCTGAGAGAGGACCCGTCTGCAGCACTCCCAAAAGAAGCTTTTCAGTTGTTAAGATTGATTGTAAATAAATAGTTTATTTCTTCAACACTCTTCTCTGCCTCATTCTTCAATTGTGTTCCACTCCTGGGGATTAATCATAACATCCGTCTACGTATCGGGCTAACCCTAGACCATACGAGTCGTAACATCCACAATTTATCGGCAGCTTATGTCACATTCAACATGAGTCGGTGAAATCAGAGATGATCCTCCTGTGCTCCTCCTCTCTATCATCTAGCACACAAGCGATCCAACAAATTCTGGATGTGGAATGATCAGGACCTGTACGTAAAGTCAGCCGTATACAAACTGAACATGAAGGGTGATAGAACTGTTCTCTGAGGAGCTCCAAGCTTGATCACCACAGTTTCAGATACGAGCCTGACGTACTGAGGCTGCTCTATTTACAGAATGATCATATATGCTTGTCTTTTGTGGATTGGATCTTTTACTGGACCTGTGATGCTGTCATGATCAGCGAGGAAAAACTCTCATACTTCGTAACATCACAGATACAAGCGGCCAAAATGAGCTTCTTCTGCAGGATGGGTGGGCTCTCACTGAGCGATAGAGGGAGGAGCTCTGCCATCTGGGAGGAGCTTAGAGTAAAGCCATTGTCTCTTCGGCTTGAGAGAAACCAGATGGGGTGGTTCAGGCATCTGGTTAGGATACCTCCCGACCACCTCGCTGGTGAGGTGTTTCAGGCACGTCCCACCAAGAGGAGACCCAGAGGCAGACCCCGGACCCACTGGAGAGACTATGTCTCACAGCTGGACAGGGAACACCTCGGTGTCTTCCCGGGTGAGCCGGAGGATGCAGCTGGGGTGAGAGAAGCCTGGGCTTCCCGTCTCAAGCTGCAGCCCCCACGACCCAGCCCCGGAAGAGCGGAAGATGACGGAACGGAAATCAGAAGAGGCCGAGATTCTCCAGATTAAACTAGAAGAAAAAAAAAGGCTAAGACTTCTTGTTTGTTTCTTCGGGGGGGACGTCAGCATTTGGAAGCAAAGGTGGAAATGATTGACCCAGGGCAGCTGTGGAGGGGAGGGGATTATGAGGTCATGGTGGGTCAGCGAGTCGCAGGAATGGTGAGAGGAATGCTGGTGGTGGTGGGGGTAAGAGATGTGTTGCTCCCTAGAGAGACATGAAAGTGGACAACGGGGTCAGTGTCTGTAGCGGAGAGAAGGAGCGAGTTCAGACTCACAACCCCCGACCCCAAAAAGAAAGTCTAGATCAGAACCACCTGGATTATTTATTTATTACAATTACGTTATTTAAACCCCCGACTGGACAGATGTTTTTATAGAAATACAAATATATGGTTTTTACAATTTATGTTTGTATGATCGGTGCGGCGTCAGCAATAACTAGGACGCTGCATCGGTCCGCTGTGGTAAAGAAAGAGCTGAGACGAAAAGCAAAGCTCTCAATTTACAAGTCGATCTACGTTCCAACCCTCACCTATGGTCACCAGCTGTGGGTGGTGACTGAAAGAATGAGATCGCGGATACAAGCGGCTGAAATTAGCTTCCTCTGCAGGACTCAGCTCTTACTCAGATATCAAGTGAGAAGCTCTGTGTCGAAATGCACCGCCTCCAGATCGAGAGGAGCCAGATGGGGTGGTTCGGGTATCTGGTTAGGATGCCCCCAAGCGCCTCGCTCATGAGTTGTTTTTGGCACGTCCCACCGGGAGGAGACCAAGAGGGAGACCCCCGACCCGCTGGAGAGACTATGTCTCACAACTGGCTGGGGAACGACTCGGGATCCTTCCGGGTGAGCTGGAGGATACAGCCGGGGTGAGAGAAGCCTGGGCTTCCCGTTTGAGGCTGTTGCCCCCTGCGACCCAGCCCCAGAAAAGCGGAAGATGACGGAACAAAATATTTGATGCTTTATTTTGAAAAATTCTATCTGACTTTCATTTAAGTAGCAAACGCAAATTGACACACTTTTTAATAGTAAAATAATAAATAAAACACATCAAGATATTAAAAAACTCTTAATATTTGATTTCAGATGAAATATTTCATCTAAAAACAATAAAAAGAAACAATTTTGAGTTTGAAATAGTCTTTATTTGTGTTTCCACGTGGAGAATGAGCATGACTGAAAAGCTTCAGTGAAACTGAAGACACTAGAACAAACATGCAGGTCACAGCTGGCATTTAGAATCTAATATAGACCACAGAGATGAAGACACAGCACGATGTCATGAACAACAAGTAGCTCTGTCCGCCTGCTGCATCCAGTCTGCACGGCTCTTCTGTGTCAGTGTGTGTGTGTGTGTTAGAGATGTGTTAAGTGTGTGTGGGCAGGTTCTGTGGAGGTTCCGCAGGAGGGTTGTTCTGGCCTTCAGGTTTAACCTCTGTGGGAGGAAAAAAAAGAAGATTTACATCCTGAAAACACGAGCGGCTCCCGGATGGTAGAGCTCCTCACCCGATCTCTGAGTGAGAGCCCAGCCACCCTGTGGAGGAAGCTCATTTTGGCCGCTTGTATCTGCGATCTCATTCTTTCGGTCACCACCCACAGCTGGTGACCATAGGTGAGGGTGGGAACATAGATCGACTTGTAAATCGAGAGCTTTGTTTTTCGGCTCAGCTCTTTCTTTACCACGACGGACCGATGTAGCGTCCTAATTATTGCTGATGCCGCACCGATCCGCCTGTCGATCTCCCGCTCCATCTTTCCCCCGTTCGTGAACAAGACCCCGAGATACTTAAACTCCTCCACTTTGGGCAGGACCATGTCCCTGACCCGCAGGGGGCATTTCACCCTTTTCCGAGCGAGGATCACGGTCTCGAATTTGGAGGCGCTAATTCCCATCCCGGCCGCTTCACACTCGGCGGCAAATCGATCCAGTGAGAGCTGGAGATCACGGTCAAGCGGCCGAAATGAGCTTCCTCCGCAGAGATCGAGTGAGGAACTCTGCCATCCGGGAGGAGCTCGGTGTCGAGCCGCTCCTCCTTCAGGTCGAGAGGAGCCAGATGTGGTGGTTCGGGCATCTGGTCAGGATGTCCCCCGAGCGCCTCGCTGGTGAGGTGTTTCGGGGCACGTTCTATCGGGAGGAGACCAAGGGGCAGACCCCGGACCCGGTAGAGTGACTATGTCTCACAGCTGGCCGGGGAACGACTCGGGATCCTTCCGGGTGAGCTGGAGGATGCAGCCCCGGGATAGACGGGGCCAGAGTTGCTCCCACTCCACTGACTCTCTTTTGGGCGACACGTCCCTATTGGTCACTAGTAATTTCAGGCAGCACCGGCTCATTTGAGGACCGTCACATCATTTCCATGATCACATATGACGTAACAGAGGCATGTTTGGGGCGGGATGGAGATCAAGTTGGCTTACGCCCGTGGTTTCCTTTCACTGGTTTACCTTCAGGTTTTACTTCCGGTGGCTGAAACTGGAGCTCCCCGTTAGGACCAACAGGAGGTCGTCCGTCTGCTGCCGGCTCTTCTTTCTGCCTCTGAGACATCTCCAGCAGCGCCTGTAATGCCAAACATTTTATTCACATTTTCTGCTTCCTCACGTACCCTGGTCCAGGTTTCTCTAGGAATCAACACCTCCTTCAGTTTAATGGAGGGTCTTACCTGCTGGTATTCTCTCCTCTGGGCCTCTAGAGCTTTGCCTCTCTCTTTTAGCAGCTCCTGCTCCTGATGAAGAGTCTCAGCCTTCCTCTTCAGCTCCTCTTCTTTGTCCCTGAGCTCTGCTTCAAAACGCTGGAGTTCCTCTTCTGTGTAAACCGGTCTGGCATCTAGAGTCTAGAATGCGGAGGGGGGGCAAACTTTTTGACTTGCGGGCCACATTGAGTTCTAACATTTGAAAAGCGGGCCGGAACCGGGGGGTCCACCTCTAGGACCCCTCTAGGTCCACAAAAAAAAGTGTTCTTACTACTTCAATTATTATAAACTGTGGGCAAAATTTGCACCAAAATGCAAAAAAAATTACTTATTTTTCAAAAAGGTTCGGGGGGGTGGATGGCCCCGGACCAATCTATACTGGCGAGCACCACAGGTGCTCATTTTGTCCCCCCCTTTTAGAAAAGGTGTGTGCATCACGGAAACACACACATTTTAATGGGAGTAGTGTTGTTGTATTTTTGGCGCCATCTAGTGATGGACATCAGAATTGCATGGTTTATTTATTTAATTTTTTCTATTTTGGCGGGCCGGATTAGAACGCTTAGCGGGCCGCATGTGGCCGGCGGGCCGTGGTTTGCCCATGCCTAGTCTAGAACAAGAAGGCATGCATTGGTAGGTCACAAAAACATGGTAAACATGTGAAAAGAAGTTTACGTTTGGGGACATTTTACTTTAAATCAGGGGTGTGCAAACTTTTTCACTCGCGGGCCACATTGAGTTCTAACGTTTGACAAGCGGGCAGGATCCGAGGGGGTGGGGCGTGAGGTCATAGAAGCCCTTTAGAAAATCCTGGAGTCGCCCCTGAGAAAAGGATTAGATGGATGGCATGCTTTGGTAACCACTAGTTTAAACTGGTTAAATGGCGTGCTAGATTCTTTTTTTCCTCCTTTTATTAATTGCCGCCATTTTAGAAAATTGGGGGGCTCACATACTAATTTGTTGTTCCTATTTTAGCCTCTAGATGGCAGCATTTAGAACACGCAGGTAACAGCGCTGCTCGTTCCGTTCCGTCATCTTCCGCTTGTTCCGGGGTCGGGTCGCGGGGGCAACAGCCTCAAACGGGCATCCCAGGCCTCTCTCTCCCCGGCTGCATCCTCCAGCTCACCCGGAAGGATCCCAAGTCGTTCCCCGGCCAACTGTGAGATATAGTCTCTCCAGCGGGTCCGGGGTCTGCCCCTTGGTCTCCTCCCGGTAGGACGTGCCCGAAACACCTCGCCCGCGAGGCGCTCGGGGGGGCATCCTGATCAGATGCCCGAACCACCCCATCTGGCTCCTCTCGACCTGGAGGAGGAGCGGCTCGACATCGAGCTCCTCCCGGATGGCAGAGCTACTCTGCCATCCGGAACATTGAACATCCGGAACATTGAACAGCGCTGCTGCCCAATGTATTACGTAATTCTACACGCGGGCCAGGCGCTATTGATTTTATGGCGGAGGTTGCGGGCCGGATGAAAATTGACAACCGACCGCATTTGGCCCTCGGGCCTGACTTTGGACATGTCTGCTTTAAACGAACAATAGTGCTCTCCTTAAGGTGCAAGGACTAATTCTTACTAAAAATGAATAGATTAAGCTGCAGATTCTTTGGCTGCCTTGTTGCTTCGTCAGTCGGCCGTTAATAAAACACAGGAAGTGACGTAACTGAAACCAACTATGTCAACACTACAAAATAAAAGACTAAGAATATTTTCTAAACAATACATGAACTATAATTTTGATCTAAATTAAGGTACATTTAGACATTTTTTATTCAAATGAATCGATAGATTAAGTGATTACTGAAACAATCGGCTGTAGATGAACCATGAGCTCCACATTCAGTTTCTCTTTACCTCCCATTCTTTTGGGCTATTGAACTCCTTCTTCTCCGTGGACTTGAGGAACTCCTCCAGACTGACGAGCCGGTCTTTGTTTAGATCCACCTTTTTAAAAAAAACAATTGAAACCTGTGAAATGTCATGGCAACCGTTTGAGATTAAAAGCAGGTGAATCTGACTCACATTATTTATGACGTGCTCCCTCATTCTCAACCTCTCTTCCTCCATCTCCATCATGTCGTCTTCCTCGTTCTTTGGATCGTAGACCTTCTCCAGCTGGAAAAAAATGCAGAAACAGCTCATTTCAAAATGAGTAACTGTGCTCTTGGAATTCGCTGCAGCGTCATTTATACCTCTTTCGTAAAGAGCGCTTCCAATTCCTGCTCATCTAAAACCCCGTCTTCATTCGTGTCTGAGGAGAAATAAAAACATTTTAAAAATTAAAAGTCGATAACAGTAGGTCACCGTGACCGAAAGAATGAGATCACGGATACAAGCGGCCGAAAAGAGCTTCCTCTGCAGGATGGCAGGGCTCTCATTCAGAGATCAGGTAAGGACCTCTGCCATTCGGGAGGAGCTCGGTGTCGAGCCGCTCCTCCTCTAGGTCGAGAGGAGCCAGATGGGGTAGTATGGCCATCTGGTCAGGATGCCCCCCTGAGTGTCTCGCTGGTGAGGTGTTTTGGACACGTCCCACCGGGAGGAGACCAACAGGCCCCAGTTACTCTCTTTTTTATTTCCACATATGAAGTAATAGAGGCGTGTTTGGAGCGGGATGGAGATGAAGTTGGCTTACGCCTGTGGTTCTCTTTCACTGGTTTACCTTCAGGTTTTGCTTCCGAAAGAATGAGATCACGGATACAAGCGGCCGAAAAGAGCTTCCTCTGCAGGATGGCTGGGCTCTCTCTCAGAGATCGGGTGAGGAGCTCTGCCATCCGGAAGGAGGTCGGTGTCAAGCCGCTCCTCCTCCAGTACGAGAGGAGCCAGATGGGGTGGATCGAGCATCTGGTCAGGATGCCAACCAAGCACCTCGCGGGCGAGGTGTTTCAGGCACGTCCCACCGGGAGGAGACCAAGGGGCAGACCACTGACCCGCTGGAGAGACTATGTCTCACAGCTGGCCGGGGACAGCTTGGGATCCTTCCGGGTGAGCTGGAGGATGCAGGTGGGGTGAGAGAAGCCTGGGCTACCCGTCTGAGGGTGTTGCCACCTCGACCCAGTCCCGGATGTGCGGAAGACGACGGAACGGAAAAGTAGATAAAAAATCAAGCTGCGTCTTAACAGCAGAGCGACTCCGTGGATACTGAGGGAGCTTTAAGACCTGGTGAGTGATCGGAGGGATGGCAGCGACTGAGCGTGAGCGGAGCATGTGCAAGCTGAAATGAAAACTTCCAGCTTATATTAGAAATTGGTGAAAAAAAGTCGCGAGTAATCGTATCCAAATTTTGCAACGAAGAGCTCGCAAATGACTCACAAATGCATGAATTAAATTTTAAAAGACTCGTCCTTTTCGAAGTCGAAATAACGTTTAAACTTGAAAAAAAAAACAGCAAAAAGTTGATTTTAAGAATATTTTGAAACATAAATATCTACAGATGTTCATGCGTGAAAGGTTTTTTACCCACCGTGCAGTTTGAAGAAGGTTTTAGGGTTAAATTCTTTGGGATCAAGTCCGTCTGTCTCCTCCCAAACTTCCCTCAGCTGGGCAACGCTACCCTGGAAAAAAAAAAAAAAATTAAATTAAAAGGGTTTTAAAAAACTTCATAGGGGTAATTTGAGGCACGCTTTGTCTGGCCCCTCACCTGGGGCCTGTTTGCCTTGGGTGACCCTACCAGGGGCATTAAGCCCCGGACAACATAACTCCTAGGATCATTGGGGCACGCGAACCCCTCCACCGCGATAAGGTGGCGGTTTAAGGAGGAGAAGGGTGGAATGCCCCCTGCGGGTCACAGACAGGATCCTGCCCCAAGTGGAGGAGTTTAAGTTTCTCGGGGTCTTGTTCACGAGTGGGGGAAGGATGGAGCGGGAGATCGACAGACGGATCGGTGCGGCGTCAGCAATAACTAGGACGCTGCATCGGTCCGTCGTGGTAAAGAGAGAGCTGAGCCGAAAAGTAAAGCTCTCGATTTACAAGTCGATCTACATTCCAACCCTCACCTATGATCACCAGCTGTGGGCGGTCACCAAAAGAATGCGATCACGGGTACAAGCGGCCGAAATGAGCTTCCTCCGCAGGGTGGCTGGGCTCTCACTCAGAGATAGAGGGAGGAGCTCTGCCATCCGGGAGGAGCTCCGTGTCAAGCCGCTCCTCCTCCAGATCGAGAGGAGCCAGATAGGGTGGTTCGGGCATCTGGTCAGGACGCCTCCCCGAGCGTCTCGCGGGCGAGGTGATTTGGGGCACGTCCCACCAGGAGGAGACCAAGAGGCAGACCCGCTGGAAAGACTATGTCTCAAAGCTGGATGGGGAACGACTTGGGATCCTTCCGGGTGAGCTGGAGGATGCAGCCGGGGTGAGAGAAGACTGGGTTTCCCGTTTGAGGCTGTTGCCCCTGCGACCCGACCCCGAAACAAGCGGAAGACGACGGAACGGTTTTAATAAATTTTGATTAGAAAGGACTCGTCGTCCACTGCTTACAGGAGAGTTGACTTTAGGATGCTGGCGGTGCTTCTCCTTCAGCTCCTGCAACCTTTTCTCCTCTCTCTCCCTTTTCTCCTGGTCCAGACCCTTCAGGTACTCGCGTCTCTCGTGCTCCTTCAGCATCTCGTAGCGTTTAAACTCCTCGTGTCTCTCGGCGTCGTAGTTCTCCAGATCCTTCGTGGCCTAAACACAAACAAGCAGTCATCTTCTGACTCTCTATGAAAAAGAAAAAAATGAAAACCCAAGATGTTTCTTGTTACCGTGGAGATCAGAAGCTCCAGGTCTTTGGCCTCAAAGGTGTTTTGATTGTGTGGATCCAGATGTTCAAACTGCTTCAGGAGAGAGGAGTGGTCCAGCTGAAGACCTGTATAGATGAAGTATCAGGTCAAATCCGTTCCGATGTACCGTATTTTCACGACCAAAAGGCGCACCGTATTAAAAGGCGCAGTCCAAATTTTGCGTGCTCTGTATTTTTCACACACATAAGGCGTATCTGATGATAGGGCGCGGGTTTTATATACATATCCTCTACACCGTCCGCTTTACAACAACACACACACACACGTGTGCGTATTTAAAAATAGATCGGGAGTAAAACTGAGTTTGGTTGGCTTTATTTAAATATTAATTACAGTCGTCATAAATTAATTTATCAAATCCATCAAAGTCCTCATCCTCTGTTTCCGAATCTAACAATGCACTAAATTCAACATTGCAGGTTCACTTTCCTCGCTGTCAGAGTCACTTTCTGTACCGTGCAGCTCATCGGAAATGATGCCTGCTTTTGCGAAAGCTCGGACAACAGTGCCAGCAGACACGTTAGCCCAAGCATCTACAATCCACTGGCAAACTGTGACGTAACTCGCTGGGCGCTGCCTTGCACCCTTTGTGAAGCTGTGCTCTCCTCTGGTTATCCATCGCTCTGGCCACCTCGCCTTATTTCCACGGAAACTCAGCTGCATCTTCTTCACCTGTCGCAGCTTGTTTTCCAGCTTCCTCCACTTACGAACCATCGAATCGTTCGATCGCACATGCATGTTCTTTCATACGAAATCCACGCCCACACTTCCCCCTTTAACGTTCTCATGTTCTCAACTGCGTCCACTTCATGGTTCTCTAGTACGTCCACAAATCACGTAGAGCGCACTGCACAATAGGGCGCACCGCTCATTTTGAAGAAAATTTGAGACATTTATGTGCGCCTTATGGTCGTGAAAATACGGTAATTAGTTATTCTCAATTAATTTTAATAGATTTTCCCCCACTTTTTAAAAATATATTTATTTCGTCAAGAAATTCAACAACTGAATCCCAGAAAAACATAAAAAAAAATCTATCTTTTTTAACAAAAAAGTTAAACACAAGACAAGAAATAGAAAAGAAACAAATGAGCAAAAACAATAAATTAAACGATCTACAAGCGTGATTAAACATAATTAAAAAACAATTCCTTGTTCATAGATGAGCAGTCTTACTTTGAGTATTTGTGCTGTCCAGTTTAGCCTTTAGCAGCATCCTGAGGCGGGACACCTCCTGACGCTTCAGCTCATCCAGCCGGGTCCGGACGTGGTGACCCACCAGATCCAGTTCTTTACTGAGACGCCCGTTCTGATGCGAAGCACAGATAGACTTTAACTTGTATTAAAATTGTCGGACTACATCATCAGACGGTGGCTAACCTTGATGTCCTCTGTGTTTGCCGTCTGTAGCTTCTCTCTGAAGTGAGGATCGGTCTCTAGAACCTCAATCACTTCTCTGAGATACCTGTCGTAGTACAGACCGGTGTCCTGCACACAGGAGGTAAAAAAAAACCCCACACACAATCAGATTAACTGGATGGGACTTCTTAAAAAATTATGAAAATTCTCCGGGTTGAGAGAAGCCAGATGGGGTGGTTTGGGCATCTAGAGAGGATGCCTACTGCTGATGAGACCTCCTACTGATGAGGGGTTCCATCGTCTTCCGCTTGTCCAGGGCCAGCTCGCAAAGGAAACAGCCTCAGACGGGAAGCCTATCCTTCTCTGATCCTGGCTGCATCCTCCAGCTCACCCGGGAGGATCCTGAGGTGTTCCCTGTCCAGCTGTGAGACAGAGCCTCTAGAACCGGTCCAGGGTCAGCCTCGGGATCTCCTCCCGATGGGAGGTGCCCGAAACAGCTCACCAATGAGACGTTCGGGAGGCATTCTAACCAAATGCCCGAACTACCCCATCTGGCTCCTCTTAACCTAGAGGAGGAGCGGCTCTACACCGAGCTCTGAGTCACGTCTCTCGTCATGCTTACCATGTTCTCCTCCTGCACCTCCTCTTTAGGCTCCTGGTTAGCTGCGTTACGATCTAATGGCACTGACCAGACCACAGCGCTGATGGAGACAAGCAGCAGGCAGACGGGTGACAAGTTCATCTTCCTGCAGGGTGAACATCAGGAGCAACTGAGGCTGAAACAACTCATCAATTCAAATCAATTATTAAAATACGTATTAATAATTTTAGTGATTTGTTTATATATTTTTTCTTCTTCTTTCGGCATTTCCCTTCAGGGGTCGCCACAGCAAGTCAGTTTCTTCCATCTAACCCTATCTGCTGCATCCTCTTCGGTCACACCAACTATCTTCATGTCTTCGTTCACTGTATCCATGAACCTCCTCTTTGGTCTTCCTCTAGTCCTCTTTCCTGGTGGTTCCAAATCCAGCATCCTTCTTCCGATGTACTCTCTCTCTCTCTCTCCTCTGCACATGTCCAAATCATCTCAGTCTGTCTTCTCTGACTTTATCTCCAAAACCTCTAACATGTGCTGTTCCTCTGATCCTGTCCATCCTGGTCACTCCCAGAGAGATCCTCAGCATCTTCATCTCTGTTTCCCGTCTTTTCTTCAGTGCCACTGTCTCTAAACCAATCAGCATGGCCGGTCTCACCACCGTTTTGTACACCTTTCCTTTCATTTTAGCTGAAACTCTTCTATCACACATCACACCTGATACTTTTCTCCACCCGTTCCAGCCTGACTGCATTTGCTTCTTCACCTCTTTTCCACACTCTCCATTGCTCTGGACTGTTGATCCTAAATACTTAAAATCTTCCACCTTCTTTATCTCTTCTCCCTGTAACCTCACTTTTCCATTTGGATCCCTCTCATTCACACACGTACTCTGTTTTACTCTGACTAATCTTCATTCCTCTTCTTTTTAGTACAAACCTCCACCTCTCCAGCTTTTCCTCCACCTCTTCCTTCCTCTCACTACAGATCAAAATGTCATCTGCAAACATGACACTCATCTACAATTTTAGTGATTTGTTCATATATATTTATATATATTAATTTGATTATATGTTTAATACCACTAGAGAAGTGTGGGGTTGTGTGAATGTGGATGCATGTTGCAATGTTTTGTGTAAATGTATGATTTCTAATGTATGTTTGTTTTTCACTTATTATTTTTAATGATTGAAAATACTTTATTTATCCCCAAAGGGAAATTTGAGTGCTGCAGCGTTACAATCATACAATGTCAAACAACAACAAGATTTTTTTTTTGTTTGTTTGTTTTTAACTGTTGTGAGTGAAAATTTAACTGTTTGAAATTGAAAGGTTGAATATTTTGATGGCAGTTGGCAAAAATGATTTTCTGTACCGTTCCTTTGAGCGGCAGGGTTGCAGGAGTCTGTTTTTGAAACTGCTCTTCAGATCTGGATTTTAATTCTGTTAAAGTTTTTATTTGTTTTGTTCTACATTTTCTGTAACTTTTTTTTTTAAAAAGTGCTTTATAAATAAAACTTGATTTTATTTGTAACAATGTGTTTTTTTTTTTTTACTGATGATAAATACATATTTTTCCATGACTGTTATTAAGCCAATCACAATTAATTCCCACCCTCACCTATGGTCACCAGCTGTAGGTGGTGACCGAAAGAATGAGATCACGGATACAAGCGGCCGAAATGAGCTTCCCCCGACTCGGGATTCTTCCGGGTGAGCTGGAGGATGCAGCCAGGGTGAGAGAAGTCTGGTCTCCCTGTCTGAGGCTGTTGCCCCCGCGACCCGACCCCAGATAAGCAGAAGACGACGGAACAAACAATTAATTAAACTGTCTTTAGTTTTTTTTTTTTTCCCCTTTGGAAAATTGATATAAATCAATTTTCTTAAAAAAAAACCACTTTTATTTGTCTTTTTTTTTAAACAAAATATAAAGACTTAAATTAACTAATCGATAGATTAATAATCGATTCAAGGACACATCAATCGATTACATCTACAATCGATTATTTAAAAAATGCACAAGGAAACATTTGAACGTCTGCTTTTTATATTCATATCAATAAAGATCTGAAATAAAATTATAAAAAAGATTTTCTAATTATTTTAGTAATTAAAGTAATTTCATTAGAATAATTGTCTGGTTTGTGTTGTTAGCTTAGGAGCTAATATCCTGGTTAAATAAACACGGATCTTCAACAGGAACTAAATAAATACCTAAAAAAAAAACGGGTCAAATAATCCAGACTAAATATGACCATTTAATCCAGATTTTTATTATTATTTATTGTATTTTAATTCACATCTCATATAAAACTGGATCATATTTCTTCGTAAATTCCTTTAAATCAACCGTCAGTTTAAACAAGCTCTAATAATCCTTCAAGAATATGTTAAATTGAACTATTTCACCGCGTTAAAAGTTGGATTAACATAAAATATTGTGTCTTACCGCAATGTTTTAAAATGAGATCCAATAAGCAAAAAAAATAAAATAAAATAAGTCCTGCGTCCAATAAAAATGACGTCAGCAAGTTTCTGAAACGTTGCCTTCGAAGACAGTCGGAAATTTTAACTTCCACTAGCGTGAAGTTGCAAGTTTTGAAAATACTTAATTATTCCAAAGGGGAAATATCGTTGAAGAATCATAAAAATTAAAGTATTAATACATTGATTTAATTCTTCTTCTTTCGGCATTTCCCTTCAGCGGTCACCACCACAAGTCAGTTTCTTCCATTTAATACTTTAAGTTCATCGATTTATATTTCCTCGCACATTCAAAATCAGCACATGAAAGCATCACCGTTTCAAAATGTCTGAATTAAAAAACAGCAGGAATATTTTTAATAGTTTAATAAAAAATATATTTACTGTGTAATACAGCACTCCAAACATAGTTATATTTCAAACAAATGTAAATAAATTAAATTTAAGCTAGCTAATAATTGCACATGGTTATAAATAAAAGTATAAATATCATCTACGCCATTTTCAGAAATACAGGGTACATGGCACATCGAGCACACAAATAAATAAAGCAAAAATAATCATAAATTAACAGTTAAATAATGACAGAAATGAGGAGGAGGGATTTATATCAGTTTGACTGATGAAGAGGTTTGATTATTTAACTCTTTCAGTGCAGTAGAATTAGTCTTTAGAATTCTATTTCTCTCATGTCAAAGGGGGTTCCAGGTCTTTCATTCTCCATTTCGTCTCCTTTCTCTGTGGGCCTTTCCTGTAGACCACTCCTCAGACGCTGCCTGAGACCGAACTCTACCATCTCACTGTAGCACTGAAGCACAGCCTGAAAGAAACCAAAAAAATTCATTTTAACACTAGTAAACATTATCGTTCATGCAAGATGGCCGATGGCTGCATTCCAAAGGAAATCCTCGAGTCAATGACCTTTGACTGCTACAGGTGGTGTGCAAATGTCAAAATTAGTATCAAGTTGGCCAAAAAGAACAAAGAGATCCAGGACAAGGTCACACTTGAGACCCAGAAACAGCAGAAAAGTCAGTCTGCCACCGCTCCCCCCATTACTCATACAACCTACCACATTTGCAGCAAGTGTGGTAGGAGCTACAGCTCCCGCATCGGCTTATTCAGTCACAGCTGGCGCTGCCGAAACAGATAAGTGTCCAAGTGCAGACTCCATTGTCTCTAGAGACAGTAGCATGATAACAAACAGTTTCCTTTGGCCTTCTGAACAGCTTCTACCTAATGTAGTTGTGAGGGTACCGGAGCGTATTGAGGTGATTGCCAGGATACACCCCAAACAAGTCACATTCTGTCCACACACAGACAGCCATCCAGACATAAATTCCTGGAGGAGACGGTGGCTCAGTGGAAGAGAGTTCGCCTGCAGACTAGTACCATAGTTAACCGGAAGTTTAAGGGTTCGATTCCCACTGAGTTCATGGCCAGAGTCCTTGGAGAAGACACCTAACCCCCCATTTCTCCCACCATTGGTGCCATTGTGGCAGCCTGCTGCGGTGTAGTAATGCAGCACACGAGTTTTCCCGGTGAGGGATCAATAAAGCGTATATAAAAATATATGTATATATTTCGTAGCGGCCAATCAACTTAACATACATGGTTCTGGAGAGTGTGAGGAAACCGGAATCCCGGAGAAAACCCATACATACACGAGGAGAACATGCAAACCCCACACAGAAAGGTCAGGGTTTAAGCCTCGCCCCCACTGCAAGACTCAAACCCTAACCTTGTTGCTGTGAGGCCATCGTGCAACCATTGCACCGCCCCCATTATTGGTAAACAGTGAAATAATAACCGTCGAAAGGGTTTCAAAGTTGTTTTCTGGATATTTTTTGATGACTGAGAGACCATCCAGAAACCATTTTCAATCCGTCCGACTGGACCTAACAAATTTGAAACCCTTTCTACAATGGATCCCTCCTAGATGAATGAGGGATTACACGGACTTGTCGCCAAAGGAAATATTAAATTAATTCAAATGTGCATTTTTCTTAATTTGCTATTAATACATCCTTGATTGCCCCCAGCGGGTCAGGGACAGGGTCGTGCCCCAAGTGGAGGAGTTTAAGTATCTCGGGTTCTTGTTCACGAGTGGGGGAAGGATGGAGCAGGAGATCGACAGGCGGATCGGTGCAGCGTCAGCAATAACCAGGACGCTGAATCGGTCCGTCGTGGTAAAGAAAGAGCTGAGCCGAAAGCAAAGCTCTTGATTTACAAGTCGATCTACATTCCCACCCTCACCTATGGTCACCAACTGTGGGTGGTGACTGAAAGAATGAGATCGCGGATACAAGCAGCCAAAATGAGCTTCCTCCGCAGGGTGGCTGTGCTCTCACTCAGAGATTGGGTGAGGAGCTCTGCCATCCGGGAGGAGTTTGGTGTCGAGCCACTCCTCCTCCAGGTCGAGAGGAGCCAGATGGGGTTCTTTCAGGTTGGAGAGGATTATGTTTGTGTATTTTTAACAAAGAAATCACAATTTTAAAAAAATCACCGGTGAAATAAGTCAAACCTGTGTAGAAACTCACCACATCTGTTTGGCAAAGCTGTGCCAGTGTTTCTGTCATGAGATCAAGCTGAGAGGAGTCTTTGTTTCCCAAACCTTGGAGGGCACAGTGCAGTGATGCTGCTGCAACAAGTGAAGGTGGAGCCCCCAGAAAGCTGGCATCACAGATGCACATGGCTACCAAAGTATCACTGTGTCTCCTCAACGTGGGGACCAGCTCCTCATCTGAGTCCCTTGCTTCACCCAAAGCGGCAATAAAATGAGGGAGGAAGTCTTGAGGTGTCACCGCTGCTGTGTCCCATCGAAGTGTGGAAAGAATGATCCTCTCCATTTCCTGTTAGGAAATGACCCCTTTTATTATTTATTCATTTTGAACTCGACACTTTTTTAAGTACTTGTAAATACTTCCAAATATAATGTGAAGTTCGATCAAATACTAATGTATGTAAACTCAGTCCCAGATATTCAGCGATACATAAATTGGTCCCTCGTGAAAGTTATGTTCAAAACAAAACCTGCAATTGGCAAAATCCCCAAAGTGGTCATTTTTTTCCAACTGTTATGGATATTTTAAGGTTGAAAACATTTTCACCCATTTTTTCTCTTATTTAAACAATCTCAAAGTTTAAAACGTTAGAGAAAAATAGTACAGCAACAACTTCGAATGTATTCATGCTCGTGCGTACAAAAAAAAAAGGGGAGACGGTGGCTCAGTGGTTAGAGCGTTCGCCCGCGGACCAGACGTCTACCGGAAGTCCCCCGAAAGTCAACTAGAATTTGGCGAGTTTTGCATTGCACTGAGTTTGCGTCTAGGGTCATTGAAGAAGACACCTAACCCCCGTTTCTCCCACCATTTATTTATTTATTTTCGGTCACATTGTAAATTCACATAAAAGAAAGTTGCATTTTTTTTCTGAAATTGCATTTTACCAACAACCGAAAAAGTATCGGCTGAAGCAAATGCTTATTATGCCAACCCTTTTTTCAAATCACCATTTAAAAAAACTAAAATATATACGTATATATTCAGAAATTTATCATAATACATAAACTGAAAAGTAGTACATCAAATGAAAAAGTAATACAATTGTTACTTTAATAATTTAATTTTTAGGAATTCATTATGTATAAGTTTGAATTTAACCGTCAAGACTTTCATATTTTTTAAGCAATAATAACTTAAATTTCTTCTTTAAACAGAAAAAAATTGGCGCCATCATGGCAGCCTACTGCGGTGTAGGAGTGCAGCACACAAATTTTCCCGGAGAGGGGTGAATAGAGTGAGTAAAAAAAAAAAAAGATATAATGAAAATATAGTTTTTAATTTTCACTAGAAATCTTATCAAACATTTAGCAACAACTTAATCTTTTTTAAGGGTTTTTTTGTCGATACAGTCCAATTAAAGGAAAAACTTCCAAAGACTGTTCCACATTATTAAGCAGATCAATATTTACAACAATTTGGGGGAACAAGTGATTTTAGGGTGCATAAAAATGTTACATTTATGGGCGAAATGTTGAAGATGTGTGTCTGATTCAGAGATAAAGACATGATGAGGAAGGATTCTGTCAGACAAACATGCAGCTGCTAAAATGACATTACAAAGCAGCAAACAGATTTTTAACTGGACTGTGCTCGGTCATAGCTGTACCTCTATAATTCATCTGTTCCACAAATAATAACACAAAAACTATTTAATGTTTACAACCCGTCTGATGTTTTAAATTGAACTACCTACCGTTAGATTACGACTTTCGTTCCCATTCTAAAACATTTCTTATATTTCCGAGAAGTAGCGTCTGTATTCTACTGTTGGATGGAAACTGAAAGTCTTCTAAAGTAGGACTCACCCTGAGATTTTTAGGCTGGAAGCTGTGTTCAGCTGCAGCACAGAGGGTGTCAGATGTAACCGCGTCACACTCTGAGAGTTTTGAGGCGATGAGGATGCAGCCGGCGGCCAGGCAATATAGAGAGACAGGTACAGACAGGGACACAGACAGAAAGCGGTCCATCAGAGATACAGACAGGGGGAAGACTGTCTCATCACAGCCACACTCACAGCACACCTGCAGTGAACAGGAACACATCAGCATCTCAGTGGGATAACATATCTCCTTTAATGTTATTTTCCCACCTCCAGGGCCCATTTGGCGAGCTCCTCCCTGCGCTCTGGATCCCGCTGGATGAGGGTGATGTAAAGCATGGAGGGCGTGTACCTCTCCTCCACATGAAGAAGCCTCTGGATGACCCGGTGGCCTGACACGCTGGGATCCCAGGCAGCTCGAAGCTGAGGAGCCCTCCTGATGAGGCCCTGAGTTTGAGGTTCACTTGATTCTTTTTCTGGAACCTGGTCGTCCTCCTGCTCTTCACACCAAAGAGACACATATGTCCCTCTGTCCATCTTCACAAATGATACAGGTTATACGTCTCCCCAAAAGGTTGTGGCTTTAAACCCTTGCTGATCCGTGTTTCTGCCTGTTTAACATCTCTCCCCTCCATTCTGTTTGAGTTTTATACCCCGCAAAGAAAGAAAGAGATGGGAGTGAACCAGAGGGGATAACACCCCACACAGGGAGGTGTGGACATAAAATAATAACAAGACAAATAAGGGCTGTGGGACAATCGGTTCAACAGGTGGGGAGAAGGAGAAAGATGGCGAGCATGAGGGTATAGGGAGGAGTGATGAGGAGCAGACAAGAGAGGGAGTGGTCCGCAGGGACCGAGCAACAGCTTGTCTTCGGCAGTGAAAGAGAGAGGGGAGGAAAAGAAAAGGCAGGGGGGGGTAAGAGGAGAGGAAAGGTCATCTCCACACTCTGACAATGGGCATGGATGACAAAAGCCGAGAGGTGTTTGTTTACAGAGTAAAAAGACCAGCAAATACTTCAAATTCTGGATTAATTTGTTAATATTGTCGGGGGAAAAAATAAAAAACTTCTTAATTAAAGTCTCAAATATAATTTCAATGCATAAAAAGTATATTTCAAGTTTAAACCAATGCAACTCAACAATTTGTGAACAAATTATTCATCTATCTTGTCCATTGCTTTGCATTTGTTTTCTTCATCTTCCACATTACCAGAGTCATTGTACACACCACCATGTTTGTCTTTCTGTTTATCTTTGAGAACGTTTACACAGGTTCACAATGGTGCAGTGGTTAGCACAAAGGCCTCACAGCAAGAAGGTCAGGGGTATGAGTCCCAGGGATGGGAGCGAGCCTTGAAACAATGGCCTTTCTGTGTGGTGTTTGTATGTTCTCTCCGTGTATGTGTGTTTTTTCTGGTTTCCTCCCATCCTCTAAAAACATGCATGTTAGGTTGATTAACCTCTATAAAATATCCTCTAGCAATGAGTTTTTATATATGTATGGTTGTCTGTGTGTATGGCTCTGCAACAAACTGGCAACCTGTTTGGGGTGTAACCGGCCTTCCACCTGATATCAGCCGGGATAGACTCAGGAAGCGCCCGTGTCCCCATAAGGGATAAGTTCAGAAGACAAAACAAAATACTTTTACCCTAAGAAAGTATAATAGCTTGTCTTTAATGTCATAAATATTTCAAGGGCGTTACTTGGAATCAATTTCTGTGTCTGTGTTTGTTTTTTCTACAGCTACACTTTCTTTTGTCTGTACCATTTTGGGGCCGGCAGATTTTTTTTTCGCTAAATCTTAAGTTTTACGAGTTTTCATTCATTATTTTCGATTGTGCTTTGAAAGCATGAAAAAAAAAATTACAAACCAAAGAAATTGTCCCCGTTGTAACAAACAAATCTCTCAATTTACAAGTCGATCTACGTTCCCACCTTCACCTATGGTCACCAGCTGTGGGTGGTGACCGAAAGAATGAGATCACGGATACAAGCGGCTGAAATGAGCTTCCTCCACAGTGTGGCCGGGCTCTCACTCAGAGATCGGGTGAGGAGCTCTGCCATCTGGGAGGAGCTTGGTGTCTTGGTGTCTTGGAGCCGCTCTTGCCCCAGGTCGAGAGGAGCCAGATGGGGTGGTTCAGGCATCTGATCAGGATGCCTCCCGAGTGCCTCGCTGGTGAGGTGTTTCGGGCACATCCCACCGGGTGGAGACCAAGAGGCAGACACCGGACTCGCTGGAGAGACTATGTCTCACAGCTGGCTGGGGAACGACTCGGGATCCTTCGGGTGAGCTGGAGGATGCAGCTGGGGAGGGAGGGGCCTGGGCTTCCGGTCTGAGGCTGTTGCCCCCGCGACCCGGCCACGGATGAGCGGAAGACGACGGAACGAAAGAAATTGTGTTAATGCTATTTTTGTGTAGCAACATGTTTTAAAAATTGCGTAAAAAGATGCTGGATCTCAATAAAATAAAACATTAAAAAGTTTTTACCGATAAGTGAACCGAAAATAAAAAAAATTTGGGAAAGTCTAAAAACTTGTCTTTTTTTGTGGTTCATTTCACCGTTTGAACCCAATTGAGACAAAAGTATTTTGATGCTTTTATTTTACTTTGCATTGTAATTACTGCAATTATTTGATCATTTTAGAACTAATAGAGGTAATTAACATTAATTATATTTATCTAAACAATCAGAGTGAAGTGTTTCCTAAAAGTCTTCTTTAAGGTTATGTTTCCAGCTTAATTTCATTGTCAAAGCAACCATGTGCCTCTTCTGTTTAAAGAGCCGAGGACCCACTGGGGAGGGGCTGTGTGGTGCTCTCAGTGCAACAGACAGTGGAGCTGAACAGGTCAATGAGCCGTATTGTCTCCCTTTACAAATCAGTGTCAGACACCAGGCCCTGGCCTTCTGCCTGCTGCTCGCACAAACACACACGTCACGCATTCATGGGGTAGACACACTTTTCACACACTCTCTGGGGACCTTTCTGATGGGCACAATGGGGTCACACTCACCAGCAGAGATACAGATTGTATTTGACACAGTCATTACAGGTGGCTTTTCACACATTTAAAGATACAATAGCAGCTCGAGTTTCAAATCGGAGTTAAATGGACGGCCGTGATGAAACCATGCCGGGATCATTAGGACCTGATTTCAACCGAGCATCAATTATTCAAACTCTTCTCGACAAAGAAGAGAAACCTGCTTTTACTGTGAGTCAGAGTCAGGTTGAAATGAAGCATGAAAAGTTTTCTAACTCCAGCAGTCAGTGGGTTCACCATTTTCTTTTGTTGGGTAATTATTGTTAATTAACAGCATATATAATTAAACATATTACATTTTCTTATCTCAGAAATGTAATAGTCACTGAAAACTGTTTCTAAACACGTTCATCCAGTATTAATTCCTCTTAATCCCGCCTTCTTTGTGTGCACTACACAGTGTAAATTTCCTGTGTAAAGTTCTTATTTGGTGCATTTATTGTTAAAAAAAAGTCTCTTTCTACGAGCAGCAGCTGAAGGAATTGACTGAGCATGAGCAGAACGCATGCAATAAAACACTTGTTTGGAAAAACTAGGTGAAGGAGGACAAAATCCATGGCCAAGAAAAACTTGATGTTCAAATATCATCCAAACACTGAAAGAGGGAGTTTCCAAATTACTCAAAGATGTTTAAATAAAATAGAAAAAAACTTCTGAAACAGTTTTGATGTGAGAAAAACTTTCAAACATGGTCGAAACTTCTAAAAATTTTTATGAAATCCTAATTAGCAAAAACTGAAGACGAACTCTTCTGTTTTGAACAAAGAATGTCAAACTAGTCCATAGGAAAAAAAAATTCAATAAAATCATATTAAATTATTTTTTAAAGTCTCAAGTTACTGATTTAAGGTGAAAATAATTGTAAAACATCTCTTCAATTAATAATTATTTGACGGAAAAAAATTATGTGACACATTTACAGTCCGTACACCGACAGAGAAAATATCAATTTATTATTTATCTAATCATGAAAAACTTTATCGATCTCTCTATAGAAAAACTTGTTTTTCTTGAATAAAAACACAAATAAAAACAATAAAAACATTCAAAGCATTTGCTAAAACTATAAAACCATAAAACACAACCCTGTTAGACGGCACAGTGGCACAGTGGTTAGGAAAGTGGCCTCACAGCAAGGAAATTGTGGGGACAAGACTTGGAACACTTGCCTTTCTGTGTAGAGTTTGCATGTTCTCCCTATCAATGCATGGGTTTTCTTGGGGTACTCTGGTTTCCTCCCACTTTCCAAAAACATGCATGTTAGGTTAATTGGCCACTAATTTTGTCTAATTTTTTGTAATGTTCCAGAACTATTTTCATACATGTGTACATACAGTCCAGAGCAATTGAGAGTGTGGAAAAGAGGTGAAGAAACGTGTGCAGGCAGACTGGAACGGGTGGAGTAAAGTATCAGGTGTGATGTGTGATAGAAGAGTTTCAGCTAAAATGAAAGAGAAAGTGTACAAAACCGTGGTGAGACCGGCCATGCTGATTGGTCAACAGACAGTGGCACTGAGGAAAAGACAGGAAACAGAAATGGAGGTAGCAGAGATGAAGATGCTGAGGATCTCTCTGGGAGTGACCAGGATGGACAGGATCAGAAAAACAGCACATGTTAGAGGTTTTGGAGATAAGGCCAGAAAGGCCAGACTGAGATGGTTTGGACATGTGCAGAGAAGAGAGACCGAGTACATCGGAAGAAGGTTTCTAGGTTTTGGAACCACCAGGAAAGAGGACTAGAGGAAGACCAAAGAGGAGGTTCATGGATACAGTGAAGGAAAACATGAAGATATTTGGCATGACCAAAGAAGATGCAGGAGATAGGGTTAGATGGAAGAAACTGACTTGCTGTGGCGATCCCTGAAGGGAAATGCCGAAAGAAGAAGAAAAAGATACGCGATGTGATGATTTTCGTCACGCTCAACTAAACAAACTACTAAAAGAAAAGTTCACGGGAGGCCGACCGAGTCGTGACGTGTTTAAGGACCACAGATCTTAAATCACAGGGAGGTGACCCTCGATCTTAGATTACAACATCTCTGTATAATGACAACATGAAGAGATTCTAATCCCTAACACTTGGATTATTACAGGATTAGTGAGAGAAAATTGGATTTAAAGCTGTGGTTAGGTCTTTGGGTCATGAAGCAAGCTTTGAGAGGAATGAAAGCAGATTGAGTTTGAATGACCGAGTGTGAAATAGGGTATGTCGGAGAAGAGGAGGGACCCCCGTGACAGATCGTTGGCCTGTTTAAGCAGCCTGTTAAATTCATACACCGCAGCTGTATTCAAACGACATGGAAGAGGGAGGTGGAAGATGGGCAACGGGACGAAAGAGGAGTGCAACAGGTCCTGAGAAGGAGGAGTGGTGGTACGCCCCTCATTTTCCAGCTCATTTCACAAGACATAGAACAGAGATTGTATTTTCCACTTTGCCCAAACACCTGCTGGCTGCAAAAGGAGGAGGGTCAGGAATGGGGGGCTCACCAGCTCCTAGTTAGGCCAATTTAAACAAAATGACTAAGACCCTGTCCACACGTACCCGGGTATTTTTGAAAATGCTTATATTTTTTATTCGTTTTGCCGTCGACACAAAAACGGAGGGTTTTTTCACTCAAAACCGGCGTTTTTGAAAACTCCGTCCAAAGTGGAGATTTTGGAAAACTCCGTTTTTGGGTTTGCGAGTGGACGTGCGAAAACGGAGATTTGCGTTTTTATGCGTCACTACCTGCGACAAGTAATGCACATACGTCATTCGTGTGTGTCCTTGTTTACAAAAGCAGACAGATCCATTCCGTTCTGTCATCTTCCGCTTGTTCCGGGGTCGGGTCGCGGGGGCAACAGCCTCAAACGGGCAGCCCAGGCCTCTCTCACCCCAGCTGCATCCTCCAGCTCACCCAGAAGGATCCCAAGTCGTTCCCCGGCCAGCCGTGAGACATAGTCTCTCCAGCGGGTCCGGGGTCTGCCCCTTGGTCTCCTCCCGGTGGGACGTGCCCAAAACACCTCGCCTGCGAGACACTCGGGGGGCATCCTTACCAGATGCCCGAACCACCCCATCTGGCTCCTCTCGACCTGGGGGAGGAGCGGCTCCAAGACACCGAGCTCCTCACCCGGTCTCTGAGTGAGAGCCCAGCCATCCTGCGGAGGAAGCTCATTTCGGCCGCTTGTATCCGTGATCTTATTCTTTCGGTCACCACCCATAGCTGGTGACCATAGGTGAGGGTTGGAACGTAAATCGTGTTGTAAATCGAGAGCTTTGCTTTTCGGCTCAGCTCTCTCTTTACCACGACGGACCGGTGCAGCGTCCTAGTTATTGCTGATGCCGCACCGATCCGCCTGTCGATCTCCTGCTCCATCCTTCCCCCACTCGTGAACAAGACCCCAAGATACTTAAACTCCTCCACTTGGGGCAGGACCCTGTCCCTGAGCAGACAGATCCATGCTGAGGAAATGACGACAGAGGTTCTCTGATTGGATAGCTCAGAGCTTACGTTTACATCAATACTGCCGCCTACTGGTCTGGCATGCTCATAACCGCACTCAGAAGCGTATTTATACGGCTCCGTGTGGACGAGGTTTTTTTTTTTTTTTTTTTTCTTTGTCTTTTTAGTTATTCTTTGGAAGTCTTTGTTCCAATATTCCCAGGGAAGTTTTGCGCCCAGTGAGAATCGGATATTTTGAAAACGGTTACGTGTGGACGCGAGCGTTTTCCTAAGGACGGAGGACGGCAGATATGCGTTTTTAAAAATACCCGACGATAGAAATTGGCCTGCAACCAGCAGCAACCCACTTTGCAATAGTATTTGTTCATTTCTTTGTCGTGGATTTGCTCATTTGCTCGCCAAATTCATCTAGCTTGGTTTGGCGGAGCGAGCTCCCGGTAGCCACACTCGCATCAGAGGAACTTGCCTGAACATGTTTTATGTTTAGATGGTATGTCAGGCTGGAATTGCTCCGGTGGTAGAAGAACTCCTTTTTGAAAAAACTACAAATTACTACGTTTTTATTTTTTATCCTGTCTTTATTATTTTTGTATAAAAACTTGCCTTTCAGTGGCTCGACTCAGGGGCGAATCCAGGATTTTCTAAAGGAGCAGGTGTGAGGAGGCACCCCCCCTGAATATTTAGAAAAATAAGTAATTTTTCTGCATTTTGGTGCATATTTTGCCCAAAGTTGATAATAATTGAAGTAGTAAGAACACTGTTTTTTGTGGACCAAACGCCCTCCTCACCCTGGATCCGCCCCTGCGACTGTCTTACCCTCCTGAGTCTTGTCCATGTCTGTTGTGTTTGACCACTGCTGCCTTGTGAATTTGCCGGTGTAGGCGATGTAGGACGGCCGAGAAGACTACGGGTCCTTCAATGGGTCAAAATTCAAATGCACAAGCATTGGCTCGCCACCATTAATACGTCATAATTAATTGCATTCATTTTTTTAACACATTAAAATGCGGCGTAGTTAGTTAATCGAATTAACACGTTAAATCACAGCACTAGTTAAAAATAATTGAGAAATTCTCAGATTTCATGTCAAGGATGAAAGAAAGCAATCCATGTTTCGACCAATCAGGATGGGCATGTTTAAAAAACTCAATATAAAAAGAGAGAGAAAAAAAAAGAAATTTTTGCTTGTAAAATCTACAAACTGGATTTTGTATGAATAACTGATTTTTTATTCACTGCAAACAAACTAATCGATACAGACTTTTGGAGAAACGATGTTAACATTTAAAGATTCAAACATTTATTTGGTGATACTTTACAGATGCAAAACTTTTTTTTTATACGTAGGGATGATATCAAGGCTTTAAATATCAGTACACAGAATGAGGAAACAGTAAGGCATGCGTCAAACTTTGCATAGGACAGAAACGGTATCATATCAGCACTAAAATATTACAGAAAAGACGTAACGTAAAATACATTTTTAGGGATGATAAAACAAAACAAATGAGCAGTAACAAAGTAAAATGATGAGACAAATCAGAAGAAAAAAAAAAAAGATTGCACATGAATGAAAAGACTTTGATTCATAATTTTAAAAGAAACATGTCTCAACAGAGACCCCTGTTGGTGACAAGTGGGAGCTACAGTCTTTAATCTTCATTTTCACGATATCTTCCCATTTTAACCGAGATGCTCACACAGAAATTTACGGGTGGTGGGAAACGTTCGGAGCACTTTCTGTTTGCGATTGGGTGAGGAGTTGCTGCGTCTCGCTGCTCTGAGAGTCGGAGCTGTTTTCTTCAGGGCTGGAAAGCTCGTAGAGGCCCAGGACCTGCTGTACCTTCACAGGAAGCTCCTGCCGCGGAAAGAGAGGAGATTAGGCAGTGTTTATTTCATGGTTTCAGTTTAGAAAGGAAGGCTACGCGCTGGTGAAGTGGTTAGCATGGTGATCTCACAGTAAGAAAGTCAGGTTTAGAGTACTGGAGGGGGGCGTGGCTTGAAACACTAGTCTTTCTGTGTGAAGTTTGCATGTTCTACCTGTGTATGAGTGAGTTTTCTAAGTACTCCAGTTTCCACCCAACCTCCAAAAACATACATGTTAGGTTGATTGGTCAGCATGAAATCACCCCGTAGGAATTAGTGTGTGTGTGGCACCGTGACAGACTGGCAACCTGTTTGGGGTGTACCCTGCCTCTTCACTGAAATCAGCCAGGATAGGCTCCTGCACCCCCCGTTATAGATAAGTGGTTCAGAAGATGAGTTTAGAAAAAAGGTTTGAATCTAATCTCTGCATGACGGTCTTACTTTGCACCGCACCAGCTGCAGGTAGATGGACTCGGCCTCACGCATCACTCTCTGCAGGTCCAGCTTCATGGTCAACTCGTTGATGTGCTGCAGAGCAATAACAAGTGTCAGGGTGTGTTTGCAGCGCAGTGATCAGTACAAACCCAGCATGGGCAAACCACGGCCCGCGGGCCACATGCGACCCGTTGAACGTTTTAATCCGGCCCGCCGAACTAGAAATTAAAAAAAATAAATAAACCATGTTAGTTTGCTTTTTCTTTATTTTTTTTAAATGTTAGTCACGAGGTGGCGCGAAAAATACAACAACACTGCTCCCATTAAAATGTGTGTGTGTTCGTGATGCGCACACTTTCAAAGTAAACAGTGTGCACAAATATGGAAAGCCATCGGGGCCAATACACGCACGTAAACAAGTGAGTTAGATGTTAAAACAAACAAAATGTTACATCAAGTGCTTAGATTTCAGACCTAGCGCCGCTAGATTTGAAATTTAACACTTTTGATTTAACATTTAACGCGTTTGAGGAGCTCTGCCATCCGGGAGGAGCTCGGTGTTGAGCCGCTCCTCCTCCAGGTTGAGAGGAGCCAGATGGGGTGGTTCGGGCATCTGGTTCAGATGCCTCCCCGAGCGCCTCGCGGGCGAGGTGTTTTGGACACGTCCCACCGGGAGGAGACCAAGAGGCAGACCCCGGACCCGCTGGAGAGACTATGTCTCACTACTGGCCGGGGAACGACTTGGGATCCTTCCGGGTGAGCTGGGGTGAGAGAGGCCTGGGCTGCCCGTTTGAGGCTGTTGCCCCCGCGACCCGACCCCGGAACAAGCGGAAGATGACGAAACGGAACAAAGAAATTATTATAATTATCAGTTAAAAAATAAATACAAAATGATCTCCAGATTTTGTCCCGGGGGAGGGATCTGTCTTTCACGTGGACCCTCATGAGGTTTCTTATTTCTAACGGAACGGAACGCGCTTGTTTAAAATCTAGCGCGCCATTCTATTGATCTAACCTAGCAGTTACCAAAGCATGCCATCCATCTGCTCGTGTTCCCAGGGGCGAATACAGGAATTTCCAAATGGAGGGGGGCGGGGCGTGGCAGAAACCAGCACCTATGGTGCTCGCCAGTATAGAGCGGTCTGGGGGCATCTCCCCAGAACCTTTTTCAAAAATAAGTCATTTTTCTGCATTTTGGTGCATATTTTAACCAAAGTTTACAATAATTAATGTGGTAAGAACAATGTTTTTTTGTTGACCTCGAGAGGGGGGCGCACGCCCTACAAACACACACCTTCAGAATAGTGTTGAAGTCGTGCTTCGAGCCAATCAGCTCTCCTCTCTGAGACATGAGGATGGAACAGGCGATCAGCAGGTGGAAGTTCTCACAGGGAAGCCGGGTCCACAGGACCTGCAGGGAGACGTACGGGATCAGAGATACTGAAACGGGTTGTTGGTTCTAATCCCACTCACCTCCCACAGGGTGAGGATGTCCTCGAAGGAAAACTCTCTTTTAAACCAGATGAGGAGCCAACGGAAGCAGAAACAAAGAGAGCCGCTGTCCTGAGAGTCTGTACACACACACACACACACACACACACACACACACACACACACACACACACACACACACACACACACACACACACACACACACACACACACACACACACACACACACACACACACACACACACACACACACACACACACACACACACACACACACACACACACACACACACACACACACACACACACACACACACACACACACAAACAAACAAGTGAAAATTTTTATGCGACTTAAGATGTTTAGAGGAAACGATTTGGAGGATTTTATTTATAAAAATGTGATATAAACACAGATCGATTCGAGATTTAAATCCCGTTTCGGTTCTGCTTCTTGGTGACTGACCCAGGAAGTCGCAGAGCTCTGGATCAAGAGTCTTCAGCAGGATGCTGAGCTGCAGCAGCTGCTGCTTCATCGCCTCCTGAGATTCTTCAAAGTTTTGATGCTGCAGAGAAAAAAAACCCAAAAACTTTAAGACATTGTTTTTCACTCTTTTAAAACACACTTTTTTGCTTTTTTTAGATCATAAAAGCTCTTTTTTAGGGTCAGAATGGATTATAATTTCAAAGCATGATTATAACATATTTCCAAATATAATCAATGTACTTGTTAAAATTGTATTTGATATAAAAAAGATTCAAACGACTTGTTTCCAAATTTCTGCGGAAATTTTCCCCCCCAAAAATCCTTCATATAACAAAAAAAAAATAAAACGCCCGAACCACCCCATCTGGCTCCTCTCGATCTGGAGGAGGAGCGGCTCCACTCCGAACTCCTCCAAGATGACAAAAGTCCTCACCCCATCTCGGAGTGAGAGCCCAGCCACCCTGCAGAGGAAGCTCATTTCGGCCGCTTGTATCCGCGATCGCATTCTTTCGGTCACCACCCACAGCTGGTGACCATTGGTGAGGGTTGGAACGTAGATCGACTTGTAAATCGAGAGCTTTGCTTTTCGGCTCAGCTCTTTCTTTACAACAACGAACCGATGCAGTGTCCTAGTTATTGCTGACGCTGCACCGATCCGCCTGTAGATCTCCCGCTCCATCTTTCACCCACTCGTGGACAAGACCCTAAGATACTTAAACTCCCCCACTTGGGGTAAAAAAACCCTACGAAAAGATCAAGTATAGCCAAGTTGCCCTTGCCCGGAAGCGGGTGCACAGGGCCCCCCTCCTTGGAGCAAGGCTCGCGGGTGGGGCACAAGAGCGAGCGCCTGGTGGCCGGGCTTCTACCCATGAGACCCGGCCAAGCTCAGCTCAAACAGGCGACATAGGCCGCCCTTACAGTGGACTCACCACCTGGAGGGGAGGGGCCTAAGAGGTCGGGTGAAGGAGGAGAAGGGGGGGAGGGGTCTGCAAACGAAAATATTTAATCACTAAAATAAATAATAGAAAATATTTGATCAATTAATAAAAATAAATAAAGGTCTGTTTTTATTTGGAATAAAAAGTAAAACCTTTAAGATAAATATTTTTAAATTATTTTCAGATATTTTGAGGTGAAATTTGATGTTTTTTGTTGGAGCTTCGTTTCTGAATAAAAACGTTTGATGTATTCTAACAAATAAAAAATTAAAAATCCTTTGAACTTGAGCGTTTGATAAAATAATATTCTAATGTAATTTTCGGCCACGTCCTGAGACGCTCGAGTCGAGTCCAACTCATTTCTTTGAGGGTCTCGTTTGTTGAAGGAGACACTTTAACTTATTGATGTTTCTGCAGATAAAAAAAAAAACAAAAAACTCGGAGACGTGACTTTTTTTTTAGCAGAAAATAATTTTTTCTTTGATCTTTTAAAGCTTCAGGCAGAAAAAAAAAAAAAAAATCAAGAGGTCACGGAATAATTTTATAAACTCAGCATGCTGATATTTTTATTTGTTTTTTATACAAACCGGATTCCGAAAAAGTTGGGACACTTTAGAAATTGTGAATAAAAACTGAATGCAATGATGTGGAGGTGCCAACTTCTAATATTTTATTCAGAATACAACATAAATCACAGGTCAATAGTTTAAACTGAGAAATTGTATGATATTAAGGAAAAATATACTCATTCAAAATTTCATGGTGTCAACAAATCCCAAAAAAGTTGGGACAAGGCCATTTTCACCACTGTGTGACACCCCCCCTTCTTCTTAGAACACTCAACAGACGTCTGGGCATTGAGGAGACCAGCTTCTCAAGTGTAGACATAGGAATGTTCTCCCATTCTTGTCTAATACAGGCCTCTAAGTGTTCAATCGTCTTGGGTCTTCTTTGTCTGACCTTCCTCTTAATGATGCGCCAAATGTTTTCTATAGGTGAAAGATCTGGACTGTTGGCTGGCCAGGTCAGTACCCGAATCCTTCTCCCACGCAGCCATGATGTTGTGATTGATGCAGAATGTGGTCTGGCATTATCTTGTTGAAAAATGCAGGGTCTTCCATGAAAGAGACGACGTTTGGATGGGAGCATATGTTGCTCTAGAACCTGAATATATTTTTCTGCATTGATGGTGCCTTTCCAGATGTGCAAGCTGCCCATGCCACACGCATTCATGCAACCCCATACCATCAGAGATGCAGGCTTCTGAACAGAGCGTTGATAGCAACTTGGGTTGTCACTGTCCTCTTTGGTCCTGATGACATGGCGCCCCAGATTTCCAAAAAGAACTTCAAAACGTGATTCGTCTGACCACAGAACAGTCTTCCATTTTGCCACACTCCATTTTAAATGACTCCTGGCCCAGTGAAAACGTCTTCGCTTGTGGATCTTTGTTAGAAATGGCTTCTTCTTTGCAGAATAGAGTTTCAGCTGGCAACGGCGGATGGCACGGTGGATTGTGTTCACTGACAATGGTTTCTGGAAGTACTCCTGAGCCCATGCTGTGATTTCCTTCACAGTAGCACTCCTGTTTTTGATGCAGTGTCGTTTAAGGGCCCGGATATCACGGGCATTCAGTATGGTTCTCCGGCCTTGACCTTTACGCACAGAGATTTTTCCAGATTCTCTGAATCTTCTGATGATATTATTCACAGTTGATGATGACAACTGCAAACTCTTTGCAATTTTTCGCTGGGTAACACCTCTCTGATACTGTTCCACTATCTTTTTACGCAACATTGTGGGAGTTGGTGATCCTCTACCCATCTTGGCTTCTGAGAGACACTGCCAATCTGAGAAGCACTTTTTATACCCATCATATTGCCAATTGACCTGATTAGTGCTGATTGGTCTTCCAGGTGTTTGTTGTATGCTCAAATGACTTTTTCCAGCCTCTAATAGGTTCTTGTCCCAACTTTTTTGGGATTTGTTGACACCATGAAATTTTGAATGAGCATATTTTTCCTTAATATCATACAATTTCTCAGTTTAAACTATTGACCTGTGATTTATGTTGTATTCTGAAGAAAATATTAGAAGTTGGCACCTCCACATCATTGCATTCAGTTTTTATTCACAATTTCTAAAGTGTCCCAACTTTTTTGGAATCCGGTTGTATATTAGTTTAATTTCTTAATTAATTACCTCAAAGTCATTGCTAACTAGAACGCTGCATCGGTCCGTCGCGGTAAAGAAAGAGCTCAAACGAAAACAAAGACCGAAAGAATGAGATCACGGATACAAGCGGCCGAAATGAGCTTCCTCTGCAGGACTGGGCTCTTACTCAGAGATCGGGTGAGGAGTTTTGTCATCCGGGAGGAGCTCGTTGTCGGACCGCTCCTCCTCCAGGTTGAGAGAAGCCAGATGGTGTGGTTTGGGCATATGATCAGGATGCCCCCCCGCCACGAGTGTCTCGCTGATGAGGTGTTTCGGGCACATCCCACCGGGAGGAGACCAAGAGGCAGACCCCGGACCCGCTGGAGAGACTATGTCTCACAGCTGGCAGGGGAACGACTTGGGATCCTTCCGGGTGAGCTGGAGGATGCTGCTGGGGTGAGAGAAGCCTGGGCTTCCTGTTTGAGGCTGGTACCCCCGCGACCCGGGCCTGGATGAGCGGAAGACGACGGAACGGAACCTTAAAGTTTTAAAACTGCTTTTGCACCGAAAACAGCGAAAATGTTGAAAATCAGTTTTTAACCTTTTTTTATTCATCAAAAGCTAAAATAATTCAATATTGATGTTTTTAAACTTTATTTTTTAATTCCACTAAACAAACCGATTTGTTTCATTAGAACATTTTACGAACAATTTAAAAAGAAATCTTTAAAATTTGGTCTGTTTTTAACTCATTTTAATGTAAAAACATCTGCAATCACTTGATTAATTAAATTCAGATTTTAAATTCAATAATTTATATAGATAAAAAAAATGAAAATTTTATTTCATAATGTGGATTGATGTGTTCAATCTAAAAAATAAAATTCTCCAATTGATTTAGTTTGTAACAGTTTTTTTTTTAATTTGATATTGTCTTCTGAACTGCTTATCCCTAATGGGGCGACGGGGGTGCAGGAGCCTATCCCAGCTGATTGCAAATCCAAATTTAACTCATTTTATGTTTAAGTTTTGTTAAATAAAATGAAAGCATTTAATATTATGATTAAATTATTAATATTTTTAAAAATTCTAATATAGTGGATTTTTTTTTTTCAGTTTTCTCGCATAAACTCAATTGCGACTTTGCGCATGGCCAGAACGCGACATCCCCTTCCCTTCCAGAATTAGCGGTTTTTCGCACCTGCTCAGAATTTTTTGACTAAAAATCTATAATTTCAAGATGTTCAAGTAAGTGTTTTTTATTCGCTTAAAGTGTATTATTTTTAGATTCTGCGATCGGTTGTTCTCTTCCAGTTAGATAAGGCCGCAGATCTTCGTCAAAACACCGCGATCCACTCCGACACTGCCACATTCGAGGTTTGGAATGATCAGTTCAGAACCTGACTCACTGACCATCAATTTGAGAAATATTACTCTGAATATGAAATAAAACGTAAACCTGATTCAGATTTATTGATTACTGACCAGCAGGTCCATGAAGCCAGTGAGACACCAGAAAGACTCCACTTCATTCTGAGTTACAAACAGGATCGGAGAAAGCAGGTCACTCATCCCCTGAACATAACCTGAAGAAAAAAAAAAAAAAAGGAGGGACACAAATAGATCAAATCAAAATAAGGCAAGAATTCCATGTAGGATCACTGGAAAAAAAAACAACTACAAACTGTGTGATGTAAACATAAAACTTATCGAGTAAATACCGTAATTTCACGACCATTAGGCGCACCGTACGAAAAGGCGCAGTCTCAGTCACACACCGCCTTACAACAACACACACGCAAGCATGCAAAGGTGCGTATTAAAAAATAGATCGGGAGCAAAACTGAGTTTGGTTGTGCTTTATTTAAGTAGTAACGATACTAAACAAGCACATTACCGGTAATAGTCTTTATTCAAATCCGTCAAAGTCCTCATTCTCTGTTTCCGAATTGCAAAATCCAACAGAGCAGGTCCACTTCGCTCCTCGCTGTCAAAGTCACTGTCTGTACTGTGCGGCTCCTCAGAAAGGATACCAGCTTTTGCGAAAGCTTGGATAACAGTACCAGCAGACACATTAGTCCAAGCATCTACAATCCATTGGCAAACTGTAGGGTAACTCGCCCGGCGCTGCCTTCCACCTTTCCACCGCTCGATTCCCATGTTCCTCCGCGTAGTTGATTACCTTCAGCTTAAACTGAGCGTCATAAGCGTGTCTCTTTGCCATTTTCAGCAATGTTGTGCACACAGCACATACCTTTTTTATACACAATCCACGCCCACACTTCAATCTTTAACGTTCTCATGCCTTTTCTTTCAGGTCCGCCTCGCCTCACGGGCACTGCTTTTTCTTTTAGGTCCGCCTTTTCTCACACACAAGGCGCACCGCACGAAAAGGCGCAGCGCTTATTTTGAAGAAAATCTAAGACTTTTATATGCACCTTATAGCCGTGAAATTACGGTAACCAAGAATCAGAATCTGAAATGATTTTATAATCTAACTTTAACACACTTTTTGGTTTCGCGGACCACATTGAGGTCTAACATTTGACCAGGCGGCCGGAGCAGGAGCAGATGGATGGCATCGTTTGGTGTTGCCTAGATTAGACCTTTAGAATGGTGCGCTAGATTTTAAACAAGTGCGCTTAATGTTACGTCAAGAGCGTTAAATTTCAAATCTAGCGGTGCTAGGTCTGAAATCTAGTGTGATAGCGCTAAAAACGTGCATATTAGCGGCGATCGCTTTAAAATCTGAGCACTTCATGTAACATTTTGCTTGTTTTAACATCTAACACGCTTGTTTGCGTGTGTGTTTTGGCCCCGATGGCTTTCCATATCTGTGCAGTTTATTTTGACAGCGCCACACATCGTAGAGACACACACATTTTAATGGGAGCAGTGTTGTTGTTTTCTCAACAAACCCAATATTATCTAAAGTGTGCCATCTAGTGACGAAACATCAGAATTGCAGGGAAAATAAAACATTAACAAGGTTTATTTATTTAGATTTTTTAAGTTCGGCAGGCCAGAATAAAATGAGTAACGGGCCGCATGTGGCCCACAGGCCATAGTTTGCCCATGCCTGGACTAGACCAAACAGCATGGCTGGTTTCACCACGGTTTTATACACAATCATTAAATAATTCAGATTATTTCTATGGAAACAGAAAACATGGGATATTTTACAGGCTATAATTATTCATGTCGAAGATGAACAAATCCAATCCCAAGAGACTGTACCATATCAATTACATCAGATCATTGATTATTAATGAAGCACTTTACATCCATTATTAAAACACATAGTCCTTAGCCATGTTCTTAGCCAGGGATTTTGTTTTCTGCCACGCCCACACTCTGTGTTAGCAGGAAGTCTTTAGTATATACGGCTTACACTCAGAAAAATAATAAAAATGGCCTCAATAAAGATTTTTTTTATCACACACCCCGACCACATAATAGAATAAAAAGGATTCTTTCTTCATCACTGATTCCCTGTATGAATTTTAATAAACTCGATGACGTCTCAGTTTCATCTCAAACTTCCTACCGGATCAGTTTCAGGAGGATTATTAACAAACGAAGTTTTTCAGAGTATAAGTCGCAGTTGTCTTTATTGTTTGGCTGAGGGTACGACTTATACTCCAGTGCAACTAATATGGGTTTTTCTCATTTTCTTTATTATGCTTTTTTGGAAGGTTGGGGGTGGGGGTGCGACTTATACTCCGAAAAAAATACGTTGGAGATTCCTGACTCATTGTCTCAATTGGATGATTTAAATGTAGCAACCTTTAAGAAACACCCACCAAGATCAAAGTTGTACATGCAGTATGTCATCAGGACGTCGTGGAGCAGAGTGAGTCCTGGATTATCATTCCCAGAGAAGAAAGTGTTGTTTCTGTCTGTCCGGTTGACGTCGCGCTCTGTAATAAAAGTCAATCTGGATTAGCATCTGAGTGGATCTTTTACCAGCCGGCCGGCAGGTCTGACCTATCAGGTTCCTGTATCCTCTGAGCAGGGAGTTCCTCATCTCCTGCTCTTCACTCACAGACTTCCACTGAACTTTCATTCGGAAATACTCGTCACTGCAGACAAAAGAAGTGAAAAACTATAAGTGTTCATGGATCTCAGTTTGAAGATGATTCTACGCAGAAAAATGATCAAATGCAACAAAACATGAACGTGTGACAACAAACATTTTCATTTTGTTAGTGTTTTCTTTCTGTGGATATGAGGACCCCTGCTTGTCTGTGGGAGTATTACAGGGTTTCCATTTTTTTTTTTTTTTAACCTCTTAACTCCCACCTATCTTTGGGCTGTGCGCAATAGTTTGACATACCGAAATGCCATTGCTTATTACAGCAACATCTTTCAAGTCACATGCTTGTACTATACATCAAAATAAAGCTTAGACCTTCTAGTTTCTGTAGATATGTACATGAAGAGTGTCAGAGCTTCAGAACCTATCCTACAGTAGTTCAAAGGTAAAAAAAATTGTACATTTTGCCTAATTTTGTTAATTTTCCAATGTCTCTAGCCAAGACATACTTCTTAGTAGGCATAATTCCTTCCATATGTATGGTAATAATCTTGTTAACATTAACTGTGTAAAGTTTCAGATCTCTAGGTACAAGGGTTTTTGATTTATTGACCTTTTAGTATAAAAATGTCCATTCGGAACAAGCTATCCAAATATGTGCCAAAATGTGCCAAATTGAATTTTTGAAATACTATCACCTTCATAAAAAATGCATATTAGTTTTTCTGTGACTTTAAATACCCTCCACAGATTTTTTTTTCCCATATTTTTCAAATTTATATTTTTATATTTTTGGCTGCAATTATGAATTTTTACCTAAAAATCATCAACAAGAAATGTTTTTTGGCAAAAAATATGCGCCAAAAACCCAGACGTGAGGAATAATTTACTGGAGTTGAACAAAAAATAAGTGTCATTATGAGTGCAGACATATTCAAAACACAAAATGGCCCGCCGACGGTACGGTGGGTAATGAGGTTAACTGAAAAAAAAATCTTATTTCTTTCTCAAATTTTTTTCTCTAACTAATCATAATTCAAAATATATATCAATAAAGATGATTTTAACAGGACATGGATGTAAGAGCAAAAAAAAAAAAAAAAATTGCTTACGTTTTGACTCGGAGAATTTCTTCCCTTTCCTTCGTGGTGCTGTTCCACGAATAAAAATTAAGGAGGAACTTCCAGACTTCTTTCCTCAGAGATGGTTTGATGCCCTGCAGAACACAAGAGAAAAAGTTTTAAAGATGAAGAAAAAAATGAACTGATGGAGAGAAAAAAAAAATGAAAATAGAGTGGTGTTCGTACCCCTCTGAATACAAGCTCTTTGACCCTGTTTGGGTTTACCACACGGCCCTCTGAGTCCAGAAACTCTTCCCAATTATCCAGAGGTTTTCCTCTGGTCACATCTGGTCTGGGACCAAGTTCCACGCCCTGAGAGGATAAACAATTACAAACGTTATAAAAAAAACCCAGAAAAAAAAAATCTTTCCTTTAATCACTTTATTATGAAACTTTATTTGAAATCAAAGATGCACATAACGGGTACGCATGTGTTATCAAATGTTTTATTCACATCAAGTCAAGGTTCACATGAACACAGAGATCACACAAACAAACCAACGGGTTATTCTAAAAAAACACATACTTGTGAAGCGGCCGGTGCGGATCGGTGCTGCGTCAGCAATAACTAGGACGCTGCATCGATCCGTCGTGGTAAAGACAAAGCTCATCCGAAAAGCAAAGCTCTCAATTTACAAGTCGATCTACGTTCCCACCCTCACCTATGGTCACCAGATGTGGGAGGTTACCGAAAGAACGAGATCGCGAATACAAGCGGCCGAAAGGAGCTTCCTCCGCAGGGTGGCTGGGCTCTTACTCAGAGATCGGGTGAGGAGTTCTGCCATCCGGGAGTAGCTCGGTGTCGAACCGCTCCTCCTTCAGGTGGAGAGGAGCTAGATGGGGTGGTTCGGGCATCTGGTCAGGATGCCCCCCTAGTGCCTCGCAGGCCAGGTGTTTTGAGTTCGTCCCACCGGGAGGAGACCAAGGGGCAAACCCCAGACCCGTTGGAGAGACTATGTCTCACAGCTGGCCGGGGAATGATTTGGGATCCTTCCGGGTGAGCTGGAGGATGCAGCTGGGGAGAGGCCTGGGCTGCCCGTTTGAGGGCTGTTACCCCCACGACCCGACCCCGGAACAAGCGGAAGATGACGAAACGGAACAAATTTTTAAATGCGTTTTGTGAAGTTTTGTCTCTAAAGTGTTCGTTTTGTGTAAATTTTCTTACACAAGTGATGAGTTCGAATCCTGGCTCATCCTCAGGTTGTGGATGCAGATTAGTATCCTGTGGAGCGCGCATGTGGCCCGCAGACTCAGGAGGACGAACTGCTGCTCGGAAAAAATTTGTGACTTTGGAGAATCCGCCAAATGTAGTAGCGTACGGGTCCTGGATGAACCTCTGAAATTGAAAATCGGAAACATTAAATTAAAAACTAAGTTTTAAATCTAAGAAAGAAATCTTCAAAACTTACCGAAACGAGATCAGAACCTCCATCATCAAACATCTGGAGCTTATCAAAGGATTGAGAGAGAGCATTTGGATCCTGGGGGTACGCCAGGAAAAGACGTCCGTCAACTGGCGACCTGATGGGAACAATAACACCTCGTTTTCGTTCTGTGTGGAACAACAGCGTCTTCATCCAGCTGGTTGTATGAGCTCTACTCACTGGTCTAAGATGATGTAACGATGCAGAGCCCTCAGGAGTTCCCTTGTTCCTCCTCTGTGGAAATGCAGAGGGGGCAATGGATGCCCGCCTCGGCTCGTCAGCACCAAAAAGTTGCGTCCCAAAGAGAAACGAGCTCTTCGTAGAGAGTAAAGCTCTGAGAGAGGCAAAGAGAAAGCCCACTGACCTGGAGGAAAAGAAAATCATCAGTTTTATTTAAAGTTTGTTTTCCAAAGAGGCCACAGAGCAGCAGTGGTGGAACGTAATGAAGTAAATGTACTTCATTACTGTACATTTGTGTATCTGTACTTTACTTAAGTAAAATTTAAGACCTGTACTTTTACTTTTACACATTTTTAGAGCAAATATCTGTACTTTTACTTCGCTACTTTTTAAAAGTGTGTTTTACATTTTTTGTTACATTTCGTTCAGGAATTTGAAAAATACACAGGTTTTTTTGCGCATCTTGAAGCCGCATCGCCAAAATCAAAAGAAGCAGTTAATCGGGAGAAGAAGTCATGAATCGAGAAACATTTTCCGCATTCATTCAGCGCCAAAAACCTAACATCAAATATAGTACAAATTAAAAAAAGTCAGAAGATCGTTGTTCGTTGTGTTTACTTCTAAATAAAAAGTTGAGCCATCATTACACAGAGCAGGGGCGGATCTAGAATTTTCCAAAGGGGGGTGGGGCTTTGACAAAGCCAATATATAGTGACTGGCGGCCTCCCCCCCAAAACATTTTAAAATATAATGTCATTTTCCTCCATTTTGGCGGCCCATTCACTGGCCCTTCTAGGAGATAGCTTGACTTGTCCCCTTTCCTTTTATCTATTTTTTTTGTGGAACAAAAGAGGCGCGAGAGGGGGGTCACACCCCTTCAGAGTATTTATCCTGGTTACCATGGTGACACCCTATAGCACAACAAATAACATTTGAATTATGATTGAATACTTTTACTTTTTATTTAAAAAGTACAATTTACTTTGTACACCAACTACTTTTGTACTTTTACTTAAGTAGATTTTTTTTATTGGTACTTTTACTTAAGTGAATTTTTTGCCAAATTATCTGTACTTTTACTTAAGTACAAAAAAGTGAGTACTTCATCCACCACTGCAGAGCAGAAACTCTACCTGAATCTTTGACTGGAGCGTGATCGGAATCTTTTTTAACCGTGCTGATGACCGCCCAGTCTGGTTCATACCCGGGGTCAAAGTTAGTATCCTCCAATCCGCCTTCTCCATCCTGAAGTGGAGGAAATGATTTGATTAGAAACATGTTTAGATTCACTAGATTTTTAAGTCTCATCTCAAGTGAAACCTATTTTCCAAAAGCGATGTGATGGTTTTCTATTTTTAAAGTGTTTTTTTTTTTTTTTTAATGGATGATTCTAAGTAGAGAGAAAGGATGGTTTGAAAGAGGTGTGAAGGAAGCCATCTTTGTTATGAAAGAGAATCCCTCACTGAATTGGAGTGGAGGCGTTAGATACATTCTGCCCGGGATTTACAGCAGCCTTTTGAAGCCATGCACTAAAGATGACACCTCGTGACCCAGTTTCACGCCTCACGTTAGCAGGAATTTCTATTCACTAGGCTTTTAGCATTTTTATAATAGGGTTCGTTTACTGGTCTGCGGTTACAATAGGAGCCATTCACGGCCATCATAGGTAACACAGGCTCATTGGTCGAGCCCTGCCTTACTATTTTTTTACCTTTTACTTAGGTTAGTATAAATAGATCCAGGTTTCAGTCCATTTCACTCAGATTGAAAATGATTTCCGGATGCAAGTTGAAACGTCTCGATCAAGAATTAAACTGTCCAGAAGACTTTTTTGAAACTTTTTCTACTATTTTTAATGGATAAAATAGTAGCTGGATAGTAGAGTTTAGCTGGAGAAAACAATTTTCTCCAGCTAAACTCAGAAAATTGAAACCATTTTCTTCGGCCTACAGAAACAAAAAGGAAGTCTCATCAGTTACCTTCAATCTCTCTCTAGAACCGACAAATCAAGTTAGAAATCTGGGAGTAATAATGGACTCAGACTTTAACTTCAACAGTCACATCAAATCAATTACATCAACAGCCCTTTACCACCTAAAAACAGCCTAAAAAACACCTAATAAACAGCCAGTAAATGACCCTATTATAAAACTGCTAAAAGCCTAGTGAATAGAAATTCCTGCTAACGAGAGGCGTGAAACTGGGTCACGAGGTGTCATCTTTAGTCCATGGCTTCAAAAGGCTGCTGTAAATCCCAGGGGGAATGTATCTAACGCCTCCACTCCCATTCAGTGAGGAATTCTCTTTCATAACAAAGATGGCTTCCTTCACCCCTCTTTCAAACCATCCTTTCTCTCTACTTAGAATCTTCACCTCACTGTCCTCAAAAGTGTGTTTGGTGGATTTAAGATGCAAATGTACAGCAGACTGTGGACCACTTGAGTCTTCTCAAGTGGTCCAGCATTTTTGAAATAGGGTTTGTTTACTGGTCTGTGGCTACAATAGGAGCCATTCACGGCCATCATAGGTAACACAGGCTCCTTGGTCGAGACCCTTCATACAATTTTTTACCTTTTACTCAGGTTAGTATAAATAGATCCAGTTTTCAGTCCATTTCATTCAGATTGAAAATGATTTCCGGATGGAAGTCGAAATGTCTCGATCAAGAATTAAACTGTCCAGAAGACTTTTTTAAAACTTTTTCTACTATTTTTCTAAAACAGACTTAGAGGTTTGTATCCATGCATTTGTTTCCAGTAGGTTAGATTATTGCAACGGTTTACTCACTGGTCGGAACAAAAAGCCCCTAAAACAGCTTCAAAATGCTGCTGCTCGAGTCCTAAGAAGAACTAGAAATATGATCACATTAGTCCTGTGCTAAAGTCTCTGCACTGGCTTCCTGTGGCTCAGACTTTAAAGCTGCTCTGATTGTGTTTAAGTCTCTCCATGGTCTAGCACCAAAGTACATCTGTGATATGCAAGTACCTTAGGAATCATCCAGAACTCTGAGGACTTCTGGGACCGGCCTCCTGCTGGTGCCTAGAGTCAGGACTAAACATGAACCATCTAGAACTCTGAGGACCTCCGGGACCAGCCTCCTGCTGGTGTCTAGAGTCAGGACTAAACATGAAGAAGCTGCGTTTCAATTTTATGCTGCAAAAGTCTGGAACAAACTTCCTGAGGCCATGAGACAGGCCTCTACTGTGACGATGTTTATTGTTTTTTTAAAAATATTTCTGCCCCCTCTCACACGACAAAGAGGTCTCTGCCAAAATGGTGATGCTTTCTAAACGTCCAGAAAGCCTTTCACACTCGCTGCCTTATCCCGATCTACTTCTACGAGTTGGGTAGATGAGGAGCAGTTCAAATATAAGGGTGAAATCTGTGCTTTCTCAGGATAGGGCGGGGATGAGCAATAGTCATGCTTTTACACTTCACAATCTGTGATAAAGCTATTTAAATCCGTAAGATTTCATAACTACTGTGTAATGAATGGTATAAAACCCAACTTGTGGGTTTATGTGTGTAAGATATAAAGAAATAAAAAAGAGGGTGGGGGTGTTTGCATGAGATGAGACCTTTAACGTCAAATTAAAAGGATTAAACACCTTTCTGGTGAAAAGTACTGCTGGAGCATTGCGTCCTTCATCTTCAAGCGGACTCCACTCTAAAGCTGGCACTCCATCCTAGAAAAAAAAAAAAATACAATGTCAATTGTAACTATTACAGTTGTAATCAAAGTAAATCCTCCTCAGGGATTTTTAAAACATGGTGATTCTGTCATTATTGTTGCAAAACTGAAAGTATTTTTCTGCTGTTTGAACACCTTCCCTCTGGTGCACCCTCAAACTTATTCTTTAGATCTTAAGATTAGTTAGAAGAGGTCATTCAGACATTGTTTACATTCAGTCAAACAAGTTTATCAGGTGACTCCACCCACTTTATGTATGTAAAGACGTAAACTATTGTTTGTAGATTTTTGTTTATTGAGACTTATAATCGTCACAAGAATCCTGCTGTGGAAATAAAAAGCCTCATACCTAACCAATAAAAATACAAACATCTGACTGAAGAATTCTTTGCTAAGTCTAGTGTGTTTATGTCTATGGTTGCTCGGGAGGAGGGGGGGCAAGCTCGACAAAAAAAATTGTTCTTACTACTTTAATTATTGTAAACTTCAGTTAAAATATGCACCAAAATGCAGAAAAATTACTCATTTTTAAAAAAAGTTACCAGACCCCTCTATACTGGCGAGCACCGTAGGTGCTGGTTTTGTGCGCCCCTCCCTCTTTAGAAAAGTATTCGGCCCTAGGAATAGGAGCCGATGGATGGCGTGCTTTGGTAACTGCTAGATTAGATCAATAGAATGGCGCGCTAGATTTTAAACAAGCGTTAAATGTTACATCAAGAGCGTTAAATTTAAAATCTAGCATACTAGGTTTGAAATCTAAGCGCTTGATGTAACATTTTGTTTGTTTTAACATCTAACACACTTGTTTACGTGCGTGTTTTGGGTCCGATGGCTTTCCATATCTGTGCACACTGTTTATTTTGAAAGTGTGCGCATCATGAACACACACACATTTTAATGGGAGCAGTGTTGTTGTATTTTTGGCGCCATCTAGTGACGAACATAAAAAAAAATCAAGAAAAATCAAACTAACATGGTTTATTTTTTTATTCTATTTTTTCTAGTTTGGCGGGCCGGATTAAAACGTTTAACGTGCCGCATGTGGACCGCGGGCCGTAGTTTGCCCATGCCTGAACAAGAGGGTTGGGTGTGCTGTCCAAAGACACTCGTGCATGGGCCCAGTGGGAATCGAACCGACTTCTTCCGACCCAAAGACAAATACCGTATTTTCCGCACTATAAGGCGCACTGCATTATAAGGCGCACCTTCAATAAATGACATATTTTAAAACTTTTTCCATATATAAGGCGCACCGCATTATAAGGCGCTACAGTAAAGGCTGTTCAACTTTGTCCTCTAACTGTAGCCATCTCGCTTTGTTCCCGCGGAAACTCTGTTTAGTCTTGTTTACTTGGCGCAGCGCATCCTCTTGCCTCCTCCACTTCCTCACCATTGATTCATTAATGTTAAACTCTCTCGCTGCGACTCTATTCCCGTGTTCTACTGTGTGACCGATCGCCTTAAGTTTAAACTCTGCGGTGTAACAGTGTCTCTTGGTAGGAGCCATTTCCGGGTCGTTACACAAACACACAAATGGAAATGAGAGGCCCTTTCATATATCCCAGCATGCACCGCGCACTACTTCTTGTACGGGGAAAAATGGAGTCGGCGGCTGCTTATTGAAGTTGCGACACCTGTTGTAGCTATAAATATCTATCAATATTAATCCATATATAAGGCGCTCTGGGTTAAAAGGCACATCGTGGACTTTAGAGAAAATTTAAGGTGTTTAGGTGCGCCTTTTAGTGCGGAAAATACGGTAGTCTGCCACTGAACTAACGCCTCCTTTTATTTTGAAGATGACCGCCTAATGTTTCCTCATCTTTTCCAAAGATTTGATGATCTTTGTAAGAATTGATTAGGGCTGAAACAGTTAATCGATTTAATCGATTATCAAAATAGTTGTCGACTAATTTGGTCATCGATTAATCGCCTAAAAAGTTTTTGCTGTCAACTGCACTTAAATTGGTCTCCAAGTGGGGCAGTAGAGAGCAAATTGGCGATGCCAGCTACCAAAATAGGAGGAGAAGAAGCACATTTTTTCCCTAAAAAAAATGAGTGCTGCTAGTTGGGCACCCCTTTACCGATTAGTAGATCTGTGTTTGTAATATTATAAGTGGTAAAGATGGTCATTTTATTTATTAAAGTTACTATTTTTACAATAGAGATGATGTTTTTTTTTTTGGCACTAAAACTACACAACTTGAATGTTTTTGTATATTTTTTACTCATGTTAATCTGGGGCCTTTTTTTGTACGATACTTCTGAACAAGGTTAAATTTCCGAATTTTGTTAAAGATTTCTTGTTTTCAAATGTGATCCAACAGTTTACATTTGATGTTTTATTAGCCAGTACTACCAAAGCACATTTTATGGCTGCTTATGATTTACTTTTACTGTATACAGTAAGTAGATTTATTATTTTCTAGAAATGATGATATTATACCTCTATTTGACAGAAAGAATAACATTTGCTCTTACTGTAATAAACCCAACGTGTTGTTTATGTGGCTATGAGTTGTGTTTTACACAATTACATTCTATAATATGCCGAAAAAGTTATATTTATAAAATTGTCATTTTAACCGATTAATCGAGTAATCGAACCAATAATCGACATATTAATCGATTACCAAAATAATCGTTTGTTGCAGCCCTAGAATTGATCTTTAGATTTTTACTTACCCGTTCAACTATTCGTATGAAACCTGGAATGGAGGTGTCCTGGTTACTTTTTTTGGCATTTGTGTGGAGATACACACCCTCTTTCTCAAAAATTAGCTACAAAGAAAAGAAAAAAACAGAAACAAAGACACGATCACAATTAAAAAATGAGGTTTAAATCATTCTTAAAAACTTCTTTATTGAAATGAAAGGAAACCCAAGGACTAAACATCACAAAAAAAGACCTCAACATAATGAAATGGTGTGTTTTTAAACTAGAAAGACTAGTTTGAAGTGGAATGTTAGTGTTAAATAAAATCCAGAGGAGAAACTAATCCTACTTTTCAGATTTAATCACACTGTTGTATCACATGATGATGGAGTTACACATCCAGGACCATCTATCCAGCCTCCATCTAGTAATTTGTCATCAAACATCATCTACTAATCAGAATAAAACCGGATTAAACCTTAATTAACCAAATTAAAGAGAAAACAATGCGTCAATGTGTTCAAATAATATATTGAAAGGTTGAGACAGGAAGGCTACAGGGTTAGCATCGGCTAATTGTTAGCATTTTGTTGTAAATAAACACGTAATATTCATTTGAATCGTTATAAAAGTATTTAAAAAAATTGAGAATGTTTTTTTTCTTAAATACCTTGAAATTGTTTGTGTTTTCCTCCATTCTTATCGGTCTGTCCAAGGTTTGCTTCTTCATAACAAAACTTACGTCATACTTCCTGTTCTGAGAAAGCCCCGCCCACGAGTGATGTGTCGGTCGCGAATGAAACGGCTCTTAGAGCCGGCTCTTTAAAGTGAACGACGGGAGCCGGATCCTGAATGGGAGCCGTATGTTGACTGATTTGGGAGCCCCGTCCCACATCCCGCACCCCATTCCCCGGCGCAAAAACACACCTACGTGAAGCTGACCCCTCTTAAAAATACATATATATATATATATATATATATATACACATATACATATATATATGTATAAACAAAAAGTATGTCAATTGTTTGTGCTGTAATAATTTAAAGATCTGCCGTCGTGGCAGCCTGCTGCGGTGTAGAAGTGTAGCACACAAATTTCTCCGGTTAGGGATCAATTGAGTGAGTAAAAATAAAAAAATACCGATCTGGGTTCCCTTTAATGTTTCCTTATTTTAATTTATATTTATGTTGTTCCGTTCCGTCATCTTCCGCTTGTTCCAAGGTTGGGTCGCAGGGGTAACAGCGTCAAACGGGCAGCCCAGGCTTCTCTCACCCCGGTTGCATCCTCCAGCTCACCCGGAAGGATCCCAATTTGTTCCCCGGCCAGCTGTGAGACATAGTCTCTCCAGCGGGTCCGGGGTCTGCCCCTTGTTCTCCTCCCGGTGGGATGTTCCCGAAACACCTCGCCCGGGAGGCGCTCGGGGGACATCCTGATCAGATGTCCGAACCACCGCATCTGGCTCCTCTCGACCTGGAGGAGGAGCGGCTCGACAGCGAGCTCCTCCCGGATGGCAGAGCGCCTCACCCGATCTCTGAGTGAGAGCCCAGCCACCCTGCGGAGGAAGCTCATTTTGGCCGCTTGTATCCGTGATCTCATTCTTTCGGTCACCACCCACAGCTGGTGACCATAGGTGAGGGTTGGAACGTAGATCGACTTGTAAATCGAGAGCTTTGCTTTTCGGCTCAGCTCTCTCTTCACCACGACGGACCGATGCATGTCCTAGTTATGCTGTATTTTGATTTAAATGTTCTGTGTTTGTTCTTTTTAAATTTGTTTAAAAAGTTGGAAATTTTTTTTTTACATTTTATTATATATTTTATATACATTTTTATATATTTTTATGGTAAGTAATGGCAGTTTTATATAATAAAAATATTTAAAAACAAAAGCAGGAATTAATTTGCGCATAACTTCAAACAAAAAAAGCAATCTGAAGAGCCGTTCGCGAGCCGAAAGAGCCGGCTCTTCTTAGTGAGCCGATTTGAAAGAGCCGGCTCACTAAAAAGAGCCGTAATTCCCATCATTACCGCCCACCATATGACCTGATCAGGCAGCTTTTTTTTTTTTTTTTAGGTTTTTAATGAATTATGATTTTACAGAAAAATAAAATCACAAATAAATGTTTTTTATATGCTAAGGCTTGATGTGTGAAATAGGAAAATTAAAAATATATATTAAAATGTTGATGTTATGGCTAATATATATAAAAATATATATATATCATTAAAAAAATTACAATTAAAGTGCCAGATAAAAAAATATTTTTTAAAAAGCTTCTTTTTTGTTTGTTTGTTTTTTAATATTTAACCATTCTGGTTTCACCTAAAGCATCCACACAATACCATCTCTCCACAGCAATTAGGAAAGGGATTACAGGCATTTCGTTTCGTCGTCTTCCGCTCATCTGGGGCCGGGTCACGGGGGCAACAGCCTCAGACGGGAATCCCAGGATTCTCTCACCCCGGCTGAATCCTCCACCTCACCCAGAAGGACCTCAAGTCATTCCCCGGCCAGCTGTGAGACATAATTTCTCCAGCAGGTCTGTGGTCTGCCTCTCTGGTCTCCTCTCGGTGGACGTGCCTGAAACATCTCACCAGTGAGGCGCTCTGGGGCGTCCTTACCAAATGCCCAAACCACCCCATCTGGCTCCTCTCGACCTGGAGGAGTGTCCAATAAAAATAAATACATAAAAAAGCAGTTTTTTATCATTAATATTTAACCATGGTGGTTCCAACTATAGGTTCTACACAATTTCATCTCTCTACAGCAATTAGGTCAGGGATTGCACGCATTATCTAGATCAGAAAACATTGTTAGTTAATCAGCCTGGCACGCATGTTTCTGGATGGATGGAGGAAGCAGGAGTATTCGAGAGAACCCCTCATATAAAGGAAGAACATGCAAACTCCACACCGAAAGACCAGTGATTCAAGCCTCAACCCACCCTAAACTCAAACCCCCTGACTTTTTTTTTTGTGCGGCCCCTCAGCCAACAACTGCACCAACGTAGGAGCCCCATTTGTGGGAAAATGCATTTGTGAAATTTGCAGCCAAGTAAATGCAGGATAAGAAAAACATGGACTCAATTCCAATAAACTATAAACACTTAAAAAAAACAAGATTTATTCAGATTTATCTTTTTTATATTTTCTGTAAAATGGGTTTCAAACTTTTACTGATTGCAGCACAACTTTATTCAGACACATAAAACGGCATCATCAGCATATATTCACAAACTGATTTGTGAATTATGAAACCTATTTCTTAAATAAAGAAGTTGTTTTTGGATAATTTTAGATCAGTGTTTGAGAAAAAACAACAAAAAAACAAGGTGGATTGCGGCTGTTAACACAGCCCTGTAAGAAGGCCGGATTGGGACAACAAAGACCAATAAAGAGGAGTCACTCGAGGGTCATTCTCAGTGGTTAACACCTTTTATTGAGTTGGAGAAAATCACATTAGGTCATTAGTTTCTTACCTCACTCATTTAGAGGATTCAAAACAGTTACCTGCAGCGGAACGTGGGATTTTCATCATTGGCAGCAGAAATTCTCCAAATATTCTTTGTCTTCCTCTTATCCTAGGGCGGGGTAGCAGGGCAACACCCTGGCTGCATCCTCCAGCTCCACCTCCACCTCGGGGATTCCGAGGCATTCCCTGTCCGGGAGACTATGAGATATAGTCTCTCCAGCGAGACCGAAGTCCGATTCCTTGCTCCTCCGGTCTGAGAGAAGCCAGATGAGGTGGTTTGGGCTTCTGGCTAGGATGCATCCCAGGCCCCTTGCTCGTGACGTGTTCTCCAGATATTGACATTGGAAAATCTACTTCACATATAATTTGTGATAAATGTGGGTGGGGGTTATTTTTATTTATTTTACTGTACTATATTCATTACGTGACAAAAGTTGGAGTAACTGGAGGTTAGGCATCCTCTCCAGGGACACTTTGGCATGGGCTCACTGGGAGTGCGGACCGACTTCGCTTGGTCCAAAGATGGACATTCTACCACTGATTTGCCTCCACCAAATCAGTTCGGAATCAGTAAAACTGTTTGCTTCGTCCTTCCCTTTTTAAAACCATGTCTCTACTGTAATATGTGGAATTACATATGTGCAGGTTTGAAATAAATTACCTAAATCTTGAGACCTAAAGAGGAAGACCGTGTAGTCCCTCATTCATCCAGGAGTGATCCATAGTAGAAAAAGTTTCAAAAAGTTTCTATTCACTAGGCTTTTAGCATTTTATAATAGGGTTCGTTTACTGGTCTGTGGCTACAATAGGAGCCATTCACGGCCATCATAGGTAACACAGGCTCATTGGTCGAGCCCCTCCTTACTATTTTTTTTACCTTTTACTCAGGTTAGTATAAATAGATCCAGGTTTCAGTCCATTTCATTCAGATTGAAAATGATTTCCGGATGGAAGTCGAAACATCTCGATCAAGAATTAAACTGTCCAGAAGACTTTTTTGAAAGTTTTTCTACTAAAGAGGAAGAGAAATTACATCACGGACTTTAGGACATATTACTGGAAGGTTATAAATATACAAAATAAAAAGAATGAGGCCTAGTATGGTACCTTGGGGAATTCCTGTTCTAAGCCCCCCCCCCCCCCCCCCCCCCAAAAAAAATCTTAATGATCCCACTTGTTCCCATTTTTTTTCTTTAAATATGACCGATAGCAGAACATAAAATAGTTTTAAAAATAAAAATAGAAAGCTTTGAATCAGAAGATTAAAACGTTTAGAATCAAAATCCTACTTCTGAGCGAATCCAAATTTTTGACACGATGAGAAAACTTTTCATTAATTAACAACTAATTAGCTTGAATCTGCTATTTTTCTTAGAAATAATTATTTTAGAAAAATAATTGAAGTCAATTTAGAAGAAAATAATAAAAAAAAGTACTTTTACTTTTTAAAAATCATAAGGATTTTATGTTGAAATTCTCCCGGAAGTACCAAACTTACACTAGTTAGCTTTCCGCCTGATGTCAAGCTTTAGCTAGGGGAGAGAAACCGAACGAGTGAACAAAATACAGAGGATTAAAACAAGATTCAGCTCGAATAACAACTGGCAACGTGAAAGAAAGAAAGCAAACAGGTGGGGAAGGCTCTTTTTGGTTTTTATTTCCAGAAACAAACGAGTTTTATTAGGTATTTGAGGTTGTAAATTGAGGTTGAAATGTGCTTTTCCATCATGAGGTTGCAGACAACACTGAACAAACAACAAGATCAACAACAGCAGCTGCAGCACAGATAGAGAGGTAGTCCTCTCAAGGTCTCATACTGTTCATTTAACAACAAAATAAATGTATTTTAATATAAAAAAGACTTCATTTAAATGTTCATTAAACCAGAAAGGCTAATGTTGCTACAGTTGTTAGCATTATTAAAAACAGGAGGACATGGTTAGCTCCTCAGCAGATTGTTTTCTATCGTTGCAATTGATCTAGTTTCTGTTCTACTTGTGTTTTTCAGATCCCACCAGCAGCATCTCTTCTCTCCCCTAGCTTCTTAAAGAGTGTCAAACATCATACCTTAAAAGTCACTTTGTGCCTGTCTGGACCTCCTCACCTCATCATTAGTCCCTTTTGGGTTATTTTTTTTTAATTTACAAACTGCACCAGCAAAAAAAAAAAAAAAAAATTACATCCGACATACCATAATCAGTATTTGATCAAGTCCTGATTCATTTCGAACAGTCCAATTCTCAAAATTTGCTTTCATTTAGTTAAACAGCATCACAATGGCCTCCATAACGCAGACTTCCGAGCTTGAGATACCAGATAACCACAAAGAAAGTTGGCTGGCGTTAGTGTCCGCCGCTGAAGTTTATTGCCAAAAATCGGGCTGTGACCTGGCCATACTCACAGCCTGTAAGAAGTTCCACTCATCAGGTAGCGAGGGGGAAGCGGGGAAGAAACGGGAGGGTAGCACCGCCTTTCAGAGGGAGGGCGACTTCACCTATAACGTGTGGGGTCAAGGATTTCTGGCTGAGTCGGCACGCCGCTACATGGATGACATCGGTGTGTTGCACTCCACGACCATGCTAACGGCTCACAAGCATACACGCCAAGCAAGGGAAGAGGGAGGGACCAAGCTGATGGTTGACTTGACCTCTGACACCGGACACAGGGGGGTGAGTTGCATGTTTGTGTGAAAGTTTTCAGAACTCAGACATTCCCACGCGTAATTGTCTTCTCTGTTGGTGTTGCAGAGCTATACAGGCGACGGCAGCGTGGGCAGAGTCAGTCCTAACGGTAGACTGTATTCCCAGAACTACCCATCTATCTACAGCCCTTCAGCAGGCGGACAGACGGGCGTGCAGAATGGGAATGGAGACATGGAGCGGGAGAGGGGCGCATTAGAAGCAGAGAGGGAGAGACAGAGGTCTGGAATTGTGGATTTGGAAGAGGAGTGTGAGGATGAGGAAGAGGAGGATATGGATGAGAGACGACCATATGGGAATGAAAGTGCAGGTGAGGAAGGATTGTTTCATCTGAAAGGAAACGACATGCATCATTTGTCTTGTTTTCTTCAGGTGTTTTCTCGATGGATGAGGACTCGCTTTCTCGGGACTGCGAGCCGTTCTTTGAGTCCGACGGGGAGGAAGAAAGTACTGACGGTGAGAAATTTATTTTTAATACAGTGGTTCCTCAATACGAACGATTCAACTTTTGTGGTCTTGCTATTTTCCATTTTGTTATCTCGTGCTTTATCGCGGGGCAGCAGCCTTAGCAAGGAAGGCCAGGCTTCCCTGCCCTGACCACATCCTCCAGACTCACCCAGGTGTATCCTAAGGCGATCCCTGTCCAGTTGTGAGACAGGGTGAGGGTAGGAACGTAGATCCTGGTTACCATGGTGAGGGTACGAACATAGATCCAGGTTACCATGGTGAAGTTAGGAACGTAGATCCTGGTTACCATGGTGAGGGTGGGAACGTAGATCCTGGTTACCATGGTGAGGGTAGGAACGTAGATCCTGGTTACCATGGTGAGGGTAGGAACGAAGATCCTGGTTACCATGGTGAGGGTAGGAATGTGGTTTCTGGTTACCATGGTGAGGGTACGAATATGAATCCTGGTTACCATGGTGAAGGTAGGAACATAGATCCTGGTTACCAAGGTGAAGGTAGGAACGTAGATCCTGGTTACCATGGTGAAGGTAGGAATGTAGATCCTGGTTACCGTGGTGAGGGTAGGAACATAGATCTTGGTTACCATGGTGAGGGTAGGAACGTAGATCCTGATCCATAGATTGAAAAAAAGATGCCAAACAGAAGCATTTTGCAGATTATTTTTACTGCAATCAGAATTTTCTTGTTTTTGTTTTGATTTTGTTTTGTTAGTTACACCAATTTTGCGTGCTGATTGGCTGCTGTACGCACATTAGACCAGTGAGTGGGAAAACTTTTTCCTGGCATGTTGTTTACATAAATATACTTCTTGCTGATCTGCAACGTCTTCTCAAGTCAGTTTTATGTGTTGAATAAAAGTTCAGGGATAACTCATGTGTCTCTTCTTTCGGCACCAGGTTCACTCAGCGAGGAAGCCCCGCCCCCACCACGTGGCATGGCCATGTGTCAACCAGCTTTCTCGGCTCGCCACGCCCATCCAACGGTGCTGGCCCGCTCTCTGCCCGTATCTGTGCCTGTTTGGGGCTGCAAAGGCAACAGGGCACAAGGAGACAGTAACAGCGGTGAACGGGTGAGCACCATGACGTTTTGTTATTATAGAAACACTCACGTGGAAAATACGAGCTGCATTTTATTTTCATTCCTTTAAACCCGGTTGAAATGATCAGGAAGAGCAGTGTTGTTTTCAACAATGACGACAACAAAATGATTTCTTTGACGAAGCATTTGTTTATGATGGTGACGTAACAATAACGAAATAAATTCGACATTTTGGTGACGAAAATATGACGAGACATTTGCAAGTTTCTGTTGACGAGATGAAAATGTAACAAAATAGGCGTCACACTGTCACATTTCTGTCTGTGAAAAGAAAAAACACAGTGGCTGCATTTTGTCTCCCCCACACACACACCACACACACACACAATGCTGCACGTTTACACCGTCTACACAATACACCTGCAGCCACGAGACAGTCACACACCGTGGCGGCAATAGCAACAAGGAGGTTTGGTGCTCGGGAACTTAAAGTTTTCCACATATTTTGTGCTAACTTCAAGCTAATGCTAGCTTGTCGGCGCTGCTAACTTCCGTAGTTAGCTTGGTTGCGCTAACGCTAGCACCCCTGCGACTCGATAGCAATGAACTGTTCAGAAGACAAAACAAAAATTGAATTTGTTTTTGTTTGAAGGATTTTAAAATAAACTAGTTAGAAAGCTAGAAGCAAATTGACAACTAAAAAATAAACAATTCTAAAGAAGGTAAATGTTTACTTAAAAAAAAAAGTCAGAGTGAGACATCTGTCGTTAACAGGATGGTTTTTTGTTTTCTTCCGAGTGAGTGCTCTTCCCAAATAGGCAATCTTTGGCATATTTTGATTGATAAACAAAAAAAACAACTAAATATGTTCATTTAACAAAAAAACTAATTATATATGTTCATTAAACAAAAAAACTTGGTTGTTCACTAACACTTGAGCCTTGGAAAACATTTTAAATTGTTTTTACGTATTTGTCGGCCATTTTTGTAGGCCTTGCGAACTATTTTTTTTTTTTTTTTAGCTGACTTTCTAGCTTCAGTTCATTCCTCAACACATAATCACTCGTTGATTAACGACATGATGAACACTTTAGGTTGTCCTAAAGATACATGTTGTCATATCAACCGTCACTTATTCATAAAAAATAGCACTTTAGAGATGGTGACTTGTACAGGGTGTATCCCGCTGATCACCTGCTGCAAAAGCTCTCAAATCACCGTACATTTAAAACATTTTTTTTTTTATACTTTATTAATTCCCCACCGGGAAATTTGTGCGCTGCATTTCACCGCAGCAGGCTGCCACCTATGACGGCCCCAATGGTGGGAGAAACAGGGGGTTAGGTGTCTTCTCCAAGAACCCTAGACGTGCACTCAGTGGGATGCAAACCCGCGAACTTCCGGTTAACTTCCGGTTGTGGGCGAACACTCTAACCACTGAGCCACCGTCTCCCATTTGTGTGTTGGACAAAAAAAAGTAGGATTTTTATTTGACTTCTTTTTCTGCAGCTTTTTCTTTTGCTTTCAGCTGCATTTTTCTGTCGTTTAGCAAGTTTATCTTGTGAAATTCTCAAAAAAAAACATACTCCATCATCTTGTAATTTTGGATTTAAAACCCTTGTGTTTTTGGTAAATATTTCTTTATTTTTATTGATCGAATAAAAAGATCAGAATCTTTATGAAGTTTGATTAATTTGTTATGTTTTCAGGAAGTCTTTTATTAACGACTGCTGCTGTTGTTAACTATTTTTTTTTTGTTGTTGTTGTTGATTTGAACAAATTTTATACGATTGGAACACAAAGAAACTATTCAGCCAGGACGACTGATCCAGCAGCCATGGCGGCTCCTCCGCTTCATGTGACCTGAAAAGTGTCCGAGGTCATGCTGCTTGACAAACTCTGCAGAATGTCAAACATGCTTTTTTTTGTTTGTTTGTTTTTTACGTACTTTATTTATCCCGTTCCGTCATCTTCCGCTTGTTCCAGGGTCGGGCCGCGCCGCGCTGGCAACAGCCTCTAACGGGTAGCCCAGGCCTTTCTAAGCCTGGCTGCATCCTCCAGCTCACCCGGAAGGATCCCAAGTCGCTCCCCAGCCAGCTGTGAGACATAGTCTCTCCAGCGGGTCCGGGGTCTGCCCCTTGTCTCCTCCCAGTGGGACGTGCCCGAAACACCTCGCCCGCGAGGCGCTCGAAGGCATCCTGACCAGATGCCCGAACCACCCCATCTGGCTCCTCTCGACCTGAAGGAGGAGCGGCTCGACACCGAGCTCCTCCCAGATGGCAGAGCTCCTCACCCGATCTCTGAGTGAGAGCCCAGCCACCCTGCAGAGGAAGCTCATTTCGGCCGCTTGTATCCGCGATCTAATTCTTTCGGTCACAACCCACAGCTGGTGACCATAGGTCAGGGTAGGAACGTAGATTCGTAGAACGTAGACTTTATTCATCCCTTAACGGGAAAATTTGTGTGCTGCATTGCACCGCAGCAGGCTGCCAGGATGGTGGCGATGGGGGGAGAAACTAGGAAGGTTAGGTGTCCCCTCCGAGGACACCTACACATGAGATCAGTGGGATTCGAACCGGCGAATTCACGGTCTAAAAGCGGACATTCTACCACTGAGCTATTGCCTCCCATTTAAAAAAAAAAACGAAGGTAGAAAATCTTTTTTTCCGAAGGTAGAAAATCTTTTTTTCCGAAGGTAGAAAATCTTTTTTTCCGTGTGTTTCAGGTGGGCTGTGCCGATCTGGAGCACATTGCAGCCAGCATGAAGGCCCTGCTTGCCCCTGGAGCCACAGATGGGACAGAGATGTTCGGGGCGTTGCCACGACCCCGCCTCAACACAGGGGACTTCTCCCTGAAGCACTGAGCGTGCGGAGAAAGAGAGAGAGAGATGTAGAGAAAGTTAGGGGGTGCGGTAGTGACCTGGATTGTCTGGCAAATGTGACGTACGGTTAGCGGTGCGCAAGCTTTAGCACCTCCTTTTTGTTCTCATTAAGTTTGATATTAACGGCACATGCTTTCAGGATAAAATGTTACCAACACTAAATAACATTTTTAAACACTACTACCCCGGCTTTGTCACAAAAAAAAACCATCTCACATCGCCACGCTAGTTTCCCATCCAGCCTGTAAATGTGACGGCACTAATCGGACCCCAAAGGGGTTTTAGACGTTCATCACTCAGCGTCTCATCACTCAGCGAGCTGATGAGACGTTCTCAAGTTGATTCTTACAAACAACCACTTGTCAGGAAATTTTTACAAAAATAATTAGTATGGTTAAAAAAAATTGACAAAATTTGCAATTTTTTTTTTTGTTGAAGAAATTCCAGTTATTTAAATAAAAGATTAGTTACTTTTGAGTTAAATTAGGACCAAAAAAATTATCCTAAATTAAAACACCTGACTTTTGATGTTAAAAAAATATTCAAATCCCAGAATGAAGCGTCTAAAAAAAAAACAGTGGAAGTGGTTGGATTTTATTTTTATTAAGAAGCAGGTGCAGAACTGAATGTTTCTGCTGGCGATTTTTTTTCTCGTTTGATAACAGAATATTGAGCTTTATTAAGCTGCGTTTTCTCTTTGATTTAATCCAGCTCTCTGAATTTCATTAAAGCCCAACGACTTATTCATTTAAATCCTTAAAACGACAGAAATCACTTTTAGTTCTTAATTTTTTTTTACATGAATCTCTTCCGGATTGCGTCGTAGCTTTAGTTTCGCTACTCATAAGAATTCATCTCAACTCATGCTCATATTGAAACAGAGCTCATAGGATGGAAATATTTTTGAGTTAAAACTAGTTTTCTACACACTAAACTCCCGCGACCGGGATGCGTCAGATTAAAAGTATTATTAAATGAACATCTGTGATGATAGTAGTCACATTTCTAGTGTCTCTAGGAGGGAAAACCAAACTAAAATCAGCATGTAGGGTCCAGATTTGTAACAGCGGATGGATTAAATGACCCCTAGAAATAAATCGGTTATCGCCCACCATGCATTGGGTATGATGACAAACACGCCCATTGTTGTCCCCTCAGGCAAATTCAAATTTTTTTTTTCGAAAGGGGTAAAAAACCAGGGAAAAAAGCTCGTGTGCTTTTAAAAATGTGAGCAAAGAACACCAGCACCTCCTCATTACATTTAAATTTTTTTTTTTTTTTGCCAATGAATGACTGACTGATGGAATGATTGTACAACAACAACAAAGAGCTCTACAGGTGTGTGTTGCTTCGTGAATGAGTGAATGAGAATACGTGTGCGTGTGAGAAAAAGGACGTTAGGGATGGAGTCGACGTGAACGTGTCCATCTCTGACATTAAAAAAACAAATAACTGTTCCGTTAAGTACTTTTATGTTTTAAATAAAGGAGCAAAAACCAAAAGGAAATGTGTGATGTCATGGTGAAGTTTTGTTTTTTGACCTCTAGAGGGCCTCAGTGGTCTGTGTGATTGAAAAAAGCGATGCATCACGCTTTAAATGAATTCATTAGAATTTATTGACTACATTCAGCACATAAAAAAGATGCAGACTGAAGTTGTTTAACCTCTTGATAATTCAAAGTAGATACGCTAAACTGACTGTTTTTTTCTAAATAAAACAGACATTTACAGATTCAGACTTTTTGGTGACCCCAAAAAAAGCGTAATGGAGATAAATATGTCATAATCCACTTCACACCTCCTACACTTGTTCCCCAACTCATCTCATACTTTTAACACTCCCTCACCTCCGCCCTTCATCTGTTAATCTCTTTACAGGAGTCACTGCTCCTGTTTTCGAATCAGACAGAAAGAATTTGTGCCAACCCAAAACCCTGGAAAAACTTTTTCCTTCAAACTGGTCTTGAACTTGTGAATCAGTCGAACTTCTTTCTCAGCTTCTCCTTCCACAAGTAGGAACTTAATGATGCCAGCAGGCTGGTCGACGTACACGCCCATTGTGGAAGTCAAGGGGAGTTCGACCTCCACGTGCTCGCTGTTGTGCCAAACTTGGTAGCAAGAGCCAGACCAGCCGGCTCCCCAGGAGCTGCTGTTTTCTCCAAGGCCACACGGCACCTCCTGGGGCTTCCGGGGTGCACTCCCGTAAACCACGCCAATCACTACCCAACCGTCGTAGTCCACTTCCCAGTAGCCTCGACTGCCCAGTAAACCTTCCTTACACAGCACCTGGAAGCAGAAAAAAGACACAAGGATGTGTTTGTGGACACTTACACAATACTGACAAAATATCTTAATTGCGATTTTCCACTCTGGTATAGCGATATCGATTTGATAGTCGATATGTCAATATATATTTCTTGCGTTTTTCTTATTTTAACGTTTTATTCTCAATACACGCGCATGCGCGGCTGCACCGATGGGCTGTGCGTCAATAAATAAGCACTGTGAAGTTGGCCCCTCTTAAAAAATATATATAAATAAAAATAAGTCAATAGTTTGTGCTGTAACAATAATCGTTTGTGCTATTTTAGTTATGTTTTATTTTAAAACATAAAAGTCGGCAATGACGTCATCCAGCACCTCATTCCGCCAAAAAATACGACAAAACTCATAAAAATGATGGAAATAATTTGTGTTACGTTTGTGATGTTATATGCTGTGAAAACTTTCATTTGTGCTATTTTAGTTTATTTAAATTTTAAGAAAAAAACCGATTTGGACGATGACGTCATCAAAGATGGCGACGCCCGGAAATAAATGAAGGTCTGGATGATAAACGTAGCACAAACGATTGACATATTTTTTGTTTATTTTTGTTTATATATTTTTTTAAGAGGGGCCAACTTCAATAAATAAACTATTTGCAAAAAAAAAAATCGTGTCAGTATGGTATTCCAATCTGCACATGCGCGGTAGCGCTATTTAAAAGGACAAAGACATGTCAGACTTGAGCTAAAGTTGCCCGCTTATTTTGCTATATTCAAGTTTCAGGAAAAAACGGGTGCGCTTCTAAATTAAAGTGGTAACGTGATGTTTACTACCTCCGTGAAGCTAGCCTCTTTTCAGGTAAAAATACAAACAATTAAATATGTCAAGTAGCCTACAGAACTACTTCCTCTTGGGGTTGCCTGGCAACACCCGCCAAACCAGCTAGAAACAAGCTAAATATGCAGTGAACGCCCTGACCTACCACTTGGCTCCCCAGAGTGTACGCAACGACGATGTGAACTACTCAAGAAAAAAAAATGGAAAGGTAAATTACACTGGATCGATTTGTTGCTGAGTGTGATGCTGCCGGGATGTGAATTAGCGCCTCCAAATTTGAGACCATGGTCCTCGCTCGGAAAAGGGTGGAATGCCCCCTGCGGGTCAGGGGCAGGGTCCTGCCCCAGATGGAGGAGTTTAAGTATCTCGGGGTCTTGTTCACGAGTGGGGGAAGGATGGAGCGGGAGATCGACAGGCGGATCGGTGCAGCGTCAGCAATAACTAGGACGCTGCATCGGTCCGTCTTGGTAGAGAGAGCTGAGTCGAAAAACAAAGCTCTCGATTTACAAGTCGATCTACGTTCCCACCCTCACCTATGGTCACCAGCTGTGGGTGGTGACCGAAAGAATGAGATCACGGATACAAGCGGCCGAAATGAGCTTCCTCCGCAGGGTGGCTGGGCTCTCCCTCAGAGACCGGGTGAAGAGCTCTACTACCCGGGAGGAGCTCGTTGTCGAGCCGCTCCTCCTCCAGGTTGAGAGAAGCCAAATGGGGTGGTTTGGGCATCTGGTCAGGATGCCCCCCGAGTGCCATACTTTGAGCTGGGTTCTAGGACATTTCAGCCACGGATATTTCAGCCACGAACATTTGAGCCAAAAAACTGCAAGCTAGGATATTTGAGCCTTTGCGCCCCCTAGTTTAGGACATTTCAGCCACGGACATTACCAGGAGCTTCAGGTTCGTCTCCACAACCTGGTGCTTGACTTAAACACAGGCAAGAAGACCATCCCTGCCTTCCTTCGTGTGGCTGAAATGTCCGAGTCACCGTGGCTCAAATATTCTAGCTTGCAGTTTTTTGGCTCAAATGTCCGTGGCTGAAATATCCGTGGCTGAAATGTCCGTTCACCATTCTTGAGACGGGTCTGCTGCTCATTGGAGTTTACCTGTGATAAATTCAGTATAGTCTGATAAGCCAAGCATCTATCAATATTAGGATACATATTTCTGTCTATACTGACTGTACATGTGAGGGCTCAAATCAAGTATGAAAACAAAACAATTGTCTTTAGACCTCTGTGATAAGATATTCTTGAGCCACGAGGCTGGGGTTGAAAACAGAAAAGTTTCTACTGTTCTGAAAATTCATTGAGCACAGTGTCTTCTATCATCCATAAGTGGAAGAAGTCTGGCACCACCAGCACTCTCCGTAGAGATAGCCCGCCATCTAAATTGACTGATTATCATGACGGGTTATTTTGTGTATAATTTTGAAGTAATAATTTAATTTTATTCATTTTATAACAAGGCTAGAACACAAAAAATGTGGTTAACGTGAAATGCTGTGAGAAGGTTTTCTGCTGCAGGAGTGATCTCTTCTTCATCAGAGGAACATTCTTCCTCTGTGGTGGTGTTTTCATTTTCAAAAATATAGTCCTCATTTCCACCATCAGAGTCACAGTCTGGCATATCTTGTAATATAGCCAAAGCCTCTTACACAGTCTTCTTTTTATCCTGAGACATGATGAACACTGGTTTATCTGGTCGATGTGTCTGCTAACTTTATACAGAGTTTCATGTCACACACACACACAAACACACACACACATTCTTCACAGCTTTGTATGAATGAGCATATCAATGGAGCACATCAATCTGGCCAAGATGTGGCCAACATGCAAATAAGATTTTATAAATTTACTAAATGTCTGCATTGATGTGTTTTTTTTCTTACAAAATGGTGGATAAATCATATTTTACTGAGTTCACACGTGGTTCATAATAATCCAGAATGAGCCTGAATGAGCGTCAGCCAGACGCAAAGCAGAGACTTCTAGCCTTCATTTCACCATCACCTTTGACCTTCACTGCTCTACAGTAGCTCTTATAGAAGTTTATCTGACTTTTACTGTTTTTTTTTTTCTTTTTTTTTCATTTCTGCAACACAGTGTAGGTGAGAGCGAGAGGTGTTCAATCATGTTATGCTGTTTAAAATGAAGAATTGTGGAAATGAATTAAAACAGTGGTTTTTAGATAAAAAAAAAATCCTTTACTCCATCCACTCAGTAACTCTGGTGAAAAGATTCCTCCTGCAGTAGAAGTACATCTGAAGGGGGGATGGGGAGCTTAGAAAAAATTCAAATTAAAATACTTGTTGACGAGCCGCTAATGGTTTGCGGGGGCTCCATACTGAGGGGTCTGCTCGGCGCAAAATGTCACTAGTTTGGGTATTTTAGTGTTAAATACTGGTTTCTGCTTCCTGAGTGTGTGGCTAGAAATGGGATAGACGGCGAACAGTCTTAGAGATGTGTTTTCAGCAAGAACATGAACACCTAATAGTGTTCGTCGTCGGTATTGCAGGAGTGTTTTTCCCACTCAAGATATTTTCTCAGTGGCTGCTGAGAATCTGATGACTCAGAACTTGAAAGAGATTATCTCTCACCTCTTAATAGCTGTGGCCACTTTTACTTTCCCAAAACAGATTTAATTTGTCAACCAAACCTGCTCATCTAGACTCACAGATGCTGGATCACCCAAATTTATTCACCCACCCGTTGATGTTCAGTTGATGGATGACTGGATTATCCTTTTCCTAAGAACTGAAAAAAAAAAAAAAAAAAAAACTTGCAGAAATGACAAGAATAAAACGATTGCATTGTTATTTTATTAGTTTTTACCACAACATGGTTAATGATTGTCCTGTTACTGTACAGTTTCCATCTTTTTTCCATTTAGAGACATGTAGGGGATATTGAACAGTTATGTCTCTAATATCTGTAACAGATGTTTACCAGTCCCTCAAGCACGTGCTGTCACTCTGAGTAATGCAGAGAGAGAGAGAGAGATAGATTTGATTTTTAACAGACCTTTATTTGCCTGTAGAAAAACATTCTACAACTTGCATTTGTGTTCACACAAAACCCAAAATACACAATATCACCAATACCAAACGGCACGGTTCACATGGTGTACACTATGTGCACTCCAAAAACAACAAAAAACACATAAAACATTCAATGAACAATATTTACAACGTATACATTTTACTATCAACACCATTTACATGACACACGTCAAAAAAGAAAAAAGACCCCTTTTCCCCACCCACCCTCACACAAAACACCCACCCCCACACAAACAGAGACCCAAGTGCAAGATCCCCCTCATTCACAGTGGCTAAAACCCCTTCATACCCGCACAGCTCCTCAAAACCCTCCAAGTCCCCATTTATTTGAAACACCCCAAACTCCAACTTGAGTCGTGCCATAAGCATCTTCCTAAACACCTCCCTCACACACAAAACCATCCCAGTCTGTACCATCCTCCTCCTGCTCACATAGATGGCCATTTTAGCTTGAGCCAGGAGAAAGTTCAGGACGCGCCCCCTCCTCCTGCTGCGTCGAGAGTACCTGACCCCTCCCACAAACACTTGTGCACTAAAAACCGCCCCCAGAGCCCTGAATACTTCCCTCAACAGATCAAACAGCTGCGTCAGAGAGAGAGAGAAAGAGAGAGAGAGAGAGAGAGAGAGACGAAGAGGGAGAGAGAGAGAGATAAGTGCTATCCACAGTGTGTGATTGTCTCTGATAGACCCCCATCATGGGGCCTGCACTTAGTGTGCTGAGGATGAGGGAGGGAAGTTAAGGTAAGGAGGGTCTGGAGCGCCTCCAATCACAGCATTGAGATGTGATTTTACATTGTTTTTTTTTTCTCCCATGATCTTTAATGTAAAGAAACATTTAATGTAGAAATGCATCTACTTGGAGTACAGATACTCTGATCACGGTGAAAAGAATTGTTTTCAAACATAAATGTTTTATTCAGGACCAGAAGAATCAGAATAAGATGTACTTTATTGATCCCACATGTAGGACGTTTGTGTGTTACAGTCTGGCACCACCAGCACTCTCCGTAGAGATAGCCCGCCATCTAAATTGACTGATTATCATGACGGGTTATTTTGTGTATAATTTTGAAGTAATAATTTAATTTTATTCATTTTATAACAAGGCTAGAACACAAAAAATGTGGTTAACGTGAAATAATAGTAATAAACAAAAATAAAACACCATAAAAAAAATAAAAGAAATAATGTGTAGGTAATGAAGAAAACAAGAGATATCATTTAAAATCTATTTACAAGCAGTGCCGACAGAATGTGCATAAGGAGGTAAAAAGTGACACAAGGTGATGAAGAGTGACCTAAGTGACATAGAGTGATGAATTGCATAATCCAGTTATCTGTTACTCTGTCAGTTATTGTAGAGGGTTATTGTGTTGGAAATGAAAGATTTCCAGTACCGGGTGATTTTTGTGTGGAGCTGTCTGAGCCTCTTGGAGAAGGAGCTCTGCTGTTTGTCCTAAACAGGGTAGATAGGATTAGGGATGGGTATCTAGTCCTAGTCCTCTTATCGATACCGTTTAAAAAACCGGTTCTTTAACAAATCTCTTATCGATACTTTTAGATTCTTTCCCACCCATTCCACAAAACTGTCCACCAGCCTCCAGTACTCCTTCACTATTCACCACTTATACGCTCCACAACTGCAGAGTCACCAGGGAAATTCTGTGGGTGGGATGACTCTGACTCAACTGAAAGTCTGATGTGTACAGTGTGAACAGGAATGGAGAGAGAACACTGTGCCCTATTGGGCTTCAATAACACTCAGAACCACATTAGACGGGACACCATCCAGTTGGACGAACTGTGGCCTGTATGTCAGGTTGTCAGTGATCTAGGAGATGGTGGACGCACCAGCATCCATCAGCCCCAACTTATCACTCAGTACTGAAGGCTGAATGATGTTAAAGGCACAAGAGAAATCAATGAAGGTGACTCTCACCATGCCTCTGCCACCATCTACAGGGGAGTGGGCTTGTAGCAGCAGATGGATGTTGGCACTGTTGCCTACATGTAATATTTTAAGGGCACTTGCATGAAGTGTTCTTTTATTTTTTTGTTTTTACTGCGACTAGTTTGAGAAAATGTCAGTGACTACTCTCATTTAATGTTTCACCAGTGATACTAATAATATTAATAGTAATGAGTCCATGTAGAACACCTGTTTATTTTAACTTATAAGTACATTTTGTAAACTGAAATTCAGGTATTGATTGGAAGAATATAGGAAAATTCCAAAAGTGCTCTACACACTCCAGTCTCTGCACACAAGAAAGAGGGAAGGGCTGAGGGAGGGAGCGAGAAAGAGAGGTTGAGCGCAGTGGTTAAAAAGGCTGCAACATTCTGAGGAAAAAGCAGAAGGAAAAAAGAAGTAGAAGTACAAGCTGGATTTTAAAAACAAAAAAATCCAACAAAAGAAAAAGTGGGAGAAGGGGATTCAATCATTTTTAAAGCTGGCCGAAGCGGTTGGAGCAGTGGAAGAGAAGACAGCAACACATGGAAGCAAAAGATGGGAGCAACAGGTTCAGAGCATCTCCAAAAAACAAGGTGATTCTTATAACTTGGAAATGAGAATTTAATTATTTATGTTATTACATCCTATCGTTGTAAAATTTATGTTTTAAAATTTAATCTCTGTTCACTTTCACAGAAATTAACAAAAATATATCCAAATGATAAAAAAATACAATAAACATTCAAATGTGTGTTTAAAACGACACAGATGAATAAAAACTAAAACACCTAGTACTTGTTTTTAAATTAATTTATATCTATTACGACACAAAAGAAGCCATTACAAAGAAGAAATATGCAAAATAGTTTTGAGAAATATTTTAGTGATTGAAAATGTGCCCCCCCCCTTCCCCTCCCGCTCTCGTTTTCATGTTATTCCAGTTTTAAACACTGCCAAGTTTTCCAGACCTGAAGGAAAAGATGATGAAAATCTTAAAAATGAATAAACAACATAAAAAAGTAAGTCTTGTCAATCTAAAGTGAAACAATATTATGAGACTATAGTGAACTTTTCTCACTAGAAATTTTGTTAAAAAATTGGCAGCATGTTGTTTTGTTTAAGAACATTTTCTTCTTTAAAATGATAACAATCCCCATCAGTTTCTGTCTTCAAAAAACTGTGTAGTGTCATGACCAAGATCTTTAAATGATTCAACAAACAAAAACAAGAGAATATCACTGTTTTAATTTTACTATATCTTTCTATTTACATCTTTATTTGAGGTTTTTGGAGACTGTTTTTTTTAAATACATTTTGTTTTATTCCATTTTTAATTAAATTATTAGTTAATGAAAAATATGATTTTATTTTAATTAAACAATCACTGTGGTCAAAAATGAAATTCTGAGTAGTGAAGGAAGTTGATATTTTATTTTTATCTTTTTACATTTTAAGAAGTTTATCATTTAACTTGTTACTCGATAGAGATAGGTTGGGAGTGCCTGTTTTTACTTTTCCATTGTCTTTGAGTGTTTTATTTTGCTAATGCAGTTATTTGAATAAATGTCTCCTGTTGTGTTCTATGAGATTGTTTGAATAGAAACCGGTCAGACATTGGCACCGGCATTGTATAGGAGACCGGATAAGCCAGTGTGAAACAGAGGGTGGAACGTCCTGAGGGTGGTTCTGTGGAGCATGTGGGTGTGGAACTGTCTTTGTTTTGGGTGATAAGAAGAAGCCTCTATGCAAGACAACAAGATGGGAGGAGGACATGGAAGGACCAATGACAGGACAGAAAAAAAGTCTTAATATTCATGAACTGTACTTTGGTATAAAATATGACAACCTGAGATTTTTCTTTGTCTTTGTTGTAACCTCACAGAGAGACATAGGTGTGCTCTGTGAGGACAATGAAACCCAGATGCATCTGTTTGAGATTTTATGTTGAGGAATAAATATTGAAATTGGGAAACTTGTTGAATCCTGGTAGTTTTTGAAATGCTTGGTATGCTTTAATATTTAGGTATTTTGTAGTATGATCATCAGCCTTCGCTCTTCAGTCTGCACACGCAAGAAAGACCGGGTGGTGAGATTATTAATTAATGAATAATAGTTTAAGTGAATATTGGATTTAATCAAAAGATAGTTTCAGAAGAAAAACCCCAGATTCTTTCAGTAGTTAACTAATCAACTAAGTAATTAACTTTAATTTACTTGAATTATGTTGAAAAAACATGTTCTTTGTTCAGAGAGAAACAACTGCATCTTCATTTCCATAATAATGATATCTTTAAAGATGTTAAAATGTGAAAGCATCACAGTGAAAGTTATAGTGTGTGTGTGAAAGACTGGGGGAAAAGAGAGAGGTAGAAAGGACATATGCATGCATCGGTCATTGTGCGGAATGACCGATGCATGCGTGTGTGTGTGTGTGTGTGTGTGTGCTTGCACAATCAAGAAGGTGGTGGGGCGAGCGGGTTCATGTGAATGTTTCCATGTATCACTAGTGTGTGTGTGTTTGTGTGCATGCATGTGAGTGTGTGAGTGAGAGTTAGGGAAAGAAGAGGGAGGCATAGGTTGAAAAAGACAAAGGGAGAAGGAAAGACAGAGAATAAGTGAGAGAAAGCAAAACAGAGAGATAGAAAGATGGAGAAGAAAGAAAGAAAAAGACATTGAGAGAGAGCTTGTTATTGTTGAGTGCATTTCAGAAATCTACGCAATTTACAAATTGCGCAAATGCAATTCCATCCTCACTAACTCCTAACACAACCCCCTAACCCTAAGCTCTGACCCACCCCTAACTCTAACCCACCTCTAACCATAACACTTCTCGGTTGTCGTTGAATTGTGCCACGTTTTACCATGTAGTTTGCAAATTGCGGAGACTTCTAAAATACACACTACATCAGGAGCAGATGCAAGATTTTCTAAAGGGGGTTGGGGGCGCGTGAGGTAATTGACAAAGCCAGTATGGGGGGGTTTGGGGTCAGAACATTTTGAAAAATAAGAGTAATTTTGCTGCATTTTGGTGGCCCATTCACTGGCCCTGCAAGGGGATAGATTGACAATTCCCCTTCCCTTTCTTTTTTTTTTGTGGACCAAAAGGGGGACTGGCGGGTGCCCCCTGCACCCCGCCGACCCTGGATCCGCCTTGGACATTATCATCATGCATATGAAGAAGTGCTGATGAGAGGGAATGTAGAATTGGACAAAACTTAGACTCTTATTTTTGCCCCTGACAGTTCCGTTCCCACCATTAATTACCATTTGGGTCATTTAGCAACAGAGGAAACATTCTGTAACCTCGAAGTGATCTTTGACCACAATTTAAAAAATATGTCCTCATGGTTAGGCTTCAGCAAAAGTTTTTGTACCTGTCTCAATACGAAGGAGCTGAATGGATGTAGATGCAATGTGGACGAACACCTCTCCCATTCAAAATAAATAAACCTTCACTGGCTTGCTGTGTTGTATCTTGTACATTTCAAGGCATGTATTTTTGTAAATTATATGGAAAGAAATTATCTTACCAACTTTGAGGATGCATTTAAGAAGAGCCATAAAATGTATTTTTTAAACAACATTTCTTGACTTTTTTTTTTTTTCCAGAAAACTTGAAAATGTTTTGAATTTGTTCTTTATCTCTTCTGTTTTATTTTAGGCTTATCTTAGTATGTTTTATTTATTCTACTGTAGTTTTCTTTTAGCAGGGTTGACTGATTGTATTTGATTCAATTTTATTTTCTTGAAGTTTTTTTTTTTTCCCTGACTGGAATAAGCAGCTCGGAAGATGAAAGCATGATGTGTTTTTTTTTAATAGATTTATGAGTATCTATAAGTACAATTTTGTGATCTTGTGTCTGGGAAAGGTTGCAGATAAATCAAGTTTAGTCACTTTTAGATCAGTTTCACTGCAATTAAAAGCTGGTATGATAGCTGTGTTTTCAACACGATAACAAGAAAAAAACATTGTGTCTGAGCTGGTTAGTCTTGGTTTTGATTAACTTGTAGAAACTACCTGTAGACAACAAGTCAAAGACCACAAAAGCACAATGTTTTTTTGAGCTTTCAGCTAGTGTTCAAACTCTAAAGTTTTCTGTCTCTCTTTTCTGTTTTACACAGTATCTTCATCCAGCCTCACTCCGATTCCCCACCAATCCGGATTAAAAAAAAAACCCAATGAAAAACACGTTAAAATGAACAAAGGACAAAAACATCGCAGAAGATTTAGAAATAGAAAAAACTCTGTCACCGTAAAACACAAAAGAAAGTAAATATTTCTCACAAATCCACCAGTGACAAGCCCCTCAATATGTACATTGCCATGTTGACCTGCTCTATAGGCTCCTCCCAACCCCTCTTTCTATTGGCCCAGATGCCAATTTGGCTCCTCCTCTCCAGGCTGGAGTTAGTAGGAACTGCCTTCTCCTGTCCATCTCGTTGTACCTGCTCCAACCAGACCAGACAAGTCATCTGCACCAGACAGAACCTGGAAGAAGTGCCGAAGAATATACCAGTCAACACGAGATACCTAAACCTGCAGGAGAACCCCGTCCAGGTAGGTATCAGCCGGTGACGTATAGTCTGTCATTGAATGAAGCTGTGCAAACACCAGTGGTGGAACGTAATGAAGTAAATGTACTTCGTTACTGTACTTAAGTAAAAAAAATTGTGTATCTGTACTTAAGTAAAATTTAAGACCGGTACTTTTACTTCACTACATTTTTAGAGCAAATATCTGTACTTTTACTTCGCTACTTTTTAAAAGTGTCTTTTACATTTTTCGTTACATTTTCGTTCAGGAATTTGAAAAATACACAGGTTTTTTAGCGCATCTTGAAGCCGCGTCACCAAAATCAAAAGAAGCAGTTGATCGGGAGAAGAAGAAATGAATCGAGAAACATTTTCCGCATTCATTCAGCGCCAAAAACCTAACATCAAATCTAGTACAAATTAAAAAGAGTCAGAAGATCGTTGTTCGTTGTTTCTACTTCTAAATAAAAAGTTGAGGCATCATTACACAGAGCAGGGGCGGATCTAGAATTTTCCAAAGGGGGTGGGGCTTTGACAAAACCAATATATAGTGACTTGGGGCCTCCCCCCCAAAATATTTTAAAAAATAAGTGTCATTTTTCTGCATTTCGGTGCCCATTCACTGGCCCTTCTACGGGATAGCTTGACTTGTCCCCTTTCCTTTTATTTTATTTATTTATTTATTTTTTTGGACCAAAAGAGGCGGGACAGGGGGGTCACACCCCTACAGAGTATTTATCCTGGTTACCATGGTGACATTCTATAGCACAACAAATAACATTTGAATTATGGTCAAATACTTTTACTTTTTACTTAAAAAGTACAATTTACACCAACTACTTTTGTACTTTTACTTAAGTAGATTTTTTTTATTGGTACTTTTACTTTAGTATTTTTTTGCCAAATTATCTGTACTTTTACTTAAGTACAAAAAGTGAGTACTTCATCCACCACTGGCAAACACATGTATACAAATTGCACTAAAATGCACATACATAGCAGTACAGTAGGCTTGCACTGTGGTCTCACACCAAGAGGGTTAGGATCCGAGGCCCAGGTGGAGTGGGGAGCTAAGGATTCTGGCCCCTCTAACCCTCTGTCTGTAGATTGTTGAGTTTCCGTGTATATGAAGGTTCATCCCAGCCCTGTTAATTGACTGAGCCCTCTCCTCCTTTCTTTATATTAAGACAAGTAATCAACAAGACTTGCTAGTTTTTCTGGCTCAGAAAATGGCCACCATAAATCATCTCCTCTACATGGATCACATCAAGGTGTATGCTAAGAGTGAGCAAGGCATCAAATCAGTGATCCACATCAGCTCCGTGAAGCTGGCCCCTCTTAAAAAAAAGAACAAAAATAAACAAAAAATATGTCAATTGTTTGTGCTGTGTTTGTACTGCGTTTGTGCTGTTTTGTGCTATAAAATTTTTGTTTGTGTTATTTTAGTTTTTTTTTGTTAGATATTTACGATTCTTTTATAGGTCAATCTGCGGTCATCCAACCCCTCCTTTTGCTTAAAAATGCGAGAAAACTCCAAAAAATGGTGTAAATTGTTTACGTTACGTTTGTGCTGTTATGTGCTTGAAAAACTTTAGTTTTTGCTGTTTTTGTGAGGCTACAGGGAGAAGAGATAAAGAAGGTGGAAGATTTTAAGTACTTACTGTAGAATCAACAGTCCAGAGCAATAGACAGTGTGGGAAAGAGGTGAAGAAGCGTGTGCAGGTAGGCTGGAACGGGTGGAGAAAAGTATCAGGCGTGATGTGTGACAGAAGAGTTTTAGCTAAAATGAAAATAAACGTGTACAAAACCGTGGTGAGACCGGCCATGCTGTTCGGTCTAGAGACAGAAAGCAGAGATGGAGGTAGCAGAGATGAAGATGCTGAGGATCTCTCTGGGAGTGACCAGGATGGACAAAATCAGAAATGGGTATTTCAGAGGAACAGTACATGTTAGAGGTTTTGGAGATAAAGTCAGAGAGGCCAGACTGAGATGGTTTGGACATGTGCAGAGGAGAGAGACTGAGTACATCAGAAGAAGGATGCTGGGTTTGGAACCACCAGGAAAGAGGACTAGAGGAGGACCAAAGAGGAGGTTCATGGATACAGTGAAGGAAGACATGAAGATAGTTGGTGTGACTGAAGAAGATACAGCAGATAGGGTTAGATGGAAGGAACTGACTTGCTGTGGCGTCCCCTGAAGGGAAACGCCGAAAGGAGAAGAAGAATCCTAAAAATATGCTCACAAAATCCTGGAAAGACTGGTTAGTTCACACACTCAGCCCATTCACCTTGGTTCTGCGCTCCCTTCCTAAACCCTTCAAAAACCTAATTCCCTCTCAACTTAGGACCAGTATCATGTACATCTTCAACAACAACATTAATAATAACAACAAAGCAAAAACATGTTGATGATTATTCTTTAACCTTTGTCTTCATTTCCTGTACAAACACTGGACACAGTTTAGAAAACACTTGAGCTTAGCATTTATGTGAGTCAAACTATCTGATGAGGATTTTATCATCTTAATCTTTATCATTTTATCATCTTAAAAACAAATCCAAAGCCTTTTCTGTGTCTTGCTAGCCCGGAGGTTTTGATGCATGCTTTCATCTCTAGAAGAAGAAATTATTGTAATATCCTGCTCTCTAATCTCCCTAAAAAGCGAATTTATAGTTTACAGCCGCTTCAGAACTCAGTGGTACAAATTCTGACAAGGACCAGTGGGCGAGAACACATTACTCCATATTTAAAATTGCTGTATTTGGTCCCTGTGCGATTCGGGTTTGATTTTAGGGTTCTTTTAATGTTTTTAAAATGTTTTAATGGTCTTGGGCCTTCTAATTTATCTGACCTCCTTGTGAGGTACGACCCCCCGAGGTCCTCTGGTACCAGACTTTTAGTTGTTTAAAATTTTAGAACTAAAACCCTCGGCGAGGCATTGTTCCATTATCATGGTCCTCACCTGTGAAACAGCCTGCCAGACGTACTCAGTGCCGCAGATTCTGTTCATGTTTTAAGAAGAGGCTGAACAACCACCTGATTTTTATTTTTGTTTAATCTGATTTTATGTATTTATTGAACTTTGTTTGTTAATTGTCTATTTTACACAGTTTTATTTTTTTTTAAATTACTTTTAAGATTAATTTATTAACCAGTTCTAACTTGTTTTAGTTATTATTCTATTGTTTTTTGGTTTTTTTTTTTCTGTCTTATTCCAGTGTTTCCTCATGATCGTTCATCCCAGCAACTCTGCCTGCTCAGTCTGTGAGGTCCTTAATGTGAGGGTCTGCCTGGCCTGGATGGTGCGAGTCCGTCACTTCAGCATTGTGTTTTTTGTGGGTGCCTGTGCCCCGAGATCTAGGTGGACCGCTGTGGTTTTGGTCTCTGCAGTCATGAGCAGGCTGGCTCCTGGTGTGGATTGACCCCCAGTTATTATTTCTTTACAGCAACATCAGGCTGGATGTTTGTTTTATTTACCATTATTTGAACCTAGTTAAAGAGACAGTACATTCAGGTAGAATTGGGCGTAACTCTTGTGGGTGGTAAAGGTCAGTGAGGGTGTGTGAGAATGTGGATGCTTGTGTGCAGTGTTTTGTGCAAGTGAGTGGTTTTTAATGTCTATTTGCTTTTGATTTATCATTGGTTAATGATCTACACTTTAGTTCTTGTTTGTGTTTTTATTTGTTCTGTTCAGCACTTGGTGCAACTATGTTTGGTCATGGTTGTTCATGATGGACAAAAGTTTGTTCAGTGACCTCTTCTCTACCACTGCGTCAAGTGAGTCCTGTTTGCAGCCGATGACAGAGCCAGCCATTCTGATCAGCCATTCTTTATAAAGAAAGTTTAATTTGATTTGAATGTCATATTTCATAAATTGGCTTTCAAAAACCTTTTACCTTAAAATAGACAATATATTGTAAAATAGCATAAAAATTAAACAATATTTTAATGCAATTTTGTGGTAGTAGTCCCACCCTATACCACCAGGGGGACCCAAAGACCTTCCTCCCTATCCCGGATCAATTTCTGATGCGCTTCATCTGTGGCCACTATTCACCTGGATCAAATCATCTGCTGCTTTTAAAACATATATTTCCCAGGCTTTCATGTCAGGTCCTCAATCTTTCCTCGCCTTCCTGCCCAACTGATGACATATCCTTATTTGATGTTTTTGCAAACTGCTTGTTTTTTGTCTCCTTTTACAGCCTTGCTGGACTTCATTGTTAATATATTTTTTGTTTTTCCTGCAACTGGGTCCTTCTCCCTCTCCACCTCATATAAGAGATCTATAGATTTTTTTAATCATTTATCATAATGAACTCTTTTTTTACCCCTATAGGTTGTCAAGTCAAACCCCTTCAAATGTTTGCGGCACCTCCAAATTCTTCAATTATCTAAAAATCAGCTACGTCACATCGAAGTTGGAGCATTCATTGGTCTCCGAAACCTCAAAACACTTGAACTCTTTGACAACCATCTAACAAAGGTACCATCACATATATTTGGGCACCTAAGCAACCTACAAGAGTTGTGGTTGAACAACAACCCCATTAAGACTCTGCATGGCTATGCTTTTCAAAAGATGCCCTCACTCCGTCGACTGAATCTGGGGGAGCTGAAAAACCTGCGCTTTATCTCAGATGCGGCATTTGTGGGCTTAATTAACTTACGGTGGTTGAACTTGGCCATGTGTGGGCTGAAGCGCATTCCAAAAATCACTGAACTTGTACGTTTGGAAGAATTGGACCTATCAGGTAATCAATTGAAAGTGATTTCTCCTGATTCGTTTCAGGGACTATCCTCTCTCCATAAACTGTGGTTGATGCACTCAAACGTGAAATTCATTGAACAAAATGCTTTTGATAACTTGAAGAACCTTGAAGAACTCAGCCTGTCCCAGAATTTTCTCCGGTCTCTGCCCCATGATTTCTTCATACCTCTTCATAGGCTTACGCATTTACAACTGAACGCCAACCCCTGGCACTGCAACTGTGATGTTCTTTGGCTCAGCTGGTGGCTGAAAGAGACAAACAACACCACCAATTTTGCTCGCTGTGAATCTCCTCCCTTTTTGAAAGGCAAGTACATTCAAGATCTTGACCAGAGTTACTTCAACTGCTATGCGCCCATCATTGTAGAGCCACCAACTGACCTCAATGTCACTGAAGGAATGGCTGTCGAACTGAAGTGTCGCACACGCAAATCCACAACATCAGTCAACTGGATAACCCCAAATGGCTCACTGTTGACTCATGGTTTATACCGAGTTCGGATGTCTGTTCAGCGTGATGGAACACTCTACATCCCCAATGTTACCTTACAAGATGCAGGCCGGTACACCTGCATGGTCACCAATTCTGCTAGCAACAAAAATGCAACCGTTGTTCTTAATGTCACTGCGGCAGTTGCTAGTTTCAACTACACCCACATGATTCCTGCTACCACGGAAACAATTCAGTACAATGCAGGGCACAATCATATAGCAAACACCACCAATAAGGCCTTGATTCGAGTTCACTATGACCCCAAGCCCTCTGAAATAAGGCCAGAGGGAGTTCCTATCACAGATTACTCTCCACCTGCTGATTGCTACACATCTCCACCCACCATTCAACCTACCATAACTGTGCCAACAGAGCCAAGTTTCTTAAGCCTGGATGTTGTGATGCAGATCATAATGATCATTGCTTGCAGCTGTTTAGCAATTGCCTTCATACCAGTGGTGTACAATATTTTGAAACAGTGCCAGCCGCGACAGCAACATGTTTACAACAATGATCGTGTCGTAGTGGTTAAAGATATGAGAAAGAGCCAGGACTTGGCTCAAGTCCCAAGTCCCGGTCCTAGTCCCAGTGTTTGGGGCAGTGACACCCATGGGGGCTCCACTAAGGCACAGAATAAAAGCAGTGAAATTGGAAGTGGCCAAGATTGTGATGAGATTGTCAATTTGCCCAATAGTGTTAGTCTCAAAAGTGTAAACAAAACCAAAACAAAACATAATCTTAAAAATCTAGTCGTGGATTTGGTCATATCTGGAGAGTCTCAAGTCCGTTTTAAGAATAAAAACAACCCCTCACCATGCTCTCAATTAAAGATAATTTCCAAAATTCAAACTGACGGTGTTGGAGTAACAACTACAATGGGCTCTTTATCCTCTCCAGAGCCTGTACCACAGTTTGATTTGCACCGCACCATGAAAGGCCCAATGGATAAAAGGCAGAGCAAGCATGTTAAAAGAGATTCAGAGAAAACTGTTGAAGAGACTCTAGTTTGAGTATAAATCCATTTTTTTTTTAAAAAAAGTTTAAATTTAAATAGACACTGATTAGGTAAGTTTGGAAATTTATTCTAAATTAATTTGACAAAACATTTAAATTTAGGAAACATTATTTATTCAGACTTTTAGGTGCTCATGCTGTCAGAAGAAAGTACCGTAATTTCACGGCCATTAGGCGCACCGTACGAAAAGGCGCAGCCTCAGTTTTGTGCGCCGTTGCTGTATTTAACACACACATAAGGCGCACCGTACGAAAAGGCGCAGTCTCAGTCACATACCGCCTTACAATAACACACACGCAAGCATGCAAATGTGCGTATTAAAAAATAGTCCAGTGCTTCTCTAATAGTGGGGCGCGTGTGATCCTGTGGAACACGTTTTTCTTTTTTTTGTCGTACTAGAATAAAGTGTAATTGTATATCCACTACAGTAGTTGTAGTTTATAGTTTAAATAAGAATTTTTTTTTTAATTCAAGTTAATTGATGCACTTTAAATATTTTCTGTTACACACTAAAAAACAATAAAGCTGTTCTTTTTCTTTTTTTTCTTCTTTAATGTTAATGAGGATACAATGTTATGCAGAAGTGTACTTAGAACCAGGGGTCCACAACCTTTTCTGCGCCACGGACCGGTTTTGTGTCTGATAATATTTTCATGACCGGTCTACAGGTGATAAGACCAGCCGGAAAAACTGGCTTTTTTAATCAATAATAATACATTTAAATCCACGTTGTCTTCACGAGAAAATTTATTAGCAGCGTCTCTATAACGTGGAAAAATTCTCTCTGCTCGAACGCACTCTGGTTGCCATGGTAACGGTAAACATAGCTTAAAAAAAGACATCACAAAAACAAAGTGGATAAAAACACTAGTTAGACACTTCACTCTTTAATGTCCTCATGCCTTTTCTTTCAGGTCCGCCTCACGGGCACCGCTTTTTCTTTTAGGTCCGTCTTTTCTCACACACAAGGCGCACCGCACGAAAGGGCGCACCGCTCATTATGAAGAAAATTTTAGACTTTAAGGTGCGCCTTATGGCCGTGAAATTACGGTACATGCTATCTTAGACATCTTGGAGACTTTGCTAAGATTTTTAATCAATTCCTGGAACGTTCTAATCCACGTCAAGTCCTTCATCTTCATCTTTGTCCTCAAGATTTCAAGCCTTACATCCTCAAAACAGTTCACCTAACCCCAGTGGTCTTGAATTACTTTGAATAGTTTGTCTGTAGTTATATCTTTGCTGTCCAGGCATGTAGTCTGAATGTCAACCAGTTTGCCTCCAGAGCGACGTGATCTACAGTAGACACAATTCTTCGTGCCTCTCTATCCCATGCAAATAACAGCTCTGCAATTAATACCCTCTTCCCACACAAACGTGTGGTCAAGTTGGGCTACCTGGGACTTCCTTAGGTTCTCTGCTGATGATCAGCAGCCTTCTCGCTGATCAGCGCCAGAAAGTCTGGATGGGCCATCACACATCCAGGCCCAAAGCCATAAGGAACAGCTTCGTCTGGGGCTGTATGTAGACGCCCCTGCTTTGTCTGTGCATGCACCCATCACAACAACACCATAGTGACCAAAGAGCTGATAATTGACAACAGGAGGAAGAAGACAGACTCTCCATGTCATCATTAATGGAGTGTCAGAGGACTTTCGTTTTCTGGACGTTCACATAGAACTTGTTGTGAATTGCGCACCCATCTGAGCCTGTGTAAAAGAACTAACAGAAACTGTACTTCCTGAGGATCTTCAGGAAGAAGAACATCACACAGAGACTGCTGGTGTCCTTCCATCTAAGCCTCGATTAAGAGCATCTTAAATACTGTATTTGTGTCTGTTACAGCACTTCTACAGTAGCTCAGAAAAAAAAAGCGCTCTAGAGAGTAATCAGCACTGCCCTCAAGATCATTGGCTGCCCTCTCCCCACATTGATAGAACTGGACGCTCCTGCAGTCAGAAAAAGTCCAAACCATCTTAGAGGATGTTACCCACTTTTGTTACTCCAATTTTGCCCCCATGTCTTTGGAGAAACAAAACAGACAGATTAACACAAAGACAAATGTGATTTCTCCTCATTAGCAATAATCATTTTAAATAATTAGCAGAAATATTTATGCTTCTAAAAACTTGAAAGAGCACTTCTGTGCCAATGACAAATATAAATTGACCTATTAATTTTGGATGACAAAACTACCAACAAATGGTTTTGCATTTTTATTTTACTACCCTATTGTATTTTATTTTAAACATTATGTTCTCGCAACAGACTGGCGACCTGTTCGGGGTGTACTCTGCCCCTCGCCTTGAATCAGCCTGGATGGGCTCTGGCATTCCCCGCAACGCCGTAAGAGATAGACGGTTAAGGTGACTGACTGACTGACTGACTGACACATTATGTCCTGAACAGAACAAACTTCACTGTCAGGGAAAAGGTAACAAGATGATTTTCCAATAATATGATCAAAAGTATTTAATTTAAAGTCAGTATTTAGAAATATGAAACATTCTCCAAGCATCGTTTTTTTTTTTTTTTTTTTACATAATATTGTTTTGCATTCATCTAAAATTATTTAAACAGTTCTTCTTTAAAACACGAGCATCTGCTGGAAATATTAATGATAAAGCTATTCCTGAATAAGCATTCTGCAAACTGTTTTTCTATTCTTAAAAAACAAACAAACATGCTGACCTCAAACATAAAAAACGGGACGTCAAATGAAGCAATAACATCTTAAGAATATCTACAATGTTGAGTGAGTAAAGGGCAACTTTCACAATCTATCAAAATTTAGTTCAGAATCCAGGCCCAACATGTACAGTCCAAAAATGTATCAACTCATACAATTATATGATGAGTTTATTCATATCATTAGAAATTTGACGTTGTACCCCCACCAGAACAATCATACCTCACAAAGACCCTAATCATACTAGAACCGTACCTTATATACCAAATCCAAAGTCTTAACCACCCACATCATGAGCACCTGTAGGATATGGATGGTGGAAATACAGCTTTGTTTGGCGCACCTCCCAGCGGTGCAGATGGAGACTTTGTTATAAATACATACCCATATACTATGAAATTCTTCTCTTGAACAAAAGCAATTAAATGCAATACAAAAAAAGCCATCTATATTGTGTCACTGAGGAGCATAGACTTTTTTACGATGGGCCACGGTACAGTATTTGTACAAAAATGGATACTGCAAATGTCAGACACAGTTTCAGTCTCACTTTTAGAAACCTGAAATAAAGCATATGACATAGGAACATTACTTTTTTCAGAGCAGTTAGTGCAGACCTTCTTGGTGGAGAACAGCCATTCTAAGAGATCAGAATCAGAAGTACTTTACTGATCCCACACGGGGGAAATTTGTGTGTTACAGGAGCTCAGTAATCATGAAAAGAAATAGTAGAATACATGTATATACAAAAATAAGGAATAATAAAAAATAAAAGGAATGAAAGTAAGGAATAAACAAGTGTTATAATTTAGAGAGTTATTTACAAGTAGAACAGATAGAATGTGATAAAAAGTGACATAACGTCATGTAAAGTGATATAATGTGATAAAAAGTGACATAATGTCATGTAATGTGATATAATGTGGTAAAAAGTGACATAACGTCATGTAATGTGATATAATGTGATAAAAAGTGACATAACGTCATGTAATGTGATATAATGTGATAAAAAGTGACATAACGTCATGTAATGTGATATAATGTGGTAAAAAGTGACATAACGTCATGTAATGTGATATAATGTGGTAAAAAGTGACATAACGTCATGTAATGTGATATAATGTGGTAAAAAGTGACATAACGTCATGTAATGTGATATAATGTGGTAAAAAGTGACATAAGGTGATGAATTGCATCATCCATAGTTGTTTGTTACTCTGTGAGTTATTGTAAAGTGTTATTGTGTTGAGAATGAAAAATTTCCAAAAGATTTCTGATTTCTGGTCCAGTGGTTCTGACTAGATATAGTTAGAATCGTCTCGACGTTCTGAACCTCACCTTTTGTCACCAGCAGTGGGTGGTGACCAAAGGAACAAGATTGCAGATGCAAACGGCCGAAATGAGCTTCCTCTGCAGGATAGCTTGGCTTACACTCAGAGACAGAGTGAGGAGCTCTGCCATCCAGGAGGATCTTAGAGTGGAGCTGTTTCTCTGTTCTCCGGTGAGTCAAATTGATCAAATGTGAAATAATATGCATTAACAAGCATTATTGTTTGCTGCACTGTTGGTTGAGTTGCATTATTCAAATGGAAACGAGTGTGTTAATAGATGTATGGTTAAGCTTGATTTATTTTCATTGATTCAATCTGATTTATAAAGCTGATGTAAACTCCATGTATTTAACTATGTTTGAGTTCCTTATTTAGAAACTTATGAATACCCAATTGTGTTTTCTGATCCCCTAGATTTGGTATTTGTTTTGTTTTTGTTACTTTTATATCTTTCATTTATGGACTAATGGATGAAGAAAAAAAAAGGAAGAACTAACTAATCACTGTGTCAAACAGTGGAACTTTTGTCATTTGGTGCTATTGTTGTGTGTGGTTGCTTGTTTGTTATCTTCTGTGGATTAATAGATTATTAAGTCAAAATAAATTATTTGTGCTGTAGTTCAGTGGCGGCTGGTGGTATAAAAAAACTGGGGGAGCGCATATTTTTCAAATACACACCCAAAAAAAAATCTATTTTCAGATATATTCTATATAAAAAATATCACATGCCAGTACATGAATATTTAAATGTTTTATTTTCACATGTATATGACCCACCCTACTTGAACAGAAATTTGGCCCTCCTTTCTTTCTGCTCCACAAAATTTTCAATCACCTTCTGATTAAAGTCCCACATTCTTGTTATCATTTTTTCCCCATGGACAACATGGGGAAAAATTACTAAGTCTGTCTTAGCTCATGGTGTTTCTGAGAAAAGTTTTTATTTAAAGTTGAAAAGCACCTCTCAGCTTCTGCAGTGGCCATTGTTGTAGTGAAGACAATTTTTAACCATTTGACAGTTTCCTGAAAAACGTCTGTGAGGTTGTTCTCAATTAAGAAATGAAGTAGATCAATTGCCCCATGACTGTTTCTCAAATCCTCCTTGCTGTAGATCACGAGCAGTTCCGAAGTTAGCCTGTTTTTAATGAAGGCAGGGTATGCATTTAAGGTTACCACCAAAGCCTGCTTGGTGAATACCCCAGCATATTCTTCAAACTTCTCAGCTTGAAGCAGGGTGGTACTAATGAGATGATTCGTAAAGGCAAATTGCTCTGTTGCGTGCTCAAGGATGGTGTCAAAAATCTTAAAACAGAGAGGAAATTCAAACAGTTATTTCATCATAACATTGTTTTTATTATCACTCATTTAGAATAAATTCAAGACTTAATATTAAAGTTAAGAAAAAATTAAGTTTATATCCATTTAATCACACTGTGATTATGAACCTCACTGCTCTGTTTTTCCTTGCCTCTGTCAACTACAGATAGCCCAAAATGAAAAGGGAGAACTGTGAGTACAATGTAGAATACTGCAACTGTTGTATAGCTGGATTACAAGAGGGCCACATGTAGCCTCCTGAAATGAACAGTGCACAATATCATAAAGTAATTTTAATTTTACTTATATTTTTTGCCACATTCTTCTGGACGAAATATTCTGCATCTCTTTCCTTGAGAATTTTCAATGCTTTAGTTTGCAGCAATTAAGCCAACAGCACCTCTAAAGGGTCAAATCAAAAATTATTTTACTGTTGTAACAGAACTAACTTTTGATACATCATTCAATTTATTTTTGTCACACCCAAAATAACAAAAGTAATACATTGCAGTAAGAATATTACAGTAGAAATAAGAAGGTTAAATTTAAATTGAACATTTCTATAAAGTTTTACCAAATAAAACAAATTGCTTAGGTAGATAAAAAAAAAATTAATCAAGTCAACAATAATCAATATAACTTCTAAAAAAACCAACAGTATACTTAATTAATCTATTCCATGCTCAGACAGAAATACAACTAATGCGACTTATTTTAGTTTCAATAACACTTACAACATACTGTCTAACATACTGTATAAAACTATAAGAAGAAAGGAAGTTACTCTACCTGATTTTCTGTATTTCTAGTTGGAACTGTTGGATGCTCCTTTTTATGTAGACAGAGTCTATATTTCTCTTTGGGAGCTGACTGTATAGATTCTATACATATGAGGCAGTATTTTGCTGAACAGTTCAAGGAAAACTGTTTAGCTTTTCCAGAACAGTTTTCAGGAAAAAAACTGTTTTTTTCCTGAAAACAGTTTCAGGAAAAGGACCCTGGCATGAAAATTGCCAGGGTCCCCTTGCAATGTTCCTTTCAGCAGCATTGCCAGGGTCCCCGCCTCCTGCTCTGATTTTCCATCAAATAGCCCAACTTAACACAATCAATTATTCATGGTAGTATGTGTCTGTTTTTGGTGACTACTTCGTTACATTTCCTTATGCCAGTTTGGTAGCCTTCATTTAATTGTGCCAGGATGTTACTACTGCCAAAAACGCTTAGACTACAGCAACTATAAACTTGAGTGCAGCAAGTCTCATGACGTTTGCATTTTTCAGTCAAACGCTTCAAGTCACTCATTTCTGTTGTTATCCACACTTTTTCGGTTGCTATTGAACTAAACAATTAGCAGGGGTGTCACAAGTATCAATTGTGACCTCATGTAAGGGATAAGAAGTGATAAAGTATCTGTATTCCTTCCAGATGACACACCAAGTACTCTCTTGCTTGTCTCCTTGATGCTATAGTTGTCCAGTCATCTGGAAGCATCTCCTGCCCACCAACAGCCTGTCTCAACCCGTTTATAATATTTGAGCAGCACTCTTCCTTTTTCCGCTTACACCATGTAGTCTTCTGCACTACCTTCATCTTCTTAAACGTCCTCACTTCGAGGGTCATCTTACACGTCTCCATCCTATGCTGTTTGGTTTCACTGTCTCATGCTACAACTTTGCAGTCACTAATCTCCTTCAGATTAATCTACCTGTGACTCCTTCCTCCACTCTCATAAGTCACCCTGTGTTCCAGCCTTTTCTTGAAGAAGTATTCACTACAGCCATTTCGATTCTTTTTGCAAAGTCGACCACCATCGGTCCTTTGGCATTCCTGTTCTGGATACCAAACCTGCACATCACCTCCTCATCATTTGGTTTTCGAGGAACCGCATATACATGGCTTCAGAGCTCCTTAGAAAATAGATACCAATATGTACAAATAAAGGAGGAAAAATCTGCCTCATTAAAGGTAATATGTGGAATTCCACAAGGCTCAAAGCTGGGGCCTAAACTCTATTTTATACATTAATGATTTGTGTTACACATCCAAACTAATAAATTATGTACTATTTGCAGACGACACTACTCTTTACTTTTCAGGAAAAGACCTGAACCAAATGATACAATCAGTTGAAAGAGAATTGGGTAAAATAAAAATATGGTTTTACATAAATAAATTATTATTAAATATTGAAAAAACAAAATTTATAATATTTACCAAATTAAAAGTACCCAAACAAATTCAAATTATGCTTAATAACACCCCTTTAGAACAAACTTATGACAGTTCAAGTTCCTTGGAATGATTATAGACCACAAATTTTACAAAAAATAAACTGTCTACAGTAATAGCAATCATTTATGAATTCAGATTTGTCCTAAATAAAAACAGTTTGTTTATGTCATATAATACATTACTACTTCCATATATAAACTATTGTATCAAGATTTGGGGAAATACGTACAAAACTAACACAAAACCAATTTATATTTTATAAAAAAGCAATGGAGCAATAACATTGTCATCTTATAATCAACCAACCAATAATCTATTCATAAATATAAAAACATTGAAGTTCCATGATTTAGTGGAATTACACACTTTAAAATTTATGTTGAAGATAAAAAATATTGCGATGTCAATCTCTCTACAAAATATGTTTAACATTAGGGAAGTCCATACGTACTAAGAGGAAATGATGTGTTCATTAAAAATAAATTTATAGAACAAATGTTAAAAAATTCTGTATTTCCATTGAAGGTGTGGATCTTTGGAATAATTGTGATGATGAACTTAAATTATGTTTCAATCTTTTCTGTTTAAAGAAGAAATTTAAGTTATTATTGCTTAAAAAATATGCAAGCCTTGATGGTTAAATTAAAGCTTATATATAATGAATTTAAAGTAACAATTGTATTACTTTTTCATTTGATGTTCTAATTTTCGTTTTATGTTTTATGATGGATTTCTGAATATTTACTTATATGTTTTTGCTTTCATGGTGATTTGAAAAAAGGATCGGCGTATTAAGGGTTTGCTTCGGTCGACACCTTTTCGGTCCTTCGGTAAAATATAATTTTTCTTTCTTTAATGTGAAATTCCACTGTGACCGAAATAAATAAATAAAAAAAAAAAAAAGACCATAATCCACATGCAGTATCACCAACCGACACTGGGGGGCATAGCGGAGAAAGAAAAGAATTGAAGCGGGGTGAGGCGGACCACTACAAGCTTTGTTGTAAAAACTTTGAACACAACATGTTGCTTGTTGTTCTCACATTATTTACAAAAACTAACTGTAGTTGTTTATTCGTTTGGTCAGAGAATTTGGTGAATCTAACGGGACACGTGAAACTTGACTCAAACTGTTCATTCTTTCATCATTTTTTTTTAACTCAGAGTGTTTGTACACAAAAAGAAACTTGATTGAGTGTTTTTAATTTATTTCTAATGACTGGTGGAGGGGCTGGTTAAGTGAGGTCACTCATAATCCTCTCCAGTCTGGGGAACATTTTGATGCATCACTCTTTGTAAGACTGAAATTTAATTCAGAAATGTCTGAGTTATTCAGAGACAGAAACAACTGTCTTTACCAAGAACTTATAAATAAAGTATAGTCCTGTTTTTCTAACACGATTAGATCAATATTTTGATAGTACAAGCAATAAAAAACATTTGTTATAAACTGATGAAAGAAATGTTTTCTTTATAATAAATATCAGACTAATACTAGCGTCTGTAACACATAGACGTAGGATCTTTACAGTTTGACATTATGTTATATATCAATTGAAAATTTGCTTTAATATTACATAATAAATTCAACCATAGTTACATAATGAGACAATCTTAGTTACTGATGTTGTACTAAATTTACACCTTTCTTTCTGTTCAGACTCTCGAGAAAATATTAAATATCTCTGCAAATCCAAAGTTTATCAAAAATAGTCAAAATCTTTTTTTTCCTTTTCCTTTTTTGCAATTTCCTACAAGCTAATCAAGATAATTTCACTACAAGCACACACGTAAAATAAACTGACTTATTGATCATGTCAAATCAAAGTTCTCTAAAAAAAGTTTGACAGAAAATGTAGAAGAATCTAGATAATTTTCTTTAAGTCTGATCAGAGCAAAAATGCTTAATTTTTTCTCTGTTTTTCAAACAATAAATGATGACAGATGTATTTAACCTAATGTGAGTTTTAATCTTTTGTAACAAACATGTTTTTAACTTAAATTATTGCTTTTACAATAAAACACTCTGAAAAACAGTGAGTCATGTTTGATAAAATTGTCTTACTAATAAAAGAATACCATGTTTAACAGGCTAAAATGCATGAAAATGTACAATAATAAATAATAAAAAAAACTTCACAAGTTTTTTGTTGGCATTTTAAAGAGTTTACTGTATCAAGGGATTAAGGGAACATGGAATGTCATTAATAAAATAATTAAAATAAAAGATAAAAAATATAAAATACCAAAACAATTCATGAACAAAAGCTCAAAGCTGGAAAATATAAAAGAAATTATAGAAGAATTTAATCATTATTTTGTTAATGTAGGAAATACCTTGGCTGAAAGTATTGAGAAGCATAACATAAGTCCAAGTGATGCTGTAAACAGAAATCCTTTTACATTTTATTTAAACCCAACAAATGAAAATGAAATAATTAAAATAGTAAAGCAATTTAAATCAAAAACATCTAAAGATACACTTAACATTGATATGAATTTAATAAAGAATACAATAGAACATATTGCACAGCCTCTAACATATATTTGCAATAAGTCTTTTCAAATCGGTAAATTTCCTGAAAAAATGAAAATAACTAGAGTTATTCCAGTCTATAAAAATGGCAATAAACAATTATTTTCAAATTATCGGCCTATATCCATACTTCCACAGTTTTCAAAAATAATAGAAAAAGTATTTGTAATAAGATTAGATAAATTTATAGAGAAACACCAGCTCCTTAGTGACAAACAATATGGGTTTAGACAAAACCGATCCACTAATATGGCTGTTACAGAACTAATAGAAAATATTACTACATCAATAGACTCAAATAATTATGGCATCGGTATTTTCATAGACCTTAAGAAAGCTTTCGACACCATAGATCATAATATATTACTGAGCAAACTAGACAGATTTGGTTTTCGAGGAGCTGCATATACATGGCTTCAGAGCTACTTAGAAAATAGATATCAATATGTACAAATAAAGGAGGAAAAATCTGATTTATTAAAAGTCATATGTGGAATTCCACAAGGCTCAACGCTGGGGCCTAAACTCTTTATCCTGTACATCAATGATTTGTGTTACACATCCAAACTAATAAATTATGTACTGTTTGCAGACGACACTACTCTTTACTTTTCAGGAAAAGACCTGAACCAAATGATACAATCAGTTGAAAGAGAATTGAGTAAAATAAAAATATGGTTTGACATAAATAAATTATCATTAAATATTGAAAAAACGAAATTTATAGTATTTACAAAATTAAAAGTACCTAAACAAATTCAAATTATGCTTAATAACACCCCATTGGAACGAGCTTACGACAGTAAGTTCCTTGGAATGATTATAGATCACAAATTAAGCTGGAAATCACACATAAATTATACAAAAAATAAACTGTCTAAAGTAATAGCAATCATTTATAAATTCAGATTTGTCCTAAATAAAAAAAGTTTGTTTATGTTATATAATACATTAGTACTTCCATATATAACTTATTGTATCGAGATTTGGGGAAATACGTACAAAACTAACACAAAACCAATTTATATTTTACAAAAAAAAGCAATACGAGCAATAACATTCTCATCTTATAATCAACCTACTAATAATCTATTTATAAATTTAAAAACATTAAAGTTCTATGATTTAGTGGAATTACACACTTTAAAATTTATGTTTAAGATAAAAAAAAACATGATGTCAAACTCTCTACAAAATATGTTTATTATTAGGAAAAGTCCATACGAACTAAGAGGAAATGATGTGTTCATTAAAAATAAATTTAGAACAAATGTTAAAAAATTCTGTATTTCTATTAAAGGTGTGGATCTTTGGAATAATTGTAATGATGAACTTAAATTGTGTTTAAATCTTTTATGTTTAAAAAAGAAATTTAAGTTATTAATACTTAAAAAATATGCAAGTCTTGATGGTTAAATTCAAGCTTCTATAAAAAGTAAACAATTATGATGTGTTATGATTATGTTATGTGTTACGAATATGTGTTATGATTATGTTATATGTTATGATGTGTTATGATTATGTTATGATGTATTATGATATTACAAAGTATTATGTTATGCGTTATAACAATTATGATGGCTTAGTATTTACTTATGTCTTTTTGCTTTTATTATGACATAAAAAAAAAAAAAAAAAAAAAGGGTCGGCGTAATAAGCGTTTGCTTCAGCCGTTACCTTTTCGGTCCTTTGCTGGAATATGGTTGTTTTCTTTATTTCATTGATATGAGGTTGCACTGTGACCGAAATAAATAAATAAATAAATAAAAATAAATAAATAAATAAGGGGATGCATGGAGAACAGGAGATCATTTAAAAGCTTAGGAGGCACGGTCTTTCTCCTCTGTTCTGAAAAGGAACAATGAACAGGTTCTGATCCACTATCCTCAGTACATAAACTGTCCTTCAGGTGGGCTCAAACCACTAACATGAAAAGAAGAAAGAACTTTTGTTTTTTTAATGGGTTTTAAAAACACCTTCAGCATGTAAGAAATGACCTCTTCTTTACTTGTAAAAAGAACCAGTAAACATCCACAAGGTAGTCCTGTACTCAGGTCTCTACACTTGCTTCCTGATCCCCATAAAATAGATTTTAAAGCAGCTTTGTTTGTGTTCGAGTCTCTGCATTGTCTGGCACCACAGGATATTTCCAACATGCTGATGGTCTTCGAGACCTCTCAGACTTTGAGAGGCTCCTGCTTTTGTCTGAAATCAGAACTAAACATGAAGAATCAGCGTTTCAGCTTTCATTAGGCAGGGTTTGGAACAGGAGGCCTCTTCATTAATAAAAGTTCAAATTAGGAATAAAAATAACTTTTAAAACATGTTTAGAATCAAACTTTCATACATTGATGAAAGATCTTTTCATAAAATGTACAACAATAAATAACAAAAACAACTTCACAAGTCTTTTGTTGGCATTTTAAAAAGTTGACTGTATCTAGGGGATGCATGGAGAAAAGGAGATCATTTTACAGCTTAGGAGGATGGTCTCTCTCCTCTGGTCTGAAAAGGAAGGTTCTGATCCACCATCCTCAGTACATAAAATGTCCCACAGGTGGCGATCAAACCACTAACATGAAAAGAAGAAAGATTTTTTTTAAATGGGTTTTAAAAATACCTTCAGCATGTAAGAAATGACCTTTTCTTTACTTGTTGAAGCAGCTCAGCTTGCTTTTGATTAAAAGAAGCGACAAAAAAAAAAGGTTTGTTACTGTTATTATTACAACATAATAAAATTATTACATTTTATTATTACAATACTTAATAATATTTTTATATTCATATTTATTATTTTATTTATTTATTTTTTTATTAATATTTATTTTAATACTTAATAATTATTTTTACAACATGTCATTATTACAACGTATTATATATATATATATATATATATATATATATATATACAACACGATTATTCTTACAACCTGTTTTCTTTCAAAACAATATTTGTTATTTGACATGTTATTTGACATGCTTAAAACATGTGTGTAAAGATCAAATTGAATGAAAATGACTCTTTGATTTTTAGTAGGATTCAGTCCAAGCTCTGTCTCCTCACCCATCAGTGTGCGGCATCATGGCACTGCACCTGCTTACCTCTGAGAACTCCTAACCTTCCACACCACTGTTTGAAGCCTGTGCTCCTACTGTCACTGCCTCCACCAACCAAGAACCAAACTGTACTTTACGGGGGACAGGGCCTTCAGGCAGCTGCTCCATGGCTTTGAATTGCTCTTCCTGAGAGCTCCGAAAAGCGTGGAAGTCTTTAAAAAAAGACTGAAGACATATTTATTTCAAATGCTTTTTAGCAAAGTTTAGCATTTTGACGTTGTGTTCTTTTAATGTTTCTTATTGGTTTTGATCATTGTAGCACTTTGAGGTCTCCATTAGAAAGATTATGATCGTACTTTGATTTGATGCTGTGTTTACTGCTGAGTTTATTGCTGTTGAAGACCCTCGGCTTGCTTTTGATTGAAATAGTGAAACAAAAAAGATTTTCTTACTGTTTTTATTACAACGCAATTATTTTTACAACATATAGTTATTACAACACATTATTCTTACAACCTCTTTACTATCAAAACAATGTTTGTTATTTGACATGCTTAAAACATGTATGTAAAGATCAAACTGAATGAAAATGACTCATTTTGATTTTGTAGATTGATTCAATTTCACTTCATTAAAGTCTCTAGAATTAGAAAAAAAAATTCAATATATCCTTCACTGACATCATTTAGATTTAAGTTTGATTTACTGTAGTATAATTATGTATTTTGTAGAATTTTTTGTGTTGTTTATAAATATTTTATTTGATATAAAATTTCCTTAAATGATTAAATTAAGTTTAATAAACTTTACTAAGTGAAGATTTTAACTTTGTGTGCAGGTTTAATTTCAGTTTTTTTCTTTAGTATTTTGTAAATAATACATCTTAATTTAATGAATAAAAATGCAGATATTTATTTTCATTTTTGTAGATTAGTACAAGTATTAATAACATAAAAAAAATTACAATCTTAGTCTTAGTAAAATGTTTTCTTATTGATTTATTCCACGATAAAAAAGATGGTGGGAATGATTCGGCATATATTTTCAGCAAGTAAAAGTTTGAATTCAGATTATTTATGTTCACATTTTTGCACAGTAAAAAAACCCACTGAAATTTTGTTGAAAAAAATATTTTTTTCTATAGAGTTGCATTTGAGATTTATTCATTCAACCACTAAACATTTCACAATTTTTCACTGAAAGGAAAGTGGAATGATTTTCACTTTAAATTTTTGAAATTTACATGATGAATTATTGTTATTATTTTCCACTTTAAAATAAAATACAAGAAAATGTATTTTCTGAAACTATAGAGAATTTAGATGGGACTGTTTGAAGCAGATGGGTGTCTTTCAAACATGGACCATATTATTATTTTTATTCATCTTTAGTTCTATTTGTACTTGTCTTTGATAAATCCAGAGTAATTCTTTTTTGTTATTACCAACTATATTTAGGCATTTAAGTAAATATTGGCCCATCTTCCGAGCAGGAAGGAGGTCCATCCTCTGTACAGATCCATCCTCTGTACAGGTCCATCCTCTGTACAAGTCCATCCTCTGTACAGGTCCATCCTCTGTACAGGTCCATCCTCTGTACAGGTCCATCCCCTGTACAAGTCCATCCTCGGTACAGGTCCATCGTCTGTACAGGTCCATCCTCTGTACAGGCTCATCCTTTTTACAGGCTCATCCTCTATACAGGTCCATCCTCTGTACAAGTCCATCCTCTGTACAGGTCCATCCTCGGTACAGGTCCATCGTCTGTACAGGTCCATCCTCTGTACAGGCTCATCCTTTTTACAGGCTCATCCTCTATACAGGTCCATCCTCTGTACAAGTCCATCCTCTGTACAAGCTCATCCTCTTTACAGCCTCATCCTCTGCACAGCTCCATCCTCTCTACAGGCTCATCCTCTATACACGCTCATCCTCTCTACAGGCTCATCCTCTCTACAGGCACTGGCCCCTCCTCTGTACAGGCCCATCTTCTCTTCAGGCCCACCTTCTCTACAGGCCCATTCTCTCTACAGGCCCGTCCTCTGTACAGGCTCGTCCTCTGTACAGGCTCGTCCTCTGTACAGGCCCATCCTCTCTACAGGCACATCCTTTGTACAGGACATCATGTAGGTATTGAACAACAGGGTTGGTTATATACCGTATGACCATACAGTACATACATACATATATATTACATATATATATATGGTTTTATATATATATATATATATATATATATATATATATATATACAGTGGTGGTCAAAAGTTTACATACACTTGTAAAGAACATAATGTCATGGCTGTCTTGAGTTTCCAGTTATTTCAACAACTCTGATTTTTCTCTGATATAGTGATTGGAACAGATCCTTCTTTGTCACAAAAAACATTCATGAAGTTTGATTCTTTTATGACTTTATTATGGGTAAACTGAAAATGTGACGAAATCAGCTGGGTCAAAAATATACATACAGCAACATGAATGAGCAATTTTGGAGACTTAGAAAGTTGTGTCAATGACATGAGCTTCATAGCATGACCTCTTAACTTCTTGTGAGTGATTATGAGTGACTACAGCTGGTGACTTCTCTGAGGTCATTTAAAAAGGGCTCATTGGTTAAAAACACCCACAAACGCTACAATGGGAAAGTCAAAGGAGCTCAGCACAGATTTGAAAAAGAGAATCATTGACTTGAACAAGTCAGGAAAGTCACTTGGAGCCATTTCAAAGCAGCTGCAGGTTCCAAGAGCAACAGTGCAAAGAATTGTTTGTAAGTATAAAGTGCATGGCACTGTTTTGTCACTGCCACGATCAGGAAGAAAACGCAAGCTGTCACCTGCTGCTGAGAGAAAACTGGTCAGGAGGGTGAAGAGTCAACCCAGGAGCACCAAAAAGCAGATCTGCCAAGAATTAGAAGCTGCTGGAACACAGGTGTCAGTGTCCACAGTCAAGCGTGTTTTGCATCGCCATGGACTGAGAGGTTGCCGTGCAAGAAGGAAGCCCTTGCTCCAAAAGCGGCACCTTAAGGCTCAACTAAAGTTTGCTGCTGATCACATGGACAAAGTTCTGTGGTCAGATGAAACAAAAATTGAGCTGTTTGGCCACAATGCCCAGCAATATGTTTAGGAGGAGAAAAGGTGAGGCCTTTAACCCCAAGAACACCATGCCTACCATCAAGCACTGTGGTGGTAGTATTATGCTGTGGGCCTGTTTTGCTGCCAATGGAACTGGTGCTTTACAGAGAGTCAATGGGACAATGAAGAAGGAGGATTACCTTCAAATTCTTCAAGAAAACCTGAAGTCATCAGCCCGAAGGTTGGGTCTTGGGCGCAGTTGGGTGTTCCAACAGGACAATGACCCCAAACACACATCAAAAGTGGTAATGGAATGGCTAAATCAGGCTAGAATTAAGGTTTTAGAATGGCCTTCCCAAAGTCCTGACTTAAATCCCATTGAGAACATGTGGATAATGCTGAAGAAACAAGTCCATGTCAGAAAGCCAACAAATTTAACTGAACTGCACCAATTCTGTCAAGAGGAGTGGTCAAAGATTCAACCAGAAACTTGCCAGAAGCTTGTGGATGGCTACCAAAAGCGCCTAATTGAAGTAAAAATGGCCAAAGGACATGTAACCAAATATTAGCATTGCTGTATGTATATTTTTGACCCAGCTGATTTTGTCACATTTTCAGTTTACCCATAATAAAGTCATAAAAGAATCAAACTTCATGAATGTTTTTTGTGACAAAGAAGGATCTGTTCCAATCACTATATCAGAGAAAAATCAGAGTTGTTGAAATAACTGGAAACTCAAGACAGCCATGACATTATGTTCTTTACAAATGTATGTAAACTTTGACCACCACTGTATATATATATATATAAGGTTATATACTGTATGACCATATAGCCATATGTCAGTTCCCAGTCTGGATTTAAAACCAAACTGATTTTCTGTGGTACCAATGTATCATTCAAGTCAAAAAGTAGAATTTTTTCCAGGACTGAAGAGATAACACTAGCTAGTGCTATTGGCCTGTAGTTGTCAACACTCCTTACTTGGCCTGCTTTGTTTTTATTAACAGGTACCAGGATGGCAGACAGTAGAGAGTCAGGTAAAAGTCCATGAGTCATGAACCCCCAAAAAACATGATGCAAGCAGAATGGCAGTTTTTGGACTAGCATATTTCAGATGTTCTGCAGTCATATTGTCTGAGCCTGAGGACTTTTTGCCAGCCAAACAAGCTGTGGCCTGCTGAACATTAGTCACAGCTTCCCTGTTTGTGATCTTTTCAAAAATGAAGGGGTCACTTTTAACACAATTAAATAAAGCAGAGTAGTGGTTATTCCACAGTTCTGCTATTTTATCAGCTCCAGTAATTCTCTTTACAGCAGTGCTTCTCAATTATTTCCTGTTGCGCACCCTCTAGAAAGAAGACAAAATTCCCCCCCGCCATGCCTACTCTCTGCCGTGACTATGATGAGTATCATTTGTCTATGAAATTGTTATAGGTACACCTCTGCATATCCTCATTAAAACAAAAAAAGAAAAAGCAACGTACAAAAAAGAACAGCTTCATTGTTGTTTAGTCTATAACAGAAAAGATTTAAAGTGCATCAATTAACTTGAAATTAAAAAAAATATATATTCTTATTTAAACTATAAACATTTTTGACTAATTGAACCATTTGATACTGAAAAATAAATTCAATAAATCAATAAATTTAAATTGATCAGTAACATTACCTCAGGAGCACAATATATAGAACACTTTAATCTACAAAACAAAAATGAATGAAACAATTTGTGCTGTTTTTTTTTTTTTTTTTTTTAAATAAGGAAGTCAGAATTAGTGGCTACAATGAGCACGTTTTGCAGTGCACAGCTTTTCGAAGCAGGGTTTGAAGCGTGATACTACAACTCTCAGCTCCGGCTCAGTGTTTAGCTGGGACTTGCACTCGGTCTTTAGTGCAGCAACAGCAGAGAAGCCAGTCTCACAAAGATAAGATGTTGCAAAAGGAACAAGGATGCCCATAGCCCTCTTCCCTAAGAGTGGGTACTGCCCAGTGGCGGCTGGTGACGTGTGGCGCAGGGGCGCCGCCCCCCGACCTGATCACCAAAAAATATATATGCATATATATCTATATATACATATGTATAGATAGACATGTATGTGTTTATAAGTATGCAAAACTGTCGAGTGTGAAGATTACATGCATTTTAATAATGTTTTACACCGTTTTATTTTATTTTCTTACTTCCTGTGCAAACCGGAACGAGGGTGCAAGGTAGGTACGCCCTCCCAAGAAAACGTATTTGTGTGTATGTGGCTTCCGGTTTTTATGGAAAAAACGTGACGTCAGCTCTAAATTTTTTCCCATTCATGTGTATGGCAAACCATAACCACGCCCGCGGGGCGCAGATATTTTCCGCCCATCGGGTGTGTAATAGGTTATCCTCTCTGTCAGTCTGTTACATGAACCAATCAATTAGCTATAAGCTGACCTATAAATCCCACCCACGCCACGCCCTTTCTTTTCACTGCGGAATTCTGGGAGTCTTCATCATGGCGTCAGAAGCTAGTTCAGTTGCTAACAAAGCTAGAGGTTTTTTTTTAAAGAGAATTCAGTGTCGTCCCTTCTACAGAATCCGTTTTCTAAGCGTTCTGAAGAAGAAAAAAGAAGAGTGAAGGAGCTTGGACTGGACACCCCAGATTTGACTGTGCAACAAAACAGTGGAGATCGCGGCCGCTTTTATGTGAGAGGATAATGAATGCCATCATCCACATGCTGTAGAGTTGGTGATGTATTGGTGAAAAAAAACCTTATTATTATTATTTGACGGATCAATGTGCCTGAAGTACATTTTCTATACTTCCAGAGGGTTTCTGGTTTTGAAATTAATAAAATAACAAAGAACAACATTTTTAACCAAATATAAAAAAAAGACAGTTATTCTTTTCATATTTTTCATATACATGAGACAGTCTTGAAGTGGTCATTCATCCTCCTGACGCCACTAGTAGGAAAAAAAAAATCAATGCAAAGAAAAATATTGCACCTGAGCAAAAGTAATCTTGGCTCCCACAAGTTTAAACTGACAAATGCTTTCACAGCTGATTTTAAATACATTTATTTTCATTGATAAATTTATTCAATAATTGTGTATTTACTTTCTTTTGAGTCACTGCAAAGCCCACACTGCCCTCCACTAATTTGAAATGGACTTCAGAGCTGAGAGCATAATGAAGGTCTTTGAAAAGTGGCGGTGGCTAACTGGATGAGAAACACTTTTTTTTATTTCCCCTGCTTAATGTTTAGTTCAGCAGCAACTGAAAAGGTGTGGATATCAACAGGGGTGAGTGACTTGAAGCATTTGTCTGAAAAGTGCAAACGTCATAAAACTTGCCGCACCCATCTTGATAGTAGCTATAAGCTAGATGTTTTTGGCAGTAGTAACATCCTGGCACAATTAAATGAAGGCTACCGAACTGGCATAAGGAAACATAATGAAGAAGTCACCAAAAACAGACACATATTGACACGAATAATTTTATATTTATTTAATATATATATGTATATATATATATATATATATATATATATATATATATATATATATATACTTTTATATCATATATCTAAAAAAAAAGTTTTGTGTGTGTTTGAAAAATGTGCGCCCCCCCAGTTTTTTTTACCACCAGCCGCCACTGGTACTGCCTCTCTACACCCAGCCAGAATTCACTCAGTGTCTGTGATGTAAACCTCAGTCTCAATGTGCAGTCAGATGTCATGTCAATGAACCGGTCCTCCTCTGCAGAGCTCAAACTAGTTGTAGCTTGTGGGTTGAAAGGATCTCTCACCCAGTCTTACTGGGAACTGTTTTCAGGGAAGTACTTTTTAAAGAATCCCATCAGTGTTGAAATATGCTGCTTAATATGTGGAATCACTGAAGTGGAGTCATAGCCAGTAGTGTCAACATATTCACGCAGGTTCTCGAATGATTCCATAAACAATACAAAAATAAACTAGTATCAATAATGAGAAGGCAAAGAAAAGATTATTATACCAAATTATTAGACAAAAACAAAAATAATGCCAAAGATACATGGGGTGTGGTAAACACCATCTTACAAAAAGATAACGTAAATGCTAATGTTCCAAATTACATCACAAAGAACAATGTTGACATTTTTGGAAAAGAAGATATTGTAAATGAATTTAATAATGACTTTGTGAACATTGGCCCTGCGCTGGCACAAGCTATCCCAACGGAGCACACTGATGGTCGAACCATAGTTGAAAATGTAAATACTATTTTTCTTTATAATGTGCAAGCAAATGAAATTATGAAAATTGTTAAGGAATGTGCAAATAAAAAAATCAAATGACTATGCAGATGTAAACATGATACTGATAAAGAAAATTATAGATGTTATTATTGAACCATTCACTTATTTATGTAATCTTTCTTTTTGCACAGGAGTTTTTCCTGAACATATGAAAGTAGCAAAAGTTATTCCACTTTTTAAAAAAGGAAATAAAAATGATTTATCCAATTATAGACCTGTATCACTGCTTTTGCAGTTCTCTAAAATTTTGGAAAAACTTTTTGTGAACAGATTAAATAAGTTTATTTATAAGTATAGCATTTTAAGTCACAGCCAATATGGATTTCGCTCAAATCATTCAACTGCTACAGCGTTAATGGAACTGGCCGAAGAAATTACCAACGCCATGGACAAAAAACATTTTTTAGTCAGTGTCTTTGTAGATCTTCAAAAAGCCTTTGATACTTTAAACCATGAAGTTCTATTGCATAAATTATTCAAATATGGCATAAGAGGTGTGGCACATCAATGGGTCACAAGTTATTTAACAGACCGTTATCAATTTGTAGAAATCAACAGCACAAAATCTAAATATAGTAAAATAACGTGTGGAGTTCCCCAAGGTTCGGTCCTTGGCCCAATACTCTTTCTTCTCTATATTAACGACAATATGTCCGTTTCCAACATACTAAAATGCATCCTTTTTGCAGACGACACCACTTTATTTTATTCTGGGAACAATATAAACGAGGTTCTAAAAACTGTAGAAAATGAGTTTAAAAAAATATTAAAATGGCTCAATGCCAATAAATTATCTATAAATATAAATAAAACTAAGTTTATGGTTTTCAGTTGTAAAAACAAAGATATAAATCCAAGACTGTTCACACAAGGATTGGAAATCGAAAGAACACAACAAATACATTTTTTAGGTGTACGGATTGATGAACAGTTAACATGGAAACCTCATATAGAAAAAGTAAGAAATAAAGTATCACAAACCATTGCTGTTCTACACAAGGTGAAAGACTCTCTGAACAAAGACGCTGTGTTTTTATTTAATAACTCTTTAATTGTTCCATATTTAATCTATTGTGTTGAAGTCTGGGGAAGTGCTTGCAAAACACACATTGAACCACTTTTCCGTTTACAGAAGAGAGCACTTCGTATTATCAGTGGGAGTGGTTACAGAGCGCACACAAATCCAATATTTATCCAATTAAAATCATTAAAATTCAATGAACTGTTAGAATATAACCTTCTCAAAACTATGTATAAAGCTCATCAAGAGGTACTACCGTATAGATTACAAAAACAATTAAAAAAAAGAGAAAGTCTGCATAATTTAAGAGGAACTGATCTATTTGTTAAATCACAGTTTCGAACCAAACCAAAACAAAGATGTGTTTTAATTCAAGGTGTTAATCTGTGGAACAGCCTGGACAATAAAATTAAATCATGTAAGTCCATTCATTCGTTTAAGAAAACTGTGAAACAACTATTAATTGATAGATATATGTAGCAGAAAACTCTTTCTTGTTGTTGTTTGATGTTTTTTTTTTTTTTGTGTGCATCACCCTGGTTGTACATTATATAATTGTTGTTGCTAAGGGGCAGATATTATAAGCTTTTGCTTCATTCTGTACCCTTTCATTCATAATTTCTTTTTACTGAAGAACTTTTTTTTTGAGATGCGTTTGTCTTTTGTTTTGAATGAAATGAAACAATAAAATTGAAAAATTGAAATTGATTCAGTATTTTCTTCATCAAGTCGCCTCCGCACATTGCAAGCTTTCGGGTGAAGGAGCTGATCTTGTCTGTGACCAGAGGGAGGTGTTCATCTTTCCCTTGAAGCTGTAGATTTAGTTAGTTTAGCTTTCCAAATATGTCACTCAGGTAGGCCTGTTTCGTCAGAAAGTTCTCATCACTAAATTTTTTTGCGACTTCAGACTTGTACTCCTGCTCAAAAAACCTCCTTATCTGCTCCCTGAGCTCAAAAACACGGGACAAGACTTTTCCTCGTGACAGCCACCTTGCTTCACTGTGAAACAGCACAGCTTGATGTTCAGCTCCCATCTCCTTACAAATAGCAGAGAAGATTCTTGTTTTTAGTGGTCTGGTCTTTATAAAATTGACAGCACCTACAATGTCAGCCATAACCTCACATAATTCAGAGGAAAGGTATGTTGATGCCAGTACTTCTCTGTGTATAACACTCAGCGTATGTCCACTCAGCATTAGGCGAGGCCTCCTTGATGAGTGCCCGAAGTCCTTTTCTCATCCCTGCCACGGTCTGTGCACCATCACTGCAAATACCAATGTAGTTCTCCCACTTCCCGCATTCTCAGTCAGAAACAGAGGTGTCAAGTAGCGAAGTAAGACTACTTTGTTACCTTACTCAAGTAGAAAATCTCATTATCTTTACTTTAACGAAGTAATTATTTTTTTGTCTTCTTTTTACTTTTACTCACTACTTTTTTATGCAATTATCTGTACTTTTACGTCGTTAATTTTATAAAAAGTAGTCGCTATTTTCGCCATTTTGTCACCGTTAAAAAGCCGCGACTGTTTGTCTTGAGTTTTTTTTTTTTTTTTATGAACCCTGAATGCATCAAACAAAGGAACAGATGAATGATTGGCTGAAAGGTCCAGTCAATCATTACTTTGGGGCGAGTAGCACCGCCCACAAACTTTTAAAGAGCAGGAACGTCAATTTCCGTGTTTGAGACTTGTTGCGGGCTCGGAAATCAAAGTGTTTCTGATGCTGCAACACTGAACTTTGATTGAATTATCAGTTTTTTTAAAAAAACAACAGCAAAGAAATGTTTTATTATTATTTTCAGTCTGCGGTTATTGTAAACATCTTTGCTGAAAATGTTGTAGATGGTATTTTTATAAAAATAACTTTGATTTGTGACGCACTATTTTATTTTTAGAAACAAAGCTAATTGAACTGATTAATCCATAAATAGTAGTGGATGAAGTATTTGTGCTTAAAAGCATCCAAAATGTTATTGATTAGTTTATAAAGACTGACTGAGGAGATTAAAACTACACATCGCTTAGATTTTGTATCATGTAGATGTTTGAGTTAACATTAAAAAAACCTTATATGTACACATACAGTGGTGGTCAAAAGTTTACATACACTTGTAAAGAACATAATGTCATGGCTGTCTTGAGTTTCCAGTTATTTCAACAACTCTGATTTTTCTCTGATACGTATAGTGATTGGAACAGATCCTTCTTTGTCACAAAAAACATTCATGAAGTTTGATTCTTTTATGACTTTATCATGGGTAAACTGAAAATGTGACGAAATCAGCTGGGTCAAAAATATACATACAGCAACATGAATGAGCAATTTTGGAGACTTAGAAAGTTGTGTCAATGACATGAGCTTCATAGCATGACCTCTTAACTTCTTGTGAGTGATTATGAGTGACTACAGCTGGTGACTTCTCTGAGGCCATTTAAAAAGGGCTCATTGGATAAAAACACCCACAAATGCTACAATGGGAAAGTCAAAGGAGCTCAGCACAGATTTGAAAAAGAGAATCATTGACTTGAACAAGTCAGGAAAGTCACTTGGAGCCATTTCAAAGCAGCTGCAGGTTCCAAGAGCAACAGTGCAAACAATTGTTTGTAAGTATAAAGTGCATGGCACTGTTTTGTCACTGCCACAATCAGGAAGAAAACGCAAGCTGTCACCTGCTGCTGAGAGAAAACTGGTCAGGAGGGTGAAGAGTCAACCCAGGAGCACCAAAAAGCAGATCTGCCAAGAATTAGAAGCTGCTGAAACACAGGTGTCAGTGTCCACGGTTAAGCGTGTTTTGCATCGCCATGGACTGAGAGGTTGCCGTGCAAGAAGGAAGCCCTTGCTCCAAAAGCGGCACCTTAAGGCTCGACTAAAGTTTGCTGCTGATCACATGGACAAAGATAAGACCTTGTGGAGGAAAGTTCTGTGGTCAGATGAAACAAAAATTGAGCTGTTTGGCCACAATGCCCAGCAATATGTTAGGAGGAGAAAAGGTGAGGCCTTTAACCCCAAGAACACCATGCCTACCATCAAGCACGGTGGTGGTAGTATTATGCTGTGGGCCTGTTTTGCTGCCAATGGAACTGGTGCTTTACAGAGAGTCAATGAAACAATGAAGAAGGAGGATTACCTTCAAATTCTTCAAGAAAACCTGAAGTCATCAGCACAAAGGTTGGGTCATGGGCGCAGTTGGGTGTTCCAACAGGACAATGACCCCAAACACACATCAAAAGTGGTAATGGAATGGCTAAATCAGGCTAGAATTAAGGTTTTAGAATGGCCTTCCCAAAGTCCTGACTTAAATCCCATTGAGAACATGTGGATAATGCTGAAGAAACAAGTCCATGTCAGAAAGCCAACAAATTTAACTGAACTGCACCAATTCTGTCAAGAGGAGTGGTCAAAGATTCAACCAGAAACTTGCCAGAAGCTTGTGGATGGCTACCAAAAGCATCTAATTGAAGTAAAAATGGCCAAAGGACATGTAACCAAATATTAGCATTGCTGTATGTATATTTTTGACCCAGCTGATTTCGTCACATTTTCAGTTTACCCATAATAAAGTCATAAAAGAAGAAGAAGAATCAGAAGAAGGATGCTGGATTTGGAACCACCAGGAAAGAGGACTAGAGGAAGGCCAAAGAGGAGGTTCATGGATGCAGTGAAGGAAGACAAGATAGTTGGTGTGACCAAAGAAGATGCAGCATGTAGGGTTAGATGTAAGAAACTGACTTGCGGTGGTGCCCCCTGAAAGGAAATGCTGGAAGAAGAAGAAAAGACTTGAACTACTTCAGTTGTGTGTAGTGAACCTAAAATAAATTAAAGTTTTATGTTTATCAGGACATTGCATTTTACAGTATTTATTTTTTAAATAAAGTACAGACATCCGAGTTTGGGGAAAAAAAAGTCCTTCAACACATTTCAAGCTGAATTATTAAATAAAAACTTAATAATAAACTTGAAGCATATGGTAATACAACGTTGCCGTGAACAGAGAATAAAGAATCCACAGGATGCACGTCTCCCTATCATAGAATCATTACATGAAGAAGTCAATTAATTAGTGAAGGAAATGGGTTTTAGTAAAACACCACGGAAGATGATAAACAGAGCATATAGAGAATCAGAAAATAAAAATAAAGGACATTTTCTCTTCAATATGGAATGGCTGGTCAATCACAATCCCGCAATCAAAAGAAAAATGACAAGTCAAAGAAATGCAACATACTATTTTTAACACAACACACAAAATACTGGTTAAGAAAAAAAAATCAACAATTTACTTAAAATGAATATTTTAACATTTGGTGAATGAGTCTAAAGACAAACAGGTGTCCTTTGTGAAAAGACTTCCTTCCTGTTTGTCAAAGCTCCTCAACTCTAACTTGAAACAGTTTGAGTTGATTTAACTCAAATTCAGTGGCGGGAGGTCGGAGCCAACAAGGCCTTCTCTGTTGGCCTAACTTAACCAGACATCATAATTATGATAAAAGTCAATTTCTATTTTAAATGTATTTTTCCTAAATATATATATAATTATTCTCCATATTCTGTTTTCTTCATGTCATATTATATCCATTTGGTTATACTGCTTCCAGTGTTGTAATGTTAGGTTAATGTTTTTATCCAATCGGAATTCAGCTAGCTGGTGTCACTAGGCTGTTTGAAATCTGTCTCTAGGCCTTCAGATTCAGATGTGCGGGCGCTGCGTACTGCATAGTGAACGGACACGTGTAGTTTCTGACAGCCAATCAGATCATGACTTGGTGACGTTTACTTCTTCTCGAAGGCCCACGTTGGACGTGACATGTACGCGTCTTGTGATTGGATACTCACTTCATGTAAGCGGAAGCAACCCTTTGCATGTCAACAAAACTACACCTGAGCCAGACCCAGGACCTTTAACAGAAAAATCTGAAATATCCACTCGTTTTTTTTTTTGTCCCACAATGGCAGAAGGATTTCAGAATGGCAGAATCTTTTATCTGCATCTTAGTCATTTACATTCATATAGGGTCTTGAGGGGTATTTCGGAGAGGGAGTGCCAAGTGGGGACACCTGCACTCCCCTCATGCCGTTCCCCCTCAATTTTAGATCCCACCTTAGACACTGAGCATGGCACAATGGCACCACACACATTCCTAACTGAACCACACACAGAGAGGTCCTCGGGTTGGGGGGCAATGCCGCTTGGCAACGACAGGGCCCGCCACCTGCAAGCGCTCTCTCGCCCACTTCAATTGCAGCACATACATACACAGGTGGGACCGGGGGAGGGCGGCCGGTCTTCACCCGTCAATGTCTCTTCGAATCAGTCGGGATCTCAGGGCTCTGCTGCCTGGAGGGGGGCTGGGTTTGCGGGACTTGGAGGCCAGTCACTTCTGTGTTGCCCGCTTCCGGAGGGCGGGACACACCCAGAGATATGGTTGTGTGGTTTTTTATGGGGGGAAATGGGCCCGAGGCGGTCTCGCCTGGCCCTGACGGGGCCCCTCGTCACCAGTTGGGGTTAAGAGGTGCACTGGGGTGAGCAACACTAGAGAGTTGGCAGGACTACAGGTGAGGGGCTAGGGTAGTGAAGAGGGACATTAGGTGTGCGGAGGTGGTCTTTGGGCTGCCTGGGTCGGGACCCCTGGCTGTGTGTTGGGCTTTGGTGACTGCATATGGGGTAGCCTGGCCCTGCTGGGCCCCCGGTTGAGCCCTGGCTCGGGGATTGTTGGGTCCCTGGGCCCTTGGGGTGAGTGCTCCCCTCTCGGTCCGGGCCTTGACTTCTGTCACCACCTGGGCTCGCCTAGGGCTGTGGGTTACGGTTGCCGCGTCTGCCCCGAGGCCTGTGGGTCCTGGCATCGGGAGGCCCGTGCCCCTTGGTGCTGGGGTGACCCTGGCAGGGGTTTCTCTATGCGCCTTGCTGGGTGGGTGGGCGGCTTTTCGGCCCGGCCTCGGGGTCCCGGGATCTGGATGGGCGTGGGCCCGGGTAGTGTGTTTCTCTGCCTCCCTCGTTCCAATCTTTTGGGGCTGGTGACAATCCTTTGGTCCTAATAAGCACATGGTTCACATCGGCAGCATGCATGTACTTTCACTCACACTCGCACACTATATCACTCTGTTTACTGTCCGCTATGTTCCTTGCTTCCAACCAATATTATTATAACTCTAGTAACATGTGTTTGTGTTGTACATCATTTGCTATAGAAGGTTTTGCTGTGTGTGTCAGTTTTATCACTGGTTTAAACTCTTGTTTGTACTTTTTTCCCCTCAGATAATCCAGCAGGTTGGTTGTGATGCAGAATACTGTAACTTCAGATTTTCTTTTTACTTTTTCCCCCTTTCTTCTTCCTCTGTACCCTATTCCTCCTCTTTTTCACCCCACCTACCCCCACCCCTCTCCTTAGTAATTCCTGTCAGGTCCAGCACAGAAAGCACATATATTTTGATTGTAGAAAAAAAAAAATATATATATAATTTTCTGTTCCGTCGTCTTCCGCTTATCCAGGGCTGGGTCGTGGGGGCAACAGCCTCAGATGGGAAACCCAGGCTTCTCTCACCCCAGCTGCAACCTACAGCTCACCCGAAAGGATCCCAAGTCGTTCCCCAGCCAGCTGTGAGACATAGTCTCACCAGCAGGTCTAGGGTCTGTCTCTTGGTCTCCCCCCGGTGGGACGTACCGGAAACACCTCACCAGCGAGACGCTCAGGGGGCATCCTGACCAGATGCCGAACTACCCCATATGGCTTTTCTCGACCTGGAGGAGGAGAAGCTCAACACCGAGATCCTCCCGGATGGCCGAGCTCCTCACCCAGTCTCTTAGTGAGAACCCATCTACCCTGCGAAGAAAGCTCATTTTGGCCACTTGTATCTGCGATTTCATTCTTTCCGTCACCACCCACAGCTGGTTACCATGGTTAGGGTAGGAACATAGATCCTGGTTGCCATGGTGAGGGTCGGACCATAGATTGACTTGTAAATTGAGAGCCTTGCTTTTCGGCTCAGCTCTTTCTTTACCACGACGGACCGATGCAGTGTGAATATAATTTTCTTGTTATGTATTTCTGTCCACTAGTGAAATCCTCTCCAGCTAATGTTAGCTCCACGTTTACTGCCGGGGTTTTCACTGAGACTTTATGAATCATAGAAACCATAAAACTGACTTAGATTAAAACAAGATTATTAGAATAAAACATCTTTCATGGCTCATACCAACACCACTAACTTTAAACACACCACATCTGACTGTAGAATTGTTTACAAAGTCTAGTGTGTTTATATTTATACTTCCTCAGGTTAGAAACATGGTAGTGGGGCAGGGGTGTGAAGTATCTCATTTGTATTTGAAAGAATGAATGCAAAACAAGGCGTGGTTTTTCATTGCTTGGTGCAAAGGACAGAAAGTTACAAGATCAAATAATAATGATGAGAAATCATGAGAAATTAGGATATTAAGTCCTAATTTCTCATTAGGAAATGGTTTAAAGGTTTGATCTTTTCTCTCAAATCTTTAAATGCAAATTACTTTCAATTAAACAGTGACCGTGTGGTACTCTGTACCAAGTATAGTTGAGCTGATAAATGAGTCATAAATAGAAAATTGTCTGAAGCTCTAGAGTTGACTTATTCTTTTTAACAGACACGGTTTCTCAGACTTCAGACAGACTCTCTGACCCCCACAGGACAGAATTCCTGCATACGTAGTATCATTTGTCAACGTTGCTTTTCTGTAGCGTCCACAGGTCTCTCTGTCCCCGCGGTGTGGCCCATCTGTTTCCTGTACTGATGCTGTACGTATGTGGAGACGGTGGCCGCGTGGTTAGAGCGTTCGCCCGCGGACCGGAAGGTCGCGGGTTCGCGTCCCACGGAGAGCACGTCTAGGGTCCTTGGAGAAGACACCTAACTCCGGCTTCTCCCACCATTGGTGCCGTTGAAGGGCAGCCTGCTGCGGTGTAAGGAGTGCAGCAAACAAATTTCCTCAGTGAGGGATGAATAGAGTATGAAAAAAAAAAAAAGCCCAACACAGAAATTGTTCTTCGGTCCTCACTTATGCTCCTGGGCTTCAGGGCTGCAGTTTCTGGTTCATGTTTTGTGTATTCAGCCGCGCACCCTGAGAAACGAAAGCAGCCCAGAAAGCAAATACAGCAAATAATAGGCTCCTGTGTTCCTAGCATGTTCTGACATTTAATTTTAGTGGCTTGTGCTGACTTTAATCTATGAGTGTAGCAGAGGCACTGCTCTGCAGGAATCGAACACTGCTGATAAAATTCTATCCTATTTGAAAGCTATCAATCTTTTCCTCGGCGTGGGTCACTTATTTGCTGTAAAGCACGTTTTTTTATGAGTCTGTACGTATCCATTTCATTCATTTTGCACGTATAAACTTTACTAAAGCGATCCTCTCTTCATGTCGGAGAGATGGTGGACCGGTCTCCAATAGAGGGCACAGTTGCCTGCACGGTGTGGGACTGGGGAATATACAGTAAAACCCTGCTGAAGGTCTCACAGAAGGAGCAAAGGAAATCAGAGGATTTTTGTATCATGAATGGAAGCCGGAGTCGATTCCTATTGTGTAACTATTCTGTTTTTGGTCTGAGAAAGTGAACAAGGGGTCATTTATCAATAATCCTCACGTGGAGGGGAACGACAGGAGGAGGAAACGTTGCTTAGTAACAAACATAAAAAAATACTTTTTTTCTAAAGTAGTTTGTATCAAAATGGAGGAAAACAGAAGACATTCAGCTTCGTCTTGGTTTGTGTTTCCTCTCCTTATCGATGCCCTTGACTGGAGATTGAATGACGGTTTGAGCGTGATTGGGGCCGTTGGCTTTCATGCAGATAATGCCATTTGATGCTGCAGGTTTTTGATGTGGTTTAATAGAAGATGGAGGCATCTTAAGGGCCGGGCTGAGAGAGAAGCTGTCCTCGGTGATAACTCCATTCTTGCATGTGGTCACACGTGGGGGAAATTCAGGAAGGGGATTTAAAGGGAAAATGCACAGTCAGAGCTGCAATAGTTGGCCCCCCGGTGTGCGTAGAGCCTGCAGACCATAGTTTCATATCTGTGATCTGCTCCTGGGATTGTTAGACTTTCTAAATGACTCCAAGTGAAATTTACTTTTCTGAACGGATTACTGGACTGTCGTTTATGACTTGCTTAAATTAGGGTCTCACTTATCATGGATCTTGAGGCCGAAACTGATTTAACAAATTGTCATAAATTATTATTCATGTGGTAAAATTAAAGTAAAATTTATGATCAGATCATTGCAGTGAAAAATTGTCAGAATTCACACATTTAAAGCTATGAATTTAACATTATTTAAAAAAAACAAACAAACTACAATTTAGCGATAAATTTTAATTAGATAAAAAAAAAGACAAAATAAAAGAAAGGAGAATAGATTTTGTGTTGAAATAAGTGTTTTGAGGGACAGCCGTTTTGGTGAGTGCAAGCATTTTATTTATTTTTATATGTTTTATACGAGGCAGCACGGTGGCGCAGTGGGTAGCACAGAGGCCTCACAGCAGGTAGATCACAGGTTCGAGTCCTGGATGGGGACGAGGCTTGGAACACTGTCCTTTCTGTGTGGAGTTTGCATGTTCTCCCCGTGATTGCGTGGGTTTCCTCCCACCCTCCAAAGACATGCATGCTAGGTTGATTGGCCAGTGCCGAATTGCCCCTAAGAATGAGTTGTATGTGTGTGGCCCCGCGACAGACTGGTGATCTGTTCGGGGTGTACACTGCGCTTCGCCTTAAATTGGCCGGGATGGGCTCTGGCACCCCCTGCAACCCCGAAAGGGATAGACGGATAAGAAGATGACTGACTGACTGTTTTATAACCGGGCTTATTGATGTTTAAATGCTCTTGAAAATAGGCTGCGTTTTACTTTAGTGGTGCCCAACCACCGGGCCGCGGACTGGTACCGGCCGCACAGAACTGTTATTTTTATTCACTTTGTTTTTGTGATGTCTTTTTTTTTTAAGGTACATGTTTACCATTACCATGGCAACAAGAGTGCGTTTGAGAACAGAGAATGTTTCCACGTTATAAAGACGCTGCTAATAAACTTTCTCGTGAAGACTAAGTGGATTTAAGTTTATTATTATTGATTTTAAACGGCCATTTTTTTCAGGCTGGTCTCATCACCTTTAGACCGGTCCGTGAAAATATTGTCAGACACTAAACCGGTCTGTGGCACAGAAAAGGTTGGTGACCCCTGTTGTACACAATTAAGGTGATGCAACGCCCAGTAGTGCTTACGTCTGCTTCTGGATCCAGCCGTGGTGTCATTAATGATGGTATTTGAGGGGTATTTATTCAAGTCGGACAAAGTAGCACATCAACGAAGGCCTAGGTGTGAAATGCACGGACCACCACTGCTCAAATTACACAGGTTTTTAGAATGTACATAGTTTTTAGAGTATGTAGAACTTAAAACTTCACTGATTGAACATAATTAATTTAACAACTCTATGAAATTACACACACATGTATTGGGATTTATTTTTTGATGTCAAATGTCCTCATTCAATGTTATAAGAAAGATTATTATGAGAACGAAGCCTTCAATGTGGGTTGTTGTGGGGAAAATTGTACGGAGAGAGAAACACGGAACATTGTTATGAGAAAAGTTTGTTCATGGAATGTTGTTTGTCATGAGGTAGAAAAAGCAGGGTTTCCTCTATGCTCGTTAGAGTCTGCTGCGAGCTTTTGGATTAACACATCCAATCGGATTTTATGCACGCTCTACCGGAGTTGTGGGCTCTCCAACCTTGCTAGCGGTAAGAGATGGAAACTTAAAGTGCTATTATCCACTATTATGCTTATGCTTTTTATCTATCCACTATTATGCTTTTATATATATATATAATCAGGTTAAATAAACACATTTAATAATTAGGAAGTGTTGTGTCATTCTTTGCCGACTTCCAACGATCCTACAAAATTAATAAAAGTGTTTCACTACATTTTGGCGTCACGAACAGGATTTATTGGAAGCTGCAAACAATGTCTGGCTTTTTTTAAGAAACTGTTTTCTAAAAAGAAATCTGATGAGATAGGGAGCGCAGAAGCTGTCCCAGCCGTTAAGTGTGTGGGCTGGGATGGAGAATGGTCCGAATTAGGATGTCTTCTTAGAGCGGGCGGGGGACGCCCCGAGCTGTGGTCTGATAATTTAAAGAAAGGAGGTCCAGAAGATTTGACTGCTGTAATTAAGCAAATACTGGTTGATGATAAGGCTCCTTTGTCTGCTGTGCAGCGGCGCATGTGGGCTTGCGCTACTGCCTGGAGGATGAAACATGAGACATGTGAGAAACTAAGACAGGAGTTAAAAACATTAGGTAAGAAACATAAGAAATTACAAAACCACTGTGATAAGTGTTTGATGCATATTTCCAAAGACAGTAAGCAGCGTAGGGGGAAAAATAGCGAGGCTACAGTGGCCAAGCGGGTACGTGCTTTTTCTACTGGCTTGTCAGAAAACTGGGAGCCGTCTGAATGGGACGGTCGATGGGAGAATAATGAACCTGAGGATGACATTATTCCCCCTGTGGTGAGCACAGGACCTTATGCTGTTTTACAAAGTACCCTCTCTCAGATGGCACGGTCACCAGTGAAACCTGTTTATCCAGTGATGCGTAGACATCGTAAAATTCCAGCCCCAGAAATTGTACTGCAGGTGGGGGAAGACGGTAACCCTGAGGAGTCTCCTGTGTCTCCATCAGGATGAAGAACATCTACTCATCCCCGTACTGGACATCTCCGGGCTAAGGAGTCCCCCGTGTTTCCATCAGCATGAAGAACATCTACTCATCCCCGTTCTGGACATCTCCGGGCTGAGGAGTCCCCCAGTGTTTCCATCAGGATGAAGAACATCTACTCATCCCCGTACTTGACATCTCCGGGCTGAAGAGCCCCCCGTGTTTCCATCAGGATGAAGAACATTTATTGACTTCTTTAGATATTTAGCTGTAGATAAGCTAATATTAAAACAATAATCTTTGACACATTGTTTGCTCGTCCCGGGGGAGGGATCTCTCTTTCACGTGGATCCCCATGAGGTTTCTTATTTTTTCCCCACTGATGGGTTTTTTAGGAGTTTTTCCTCACCGAGAAGGAGAGTCTAAGTGCATTAATGTGCTAGTCTTGTTTAGTTAGCATTTGTTAGTTATTTTTCTTGTTGTGTATTTGTGTTAATACATTCCTCTTTTTCTTGTGAAGCCCATTGAGACGGACATTCTGTGATTTTGGGCTATACAAATAAAATTGAATTGAATTGAATTGAATTGTATTAGGAGAAGATGGGCAGGTAATTTGGATACAGGGACGAACACCTCCTGTTGAGAATTGGCAAACTGTAAATGATTATTCACATGAAGAGATTCAGCATATACAATCACGCTGCAGACAAAGGTCAGATGAGCCTCTAGACTTGTGGATGTGTAGATTTATGGAAGAAGGTGGAGATGTTACTGTGGATCACGGAGATGTGATGAAATTCATGGGACTCAGTAGAGAGGCCAGTGTTAATACTGAGTTTAGGGCTCAGGCCCGAGATCTGAAAAAATCAGGTGCTTCTTTCTGATATGTATGCTGAGGCTATCAGAGCAGTTTATCCTCATGTGGCTGACTGGGCAGAAATCCCAGGAAAATGGCAAAGTCTCCGAGAAGGAGTCCAGAGGTTAACCCGACTGTGTTTACGCGATGCATTAACACTATCCCTACATAACAATATGAATGAGATAACTGTGCCTAAAACAGTGCGTGATGCTATCATCCGCACTGCTCCTCCTCATTGCAAATCTGCAGTTCTAACAGTAATGATGGGGTCAACTGATTCTGCATTAGCTGATGTAAAAGCACGCATGCAAGAGTTAAGCACACTGGGGGAGTGGGACAATCGCCCTGTTGCACCAATGGGTCATGCCGCCCCTGCAAGACCAGGTCATCCCAGGGCAGGAGGATTTACTCCTCCACGTAAGTTGTTATGGAACTTGCGTTCCAGCTCGTTGGCACTCAGTGCCTGCTGGAGATATTGATGGATTGCCCACACAGGAGTTATATCAAAGGTGTCAAAGGTGTCCTCTATTAGAGAAAAATAATGAGTGTAGCTCGGATGATGAGTGTCAGGTTGCTGCAATAAAAAAGAGAAAGGATAAGAAGATCGACCACAAAACCAAAAGAGAGCAAAAGAGACACCGACAATCTGATTTTGAATAGGATGAAGGTCAAGCTCTTGTGTTAAATATTTCTTGGTCTGCCACCGATATTAGGAAATCAGTTCAAAAGGTGGTGGCACTGGTAGGCACAGGGGCATTACAAATTACTGACAAAGCAAAGGAAAAGATTGCAAACTTTCCTATACCAAAAAATAAGAAATTTGCTCGGAAATACATAGGGTTGTTTGGATTTTGGAGAAATCATATCCCTCATTTGGGACAAATCCTACAACCTATGTACAAAGCTACAAGGAAAAAATATGATTTTGAATGGGGACCAGAACAACAATGTTCCTTTGATTTAGCTAAAGAAGCTGTACAGCAAGCTGTGTCATTAGGAAAAATGCAGTCTGAAGCTGTTGAGTTACAAGTGTCAGCCATCAATGATTCACACACTAACAAAGCAGATGCAGAAGCTGAACACAACAGAACAGTGGAATCAGCACTCAGAGCGGGAAGGGGACACCCCGAACCGTGGTCTGAGATTGTGACAGATAAAGTTGATTCTACCACTGAGTCCCAATGTGTTGGTTGGGATGGACAGTAGAGTGCAGTGGAATCGGCACTCAGAGCGGGAGGGGAAGCCCCGAACCGTGGTCTGAGGTTGTGAAGGAGGGAACTCCAGAGGAATTAGAATAAGTTTAAAGTAAAAAAAGAGCCTTCGATTTGGTTAAACTGTTCTGTTACAAATTCATTCTGAAATGGCTCAAAAAATGCCAGTTTTTCACTAAAGTTTGTGATTGTGAAAAAGATTGATCTTTGTGTGTGTCTTTGTCCTACCACAGCCTGTGCGTGTAAGCATGTGTGTGTGAGCTTGTGTGTGTAAGCCTGTGTATGATTTTGTAGGAATGGTTACATGATAAGATGCAGTTTGTTTGTTTGTCTTGGGTGAAGAAGGAAATAAAAAAAAAAACTTTTTTTTTTTTTCACTCCTTTGTAATCGACACCCCATATTTCAGCATAGTACCTTAAATATGGTCAAATGTGAGAATTGTACAAGATGAATAATGATTTTTATTGAGAAAATATTTTGATTTGTGCTGAACTTTGTGCAGTTAATAAATAGATAAAATAATTAATAGCAGTAGCGACTAATAAAGGAAGTTTAGATCTGCAGATGAGTGTTTATGGTGATAGTATGGTAAATATTAGAATATTACAGGTTATGCACAAAATTAAAAATAACTTAGTTCCAAAAGGCATACAAAGTTTTTTTGTTTTTTTTTTTAAATTTAGAGTTGGTTATCATAATTTACGAGGATGTTATATTTTTGAACATGTTAAAGGAAGAACATTGGTAAAATCAAGATGTGTTTCTGTTGTTGGAGTAAAATTATGGAATGAACTCAATGATAAATTTAAAATATGTTCTTCTATCCTAAAATTTAATCAACATCTTGAATATAAAAGTATTAGTGATTATAAATAAATTATAATAACAATGAAATGATGATGGTATAAAGTTTATTCTGGTTTTCTGTTTGATTGGAGATGTGTACTTTGTAAATTTAATTTTTTGTTTGATTGGAGATGTGCTGTTCAGTTAAATGTATACAGATAAATAGGGATAGGCACATATAAGCCATGCTTCAGCCTATTCCTTTTCTTTGGTCTATTTGGGTTTTTGTTTGTTTGTTTGTTTGTTTTGCACCCTGAAGCTTCTATTCCTGTCATAGCAACACCTGGTTTGGCTGGCTTAGATTTAAAAACTATTGAAATTGTTAAAACTGGATTGGGCATTAAATGTCCACCTGGAACTTATGCACATGTGTTGCCACGATCTGGACTGTCTCTTGAAGGGCTCACCATCCAAGCCGGAGTCATAGACTCATACTACCAAGGAGAGATAGGGGTGGTGTGCAGCCTTTGGGGGCCTGGTCCTCTGATTTTAAAAAAAAGGAGACAAAGTGGCACAATTGGTCATTAAACCCTGTATGATGACTGATGTTCAGGAGATAGAGAAATCAACCACAACCACAATCAGAGGAGAGAGTGGTTTTGGATCTACAGACAAAGCTGGAGCCAAGGTATGGGTAAAACAACGTGATGGCCCTCCTCGTCCAGCTGTAATAATAGCTCAAGGCTCAGATTCTATAGTCAGTGTGCTCTATGACAAGGAAGAGAAATGGGTGAATGTTCCTGCAAATCAATGCTATTTAAGAGAAAACTAATGTTTCTTTCCTCTCTTAGATTAATGCTGGTTTCTGTGCAGCTGATGCCGTGGTGGAGACTCCTCGTGGGCTATCCTCCCAAGGGAAAACAGAACGAGGGGCAATCGAGACTGAGGCAGAATGGCTGGGCTCCCAGAACATGGCAGTGTCGTCTCCTGGGTCATCATCCTCCATGATCTCGCTGCAGTGGTTACCAGCATTTGGGGAGTTAACACGGAGGGTCAACAAATAGAGAAGTTTAAAACGTTTAAAATGTCGAATTGTAGAAGACTGTGTTTCAATGGCAGACAGATTTAAATCAGGCTAATTATGATGTTCTGAATAAAATCACTCAGGAGTTGGATTGGATTTGGCAGATGTTATATGCCGACCAGCAGAAACATCGTTTTATTCTGTCTGTGTTGACCGGTGACTACCATCAGTGGAGAAGGGTCTGGAACATCAGTGATTCACTTTGGTTACAGGTTCATCCTGAAAAGACGGTTTGTAATGAAAATACATGTACGGGAGAATATATCACATATAATATCACTGAACCCAAGGAAGTGTGTCAATAAGTAGTATTGCCTGTTATTACTACTTCTGCATACCTCTTTCTACATGTAAGTGGGGAGTGGTTTGAACCAAAAACAAATAAGACTTATGATGCCAAATTATGTGAGATTTCTGATCAAGGTTTAGCTTGTGCCCTACAAATAGGACACAAAAATCCATGCTTAACTGATGACGAGGTATTGTGTGATTGCACTGTAGAATCACCTAGGAACATGCTATGGCAGATAGGCCCACACTATCTTTGTGTAGCGACAACAGTTACCTTCAGCTCCTTTCTCAGGGTGTTTGAGTAATGTCAGTCTGTGGCACTGGAACAATCATACTTATTATTTGACTGATAACACTGATAAGCGGCGATTGACTGCACTACAATGGGAGATGTTGGCATCTCCATGGAAAGTTTCTCTAGACCGATTTAACTGCGCATTGGATCGGTCTACAGAACTCCGCAAATTGATAGGGTTGCATGAAAAGAATGTTTCTAGTGCCATGGTGACGACTCTGCTCGTGGGAGATGAGGTGAAGCATGTAGCCAGAAATATCCAACAATTATCAGCACATCATTGGTGGGATATCTTTTCTGGAATGTCTGTTACAGCTGGACGAACATTAGTGCCACCTTTGATCATTATTATACTTGCTATTTGCTTGCTAACTGCTTTAAATGTTTTTACTTGCTTGTATATTAGACGAGTTAAGAGGGATATAAATACCCATATTTTTAATCAATGGGCTACGTTATGAGAGTCACGCTGGTAAGAAGGGAAACCTGGTTTGAGAACTATGAATATATACTACTGGTTACAGCGGGTGGTTTACATATATATCGTAAAGAATGGGATATTGGAACCTATCATGAAGAAGTATTTGACGCTATTGAGGATTTGTTTCTCACTGTACATCATGATTTGGTGAACATCGGGTTTAATGAATTTCATGATGAAACTTTGTTGGCGTGGGAACCCCAGAATTTCATTAATTGAATGATATCATTGATGTAAAGGGTGGAATGTATTGGGATTTTTTTTTTCATTATGTCAAATGCTCTCATTCAATGTTGTTTGTTAACCCCAACATTTCATTAATTGAATGATGTCATTGACATAAAGGGTGGAATGTATTGGGATTTATTTTTTGATGTCAAATGTCCTCATTCAATGTTATAAGAAAGATTATTATGAGAACGAAGCCTTCAATGTGGGTTGTTGTGGGGAAAATTGTACGGAGAGAGAAACACGGAACATTGTTATGAGAAAAGTTTGTTCATGGAATGTTGTTTGTCATGAGGTAGAAAAAGCAGGGTTTCCTCTATACTCGTTAGAGTCTGCTGCGAGCTTTTGGATTAACACATCCAACCGGATTTTATGCACGCTCTACCGGAGTTGTGGGCTCTCCAACCTTGCTAGCGGTAAGAGATGGAAACTTAAAGTGCTATTATCCACTATTATGCTTATGCTTTTTATCTATCCACTATTATGCTTTTATATATATAATCAGGCTAAATAAATGCATTTAATAATCAGGTAGTGTTGTGTCATTCTTTGCCGACTTCCAACGATCCTACAAAATTAATAAAAGTGTTTCACTACAACACACAAACACACATACATACACCCAGACACACGCACACACACACAAAACATACCACTCAGCCATTTTGAAACAGTGTCATATTTATTTATTTATTTATTTTCATATTAGTACATTTAAAGAGATCAAAGCTTGTGAAAAATATTTGGTACAGAATCTTGAAGCAGAACACAAGCCAACACACAGAGATACACCGCTCAGTGACTTTTACCCACTATATTAATGGTCACATTTATGAAACACAGAAAACACAAAACACAAAAAAGCAGATGGAGGCCATGTTTAAGCAGATTTACAGCAGTTAAAGTTGAAAATTACAACATTAATATTTCCATCAAATTTCACAAACTATCACCAAGATACAGACTTGAAAGAATCTGTTACAAAAACAGTGTCTTATTACAGGTTTATGTCCTGTTTGTAGTGCCAGATACATCCTAAAAACTTTAAAGTTTAAAAGTAGCAGTTAGACTCGAGGTAGAAACTTTAAGTCACAGTTTATTTCCTGCTGATGATTGTAAGTGATTTATTTGCATCCAGTTAATAGAAAAGATTAGACATATAGAGGTGAATAATCTGACGTCTCCGTTATCTGTAGACACTAATAGCAATCCTACTGATATGAATGATAATAATGATAACAAAACATTAACAATCTGTCATTAACATCACGGAGGTCTTAAATTGATTTCATCTGTCAATCCAGTACAGACCATCCAACCGCTCAAACCCATCCCCCATCTGGCTCATGGGTGGGGTTAGGGATCTCAAACTCTATGGTAGATGGAACGTTGCAGCCTATCAAATTTAACTTTTAGAGTTTTGTTAAAAACAATCTAGAAACCTGTATAATTTACAGCAATGTGTCAGATTATATTGGATTAGAGTATGATTGTGACATACACTGTAAAGTTATATCAGTTCTCATTATTATCACTATTAGCATTGCCATTATTGCCATGGTGTTCCAAAAGATGAAAACCTTTAGTTTTACTGGGTAGCTTTGTAGTGAAACATAACCTGAAGAGAAAAATCAAGACGATATCCATTTCTCCACTTGAGAGTTTCAGCATCACAAAAGCCAGTGATTTTTTTTTTTTTTGTCTTTTAAAGTAGAAAATTATAATAAACATTGTCACCAAAACAACAGTATATTTATTTTTCAAATACATGTAAATTTCAAACTTTGTAGTTTGCTGTAGTAAACTTGAAAATTCATTTTATATTTGTATTAAAAATATGTTTGCAACACACACCCATATATATTTATTGAATTTATTCAAAATTTTTATGCAAATGGAATTAAGCACCATCAAAACACAGGATTCTCCAGAATCTTGAAGTTTTATAAATACCCTTGCAGAAAAATTTCTTGTCCATGACAATCTAGAAATCATCGTGTGTCAGAGACTTTGTTTTTCCAACAACATGTGTTTTGTACTTTGATGATTTTTGCCACGTTATAGAGATTGTTGCTTTTCTTTAGTAATAATTTGATGTAAAAAACTAGTCAAAATCTAGTCAACGCATCAAAATATGTTTCAGGTCAATATTTTGACGCCAATTTAACATTGAAACCTATACCTGAGAATTAACGTACATCCCAGCTGGCATCGGAATGTCAAATTCATGTCAATTTAACATCAATATAACGTAAAAAAGTAGTTGGATTTGAAAATTGAATCTACATCAAAATCACGACATCTGTCTAGATTTTTCTAGTCTGCGGCACAGACCATAGAAAATGTTCAAAGAAAAACTAAAATAACTCTTTGAAATGTTGCAAACCTGAGCATTTTACGTCGGCACATTTTAAGAGGAGTAAACTCACACCGGCGTCCTGAAGTAAAACCGAATTACTGTACAAAAACAGACTGAAATAAAAGAAGAAATCCATCTAAAAGGGAACACAGTGGCAGCATCTAAAGCCAGAAAGGAAGACCGGCAAGAAATAGTAGATACCGCGAATGTTTAAGTTTGAAGCAGAGTGATACTTGGAAGCTTTTGAAGCTTTCATCTCTTCACGGGACAAATGGAGAAATGAGAACAAGTTCAACCTTCAATGGACTGTTCAAATCACCATTTTATGTGTTTGTGTACTGATTTTGCCAAACTTTCAGTCCAGAAAACAACGTTTAAATGAGGGCAAAATATATTAAAGTACCCAGTTATTTTAATGTCTGTGTTTTGTCATGATTTTGACGTTGATTTGACTTTCAAATCTAACTAATTTTACACGATGTTTTTACGTTTTATATTGACATCAATGTGAGATTATAATTTTGTTGTCGATTTGACTTTCAAATTCAACTACTTTTACACGTTTTTACGTTTTATTTTTGCATCAATGTGATGTCTGGATTTTGACGCCAATTTGATTTTCAAATCCAATTACTTTACACGTTATTTTAACATAACATTTTGATATTGCTTTGACATAAATTTGACGTACTGATGCCCGCTGTGTTTGGTCTGTACCGCAGCCTAGATATTTCTAGACCAGGCATGGGCAAACTATTTCTAGACCAGGCATGTGGCCGGCCACATGCGGCTCGCTAAACGTTTTAATCTGGCCCGCCGAACTAGACAAAATAAAAAAAAAAAAAAAAAAAACATGATTTGATTTTCCTTGATTTGTTTTTAACGTTCGTCACTAGATGGCGCTAAAAATACAACAACACTGCTCCTATTAAAATGTGTATGTCTCTGTGATGCGCACACTTTCAAAATAACCAGTGTGTACAGATAAGGAAAGCCAACGGACCCGATACAAGCACGTAAAACAAGCATGCTAGCTGTTAAAACAAGCAAAATGTTACATCAAGCGCTTAGAGTTCAAACCCAGCGCCGCTAAATGCATGTTTTTAAGCGCTATCACACTAGATTTCAGACCTAGCGCCACTAAAATTGAAATTTAACGCGCTTGATGTACCATTAACACGCTTGTTTAAAATTTAGCGCGCCATTCTATTGATCTAATCTAGCGGTTACCAAAGCATGCCATCTATCTGCTCCTGTTCCCAGGAGCGAATACAGGATTTTCTAAAGGAGGGAAAAAGGGGGGGCACAAAACCAGCAACTATGGTGCTCGCCAATATAGAGGGGTGCCTGGGGCCACCCCCGCCCCCTGTTTTTTTTTTTTTTTACCACCAGCCGTGTGACCATTCACTTGATTGTCAAGGGAATGTTTTTTTTTTTTTTTTTTTTTTTTTTGGTTTTCTTGTTCTTTCTTCTGATTGATCCAAACTGGACAACCCAAATTTGGTGAATTGACAATCTTCTGACCTCTTCTATTTTCACTAAAATCGTTCTTTAGTAGTAGTGGTAGTGGTATCAACATCCATTGATACGACTACCCCAACCTCTTGCACTTGAACCCTGCTCTACCCCCTGTTAGTAATGTTGCCAATGATACAGTGCATCCGGAAAGTATTCACATCGCTTCACTTTTTCCACCTTTTGTTATGTTACAGCCTTATTCCAAAATGGATTTAGTTCATTTTTTTCCTCAAAATTCTACACACAACACCCCATATTGACAATGTGAAAAAATTTTTTTTTTAATTTTTGCAAATTTATTAAAAATAAAAAAACTAAGAAACAACATGTACATAAGTATTCACAGCCTTTCCTCAATACTTTGTTGATGCAGCTTTGGCAGCAATTACAGCCTCAAGTCTTTCAATATGATGCCACAAGCTTGGCACACCTCTCTTTGGGCAGTTTTGCCCATTTTTCTTTGCAGCACCTCTCAAGGTCCATCAAGTTGGATGGGAAGCGTCGGTGCACAGCCATTTTCAGATCCTTCCAGAGATGTTCAATAGGATTCAAGTCTGGGCTCTGGCTGGGCCGCTCCAGGACATTCAGAGAGTTGTCCTGAAGCCACTCCTTAGATATCTTGGCTGTATGCTTAGGGTCGTTGTCCTGCTGAAAGATGAAGTGTCGTCCCAGTCTGAGGTCACGAGCGCTCTGGAGCAGGTTTTCATCCAGGATGTCTCTGTACATTGCTGCATTCATCTTTCCTTCTATCCTGACCAGTCTCCCAGTTCCTGCCGTTGAAAAACATCCCCACAGCATGATGCTGCCACCACCATGCTTCACTGTGGGGATGGTATTGGCCTGGTGATGAGCGGTGCCTGGTTTCCTCCAAACATGACGCCTGGCATCAGTCTCATCAGACCAGAGAATTTTGTTTCTCATGGTCTGAGAGTCCTTCAGGTGCCTTTTGGCAAATTCCAGGCGGGCTGCCATGTGCCTTTTACTAAGGAGTGGCTTCCGTCTGGCCACTCTACCATACAGGCCTGCTCAGTGGATTGCTGCAGAGATGGTTGTTCTTCTGCTAGGTTCTCCTCTCTCCACAGAGGAACGCTGGAGCTCTGACAGAGTGACCATCGGGTTCTTAGTCACCTCCCTGACTAAGGCTTTTCTCCCCCGATCACTCAGTTTAGATGGCTGGCCAGCTCTAGGAAGAGTCTTGGTGGTTCCAAACTTCTTCCATTTACGGATGATGGAGGCCACTGTGCTCATTGGGACCTTCAAAGCAGCAGAAATTTTTCTGTACCCTTCCCCAGATTTGTGCCTCGACACAATCCTGTCTCGGAGGTCTACAGACAATTCCTTTGACTTCATCCTTGGTTTGTGCTCTGACATGCACTGTCAACTGTGGGACCTTATGTAGACAGGTGTGTGCCTTTCCAAATCATGTCCAATCAACTGAATTTACCACAGGTGGACTCCAATTAAGCTGTAGAAACATCTCAAGGATGATCAGTGGAAACAGGATGCACCAGAGCTCAATTTTGAGCTTCATGGCAAAGGCTGTGAATACTTATGTACATGTGGTTTCTTTGTTTTTTTATTTTTAATAAATTTGCAAAAATTAAAAAAAAACTTTTTTCACGTTGTCATTATGGGGTGTTGTGTGTAGAATTTTGAGGAAAAAAATGAACTAAATCCATTTTGGAATAAGGCTGTAACATAACAAAAGGTGGAAAAAGTGAAGCGCTGTGAATACTTTCCGGATGCACTGTATGTTGGTTGCACAACCAAAACTGCTTGAAAATATTCCACAACACCAGCAGGATCACCAAAGCTATGAAGGTGATTATGAAATAGTGAATGAGGAAGTTTACGTGAATATCACCCGTGACAGAGAAAGCTACTTCAGTTGGAACAGTGACATTAGGTTGAGAGGTGAGTGCTGATGGATCTCGTACAGAAACTCCCTTTGTCCTAATTTTTGGGGCAGTGGGGTCAACATGAGCCTGAATCAAGGCATTTTGGCTGGTATCTGATGTATAATCATGACCTACGCTGTTCTTAATTGTTTCCATGGTAACTGTGGTAGTGTAGGTGCAGTTAATACTAGCATCTGCAGCAGTGACTCTTAGGACAGCAGCAGCAGAGGTATCACCAGCACCATTAGTGACCAAGCAGGTGTACTTGCCTGCATCTTGCAGGGTAACATTGGTGATGTGGAGTGTTCCATTATGCTGAACAGAAATCCTAACCTGGTTGGTGCTAATGTTGATGACTATTCCATCCGGGGTTATCCAATTTACAGAAGTTCTGTACATGTTTGTGTGACATGTCAGTTCAACAGTCATCCCTTCAGTGACATTGAGGTCAGTTGGTGACTCCACTATGATAGGTGGGTAGCAGGTGAAGTGACTCTGGTCAAGTTCTCCAATGTACTTGCCTTTCAAACCGGGGGGAGCTTGACAGCGTGCAAAACAGGTGGTGTTGTTAGTCCCTTGTAACCACCAGCTGAGCCAAAGAATATCACAGTCGCAGACCAAGGGGTTGTGGTGAAGATGGACCTGCACAAGTCGGTGAAGAGGCGTGAAGAGATTATGGGGCAGAGAATTTAGAAAATTGTGGGACAAGTGGAGTTCTTCAAGGTTCTTCAAGTCGTCAAAAGCTTTAGGTTCAATGAATGACACTTGTGAGTGCATCAACCACAACTTGAGAAGAGAGGACAGTCCCTGAAAGGAATCAGCATAGATCATCCCCAACCGATTTCCTGATAGATTTAGTTCTTCCAAACGTACAAGTGCGGTCATTTTAGGAATGCTTCTCAGTCCACACATGCCCAGGTTGAGGTAACGTAAGTTAATCAGGCCCACAAAGGCTTCATCGGAGATAAAATACAAGTTTTTCAGCTCCCCCAGATCCAGTCGGCGTAGCAAGGGCATCTGCTGAAAAGCGTAGTCAGGCAGTACCTCAATGGGGTTTTTTTTCAACCACAATTCTTGTAGGTTTCTAAGTTCCTCAAAGACATGTAATGGTACCTCTGTTAGATTGTTGTCAACAAGTTCCAATGTGTTGAGGTTTTGAAGGCCATTGAATGCTCCGACTTCTATGTGGCATATCTGATTCTTAGATAGTTGAAGAATTTGGAGGAGCTGCAAATTCTTGAAGGTGTCTGACTTGATAACCTACAAGACAAAGAGAAACAGTTCATTATCATTAGGAATTACATTGTTTTGAAACATTGTTGTCTCTTTTTTGTACAATTTTACAATGAAGAAGCAATTTCCTCCATGAAATAAAAAGGTATTTTATAGCCAACTTCATAAGTTTTGATTGACTTATATTGTTTTTCTCTCTCAAATATAAGACAATAATTAATTTGTAACGTGAGAGCTGTGTTTCTCAACAAGAAAAATTATATTGTGTTTTTATACCAGTAAATTTAAGCAAATAAATTTTGTTTACATAGCACTTTTCACAGATCAAATCACAAAGCGCTGAACAATAAAACATAAAATAAAACATAAAATAGAAAAATGAGAAAAAGTTCAATCTTCAATGGACTGTTCAAATCATGTGTTTGTGTGCTGATTTTGCCTAACTTTTAGTCCAGAAAACAACGTTGAAATGAGGACAAAATAATATGAAAGAACCCTTTTATTTTAATGTCAGTGTTTTGTTGTGATTTTAAAGTCAATTTGACTTTTAAATTCAAAAACTTTTACACGTTGTTTTGACGTTTTACATTTACATCAATGTGACGTCGAGGTTTTGACGCCGATTTGATTTTCAAATCCAACTACCTTTACAGGTTGTTTTAGCGTAACATTTTGATGTTGCTTTGACGTGAATTTGACATTCTGATGCCCGCTTGGATGTATTCTGTTTAGGCGGAATGAAGGGCTTGATGACATCACTGTCAAAAACATGTTCGAAAAAGAAAAAACTGTGGTAACAAAATTTTCTTTACGGCACAAAACAGCACAAACGAAGCACAAACGATTGGCATCATTTTTGGGAGTTTTCAAGCATTTTTAAGCAGAATG